>OY804523.1:14708670-17108670 GCA_963680855.1 Lepeophtheirus nordmannii | reverse complement strand
ATGAATTGTGTCAAAATAGATAATACTTTTTGACAAGGATATACAATTTTTAACTCCTATACAGCCTAAAATACGTTTAGAAGCAATTAAAAGACAATAACTATTTAAGTCTATCATAAGTAATATTAAACAACTCATGCAATAATAAGCCTGCCAATAAGAAGATATGGCAAGAATTAAAGAATGGATTTTAATGAATAACATATTTCCTTAATTCAATCTCACATATTTAAGTCTAGGGAGGATTGAAGAACATTAAGTTACACATATATGGATTGCTTTAATATCCTTTGCTCTAAAGAAAAATTTACGTTCTCATGTTTGTATGATTCAAAAAAGACTGCCTCCAGAGAGGATCGAACTCTCGACCCCTGGTTTACAAGACCAGTGCTCTGCCACTGAGCTATAGAGGCTTCGTACTTGTTGTGTTAGTTTAACAAAAATATATTTTGTCAATCATCAATAAAAATTAATTAACAGATGTTCAAAAGAATTGAACACACCTTTCCCTAAAAAGTGCTAACATGAAAACTGTGAGAGATCTTGAACAAAATATCTACACATAATGCATATATCAATATCTATACTGAATTAGTCCAACTTATGAAACCCCAAATAATGGATCAATACGCAAAATCAATTATTGCCTCCGAAATCTGGCATTATTCATTTTTCATGTAAAAGTAATAGCCTACATACATATACAACAAAAATTTGAAATACAACAAGAGAGGATTGAGCTCTTGCCCTTTTTTTTCCCATCACCAGTACTCTGTAACTGGCCAATACTAGTCTTGCTAACATATAAGCATTTCTTTCTATATCCATCTCAGCTTTTATCTCTGTCACTAAGAACAATCGACATGAAGAGCATATTAGTTTGTTATTGATTTTGTTACATCTAGCATCCACTCCAGTTCAACAATAAATGGATATCCCAAGAGATGGTCGTCTTATAGTTTTGACACGCTAATGAAAAAAGAATAAATTCACAAACTATCAAAAACTTCTAACGGACTCAAGAAGGCGAAGCCTATTAAAAACAAATTATTGTTTAAGATCATTGTTTATTTAGTCTAAGATGAATGTGGATTGTTGAGAGGTTAGCAATAATCTTATTCCTGACTGAGAGTGGATTGCCATAAATAGGTAGTTCTTGTTTTTTGCTCAACAAAAGCTGTTTCGCTCTTTATTCATGTTCTTTTGATATCATTTTATGTATCTTTATATGATTATACCCAATGCAAGACTATTAAAGATATGTATTGCCGTCTCTTGGCATAGATATTCATAGAGACACTATTGTCCAAATGAATGTTAAAGACTTGACAGGCTTTTGTATTAAATTCGTAGATTCCATTTATTTTGTGTCCATTTCTTACTTGACCAGAGATTTTAGGAGATTACACAAATTTATTGTACAATAGATGAGCTGATAGTGAAGAGTGGATTAAGAATTATAGTTATTCTTTCTTAACACGATAGAATTTTAATATAAAAAAATAATAAAGGAAGAATAAAAAAGAATAAATCAAAACCTATCCAGCTTTAAATTTGCCTTCATGACAATTTACATAGTTGGAAAAAATTGCCTCCAGAGAGGATCGACCTCTCGACCCCTGGTTTACAAGACCAGTGCTCTGCCACTGAGCTATAGAGGCTCCGTGTTAAGGGAGCTGAATAATTATAAAAATAATTTTTTTTTTTTCTTGCCTTAATTAATTCCAGTTGGTGATGGAAATTTACACTCATCATAAATTAGAGAGGGCACTATTGAAATAAATCACAATATCTATAAATAAATAATGTGTCAAATTAGTCTATAACTTGACTAGGAAACCACATTTTTTATTGTTCAATCTCATTTTTACCTCATTTGGCTAAACAGAATAAAAAACAAAACAACAGCATTCAATTCGAATGGATTGAAAAGATAATAAATTTTTTACCAAAATGGCGAGGAAAAATAGTTATTTCTTATTTTTACTTAACATATAATATTCATTTAAAATTTTTTTAATTCTTTCCAGTTGGTGATGGAAATATATAAAAGTTAGTCAGTTCTGAAATTTTAAAATTACAAATAACAAGAATTGATAACGACTTACGATAAATTTTTATTAAAACTTTTTCTTACCTTATCTAATAAATTATGGAAATTAATGGATTATCTACTCACAAGTATAATTTTGATATACTATTTCTTACAACTTGATTCTTTCTAATCATCATTTTTTTTTCCATAAAAAGATTATCAAAATTCACTACTGGCATTTAACTTTAGTGTCACTATCACACTTAACATTCCAAGGGATTATAATTTCTTTTGAAAAATTATTATTTTTATTTTTACTAGAGTATAATAAATTTTGTTTATGTTATTTAAACAGAAATACTTTTGCAAAAGTTTGTTATTGCTAGATTACCGTCTTTAACATCCTTTTTATTACAAAATAGTTATAAAAAAAAAATGTTTTTTTGGAGCAGATGTAAGGCACTGAAAGATTTAATTAAGTTGTTTATTCTTTTGAGAAAGTTTTCATTATTATTACTAATTAATTAAGACTTCTTTTAGAGTCTTAGAATCTTCTTTTTGTGTTTTATTGTTTTTTACAAAACTTTAATTACCTATTTATACAATTAATTAAGTACAAAATAAAGGAACACATACACGTGATTTATGTACGAGTAATCAGAAAACTTGTACTTGGTTTAACAATAGAAGCAAAATGTTAGATAACTGTGTGTGTGTGTGTTTAGGAGGGGGGGGGGGGTGTAAACTTTTTTTTCAACTAAAATTCTGGAAGTGCCCTGAATATAATTTAAAATAGATTTGTTAATTGTTTCTTACTTTGTGAAAAGGTTTATCGACCTTAGATAATTAAAAAAAAAATTATATATATATATATGAGTATATTTGCTTTCAAAAAATAAGTTCGTGTGTCATTCTAATTAATTGTGATGTTGAAGAAAAATCATTATGAATTTATGTATATTTTTGTTTTGAATTCATAAATTTATGGCTATAAAGGTTCCTTTAAAGGTATACATTTGATCAAAACATCCAATTGATTTAAGGTTAATCTAACTTCAAATATTTCAAAAGAAGTTTACTTACTACGTTCAAAGTGTAGATAGTTTATAATACAATCCAAAAAATTATAAATAAAATATACTAAATATATATATGTATATAAAATAATCTCAATTGTTTATGAACAATTTTGCTTAAAAGACAAATGATGAATTTATTGTCATTTTTAAAATATTATATCGTTAAAACATAATTATCCGTTATGTGTATTTACATCCTAAATTTCTATAGAGTTGGAGTTTAAGTTTAACTACGTCATTAAAAAAATTTTAAATGAATATTATATGTTAAGTAAAAATAAGAAATAACTATTTTTCCTCGCCATTTTGGTACAAAATTTATTATCTTTTCAATCCATTCGAATTGAATGCTGTTGTTTTGTTTTTTATTCTGTTTAGCCAAATGAGGTAAAAATGAGATTGAACAATAAAAAATGTGGTTTCCTAGTCAAGTTATAGACTAGTTTGACACATTATTTATTTATAGATATTGTGATTTATTTCAATAGTGCCCTCTCTAATTTATGATGTTTGTAAATTTCCATCACCAACTGGAATTAATTAAGGCAAGAAAAAAAAAAAATTATTTTTATAATTATTCAGCTTCCTTAACATGGAGCCTCTATAGCTCAGTGGCAGAGCACTGGTCTTGTAAACCAGGGGTCGAGAGGTCGATCCTCTCTGGAGGCAATTTTTTCCAACTATGTAAATTGTCATGAAGGCAAATTTAAAGCTGGATAGGTTTTGATTTATTCTTTTTTGTTCTTCCTTTATTATTTTTTTATATTAAAATTCTATCGTGTTAAGAACAAAATAACTATAATTCTTAACCCACTCTTCACTATCAGCTCATCTATTGTACAATAAATTTGTGTAATCTCCTAAAATCTCTGGTCAAGTAAGAAATGGACACAAAATAAATGGAATCTACGAATTTAATACAAAAGCCTGTCAAGTCTTTAACATTTATTTGGACAATAGTGTCTCTATGAATATCTATGCCGACGGCAATACATATCTTTAATAGTCTTGCATTGGGTATAATCATATAAAGATACATAAAATGATATCAAAAGAACATGAATAAAGAGCGAAACAGCTTTTGTTGAGCAAAAAACAAGAACTACCTATTTATGGCAATCCACTCTCAGTCAGGAATAAGATTATTGCTAACCTCTCAACAATCCACATTCATCTTAGAAAATAAACAATGATCTTAAACAATAATTTGTTTTTAATAGGCTTTGCCTTCTTGAGTCCGTTAGAAGTTTTTGATAGTTTGTGAATTTATTCTTTTTTCATTAGCGTGTCAAAACTATAAGACGACCATCTCTTGGGATATCCATTTATTGTTGAACTGGAGTGGATGCTAGATGTAACAAAATCAATAACAAACTAATATGCTCTTCATGTCGATTGTTCTTAGTGACAGAGATAAAAGCTGAGATGGATATAGAAAGAAATGCTTATATGTTAGCAAGACTAATATTGGCCAGTTACAGAGTACTGGTAATGGGAAAAAAAAGGGCAAGAGCTCAATCCTCTCTTGTTGTATTTCAAATTTTTGTTGTATATGTATGTAGGCTATTACTTTTACATGAAAAATGAATAATGCCAGATTTCGGAGGCAATAATTGATTTTGCGTATTGATCCATTATTTGGGGTTTCATAAGTTGGACTAATTCAGTATAGATATTGATATATGCATTATGTGTAGATATTTTGTTCAAGATCCCTCACAGTTTTCATGTTAGCACTTTTTAGGGAAAGGTGTGTTCAATTCTTTTGAACATCTGTTAATTAATTTTTATTGATGATTGACAAAATATATTTTTGTTAAAGGTACACAACAAGTACGAAGCCTCTATAGCTCAGTGGCAGAGCACTGGTCTTGTAAACCAGGGGTCGAGAGTTCGATCCTCTCTGGAGGCAGTCTTTTTTGAATCATACAAACATGAGAACGTAAATTTTTCTTTAGAGCAAAGGATATTAAAGCAATCCATATATGTGTAACTTAATGTTCTTCAATCCTCCCTAGACTTAAATATGTGAGATTGAATTAAGGAAATATGTTATTCATTAAAATCCATTCTTTAATTCTTGCCATATCTTCTTATTGGCAGGCTTATTATTGCATGAGTTGTTTAATATTACTTATGATAGACTTAAATAGTTATTGTCTTTTAATTGCTTCTAAACGTATTTTAGGCTGTATAGGAGTTAAAAATTGTATATCCTTGCCAAAAAGTATTATCTATTTTGACACAATTCATCACAAATTAGCCAAAATATTTTGAGATTGCGATAGCTATGATCTTTTAAGAAATTTTTGGGATTTATTCAATTATTTATAATAAGTATAAATAAGGTATTTTCCACTTAAATCTTAAGAATACGTTCTAATCCATGATTTTGAACATTACAGTCTTTTGTAAATTCCATGATACTAAATGCATTTAAAATATAAATAAATCTTGTGTGTCAAAACATCAAGGGGAATTATTTTATACGGTTATTTCTAATTCTCTATAAGATGAACTCAGTAGGAAAATAAATTCATTTCATACACATAATGTGTACAAAGCTCATTTTAAAGTAAAAGCATGCATTAATTTGCAGACTGCCATTCAAATCCATTGCTTTAATTAGAAATCAATTGAACTAAAACGTTCTTTGTGTTATATTCATTTGTTTAAGAGAAAAATTTAATTAATTATAAATGATGTTGATGGCATTCATATTACTATGCATCTGCTTTCTATTAGTGTAATTAAATAAAATATTAAATATACTAAAATCTGTAATTAAACTAATTAATTATTTATGTAACTATAAAGTTATTACTTTTGTTCCTGAATGGGAAAAATAAATATTTAAAGGTTAAGATACTTTAAGTAAAACTTTATCAATTTTAAATTTAATTAAAACAACATTGAATTTCACTGTCGTAGGATATAATTGACTGTATACGATTAAAATATTAATCAAATAATATTCATTGGTTTGCTTAAATTACTTTTCTGTAAATTGAAACTAAAAATGAGGTTGCTTTGGGGTCATAATTCGGTAAAAATGTTATATAATTTGTAGAGTAAAATATTTTCATTCAAATCTCCAGTTTCGGAAATTTAGATTACTAAATCGCTAAACCTCTTTATTTAATTCCATGTGCAGGCAGGTGAATCACATTTGTCTTGCAAAAATAACTTCAATAAATTAATTGATCAATAAATTAACTCCATGAACTGTTTAATTTACGTAAGATAATTGTTTGTGTATAATAATCTTCCACTTTTTTAAATATATGTATGACAAACTGATTAAGAGATAAATTAATGGTTTCATGTATTAATATTAGTTCCGTGTACCTCAATGTTTAAATATTTTAAAAACTTCTTATTCAAAATAATGTATTTCTTTCGTTCGGTTGATTTTAACACGACACCGTTAACTTTTATCATGTTTCCTATTGGAAGAAAAGTTGCAAAGTACAATACAGGTTGCATCGTCTTAAGAGCTATTACAATAATTTATAATTTTATATACCGATATAAATAGAGCAATCGTAAGCTTAATCTATCAAAATGCTTATATATATAAATGATGTTGAGAGCTACTGTTCTAATGTATCCATTCAATGATAAAAATTTATTTAAAGAAGCAGGTCATACAAAACAAAAGAGATCTAACTCATGTCTAACTCATGATAATTGATTTGAAATAGAATTTTCATGTCTTTTTTAGGCTTCTATTTGCTAGAAAGAATATTTGGATGAGACTGTCTTGGCTTGCCCTTGATTTCATCTATGTTGAAGTAATTAATCAGACCTGAACTTCCAAAATCTTCTTTCAACTTACACATGAGAACGCTATCTTCATGATTTTTTCATAGAATTGTCAGACAATTCTCTTTGTAAACGTATCTGCGTCTTAGACTACGAATTAACATCACTCAATTATCAAGGTTTTAAAGCATTTCTTTTAAATTTGAAATTGCATATTTGCAATATTTGATTTTTGCTAAAATAGTTTTATAATTTTTAGTTATTGAATATATTCTTATTTATTTATTAAATGATTAATTTAAAAATGGCAGTAATGACATTATTACATCTATTAGATGAAATGTTTAGTAATTTGAAAGACTTATTGATGACGTCAACATGCATATAATTTGGCCAAAATAAACCAATTAATAATAAATACATAAATATAATCTAAAGGCCCTCCAACTTTGATTAAATAGTGTTTTGATTATTTTAAGGTTGCATAATCCCTCAATTGTGGTTGAATTTTATCAAAATAATGCAATATAAATTATATACTTTCCATTTTATTGATTTCGTATATGTATTTCCATGTACCCAAAAATATCTTTAAAGGCACATAATAGAGTGTAATACAACTAACCCAGTCCATCAATATTTGTGACATCTTAATCAAGCTTAAAAACATATAGGCAATTATAACTTGGGGGAAAAAACCCCAATATCAACTTAGCAAAGCAAAGTTGCTAACTTCAAAATCTGGCTGGTGTAGGCGGCTAGCCAATGTAAATAATAATAATGTGTGAATATATTACAAATATTTTTTTCAATCTAAAATGTATTCTTCAGTAGGCATCAAAAAGCTTTACCTATACAAAGTATAAATCTTAATAACTATTGTGAGATAATTCTAATCATATGTAAATATTTGTTTGGGTATTTTATATAATTTTGTTTAATTATTTTTTTTTTTAGGATTTTCGATAAACATATTAATGTAAATATATTGAAGATATACTATTATTTTTGCAAAAGAAAGTTATCGATAAGAAATAAAAACTCTTTTTGTATGAACTTTTTTAGTTGTAAAAGGAGACTGAAGAGGAACAGAACAACAACATGGGCAATATTCAGTCCTCCAAGATTAATGAAAACAAAGTTTTAACATCTCAAAATGATTTTGACGATTCCATCGTTCAAGAATACAATCAAAACATTACTTCTTATTTTATGAACTCAATGAAGAAATATTTGGCTAAAAACTCAAATAAAGAGTTCCTTATAAATTGTGGTAAAAGGTTTTTTCCCGAGGAAACTGTTTCGGAAGGACCAGAAAAAGTCACAATTCGGGACTTTATCGAAAAAGTAAGAAATCTCATTTATTAAAGATGTGTGTAGACATCTAATAAAATAAACATTTAATTGAAGGTACCCACATTTGCTAAATGTCTCTATGAAAAGGGTCTCCGAAAAGGAGATGTTGTACATATCATTATTGGAAATAGAGGTGATGTATACATTCCAGTTCATGCAACACTGTTGTGTCAAGGAGTAGTGAGCATATCTGTGGACAATATAAGTACAGAAACTCTGTTGAGTGAAGTCCAAGAGACTCAAGCAAAATTTGTAATTTGTACAAATCGAACTTATTATAAAGTGAAAGATTCAAATAGCACAATCATTAATTTGGACACTCAACTCAATGACATGCTTGATCATGGATTGTCAATACAAGCCCCAATTCCTGAGCAGAAGGAATTTGACTTACAAAGCTTGGCCGTTATACTCTGGACATCTGGCACAACTGGAAGACCTAAAGGCATCCAATTAAATATGATATCCCTCTGGAAACTACTTTTTTTATCGCCAAAGAATGAGGGAAATATGCTAATAACGTGCAACTTTGCCCATGTCAGTGGTTTCAATTATTCTTGCTTTTGGTCCATAAATTTTGATGTTTGCACCTTTTATTTCATCTCACCAGAGGATGTTGCTTTCCTTGGAGTTGAAAAAATACTCTTCACACTTTCTCAGGTTCGATTATGCGTGAATATAGTGATTCATATTTCTAAATTTATTTCTTTTGTGATTTTCAGATTCCGTTTTCTTCTATCATGGTGTCTGCGTCTCACATCGTTTACATTGCTGAAAAAGTTGTCAATGATCAAATTGAACATTCTTCTAATTTTGATAAATTGGAATATATATGTCCAGCTGGAGCACATACCTATTCTGGAATAGGTGATGATCTGAAACAACTATTTCGTAATTTGAAGGTAAATAACTTTAATCATTCAAAGTAAAATCATTTGCAATTTAAAAATTCTACAAACCAACAGGGTGTACCCAATTTTTATGCTATGACAGAGTCTGGATCGGCTTTGTTAGTTTCAAATGACCAAAAAAGTAATGGAGGTGTTGTTGGGAACATGGAAATCTACATAAGAGATGTTCACTCAGGAGAGAAACTCGGTCCAAATAAATCAGGAGAGTTAATATTTCGTAATCCAGATAAACCCATACAAGGTTATTTAAATCGTCCAGATGAGAATAAGAAATTCTTCCTCGGTGATGGTTGGTGTTGCACAGGTGACATGTTTCATTATAATGACCAAGGAGAGTTTTTCTATGAGGGACGAATTAAAGAGATGTTTAAATCCCAAGGGAGTCACGTGTATCCGATTGAGATAGAGTGTATGTTCTACATATTAATTTATTATTCAAATGTTATCTTTTACTTATTTATTTTTTTACCCTAATTCTTTAATAGACATAATTCAATCCATGAATAGAAACATCATTGAGGCTGGAATATTTTCAAAGATGGAAAAGATAAGTACAATTTTGGGTGCAATAGTTGTTATCAAAAAAGGTTGTCAAATTGATTCTGAGAAAATTCGTCAATTTGTAAACGATAGAGTTGATGATTACAAGCATTTATTGGGTGATATCATTCTAACACATGAACCATTACCTAGAAATCCAAACGGGAAGCTCCTGAGAAAGGATATTCAAAAAATAGCTTACTCCTAGATTTCATATCTAACTAAGAGCTTTGTGAGCTTCATTTTTGTATGAGGAATGACCGGAATAAATTCAAAATTTTCAGCCTATAAAGAGGATGTGACATAGAATGTATATACATTATCGAAAATAAATGAATAACAATATTCATAAACTCATTGAATGTGTACCAAAAACATCTACTTATTTTCATGTTAATAAAATGTGCAAATTATATAAACTAAATATACATGAGTAGGAAAATAAGTGCGTTAATTCATATTCCATCAATAATTTTGACCAAGGTCGAAAACTAAAATTTAATGTCTAATTTAATTATGCACATACCCATATCTTTATTATTAAGCATTTGAAACTTGTTGCCTTCCAATAATATTTTCATAACCTGTTCTCAAACCTTCCAAAGTCTTGTCCAATTTAAATTTGATGTTAATAATGTTATTACTGTAAAAATTTCCCTCTCCATTATCAGAGATCAAGGATTTAACACTAACTCGATTAGATAATTTATTTACTCTTACATTAATTATGAATTTATTAAATTGCTAATTGTTTATTAATTTTTTAATTGATAATAATACGTTTTAAATATATATAATTTTTCCTTATTCATTAAATTATCACATACATGGCTCGACATCCCTCACAACATTTACATTTGAGGCTTGATCTTACTTTGAGTTGAAATTATTTTGGGATAAATTGAGTTTCTATATGTATATATATATATATATATATATATATATAATTTAAGCACATATTTAGTTTCAAATTCTTTAAAAGTCTTAAAGGAAAGACATTTTTCTTAATGACATCCTATTATATTGTTTCAACTGAATAAAAAGTATATGTTGATTTAATACACTTATGCATACTGGAGTAATTTAAGAGACCAATTTAGCAACTTCACCGGAATAAGAGGACTCAAGCAGTTATTTGAATTGCTCTTCTTGCATATTCTACCCATATTCTAGGCCTGTAATCGAAAGGAATACAAGTTCTTAGATTAATAAAGCAAATACAACGTTAACAAAAAAGGGTTCAAGCCAAATTCCACGTAATAATAATTAGTTTACGACTTATTATATAAAAATATATAATTTTGTGACAATAATTTGAGTTTATTTTATGCCTATGGTATATATGGTACATATAATATGATATACATATGTCTTCATTTATATATATAAAGCAAAATAGCACCTTGTAGCTCAGTAAAACGTCATTACAGCTCAAGCTGATTCCCTCTCAGCATTCATCAAATTGTCATAGTTACCAGGTTGATTTCTCTTTTTATTTATTTCTTTTTTTTTTTTTTACATACCGGAAGTGCATATTTTTTACAATCCCATTTATTACATCTGTAGGGGAACCAGATAAGTCAACAACCATTGTGGTAAAAAACATCGTTTTTGATGAAAAATTCTTGTTGGCAATCTAACGACATTAAAGAATTGAATTTCATAATGTATTTCAATAGTTAATTTCAAAGAACAAATTCATCAGCTTCAGTAATAAATTCGATATATCTCTCCAGCATTTTTATTAGATTAAATTGGATTTTTCAGTTGAAATATGCAATTTTTTTAGCTCAGAAATAATTTTTGAGGATATTAAATACGACTTAAAATGGAAAAATTGTTTGAAGCACCCACGTGGTAATGTTATTATATGACAACAAAATATTATTGATATATAATGTTTAAACGTCATAATAGATTGCGAACAAGAATTTTTCATCAAAAATGATGTTTTTTACCACAATGGGCTGTGTAACTTGGTGCCCTTCCAGATGTAATAGAACATATTGGTACAATCTTGTGTGTTTTTATATAAAGATGAGGTTTAGTTGATACTTCTTTCTAAAAAACTTACGAATTATTTTTTTATTATAAATACTGTTTATTTTAATAGACATGTCTTTTAATAATGGGTTAACTCATAAAAAAGTTTTTATTCTGAAGTACTTTTTTATGCATATAGTTTAAGAAAAAAATTATCATTAAAATAAGAATATAAATAACATTGTATATATTTGCTTTTATTTTTCCTAGAATTAATACACAAACTTGATATGAACTTTTAGCAATTTAAACTTGATCTAATGTTTATATAGGGTTCTAATTATGCTCTTAATTAAACTCATTATAACTATGTTATGACCTATGGGGTAAATTATATACATACATATATTAAAATTGTAATGTTTATCTTAGTTGACACAATGAGAGGACTTGCCGTGTTTTCAAAAATGTAACGATGAATACTATATGATGAGGTTACTGAAAATTTGAATGCTTAATGGTGGTATTTGTTAAGAAAAGATGATAAATCTAGTATTTCGAGAATTAAAGAAATGAATTGGCATTATTTTGGAACTTCTATCGACTTTAATTTATCATCCAAGATAGAATGGACATACAAATTTATATGAATTACATGAAATGGAATAATAAGAAATGCATTAAAGAGCTGAAACCTAAAAAACAAGTGCAATAGACTTAAGTAGTTTCGTGCAAAAGGATTTCAGCTGATTTCGCAATTCTTCTGTGTGCTACTACTTTAGTAGCTCAACCGTGACTCTTTTATTTATAGTGGGCTTTTGATTGAAATTGGATGAAAATTTACATATTTAGATGGACGATTTCTTCTTAGTTAAGGATTATTATCGAGTGCTTGACATCTTGTTTGGAAGCTCTGGGTCTCAGCTCTTTAATGCATTCCATATTAATCTATTTTATGTAATATTCAAGGAGTTATTTAAGTACAAAGGATTTGGCCGACTTTTAGACCTACTCCCACTTCTTACGCCCTAGGATCCCTTTAGTTCAAAACAAAGACTGTAAATCGAATATACATTAAAAACTCTAGCGAATCATTATTTTTTACGAGTATTCTTCTAGGCTTACATTAAAGTTAAAGTTGGAAAATGGGCCAAAAAAGCTAAAAAGTATTGATCGATTTCTCAAAAATCGTCGGACTCTCGAAAAAAAAATTACAGATTTGAAATTAGTGTGCAAAACTGAATAACCTTTATTATACTTAGGATTTTTGACATTTCAAATTTGTTGACCTGTGTAATTAACATTTTATAAAAAGGGTTCAATAAAAAAAAAATCCTAAAAATTCATTGGGTGGCTCTACAATTTAATAATATTATTATGATGCTACAATGAGACTAATTAATCAATTTTTAATAAATTATATTATCAACAGTCATTATTTACTCCATTTTTAGAGTCACTTTAAGTGTTGATTCTAATCAGTACATAAATAATATTATGAATGCTGTAAATCAATTTGTTTGATTCTGACATAAGTATTAACAATAAAAAATTGAATGCAGCTAGATCACCAAAATGGGATAAACAACAAAGAAATATGTAAAAAACAGCAAAAAATAAACACAATTACCCCCCTTTCGCCTAACAAACACTATTAATGCATTAATTCATAATCATTATTAATTATGAAAACATGTAAAAATATGCAATATATGCAAAAGTCACGAAATACAATCCATAGAAACAAAAACAATAAACAAAAAAAGAAAAAGAATATATATATATATATATAAACGAATTAAGAACAATAATAAATTTTTATTTTTAATCAGTATGTATAATAAATTTAACTAAAACGAATGGAATGATTAAATGAAATATTTGAATGGGAAATAATTTATTTGAATTTGACTATATCATGTCTGCAAAATAATTTGTTTGCAATACCGTGTGCATGAATACATATACATAGGTACATGATCAATATTGTCTTGTTTATAAAATGTCACTGTTTGCATGATATAATAATAAAATATTACATATTATGAACCACACGAAAATAAATCTATTATAATCCGTAAAATTAGGAAATTTGATTGATAAGCGTTGACTTTTTCAATTAACTCTGATGGAATATGTACATCGAGCAGAAATACAAAATAAATAAAAATGAATAAGGAATTTCTTGCATTTGAAAAACTGTTGTTGACCAAATTCAATCTTTTTTATAAGGATAAATTCACGTGCTATGATAACATATAAGTTGTAAGCCAATTATCCATAAAATGATGAGTAGAGAAGTGAATGAATGACATTGATAAAGCCATAAATTATTACCAAAGTGTTGATTCTTACTCAATGCATTTGATGATTTGTGCAAAAAAATGATGCCAGTTGATCTCGTATGACCATGTGACTTGTAAAGATGATTTTTCTTCTTTTAACAAAATGTTAAAGGGATTTCTTTCCCTTTTATTTTTAAAATATCAACAACTCCTAGACTGTAAAAATTGTTTTGAACGTCTGAGTGTAACTCAAATCAAATATTGCTAAGCTGTCAACAATTCCTTACTTACGAAAAGTTGTCCATAATGGGAAAGAATAGGGCCTCTACCAATGGATTTTGGTCCTTCCCCCCCCCCCTTTTTTTTTTAAAGGAAATGTTAAGAGATGAAAGGAAAGTTGCTCTGTGCTTTACTTATTATAGCAAGAGTAACAAATTTATGAATGTCTTCATCGTTGAATAACTTCTTAAATGGATAGTTAAATATTTACTAAAAGCACAATAGAGAGAAGGTAACTAGAGGCCGTATAATATACATATATTTCAAACAATTGATTTTGTTTATTATGTGGACTTTAATATATATTTAATGGTTTTACTTACAAAGAAGATTCCTTTTTGTATTCAAGACGTGAGATAATCATCTCTGATTGTTTTTATGATGGTACATGTATAATGTGTTATATGGTATAACCATCCCGGCTGGTTACTAAAAACTCATTCCACTAGGCATAAGTTCTCTGTACCTACCTATGTAAGTATGTATACATACAAGAAAGTATTTACGCCTAGTTTTATTTATTGTAGTTAAAATTATGATAACCTTCATTTTGTTTCGTTCAGGTTTTAGAATGCATAAATGAGTTAAAGAGGAATGAATGTATGGCTTCAAGAATATCTTTTCTCTCAGGGAATAATTTACTCATTAATTTGCAAAGAGTAATTAATATAAGGCGAAAAACAAAATTTAAATCATTTCTGCATTAGCATATAATGTATTGACCTATGTATGTTTAAAACTAGATATAATAGGTAGAAAATACATCTTTTTTTTTTTTTACATATAAGTTCACATTATGCTTAAGAGACCTCCAGGATAGGAGCATAATTTGAATTCAAGGATCTGTATTGTTTTGTGAAAATCCTTGTAATAAAGAATAATGGTGGAGTGACAAGCAACTCTAGGGGAGGGAGGGTGGGTGTGCAAACCCTCAAATGTTATCTTAAGAGGCTGATGTATAAAAATTTGAAAAACACTAATATTTATTAGGTTATTTTTGGTTTTTCTCTCAACTGAAGAATTAATTATGACATATTTTAGGTGAGCCTGGAATTGGAATCGATTCCAGTCTACTATGATGGAAAAGAAATGATAAATTGTGGCTCCCCATTTTTGCAGAATCATCTCAGTTCTAGCTAGTATAAAGTTTAAATAAGCATATTTCGAAATTATCATTAACTTATAAAGACTAAAGGTGGAGAGCAAACTGACTATACAAAATTCGATGTATAATATTGGAGATGTGAAGCACATGGAGGAGCTCCGTAGCAAAACTGTAGGTATACCCTCCCCACTTAGTGATGGCTCTTAAGATTGTACATGAGGTATAGGTCACCCCGAGAAAAGTGAGACGTTGGATTAGGAGATACAGTGCTGGATAATCTCTCGTTGACCACAAGAGGAGTGAAATGAAAATTTACAATATTGTAATTTTAAAATATCTATATCATGTACAAGTTGTAACTTGTAACTCTAAATTACAATATTATTTGTCTCATATATTTATGCAATTCTGTAACCAGACCTGTATCCAAATTAAAAAAAGATAAACGATTAATTATAATTAAGGAAAATAATCTAAGATATGTTGAATTATTAGAATGCTATAACAACTCTACAGGTTTAATAGAACACATTTTCAATTAGGTCTACTTATATGGGTATCTATTTGAATCGGGGGCACAATCATCGTTTGGTGTCATGTTTCTGTGTGTACATACCTATATAAATTCAATTGTAAAATACACACACCAAAATGAAATTTCTAAGTTGCGCTAATCTTTATTATATGCTAAAACAAATCCTTTCCAAACAAATATTTTCCTCACATTGCCATAGATTGTATTGGTCACCATTTTTTTGACATATGAGTAAAGTCCCAACCCACTTACTTATCATTTCAAAAAATAAACTTACATACAAGATCAAAATAAATTGCATAGTTTATAATATTAATCAATATAAAACACCTCTTGCAAACATGTAATCATACACTTAGGCGCTTCCAATGAACAATATGTAGCTGAAAGAGACCCTGGATAAAATTCAAAAAAATGTCACGTTCAAAAATTAGTGGCAAATCATTTAAATTTATCATTGTACTAATGCAACGCATTCTATGTACATATGTATGTATAATAGGCATTTAATTTATTATAATCTCAAAGATGTATTTAACTACCTAGAAAGGCATGTAAATATATGTTTAGAAAACTACTTGAATGAATGCACGAATTCAACTACATATTCATTAAATTTTGAGTTTAATTTATGGAACAGATCATAATACATGCGATTCATTTTGAAATAATTTTCATATAATATGTACTTATGTAGAATATATGTACATTGTCTATATTACTATAGATATCAATTTCTATGCTTTGTTTCTCATAATTTATTGCAATATATAAACATATTACTAATGGATAAGACTTTGTAATGATTACACATAGTTTATATGTACATCTATAATTGGCGTTCTTGTCAAATAAACGGACATACATGTCTCTATCTAATTCCATTGTATGTTTACTTTTATTAATTTATAAAAATAGAGTATACTTACATATAACTTATTTAAATACCCACAAACGGATGAACAGTAGAACCTCAACTTTGGAAAATAATTCGTTTTCAAAATGAATGAATTATAATTAATGTGTATTTAAAACCAGGTGTTCCATTTTAATGGAGCTCTTTCTTTCTTCACATGCAACAAAGATTGACTAATTGAAGGAGGATGACATAAAGTCCATTTGGATGCATATTTAATTACAAATTAATTAATTTAAAAAGATCCATTATTAATTAAAAGTTCATTGAATTTTTATAATTACATACAACATAACATTATCCATACATTGGTATATAAATCAAAATATATGTATATAAAATGGCAGATAAATAATACTATGGCCGTTACCCTGGCTCAAGTTTTGAATACGTAGTGATAAGTAAATGGATTATAATTATTGGTATTCGGCATCTAGACTCTTCTTTTTTTTTAAGCTCGATGGTCCATGAGATGTCATTTTAAAGCTGAGGTATTATTATAATATTATGCACTGATACTACAGCTGTACCTCCATCTCTCTACATTTATCTCTAGTTGGGGGGGGGGGGGCAAAGTAAGTGCTGTACTCTCAACAGTATCTTTTCCCCTACCCCCAAATCCGATACCCGAATGTATGCAGTTAAGAGGCTACATCATCCCTTTCCACCCCCTTGGTCATGGTTTGCTAACACCAACCCTGCTTTGGAGTCACATACCTAGATCTTTATTTATTAGATACTATAAATAAATATCTTTCACCCCTTGTTATAATTTTAAATCATGCTCATAATTATGTCAGTTACAAATGAGAAGTTAAGTTAATAAACAAATGGTTCAAGATAGTGTTATGTGTGTCCTAATTTAGAAACAAGTACTGCAGTACTGTACAATCCAGTCACACATGTTGGTCTTGAAAGATAAAACATTTCTTTGTTAGCTATAGCAGTGGTTACCAACCCTCGAGCCACAAATCAATCAGTACCGGGACTTACTACTTCATCTACTGTAGGAGAAAAAGAAAATATTAAGTATAAATGCAAATTACAAACGATGATTAATTGTGTGGGGTAGTTATTAATTATTTTTGGGTTGATAATTCTTATTTAACTCGTCGGGTTTCACGGGCAACAAGCTACAATTTCTACTACATGTTCCCCACGCTATTTTGTTATTTGCATTCATACTTAATATTTTCTTTTTCTCCTACCAACTGTAGATAGAGTAGTAAGACCCCCTCTGTTATAGTCCCAGTCTAAGTCGAGCGGTCTTTTATTTTGAAATGACCTTACACTCCTCACTTGCGCACCAAAATTTAACCCATCTAGAAAAATGAATACGAAACAGGCGTCTTTGAAAAGTTTCTTTGCGAAAGGTAAAAGGCACAATGAAGAGAAAGAAGAGCAGCACACAACTTCCAAGAAAAAAAAAGCTTTTAGCAGACAGTACCAGGAGTTCTACTTGAAGTATGAATCTATTGCAACAGGTAACTCCCACATACCAAGCCCCTTCTATGTCTGCCATTACCCCCAGATGGGACCATTTCGTTGCAAAGAAACAAGCTCAGGGCTCCTACTGATTTAGCGTTACGGAAAATTTTTGATGTTATAATATGTTATATTGTTGAAGCAATGTGTTAACAATGTTATTACTTCCTCATGTTATATTAGCATTGTAATGTTGGAGCAATGTGCTAATAAAGTTCCACATTAATACACAGTGGATTCACGTTTATTATTTTTTTTTTTTCAAACCCCCCGGTCTGCAGTAAATTTGTCAAGTGTTGACTGGCCTACAGTTAGAAAGAGATTGCGGACCACTGATCTATAGTACATATACGTATAAAGAACTTAATATCACTACTTAACTTAATCTCAATTATTACCACAATATCATTTTTTCTTCAATAATATTATACTATATAAATAGTATATTTGGCGAAATGCACCTACATTCGATGAACTGTTCTAGAACCATTTTTGACCCCTCTTCACCTATCTCGTCAAACTTGTGTTCGGGATGCCCTTCCCCCTTTTTTTGGAGCAACCTTATATTCTTATGATATTAAAGTGAGATGTAGTTATCCCCCCCCCCCCTTTGCTGCCAACGTCGTGTATTAAATTTTTAAAAGAATATATGATGTTTAATCAATTTGTTGACGATCTGTATGTATGTATTTTTATAAACTTCATAGGTAGAGTTTTTGATCTTCAATCTACACTTGTTATAATTAATGTTTGTTTAAACCTAATAAATATAATTATTTAATGCATATTTTATGAAATTAATTTCCGTTATATCTTTACTTTGAAAACACTTTACATAATTCCATTATGTATGCTTTAAAATTGTACCTATTAAATATTATATATTTTTTTAAAGCAATATACATTTGAAAAAGTTTAAATTTAAACATTCAATTTGAAATGCAAGTCAAAAGCACGTTACGTCTTAAAATGAAAAAAATAATAGATAACATATAAATGCTTTAGTGTATAAATACATTAATACTTAATTTTGCATCAGTGTGAATTAATTTTTTATTTTATGTGAAGCCATGATAGTAACAAAGATGTTAATATGAGTGATTATAATAAAAAAATAAAACAAAAAACTTTGGATTTGCATAAATTAATATTGTAGGAAATTAATTAAACTTTAAATATAAATAGGGTTAGAAGAATTTATGATTTTTTTGCATACAAAATTCTAATTAATTTAATTATTAATTAAAAAGTACAAATGAAATAGAGAATTTTTACGTGACGTCCTCATTCTGGAGTTCGGGTATCTTGTAGGAAGCATGAACAACCAAATTATTTAATAGTAATAAAAATCCTTGTTTCTTTAAAAGTTAGGAAAATAGTGAATGACTAACTTGCATTTGTATCTTACAATGGTACAGATAAATAAAAGGACTTAACCTTGACTGTACATACATATATCAAAAATATACCCCTTATTATTATATATCAGACCCTAATATGAATTAAAAATATGTTATTAAATCATTGAATATTCACATTTACAGTGTGTAACCACTAAGCTAACAATCAACTTTGCAGGGTTTACGTATTTCTCTCCAATTTTTCTACTTTTCCAGCTTAATTTAATTAAGCCCTTTCGTATTCCTGAAGATATCAATAGTGTAAGTACTCAATGAAAAATACGAGATAGATAAACAGAGTAATCATATTACAAATTAGAGTACAATATTGCAAATAATCGTTTTTTGAAACAAAATTTTCGAAATTAAATAGAATTGAAATATTGTTCGAAATTCAATATCTATTACACATATATAAAAGTAAGTGACTTTAAAAGAGATAATATTATAGTGTTCAGGTATTTTTAATGACAAAGGTTGCAAATATCCATTCTTTTCAATATAATTTCCTTTTGATATGGACCATATAGAATAAAGTAATATATTTTATTCCAATATCAACGTTGTATTCCTTACTTACAAGTTTTTAGTTTTTTGTTCATTTTATAAACACTAAGATTTTTTGTTCATTTGTTTTTGATATTTAATAACTATATCAACAACCATGCCTTCAACATGGTGTTACTTTCAATTTAGTATGCAATTTGTGATGTCAGTGAATAGTTATACTATTACAATGAATGATAGAAAAACGATTTATGTATCCAATAAACAGACCTGGATTAAGAGACTGTCTGTTACATAGAATTTTGTAGACGGACAAGCTGGATTATCCATTTCTCTGTCAGTCTGCAATATTTTAAAACACCATGCCTAAAAGACATGGCCCTTTATATATATATATATATATATATATAAAGGCAGAGCTGCCATAAAATTGAAAAGAGCTTTCATTAATCTCTACATAAACCTACATATAATAACATATCAAAAACCAAGTTAATTCATTTTATTGTGGCTGATTCCTTGATTAAAGATAACGTGGGTATAGTCATACAGATTTATAGGACAATATGTATTTATTTGGCATAATAAATAGGATAAACATGGACTCCTTTTCAAATAAAATATTTGATATTTTCGATTCGAATTTCATTCAAAATTCGAAAGGGCTGATGATGGAATCAGAGTGAGAAAAGTATCCTTAAGGATACTTATAATCTGAATTAAAAAGAGATACTTCTAAAAATATTAGATTTCAAACTTTTCATAATTCTACGGAGGATTAATCTTTAATACCAAAAAATGATATAAACCAATGACCTCTTGGTTATTTACATATATGCAAGCTTGTGTATCTAGACATAGGTGTAACTTAATTTGTAATTATCTTTATTTTATTGTGTATAATTCCAGAACAAAGTCTTAAGGGATCATAAGAACAATTAAACCAACGACTTAAACAATTGATATCTCAATTGATTAAAAATTAAATGCAAGCATAATATTGGAGAGAGAGAGAGAGAGAGCCGATTTGTATTAGCAATACAAACTTTATATATTTTTTACTTACATATAACTAAGTATATGTAAGTATGTACATTTTACATATCAATATAAACATTTTGCAATAAATATACATATACACACATGCGTCTCTCTGTCTCAAAAGCATTTGTATTTGAAGAAAAACAAAAATTCATTTTGACAGTGATAAATGAAATATATGAATGCAGAAAAAACAAAAACAAAGTATGACCATTGCAAATTTTTCTTTATTTCTTTTATTCTTTTTTTATGCAAAAAAATAGGCTATGCAGAAGCACACATACATATATACAGTGTGTTTGTAATATTCCCAAACAATGAAGATGACATCAGTCCGAATGTCGATAATGCGCATTTATGTATGTTTATTTCTAAGCATCATTATAATAAGTACCAAGTGCATACCTATCTACCAAATTATAAATATATAAAAACGATCCATAAATAAATCTTGTCTAAAGTGAGCATAAACTCTTATCATAGAACAACCACTAAAAAGAAATATTCAACAAAACGCAATGTATAGACACATCAATAATAACTTCAAACTTTGTGATATGATAGACCTATGTAAAAGAAGTAGACTTGAACCTGATCACACTTTTTTTCTGGTCATCCATTCAAAGTTTGTGTTTAGGTGATATTTTGAGTCTAAAAAGTGCATTGAATTAATCAAAAAATAAATAAGAAAACAAGGTGATAGATTGAATCATTATCCAATTTGCAACCATTTTTGTCTCCCCTCCCCCTCCAACCATCACAAATTATAATGGCAAGATAGCACTGTTTATAACTAAGCAACCATTGACATTCAGCAGGAAATTGTTTTCAAAGTACGTTCAACGTCTGAAAATTACTGCTTTTTTGAACGAAGCCCCGGTTTGGCCTTGTAGGAGAGCCTCTCTCTTGACGAACTTGTTCTTAAGTTGGTGTTCAACTTAAAGAAGATATTTTTTTATTCACCTAGTTGTACAAGATGGAGAGAAGCAATAAAAACAATAATAATAATAAAAAAAAAGGGAGGGGGGAACAAAACGAAAAAGGGACGAAATAATTAAAGGTCAGACGAACACTGAATGATTTTTTTTTCCTTCAGCCGTTAAAAAATGAACGGTGCTCATTTTTGCACTGAGTCTCCAAACCTGATAATAGAGAAGAGTTCTTACATAGAAGAACATTGAGTGCACATTCAATGTTTCCGACAATTACCTTGTACACATTAGTATTTTCTTTTGTTAAAAGACTTTCATGTATCACATAGATACACATAGTTTGCAGACATTTCAAATATTTTTTTTGTAAAACTGTGTCACTTTTGGTTTGAATAGTCACAATAATAAAATATTCACAATAGCCGAATGACAAGTATTTTAAACGTAAGAACTAATAAAGTAAACAGGTTTGATGCATTTTATTACATATGTACATTTAATTTTGTAGGATATTCCCTCCAGGAAAAAGGGATAAAGCAAATGCAGAATGTAAATACGGTTATGAATTTTTCGCTTTCTCTTCTTGCATAGGTATAAGTGGATTTGTATGTAGACTGTACATATTAATTTGTACATAATTACGTATGAGTAGCACTTACCATTAAATATACATATGTATCTACATTCAAATTGGTCCTAGGAGTTAAAAGTTGTAAGCACACAAAATGTACATTTAATGGATTAAACGCTTCTCTCATGTTGACGGCAATTAAAAATGATTCATTACTTCATTATAGTTACATTTCTATCCCGTGAATGTTGATAATGATCATCACTAACGATACAGAGGTCCCATTATTTGATGGATCATTATCTAATTATGCTGAAGATAAAGGCCATAGAAACAGTGTACAATCATTGTTTGTATTAGTTGATTAATAAAATCGGATAATGAATATAAAATTTAATGAACTTGAAAAAATAAAAATATCCTTTTTTGATATCTAGATAAGGTCACATGATATAGGTCCACACGACATTACCCCTACAAACATACAAATTTTGGCTGTCGTTTTTTGTCTGCGATCGATTTTTTTTACTTCTTTTACCCCTATTTTCAAAATAGCTTTTTTACAATTATCTACTATGGAATGAAGAATAAGTCGATATTTAAGAAGAACTGGCAAAATACTAACCGGGTATTTGGGTATTTTAATTTCTGTTACTTTCTGGAAGAAAGATTGCGAGGAGCAATAAAGGTAACAAAACGTTCAAATTATGTAAAAAGATCAAAATATCAAATATTTACCGTGTAAGTACAAAGGCAAATTAATGAAGCAAGTTAATACTAATTATTATTAAGCTTCAGTCTCCTCTTTTTTATTTATATTACAAAATCAAGATAATCATCTTAAAAGTTACGTCTTGATAAAATAAATCCTTGTAAATAAATAGTTTTGTCCGCCCCCCCCCCTCTTTGCCGAACAAAAATAAATAGGAAGGAACTTTTGTTTTAAAAAGAAAGTCTTCAAATTTATGATATTTTCGTTTTATATTTCTATCCGAAAAGTATCGAAATTTCGATATCAATTCTGGGTACTGAAACTGTGACAAAACTAAACAAGCAAAAGTTAAAAAACATTTTTCGCTTATTTTATTTTTGACTTCAATTTGAAAAAGGATGTGGCATTTCATTTTTAGAGCCTTTATATGAGGAATAATCTCAAATAGGTGGAATTTGTTTTTGTTTGAATTTTTTGAAATTCAACCTAGGAAATGATGTAAAACAGTCATTCATTTTAAGTATGGTTGTAGTTTTATATGAAAAAAACTAACGAGCATTCAAAGCACGTATATTTATGATGACATTGACCTAGGGGTCTAATAGTGTGATATTTATAAATGACATTGCAGAATTATTCATTCTTTAAGTTTGCGTCAAAATAATGTTGATTATTACACATTTATCAAGAACAACATTAATAGCTTCATAAAACAAAGGAGACCTAAAGTATTTACTTATATGCATATTAAAGGTGAAATACGTTCTTAGATAACACATTCGTTATTGTCGAATTCAAGGTTATTCAAAACAAATCATAAATTGAGATTCTACAAATCCAAACGTTCATTCTGATTATTGAGAGCCTTAATCTTTTTTACTATGTATGTGTATATTTATTGTATGTATACTCCCTATGTTGACGCCATTTCAGTAATTGCATTTATTACTCTATGTTGAACGTGAAATAATCATTATACAAATATCAACATGCTGCTAAGAAACAGTCTCCTACAATAATAGCTCTGGAAGTCTTTATCTTAATCTTACATTTTCATTTGAACTTTTGCTCAATCCTAAAACAAAGAAAGATTATATATATATATATATATATATATATATATATATATATAATCATAGTTAAATAAGCAACTAAATTATACATTCTTATATATAATTAATAGATAAGTCTACATAATACAGCCTTGAGGGCAATGGGTTTTCATCACTAAGACATACATAAATCTAAAGGAATGAAATTATTTGTATCTATGTACTTATACATATATGTGTATTATTTCCAGTATTTATACCTAAATAACAATTTATATAATATAATAAATATGATAAAGATTGCAATGCTGATTAGCAAAAAAAAAAAAAAAAAAAAAAGAAGTATGGCTATCAATTATTCTAAATATAATACAATTGTGACAATAGCCACATACTACATACATATATCAGGATGGATCTATTATTGGCATGTTAGAATGATGTTCTATAAATTGAAAAAAAAGATAAAAAATGAATAAACAGATGCTTTGTAATGATTCTCTTTGTCTATTTTTGGAAAACAGAGAGATAAAAAAATATACAGATATTGATGCAATGGAAATCTTTATTTGATTCGTAATTTGTATGTAATATGCTAAAGCAAAGAATCTTAAATCCCACCAAAAGTTGTACTTTTAAAGATTTAATTGTTTTCGTTAATACTCTAATAATGACCAATGTGTATTGAAGAGGAGTGACAAAATTGCTAATTTCCAAGTCTGATTCCAGTTTCAAGTCATGAAGTTTTAAGTTCAAATCATGTCTCAAATCAATGTATGTATATGTAGACAAATCAAGTCATTAATTACATTTAATTTGTTTTGATTGCAAATAATAAAGGTCCCAGAATTTCTAAAAACACTCTCTTTGTGTGTTTAGACTAATTTTGTCAAAGTAGTACATTTACAGTCCCTTTACATTTTTGTTTATTATATATATATATATATATATATATATATATATATATATACATTAGAGTGATCCTTAAAAAACTTTTTCATGGAAAAGTAAATCTCCCAAGGTCTCAAAATGTTCCTTTTGATATAAACAATACTTTATACAAAATTTGAGCATAATCAAAAAATATTTAGAGGTCGCACATCTACATCTAAAGTTTTCATACTTACTGATTTCTAGACAAAACTGACATATTTCTTTTTAAATCTCCAAAATACATAACGATACAGAGCGTACATTAAAATAAATATTTAAGATGAGAGTTTGATCATTAAAAAGTATTATGACAACGATTCCCCTAAATCCATACCTCACATTCATTTTAAATGGCGTATCAAATTATAGAGATATTTCTTAGGTACTGCGTATAGCACGTACATATGTATAAGATTTCACAACCATCTCTTTTATTATATAAAATAATAACTCCAAGATTGTTTCTACATATGTGAGTCCTCAGACCTGTAGGGTAGCCCGAACGACTATAAAAAGGCAAAGAAGATGGTCAAAGACATTAAGGTAATCAATCATAATACTGAACGCGGTGTAATGCAATAACTTTCTGACTAAAGACAAAGAGCAACTGCAATTCATTCTTCAAATTCTGTCAGAAAATCGATTTTTTTTCTCGAGTTGTCCATAAAAATCATTAGTTAATTCAGTGTCTTTTCAAAATTAAGTATTTTAATTAATTTTCAAAAGAATAATTAAATTATATTAGTTAATAGATATATTATCAATAAATAATATAGAAATATTGCTCTTCATTCATAGTAAATATCAAAAATGTGCACACTATACGCAATACCCAAGAAACACACTACTTGTTACGCCTGTTTAGTAGAGAGTAGGGATTTATTATTCTTTTAAAATATTAAATTCAAATATAAAATATATCGTAATGTATTACAAAGATGTAGAAGGAAATATGCCATTTTTTTTTTCAAAAATAAGTTAATATAGAAAATTTAGGGTTGATGTGCAACCTCTACATATTTTTTGAGTGTGCTCAAATTTTTGTATAAAGAGTTGTATACATCAAAAGGAACATTTTGAGACCTTGGGAGATCTATTTTGCCAGAAAAAGTTTTTTAAGGACCGCTCTAATATACATACATACTATATAAAAGCTGAATTTCGGTCTTGTTTTTTTTTCTTTTTAATAAAAAATCATCTTGTTAATTTGCCACCCCCTGAAATATTGTACACGGCAGTGCGGCGTATTTTCATAGACTATGGTTTTGTATTTACACTCAAGGATTAATGATGCTCTCTTGTATGTGATGTTTTGTTAATTGTAGACATTCTGTGTGTATGCTTAATTAATAGGTAATATTAACATAAATGAACCTTCTCATTTTGTTTTGTTTTAACAATCTCAAAAGCTAGAAACTCAATTGAAACTCATTTTTCATGTACAAATAGTCGTAAAATTTGCATAACCAATATTACTATATTAATAATACATGTAGAGAGAATGAGAGTGAGAAAAAAAAGGGGGGATTTCCATATTAAATGCACGATATTAGTTGGTTTTTTTCAAGTCATCAGTTTCTTTTAAAAAATAGATAGAATCGTGCATATTATGAAATTAGAAATCATGGAATGGTTTTATCATGGGCTGTAAGACATCCTTTTACAAGGTTCATTGCAACTGTTTTTTTGTTTTTTTCGTTATTAAACAACATGAACCAAAATATAAATGCAATTAAGAAGTTATGTAGATTTGAAATGAAATATATTCTTGAAATAGGTTGAGAGACTTATAGAAATGAAACTTCCGAAGTCAAATTTGGTTTTTTTTTTCATCTATATAGTATACATATATACACGTTTAAAAACTGAATACTTTTTTTCCTTCCCCCCTTACGGCACACCCTTTCAACTAAAAGTTATAATAACAAAAATATACCTATAAAAGTAGGAGAAAACGAAATATATTAATATATATATTAAAAAAAAAAACGATTATCATGCTAACATCTTATCCCATTTTATTTTTCTCAGGTAATTAGATTATAAACCGTTATTAAAAGCATGAAGAAGAGATATTAATAAATGAACGAACGAAAAAAAGCCTGAATTACTCATTGAACTTTTTTCGTAATACACTCTGAATGTGTGTCCTTTCTTTCATAAATACTTCCTTATATAATAATATACTACCTCATTAGTTGGCTATCAAAAGAGGGAAAAAAGTACAATAGGAAATTTAACCTTTTCGTTTTGTTTCATATAAATCAAACAATCAATTTTATTCAACAATTTAATTAACAGCGTAGAAATGGCAGGATATTCATATCATGATGATTCTTTCTATAGACACGACGAGCTTTTTAGGATAAACAAAAACACTATGTATTCTCCCTTCAGCTGATTTTCATCATTTGACTCTTTTGATTTAAAGCAGCTGACTCTACGTGTTATAAACTCAAAAAGGGTATTCTTATTATTTATGATTTTGATGCATAAAAAATGTATTAAATTGCGCGCCCTTTTTTTGAATTTTTGATATACAAATATTAACGATTGATTTGTATATTGATAAAACTTATAAATGTATAGTATATCTAAATAATAAATTTGTCCAATATTAAAAAGTTAGCAACAAGGAAAATACAGAAGAGTAGCTACCAGTTGTTTTTCCAAATTTTTCCTTTCCCTTTTGCGAGTCGAAGTTACGAATGGACAAAAAAGCTCGACGTGAGAATTCACATTCTTATCTTCATTATATCACTCAATCTTTTCTCCTCCGAAAAGAAAAAAAAAGGGCCTGAAATCATTTGTGTAGTTAGCCAAAAGAGGGTGAACATTGTTTACATTGCAGTTTGTTTATAGAGACTAAGGATTTCTGTAACATATTTAATAGTTTAAAATAGTGGTTAATTTGAGTTAAGAATACTAATAAGTAATAAGTGGCAAGATAAGTAGAAATTGGAGAGGCTACCAAAAAAATGAAACAAATATTGTTGATTTTTTGGGAATATTTACTTTAATAATATCAAAACAAACGTATCTATAAATAAATATATGGAATTTTATTAAGTATGTGTATTAGTGTTGAGAATCAGTTTGTGACCTTTTTGTCTGGACGGATATTTAGGTCAAAGACCCGGTTTTAGATCATAAACAAAATATTTTTCTCAGTTTCATATCGAAAACCTTAAATAGAATAATAACTAACAAAAATATTACAAACTTCGTATTTTGTATGATGTCATCTTACCAATGTTTACCATTTGGAAACAAACATCAATATTTAATCTATGTACAATTCATTAAAAATATAGGTCTGGACCAAGTTATTAAGTGAAACATATCTAAATCGAATTTTTCTACATATTTATGTGACAGATTCAAACGGAACTTAACATAAATTATTTCGATCATAGACCGATCCAAGGTCTCCTGACCAAAATCCAACAATAATATGCATGAAAAATTAAATAGGGGGTTCTCATACAGAAATATCATTCCGCAAGAAAAAAAAGTACAGGGGTTTGAAAAACAAATCTACACTAAGTTACAATATATGTATAATTATGCCATTTCTATGAGTAAATTGCACAAAATGTTGCTCAAGGGTGTATTCCATGAGTTTTCTTCTTTGATTAATGCACCCTGGAAATAAAAAGTTTGAGAAACACTACATTGCATTCTCCAGGAGTAGTTGATAGTTCATTAATATACCTATGTGTAGCTCTTGAATCGAGTTACACATCCATGCCTCTGAACTACCTAATACATACACGAATTCCAATGTTTCAAATTCTTTCTTTGACTGAATATAAATTAAAATGATGACTACATGGAATTTATTGATTAATTACTCATTTCAAATGGATGGGCATGGGGCTAGGAAAATATATGCACATATTTTATTATTAAAAGTAAGAAAATAGGTACATATATATATATATATATATATATATTGGAGCAAGTGCATTTCTGCCTTGATTACTATTATTATTATTATTATTATTATATGAAATCCTGCTATTAATTATAATTGATTAGACCTACCTCAAAAAATTATTATATTAAACTAGACATTGCAATTTTGAGCGTAGATACATATGTATACCTATATGTAGGTATGTTTAAAATATTGGATAAGATTTAATAAAATAATATAATATTATAATACAATCGAGGACAACAAACGATTTATGAGTACCAGAAACGACCCGTTTCCAGTACTCATTAAAAAATTCCTTTTATTTAATCTGCAATGAGATGGTTATCAAAGTATGCACTCTTATTCATGATAAAAATAATAATTAATCAATCAATCAATTTTTGGCTAAAGAATTAGTTAGTTTGCAGCTTAGTTAACTGTTAGACCGTGTTGACTAATTCGTATAAAAAAGCAGGGTAAATTAAAAAAAATAGAAAAATCGACACTTTCTAACTAGGTATAAAACCTAAAGAAAACAGAAAACTAATAATTTAACTATAAATATACTTGACATTTTTTTTTACTATTTTATGACTTAAGAACTCGTAAAATAATATGAAACTAATTTTAATGAAAGAAAAAATCAAATCAGACATTTCTATCTTTTGAAAAAGCAAATAAATATATATATAAAATAATCTCTTGCTAAATCACTAAGTAAAAACACAGAAACGATGATGATAATTTAAAATGAAGTCACCACAAAAAATGTTGCTTTCTCATGTTCAAAAAGTCCAATAAAAAAATTAATTAATTTGCACATTTTGCAAATATATCAAATAATGAAATGGATATGTGTTGTCATGTTCAGTGTCTAGATAAACAAATTATATCATTTCCTGATTTAGTTATTTGCCTCTTAAACTTATATTGAGCCATTTGTGCCTTTAAAATTAAATAAAAGAACTCATAGGTCAAATTTCAAGATTCTACATTCTGTAATCTCATAGGCTGTTATTCATTTCTTTGTGGGAAAGACTCTATCTTTTATTATATTAACATGTGTTCCTCAGATGGATGTTTATATAATATTTAGTTATTGTGATACTATTTTTATTCATTAGATTTGAATCAGAAATAAAAGTCCTATTTTTTTTTATATAAAACATGTTTTTAATTACTTCATTGTTATTATTTTTAGGCACGACACATCTGTCAACACACCGTATTATAAATATTCATGACACCTATAAATATGTTTGCCATTTAGAGGAGACAATAATAATATCATAAAATTAATATTAATAAAAAGGTTATGAGAATGTACATTTTGATGTCGTCAATGTGATGGATTTTTTATTCCATTTATATAGTTTCAATACAATGAGATTGTATATTAAATATATTCTTATATTCTAGCCAATACTTAAAAAAAGAACTACATAATATGTATGTACAACAGTTTCATTTTTATCCTTTTTTATAAGTGTATTTAAAAAAAAAAAACTTTACATGTACATTAAACGATTTCCTAAGCCATGAAAACCGATAATAAAATATTTTGAAATGATTCAGTTACAAAATTAAAAACTTCACTTCTTTTAGCCATATGATCTACCAATTTTCTCTCAGTCTCAATTAAAAAAAAAACAACTTCAATATCCCTAGTGAGTGAAATGTGCTATGATTTTATTTCATATTTATATTTATAATTATTGAGATACTTGAAAGAAGATACGATGACGTATTTTTCTTATAATAAAAGCATAAAAAGGAATACTTTACTTAGTTTTATATAAGTTTTATATAATACGTATTTATATCATTTTAATTAAATGGAAATGCTTTTATCTTTGTGTACATATATACGTCATGATTTATACCCTATTTGAGTTTATTTTCAAGATATGGGTACATTTTGAAGACCAGATACCTATATGTATGTATACACATATTATTTACAAAGGTATAGTTATACTTTATATAACTATATTTATTATCAAGGTACTACATACATATAATGAATTTGATCAAGAATAAAATTACGATATATTCCTCTCAGGTAATAAAGTAAGTGAGTAAGGGAGACCTACTTAATTTATACCTATAAGAGGTGAATCCATTGTTGTTGTTGTTTTTATTACTGTTGTTGTTTTCATACTATGGTTGTAATTATCATTGTTATTATTATTATGACTTTACCTAAAATACATTGTAAAAGGCACATTTATTTATTATTTTACAGGTGTAAAACAACTTATTTCTTCAATTAATCCCTTCTATCATCATCATCATCAGCCCTAACACGAAATGGGTGTATGGAATCCAAATTAACACGTTATTAAATAGCATTCTTTGTCTGTAGTAGGATTGCTAGTAAATTCTTTTTGAAATAATGACTCCTGAAATTTATCTGTTATAGTTCTATGTTCATAATATATTCATTCATAGGTATATATTATACATATAATCCACATCAAATTAATGCTTACATAGTATGTAATAGTCAGAACTGAACCCTGGCCATCGAACTAGTAGCAACATGTACAAATGTATTGTAGAGATTTAGAGAAAATGTTTATGTAACATACAATTATCAAAAACTAGGAAATATGCATTTTAAATTCGCCATAGGACTCAAATGCTCCTAGCATACAAATAATATGCATATAATATCACAATGGTAGTCCCAGGAACTACGGAACAAATTCATGAGTGAGAAGGCTAATTTTTTTCAAAGTTGGCATCAGATATTAATCACACGGTAACAATGAAACAATGTAGCGAAACGACGACCCCGCAATCATTTTTTGTAAAAGTTCTTGTGTTCATAAGTCGACTTTTTTGTTTGATAGAGGAACTAAATTACTTTACAACTAGCTATACACACTCCATGAATTTACTTAATTAGTTCAATTAAAACAGGGTGAATTCTGCCAAAGAAAGGCAAATGTAAATATATATAAGCGACATCTTACGGATAAAAAATAAGTCCTATGGATAAAAAAATATCTTACCGCCAGCAGTCACGTATACCTGCTAGCAGTATACCCGTAGGTATACCAAAAACATTAACAACTCCTCAATACTTCTCTATCAGCTGGTGATTTGACTTCTCTTGCTTCTTATTAGTTTATTGAGAGTTGATTTATTGAGCTTAATCATGATAACGACGGAATATCTCTACTAGTGATGTAATCCTCGAGATCAGTCTTAGTCTTGAGACTAATTTTGAAGATTTTTGTCTTGTCATGGTCTCAGTGTCGGGACCAAGACCAAATCAACTAGTTATAATTTCCTTTTCTAAAAAAACAAAAAACATGAACAATATTTTCTCTCTGTCTTGATTTCTAAAAGGGCTGATCTTGTCTTGGTTTCGGGCAAAGTGAATAGTTCAAAAATTGGGCTCTCAGCTATCAGTTAATTTTTCTTTCTCTTTTTGTTATGTAAAAAAAAGAAACTAAATAATTATTTAATCTATTTTTATTTTCGCAGAAAAAAAGTCATATAATATTTTCTCACCATGGAGTCGTTTATTAATAGAAGACATGCTTAATGATATGAACAGCAATTATTATTTTGTATAATCATATTCTAAATATGACTGATGTATACTCCTAGTCATTATAATATTAAATTAATTTTGTGGCATGGTTCCAAAATATATCTCTAGGTACTCAGACTATAAAAAGTCAACTTTATATTCTGTGCGATCATTATAATACTAATTACTTTTTTTATACAGCACCCTAATGTTGAATGATTACATGCCTATGATGTATCTTTGTACTGCTAAGGATATAGCCACGCATACATATATACATAAGTTCATTTTGCTTTTCGTCAAATTGTATGTACATACACACAATATGAGTAATGAATGCTCATCATCAAATGAAAACCTTTAATTTAGTTAATACATACATTCATTCCTTCCTTCCTTGTCATGGCAGTTATGTTTCAAACAGTATGTTTATGTTTAAATTATACATATGTAGGAACATCGTTGGCATATATTCAAATTCAAGGCTATTTGAAATAAGTAAGGCACCACCTTGTCTGTACATACTTTTAATCCATTGGTGTGCAACTACATAAATATAATTTACAAGTTTTTCAAATCAATTACCATCTGCACTATTGAAGTCATATTGAGATTATTTTCTTTTGTATGATAAATTTGATATTTCAAATGACAAAATGTGTCATCAGTTAGTATAGATGTGTCGTAGATGATGTAGATTATTATGAAATGTTTACATTCTGTGTGGATAATTATGAAATGTATACATTCTATGGACAAATCATAGAATGTATACATTCGAAATTTGATCTTACTGAATATGGAAAGGTATTAAGCAGAGAAAGAATTACTAAGAATTAAAAAACCATTATGTAAGTGAGTAAAAAAAGACTAAAAATCGTTGCTAACTACCCTTGTATTCAAAGAAAATTGGATTCGATTATTTAAAATTATAAATCCACGTACAGATTTAGATCCGTTGCAACTAATCGAATTGAACATGGAAATTCCTCGTTCAATACAGTTTTTGGATATTTGAACTGCATTGCATGCAAGAAAACAAAAATAAAATTAATTCATCTCTCTCGATTGGGATGCATCACGAACAGTTGAAACTTATGAAGACAGGAGGAGCAAAGATTAAGAATAAGTTATTCAAATCTCTACTCAAATTCACAATTTGAACTCGAATCAATGTTAAGCTATTCGTGTAAAATCAGAACTCCGATTTATATTCTACGTGAAAAATTAAATTAATAACTTTTGATCTTGTTGACTGTTCATATTAAAATTGATCAGTCTGACTCAGGAGTAATATCAAAAGATTTGGTTTTTTGGATCATTTTCTTGTTTCATACTTTTCCCTATTCTATAAGATCAAACTTCGAATGTACAAATTCTATGATTTAGCCCATGGAATCTACACGTTTTAAAATTATATACATAGAATGTAAACATTTTATAATATTCTACATTCTATACGACATATACACTGAATTTGGTTTAATAAATTATGTAAAATACCCACTAATGCTTCATCAAATAAAGAGGCAACATTAAAAAAAATGACTTGAAATGATTTGTCCTATTTAAATTTAATAAAATAAGTATAAACTAATACTTTATAACACTAATAGTATCCAGTCATAAATTATTCTACCAATTCGGTTTCAGTAAATTTTGTAACAAAATTAAATTAATCTCTTGATTCTAGGTTCTTAATCGATGACTTCAAATTTAACAATAATTGTATTTATCAAAATAAGATGATAATTACAATTAAACATCAATTTCACAAAATAACACAATGATTTTATAATAATTTATACTATTGGTATAGAGTGCTTCATTTTTAATTCGACTACATACACAATATCTAAAAAAAATACCTTGAATTTCATACTTATGTATGTATATCAAAGCAATGAACTACTCGTTATTTTGACGAAAATACATGATGATACAATGAGTAATAACCTGTACTATGAATATAATATGTAGTTCTTGTCAATGAGGGGCTCGTCATCGAAAATACTCGTTGATCAAAATCAATTAATCGAGACTCAATTTCCCTCACCAAAATCAGTTTAGGAACATTTGCTGGGAATTTTTTATTATTAACATTTCTAGTTACAGGCTGAATGAGGAGAATTGATTGAGCTTTTGTGAAATAGGAACTAAAGTAAGGAAATGTGCTCTCAATCCAAGACACTACCTAATATACAAATTGAAAATGGGAAATAAAATTGCAAAATACTTACTTAATACCAAGCATCCCACAATTCTGCTATCTACAGCATAAACCCTTTGATTATTCTTTTGAGAATTATTACAACATATGTATTTTTTCTTTTAGATTATGAAGTGTTCAGACCTGTACGTAACTGGTGCTACTTACTCATAAATTTAGTTAACAAGTGATATAAGTTTACATTGATAAATATAAAATATGAGAAATTTATCACAGAATACAATTTGAGTAGCCTTTTTTGATCTATGCTGCATATATTATGAATTTGAATCTGAATAACCGTAGCTGACTCATATCAAATCACTTCTTCTTCTTAATCTTTTTCTTAGGTCGTGTAAGTCAACATTGTTTAAACTTCTATTATCAATTCTATATTACCTATAAACTAGGAATTACTCCATTGACTTTTGGCAAAAATAACATTGGATATATTTAATTTTTTGTATACACTTTCTTGCTGTTTTCGCTTTCTCTGGGTTTATTTTTTTTAACGATTTCTTTTTTCATTTGGTTTTGATGGTTGACTCTTAAAAGCCTTAGTGAACATTTTATATTCATAAATAAGCATTTCGACACTCCCACAAAATTCAATTATCCACGCTTTGTTTTCCATACATAGGTACTTACATAAATATATTTGATGCCTACAATCAATGTACATATGTGTTTTGCAAGCCTCATTTGTTTAACGGCCATTTTATATCTATTCATTTACATATATTTTCATAGCTAAGCATTCTGTATTTATATGTAGGTATGAGTGTATATTTGACTAAATTGAGCTCACTCTATGTCTATACGAAGACGAAATAACATCAATTAGTTTCAAGTTTCTTAATTGAGATACATATGTAACGATCCTCTTAGAAAAGAGAGGCGTGACTCCCTTATTAAATGTAATGTATTTGATATGAATACTTATTTAAAATGAGCCGTTTATTACTCAAAGCTTATCGAATGACGTCTTGTTTCATTCAAATTCGAGTAAATTAAAGGTTTCGTTGAATTTTTTACCTAGTTGAACCCATTGGCAGGAGTCTGTATAATTGAAACTCTTGTTCTTTTGTTTAATTACATACAAAGAAATAAGAAGTATGAAATTTTATCTTTAAGAGAATAATTTTAGAATGGCAAGATATTTATAAATTGTTTCTTTAGATTAGGGCTCGACCAATATGGATTTTATTGGGACTTATAACGATTATTGTGCGATTATAAACCCCGATAATCGATCAATTGGCCAATTTTTTTACTTTCAAATTATCAATTGAGATTCCACTAAAAATAACCACAAAAAGCCAAAGAATGGCTACTCTGACCACTGCATAGTTTTCTTCTTTACAAAAGAAAAGTAAATAAATTATCTGCAAAGAGTTTGAGAAAATACCTCCTAGAATTCTTCTCCTGGTAATTTTTAAATTGTAAATTCAGTTTAACTTTATTAATGGTGAAACAAAGATTTTAGTTTTTAGAGATAAATGATAGCTAAAAGTGATATCATATACCTTAAATTGCATTGATTATATTTGTGTCACAAAATATTAATTAATGATGGAATAACCTTCAAAAATGATTGGAATGACAACATTTAAGATTTTCGAAGGTATGTAGTTATAAAAATACTTTATTCTCATTTTCTTGGGGAAAAAGATATTTTGCTTTGGTGTAAAAAAAGAAACTTATTTTTTAGGTAAATAAAACATAGGTAATAATTGACAACTTCTGTCCATTTACAATTAATTTAAAACTGTCACAAATTGCTCGATTTAATTGACTCACCGAGTTCTACTTTAGAGCCCATTTAAAAAAGCTCATCTATTTCTAAAAAATCATGTTGTGCAAAGTTCAATTCATGCACTTCCAAAATGACACTACAAATACTACATTGATATGAATATTTGTAACAAAATATTTTATCAAGTTAACTACTCTGTTTGAATAGTTATTCAAGCTCAATTGATTGAATAGGCCTGGATAATACAATGCCCGAAACATGTATCTTGTCTATCCCCTCTTTTTAAAATATTTATACAGATCAGGTTTGACTCATGCATGTACAACGTAGATTTCTTTGTTCTTTGTAGCATGTCACAAACCTGAAAAATGAGCCGTATGTACTCCCTAATCAATTAAACCAATGATAAAATGATCAATTCCAATGGAGTATTGAGTAATTACATAATAGAAATTAAGATGTGAGTGCATTAAAGTAAAGGCGTCTTGCTACAAAGGAGTCGTCGCCATTGTATGATGAATGATTGAATCAGGCATTCTAACTTATGAATATATGCTCGTTTTTATTCAAGCATTTGAATTAAAACTCAACTCCCATGTGTTTAATTTAACTTAATGACTTCATAGTGCCTGTCAAAAATATCAAATGCTCCTTTGAAGTTTTTTTATATAAGCTGATGAATAATTTTGTATTCATTAAGACCTAACCGCATAGAGTCATGTAAAACTATACTTTATTCAATTTAATGTTTTAATTATTATTTGTGTATAGAAGTGTGTGTGTTTCTTTTTCTTTTCTTGAAAAACTTTTAATTTATTATAAGGAATTCCAAAACAACCCGAATAATGAATTAATTTGTATAAATTGTATTTATATGTACATTTTTTCCCATCTTTTCTACGTAGCCATGAATGATGTTAATCTTAGAAAAACAAGTACATACAGTTCTTTTTAACTCATATTTTCCTTAGAGGCTCTTTCATATTAAAATGAAGGGAAACAATAATATTGCATCACACTTAATTCTTAGGAGTATTTATTCATTATGTTTATGCATAGAGTTATGTTTTTATTTATTTGCGGCATGAAATTATATTAGATTATGTCAGCAAAATGTAAAATATTTATCGTTTAATTCTAATTTGTTTATATTAAACTATGATTTATTAAATTAATTTTTTTATAAATATATATATTTTATTTTTTAAACTCCTGTGCGTTCAAATTAGAAATGATTACGTGTTCCCATGTACATTATTATTCAACTACAAAATCGAAATAATAATAATAAAAACACCATGGCAATGTTCGAAAATTTGCATAATTGAAATTTTAACATAGGTATAAAATTATCATTAGCATATTTGCATTTTCATTAAAATATGTACATGAGAAAAATGAAAATGGCTCTTTCCAATTCTGCTTCGACTCTCCTATAAGGAATTTCTCAATTGAGAAACGCAGTAAACAAGAATAGCTTACTTTTTGAATGAATTTATAGGTAGCTTCCAAATGAGTTAAAATACTCTTGGGACCAAGGTCGATTAAGTGTACATATGTACCTCCTCCATGTAGAGAGTTATTTGAAGAGCTTCATCCACTGATGAATATAATTTAAATTAGCTTCAAATGTGTTAAAAACAAATCTTTAATTTAGAGGCAGGCAGTCAAATAACACTTAATGAGCAATTAAATTAACGCTTACATTCCATGTTCATGTTACAATAATGTTTGAGTAATCAAAGTAATTATCAAATACTATGTATGTAGAGGTGGAGTCTACATGGTTTTATAGATGGGGCAAAAACGAGTTTGATGGGACAGGGAGAGAAGTGTCTGACCATGATACAAAAATACAACACCCCTTTTCTTCAACGAATCAGGATAAAGGGTGTCATTCATTCATCGATCTACCTTACGCTTCTACATCAATTAACTAAAGGTGCTTTTTTCTTTTATTATTGGAATCGTTCGTACCATCAACTTCATTAAAGGTACAAATGCCAATTAAGGCTTTACTGCTTTGTTTAAATGACGAAATGTTGGAGAGGGAGATCTGTGATTTGTATTCAAAAGGAGTAAAATATCTGTTCCTTGTTTTTTATTTTATGGTTAGGTAAAATAGGAAGACAGGGGGAATAAAGAAGAAAATGTTTACTTAAAAAACAAAACAGATATAGAATCGATTTTTTATATTATACACAGAGAGAAAGAAAGATAAAAAATAAGTTATTTATCATAATACTAAATATACTATAAACAAAAAATAAAACCTGAGCTGTATACAAAAAATATGTTCAAAAATACAAAGGGTCGACTTTCACGACGAGTTTTTTGTGCACTCGCAACCTCAACACTCAAAAGGGAAATTTTTTATCTGGAAAAACAACTGGTAGCTGCTACCCTCCTGTATTTTCCTTGCTACCAAATTTTAATATTGGGCAGAGTCATTATTTAGATATACTAAACATCGATAAATTCTATCACAATACAAATCAATCGTTAATACTTGTATAATATTCAAAAATTCAAAAAAAGGACGTGTAATCTTTGATTTAACATATTTTTTATACATCAAAATCATAAATAATAATTATGATTTCCACTTTTGAGTCTATAAAACATAGAGTCAGCTGCTTTAAATTGTAAGAGTCAACTGATGAAAATCAGTTGAAGGGGGAATACATAGTATATTTATTTATACCAAAAAGCTCGTTGTGTTGTTGTACAATGACTTTTATGTCAATATCAGCTGATGAATATAAAGAAGGTTGCGCGATTTTTCATTTCACTTATTGACTACCACGACGAGCTTTTTGGGATAAACAAAAACACACTGTATTCTCCCTTCAGCTGATTTTCATCATTTGACTCTTACGATTTACAACAGCTGACCCTACGTGTTATTAGCTCAAGAAGGGTATTACCGTATTTGCCGGACTATAAGCCGCACTTAAAAACTTGAAATGTGTTTAAATTCAAGGGGTGCGGCTTTTAGTCTGGTGCGGCTTATACATTAACGTTTAAAACCTTAAAATTTTTTAAAACCGGAAATTTTTAAAAATCCTGAATCTAGTAATGACTAGGAACACCAGTCCATTCAATTCATGTTTTAAGTTTTCTATTTGCTAATAGATAGTGTTGTTTCGTCATAATTTTCCTAACAAGTTATAAAATGCTTGAATATTTCTCTAGCTTTAAAAATGCGGCTTATAGTCCGGTGCGGCTTATACGTTACTGTTTTTTTCTTGGAAAAATTGGTGAGGTGCGGCTTATAATCCGGTGCGGCTTATAGTCCGGCAAATACGGTAATATTATTTATGATTTTGATGCATAAAAAATATATTAAATCAAGGATTGCGCGATCATTTTTTTGAATTTTGAATATATTACAAGTAGTAACGATTGGTTTGTGATTGGTGGAATTTATAAATATATAGTATATCTAAATAATTAATTCTTCATAATATTAACAAGTTGGCAACAAGGAAAATACAAAAGGGTAGCTACCATATATTTTTCAAAAAATTTCCTTATCTTTTGTGAGTCGAGGTTGCGAGTGGACAAAAAAGCTCGACGTGTACCTACCTACCATCATAGAACATCATAATGATTATTTATAAGTAACTATATAACCACGTAAATAAAAAAAGTTTATCTTTATTTCATCGATTCGAGGTTTAATTGTGCGTATAAACATTGCTTTGTAGCCATTAAAGATGATTATTCTCTTCTTTTATTACTTACTTACATATATTTTTGTGAACTCGACTCCTTCCAGGTATGTCTTGACGTATTGTTTGTGCTGAAGAGAGCAAACAAACACTTTTTTTTGTATTGTAATGAAAAGGATATTATTCACATTATACCTATGTTATATTATGTAGGTAGGAAGGTTTGTATATGATGTTATATGCTGACATGATTACCTATCTGTAATTATCTACTACATACGTACGGTAGTGTAGGATTTGTTGTTACTTATTTTCCTGTTATAACTTCTTTGTTGTTCCACTTTTACAGCAAATGATCAATTCTATCTAGGGCTTAATAAACGCTATTACTACGTTAATGGAACTAACCTTAAAAATGTTTTGGCATTAGAGTGTTGAGCGTTTTGTATTTCATGGAAATTGTATACATATTGTTTGATAAAAATATAGAATCACAATTTTCTTAATGAATTGTTGAATTTTAAAGTCACAAACTCCTTTTAGATTTAGATAAAATCAATTCTTTATTCCTTTACATTGTACATATGATAGGAAAAAGATTCAACTGTTATTGCAAAGAGCTTAGATCAATTAACCATGTGTCTTTCTTCTCAATACATCACTGTTTATGTTTATAGCATTTACATAGGCTAGGCTTTATACAATACTAAAATGTATTTGACTTTTAAAAAAATCAAATGTTTCATACGTTACATATTATGTACATAGGAATGGGATTAATTCCAATCAAATGCACGTCTCATACACGTAATTACACTAAGAATCCCATGCAAAGACATTGTTTAAAAATAAAATTAAATAAAAAAACGACAAATTTTTGACAAATTGTACAACAGTATGCTTTTAAAACTTATTTCATTTTCCAAATAAATAAATGCAATGCATGTTCTCCCAAAAGGCTTCATATGAATGTAAATGTTGTAATATATTTTGAAGGAAAAACGGATTATCTACATCATATATTATATTTCCTTTTATAAAATACAATTGATTGATTTTTTCTTCATGATTTCACCATTTAAATGAAAGGTTTGTTCAAGCATATTGTTGATACACGACTTCTCTTTAAATAAAAAAAAAGTATATAGAATACATTTTTAATATATAATAATATGTACCATCTATTTACATAAACATATACCAACATAATGCCTATGATCAAACCTTCTTTTAAAGGTCATGAAACATTAATTTATTTGACCTTAATTTTACAAGAAAAAAAAATTATTACTTTAAAAAAAAAAGAAGAACTTAAAAGCGTCATTTTAGTAGTTTTAGTGTTATAGTTAATTATAGTTGAAGCCAACTAGGAGTTATATGTAGATATATATGTACCAAAGTATTCCTACCAGACAGGTAGTAGGCTCCTACCCATTAGAATTTATACTTATTTATATATATATGATATATATATCAAATCATAACCTTTTGGGTTCATTGTGGGAGAAAAGTACTGTTTTTTTATTGGTATTAAACCCATCAGGTTGTTGTTTTTTTTTTTTTTTTTGCACATATCAAGAATATGCATGGGATATAATATTTTAAACTTATTTTGCAGCTCCTGGTTTTATCCTACTTCAGCAACCTTCTCTAATGGTATATCGTACAATCTTATTTCGTAAAGATACATAGTTATATGTATATGTATGTATATAAAGGATAATATTAGGACTTTTTTGAAAAGACTCAAATAAAAGTGCTCAATTTATATCCAACATTTTCAAAAAACTGCAAAAGCTTTCGTGTATATATTATACATATATTACTTTTAATGAATTGTATATACATATGTATTATAAATTTATGGAGGTAAGTTTGACTCCTGAAGAAAGAATTCAAAATGTTTCAATAAACAAACACGTTTGTTTTCCTATTTCTTTATCCAAGGGGTCTTGTTGTTGTTTTTTCCATCCAATAGCTATTTGTCGGTTAATTTTTTATTTAATTTATAATTAAAATATTTCGGCTCTTGTTTTTTTTCCTGAATGAACAATAAGCATTGTACGCATAGGTAGACGTATATGGTTGAATTATAATAAAAAGAATCATACCAGGATGGTAATATTTTATAGTATTTTGGGTGTAAATTGATGGAGTTACCCAAAGAAGAAGAAGAAGAAGAAAAAAGGACCGTAAAAAAAGTAATAAAGAGCAATTCGTTTTTCTCCAATCAAAATCACAACAAAGGAAGAAGCAATGAGAAAATGATTTAGAACTAACCATCTGAAAGACCTCTAACCTAATCACACCTTAGTAGGTATGTATATGGGATCTCTACAATTTCCTTTTCCAAATAAGGACTCTCTCTATATGCATAAAATGAAATGGACATCCATTCTAGAACTCCTCCCAACTCAATACAATTCCAATGGAAAGCCATGATTTTCCTTCAGAGATCGTTATATTATTCGACTCACAAAATTATTTTTACTAAGTATCTATTGATCTTTTCAATAAATGAATAATAATAATACGCACAATCAAATTAGCTCAACCCACCCTTGTACATAATATTTATAATCCTGATCTAATAAAAGTCATGAACATGAGATTATGAAACAGGAGGATCTGCCAGGGAGTCACACAAACAAAGAAGTGCTGAAACAATAGATTTTTGTTTGAATCATTATGTAATTACATATAAGTCGTTGATTCTAAATACATACATCTGAAGGGTTTTGTTCGTCAATGCCTTTGTGTTTGTGGGGAAAGTGTGAAGTTTATTAGAGGTTAGGATGCTTACCCTGCATAAAAGTATATAGACATATGTGCCTACATACTATATAATTCGGAAATGAATCATTAGGGTATTCTTCAGCGTCGATCTCACATTAAAATGATCCAAAATGAATACATAAAGAATATTGTTTCTTGTATGATTTAGATAAGAAAAAAAACACAAAAACTAAAATTATGTAAATTTATAGTTCATGCTTAGTAGGATTATACTTGTACCTCATAAAACAAAAAAGTCTTATATTTCTCCATTTTAATGTACATATGTATTAGTAAGGCAATATAATCAGTCAATTTTTAGCGGTCTCAGATTAATCAGAAATGGGTCAAATTTGCCGATTATATTACCCATATTTTATTTCTCTATTATACAAAATACATTAATGAAATTTTGTCTAAAAAATAAATGGGATTAAACCATTTCTGAAAGTTCTTTCACCCTTAATTATTATATATTTATATAATGAACTAATGTTTGGGCTTTTGCATTTCTATTTTTACTGGGTTTCTGTAGTTGTTGTTTTTTAAACAACAAAAAAACTCCCGATTCATCGGTTATTGTTTTTTTAACAACCCTTAAATTATCAGTATCGGCATTGGTCCCAAAAATTCCTAAAATAGAAGAAAGTCACTCATTTGAGGTCACATGTATCTTATGGCAAAAGAACCACGTAGTAGGCGTAACAAGACGCCACTAAATTGTGGCTTTTATTCATAAGTGATGACACGTTTTGATATTTTTTCTTTATATATATTTATTTATTTATTAAATTTCATAAATGTGCTCATTTATACCTAAGGCCCTAGCTGAAGGGTAGTTATTACACTTGATTTACATTGCAGTGATTCATTGTACTTTTTAAACAATCATGCAATGTTTGATACATGGTAATAATAAATAATAGTGGTTATAATTTGTTGTTTCTTCTTTACCCACCATGATTTATAAGTTTTAGAGTCTATTGAAATATAAGGCTGATTTGCTGGTTATTATTTATAAACCATATTTTTAAAGAAAAAAAAATAGGGTATCTAAAATGTATGTAGAATGAACTTTTATATATATAAATCTTTGATTTATGTTGCGTATATCAATTTTTGAATTATTTATTTATGCATTAAAATGAATTTGATACTTTTCATACTCTTCTGATCATCATGAATTCCCTGATCTAAAAAAATATAATATAAATAGATTTATGTATATATATATATATATATATGCAATGATAGAATCTGCATTCTTCATAACATGTACCTATCTTTTTAATCATACCTAGTAAAGTGTATATGGTTTGAAATTCTCTGTCGGTAAATTTTCATCTCACGTAGTAAATTGAGGGATTTTGTTACTCAATTGATACATCGTTAAATTACTATAAAATGCTACTCTTTTCATATTGTCAATTAATTTGGATATCTTCTTGCATGCAATTCCTGTCTTATACATGTGGGCACTACATAATTAATTGTAAATCTATGAAAATTTGTATGTGGCCGGCAATATGTGATTCATTTCACTGTGTATGTAGTCATTTTGTTTCATGTCAATGTCATGAGCATGCATTATAAGACTCTATGCATAGGTGTTACCCATCTTTTATACTGAGTAAAAGGGGCGTATACACACCATACCTAAATCGACTATTATTATTTTTTTTTTTAAAGTTACCTGATGATGTTCATTTGGTACAATCTTTAAGTCACTAAATCATTTTATAAATTAAAACGGTTGAATTGCATCTCTCTCATTGACTCAAACCATTCTGAATTGTATTCCAGAAATGAAACTAATTCAATAAACTACTATTTTATACATTGATATTATGTTTATTCCACAAAAGGCTTGACTAATGTGTCAGTGAGCCAAAGAACCATCTGATTTTAGGCAGTTTTGGATTAATGAGCATTTTGTCAAAGTAGCCAATAATTACAACCAATATTTTAGTTACTTAAAAACAAGATACAATAATGCTAAATAAAAAACGAAAACAACATTTAAAAAGAAATGAAGTTAAAAGTTTTTACTTAATTATTTAATCAAAGAAAGCCCAAAAAGTGCGAGTTCAGTCTTTCCTGGCGCCATGAATCACCATTAATTAACAATTATGACTCTAATTATAACCAAAGTAATTCAAAGTATGTGACATGATCACTTTTAACTGTCATTTCTTATTTTAAAACCCTAGTCCTATGTTTGATCATCAATAAAATAAATACTCAAAATCTGAGTTTCTTTGGTATGGGATGAAAAAAATTAAGTAGTGGTCAAAGTGGTCATATTTGTTTTTATTTTTTTTATTTGAGTCTACAAATGGGTTGATCCATAGTGTACCTACAGCTATTATTATATAAATACATACATAACGGATCCATTTTGCCTCTCAGGATGATGTTTTTACAGGTAAATTAATAAACTTAGACACATAAATATGAATGTATGTATATATATTTGGAACTTTTCTAATATATTTAAAGCACTCCTTTTTAATTATATAATAAATCATTTTATGCCTTGCACATTACATGCTAAATTGTTAAGAATCAAGCAACCGTAATGATTTAACATTTTCAAAACCTTTTACAGATACAGAGTTCTCGTGCTGGTTGCTTCCTTTTTCTTTCCTTGTCTAGTCAAACAATATATGGATTTGTATATGTAGCTCATTTAAGGGCATACCAATTTCTGCGGACTTAAATTCTAAGTCAAATACAAGATTAGCAAGGAAATGTATGTACCTACTTTAGGCTCTTATCTAAGTATTTATTAAATACATACTTGACACGTTTTGAAGCACAAAATGCTTTTAATGTGAAAAATCTGTGAAAATCAGAGCTACAATGTACAACTCTTGTGTTTTGTTATGTAAGACTTTTCAAATTACAGGAAATTACATACTCAACTACATTTTATATGTGTGTTACATGGAAGTAAAGTCTTCGTTTTTTGTAAAGAGAAAATAATTTGATGATTGGTTGTAGGTAGCATGGATGTACATATGTATAAGTATACAACCTATAAAACTATTGACTTGTGAAATTGATAACATTTATACTCATATCATCATCGTTCTATTAAGGAAGGGGAGAAGATCCCTAACTTAATTCACGAATGTGGAATGTGAGATACATTTACTTAGAGTTGCTCAAGTCCTTTTATGCTTAATTCACAATCAAGGATCACGTAGAGTGATGCTAATCTTTTAAAATTCAAATAGCAAACTCAATTTATGTCCATTGGCAAATACCTTCACAAAATGTTAAATTTTTTTGTTCCCTTCTTTTTTTTCTTGAATTTCCAATCAAAATGGTCTGTAGGAGGAGATTTTTGCTGTTCCTCAGGCGATTAGAATTTTAATCACGGGTAATGTTGATGATGGCTGCCACAGTGCAACGCGTTTCTACCCATGAATAATAATAATAAAAACAATAAAAGATCTTTTATTTATTTTCAAAAGGAAAAAAAGCAGAAATATTTATAGAGCCAAATATATAATCGCAATGTTGCAAATTGCTAATAAATAAGTGAGAGAGAGAGAAATAATACTTTAAAAAAAGATCGAAAAGGTCAAAAGTAAATAATTTGTAATCTAAATTTTTAATATTATATCAGAAAAAAAAATCCCTAACAAGTTCAAAGGGTCAATCAGTACCTAATATTTTTTGCACTTTATTATAGATTTTTTATTTTATTCTCGTATTTCTCCATAGATGGAGACAAACACTTAATCATCCATGATGTCTTTGTTTCTTTTTAGCAGAGAGAGAGAGAGAGAGCACATGACCTTATATTAAAAAAATCATCATGGTATTTAAAAGAAAATGAAATTCGGATTGTTATGGATTTTAAAACATATATATGTATGTACATATAATTTTGGCAAAATAAGTTAATTAAAAAAATTAAAAAAATATTTTCCTTTTATTTTAAGACATTTGTTTAACGTCGTTGTTTTTAGATGTGTGGGTTAGATTTTTTCTTCATATTCCTCAATATACATATGTATAGTATGTATGCATGTATTACTCAAAAGGTTATCATAATCTCGTAGGTAAAGGGGAAAAAAGTAATTGTTTTAATATGCAGGGAGTCGTTTGCTCTAATTTTATTCATGGATATGTCATCCCACAGTAGTAGTTTATCATTTGATTTTGATCATCAAAAAGATCATTTATAGTACTCGAGTTTCAAAAAAAAAACAACCATCGGTGCACACAAGCAGTGTCAAGCCTTGTTAAAAATACATAATATGAGATGATAATATATATATATATATATATATATATATATATATATATGTAGCAAATGTGAAATTAACTAAAATCTAATCTTGTATGTTAAGTTACTTGATTCGAAGGAAGAATTGATCACATTTTAAAGTGTGGACTGCTTTACATGCTAATACTTAATTGAAAGACGTTGATAAAGATATTTGCATATTATTTGATCTATATTTTCCCATCACTATAATGTATGTACATACATGAATGTAACATTACATATAATTGAATGGCTCATTCAACATTTATTTTATGTTGAACAAATTATACAACATCGATCATTCATGGCTAGACATGGGCAAAATGTTGAGATAAAGTTGAGTTGAAGGAAGAAAAGAAAAATATCAGTTGGTACTCCTAGATTGATGATCAATTTCTTCTCAGTATCGTTGAGGTGAGAACTTAGAACAATTATAACCAAGTAGCAATAGTGTATTATTTAATATTGTCAAATAATAGTCAACAGATAAATATATATAGATGCATATATTTAGAGGTACCGGGGATAGATATGGTAGACAGGCTTTTTTACCTCAACAAAATCCTCATCACTATTCATGGCCCTACTTCACTAACACAAATATTTCCAATGTGCTTTGTTGTCAGCTGTCTATTTTTATTTCTCTTTTTCACTTATCAGTGTTTTGAACATTGTTGATTGGATGACCTTGAATTGGCCCTGGTTAAGCCTTGAACAGTTATTTGCTATTAAATGAGGAATGATTCCATAGATAGTTGAAAATAATTAGCCAACTACCACCAACTGATTTTGAGTCTATTTCTCTTTCTTTTTAAAAGGAAAGGTTCCGGGATATAATAAAGATTACGATGATAAATATATATATATATATATACACGGTGGTAAAAAATGGGATATAGGTTTCATTTGAAGTCCCAAAACTTCTGAGACCATTTTCATATTCCCTATAGTCTAGATTTTACGTTTCCAAACGGGCAACTTTTTTTAATGTACTGTTTTTGAGAAAATTAGGGTTTTATCTTGATCCATCGTGTTTTTTTGCGAACGTTAAGAAAAAGTTCGAGGATGAATAAAGGTATTAAATAAGGACTTTACAGTTTATTTTATTGTAACAATATGATAGATACATCACTCCACTATTCAAATATTAAAATTTTATTGAGAAATATTCAAAATAAAAAAATTGACAAAAAATTTTGTGACTTCCCCCGAGGGAAAATTGAAAAATGATTTCAAAGAAGTGTGTTTTGTATAAGAAATCAAAAATCAAACTCAAATTATTTTGTTATACAATAAAATGTGATAAAACAATATGTACAAAAATGTTTCGTAGACTATCCATAAAAGTAAATATTTCATCTCTAAAAATAGAAATAAAGGTACTGGAAGGGAGGAAGTGTATTGCGTATAACGCGCATTTATTTATTTCTTAATTTCCTTTAAAATTTTAAGTTTTAATGCTCATATTGGATTTTTTAACTATTGATAACAAATGCATAGGATAACTAACACATATTTTATCTGAAATTAGATAATCTTAATTAATATTTTTTTGTAAAATCAAAGTATAATTACTTGAATTTATTAAATTAGCTAATAAAATTAGACTCAATACCCTGTTTTATATCAATTAAAGTTGGAATTTTTCCATATACATCTAAATTTTATTTCCCAAGTATAAAGTATTTACCTAATATTATTAAAATAATCTTTATAAATACTTGCATTATACATATTAAAGGATCTTAAAAAATGCTGCTCTTTTCTATTTGATATCTTAGGTGTATTATTTAGACTTTGAAAGTTTTTCCAGTCTTTTTACATCAATTAAAGTTTAATTTTTGAAGTTAAAATTTTCTTAGGGATTCCAGAATAATAAAACGTGGCCAGAGAAAGTAAATATAAATGTATTAATGCATCATTTTCTCAAATTATTTAAAGTGATGTTGATGAAATTGCGTAATTACTTATAAACAAAAATATTGAAAATGCCTTTCTTTAATAATCAAAATTTAAAATACTTTCAAGTAAAGTTAATAAGAATGCAGAAAAACTTTTTGGCGACTTTATTCATCAAAAATCTATCATTGCGTCGAAAGCTTTATTATTTACAAAATGGATAAAACTTTTAATATTTTAGATTTTGTTTGTGTTGTTTGCTTTAAAAGGAAAACTACAAATTGACTTTTGATTAATTCGTTACTTAGGATGCTTATACTATTACTATCGAAGTTCTTCTTCCTTTAATTTGTGATTACTCCTAAGAAATACTATACAGATATTCTAAGTGATTATTTGACCAAAAGTTACCTTAAACCTTCGATTATTCATCCTTAATTATTTAAAAAAAAGGTTAGATCTTCTAACCATTGTGAGTGTTATGCTTGTAAAATTGCACAACTGACTTAAATGAACACAAAATTACAAAAAAAAAAGATAATTTTGATGTAGAAAAAGAGTATTTTTGTGTCTAATTTAAGTACTTCAGGGAAAAGAGTGTAAATGTTGAAAGAAAACGTTGGAAGACAATTTATAAAAATTGCCATAACTTTAAACCCTAAAAAAGAGGCAAATTAGCATCAAGTGAGAAAATCATCATCTATTTATAAATATAAATTCTTCATTTATATTAACTGTTTTCATGAATATATTAAGATCATTACTATATGTATATCATTCCAAGGATATATTAAACCGTATAACAGGTGGAGCCCCAATGTTGTTTAATCTTAAGTCTAGGCCTACAAAAAAAATTCAAGTACCAGTCATCAACAACTATTGAATATTAAAATATGTTCTGGACTATCCAACAGCAAAATTAAAATATTTAACAATGATTTAAGAACAATTACAAGAAATGAACATTTAATTGATCCTAAAGTTTCATCAACATCACTTTAAATAACTTGAGAAAATGATCCATTAATACATTTATATGTACTTTTTCTGGCAACATTTCATTATTTTGGAAACTCTCAGAAAGTTTTTACTTCAAAAATTAAACTTTAATTGATGTAAAAAGACTGAAAAAACTTTCAAATTCTAAGTAATATGCCTAAAATATCAAACAGAAAAGAGCGGCATTTTTTAAGATCCTTTAATATGTATAATGCAAGTCATTAATAAAGATTATTTTACTTTTATTCATCCTTGCACTTTTTCTTAACGTTCGTAAAAAAACACGATGGATCAAGATAAAACCCTAATTTTCTCAAAAACAGTACATTAAAAAAAGTTGCCTGTTTGGAAACGTAAAATCTAGACTATAGGGAATATGAAAATGGTCTCAGAAGTTTTGGGACTTCAAATGAAACCTATATCCCATTTTTTACCACCGTGTATATATATATATATATAAATCAAAAACCTTTGAGTAACTAAATAAATAAAGAGGTTGCGATAGTTTTTTTAAATTATTCATAATTGATACAAATCAAATAATGCATCCCTGGATCATATTTCATGTTTCAAGTATATTGAAATAATGTTTATTTAAGATTCGTGGATATTTTCCATCATTAGAGCTCATGCATGGAAATAATAATATGACATGGAAAAATACATAACACTAATGAGTAAAACAATAATCTTCCATTAGTTTATTCGGTATGTATGTAATTAGAAGCTATAATAATATAATTACTAAGAGAGTCAATTTATTTCTCCTTGCTCCTTCTTGCAAAAATATAATCAAATATTCATTCTTTAATTAGTATGACATGTTCATTATATACATACTATAGAAACTTGGAAATGTAATCATTGGTGCATGATATTCTTTTTAGTCAAGAAATAGCCGATGGTTATCTATTTGAAGAAGAATAAACGCACAATCCTGTTTAAAAGTAGAAAAGATGGCATCGAAAATATCGTACTTATGTATTTTATGACATTGTATTAAGTTATGTACATTTAGTAATGAAAGGAACATGATGATTGATGAATAATATTACCTGCACAATTATTTCTGTACATTCCACATCCTTCCATTTAAACAAAACAAAACAAAACAAAATTGTTTCTATGAAATGATAGTAATCATTGAGACTTACTTTGATACAGGTAAAACTGACCTTAACCAAGGTTTTGATTCCCTCACGCATTCAAATGCAAATCTATTCATTTATATTTTTAATATTCTATAATAAAATATCGTTTACATAAATTAATAAATGTCCTACTAAGAAATAACATAATTAAGATAACTTTTAATAGAATAGATTGGATACATAGATGGGAAGGGATGAAGGTAATCAGATGGGCTTTGGAATTAACTACACTTCAAATTTAAATAGCATCTCCAAATTGATATTATTGTTCTTTGTATCAATAGAAGAAATTTATATAATACTTTGAGAAGAAAACATAGAATGTACACTAGTCAAATAGGATCCAAAATTTATCACTTTATTGAAAAGATATTTGTATTCAATAGTTTTGAATATGGTTAACTGCAATGATTAATACTTATATACTTGTTTAAACAAATATATATCTACTAATGAAGTATATAGGTAATACGAGAGATTTATCAAGAAGTAGCAAAAAAAAATAATAAAAAAAATACAATATTTATAAAAATAGTAGACATCGCATATTACTCCAGAAACAAAATGAAGCCCCGAACACAAGAGTGAAAATTGTCTTTTATAAATAAAAAAAAACATCAAGAATTTGAAACATTTTGGTGCTCCGTTAGGCATCCTTTATTGTCGATGCACATAGTCAATAACTGTATTATCTTAAATGAATCATTAAAATGTATTCAACTTTTCATTCAATGACTTACATAGAGAAATCTTATTTTATGAAATAATTAAATACAATATTTCCCCAGAGTGTCTTGTAGGTGTAAAACCCTGAGAAAAAAGGATCAGGGGGGAGGGGGGATATTATAATTACAACTTACATATGCATATTATATTGGTTTCTACTCAAATTTTATTTACTGTGAATTAAAGTGTTCATTTCACCATTATTATGCCTCAAAGTACTTTTGTTGAAATCGAAGGGCAAATGCTTTCAGTAAATGATATTTCTTGATAATAATCAATATAAATTGCAACTTCCAGAATATGAAAATAAATTTGAATCTATTGAACAAGGCGTTTGATTTTTTTTTAATATGCAGAAGAGTATTCAATCATTCATTTAGTCTCTATGTACATATTTACCATCAATTAATTGTGTAGCACAAAATTAAATTGATTGAATAATATATACTCTAAACCTCTTTGATATTTTATACGTAAGCAGCCACGTGAAAAAATCAATGGCGTGTAAGGATCCACGATTCAACTTCATTAAGTAATAAGAGGAGTAAAAATCATTAAAAAGAAAGTCATTCATGTTTGAAAATGATTTATTTATATAAATCAAAATTTGAAAACAGAGGCTTCAAAATATATAAATGACAAGAAGACATAAAATAAAGATTAATTTAATGTTTACGCGAAATCCTAGCCATTTATATTGATTTATATTTAATTATTAGATGTTATATGGATTACTCAAAATACAAACAGAGACTTACCAGGTCTATACCTATGAAATGAGACTCAATTTCTAACGTTTATTGTGAAAAAATGGTGACACATTTAATCTTCAAAGTAATAGTCATAGCTAGTAACACATTTTTCATAACCAATCATTTTTTGGCTTCTGCGTGAGAAATGATGCGCTGTTCTTTAAATTCGTGATCCATCGATGCGAGCAAGTGATAATCTGATGGCGCCAAGTCTGGTGAGTAAGCCACATGCACCAACGGATCTCAATTGTACGTTTCCACCAATTCCAGGATCGCTCTTTAATTTTAAATGGTAAAGATAATCAACAAAGTCTGCAAATCGTAGATTGAAGGCACGAAATTTGACATTTTTAAAAGCGAACAAAAATGCTGATGTATTGAATATTGTTGCCAGATGACAGTGGAAAAAAATAAGACATTTGGGAGGGTTAAAAAATAATTCTGGCTATATCTGTTGCCTAATAGCTCAAAGTCTCATTTCATAGATTTATACCTTAATTTAGCTTTAAATACAAATTAGAACAACTTGGGTTAAGCTACATTCACTATATATAAATTGAGAATTTTTCTGAAATATAAACTCATACTGAACTGAAATATGAACTCATACAATATTTTACGTACTTACACGATAATCTTTCTTTTTTTGGGTCATTTATTTACTTGGTATAATGTTTTATTTCGCCTTGATTGATCCATGTGTTTAAAAGACTAAAGCAAAATATATAATTTACATGTACATTTTTTCAGATTCAATAAGTGTTAATACCAACAATTATTTGCTCTGATTTGGCAAACCCCTAGGATTCCGTTTTAAAACTGTTGGTCTAACCTATATATGCTCTTAAGTTTTACTAAAATTTTCTTTTGTTGGTTTTAACAAAGTTGGTTTTAACGGAGTATTTAAAATATTTTCAATAAATTTCCACATTTTGATACATACAAGAAAAGATGAAAAAAATGTTGAGGGAATGGACTTGCTCTCCCCTACATAAAAAAATCCCTGTGTAACATGGTATCAAACGACTATTTCCTGAATGAGAGGATTTTTTTTTTTTCTCTTCCAATATTTATTTTAACTTTTGTCAACAAAACCTCTATATTATGATTAAATATATTAATTTTTTATTGCAGTTTTACTTGCTAGCAAACTATGATTTGTGTGATCTCCAACAAAAAATGATAAATTTATAGGCCTTGAAAAGATAGGTTTCACTTTTTTTACATGCCTACATCTCTATGTATATACATACATAGTTTATTAATTTATCTACTAGGTAGATTGAAAGATAAGCACTTGCATAATTACTCATTAATGGTCCTTCAAGAAGACCTTTATCAAGTACCTACACTTTATGATGCATTGTTCTTTACCTAGTAGAGGATAGTTCCTCTAATTCACCAACTATAGTCTATTATCTTATGTATGGATATATGTAAGATGTGTGTTTACTACACTTAGAGTCAGTCCCTTTAGTGCCCTTCACTTCTTCATCTTGATAATAATAATAATAGTGATAATAATTGTACGACGCATCCCCTCAACTGGATAATTATATATCTCAACAATGTTTTCAAAATGCTCATACTTAAGAGGATTTTATCAGGCAATTGGCTTTCATTTCCATCATAGTACTTGAACTATTATTTTGATTCAATTATTATCCACTTGCATATGTTTGTGGGTATGCTTATGTCAATTAAAAACTGATCCTTGGGTCAAAAACTGTTCTTAACATCTATACTCTTTAGATTTTTAAAAAAGATTTGCAGAATCTGAAAACTTGCTACTCTCTCAGATTCTGAAAGGTTGATTAATTATTATTAACTATGTCTATTTAGTTTTGTTTTTACTCCTTAAAAGACAAATAAAAAGTCAATATTACGTACAACCCAAAAGCATAAAGTTGGTAATTGTTGATTACAGTATTCTCTAAGAAAAAAATAATTTTTTTAAGCGTCATCAAAAGGAGGAGATTATATATTTGAACCATGAGGAATGGTTGATCACTACATAATTACTTAAATGCTATTTTTTTATCAACAATTATATATCTAGGTACAGACATTCTCTCATATGCTTAAGCATACTGGATACGCAGTTCAGGTTGAATTCCATTCCATGTCTCAATTCCATCTTTTTCTCTTCTTATTTTTGTCTAAATCTTATCTCCTATTCAGCAACTATTTCTTCATTCTCTTTAATTTGTTCTACGAACATTTATTCCTGAAAATCATAAAGATATTCCTTTGTCTGGAAGAACTATCATTTTTATGAGTACTTAAGATTTTGTCAAGAGAACGACGACACAGTTGGTAGCAGGTTTTATTATCTTGTTGTTCTTGTTTTTGTTGTTATTGTTTTATATATAATTTAGGGAATAACTTTTGAAGGACAAAGCTGTCCCTAAAGGTGATTTTTTCTTCTTTTTGCAATCTTCTAACAAAAAAAAAGAAGCTTTTATGATACTCCATTAAAATACTTGACAATTAAAATAACCCTTTTGACATCCAAACTCATACATACATATACATACCTACAACAACAAAATGATTAGGGAGACCTTCAAAATTAGTAGCAATTTATGGTATACCTTGAAATATATATTTATATATTTTACACCATTTGGGGAGACAAAACGAGATTTTTTTCATTCAAAAAAGGCATAAATGAATATAATGTGCGAGACACTTGCACCTGTTTCGTCATATTTATGAGTAGTAGATGTCCATTGTCATCGGATAATTTTATAACCAAGGACGGTGTAAGCTCATTGTAATATGACTGATATAAATAAATAGAATATTTTATACAATAAAAATATAGATTATCAAGAATGAATAAGATTATGGGAAATGGCAAGATATTTCTATTAAAAATAACACTCGTCAACAGTCAAAGTTCCTAAGGGGTACAAGTCTAATAAAAGTTATTCAATTTTGCACGTTAAATTCAAATCTGGATTTTTTTTTTCCAGAGTCCGACGGTTTTCAAAAAATCAGACTCTACTTTTTGAGCTTCTTTGGCCCATTTTCCAACTTCAATCTAAAGGGACTTCTGGGGTTATAGATGGTGGGAGGAGTAGGCCCAAAAGTAGGCCAAAACGTTTTTACTTAAATAACTCCTTGAATATTACATGAAATGGATTAGTTGTTAATCGCCCAAAAAGAATCCTTAACTAAGAAGAAATCGTTCAGCTCTTGAATGCATTGCTTACTAATACATTTCATGTAATATTGAAGCAATTATTTAACTACAAAGGATTTGGCCGACTATGGGCCTACCCCCACCAACTATGCACTCAAGAGTCCCCTTAGGTCAAAACAAAGTCTGGAAATGAAACTTGCTTAAATACACTAGCAAATCAACATATTTTAATGCACAAAATAAGGTTCCTTCTAGGCTTAAATTGAAGTTGAAGTTTGAAAATGGCCCAAAAATGCTCAAAAAGTAGGGTTAGGTCCGATTTCTCAAAAACCTTAGGACTCTTGAAAAAAAATTAAATATTTGAAATCAACGTGCAAAAACTGAATAACTTTTATTATACTTATACCCCTTAGAATTTTTGACTGTTGACCAGTGTTATTATTTTGTTTATTTCAATATTTCAGAAATACCCCTGCAGGTATCAGTGCCATTCAATTCAATGTTTTAAGCATATTAAAATTATAATAGTACTTAATATACTTAACCCACCCACCCCACTAAAAAAAAAAGAAGTAAATGAAGTCATTTGCAATGAAAATTTAACAATTGGTGTCTTAATCACAATTTTTGGGTAGATCTATATTTAGTATTTAACTATGTTATGCTCATTATCAATATAATATTTACAAAATATAAACGGTATAAAATCGTCTCCAGTAGATATTTTCATAATACACAACAATAACGTGATAGACGCTATTGGATATCATCAGCATGCAAATATTTGTTGATATTATCAGAGTAAGGCTTCTGTTCACATCTTTAACAAAAAGAGACGCTTTGTGAAGAGTACTTTGATTCTTTATACAAAAATTCGATACTCCCTACCTAATTACCCCGTGCATTCCTACCATTTACTTGAAATGAGCAGTTGGGGGAGGGCATGTTCCAAGATTTACAGTATTCATGTAGCAATGCCCTTGAATGATCCTCAGTTTAAAATTCACTTTATTACTTTTGAAACTTGAAAGTTGCATTTATTATAATCCAATCCCTTACAACTTTTTTTCCTAGAAAGAATTTACGTAATTTAAAATTTACATAGTTCGCAGAAGTAGAAACATTTTCTTCATATGATCTTGAATTTCCATGAAAACGATTAAGATTCTTTTGAAAGAAATCTTCACAAGTAGTTGGATCTCATGTATGAGAAGTTTTTATCCTCTTCTTTTTTTATTTTATTTTACCTTACTATCTCCTCATGTTCCATTCTATTGCATCAAATTATGATTACATATTTTGTATTGATGGGTTTACAACTTGAAGTTTTTTTTTGTTTTTGTTTTTTGGCTATAAATTAACAACATTGTAGTCGACAATAATCTACCGTTGTTTTTCTTTTGATAATAAAGGTATTTAAATTTTTTTATTGAGGGATTTAAATATGGGAGAGTATGTATTTGTCTTGTATTCTTTTTAATACCATGGTAAATCTCTGTAATTGTTATTTTACAAGAGTAAACATGGGTATACCTCATTTATATGTTGAATACTACTCAAACTTGCTAATTAATTTAAAAGTGAGCTATAAAGAATGGAGAAAAAAAACCCCAATAAAGTCGGTCGATTTTATGCTTCTTTAATCAGGAGTTTATTGGGTTAGAAACTCATTTATTTTTGTATTAGATTAGTGAAGGATAGTCCAATAATAAAATTTAACTTTTTTATCAAGTAACCACAGCAATGCTTTCAAATCACTTTTTGACTCATTGTTTGTTGGATGACGTCACATTTGGATGTGCCCAAAGGAAATATTATTAGTTTCTTTTTATAAATATTCTACAATTTATTTTTTAAATATAATTGATAACTTAAAGGCATATCAAATATCTATGTGCATAGGTAGAAATGTTGAAATCGCTGACATATGTTATGTAAGTATATTTATGCAAAATAGCATAACAGTACCTAGACCAAATATAGCAAATTCCACATGGATATCACTAAGTTAAACGATGTATATATATATATGTTCACAAAAGTCAAAATGTCATGCAAAAGTACAAAGTGAGAGCGTTACAAAAAAATGTATCTTTAAAAGGGAAAAACACAATATGAAAAAAATGTCCTTTTGATCGGCTTCTTATCAACCACCAAATGCATATTTTTCACGCAATTTTTGAAATAGTATTAAATAGCTGACTTGCAAAATTGTGGCAACACTTAAAAATAGGAATGTATGAAACTATTTAATAGTAGGGGCTCTCTTACAAACAATGACAACAAAAATTCCTTCAAATACCTTTGTGTCAAATTTTTTTTGGTTTCACAACTGTCTTTGTTTCAGAATTGTATTCGTTCTATAATGTGGCGTAGTGATTTCATAGATATGGGTTAAGTACGTAGGGAACAAATCTTGCGTATAAATAACTTCTAGAAAAGGGGCTCTAAAAATCCTCTCGTAACTCCAGCAAAATGGAAAGGCTCAAATTCTCTGCCGACCCCTATTTATAGTCATTTCAGTTTGAGAGTTCCTCTTTCAAAGGTACTCTCTGATATCGCAAAATACGTCCCAATCTCAAAGAATATTCAAGGTACACCCCATTTTATCAAAAAAAAAAAAAAAAAAAAGAAACTCAGATTTGTGTAGTTTTTATAGTTTCATTTATTCATTTCATAACTTCCATTCAATAACTCGACATTTCGTGAACGTACCAACGCACATGTACATATCATGGGTCATCAAGAGTGCTTCAAAGGCATTTGATAGTCATTCATTATAAATTAATATCCAATCCTCACTTCTTCTTCTTCTCTCTCTCATCTATTCTTTAGATATTTTTATAATTGGAACTTGAAAAAGATGATAAAGCAAAGAATTTCTTCTAAAAAGAAAAGATTTTTCTATGTGTACACTCACAACAAAGAACTGTAGTTTCTCCCCTCTTCCAACCATTATTAATTTATTTATTTATTATTGTATTTTTCTTGAATGAATGTTATTTAAACATTTTTTTTCTAATATGTTTTCGACTATTAATATAACTTATGTAAGTTGTATATACATACATACATATATATGACCTTTCAGGTCCTCCATAAAAGGCTTTTTGAATAAGGTCTAGTAAACCCTTTTTGTACGCTGCGGTGGTACAAAAACCAGTCATATAATAGTCATTACTCATTACGTGTAAATACATATAATATATGTATACACACTTTGTACATTCAATTGTATCATGAAATAAGAGAGTAATCAAGTGCACAACAAAAAGTTGTTAAGAAGTTCAAAACCATAAGGAAGGCAGGGATTTACATATACGTCATTGATGAAGTATATATGTATGTATGTAAATACCCAATTTTGATTTGTTATTTCAATGTTTCTTTCTCTCCTTCTTCTTTTTTTGTAAGGAAAAACAAAGCACATACACACAAAAAACTAACATAATTGCTCAATCTTGACATGTGTGACTATATCAGTAATCAAGATGTCAGTCAAGTACAGAAAAACACACCTATTTATTATTCTGTTCACAATAATAATAATATGTATGTATCTTTATTATATATATTCAGGCTATGTACATTTTTTTTTATCTCTGTCCTCTGGAAGAAAAAAGTTATAATTTATTCTCATTAAAGTACATATAAGGTGTATATTATCTAAAAAAGATTGAACATATATTTTTTTGAACTAAATTATCTGGGGATACCTACCTATATACGTAACATGTATATAAATATACTGTATGTACATGCATAGACGAGTATGACTAGTCAAGGATAACTGGGTATACAATATGTACATACATACAAAAATGTTTACACACTAAAATTCGTATCATTTTCATATTCTCCCAAGTCATTGGTATGCATTAATATTTCTATCTAGAACTGATTGTTTCTTTAATAAAAACGTTATAACAGTATTACAATGTTTAAATAACAAAATAAGACATATGTAGTAGACATGATTCAATAATTTCTTAACTGAATCCAAAGGATTTCTATCAATGTAGCGGATTTGACCTTTAATAGAACAACAGTAATGTATATGAACATATTTATAAATGTATATTTATAAGGATAACTCGTTTGAGGAGTGTTTTTCATTTTTAGAGTATCAAGAAATTGAAAATGAACATTGGCAATCCAATTAAGAAAACTTGTTACAAAATAGAATATGACTACAAAACAATCAGTCGAACTATATTTTGAAGTTCAACAATTGAATTGAATTTGTGAAAATGTTATTTTGATGATAACTTTTTTGACAGTTTCTTGTACAAATTTGTTTTACTGCATCTATGGCTACTTAATTTATTTTAATAGCTAATTAATACTATACATATAAATTTCGGCTAAAATAAACAATATGACATGAATATCACTAAAGAATTTCATATTTGTAGGTTCTTCATAATTATACTTTGTCTATTTTTAATATTTAACTTAAAACACAATCAAACATGCTTAAGATGTAATTCAAATGTATTTAAGAGATATTCAAAGGATCCATTTCATATCATTTTAAGTAAATTAAAATGTCAAATTATCCATCAGTTATTTAATAAATCGATCGTATTTAGTATCTATTTGATTTTTACACTGACTTTCATGTCTACATAAAAACAGCTTTCAATAAGTATCAATTCATACAATTATAAAAATATATAAAAATAGTCCCTCTATTGTATGTATGTACACCAATGATTCCATTAGTCGAGATTTACCGGACTTTGGCCTGAGTGTCCTTCTATGCTTAAACTGAAGTTGAAGGTGGAAAATGGGCCAAATTACCTCAAAAAGTAGGGTCCGATTTCTCCAAAACCGTCGGACTCTCGAAAAACAGAATTACTGATTTGAAATCAGTGTTATTATAATTATACCCCTTAGGATTTTTGACTGTTGACCAGTGTCAATGGTCTGATTCTGGTCAGATTTATATCGTCGTTTTGGGAAACCAAATTCAGTTTGGTCATCACAGGTAACACATCATCCAATGTCTAAGTCAAAGTTATGAAGCTGTATGACTGAATCTGAGCCAGGATACCTTGGGTTTGGGGATTATATCCGACAGCCCTTAAGACTCTCGAAAAAAAATTACTGATTCGAAATCAGCGTTCAAAACTAAATAACTTTTAGTATACTTATACTTCTTAGGATTTTTGACATTCCAAATTAGTTGACCTCTGTGATTTAAGAATCAGTTGCGGTATTGACATAGTTACGAGATGCAGCAGGTCCAGAAGAGGAGCTGTTTCAGGCAGAATGCAAAAACAACATGTACAGCGATGTTAAAGTGATGCATGCAGGAGACTGGTTCGTTCAGACGTTTAAAAAAACCAGAGCATACTGCATCCAACCCACACGAAACGAGTGATAAGTAAAATCAAATGTGATAATCTAAAATGTATATTAAGAAGTCAAATCTACATCACTTCGGGAGTATGAAGGAATATCCATCCAAACCAGTATAGAGAGAATAAAATAACAAGACTCTTATACATTCCAAGTTGCAGAAAGACACATGTCACCCTTAATTTTAAATCAACTGCTGCAGATTTCACTGCAGTAAAAATGAGTAGAAAGTATACTGTACATTGACATGGCGTGATATCATTCTTATTTAGCCTGCATATCATTTCATTATCATTTTAAGCTTGTAAAATTCAGATAATATGTGACCGCAATTTCAAACATTTGCCTGGTAAATTGAAAATCTGCCGATCACGTTATCTAGTAGCAATTTTTCCTAGCGGAAACACTTATGTACACTTATAAGTTTAAGTACAAGTTAATTAGTTTCTAATCGGATTCATTTCCTTGTAATGTGAAGTTATACGCTTGAAACTTCATCTTTGTTGCATCACAAACTAAATATGTATGTAAATTCATACCATATTATAAATATAAATGATTTTATTCGCTAAGACTACTCATGTTTCAAATGTGATAATAACAGATATTTATTTAGAGTATTTAACCATTGAAATTTGGCTCAAGAAGAATGACGTAACAATTCAATAATTATCAAGCACACCACGCATAAGTAATATATCTGCCTCATTTTCTTAATTAAATTTTCGTTGAACAGGTAGCTGAGAACTAACAACTATATGTTAAATATCCATATTGTGCATGTTATATATCTATGCAGTTTTAAGCAGGAATGTGGGGAATCGACTCTCATTGAGAGTCGATCTTTAAATTTAAAAAACTCTGAGTCGTTTCTTTTTTGGGGGAAGCGGTTAAAACTTTTAATCACTCAACCTCAACAAATTATAATAATAATGACTCATTATAAGATTAAGTCTTAAAATTTTTGCTTCAAAATATCTTATCATTACTTTATATTCTGATCCTTTATAAATCATTTGATATTAAGATCAGACCTCAATTTGTTTATTAAAATTGCGAATGTTTGGTCATTACTTTTTTAAGCTTTATTAAATGAATAATGTGTTAATTTATAATATACATTGACAAGATGAAAAGAAATGACTGTGTAGGACTGTGGCAATAAGTTTTATAGAGCATATTTAGTTCCTGCACTATAGATTTTAATAACAATAAAGTATTAATATATAATATGAAAAGACTCCCAGAAAAGTGGCTCTCCAAATAAAATTCTCTATTAACACCAAACAATCCTTATTTCTATTTGGAATCAAATAACACCTTTAAATATTTATGTATATTGTTTTCAAACTATTGTTAAATTGGCAGTGGGCTTGTATGGCTGCTTAATCTTTTTCCTTATCTAATTTATCGACTCAAGTTGACAAATCACCAGTTTTAAACGTTTTAATACAATGTTTCTCAAACTGTAGAGTCTACCTCATAAAGGGAGGCGTAGAGCAATCCCTGGAGTGGCCGAAAAGGTTTAAAATGCAAGAAGTTATCCTTGTAGGTATTTGCGCATAGATTTTATCAAAAAAACTGAAGTTGTAATCCATTTACTATATCTTAATAAAAAAAAAATTACCTTAATTTGTTACAATAGCACTAAGCAATCATACAATATTTCCAATAAATGCTATTTACACAATGATAATTCTTGTTTATATGTATATTTAAGGCTTCTAAAAATGTAAAGGGAACATGCTTATTATGACCGATAAATCGAATTACATAAAACAGTCATTATAATTATATGTAATATGTTTTTGATTAAATGCATAAATTGGAAATTATTAGCTCCTACCACTTTAAGAAACTTTTAACAATTCGATTGTTATTAATATTGAAGATAATTTTCCTATCAGTCAAAGCATGGATCATATTTTTCCTTCTCTATATATCTATCTATGTACATAGTAAATAGTCAAAATACAAAAGTATTGTAACTCAAGTAGATAAGTGGATTAGGCAATCGAGCATTACTAATATTCATATTCCTCAATGTAATATCAGTAGTAAGGTAAAGTCATTGCTTTGACTTCAAAGAATATTCATACGCTTATGTAATCTGCCAAATATCCTAATACATGGAATATCATATGAAGATATATGTTATATGTACAAATGTTAACTTGAATAGCAGACTCAAAGAATAATGATCATTTTGAAGTTTTGTGTTTTTATTATCCTTTCTAACATAAAAAACTCAAATGCTGCCTCTTCTTAGATTGTAAAAAATCTTTGCTATCTAGCAAATAGGTAAAATAAATCCAAATTGTATGCAATATCTAAGATTTGATGCCTTTTGCGCTGAACATTCATACTATATACCCAAAAGTTTTTTTTTTCCACTATCAATATACATATAATTAAGTAATGTAAAGCTCATTTTTATACATAATATTCATATAAATATTGAATGAACCCTTTCCTTCCAAACAATCATTTCAATCCATATTCCCCCCAAAAACAAAAACCTTCTGTAATTGGATTGAGCTATGATATATTCCTAGTCAAATTTCATATTTATGCATAGTACTTCATATATAATATATGTAGGCATACCTGCCGAAAAAAATACACATGTATACATATGTAGTCTAGCACACATAGGTAAATACTGATCAAATCATTATTTCAAAACAGGTAGATCATTATGATATTTCACATCGACCATGTGCCAAAAATGCACACATTTAAATCTATTTTGAAGGCGAATGAATTATAAGGTCAAACTTCAACATGCAAACATGAATTTCCCCTCTTGGTTATGTATTCATTGCCATATCAATAAATGGTTCAATGGGATTCAATTGAAAGACATCTGTTGCTTCATATCTCAATGTGTTCATATTTTTGTAAATTTAATGCCTAGAATGAACTATGAACGCATTTAAAGCAATCATTTTTTGAAGAACTTATGTTTAATATGTTTTTCAACACGCTAACAATTTTCTTTTTGATTAAAATACCCTTAGGTCAAAGCATTATCAGAAATCGTTATACTGTTCCATATTTTTCATGGTAGCCCTTTATGTTCTTAGTACGTTTCTTTGAGTTGAATTCGACTAATGTGCATATAGAGATAGTATCTTTTGATATACATAGAACATGTGGCAAAGTTATTTTTGTATGTAGAATATGCTCATTTAATGCTAAATGGACCCATATGTAATTACTTACCTACGTTTCTGTTTTTTGTATTATATCCATGAATCTAATCTTTACATTTTTTTTACGTTCATAGAAATATTTTGTCCATACCTATAATTATATGTAATGTCTTTCTTTCGTTTTTATCTTCTCTTTTAGTGACCTAAAAATAGACTAAGGATATAAGAATCCATGTGACTAAAGATAGCTTCCAAATATGTGGATCTATTTATTTTGAGAGAAAAATTTATGTATGTACATCACGGAGTTATTCCATTAACATAAAACTATACATATACTGTACTTTTTGGATCAGCGGTCGATTTTTCTTCTTCACTTCTTCACATTAAAGTTATGGACGTTGATTGGTTAAACTCGAATTAGTTCTTGTTAAGTAAATTATCAAGGGCTAATTCAAAGTTATCATCAATTTTCCCTTATTAAATGAAGAGTAATTCTAGAGTTGGGAGGAATTGGCTCACTACCAACAGATTTTGGAACATTTGTTTCTGTTTCTTTTTTGAAAATATCCTTGTGGGATATAAAAAAGATAATTTGTGACAGATGCATGAGTGCCCTACATTGAGGCTGAGGTGGGAACTCGAACTCAAGTCACATTAAACTCAGAATTCAGATTCAACACGTACTTAAAGAAAAACAACTCAAAAGTCGACTTGGACTCATCATTAAAGGATTCAGATTTGATCAAGACTCAAGGCTTGAGACTTACTTGGATCATTTATTTGTAATTGGCATCATTTATCTTTTTATATGATTCACTTTTAATCTTGATTATGACGGAATTAAGACTTTTAATATATCCCAATGAGGGAAAAAATATTTAGCTTTTATTATGTAAGAATAAATTTATAAACTAGCTCTTCCTAATTAGCTAACATTAAAATATATAAGAGATGCGACAAATGGGATCGAATAAATAGTTCTTAGTTTATGACCTTTAAAATAACAAACTCATTCCCTTTTCTAGATGAATTCATTTCTTCAGCTGGAAGATTTAGGATCAACATCTTTTCCAATCTGCTTCACTAAAACTTTTAACTTTAGACATTTTTTTTTTTGCTGCTGATGGTTAGAAGACATACAAATTGTCTTGGATGTGAGGCCAAAGGCACAAAATTTGACTTGGATCCGTGAAAAATGAATTGTGAGGAGCTGAGCTGAATTTGGAACTCTCATCTAGTAACAATCTTAGTCCATTCATTCAGTTACTTATTTTTTTTTCGAAAAAAAGGAGGGAGAACCTTAAATTTGCAACTCCTTAATTGAATTTTTTCAAATAAAATAAATTAAAGGAACCCTTTGGTTGACGACGTTTGTACTCATCCATTATTTTTAATTACTCATTCTTCTTCTTCTATAGCGTGGGACGCATCTTCTATTGCTTCAAGCCAAAGTGAGTGGGAAATGTGTTTTGGTTGAGTAAAATATTTCTACATATAATTGGGGTTTGAACGTACATATATACCTATATTTACGTAGATGTATCGTCAAGGTTGATCAATACATCTTCGAATGCAGTTTTTAATTGATGCATTGGGTCTTTAGAGATTGACTGATCATGTTTTTTTAAAGGACCGCTACCCATAATTATCAAACATAGATATGAATAGTACATATAGAAACTCCAAAATGTGTATAGATGTTGGTGTGTACTTTTGATTTTTAGCTGATAATATATGTATAGTGCCCATTAATATACATACAAAAGTATCACTAAATAAAACCTTTGTAGTTGCACACAGAAGAGACTAAAACGATGTTTTTTATGCAGATAATCATTTTAAAACCTGTCAAGAAATATCTTATTTTTTGTTCTGTTTATCCACATATCGTCTTTAAAAATTGAAATAAATCAGTTAAATTTGATCCTTGAAGATGAATTGAGTTATACCTTTTCAAGTTCAATATGGGAATAAATACACAAAACTTGAACTTGCTTATTCCCATATTGAAGTTGAAAAATTATAGTCTTCAACATGAACTCCCCTTCATGGATTGATCATTCAAAAACGTCTAGCTCCATGAACTCATGAACAACTTCTTAAAGCATAACACAGGAATGATAACCCTTTCTTCAATAGAAGATACTATGAATAAGTACCTGCCTAGCTAGAACCACTAACACTCACATCCAATCTTTCTACTTTGTAAACTTGAAAATTCTACTACCATCTATGTACAAACAATATACATGCATAAATTATAAACGGGCTTATCAAAAAAGTACTCTTACTTTTTTGATGTCCAAAATTTTACGTAGATCTATGTACACGAAAAAAAAGACTAAATTCATATATTATCCATAAAGTAGGTATAGTTTGGGAAGAATGACAAAATGTAAATAAGTTTATCGTTACCACTGGGTTTACTCCTGTAAATTGGGGGCCTTACATTCTACAGGGTAATTAACTATCATAGAATTTAATCGCATATTCTGGCTTGAATATTAACTTTAGAGGTCAATTGATACGATAAAATATTATACATGATATGTAGGTAAACAAAAGCTTATTTTTTCTATTTATTTTTCATTGTAGAAAAATGTATTGTTATGAAAATGGAAAATCTTAAAGATAATTTTTTTTCCCCATTAATAGTAAATAAACTCTACCTACTCCAACTCCATTTAAGAAACTGTCAGTCAATAGAAAAGTTGTTTAATAATTCTTTATTAAAAAAAATTCGAACTATCAATAAAGTCTGTAAAGGCAAAAAAAAAGGAGAGAAAATATTGACTTTTCAGATGAGAGGAAATAGGACCTGGATCAAAAATTCAAGCAGCAAAACGATCGAATCTTGGCCTCCTCATCATAAGATGTACACTTATACCAAAGAACTATTCTGAGTGGATTAATAGTCGTTCCATTATGTTTTGGGGAAGGATTTTAAGTAAAGGAGAAAAGCTTCCTTAGGTTTTTATCCCGGAGGGCCTCCGTACGAAGACGGGTGATTACATTTCATATGTTTTAGAATCCATGTGACTCCTTTCGGGTCCAGATCTTAATTCTCAATTGAGATAGAATGGGAGAAACTTCCCAAATCTATGATGTGTGCAGCATGTAAGGCATTTCAATCTCGTCTAAGGGATAATGAGGCACTTATATTGAATAATTTATAAAATATGGATTAAAATTTAATAAATTTTCTAAAATATTTAATTTTAATATTTTACTCTACAATTAACCTGTCACTCAATAAATAATATTGAAAGAGGCTTAAAACTTATGGCAACCCCTGTATGAATATTTTTCGTGCTTTTGGATTTATCTACTACAAATCATGAAACTCACTCTAGGGGGGAATTTAGTTTTTTAAGGGTTCAATTGAAATGAAAGTAAATCTAAGATATGAGTAAAGTAATAATATAATTGTATTAAAGAGACAGAGGAAACTCAGGCAACAAATAGTTAAGAGTGTGAAAAAGATAAGAAAGTTTCTTAATCATACACTATTCTATTTTCTGGATATCTATTGACATTTTATCTATCTCTCCTTAAACTTATTATAAAAATGTTATACTTTGCAAGTTTTCATATTCATAAGGAATCCATTTTGTATTTTCTAGCTTTTTTTTTTTAGTCAATTTGAAATAATAGTTATCATACAAGTTGATTTTAGTATACATTTTTTTCTTAATATCCATTAGTAATGTGGTTTTCCAGATCGGTCTTGAAATTATCTCGACCTCACAATGTCTTGCTATCGTCTGTATCTCGACTCTTCAAAGTCTTAGTGTCAAGATCAAGAATAAAGCATTTAAATTAAAAAAATTTCCTTTTCAATAAGAAACTAAAAGAATTTTTTTTTCTTGCTCTCGACCTGGTTTCGATCCCTTCAATTCTTGGAGTCGTCTTGACCGCAACACTAATAACTAAAAACTATTAAAAGCCTTTAAAAGTAATTCGGGTCATATAAGCAATATTAAATTCTACATATGTTTGGAATTTTATTGTCCTCATAAAATTTTTCTACGATATCTTGTTTTATGTGTTATTAACTTATCTTTTTTTAGATACTTATTAAATTAATGTAGAGTTGTATCAAATCCAAAGTATGTAAGCCCGTTAGAAATATAAAACTGCTGTTTGATAAATACGGGGTATGATAATGTTGATTTTATCTCTAATTACGGACACTAAAAAAAGATTATGAAAACAAAAAGTTTTTAAGCTTTTAAAATGCAGTTATAGAAGGTAAAAGGTGTGAACCTAGATTTTTTTGATTTTTTTTTTTGCATATCTACTTTAATGGGTAGTGTTAGATATCCAGGTATGCATGCTAGGTTTGATATTTTTCAGTAAACAGATTGAGTCAATCTCTTTGTTCATGTGGTCACTTTATATCAATAAAAGCCCTTTTGTAAGTATATTATGAGAAGAGGTAAACAAAGAAATAAATCAATTATTATATATTTATTGATTTAACCTTTGAGTCTATTATAATCATTACTTTAGCCTTAAGACAAATCATAACATTCTTGGAATCTATCTATAACAATGAAGACGTGTATGCTCTTACAGACATCATTCGTCAAAGGTACTCAAACTCTCAGCTACCTGCTGAGTCTACATTTATGGAGAACTATATACATACATAGAAATATATTAAATATCTATATTGCATCAATTTAATTTTTCTAATTTTTTTTGTATAGAAATGCAATTCTGGGTTTGTTTTTTGCCATAAGTATTTCTTGAGAGAAAAAAAAAGTAACATCATGTTTTTAGAAATGAGTTAAAATGATTAAATAAATATGTGCAAATATTGTCAAAAATAATAAAATTACTGTAAGTTAAGCTAGACTTTTGAGTAAAAATAAAGAATAAATCTCCCTTATAGGTGATAGAGATAAGGGTATCACTCTGGGTTTTAAAGTCTATCTACAAATAGGTAACAGGGTTTTTTGTTTCGAAATTCTCGATTTTTGATGTAACTTTTAACTAATAGTAAAATCAGCATATTAGGCAATTATTTTTGTGGCAAATACATAATGTAGAAAATATTTTGATGTATCACGTATCACTTCAAAAAATATTTTGAGTAAAATTAAAAGAAGTGAATATTAGAATACCTGTTTAAATAAATTCCTTAAAATTTTGTTAAAAATTATATTAAAAGAAATTACAAGATAAAAAGTTAACAAAGGTAATCTTATGGAGTTGACATGAAATTCAGGAATTTAGTTTATGAAGGATTTTGGATGTGAAAGCTTAGAATTTAAATAGTTACGAGTCGATTTGAAGTGATGCTTATTTATATATCCAGATAAATAAATATAAATTATATTTTGTGGTACCATCTACTCAATTTTGTTGGTAAAAACAGATAGTTATAGTAACTTGAGCTCTCTTATCAGGAATTGCAACAAGCCTTTTTCCTTGTACATCAAAAGCCATGAAATTCGCACGACAGTCGTATATTATAATCAGATATTTGTGCCAACTTTTCTTTGAGGTATTGGATACAGATTGATTTTAAAAAAGGAAAAAGTAATTTTTGAAGGTTTAAGGTTTTGGACAAATATTGGAGCTTGATTGTTTTTGCTCTAACTTTTATAATTTGAATTATTGATATCTTTGCTATCATAATAAAATTCAAAGTTTACTCATTGAGGGTATATTTGAGAATGTGTAACAATCGGTGCAAAGAGGTCAATTGCAACAATTAACCCAATTGTTTATTTATTCATGTATTATTTTATATACACAGGGATTTAAATAGTAAAAATCTTACAATATCTTAATGTATAAGAATAAATTGGAATTTATAATAGTTAATTCAACACCTTGAAAATTTTAGTTGTTTATTAATCAAAAAAATATTCTTTCACCTAATTTCCTTAATTTCTTACTCAAACTCTTTTTTCCTAATGGTTGTCCTCGTTTATGAGGTCGACTGTTGCAACATTTGACGGATCATATTCAAATCCAATTTGTGAATAATCTTTAGGTATACTCTATAAATAAATTTAATCGCTAAAAAACAGATGTAAGTACTTATGTTGTGCTAAATTTTGGTGCATCTAACTCAAATTTGCTCTAAATAATTTAGCCAAAAGTAAAAAGTTTTACTACTTTCCTGGGTCTCTCTTTACACCATCAGTTTTTAAAGACAAGGCAGCATTATGAGAACAAAAATAACTCTGATTTAAAAAAAAACACCTTAAAAGGTGATTTCTAACATATTGCGAACCTGTTTTTGCCGTAAATATACAATGTACCAACATAATTCAATTTTGACTACATGTACAATGTAAAAATAATAAAAAGTTTGCAATAAATATTTTTATATATATAAAGGATAATTACAAATTTGCAAAGTCATATGTAGAATTCGACTTAATTACTCTCTTATTTGGCTACCATTATTTTTTTCTAAACTATTCATATATCAAAATCTTTTTAATTATAGAGTACAAAAGTAATTTTGAGTCCAATATCTATTTAGAAAATTTCCAAGTTGAGTCGTTTCGTCTGATTTTCCTTCATGAAGGAATGTTCATAGCATGCATTGAGTTGTAATGAGTACTCATAATTAATTCAAAGATTTAACCCTCATTCAGATGTATGTTAATGATTAGTTGCTAACTTACTTAGGCGTATCTACCTATGGCAAAATTTTGAATTTCATGTCAGTACATTTTTCTATGCACAAACGCCCTTCGTGATCTATGAACGTTCGTTGAAACTCTAGGAACATATGAACAACTATCTAACCACACAAGTTGACTTTAATACTCCCTTCAATCTCCTTTTGGTGCTATTAACATGTCAAAGATTCATATAAATAAATAGGTAAAGGAGACCCTTTTGTCTGATAAACATCTACGAACTAAAAGCAAAATAAGATCATAATTCTCCCCTACCAAAAGCGTACTAGCAGACAAAAATTACAATTCAGTCCAAATTAAAAATGAAAATTGTTTGTTTAAAAACATATAATTATATAAATCATAGTCGATGATTTTAAAAATAAAGAGTTTACTCACTGAACCCTTTCAAAAGAACCGATAATCATCTTTTACCTATGTACATAAAATCACTTAAACCGACAAAACAAAATCAATAATAGATAAACTATAGAAAGTGTACCCCTAAAAGCTAACAGAAAATGCAATTTATGACTCAATGATCCATGTTTTATATATATACATGTATTATTGATGATGGTTAGATGAGTTATAAAGAGACTAATATAATATAACAATATGAAAAGAACATTTTAAAGAAGTGCAGAGTGATGGGTTCTTATCGGGGAAAATAGTGTGAAAACTTGAGGAACAAAGTGCATAATGCGCATACGTACATAACGTACATATATGAAGAAAAAGCAGGTTATTAAATATTTTTTTATGTTATTGATCACCTTGTTTTTACAGAAAACTTTTGTATATTTATTTATGAATGTGATAAATAAATATCTAGATATATGTATGTGTTTTATATTTTCGTTATGCTGAAAAATAAATACAAATTATTTAGGTACGTTAAAAAATAAAAAAAATATATACCACAAAATAATAATAAATAATATCTAAAGTGTGTACTTATGTTACAATAAAAATAGGCTGTAAAAAAATACAAGCACAAACAACTGTCCAATTGAGAGACTTCCATTCCAATCAAACCTACGTTAGAACTTGCTTTGTGCTTTACATTTAGATGATAAAACTTGATTGTCCAGATTCTATTTTTGTCACTGTTAAGTTATATGCATATAAAGAGGTTTACAAAGATATCTATGGTTGTATGTAGTAGGTATGTTTTTAAGTATGACACATCTTTTCAAATCAAATATGGAGGTAGAAACTTGCATCTCCCTATTATGTTATTCTACACTCCTCTATGCATTGATCGTAATTTATGCTTCTATTTTTATTGCAGTATATATGTATTTATGTAATCTCTAAACTTAGTTTAGCTTGCTCAATATGTTCTCTGATGTAACGAGTAGATTTTTTTTAATATTTTTTTTTTTCATTCCCTCTCTTTATGTACAAGTGATGTCCTTAGCTCATAGGTTTATATCTAATAGTAATAATTTATAACATTAAATATCTCTTTCATAAATAAATAAAAAGAGTAGAGGAATTCCCAATTTTGTATTGCATTTAATATTAAAGTCCTTTTTTGGTTATGTCATTTTAGAAAAATAACAAAAAAGGATAGATACGTTCTATATAATACTTTCAGTGATAAGAAAAAAGTTCAAAGGTACTTAACTTTTTTAAATTTGAGTTGTATCTATTACTGATGTATGTACATATATACCTAGTTATGTAATCATCCACTTTTTGTTATTATTATTATTTTGAAAATAACAGAATGGGATTCCCAAACCTGAATTTATATAAGCTTACTCCACCTTTTTGGTTATATTATTGTCTTTTTTTAATAAAATGATTTGATGGATTGAATAACGAGTAACAAGTATTTTAAATATTTTTAAAATACTTTTTTTTTGTATTGTAAAAAAAAGGTGTGTGAAGTATTTTTTTTAATTAGCGTTTATCAAATACTTAGATAATTTGTGTCAATATGCTCCAAATTGAGAGTGCAAATTATAGTTGAGAGGCTCTTATTTTAGACACACCCATTTGAATATTTTTATGATTATTATTCGGGAGTTGCCTTGTATTTTTAAAATGAGGTAAAAGGGATGAAAAATTTAGGACATCTAATTTGGCAATAATAGTCAGTATGAATGAAACTTTCCGTTTTTCAAAATATTATTTATACATATACATATATATAAAGAAAAACAAAAGCAACATTTCAATTTTTCAGGAAATTTTTTCTTAACCCTATTTTGTACATAATATCTAAATCATTTTAAAGTTTTATAAAGGAAATAAAATCCTGGTTTAGATTGATTTTTTGTAAAGTTCTTATTGGACAACTCGTAATCATTATTTTATTTTATTGTAATACATTTTTCTTATTTATTCATAACTTACATATGTTTGTGTACTTGAAGCAAATTTAAAAGAAAGACTGAACATGATGTATTAAATTACATACAAACCATTATTGATATAAAAGCAAAAAACAAAATTTTTTGGCTCTTCTTCAAGTACATCAATTTTACAGATGTACCTACATAAATATATTTGCTCCTTTCAAGGACCTCCAACATGTAAAAAATATTATTTTTTTTTCATCACTGCATATACTGTATTTATTTTAATTTATTTGTTTAGTTAAATAAATCACTCATATAGCTTTATGGAAAATTTACACTCGACATATTATAAGATTTCAATATGTGAAATAATTTAGTAGGGTGTGAGCATTTCTTACTTTGTAGTTTGCTTACTAAAACTCAAGATTTTTATCGCCATCTTGCAACTATGAACGTTTTGATAGTTGAATCATCCTCTATTGGCTATTAGTTTATGACGTCATCAATGTTGTTTACTTCCCTAAGACTCGGGATTTCACCACTTTGAAAGTTTTCATATTTTGTCCACTCCCTATGGGCTATGAAGGTATGACATCAAAAATATTGTTTGCTTAGTTGTTTGTTCCCTGGGATTCAGGATTTTACTGACATCTTACGACTATAATGTTATTTGAGTTTCCTTATGCCTTAAAGCAGGGGTGTCAAACTCGTTTCACATTGCGGACCACATACGACCCTTAGGTAGACGTCCTGGGCCGAACCATTAAAATTATAGCATACTTAGCTATAAATAACCAAAATATCATGTCTTCCCTTTGTTTTGATTTAAAGGAGAACAAGGACATTGTTAAATACAGCTAACAATTTATTGAACAGCACTTTTACAATATTGCATTAACTTTAAGTTACTGGTATCAAAAATTATAATAGTGAACTAACATGCACCCCTAGCGGATAATTCAGGAATTACATTTAGATAAAAAATTTAATCCAGTTCTTTTATGTATTTTTTCCACTTTCAAATTATCCTGCGGGCCGGTTCAGGCCCACGGGCTGTATGTTTGACACTCCTCCCTTAAAGGGTAAAATTAAAGAACTGGCAACAGTGTTATTGAGGATTGTAAAAAATATGCACTTTCGGTATGTAAAAAAAAATAAAAAGAGAAAATTAACTTGGTATCTATGACAATATGATGAATATTGAGAGGGAAGCAATGTTTTACTGAGCTTCAAGCTACTATTCTCCTTCATATATGCAAATGAAGACATGCATATATAATAAATAACAGTATTATATATATAATAAATGAGAGGCAGAAAATTAACTGAAATCAATGTCAAAAAAATATTTTTTTAGGTAATAAGTCGTAAACTAATTATTATTATTACGGGGAATCGGACTTGAGTCCTTTTTTGTTAACATTGTATTTGCTTTATTAATCTAAGAGCTTGTATTCCTTTCGACCGCAAGCCCTTAAAAATGGGCAGAATATGCAAAAGGTACAATCCAAAAAACAGCTTGAGCCCTTTTGTTCCGGCAAAGTTGCTAAATGTGACTCTAAAGTTATCACATTATACATAAGCGCCTTAAATCAATATATATATATATATATATTATTCAGTACTAGATTGAGACAATATAATTGGATGTTATTAAGAAACATGTATTTCCTTTAAGACTTTTAAAGAATTTGAAACTAAATATGTGCTTAAATTATATATATATATAGAAACTCAAATTAGCACAAAATAATTTCAACTCAAAATAAGATCAAGCCTCAAATATAAATGTTGTGAGGGATGTCGAGCCATGTATGTGATAATTTAATGAATGAAGGAAAAATCCTATATAGTTAAAACGTATTATTATCAATTAAAAAATGAATGAACGATTAACAGTTTAATAAATTCATACATAAAATAAGAGTAAATAAATTTTCTAATCGTGTTAGTGAAAAATCCTTGATCGATGATAATGGAGATGAAAAATTTTAAAGTTATAATGAGGATCCCAGGTTAGGGAAATGTCATCTAAATGAATTAGGGACAGAAGCCATGAGAAAGTTAAGCATTATATAACACGTTCGGTGAAAGTCGTAATCACGAGATAAATATAGAAATTATTCAAGGAATATAATTGAAGACAATTCTGACATTTTTAATTTTCTTACTAAAAAGACCAAGGCGCTTAATTCATTTAATGTCCCACTCAATATCGTTATTCATCCACATATTGTCAAGTTCTTGCTCGATACTGAAAAATCTGTTCCTTCTTACTACGACAAAGGAAAGTAAGGAAGAGTTGTTCAAGATTAATAAATAAGTTTAGGGAAAGGATATTTTCACCATCATGTCACTTGAGTAACTCAAAAGTAAATATCTGTACATGATTCAGAGGAACAAGGGGTATATAAAATTGAAGGGGATGAGAGATTCGATGATCATCAGATGGAAATTAGACTCTTATCAAAATTGAAAATTTACGCAGACCATAATGAAATGATCTCAGTAGTGGAAGAATCCAGGGAAATATCCCAAAAATCTAATCTCCTAAAATTAATATGACTAATACATATTTTGAAATTATCAAATTAATTTCAAACATTTAATACTTATTAGTTATCATAGTTTAAGTAGGCCATTAAAGCATTTGCCAACTCTTTGTAGGACGATAGATTTGGAGAAGTCCATAGAGCCAATGACAACGGAAGTTTTGTTCCTACATCCATTGTCAACTCTTAGTAGAAAAAAATGGATTTGGAGTAGTCCATAGAGACAACGTCAAACTCCTCATTGAGCGGAAAATTGGAATTCCCGTCGTAACTCCAAACATTTTATCTCCATTATCAACGATTCACTCCAACAGAAATTTTATAAATATATTTATTAAATTTTTTACAGGAGAACTACACGCATTTCACAGATCATGCAGATTCTTATTATCAAGTAGATGTTTTCCCCTCGGGAGTAAAGGAAAAATGATAGTATCTTGGAAAACAAAAAATACTGTTCAAAATGCCAACCCAAAAAAATATCACACTCGAAAAGTACATGAAATTTACAACCCTAGTTATTGTCCTATTCTTTCTTCCTTCTTTCTATCACTAGTCCTTTGATTTTTGGATTTATCAAAGTTTAATAATGAGTAATAATAATAATAACTAATCAATGATTCAATGTCAAATTGAATTAGCAAAAGCATATTTTGTTATTTACTAATTTACTCATTAATTTGCACAACATTTTAAAAGTTTTTTTTTTTTTTAATTAACACCTGATGGGAGAATTTTACAAAATTATGACCTTTCTTCACTATTTGATCATCCTCAATTAAAGAATCTTCATGTGTGTATATAAATACGTGTGTAAAATGACCTTTCTTCAGAGTTTTTTGAACCTGAAGAAGCAATTTTTATGTTCTTTCGTTATTTTTTTGCTAATTTAAAGGAATGCCCTCTCTCTCAGTAATTTGAATCTGTATGGAATATCTTGCATTTAACAACATAAAAAGACAGTATTTTGTATTATTTTTTTATAGAGCAATTTGGAAATATTATTTTATAAAAATTAGTGAGTCAAACGCTGCATATTTTTTACCTACATTTTACAAAAAACCAAAATTTTTGGTGTATTTTTTCCCTTAACAACATGGTTTCAAGTGTTGTCTGTTTTACTTTCTATGTATTTAGCAGTACTCAAGGGAGTTAACTCCAGGTTAATTATTATTATAGATTTTTAATTAGTGAGGATTATTCTATTTTTTTCATTTCGGGGGGGGGGGGGAGCGGATTCAATGAGAGGTTGTAATCCTTCTGCAAATGATTGATGAAGACAAATCTTTTTTCTTTAACCATTATTTTAATAGTTTAATATATATATATATATATGAACATAACATACGTATATGGATACAAGGGGTAAAAGGTTTTTGTCGAAAATGTATGGTTAATTTAAGTCACTTCAAGCTGTTTTGGTCTCGTATGTATGAACATACCAACATATTATGTAAACTCTTTTCTTTAAACATCACCCCTTGATTTATTCGCAATAAATTTTATGACTAAAGTCATAATAAAAATAAAGTTGCATATCATATTTGAAATGAAATCAGAATGTGTTATGACACATGCAGGACTAGAGATGATAATAACAGCGTTAGTTAATAAGGCCATTACGTTTCTCAGTTTAAATGTTATGCAATAAAAAGACCGTTGCCCTATTAGTACAAGAAAAACTTTAATTTTCATAATAAATTCTGACTGTCTCATATATAATGAAATTAGTAACTATCTAATTACTTTTGCTCTTGAGCAACGACGTTACTTTTTGGTTAAATAACGTGTACAACAGTGTACAGAGTCCATATTATTTAGTCCGTATTTCATTTGTTTCATAGATAAATCAAATTAAATAATATATGTATTATAAATGATTTTAAAAATAACAAGTGGGACAAAGAGAACAAAAGTTTTAGTTCTTCAAGGAGGTCCTTTAAACATTTATAACAAAAAGTTACTTGTACATAGTATCCCATGGGATCAGAGCTTTTTTTCTTTTCTTTTTTGTATCTTAAAGACGATATCCATTTGTGTATCATTTTTTTTCCTTACAAATTTATAAATAATTGAAAGAAAAGTAATTTATTTTTTTTCTCACACCATCAGTAATTAAGTTAAACTTCAAAGAGTGTATTTATAAATACTTTTAAATTTTATTTTTATTTTTTGTCTACTCTCTTTCTTCTTCTTCTTCTTCCATTCAACCATTCATACAAAGGTCTCTCAGATTATTTTCTTTCTTACTCTGTCAATTATTATTGTTATGGTACATATTTATATTATATGTACATAGTATAGGTTTTTTTGTGTCTGGAAAAGAGTGACTATCAATTTTTCCAATCTTTCTTTATGTGGAAACATACATAGAAATGTACACACACACATAAAAAAAACACTCTAGAGGGCGTAGTTAACCATGTATGTTCATATATTTAACATTCTCGGATTTTTTTTTTTTTTTGTTTGACTCAGGAAAAAAAACTAAAGTAGACATAAAAAGTCATTGACGGAAATGCCATGGAAATATGGCAAGAAATGCAATATTATATAAGTTTCGAATGCGCTATTTTTTCCTAAGGTTCAATTAGTCATGTTTATTGTGCGGTAATTTAATATGACTCAATATTTTGGGATATTATATTATTTTTCTTCTTATAATCATTTACTCATAATTGAACAAAGCAAAGGGAATTATGATCAAAGAACTTTCTTTCACCTCATATAACATACCTAAAACACAATAATGACCAATGGGAAATGACTCAATCAACTGAAAATAGATTGCAAATTATACGTACCTATGTTCATACACGAGTAAATTGTAAATTTATAGAACTAAAGACGTGAGTTTATGCTTTTCTATGAATACACACTCCAAAAAATGAATCCCTATGCTGTGACAAAATATCAACCTGTGATAACATTTTACCAAACACAAGCAAACATGATGATAAGTCTCTATTGTTCTTGTAATATGTAGCTGATATTTTTAATAGGTACATAAATACAAATCGCAAACATTCTAAGTATATAAAGCCTGATCAATGTGATTTTTAATTTTTTTAAATCTCTTTAAATCTCAATAACTCCAGATCCATGGATACTGGAGACCTAAAATCTATGGCATTACATAAATCTGATTTTAAAATTTATGTAATCATCTGATCCAGAATAAATCCTAATTTAACAAACCGATGTTTTGCACCAATTTAAAAACTAAACAATTAATCAGATCTCCTGCTACATATTTCAGCTTTTTCACATTTTGGAGCCAATATCAATTATTTAAGTCACTTATTTTTCAAATTAATCTATGAGGACCCACTAAAAATAATCAATCAAAGACCCAAGCTGGGCCATTTCAGCAACTGCAAATTGTCATCTTGAGAAATTACATCCTACAATTGTTTTTGTAAATACTTTTAAAACAAATATCGAATTCTACATTACTCATGGCCTTTGTGGCCACTCATTGGATTTTATTCATGTTGTTCAGCTTTTTGACAATCTTAAACATTATGGCAGTTAAAAGAGGATGTTAAATACCTTTGCTAGGATCTAAAGGGATAAAGTATTTTTTGGCGAAGGAAATATAATATTGATATTAATCGACAAATTCAGCCAAAACTTATATGCAGGCCTTGACATAGAATGTGTCTGTTACACTTTATTAAGCAAACGACGAGCTAGGTTATCAATCTCTGTGCCTGTCAGGTACACTTTGTATGTTCAATATTTTAAAATTGCGTACACTATGGGCACAATTAATTATATACGTCTTGCTTGGTGTACATTTAGTTCAATATTTTGGAGTGTTTCCTTATTATTCTAAATGATAAAATTAGACAGGATGACCAATTATATATACAAAAGATGTTGAGTTGAATTATTTAGTGTTTATTTCTTTTTTTTTTTCAAGCATACTTAATTTATATACTCTCTGGAATTTATCCAGGATTCTATGACAACTTCAAATTACGATCTATTCAATCTTCTCCAAAAAACCAATACTAGCTTCTCTACCATGAGTATTTTACAATTACAATAAACAAGTGACTATAAATGAGCGGTCACTTTGCAGTTTACAAAGCAATAGGTTTAAGATAGCCCAATACACTGTTATTTATTTCATGTATCTATATAATAAGTAGATCACAATCAACTATTGAGTAATTCTTCAAAGAGCACTTGAGGAGTTAAGTAAAAACAAATTCAGTCTTTAGTTACAGATGGACAAACAAACAATTTCTTAGAATTGTTATTATTAATATTTGATATATACCATAAAATGATTACCTGTTTGTTCACAACACATGCAATGACACCCACCATCTTCACTAATGGGCCTATATTTATTAATATTATTTTATTTTGTTGTAATCCCGAAAGGCATGTAAGGAAAAAGTTGAGATGCTAGAAAAGGTGTATACAAATTGATCATGTTCATATTAAAACATGAAGGTAAAATAGACACTTATTCCTTGGTTATTAATTTAAATTAAGGAAGTACGTATCTACATGAATATAGCAACTGATTCATCTTCAAATTCAATCAAAAAAAGATAAGGTAGCAACAAAGGCAAATGATTCCCTATTGTTTGGATAGGATCCCTTTATTTTACTTGATACTTACATACATAATGCGTTTCTTTCCGTAAGCTTGAAGAATTAAATTAAAAATCTCTGGTTACTCCATAGATAAGATAATAATAATAAAAATAATTAAATGAATAGAAACAAAGGAAATTTTGTTTATTTTCATTAAAGAAAAGATTCCAAGACAACACCCAGACACCTCAACCACAACAACAAAATAAATTGATATTAACAAACAATTAATTAAATTTATATATTTTATACACATAGAAAATACATGTATGTATATGATTAAAATCCATTCAGATTCTTTTATCTCCCTTTAAAACGAGTTATTGTGTTCGTTTTCTTCTTGTGTTGGATTAATTCTTTAATACCCACCATTTATAAATAATATCTAGTCCATCTGCAGTCTGCGTTTATAGACAGCGTATCAGTTGTAGTCTACTTCCATTTAAAGTCCCTTAGAAAATTATTCCTTTTGAAAGATAGACACAATATGTACCTTGTGAAGCTATGAACCCACGATTGATTTGTTGAATCATTAGTTTCCTTGTGCATCAAGGATATGAAGTAAAACAATGCCACCTAGCTCCATCAATCCTATAAAATCAATCAATTCAATTTCTTAAGTTATGTTTGAGATATTTCGTCCCAATTGGTTACATTTTGAGGACAGCTATTTTTCACTGGTTCAAAGACCAGGATTTGGGCGAGTCTTATATTAGCGAATGGTTTTCATCTAATAAAAACTATTAGATAATAATAATGGCTTTGTATTATATATAATAACAAAAGGTCTCAAATGATTTTAGATCATATATAACCCTTTTTGATTCACACGACTATGTATTACTCTACTATCAAAAAAAAAAAAAAATGCTCTTTTGATAAATTAAGAATGGGTTTTACGTACAAATGAGTGAGCATCGTTCCCCGAAGACGAAAGAATGAGATTACATAATGATACAGAATATGAAGACTTTTGGACTTAGGTTTTAATTCAATGGCTAAATCATCAACAGACAAGATTTTGTTCCCCCAAAGATAAGATAAGAAAAGATTGTTTGTGAAAGAACTACTTATACCTACTAACAAAGTCAACATCTAACAAGGGTTTATCATGTGAAAAAGTCTTTGATGAGCGAATGAGAAGGAAACTCATTTTCAAAAATTAAAGAAACTTCATCCAATTGATCCTATTTAGATCAATATACTGTTTGTTTTTTTAAAATACGGGTCTATGTATATTAAAGACATAACCAGTTACATAGTTTTGTTTATGAATGAATATTTTGGCAAAACAGAGCAAATTGGAAATTTATATCTCACGTAGTTCACATCAAAAAGTTATATCGATGTACTAGGTAGAATGGTGTTACTGGCTGATTCCAACTCTAAATGTACATATGTATTTCATAGCAGCCATGTAGTAGTTAAAGCATACTCAATTTTCACTCTTACATATTATATATGTATGTCGTTTTGCAAGAAATCAACTTAAAGAACCGAGATTTTTATGCCTCTACTCAAAAGTATTGTAACTGTAACTCATCATATGTATGTACGTATAATGCGTAGTTGTATTTGATGCAAAATAGGATTGAAATATGAGAAGAATCTCCTCTGGTGTGCTTACCTATATGCATATAAATGTATAGAATACGATGCGATTCGAAGTTCTCTAAATTCCAAAAATAAATAAATAAATTCCTAATATTCTAAGAAATACGCTCTTCTATTTATAATATTAATAAGTATACTGGACAGTAGCCATGGCTGCTTTAATGAATAAATGTGGATGGATTCAAGTATGAAGGCTTAATTGATTATACATACATAATTGCTTCTACTATGACCCTACAATCCAAGTCCATTATTTTTGCTCTTTTGTGATTAGGGTTTGTGCGACAGGAGAGGCCAAATTAGTGTACATATGTCTAAGAATATGTCTCTTTATATCCATTAGCCACCCTAAAAGTATGTTTCCAGTTACTGACTCCTCCACTTTCAAAAACGTCCCTGTTGATGTATGTAAGCCAAACTAATTTAATTCCTAATTAAGTAAGAATTTGTAAATAGACTCAAGTTATCTTCGGATTTGGTTTAGAACATGTTCATAATATGTAAATAAATAACATAGTCTCACATTTGCAAAGTTCATATTTCCAATAAAATGGGCAAAGTTCAATCTCCCCTTCCTTATAAAATATTACTTACATATAATAGGTGTATAGTACCTGCAAGAAATAGCATAAAATTAAATAACCATTAATAAATAGGCGTGACATTTATAATGTCACATTAAGAGCATGTAGGATTCACCGTAATAATATACCTATGGAACAGGAAAAGGAACTGCAGAGAATCTGTATGTTTCCATTTTAGATCTCATAATGCATTCAGACATCATATTCAGAAAATATGCTGAGCTAGGGCGAAGCAAGTGACTTTAGTTATAAGTTCCAAATTAAAAATGCACTAAAGGAAAAATATTCCAAAAAGTGTAAATTAAGCAATACAGATTATGACAGTGAATGGCGATTGTTATTATTATTATTTTAATACAGGAAAGTAACTAAATTATGTAAACAAATACTAAATAGAATTTTTACCAGAAAATTTTCAGCCTTCTGGAATTGATTAAACTCGTGTACCGAGGTACCAATTACAGAATCTGCATTTTGTAGTTATATACCAAAAATTATATTTTTATTTGTGTTATGTTGTAAATAGCATGATTTTGAATATGAGTGTAAAAGACAAAAATCAATTTATTTATTTCTAGCTATTTTTACCTATATAAGATCTTTAGACATAAAATATTAAAAACAGGTGTGAAAAATTCCATATATAGAAGTATAATTATTTAAAGCAATTGAATCCATTTTTCATTTCATTTTTGCAATGATTGGTTCATTAAAATTTGTACATTTTGCTCCAAAGTTATGATGAGTTATTTCAGTTGAAATGCTGTTGAGGGAAAATAATAAGAGAATAATGCATCGATGTTTATTAAATCAATGCTTCCATAGCTTTGGAAGCACTACAAAGGGAGTGATAAATAGTAAAAAAAAAAAAAGAAAAAAAAAGGGTGACCAAGAAATTTGTTGCCATATTATTTACTTTAGCTATGAAAATAAACAGTAAAATTCATATTTTTCCTTCAATTGTTAAAAAACATCCATTTTCAAAAATATGCTCTCATATACAAAATCAAGTTAAACCAACACATATTCATTTAATGGTGTTCTTTGAATATGTTAATATGCTTGTAAGTTTGTATGGATGTTCTATGGTCATAATTGTGCTTGGATTAATGGATATAAAGGATTATTATTGTAAATCTTGATTTATATGAAGTAGGAAAAAACAGAATGAAAAAAAAGTAGAAGATTATTACCCACTCTACATAAATCAAAGATAGAATATCATCAAATGCTAGTTCATATTCTTGAAATCAGGAGCAACCTCTTACAAATGAATTTTCAATACAAGTCATGCGTTTGAACTTACTAAAACTGAAGCTTGATTCTATGAATACCTTTCAATTCAAAACTGAGAAATAAATTCGATGAAGTAAAACTGAGAAATAAATTCGATGAAGTCAAGTCAAAATACATATTTTATACTATGTAAGTAGATGACCCTACAATAATGTCCTTAGATCTTTTATTTGTCTTTGAGTTGAAGTCCCAAGAAAGAAAGAGAACAAATATATATATATATGTACATACAATAACAAAAGGAAAATGTTGTCTCAAAATAAAAGTTACTTAAGTGTGATTTAGAAGCAATTACAAAAGATTAGTCAATACATTTTTTAAATCTTATGAGCAGATGTGACTATTTTCTTTAGTAAGCGTTACATCGAAGCTACATATGCAGGTATGTATGTATAATAGAATGTGAGCTTTAAAATAAGTATTTGTCGACCTTCAAATAAATATACATATATATATATATATATATTTCAATAATTGACATATTATTTAATGTCAATGAGCATAGCAGTCTTAAATTATAATAATTTACAAACATATATATATATATATATATGCTATAAATTGTAATCTATTTTTGCTTTGATATGTATAAATGCATAAGCCGCCTCCAATGAGCAGTTAAGATTATCCACTTTGTGGAGCTAGTGTAATGCTTGTAATTGTCTTTGATAATATACAAAGAATATTATTGCTACGTTTATGTATGGGTAATAAATATTTGGATGATGAGGAGACTGTCTTATTATGTCTTAAGAGCTTAGTCATAGAGAAAGAGAGAGAGAGAGAAAAGCGAGTCAAGAGCCTCAAGCATGGTTCATTAAACCATTGGGATTTTACCTACATACATAGGTATATGTATATTGGTTTTATATACTTATACATATCATATATTTATGTATGCACCACGATAGTCAAAAAAGTTTCATTTTTTTTAAAATCGACTTTGAGTATGAAAAGCCGATTACACAATATTGAATATATTTTCATTGATTTTCTTCAGATATGTCTGCATTGTTTTTAAGATCGCTGAACACAAACCTATCTCTTATTTTCAGTTTGTTTACATACACCTATGTACATATACAGCTATAAAACAAATACTTTTTCTTGTTAAATAATACTACATAGATACATTATTATTGTTATTATTTAATGATTATTATTGTAAGTCACTATCAGTGCAGTAGTATTGTGATTGCACTTTGTCATAAATGCATTATTTGTACATTCCCATACATAGATAAGCAAGAAATCTAAAGGCTTTATGCAATTCTATTTGACAAGCTGGAGGCCAATTTTTTCATTTGTTTTTTTGTTTACATATATGTATGTAGGTATATATTTGGCAGTAAAACATCATCATTCTCAGGGCTATTTTTAATGATGATGATTACAGAAAAACTACGGATTACAGTTTGTTTGTTTTTTTGTTCATACAAAATTATTCGTATGTCATTATTGTATCATTGGAATAACATAAATTATATTTTTTATGTGTACAAAATGTATTTATGATGTTATAATATTGAAAGTTTGCAAACTAAATAATAGCAATTTTCACCTCTTACGTAACGTGTAAAAACAGGGATGACGCATAACAAGCCTTTACATAGTTTCAACTGATCAATACATGTCTTGATGTATTATTTTGAAGTTTTATCCCTCAAAATCAGCTTCAACTTTGAAAAACTGGGATCACAAGAAATGTTATTTGACTTACAAACTAAACTCTCCCCATCCTCAATGTTAACCCTCCTTTGTTGATGATGTAACGCACATATCTCTTTGTATTCATATTCTTTATACATATGTAAAACGATTTTATCATTATATTTTGGCATTGGATGCAAGGGAGATGGAACTTCAATGCGAAATTCAATCTCATGTACATGTTATGTAATATAGTCGAGCACACAAATCCGTATACATATATAGGGAATGATATCCAAATCTTTGGAATGAATCTGGTATCCAACTATTGAGCCTATGACTGCATATTTGCATATTTGTACGAGATAGCAAAAAAATGCATATAAGCAGAAAAAGTTATCTCATTTAGAATTCTGAAGAGTTGTTATTGATAAATTTTCATTTCTGGATTCGAACCTTTTTGTCATTATCTTTCATTACAAAGGAAAACTTAATGATTTACAAGTATTTAAATAATGATGCATAATGAGATTATACATATATATCACGTGTACTTTAAAAAAAGGTAATATTTTTATATAGATTATTCTATGCATGTTAAAACATTTACTCCTTAAAATAGCCAAACTTTCTTCCAGAGTTAAACATTCCCCAGGTTAAGTTGATCCCTTAAAAAAACTTCAAAGTTTTGAGCAATAAAAATTCATTAGAGCGATTTTATCTATCTACATCATCATGGAATATTTCAGGAAATCCTCCTGTAATGAATTCAAATGATACACCAAGTTAATTATTATTAATATTATGAAGTAAATTACATTTATATAAAATATTCATTTCTTTTAAGTCACGACCTCACCATTAAGTTATGTTAATACATATTCTTTCTTTTCTGTTAAATCAAAAAGTATACATTGATATGAGCCTACATTGTGACTTAATGACGAACAGTAAATTCTTTTACATCTACCAATGTAGGCAATAGTAAGCTATAATATCCATTTTGGTTTTATTAACCCTTGATTAAAAACTTCATTTTTTAAATAAACATTTTTTTTTTTGTTAATTAATGAATTATGTTAAAACTTCTTCTTTTCCGTCTTTGATTAGAGATATCTTTTTTCTTAGAGTCTACAAAGAAAATGCAGAAAAAGAAAATATTCAACTCTCATCATCAATAAATGTCATCATTGAACTCATAATAAAATATGGTTGGTGTTTTTTCTTACGAAGAATAATCAAAAGAGAGGAAAACGACAGACTCATTGTCGATTTTAAATAAGATTTTTTTTTTTCAAAAATCATAATAACCATATATTTAGGCATAAGAATAAGCATTTTTTTTTTCAAAAATAATAATAAAAAAGATAAAGAAATTGTTAATAAAAGAAAGAGAGAAAAGTATATTTAAAACCATAGCAAACCACGAGACAGGTTGGTAGTTGTTATTTATGAATACAAGCGGATTATAATTAACATAAAATTATATGTGTACATGATGGATTTTAACATCGATTTTGGGTTGTTCATAGTAGATTATCATTCATGTTTTCAAAAAATTAAAATGTTTATATTAAGACTTAGGCTGTGATTAGGGGTGCTGAAATCTATTCAATAGAGGAGGGGGGAACGTGACAATAGTACAAAAATGACATCACAAATTCATAAAAGAATAAAAAAGAGTTAATAGTTCCTTGGTCCCTGTTATTTCGGGGCTCACCGTTGTGATGTATATCATCCGGGTTTTACAACAATAAAACCATTGTAGAATTATAGCAAGCAAAGGAGATATTTTAATATCAATTTCAGGACTCGACCGTTCACCAAAGCGAAGCAAATCACCAAATATTTGGAGAAAAAACATTCCGAAATTTAAATTGTGGGTCCAATTTTATTTTAATTTTATGGATGGTCGGTGATGTCACATTCCTTAAATTAAATGGATCAAAATTAGTATATTAAGGGTGAAAGTAATTAAAAACTGTTACTCACATTTTTTTTTTATTATTATTTATTTATTTTTTAGGCATGTCAAATATCTGTTATAATCGACTAACAGCATAAAACCTGTGGTCTCATGGATATATCTGTCAAGTCCTAATCAATATGTTGATGATAAGTAGTTACTTATTAATATTCTGTTCACGTCAAAAAATGGCGAGTGCTTAATCCTTTATATGTACATAGATAGTTATGTAATGGAGAGAAACTCCTAATATTACATCAAGGTATTACATAGATAAGTTAGCATATATGTACTTATATACATACATACATAGTCACCTTTGAAATCCGCCTTTTCTCATCATTTTGTTTATTATACATACATATGTATGTCGTATCACGTTTATCTTTGAAAAATTAGTTGCTTGCTAGCTTAGCTTCTTCTTCTTCTTCTGACTATTATACATATATAATACATATAATATATTTTTGAGTTAGATTTATGTTTTGTATGTGCATAATATATATATATGTATATATATATATATATATATATACATATATTTATGAATGAATGTATAACGTGACATTACAAAACAAAGATCTCTTCAATGAACATATGAATTGGAATGATAAGAAAATAACAACGAATCATATGTACATAAATAGAAGATATTAAACTAATAAATTATTCCTAAAATGTCTTTCGACTTGAGTGTAAATATCAAATTAAGGCATAGACTTTCTCTCTCTCTCTCTCTCTCTCTAAACGTTTATACATACATTTACTCCTTGTTTGTAATACATATGTATGTATTTACTATTGAGAAATCATGTGAAAACAAAATAATATCAGGGCATTCAGAGAGGCCACTCTCATCCATGAACGTACATTCATAAGTTGAATTGGCAAATCTGTGTCCGCATTAAACTGTGTTGTAAAAGATATAGTTTCACTAGAAATAAAGATTGATGTGAGGAGATGAGGACAGAGTATGCTACTATTAATTATAACTGATACTTTCCGCTCCAAGGATTTTTTTTTGATGTACACAGAGAAGATATAATATTATATGAAATGATATCTACCAGCTGTAATTCTTTAATTAATAACCTCTTTTAACTACTTGCTTGCTTCCTTAGCTCTATGTAAGTACGTTTCAATCCAATTATTAAATGTATCAATCATGTCTTTTGTAGCAAAGATTATTACAATTGATATGTACGTACAAGTCATCGAGGTGTGAACAATGAGGGTAATACAGAGAACAAAAAAATGTTTCGTTAGTCTTATTGTGAAATTAAACACATTTATCTTGCTTATATATAGATACCTTGTTAAGTTTTAATTAGTTGTAATTCATTCAAATTCTTTCCTTATGTGTTTTCCTTCATTTATTTTTAAATGTCTATGGGTAATTTTTCAATAGAGTGGTACCATTTTTGAAAAAAAATATATAAAAATAACAATTGAAAATGGCGGATTGCAAGAAGTGTGTTTATGCTCTTATTTTTAGCAATACGAGATTATGTTATAGAAATTAAATAAAGTCATGCTTTTAAGGTTTCTTTTTTTCTTTTGTTTGATGAAAATTAATTCAAAAAAGGCGCTGCAGGAAAACAAAGAATCAAGCCATCTAGCCAACAAGGTTCAACAGTTCATTAAAAGAAAATTGCAGATCTTTGGTCTCCTGACATGTGCTCTCCCCCCCCCCCTCATCGCCAGATTTCGACGTTCGACTGTTCGACGTAGTGCTTTTTTGAGAACAGGGTCAATGCTATACCCCAGCCCAATCTCCACTTACTTCAGGCAGCCATCAAGAAGGAGTGGAACTATCACATCTGGCTAAAATAGTTGTTAAGGCATGTCATAGTTTCCTGCACCGTGTTGAAGCTGTGATCGATGCAGGGGGCTCTTTTATTAGATTTCTAAAGTTCATTAGTATTTTTTAAAGTTTTATTGAAATAAATAAATTCATCAAGAAGTTATTAACGGTTCAATATTTCATTGCTTCACCCGCCATTTTTTAATGAGAATCATTTTATATAAATAAATTTAAGGGCATTTAAAGACATTCTAAGATTTCGAAATGACTTCTTCTGAACCTTCTTTCAGTGAAAATAAAAGAACCTGCATGCATGCCTCACTTCTAAACTATCATCATTTTTCATTTTACGACTCTTCATAGTCATTCAGTCCCTGCAATTTACATAATTTCAAAGTTTAAGTGAACCATTCAAATACATATATGCTGCTATTTTAAATAGAACAACTTTTGAATTCATTATATTATACCTACAATGACAAAAATTTGACCTGACACGGAATTTCAATTTCCATGTGATCCATAATTCCTTCTAAATACATTTCTTCCTTTTTAATTTACAATACTTCAATTTAAAACTCAAATGGTCTTGGCACGAACACAATGACTCGCATATTTTTCAAAATATTAAAATTACATGAAAAAATATAATTATATGGCTCTAGATGGAAGTTTGGCCACTAAAATAATAAATGAACTAATCATAAAGTATGTATTTGAAAGAACCAAAAAAAAAAAAAATTACCTGTGGGTATAATAACCATTCTCAAATGAGATTCATCTTGTTTTTTCCTTCCTCCTAAAAAAAGTCAACAAATCATGTTTTCATAATTCTCCTTTAAAAATGTATTTATCACTATGAAGGACCCTTTTTCTCATATAGATGTCCTAATTGAATTTGCTGAAAAATAAAATTAAGATACGATTAAGATAAAAATAAAAAAAACAAAATTTGAGCGGAAAAAGAAGAAAACATATTTTTTCCTTTTGTACAAAAATAGCCCCCAAAAATATAAAAAAAAACACAGTCTATTAAACGTGTTGGAACAGGTAGTCACCTCATTGTAGCTCCATGGAAATAAAAAAAACCTACAAGATCCTTTCATTCAAAAACGTTGGAAAAGAACAAAACAAGGGGGAATCAAATTTGACCCATATAGGTACATATATCTGTATGAACCAATATGTAGTAGGTATACATTCAGAATAAATACTGGTCCTCAAAGCAATGAGGGCTAAAATTGATGAAGTAGAAATTCATTTTTTTATTTTAATTAATTAATGAATAACTTTTTAGACATAACGAAAAATATATTCAAATATGGGTCTCAAATATCGATATAAGTTTGTTTGAGATACATCAGTAACATACATATGTTAATAATATATCCCCAGCTGATGTGTATAAGCTGACACTTCCATTATGAAGGAAATTTTTAATAACATTATTATATTCTTTTAGAGTTGAGCTGCTATTGAAGCAAAATTAAGGAAGTCTTATTACACAGAGTAGGTATGTTAACAAAAAATTAAAAGTTCATTTTTTAACTTTTTTTGTCATAATAAATATTATTTACTTTTATTTGATGAATGCAGTCAAACTAAGTTTACCTCGATTGGTTGGACATAGACGGAGTAATATGATTTTTTCTTGCATAAACCTTATATCTTGCTCCTTAGATTACAACACAATTTCCATGTTCATAAATGTCGCTTGTAGTAGTATATTTTGACAGTAATTGACAGTGAGTACTTTTAAAAAATGTGCTTTTGTAGCTCAAAGTTCACTTTTGTTCGAGTGAAAGTCAAATAAAATAATTTACGTTGGAAATTGCATTGTTAGTTTATTAATTCATATGGAATTGGGACAGGGTTTAGATGAAAGACTGAATTTTCATTCACTTCCATTCGTATAATCCTATTGACAACCATAGACTCTCGAATGTGGAAAATGTGTAAAAATTTCAATTTTGTGGAATAAATGTGTTTGAAAATGAATTGTATGCTTGAGCAACTTAATCTGGGTAGGATAATTTATGAATGGCGCCCTCTATATTCTTAGCATACTTACATACAGTATGCTTACTCTTCTATTATGTAAATAAGTACGAACATGTGCATCAGAATTAAGAGCATTAAAAATATCCATTATCTTGTGATGCAGTTTGAAGCACTCTGTTCCTATACAAGACTGAGCATGAGTTATTCCCAAGGACAAGTTAAAGAAGGGAAACCAAATAAGATCATTTATCAAATTATATATTATATGTACATAATATGTATGTACTTACAACAACATTTTGCGTAGAACGGATTTTTCCCAAAAAGACGTTTCAAGGTTTGTGTCTCGTTTTTTTTTTTTTTTTTTTTTTTTTCATATCTATGAGAAATTTATAGTTGAACAGAATTTCACACAATGATGATAATTATAAACAACCAAGAATCGTGTACTCTATTATTATACATGTACATACAAGTTAAGTCAAACAAATAGTAAATCAATGAACTAATGTCAAAAGGACTCATTTTTGAAGTGAACAAAAAAGCGTAAAATAGAATGAAAAATAAAAGTTGATGAATACCTGAAATGATTACTTTGTTTTATAACTAAAGTATTTTATGTAATTTTATTTACGTATATTTGAACACATATCCGTAGAGATGACTGGTATGATCCACAAATCCTTCGGCTCCTTTTCACTATCCGTTATTGGATCCTAGGTACTCCTAACGATGCGTTTCTGTTTGCTAATGACGTCATCAGATAATATCATCAAATATTTATATGCTGATTGCGTAAATAATAGTTTATCATGGCATTGCAGTAAACACATTGAAAGTGGACAATTTAACACCGTGAGCATCTTGCATCCCTACAACGTAAATATATGTAGATATGTATGTTTTAATTGTGTATCCACCTAAATAATAATCAACTTTCATGCCTATTATGTATATGTAATTTATTCAATTTTGAAGAATGAATAGGATTACAAAGAACTGAACTGATTGACAAGGAAACTACAAATTGAAAGGTTCATTTGCATTTATGTATGTTTTTGCATCCAAACAAATGGGTGTACTTAAGTAAGTGAAGGAATTGCGTTATTTAAAATAATGGGCAATTTATATAATATAGACATTTGCCTCGTATTTAGAACTTACTTATACAAATAATAATCGTGATGAGGCCATTAGTTGTCAGTCAGAGTACTATAGAAGAAGAAAAAATATCCAACAATTTCATCAATTATACTTATATTATTTTATGACACGAGTTACAAACGAGACAGGCAGAAGACATAATCAATAAAATAAATATTGAGGTAACGTCAATGCACAGTACATTTTTCCTCTATAGGTACATAAATGGTGGTTCGTCATATCATGTTCATTTTGTGGATCTGCAAAAGAAAAAAAAAAATCAAATTACTTAAATACAAATGTTTATCAATATTTACAAAATTGTCAGAGTTGAATTAAATACTTCCGTCAAAAAGTTTTTCTTTTTTTTTATGAAAAAAAAAATATGGTTAATTATATTATCAATCAAAATTGAAAAATAAGAAGCTTGTTTTGACTGATAATCAATCAGTGCATTTGATATAAATAATAATAATAGTTATATGATTGCATAACCTTCTAAGGTACCATGATCATTCTCAGCAACTGAAGTTCAGTATTTATAGATATATGAATATATATTATGTATATCTTACATTCCTTGTATCTCGCAACCTTTTTTCAACGGACAAGAGGGGGGGGGGAAAAAGGTCTGAAAATGGTAGTAAGTTAGTCAATTCCTACCAATTATAATAGAAATTGTATTCGTTTTATAGAAGGAAATTGTTACACAATACAACAACATCTAGTTCGTGTCCAATCAATCAACGTTCAGAACTGTAAGATGAGTAGTATAAAAATGAACAGCTGACAAGAAAATACAACGGAGTTGTTGATGTTTAGTGTAATATTTATTTTGTGTGTATAATATTATGTATAATAAGATTTTGGCGACTGAAATATAACGATTTTGTTTAATCAGATGCATAAAAGAAGCATTCAATAGTCGTTAAACATATGTATGTAGGTAACTTTTCATACTGCATGGTGCGTAAATAAAGATTTATAGGTGCATTTAAGGTTGATTGTTGCTCTAGGTAGTTGGTTTACAACCTTCTTAACCTAATTATTCATCTCCTTCTTGTCAATTTTATTAAGGGCATTATTTGTACATAGGCTTGGGCCATTTATGTTTTTGAAATGTCACATTTAATAAATATTCAATATGACTAATGTAATGCTTAGTCGTGGGTAGATAAATAAAGTCTTTATATAAAATATGTATTTATAGGTATAATGATTATAGTTGGTAGCAGGAAAGTAAAGTCCTTTCCAAAGAGTCTTATTTGATGGATTGAATTTATTGAATAAATAAATAAAACTTTATTAAATAATGCCAAATGGCATTCGAAGTGATACTATTCAGAGCAGTCCTAGTATTTATCTATAAATAGAATGTAATTGAATTGAATTTATAATAAGGGTTAAACGGTAGGCATTCTATCTTCTAGGGATCATTCCATTTTTTTCCCTCTTTTTTTTTACAACACCCATTTCGATTAGAACCTTTGTGTGTCTTAATATTAATTAAATTTCCTATTATTAAGATATTACAAAAGAGGTCTGCACTTTCTACTTCATAATATTCACACTATAATTTGGTTGCAATTGAGGTAATCGTTTCCTCTGCTCCACATATACCTATGTACACAGACATGTGTAGAATTCCACATCGCAATTTTGTAGGGAAATAATAAGGAACAATTGGCTTGTGTTTTTATTCTTTTAGAGTATGCAATGCCTCCTCCTCTAACTTTCCAAATGAAGCATTCTTCGTGTACAAAAAGAAAAAGTAATCTATACATACATAAAATGATAACGTATCAATTAATACCTTCAAATACTAAATATACATATGTGTGTATAGTTACAGACTATACAGTATACAACATTCATTGTTTGCATCTTCTAGGCATGACTGGCCTAGAATGAGGGCCATGTTCGTAGAGCTATTTAAAGATATTTTAAACGGTTTCCATTGTAGGCTTGAGCACAACCACAATGAGTTTGTTTTTAGGCTTTTATTAGTGTTGTGGTTCTCGAGACCCATTTTTGAAGGTCTCGGCCCTTAAAAGTTCTGTTCTGGGTGTCACAACCAAGACCAAAGCAACTAAATTTAAATAATCCTTTTCTAAAAAACAAACAAAATCTTCTTGTTTTTTTCCTCTCTTGATATCGATACCCCTAACTCTTGGTCTCAGTTAACACTATACAATTATTTCAATATACTATACTTTTGCACATAAATAATAATTCAACTGACAATGAAGGACATACTCTCACTGTTTAGTGAAAGTACTGGCGATGTGATTCTTGAGATCAATCATGGTTTCATCTCCGTCTCAAATCCCCAAAGTCTTGGTCTCAATACCAAAATTAAAGCAATTAAATTAAAAATTTTCCTAGTTTCTAAAAAACAGGTACAATTTTATATCCTGGTATCGAACGGGTCTAGAGTAATTAAAGTCTTGGTATTCCCTTGGTCTGGATCCCTCAAAGATTTTGGTGTTGTGGTCCTGACCACAAGACTGAAAAGTACATAGTACATGGTATAATATGTACCTTTACTATTTGCCGATTCTTCAACTTGTACAAACTCATTGCTCATTCATTAATTCCTTCGAAAATAAAAAGATTTGTGGAGGAATAAGTTTCCAAAACATCCTATTGTCCAAAAAAAAAAAATCATCCCTCAGAATAAAAAGGGCAATATCATACAGAATGAAAACAATATTTTACCAATGACTAAGTGGGAATAGTTAAGTACCTATGATCACATAGATAAATCTATATTGTATCAAAATAAAGACCGACAAATAGAAAAATTGTCTACCACTGAGATTAAGTCATTAAAAAGGATCAAAAACCTTTGTGTGTGCTTAACAGTTTGATAAACAGATACTTTACGGGATCCCTTCTAACTCATTGGCATCATAGAATAAATATTATTATTTTTTATTTTTTTTGTAAATTAAATCGTATTTAGCTCAAATTTAATTTGTAGCAAATAACGAAACTGAAAACGAGTACATTGTATGTATTTATTACTATGTACCTATGTGTGTGTAAATAAGAATACCTCTCTGTAATTTCATCATATCCACCAGACCTTGTAACCCAATCTCCTCAAAGTCAAAATGAAGGACAAAGGGTTAGAGGAAACCAAGATATGCCTACATTATATATATATATCCGTAATAGAAACCTTTATAGTCAACTGTCGATTTTTCTTCTTTTCTTCTCCCTCTTAATGTTCTAAGCCTTGATGGGTTGAGTTTGAATTAGCTCTTGTTAAGCTGTTCTGCATAATTATAATTAATTATTTAAGAAATATTTGGATGTCTAACTTATTTTAGGCCTTTATTTCTCTCTCTTTTTTGAGAAAGGGTTGTGAGCCATAATGAAAATAACACGGTGACATAAGATTGTAGTTTATTATTTTGATAATTTCGACTCATTTAATGGAAAAATGAGCATTTTTGTTCCTAATGTCTCACATTGTTTACAAAACAAAATATCTACATATGTTTAAATCTAATAAAAAAAACAAAAGGTTCATTTTTAATCTCTGTTATCAAGGAACGTTCATCTTATTTCTAACAACTGCTTATCCTATTGATGTGTTGGCGGGTGTAATATTTCTACAAGATTTATAGTTACATTGTTATGTGTATGTATGTACGCACGTTGAGAAGAAGTTATCTCCATGCTTCTGTCTTCCTCTCTATCTCTTGATATAAATATATTCATTCACTTTCTCCAATTTTTCATAAAAAATGATATCAATCAACTGAGCCACAAGTTCTTCCCGTATATGGCTCTGTAGGTACATGTATTGTAGAGGTATACGCTATATTCGCTATGAAGAAGATTTGAGATCTTCTACAGATTAAACACTCTTATCTAAAAAAGTCTCTTCCTCTCTTCCTCTCTCTCTCTCTCCTAACTTGGAGTACCCTCAATTAATAAAGTTATTTTGAAAAAAAAAAAAAATTTGAAAGTATTTGTCCTCAAAATATGGATCTAAATAAACTTTGTGCTGAGTCAATCGGAAAAATAATCCATTTGACTTGAGTCAGTATCTTTTTGACTTGAACAAAATCATGGATCAACTTTGTGATTTATAAAATCCTGGATCGACTATATAATTTTCGGGAGTCAGTTTGATCTTGAAACACTCAATCTCAACAAATTATCATAATAATGACTCTATAAGTTTAAATCCCAATAATTTTTGTTTCAAAACCCTATTAATATTTTATAATCGGATCCCTTATCAATAAGCACTGAATATTAAGATCTATACCACATTTTCTTGTATTAAAATTTGGAATATTTAATTGTTAATTATTTTTTTATTTGTACTATTTATTATATATAAAATGTGATAAATGATAACACTCATAGGCAATATAATAGGGACAGTCAACAGTCAGTCTTTCGCATCTTAACCCAAGCAAGTTTTATAAATAATAGTTCATCAATTATTTTCTAAAAGTTTTACTACATATTGCCCCCAACAAACTTTGAAATGGGGTTCACACGCCTGGATACATGTCTCTACCCTTGCTAATTAGCGCAACTATGTTAACAATTTTAAGCAAGTGATAATTATATTTTTCATGAATTCGCAGAGAAAAAATCTTCTATCAGCTGTGTCAAAAAAAAAATAATAATAATAATAATAATTAGATGCTGAATGTTAAAAAAAATTACATGCCATGACATTCTGGAACAAAAAAAATGATTTTGATCTACGCCGAATCACATTTCTATTAGTAGATGAAAAATAAAGTCAATAACCATTGTTTGTTTGAGGACCTGGGCTTGATATTGAAGAGTCTATTATTTACCTTAAAAGGAAAATTGTTTTAAGGTCCTTTTATTTCATTTTTTGATCAAACTTTCAAAGCACCTTTGAAATACACAATAATATCTATATATAAACGATTTTAATTTTAAAATATATATTGTGGATTGAACAAATAAATATACATTTGAATGTTATTCTTGCTTAAACAAATAGCCAGGAGGAAATACGCAGACTTCTTCCTTGTGCGTTTCAATCATTTATTATATGATAAATGTTTATTTGAGAAGTTCTTAACTTGTGAGTATATTCCTTCAACTCTAGAGTTGTGTTTTCTCCCTTTAATAAAGTGTATACTCGCATAAGTTAAGTACGTAGGAATTTGGATGTCCTACATACCTGGGGATCGGCAAGTAGTTTATGGTGCGGGCCAAAAAATTTCCCTGCAACTATGTATGTATATGGTGGACTAAATTCTAACAAACCAGCTATTTAAATTAAAGTTTGACATATCATATAAAAAAAATAGAATAATCTTGAAGGCCAGTAAACACCGTTTGCAGGCACTTATGTAGGACCGGATTTTGCCGACCCTGTTCTACAACCTACAATTTATGTATGTACATACTTTGTGTGACATAAATAAAAAAAAGGGGGGAAATTCCTAATCGTAGGATTTTTTTTTTTTTGTACAAATTTTCTTCTAAAAATATTTTATCTCCTAGGAAAAAGAAAGAACTGACTTACCTCCCTATTAAAACTAAAACCAACGTACACACATTGCATGAAACAATACCTAAGAAAAAGAATGAAGAAGCATGGTGCTTTTTCATAATATTTTTATGCATATATACATATACATTGGTACTTAATACCTTACATTAACCCTGTTATACACTTGTGCTCCTCTCCCATGCCCATCACGTAATGATGAAATATTCAATTAAATTAAAATTTGAAAACAATCAACTTCTTTGTTATATATTAATATGTATTATTCCTTATCTTTTGTTTGTATTCCTATGCAAAGATCAAAGTCTAAACTGTCAGGAAATGAATTATCTTAGTCTCATGATTGATACGTGTTGCCAAACACATTTATTTTCCTATTTAATGATTAATTAATTAAATTTTTTTTGTAGCAAAAAAAAGGCATATTGACAAGAATGAAAATGAATTAATGCATTTACTGACATATTATGTATACAGACTATTACATTATAAATACAAAAAGATACATCAAGGCACAATATGTATAACTAGAAACATATGTACACATTTAATTAGCAGTATTTTTAATATTAAAATTTATGTTAGTGGATCTTTCTCATACCATAAAATATTTGATAAATGTTATCATAGCTAAAAGTCTTAAACTATGAAAATAATCCGTGAAAGGGAAATACTCTTCAACTAAAACTGACTAAAAGCTTTCTTTAAAAAGAATAATTACCTATTCACATTCGACGACAATCATATACATTAGGGGATAATCAGTAATATTTGCTCAATATTATTTAAGAAAAATTTAAGAAACAAAATTAATTAATTTCAAAACTAATAATCAAAATATCGTCATCCACAGGTACCCTTCTTCAGAGAAGCTCCCCCTCCCAATCAGCCCCTACCTAGAATTATTATCTTAAAAGTTGATTATATATCGCCAATATTAAATTAGATCTGGATCACCTTAATAAGCATATCTAGTCACAAGAATCCTGGGACCCAGATAGTATTTTTAAAGATGATGACAAATTGTTGTAATAAAAAATCTTCAGAAACAATTGCATTCACGCAAGAAGCTGAATGGTTCTCGGATCAGTCTTCTCTGAGATGAAATTGCTTCCCCTGTTTAGTAATATTAAAGCAATCCATGTCATCAAAAGACTTGGACTCTTTGATTTCTTCTGTATTTCATTAACATATTTGTAAAAAATTCCATTTGAAAATATATGCTTAGCTGTACATTTGTAGTTTTGTGTCACTTGGAAGAAATTAAATGGAGTTTATAGCATCTCGGATGACTTACTTTTATTTTACATCCATAAATACACATCTGCTTCTTTGAAATGACTCATCCATCAGTGACCTTAAATAGTTTTGATTTTTTTCATTATACACAAAGAGGAATAAAAAGTTGTTTCTTTTATGAGAGAGAGAGAGAGAGCTTTCTTTACCCCTTCTTGTGAATTTATTTTAATCTAAAATGTAGCCTTTACAAAAAAAAAATATGCATTCATTTATTGTGGTAACAATTCTACATCTGCCTCATCCGTGACTCAGATCTGTTTTCACTGACCAAACAACAAAGAATCCCCAACAGTCTTTCGAACATGGTGATGACTCACACACAATATATGCCCCATAATATTGAAGTCATACCCCTCACTTTACTTCAATTTTATGAAAAGTTCAATTCCAATTATAAACTAGGATTTGAACGATATATCAGCCGATTTAGGTACTTTAAGAGTAATTTATAATCGGTCAAGGTTGCATATTATTAACAATATTTTATTTTCTTAAAAAAAAAATTCACTTTTTTTATAATAAAACATGAAACTTTTAATTAGATAGTCATTGAAAACAAAAACGTGGCCAGTGCAGCAGCCATTTCTAAAAGTTATTTTATCCTAAATTAATTTTTTGTACCCTCAAAATCAATGTAATTCCTGGTAGGTGACTCTAGTTTCAACTGTCATTGACATAGTTAACGGTTCTTGGTTTTTTAATCTCATAATAATTATGTATCGATTTCGCCCCCTCCCCTAAATAAACCGCCCCCTTTTAACCATACCAGACTCCTTCGCGTGGATCTTTTCTTAATCTATCCAGACATTGAAGGTCATTGATGCAAGTATGTACCTACTACAGGAAATACTTTGCCCATGAAACAGTCACACATTGAATGGAAGGATGATTGGGCCCAATTTCCTCTTCTTCGTATGTATGCAAATGAAAATAAAAGTAAAAAAAGAGGAAGACTGCAAAAGCAACGCAGGGATACGGATCTAACCTCTACTTTTCCGACTTGTGTATCTATTTTCCCGCGATAATTTGCCTTGATGTCTTCTTATTTATATTACCCATACATACCTATATCTATATGTGTATTTTGAGCTGACATGCTTCTGTCGTGACCTTCTATCAGGTACATATATTTAGAAATAGCAGCGTGTAGGCAACGGGGATGATGAAGAAAGAAAGGGACGTTGCTAAGGGGGAAGAGTGCTGTGCTGTGCTGTGCTGCAGGTACGAGTCATAAAAAATCATTTAGAAATTCCTCTTACATTATGTGAAATATTTAATTTTCGTGAAGGAACAGAAAAGATGCGAGATATATGATGATAAAATAAGAGGAAAGGGAAATTAAATAAATTAGTTTTGCATTTATTGATGATGGAAGTAGATATTTATTTAAATTTTTTCAGACGAGTAAAGTGAATTCCTTTCTTTCTTTATTTTTTATCTCAATGGGATATGGGTTCAATTTTTGGGGTGGGTAATTAGGGAGGTCATGATTTCATGGTTTTTTTTACCGGTTTTAAAGGTACAAGATAAAAAAAGAAAGAAAGAAGAACAAGCTGATTGCAAGAAGAAGAAGACGAAGGGAGTGCGATGAAAGAAAAGGCGTACGCGTGGGCTGGAGACCATTGGAAGCAACATCCATGAAAAAGGAGGGTGGGTTAATCAGTTTGATTTAAAGTCTCCGTGAGAGGAGGACTTCTAATATATTTTGAATTTTACTCTTTGACTATTGTTTTTTTTTAATAAAAAAGACTTAAATGAGGCTTTTTAATTTGTTTATTTTACTCTAAGGATAGCAGTAGATTTGAAGCAACCTTGGTGAGGACCATGTACTATCAGGAGAGCGGTACTCTACATTCTCGGTCCCACTCTATGCCAGAATCCGCGTATTACACAAGGGTTGGTGCTCGATCCCGTCGCAATATTGTTTCAATGATGAGCCATGATACACCTCTCCATTGGCGATTGCGTGAGCCTCTCACAGTAGACTGTAGTGTAGAGTATGACCTGGGAGCACAAGCTCGTATTCCAAGGGACTCTGCTCCTCTCCTCATCATACATCCCGCCTATGTCAGCCGAACTCCCTCAGTAAAAGAGCCTCGAACCCCACAAAACCGAAGTGCGCCTCCAGTGACGAGACATGCGAGTTTTGTGCGACGCTATCCCTATGAGGAGGATTTTAGAGCTTCTATGCCAGATATACGTGGCCATCCTGGTGCAAGGGCTTGTCTCAAAACACGACTGGAGGCCGTCTTTGCGGACTCGGGGTTTCCGAGTAGCTCAGCTGCAACACTCCCCATGACATCCAGTGACTCTTCTTACTCCCAAGATGGAGGGGGAGAATTGAATCGAACCATCCGTGCGGATTCAGGGATTGGATCTCCTACTTCCTGCTCCTCCGTGACTCCTGAAACATCTTCGGAGTCCTCGGGAAGTAAGAAATGGAGGAACGGCGTTTCTGGTAGGGCATCTATCTGTTTTTTATTCCTTATAATCTTATGCAATATGTACGCAAAAGACTCGAGCTCCCCTGAATCATTTGCTTTGTACATATAACATAATATTTTAAATATGCAATATCAAATTACGAATTCATTACTTTTATTATTGATATTATTATTGATATTTTTATTTTCATCACCTCTCTTTCCTTCTTTTTCCCATTGAAGAAAGAAAGAAGAGGGGCCTAATGATTTTTCTACATACTTCTTTACCCCTTCGTTAATTGTGCATGAATGTTAGTACATAAAAAGGTATGTGTATTGAAACAACAGTCCCCTGGGGTGACTTTATAACTTTCTATTTTCTTTTGGTACACACATAATGAAGTATTGTTTTCTTTGCTTCTTCAAGATTTACGATTAGGTTTGTTGTATTAACGTTGTACAATGTGCTATTTGAAATTTGAGAGAGAAATGGAGTCAGCAGTTTTATGTACACTCACTCTTGTTTACAACAATAACTAACTAATATTTAAAGAAACAGTTTGATGTTTGAATGGACATTCATTGCAGAGAGAAAGAGGAGAGAGGCTCCGAAAAGGTTGTTCCATTAATATTTATAATTAATGAAGTAGGGGACTTGCATGTTATTATGTACATATGTAGACAATATACATAGAGCTCAATACTTGAAATACAAAAACAACCCCATTTCGTCACACAAGTTGCTCTCAAATTTCCCCTATTTACTCTTCCTTCTTGTTCATACCGTTTCTCGAATTCTATTTTTGTTTCTTTCACCAATTTAGGTAGGTATAATACAGTATATGACCATCAGTAGTCCAGTCCTCCATATATGTATGTATGTATTTATTTATTTTCTTCATCTTTGTCTTAATCCTTTCATTTACACTCAGATTAACACAAACACAGCTCTCTGTTTTGTACTTGCTATCATTATTATTTTTACTCACTAATAAATACATACTCAACAATGAGGATTTAGGAGCAGATGGTTTGGCTCCATATCGTTTAGCAGCAGCAGCAGCGTATTAAAGGTCGTGTGTGTGGTGATTACTTTATTACTACTCCTATTTCATATACATATGGACGTGGTGTTTTATTATTGCTCTGTGAAAAACAGATATTTATAGGTTAGGTTGCCAATATTATATGTATGTAGAGGTAAAAGAAGATTCTATTATTGAGTTTTTATTAATTACGTTGAGAGGCAGACTCAATTTGCAACCTTATTTTTTTTATAAATCATGTGGGTGTTATTTCTATTTCTTCGTTTAAGTATGAAGTGGAACTGATATAACGAATCATGAGGGCTTTTAAGTCATTACAGTCTTTGATGGACTATTTTTTTTTTTTTTTTTGCGCGGTTATTTTGATATATCACCTTAAATAATATCATTATATAATGTAGAGAGAGGGTGGGTGGATGGATGGGTGGATTCATGGCAAGTTCTTTCCTTGTCCAGGAAGGATAAAACCTTCTACTGTGTTTAGTACAACATATACATATATGGTATTGATTTCTTTCTCTGTGTAATGAGATTAATTGATTTTTTTTCTTTTTTTTGTCGTGTTTATTGTTCCCTTGTTTACTTCCTTTGCTCACATTCAAGCGTCTCTTAAAAGATCAATGAGATAGAATACTAATGAATTATTCAAAAGGTTCTCTCGTTTTGTATATATGTATACTTGCTCTTAAAAAGTCTTATACCAAGGATTCCAAGCTATGTAAATACATATTGGATATATTTATGTACATATATGATGTTGTACAAGTTGCAATTTGTAGGTTTATTTTAATTAACAGCCATACATTGATGCTATCATTTCATTTTGATCTAACATATTAAACTTACTCATTTATTTTCCTTATTTATGAGTCATTCAACTGTGGCAACTTATATTTTGTAATGAGCCGCAGAATGTACATACTATACAGAGAGTCCCAATCATTGCATTCATCGGCAATTTGTATCGGAATCTGCTGATGGAAATATCAAAGTGTACAAAATTGCAATTTGCTCACAACAACTAATATGCGTATGAAAACTACCTACCATTTGCGTAATTACTCGCGTGGATACCATAACAGCTTATACGTATACCTATATGTACATCTTTTATCCGATTAGGATATTTACCCCTGACTGAATACCAATACAAAGGATACAACACATGATCCTCGTTATGAACAAGGACACCTGCTCCTTCCAATGAGTGTCTTATTATAAATGGTTAATTATATACATACATATATATGTATGTGGATTGGTCAGGAAGTATAGAATCCATTTTTACACCTGTTCATCAATATGAACGATGATAGTAGGTTGCTCAAACCCAAAGAGCAACACCAATCAAAACAACAAAGAGTAAAAGAAAGTTTTTCATTTGAGAATGATATCATCATCATCATGCTCTTTTCTTTAGGTTATTTACCTCTCGTATATGAACATATATTTTCAAATATGAGGTTTGGGGATACATAGATATATATAGCCATAGGTAGGTAACTATGAATAATGGAATGATGTAAATCCTTTTTTATCGTTGTACTTATTTTTACTCTTTTAAGTACTCATCTCAAAGTCATTTAAATATTCAAATTTTGTTAACTTCCCCGTTTCTTTCATCATTTATTATTTAAATGCCAAGACGGGAGAGAAGTGTTATATATGGGTATTCACTCTCCTTCATTCAACTCTACCCACCCATTTTTTTTTTTTTTTTTGTGTGTCTTTCACCTTCTACATTTTCAATACGAGTTTATTGAGGTAATCAGAGCACAGCTCCTCATGAGAATAATATTACTTAATAGCATCGTGATAGTAATAATTATATTAAAGTAACAATGTGAAGGCTGATTTGATATGATTTTTCGTATTAAGTGGGCAACCTGGCTACGTTCTGTGACTTTTATGATGAGAGTGCATCGGGGGGGGGGGGGGGGGTGTAGGGCTTTAACTCTTACATCTCTGTCTAAATATGCAAGGTCTTGTGTTTTTGCTTTGTTTTTTTGAAGTCGTACATTCTACATATAAAATATCCAGAACTTGTGACGGATAAATTTGCTTTTTTTTTGTTTGTTCCATATGAATAGCATATTCTTCATAAACGTCACCCCTGGTAATTTTTTTTTTTTTTGTAATTGAATATTTTTAACCCTCCTCCTCCTACCCCTTAGTCAGTCTTTTTGCCCTCTCTCCCTCTCACCACTCTACCCCATGTTATGTTGTTGTCTTCCTTATCTCTTTCCCTTCAATTTGAGGGTTGAGAGCTACAAGATTTTCGCTTCTTTCATAATTAGAATTTGAAGCATATATATATATATATGTTATATGTAGATAAAACAGAGATGAGGACTCTGCAGCTTGGAATAAATAATGGAAGAATATGAGCTAGGAGGAGCTCAAAGATGGATTGATGATAAGTTCATAAAAGATGATGGTTTAAATAGATGATAACGCATCTCTTAGAAGACGAAGAGTCCCTCCTCCGTTAAGGGGCAAATTAGAATCAGCAATGTGTTTTTAATACGAAGAGAAGAAGAAGAGTCTTTACTTACTCTATAATTTATATCTTATTTGATCACTTATCGTTTATTAAAATCTATGGTCATGGATGGTCATATGAACATAGATATCTTGTCATGTGGGAAAGTAGAGGAGACGTGACTTTTGTTGTTATTTTTTGAAAAAATAATAATCATAATATCTTGGGGGTTATATTTCAAATAAATAAGTTTATTTTTTCCGTCTCAACTACGGGAGTCATTAATTATTATTATTATTATTATTATTATTATCATCAATAATAACAAACAAGTTGGGTGCTCAAAGATATCCTATATCAATGTATGTACTCATTGACTACTGCAGCCCCCTCTCCTACTCACCCATTCAACATAAATTTCATTTCATTCCATTGACGTGTTGTTGTTGATGTGAGAAAATACGTGAGTTTAATGAGGCACACGAAAAGAGAGAGAGAGAGAGAGAGAGAAATCTTTTTCTTCTATTTTTCTTGGCATAAATGGCATAATAGATGAAGAGAGATGCATCATCAATGCATGCATAATTTTATAGATTTCCCTTCCCCCTTAGCGCTTATATATGTACCTATTAATAATATTTCAAATTATAATATTTATTCTGGAGGGTGAACAAAACAATAACAAAATTAAATAATTATGATGGAAACACATAATAATCTGTGGATATTAAAATTAATTTGAAGGTTTTTGTATATTTGGTGTTGGAGTCTTGTGAGTATTTGATGAATCGCAATCCACTGGTGCTGTGTTGTATCTGGTTCTTGATGGGGATTTATTTCTTGTGACTTGACTGCATTAAAATAAAAAAAAAATGGATTAAATGCATTCTACATATAATGTATGTATCGGCCATACATATGTACATGGATCCATTCATACTTCAGAGCAATGTACTCACTGTGGTAATGAAAACCAGTATTTAAAATAGACCACCGGTGTGCTTACGTGTGGATTTTCATTAGGAATTCTTCTTTATACTTGAAGCAAAACAAAAAAATAAAATCAATTTCATGACCAATCTTCATTGGTCAATAATAGCTTGTTCCTTTATTTGTGGCTAAATTTTCTTTATCCATCATATGTAGATGGATTAAGCTCTACATTTTTTGCGTCGCATGACACATTCTCAATGTTTAAAGAGAATAATTCTACGGACTGCCTCTATCCAGGTCATAAGAAATTTCTTATGGCATTTGATATGTTATGTATTTTATATGTAGATATGCAAATATGAATGGTTTATGTATTTTTATACCATGATCTTTTCATGTTTCACTTCTATTAATGAGACACAGCTGTTTGCATTTAAGAGGAGTGAAAAATCATCTGTTCAAGAAAAGTGACTTGACTCTAAAAGTATTTTTGTGTCATTTTTTATATACATACATACCTATGTGTATGTATATATATTACTAGTAGTATGAACGCCAAAAAAAAAAAATAAAGATTACAAACAACAAATGTATATACATACATACTAGTGCTGTATCGGTTACCAATGCTTTTGTTCCGGTTCTGAATTATTTTGTTTACAAAGTCATTTGAGAATTCTAAAGTTTTGTTCGAGCTCAGAGTCAGTCTTCATTACATTTTGCATCAAACTCCGGATGCACATCCCAGGTTCCGGGATTCTACTGTAAATAAAACGTTAAGAGCAATTCAAATTCACTTACAAAGGCGTACACATGATTTTTTTTTTTTGTGTGTGGGGGGGGGGGGGGTTACTCAGAAATTTGATGGTTTATATGTATATATGCATAAAAGACAATTTTCATTATCAGTGTAGCAAATATTTTTATGGTTGACGTAGTTGCAATACAAGTACCAGTTTAGATATCAATTTAGTGTAGTACTGTTTTAAACACAATCAATTCATACGTATGTGCGTGTGGGGACATTTTTGTACAAATGACGTCATATACATGTATATAGTATTAATCATCATGACACAATAATTACGCAACCTTTGATTGCTAATTGTTTTTCAAAAAGTTATGACGGTATTACTTCATATACATAGTATCTCCCGATATACCCAACAACACTAATACATCTGTACATATGTATATATATGTATTTTCCAGGTTCAAAGTGTTACTTGAATAATCATGACGGAAAGATGTGCGAAAATGAAGGAGTAGTCAGTCAGTCATTATTGTGGGTTTATGCATTGGGAAGGTAAATGTTGTTCTTTCTTGTTGTGGTTTTTTTTTAACAATTCCAGCATAGAATTGATGAGCAGAGATTATTTCTCTCTTCCTTTTGTGAAAGTGAAATTAAATATAATTTAGATTTATGTTCTGTGTACCGAAAAAGAAAAATTTGTTGTGAATTACCCAACAAAGAGGTGAGTGAGAAAGGAGTGTACCCTCCTCCCTCACTCACTCACTCCTTATCCTAAGAGGTTGTTGTGTCGTTCTAAAGAGGAAAGTAATACTAAAAATATCAATAATTCATCCCCAGTTTGGAATAATAAATATGATGAGTAAAAAACCGCTATGCTTTTCCCTCTCTCTCTCTCTGGCTCATATAATAATAATAATGAAATAAGGGAAATAATCGTTAAGGTATTATTGTTATTATTATTTTCTGACTAGGAGGAAATGGGAAGACGATAAAGAAGAAAAGGAGTAGGAACAAGAATAATTAATATGCATGTATTTCTACTGTTTTTTGTGGATTTATGAGAAATGAAAGTTGGTTGAATCAACTTTTTGTTTCTTCCTATGTATAAATGAATAGTAACGTATTATGTACATTCATTATATGTTATCATTGACTCATTATAAGCTACTCTTGATTAATTACTATTTATTAGGGAATAAAGAAGCATCTAGTCCGTTGCTTTTGACCCTAATGTTGTTCCTTTTCTTTTTATCTTTTTTACTTTTTTAATTAAAGCTTGCACACACTTCAATATCTATAGTTTCTTATTGAAAATGTTTAATATATATTTATTGTATCTCTTTGGGTTGTTCTCTCCTCACCCATCCAAAAAAAAAAAAAAAAAAAATCCAGGTCAAGAACAATATTATTATTATTTTTTTTTAATTTGAAAAGTAGAAAAAGTAAAGAAAAGAGATGGATATAGATATATACATAGTATGTTGTTTATGGTCCTTCATCCAAAAGCTTGCTTCTAACATTCCATTTTCTTCAGTTCATGAAAAATGTTTATGGTTGTGCACCCATGCACACCTAGGTGTGCAAATATTCTGCATATCATTTCATCCTTTTATCCTTGAACTTAACTTATGCCTATGTATGTACTATGAATAATTTTCTTAAAGAAGAACTTCACAGGAAGTGACTAAAGAGAAAAACCCCTTTAATGAATGGTCTTACTTACACTACCTTATTCTTATTCTTTTTGAATGTTGTTGTCAAGACGATGGATTTATTGCATGTTCTCTCTAGAACAAGCCTTTAATATGAGTAGGGCCAGATTTTCATCATACTACATACCTAGAACGGCCATATGGGGTCATTTTGACTCAAAGTATCTAAGCCAGATAATATACATTTATTTGAAAGTTGAGTGTAGGTACCTGGGACGGACTTACCCCTCTTCATCCAAACTGTTGCTGTTCTAGAATCAAAGTTTTAGCTTATTTGTACCCATTTGTCTTTCAGACATATTTATTATGTCTGAAAGGAATAGTCAAGCTTCTCTCCCTCCCTCGCCCCAATTATTTTAGCAAGATAATTTTGTCATCAATGAACCTAAAGATAGAAAATACTCAATTTATCTGTATCTTATCTGTATGAAAAAGTAAAGTTGAGGATAGCTATAAGGTATTTGAGTCAATTTGGCCTATTTGGACCAAAATAGGTAGTTAAAACAGAACATTTGTGCAATTTGACGGAAAAATAATTTATATAAAAGTAAAGAACATACGCTGTAAAGAAAAGTCAAGGGGTATTTTTTTTTTTTTTTTTTGTACTGAATTAAATTTCAAAATGGTACAAAATTACCATTTTGATCCTTCTCCTCCACATGTAGTGTTAAAACAGAAAATTCAGTCTCGCAATCATATGATCCTAACATAGTTTCACTCTATTTTCATCCAATATTGACGTAAGTTATTTGACCTCACCCTCTCTAACTATGAAATTTTTGAAGGAATGAGATGTATTTTTGTTTACCCACATAGAGATATATTCATAAACAACACAAAAATGAGGTTTTTCTCCCTTGCTGTTTGTAATATTGTTGTTCTTCTTCGCTTAATTTAACAACTCCATTAGGACAAAAAAAGAAAAGAAAGGAAGAGATGAAAACTCAACTATTTATATATATATATATATATATATATCGTATATGTAATGTAGTTACGTACATATAATATGTCTTTCCTCATAAGGGGTAAATATAAAAATGATTTTAAATCTCGGGATTAACTGTTGTGTAGAATTCCGAGTGATGAACAAAAAAATTGTGAATCGAGGAATAGAGAGAGAGAGAGAGAAAGTACGAATAATACATATATATATATATATATTTGAGATTAGTATTACATAGAACCGTCTCTTCAGCCTATAATCGTTTTAGATTAAAAAATAAGAAACACAGCAGAACAGCAGAGCCAGTCTTCAAGATAGATATTTAGATACATATGTGTGTGTTCATCTAAGAAAAGAATGAGGTCGGCATGATTTCGAGATTAGCGCTTTATTATTTCTTTTTCTTTTTAGAAAGAGTGTATTTTGCTCTTCATGATGATATAATAACTATTATTGCAAGACACCTCAGCCATTGTGATGATCATCTAACTAAGAGAGAATGATGAATTCTTAAAGCATGATTAGAAACTTAACCCCTCAGCAAAAGACGAAGGGAAAAGTGTTTCTATGTATTCTAACTCTCTATGTATGTATATGATAGGAAACAATGGCAACACTCTTTAAAATGATGATATAAGAGCTTCATTCGCTGATGACACTCATAAAAATGCGAATCATTTCACCCAAACATATTCCTCATGATGATGTCAAGTTGTGTTTATTCAAAAAATGAGATATGATTCAAACTGTTGAAATTAAAGTAATTTATTACATACTTTAAAAGTAAAAAAACATAAACTGTAAGCTCGTGTCTTACTCATACATCCGTGAAGTATACAAAAATTGTAACTATAGTGGAAAGATATTTCTACTAAAGTCAATCACCAATAAGTAATTGGTTAATTTGAATAGATAATATAAATGTACTTGTTCAAATAAGTATTTAACTACTTGTATCTAAAGCATCTAAATAATACATCAAACCCATTTTGGAATAGCAATTCCTTTGGTATAAGCACATAAAACATCTCATATTGATCCAGATACATACATTAATTAAGCCCCAATAGCTACAAGAAATGAAAATTGTCTTTTATACACCTTTATATATATATATTTATAAAAAACAGGAGTTCGAAGCATTTTGGTGCTTCGTGTGGCATGATTTTTCCTTGATGCACATCAATCACCATTGAGACAGGATAAATCATTCAAAACTTTACAATTTCAAATGAACCATAAATATGTATTCAACTTTTCATTTAATATGAATACTCTAAAGGGAAATGAATTTATGAAATCATTAATTAAGAGGTAGTTTTCTCGTTTGTGTAAAACCCATAGAAAAGGGGATAGTAGCGGGAGAGAAATTCTAGGTTATATGATATCGTATCTTATGCATTTTGCATATGTATGTACACTCTACATTGATGATGTGATCTACATACATGCTTTAATTTATTTCCTTTGTACTCAAGAGTGCAAGTACTGTTATATGGTTACATCATGTACAGTAGTCGTACAATATATTATTATTATTATTATTATATATATATATATGTACATAGATAGTGAAACAAATATTTTTATGGTTTTCTTAGCATCGAAGGCGAGTTCTTTCTCCTTTGCCCACCTCTATGTTGTACCGAGGTAGAGTTTTCGTTCTTGTTTTTATTCCTATACTATGCCCCTTTCATGATGATCATTGAATCATTACTTCCCTTCCCTCTTTCCAAGACATCATTCTTTTTTCTTTTACCATCGTCATGATCATTGTCTTGTATATATTATGTATATATTGAATAATATCAACAACAGCACATATTATTGAAGTCTCTTCTGTATTAAAAGCATTGCAAAGACGGATAAATCATAAGCTTCCTGACATGAAAAAGTCACATAATGAACTTGATATGAATACTCGTCTATGCGCCTATTCCATGTAGTTGGGGGAAATACGCATATACCTAAATGAGGCAGTATGCATCGAAGAAGTTTATTGTTATTGCATCTTACGTATGTTTGCTTTTAATTGATTTAATTAAACTACATATACACAACCAGGTAGTCTCTCATGCAGATATTTAATGGGTGTGCCATTCGTTGATGGTCAAATGGTTGGTTTTTTTTTTTTTTTACTTGAAAAGAGGAGAAGAAAGAATGACTTTAGGTAGCTATTGCATACACTTTGGTGTATGCAATCCATACTCGAATGGTGTAATCAATGTTTTTAAGAACATTGAATTGATTTAATGTTATTAGAGAGACTCAATGAGATGACAAATAAAGGGATATTTGTTTTAATAGCTTCTCTGAGGCAAAACAACAATTCATGACGATGAAGCATGTTTGTTTGTTTGTTTGTTAAAAGATAAAATGAAAGTAATTCAAATACACACACACATCAGTTCTATCTATCTATGTCTGTGTAGTTGAAGGAAATTCTTAATTTTGCATGGTTGTGAACCATGGTTTCTAAACATGGAATTGTTGTTCATCACCTTGAAGATAAGAATTTTTTTTAATCTATGTACATATGTGTAAGTACTTGTGTATGGTGGTGGTGGTGATGCCATTCATTACAAAATCATTGACAAACTAAAAGTCTTCTTCTTTTGACAAAGAAATATACTTTCTTCTTTTATGATGTTGAAACGAAGCATTGCAATCAAAAAAAAATTAAAAAAAATATGAATAATAAAAATGACATCAATTCAGTGTGCTAAGGAAAAAATAGTAAAAGATGCTTATCATTTTCTTGAAGTGGAACGGATCTCGAGTATGGCAATATGCTCTTAATTCGTTATGTATATGTACATATAGTGTCTGAGGAGGTCATGGCCATGGTTTCCTAGATTCATCATAGCCTTAAAAACTGCGAAATAATAATAAGCACACTTTCTTTCTCCTTTATTTTCAAAATGAGGGGAGTACAAATCCTTCACCATTTACCAACTGCTGTTGTGTAGTGTTGTATGTATATTTTTAGAATTCTCTATCTTGCTTCATGGTGTTTCCATGCACATCATCCGTAATCACCCTCATGAAGCTGTAAGTAGATGACTTCCTTTCTCACGAAAAGAATTTGACCGTGTAAAATACATACAAAGTAGTGTGTCTGTTTTAATGCACATGATTATTATTATTGTTATTATTATTATTATTTAACAACACATTGACGACTCTTTTTTTTTTTTTTTTTTTTTTTTAAACATAATATTGACTCTTGTCATTTTGTTAAATACATACTATGTGTGTATGTATCACATGAATAATGCAATGACGTATGTACATACATGTATTTATTAAATGAACACACAGAGCACATACCTTGGTTATACATATATATGTATGTAATCAATTGCCACCAACTCCCTCTCGTACTCGTTGATATTCATGAACGCGCAGTCTTTATACTTACATACAATTTATAAATAAATGTATTTATTTTTTAAAAAAATATTTTTTTTTTTTGTATAACAGCTCACAAATATTTGTGTTTCAGTCTCTATTTATAATATTTTGATGATACTACTAAGCAGGTGTTTTTTGAGTCTACCTTCTTTTTATTTTATCGTTATTAGTAGTTTAAATAGTTATTATTATTATTATTATTATTATTATTATATATATATATATATATATATATATATATATATATATATATATATATATATACATTCTCAACTTTTAATTAGATAATGTTTTTTCGATTCCTATGTCTCTAGAATGCTGACTGACCCTCCTGCCTTTTTTTCTCTGTTCGAACTTGTTTTTTCTAACTTACAAAGCATAAACAGAATAGGTGCATGACTATTTGACTCTGCTTGCACTTATGTACGTTATTTGAGGGACTCTTAGATCCGGTTGTAAGAGCTCGACTTAAATTTAAGCCAGTTTAAATGTTGTTTACGTCATAATTTCCTTCATTAAATTGAAATCAAGTTGGTGGAACTGGTGTTTAGAGTCCCATTCTATTCTAGTATGCTCCATTTTTACTCTTAATTAGTGTTTTGAACAAAGTTGAAGGATTGAACTCGAATTAGACTCCTCTTATGGTTCATTTGTATCTTTATATGTAAATTTTAACTTGTTGAAGTGAATTTTAATGAACTAAATTCGGACTTTTTATCTTATTATTGATTTGTTTTTCTTCTAGAAGTAAAGATCTGCTCCTTTGATTTATGACGACTACAAGAAAGAAAACCCATTGTAGACTCATAAATAATTATTTTTCATCTTCCTCTCTTACTTTAATGACCATGAGGCTCAGGTTTCAAAAAAATTATACCTTCTTCTTCAAGTGGAACATTCGTACTAATATGTACCTACCTACCTATCTTGTTGTTTGAGTCTCACCCAACTTATAATTTCATAATGTGTTAAATGTTGGTTTATATTTATATGTATCTTCTTTTCTCCATGGTGGATATTAAATATTTGCATGTTCAGCTCATCACGTGACCATTAATGAATGACTTTTCATTTTACATCAGATGTTGTTCTTGTTGTTCTTTCTTCCCTCGTCTTTTCTAGGAATAGAGTTTAATGACCATGGTAGTCAAGAAAGTCAAGTCAATGGGACTGGTAATCCATCAGTCAGTCATGAGAGCTATTTTGTGTGTGAATGCAATGACTCAGTGAATGTTGATCTATATTGAACGCTTTCCATGCTTCTTCTTATTATTCTTACCATTCCTTCCCCCTCTGTATTTTTATATGTATCGTCATTGCTTTCCTTCGTTCCTTCCTCTTTTTTATAGTACAAAAAAACAAAACAAAAAAAAATCACTTCTCGTGTGTCATGAACTTTCGTGTTGTGTAATAGGATTAGATATTCTTCTACCTAATTTATTATCTAATTAGTTTTTTTTTTTGTGTTTAAATGTTTTGTTCTCGAGATGATTTTTTTCTTTCGTTTTTTTTTTTTAAGTCAAGAAGCTTGGTTAGTCAAATGAACAGTTAACTACCCTCTAAGTAGGTCAAATGTAGGTTGAATAAGATAAAAGTCTTTTTTACAAAGTCTCTTTCTATAAATTCCTCCATTGAAAATGATTATATGTAATTAGAAATCCTCCATCCCCTCTTTTAGATGTGAGCTTTGATTTACTTCATGGGATCATACATTTCATTATTCATATTTGAAGTGAACTCAAAGTCATAAATTTTAAAGTCTGTCACAAAGAGTATTATAACTATAGTATGTGTTTTTTTTAAAGCGTCCAGCCGCAACACACAGTGAGGAAAGATAAGTTAAAGAAAAGAAGTTGTTGTCTTCTTTATTCTCAAACTACAATAATGAAATTAAAGAAGAAATAAAGAGAAAGAGGAGACAATATATTTTTCTTCTTCTTCTTCTTCTATCTGTTATAAGAAAATAACAATAATAATATTTATTATAATATTACAGGTTGAAAATCATGATGATCATTTGTTTTTGTTTTTTGAGTATGCATAAAGCATATACATCTTATAAGATGCTGCTTAGAAAAGGAAGGAAGGTTGCTTGTAGTACCTACCTAAGTACATGTATAATCTATAATCACTCCCTCTCTCCCTCGTTAGTCTAATACATTTTTGGATATCCACATATGTAGCTATACAGAATCAACTACATGAAAGAAGACTCATGAAAGTAAAATCTAAAGATGTTTGTTATTCAATTGGAGCCTTTCAGTTCATTCTAATTTGACAATTTTATTATTCAATTTCTTGCCCTTAGATGCAGTTATAAATCCCTTGAATAATATGTATCCATGAAACTAAAAGATTTAATGAGAGAAAATGATGATTACAAATTCATTGAATCATTCTAAAGAGATGATAACCGTTAGACTTGATGCATTTAATTAATTGTTAATATTATTTTTTATTTTTATGTTAAAACTTTGCATTTTCTCCCTTTTTTATTTTGCTATTTTGATTGTTACTACGAATACTGCACTTGGTACCATAGTCAAACCCAATTAATCGCTCGTCCAAGGGGAAGGACTGAGAAGAAGCTTATCACTTTTTAATTAAGCGAAAATTTTTTTATTTAATTTGGCATAGCTATTTTCTATTTCTTTCATAATAGACGCTCACCTTAGTTAATATACATTGAGAGAGGGGAATGAGGAACATTTTTATAGAATAGGGTGAAAAAATTGGACATCATATCATAAGCCCAAGGGGTTATTTTTTATTTGGTTTTTTTCAATTAGATTGATTAGAGTTCATTCCCGTTTTAAATCTTTTTTGAGTGTACCTACCTATATAGTGAATCAGGTATGGTTTGAATGAGGGACATCCTAGAAATGAGTTGATCATCTTTAAAAGGGGTTGGTTCATCACAATAAGGAATATGAATAATAGTTAATTAGAATTCATATTTCCGCTTAACTGAAAATTAAAGTGTGTAATTATATGTATAATATGTACATACTCTAATGAGTACATCTAGGATCTTTTTGCTTTTGTGGAGGATGTCCCCTGCGTCAGAGTCATTATTCTACTCAATACAAACAAACCACAAGAAGAAAAAGAGTCGTCGTATCATCCTCCCCACCACGACAATAACGACTCATACCTACAATGGTGGGCTGTATGTAGGTATATATCATGCCAGGAAGCAATCAGATGATTCCTTTTCCTTCCTCCCTTCCTTCCTTCTTCTTCTTCTTCACTATGTCATTAAAGCAGATGGAGGGATCCTTCATTCATTCACCTATTCAAACGCATGGCAAGCATATGTACGTATGTGTAGAGTCTTCATTTCTCTTTTTGGCAATTTCCTTGCAATCAAAATGCAAAAAACCATGGAATTTTAATGAGTGACACTGTATTGGAATCTTCTTTTTCTTCCTTCATCTCTCTTTTTTTTATATCATACTTGCCTATGATGGTTCCTCTGCAATAATGTCAAAGTTTATTCTAGAGCTATTAAAAGAAATCATAAGAGCCTCATCTAATAAATTTTCATTTTTACAAATAAAAAAAAATCCTTTAAAATAAAAACATTGCAAAGGGGTGGTAGAATTAAAACAAAAAATTGTAACCTAGAAGCTATAGAAGGGTGCAAAATTTGAAGGATAAAAAGATATGCATATATCCCACTCTACCACTGCTCGGATATAAGGAGGTTCATAGGTAGTATATACATATATATAGCATTCTTGAATAATACCCTCATTTCAAATATTTGTACATACTTATGAATGTATTGATTATTAGTATTATTCCTTCCCTCTCTCCCTCCCTCCCTCTCTCCTCTTCTCTTCTCTTCTCTTCTCTTTCTTAATAATACATAAAAGTGAGACGACGAATTCTTCTCCATTCGTTCCATCCTACATAATTAATTTACAACGTATACAAATATGTTCGGAGGAAATAAAATACCAAAGAGAAGAGAGAGGGGGTTGTTTCTCTCTCTCTCTCTCTCTCTCCCCCCCCCCCCCTCCTCATGTTTTCAGTTTGTATAATAATATGTAGACACATACATTCTCCATCGATTTCTTCTTTGTTATGTTAGTTATGTATGTATTATATATACTTACACAGCTCCTTCACCGGAAATTATATCCTAAATAATATACTATATGTACACTACCAACACAGAGTCAGGATTTTTTTTGTACTAGAAGGAAGGAAGGACTGTTGTACATTAGCACATGCTCAAACATAGAGCAGTAGCTCTAGTATTAGGGGGTGGTCTTAGAATCTCCATAATCGTACTGGGATTTGAATTCAGTTGAAGTGAAGAGTCCGCTATGTGGCAGTTCCCCGCCAATGGTATATCCGTATAAGAGAGCAGCGCCGGAATGGATTTGTAAGTGTACATATAGCCAATGCGACACAAGTTTATTATTCACCAAATCTATTAAAAAACTAGATCACGAAACCTCACTTGTCATGTGGCACCTGTAGTATCAGAGCAATATTTTCTCAAAAACAAATTTCTACATCTCCATAAGTTCACTTTGCATACCTTCAAATAACATGATGCAAATTAAAAAATCCGGCTAAATGCAACTGTAATAGACGTAATACATTATATGATTTTACGTCATTGTGCAGGTATCCAATGTACTACTTAAGTACATGATCAAGAAATGAGATTATCTATGCACTTGGGGCCAGAAAAACATTTTCTACTCTGGATTGCATGAATTGCAATAGTTTGGTTATTATTTGTTAGCTCTAGAAGAAAGGAAGGAGGAAAGTACATAGAGATTATTAGTCCTGTTCTCTGTGTTTAAGTATGACTTAAATAGTTACCATTTCAAGAGACTTAGAGGAGAGTACTTCAATAATTAATTATTTGATAGTGCGTTTGTGTCGTTTTTCAAGGTCGTACACTCCTCTATTATAGTCGTAGTAATAACAATGATTATAATACATAATAGAGAAAAACTTACAGACATCCGTACATACGTACCATCTATCTGCCACCTTATCAAGATGATATAAGTTATAGGTATACTATATGTACATTAATTCAACGTCTATGACATTTCTTTTCAAAGTAAGTACATACATAGACAGAAATTAAGCAGAACCTCGAAATAACATGATGTTATGTATGTATACATATATTACGTCAATGAGAAATGTGTGTGTTTTTTTTTGAGTTTATGTTTAAAGATCCGTCTGTTTATTTATGTTTTTCTTCTGAATGTCAATAACATATATAATATATAAGAGTGTACTGTTTCGTCTACATAGGGCAAGGGGGGGAGGAAGAGATTTCGTACAATATTTTTTTAATGAGTCAAAACATTTATTATTTATTTATTTAACTTGTTTTAGACATCAATAATGTTAAGTCGTGTCTCTTCTTCCCATTTCTCTCCCCTCAAAACAATCTGCTCTTATTTATAAAATAATAGGTCATTTTTATCTTAACCCTAAGTGCGTGACTCTGTGTCATTCATACATCATTATGCGTCACATGAGGAGGGGTCTACATATGTAAATTATAATTTATTTTAAACAAGATTTGTTGTTTGTATTTGGGCGAGCTTTTAAGCAATGCTTCGTCGTTGTCTCTTTTTCGATAAATTGAATTGAACAGTTAATAATAAATACTTTCATCGCACATGGAGAGCATTGCTCCGTCATTAAAAGGAGCTTCATCATGTCACATAAACCATTTCCACCCTTATTTATTATATTAGCTCAATGACTTATATAAAGAATGAAATCAATCTACTTAGATTTAGATCGTATAATTTATGTATAGTAACGGTGAATATCGTAGAAGGATACATACATAACTTATTTAAATCCTCATTATTTCGAATCATTTATTTGCTTTTTCATCTTTTTAGTTTGGACGTTCACATATTTTGAGAAAAAGAGAGTATTTTACAGATTAAACCTACTTATGATGAATACACATAATATACATATATGTACAAATACAAATCACAGTTGTGGGGAGCGTACACATATATGAATGTAATAATATGTAACTATGACTACAAATCCTCCTCCCTATGTATGTGTCAGAGATTAGCAAGTGGATGTGTTATTATTATTTATTTCTTCTAATGGGTTGTTTTTAGCTTTTTTTTATATTTTTTTGTTGTTTTAGAACTATTCTGTTCATGTCACTTAGTAACTCTAATGGTGGTGGTTAGGGTGACGTGAAATAAATCAATGGAGTGTTTTTTCTTGTTATACTAAATGTATATGTTATAATAAGTTGAGCCCATGATAGTATCATGTTCATATATACTATACATATCACAAATGACGTATTTTAATAAGTAGTACCTCAGGGTGTTTCACAACTCCTCCCAAAAGTATGGAGGTACATATATGGATAGATATATGTATTTTTCGTTTGTCATAGATCGTTATTATGTACTCTTATATCTATGTATGTATGTATGCTCCTATTAATATACAAAATGATTTTTTGACTATCTCCTCTGCATCATTAAACGCGTTACCAGTATGATGATAACATTCATGTATATTTTCTCTCTTTCCTTCTATTGTAAGCAACTATTTACCTAAGTATAAACATACATAGTGCGTGTATCTACATATTTGTGACACCATTGTTTTTAACCCTTTTTCTTCAATCCTTGTTACAATGAATTTATAGATGCATCACTTCTTTTTTTTTTAAATAATATAAAGCAAATAAACACCATTGTTAAAGTTAAAAGTAGAAGCTCTACAGAAATTACGTTATTTCATAGGCCCTCCATTGACTATTAAAAAAAACGGAAAAAAGGGGAGGGAGAGGAAATGAGTTTCTATGTAGAAATATCTACCTACAAAATATGTATGTAACTTGAATGGTCTATAAATATAATGGTTGTTGTGTAGCATACATTTTATAAATAGTCGGGTGGACTCCGTACTTAAGAGGTTGAGTGATTTTCATCAATTTTTCATACATGCATGAGGTAAATAAAATTTCGAAGTATCTTGAAAATTTCCTTTTAGAAAAATATGTTTACTAAAACACGGAAACCTTTGGCCAAAATGGTAGGGTAACTTGAATTGTGCATTCTAATATATGTATATAATATTAGATAGTACATGATTTTTTTATTTAAAAAAAAATGAATAAAGAGATCTTCCTCTTCCTCCTTCCTTCTTCTTTCAAAAGTCATTAGCACTTTGTCTTCTCTCTCTCTCTCTCCCACAAAAAAAAAAAAAAATTAAAGAAAGAAAGAAAGAAACAGTTACTTAAATGAGTGTAAGTGGAGTGGTGGAAATTTCCTCACCCCGTTTTTTTTTTTTTTTTTTTTTTTTTTGTATATCTACATACAATATGTATGGAGATAATATGATATCTGTTCATGGGGTGTTTTAATTCATTAAATAGGGGTAACTGATGATAATGATGATGGTTGTAGTAATAATGAATTGTGTTTCTACCGAGGGGGTTTGAAACGAAGAAATACATACATACATACATACATAAATAATATACTACTATGGTGATGATGAGGTCTTCTCATTTCTTTTTACTTTTTTTATTTTTTCCTCTCCTTCTTCACTCAGTCGTCGTCACACTGGGCAGAACGTAGAGTATTCAATTGTTTAAATGAGTTTACATGGATACATATTATTGTATGTGGGTATTTACATATTACTGTAGGGTAGTTATTACATCCAGCGATATAGTTAATGATGAGCTATTCTATACATAGGTACATGAATGTTTTTTCCTTCTTCTAAAAGGACCTGTCACGAAGTGCGTGTGTCTTTTAGTTCTGATGGCCAAGAGAGAGACAACCCCTTTTCTTAATGTGTCTTGTAGGTATTATGGTGGCAGTAGTAGAAACCTTTCTCCTGAACACTGCATTTGCTTCTTAACAGATGACATCTACATACATAGCATGCTCAATAATTGCTTTATTGTTATTTTGTACCTATTTGAAACGAGGAAAATTACCAAAGATAGACACACACACACACACACACATGACATTCACATGGCTAAACAGATGTTTACATTTAAAGACAGAGGAGAGTGTTATGTGCAAATATATATATATATATACTAAATAACTATATTTATGTTATATATAATTCTCGCGTACATATTATGTAGATAGTATGTGTATCTAGCCCTAAAGGAAAGGTATGTGTGCTTACCTTGTGCTTATGTGGAAAGAGGGCCAAATATTCCATACATATAATAATAATACTTGACTTTTTTTATCTTTTTCTTTCTTTTTTTTTTTTTGCCCAAACCAATAAGAGGATGATGGAACTTTTTAATTTTCTTTGGAATACTACATAAAAAGATGGTGGAACGAAAATTTGCATTTCGTATATTGAAAGGTTTTTTTTGTTTGTTTCGGCAGACTCGTTGTATACGTATTTAAAAATATGATGACCTATTTATAAATTATTGTAGAAAAAAAAAACCCTCAAAATTAACTCATCATTGAACTTGAGGAAAAGTGTTTTTTCTTCATATATTTTAGGATGTACAATTTACATTCCCCATGATTTAAAAAAAAAAAACTAAGGGTATTTGCTCCTTTATATTTATTTATATATATAATATACATAACTATGACGCTTCACCATAAATACAAACATATATTACATATATACATCTCCTTACAAAATATGTATGTTTACATACATATTTTATTCCCCCCTCCCTCCTCCTTAAATAGCATGCTCAACGTGTGTGGCACTCTCAGACCCATCAAATAACAAGGCAGCAGCAACCACAGTATATATATATTTAGATAGATGGGGAGGGGGGGACAACAACAGCAATTCCTGTTGTTGTTGTTGTTGGTATTTGATTCTTCTTCATCTTCTGACAAATCGTGATGGCATAACCATAAAAACGTGATTTCTATTTCTAAATATATATTGTAACTTTGTCTACAGATACATACATATATATATTGAAGAAATGACTTGGAGATTCAATATACATAATAATATTGTTTATGTATGTATATGTAAACATATTGGAAATGAAGTACATACACATGATAAAAAAATATAAATACTTGCATATTCGTATAAGTCATTCTCTCTTTGATCCGTTATCTCTTTTCTTGCTCGACGTATCATTATTGCTTTATGTATATATATATATATATACATATATACATTTTGGACCCTTTTAAATATTACATATGTGTACTTGTGCCTGTATCTGTAGTGCTCAAACCCATATCTTTAAGAGTAGAACGAGATGAAGCTTTGTGATTGATGTTCTTTAAGGCTGTAGGTACATAATTTGAGATACATTCATAGCTTATTACCTATGTAAAAATGTATCTTTAACTAGCACATATTTACATATAGATCAGATCTACATTCATACAACCATTCTTATGGGAGGGAGTTCAAAAGACCCATTCTTTAACCTCTTTAGCTTTTGGCTTAACCAACTCTTTTTATCATGGGTGGGTGGGTGTTTGTCTGCTTGCATGCTAGATTTAATAAATTTAAAAAATGTTTAACCCTTTCAAATCCACTTATATGTGTATTTACTATTTATATACATATAAGCAACAACAACTCTAGCATATTAATAGTTTTTTTTTTAAAAGATAAAAATTCCATGTCCAAAGTTCTTTTTAATATCATATAAGGCAAATGATATGCGCTTTTGTGGAAAAAGAAAGAGCCGAAGTCTCTTTAGAAAGTGGAATTGATTTTTTATGTATGTTTATATAATATATATATATATATTTCGTTTAAAGAATATGACACACTTTTGTTACCACATAAATGTTCCCACGTAGCCGAAAGAAGGGGTCTTTGTTCTACTATATTTATAATTCCATTCTACAACATACCCATTATTCCATATGTATACATATATCAAATAAAATGTCATATGTCTTATTTTTTTATTTACAGGCCTTGTGACTGGATTCTTTTGTTGCTCAGCAGTTCAACCACCTCCTAAAAATGAATCCTGGTCTCAACATCCTCATCAACAACAAACAGATTCTACAACCATGAATCAACAGCAGCAGCAACAACAACAGCGGCGACAACGTCTTTCACTTCCAAGTTCATCCTATACGTCGAGCTCCTCTGGATCCTCTGGTGCTCAACAACATCAGCAGTATCGTCGTCGCTTTCATGCTGCTCCACCCTCTGCCAATAACACTATGAGCAGCAACGGCACAAATAAGGATTGCTATCATATCCCAAAAAACCATGTTCATCATCATCGGAATCTTCCACGATTTCATCATAGCCAACAGCCTAGCACGCAAGTGCAGATCCCCTTTGGTTTAAAACCTCCTCCTCCGTATCAACGCTCCTCTTCCTCACATGCAGGAGAGCTAGGAGTAGGAACCACTTGTCATCGGTGTCGTTTGTCTAATTCCTCTGTGGATTGTCGCGATGGATTCTGTTCCTCTGTTTGGAACAAGGAGAATTTTATACGTCCCATTCAAATATAATAACGTGTGCTGCGATGTATATAACTGATAAACTGTTGAGAGAAGTGATTGAATATGGAGGCCTAACTTTTATTTATTTATTTACTTTTTAATTTAAATTCTTACTTTGCTATTAATTAAAATACCCATTTAAAAACAATAACATATGCCTAATGCTTATGTATCCATGAGAGAGAGACTCATTGTTGACCATCATTTATGCTGATCACCCTAATAATGCCTCCTTTACTTGAGAGAGGTAGCATGTAGTTGTTAACGAGGAATTGGGTCCGCCCTTCCTCAATGGGGCATTGAATGGAAAATACCCTGAATAATAATTTTGTTGATCGCTGTTGTCATAGACAATCTAACTTTCACCGCTTTATGTTTTGTTTCTTTTAGAACGCAATGCCCTCTCTCTTTTTATGTAGGTACATGAAGCTATAAATACCATTTCGGTCTTCCCTCCCTCCATTTTCATCGTGTAATCTTTTGTGCTATTATTCTAAAGAGGTTATTTCCCTTTAAAGAACAACAACAAAAAAAACAGATACTTAAAAAGAAGTAGTAGTTATTGAAGTCGTCCTCCCATACACTAACTCATCGTTCTCTCAACACAAACATACCATTGCCTCATCCCCTCTTGACTGAAAGAAATGACATGACCCAATAACTTACTGATTTTTTTACAAAAAAAAAAAAAAATAATAAAAAAATTCCTTATTATTTCTCTTTTAGGTTCATTTCTTATGTATATGGATAATAATGCATATACATCATAATTTTGTAATTTTCAAAATTATTCATCTCATTTACGTGCTGTGTTGCCCCTTATTTCTGTTCTTTTTTTTAAAAAAAATATCATATTATATAGAAAAACAAACACTTTTTTTAACTAATATGTAGAACAATTGTTACATGTCACTTTTTTACTTGTGGTTTTTTTTATTTCAAGAAAATTATTTAAAGTGATAGACTTAGATTCAAACCACCGCTCCTCTGTCTTGTCATTTCCATTTCTTCTTTTTTTTTGTATGTATCCAATATGATGATGCTATGAATGAGTGCTGCTCATGAGTTCTCAAGTCTCTCTTATTTTATGAATTCTGCACTTCTCTTCTGTTTTTTTTATTATTTTTATATTCTTGTACATAATTGCAAAAAAAAAATTTCTGTGATATTTTCTCCCTTTTAATAATATTTATAAAAAAAGGAAAAAAAAACATAACTATTATATTATTATTATTATTATTTTCAATATGATTATGTGTGAGTACATATTGTAAACATGTTCAGGTAGGATCCCATAATGGGGATCCTCTCTGGCCATACGTATCTACCTTCTCTTTATTTCTTCTATGGTCTAATGTGATATATGTTTGAAATAAATACGGCATTAGTTTAATACTATATCTTACCTATACCTAAATTTGTTTCATTGATTGAACTCCAGTTTGGACTTAATGGTGTGGAAAGTAGGGCTCAGAAGAATTCGGAGATAGGAATTCCTTTTCAGCCATAAAATCCAATTACAATTCCAGGCTGAGCTGTAATACATGTATATAATAGTCAGCCTAACTTGTATGTTAGATGTGCACCCTCTAGGTACGGTAGCATTTGAGTATCTTCTCCTCAGTTCCATTCCTTCAGTTTGAAAAGTTCGGTTATTTCCTTGTTGCATCATACAAGAATTGATTTAAAATAGTCATGGATTTGATTCTATAGTCTTAAAAAGTTAAAAAATTCGTCTCAGCACTAGTGCATGTAGAGAAGTAAGAGGTTATATATATATGTATATATATTACCTCTACTTTTACTCTTAGCTCCTTCTTCTTGAAAATTAAGTTTTTTTAATTCTTATAAGAGACGTTTTTTGATATACAATAGGTTGGTAATGGAAAAACGGGCTCAAATGATTAATCATAAAAATATCCCAATAGTTAAAAAATACGAAGCTTATGTGTCGTCACATTTAAAGCTAAATTACACACTAGGCAGTGTTTCAAATGAGTAAATAAGGGATTAAAAATAAAGTAAGAGACTCCTACGTTGATTGAATTGAGTCAATCAATTAGAAAAGGAAAAAGATTAAGCAGCCACACATGCCCACTCCCAGTTTAACAATTGTTTTAAAACAGTATACATCAATATTTAAGGTGTTATTTGATTCTAAATAGGAACGTTGCTCGGTTTCAATGAAGAATTCGGTTTTGAAGAGTCATTTTCCTTATATTTTGTAATTATTATGTGTATATAAAAATTAGATCCATAGTTTAGGAACTATGTAGGTAAATAGACAAATAAAAAAATCAATTCTTCAACTTTTCTTCTTCCTCGTTTCTTTCGTGCTTGTACCTTACATATTTATTTGGGTGACGTCCTAATTCTCAAAAAACAAAAACAAGAAAAAACACCAATATACATATATTGATATATAAATCAATATAATCGTGTGTTCATCAACTTTTTCATATATTCATAAAATTTCCGTTTTTATGTGGAACAAATTGCTCATGTAGAAAATCTATATAAAATTAAAAATAAAGGAAAACAACAAACAAAACAAGATCCCATTATCTTTTCCACATGAAATCAAAATTTATCAATATTTCATTCTTAAATTTATTAACCCTTTAGGTGGCGAATTATTAAGTTTTTGTTCAAAAAAATATTCAAAGAATTCCACTTTTGTTGAGTGCCATCAAAATTTTGAGTCAGCTTTCAAAAGGAAACTTTTCACTCCTTCTAGTACTTCATGTAACTGAACTGAATTTTGGTCTCAAAAATGGCGCACTATAAGGGCATATGCAAAATGGCGGCCGAAAGTCAATGATGCCATATGGCATCATTACTACCTAAAGGGTTAACTTCAAAATATCATCCTTTCTCCTCAAAAAGAATGAAAAAGAAAAAAAAAACTGAGACTGATCAAAATCAAAATATGTCCACACTAAATAAGTGCAATTGACCCATCAGAACATGCATCAAAATATAGTTAAATAAATTTACCAAGTTATGTAAATCAGCATGTGTTGTTATAGTCTACTTCGATTCCGTTTGAGTGTGTTTGCTAACATGTAATATCTTTCTTCAAAAATTAGTTCTTTTTTTTGTTTTTTTTTCGATGTGAAATAAAAGGGTTCATAAATATAGAAAACGTTCATGCTAAAAATCTCTGACAGACTTTTCTATTTCATACTCTCAATCTAATAAGAGAAATGCCAAAATCAAATAATCATTTTCTCTAACCGATTGAAATTAAGTATTTTTATAGTGAATTTAAATATTGTTTTGAGGATGACTTTTTTTTTTTTGTTTGGTTCTATTCTTTTTGACCTCTTGTATCAAAGTTTATATGTAACACAATCACACTACCTACAGGTCTCATCTGTTTCAAAAATGAATTAAGACTCATTATATTCATGATATTTATGACATCATCAATATTATTTCTGAATACACATAGTATACACAGCCTATATGTTACAATTTTGCCCTTGATGAACTTGTAGTTTGAAAAGTCCGACCTATGTAACGAGTGCATGCAGACATTAAAAAGCATATAAATTATTTTTAAAGTCTGATGGTTAAACAAGTAGCTACTCTACACTCGATAGCATTTTGAACTTCTCTAGACAAAAATTTAATTGTTTTGGGTATACTTAATTTTTTCATTTTGTAATGGTTAATCTTTTTTTAATTTAGTATTTCTACAAAAGAAGAAGAAAACTCCATGAAGACGCCTTTGGGAACACAAAGGGTAGAGGGGAGGGAGGAGGTCCTGGACAAATCCACTTGTGTACAAGTTTATATTTTGAAGATTGGCAACTGTATTTTATTGTCAAATGTCGATGTTTCTACTTCTCTTCGAGTCTCTTATTCTCTTGTTCTAAATGTTGATTCGTTCAACTAGAACTTTCTAAGCTCTAAGCAGTTATTTACTGTTAAATGAGGAATCATTTCATTATACATAGTTGTGAAGAATTTGCTAACTCAAAGTCACTGATTTTGAGGATTTTTTTCTGTTTCTGTTGGAGGAAATGTTGCGAGATACAATAGAAATAGCGTCGAGAAGAATGTTCCAGTTTCTTTTGAAAATGTACTTTATAAGTACATATAATTTGAACATAGTACAAATGTAGGCATATGCTTTTATTCAGTTTCCTTTAATGATGTATGTATGTACATTTGAATATCCATGCATGAACCATGCTTGAAGCACTCTGTGTAATAATTGTACCAATATCTCGGTTTCACGTATTTCTTGAGTATACCACAAATATATTCATATGTATGTATGTATGTACATATTTTAATCTTGAATGATGGATAGATTTATAATAACCCAAATAGAGGTTCCATTTAATGGCGAACAGAGCACTCCATTCCTTCCTCCTCTCACTGAATAATTCATCAATTTTTTATGAGTCTTTTTATCATCTAAAATATTTTTTCTATAAACCTACATACATACTTCTATAATAATAATAATAATAATAATAATCTATTTGGGCATATACCTATAGCAACATTTATTTTATTATATATAGGATCAAATTTTTGAATAACAGATCCATTATTTATATATTTTCTTAATAATCATATGTATTTGTTGGATAAATATTATCAGCTTAGAGGTTGATTAAATTTGAATCAAGAAACGGATGTGTAGGTCTATCTTCCATAAGTATCTCTCGTATTTGCAAAGCACCTTAAAAGGTAGAGCAAAATCATTATTTTGCATATTTTGGTAGTCTCTTGGAAATTTAGCTGAAAGTTTGCTTGCTCTTTTTTTTAATTTAATTTGTGTATTCAGTAAAAATGTTCCATAACAAGATTCTAACTGTGTTCAGTGGAAATATCAAAGAAAGTAATGTTTAATTAAGACCATCTTACCATAGACATAGTTTTTTGAGGAGCTAGGGGGGGGGGGGCTTGGAGAAAAAATTGATTTGATTATGATAATTATTATTTTTTAGAAAGGGAAAACTTTGGTATTGGTCATGATCATCTAAAGATTTTCCTTTGTTTCTAATGATTCATGTGTATATTTCCTCCTCCGTCCGTCACAATGGTATATATCTTTAAAACAACTATTGATTTTCTACTTTTCTTTTCCCTTATTATCAGTGCTCTGAGCGTCAATTGGTTACAAAAGAATTAGTTGTTGTACTGCCGTGAACGTTTTCTAGTATTCAATGAAGATTAATCCCACAGTTGAGAAACAAAATGAAAATTTATTTTGTGCTATCTGAAAGAGACGTAGGCGACTGCAAGTAAATATTAAGTAAAAAACGGCCATATTTTAGCCCATGACAATGAGATCAGTATCAATATCGGGAAGCACATCTCCAGTCAGAATATTCCAAGCCTTTATAAATTGATTTTTTTGTCCTTATTTATTTATAGAAAAAAAACACTTATTTATAATTGCTAACAATTAACATTCTATTAAAAACTTGGGAAATACTAAAGAGAAGAGTTTAAATAAAGCGTGCTTTTTTACCATGCATTTCCTTTTTTTTTTAAGAAAGAAACTTTAATATGATATACTTACATATGTATGTAGGTATACATACGTCGGTACTCTCTATGTGTGTATATCTACTTACATAATATGTGCATTCAACTTTTTAAAATCCATGTCATGTGCTTATCAACTAAATCTGGCCTTTCCTTTCTACATATTTTAATTTTAACTAACTCTTTAATATCATACATAGTTTGTCTTTAGGACTCCACTGATGAACTGATGCCTCACAAGAGAAAACCTTATGATCATCTTCTACATATAACAAATTATTAAATAAGGGATCGTGATCTTTTTATTCAAACAAGGGTTCCTTTCTCCAAGGGAGGTGAAATTAATCGTTAGGGGAATTTTTTTTTGAATATCAAAGCACAATAGCCTAGTACATACTACTATAAAGGTTATCAGGAATAGAATTTATGAAACCGATTCATTTCCAAGATATTTTTTTTTTTTAGTTTTGTTATTACAAAGATGGTTAGATTATTATGACAGTAAGTATTTATGATGCCTTTTTATTAATATTATTTAAAACTTTTATTTATTTTCGTTTACTTGAGGTACGAAACGAAATCACTTCTCTCTGTAGAAATTTGGAAGACACGTTAAGGAAATGTCTTTAATAGCATATAGATACTTTGATAACGTATAGGAAATTCAAAAATATTTCCTTCGAAGATTGATTTATATTGATACAGTTTTTGAAAATAATTAACCTCAAAGTTTCTTTTTTGTTTTATGTTTATTGATCAAATATTAATATATATTATGTATACTTATATAATATTTGCTAGAGATCTCTTTCTTGGCATCTCCACTATTTAATTAGGGATAAGAGTTGAAGTATACTAAATGGTTGAATTATGATCATACGTGTGGACATATTTTGAGATATATTTTGTTATGAAGGAATTATGTACTTTTTTTTATTTTTTTTTGGTTTCATAATTCCCTACAAATATATTGTGTATAAGTCCTGATTTCATTCGTTGATATAAGACGTAAAATAATTTCATATCCATGGACAAAACATATTATTTATAAAAAAATTGATATTTGTTTTTAATGTAATTGATCATTGAGGATTATGGTCCATAAAAAGGGGCTTTCCTCTTGGTCATTTCATAAAAAAATAAAAAAGTTCAATGCATTGTGATGAACAAACGAATTGCAAGTTGCTCTGCTAGTCAAAAAAGAAAATGTACACAGAAAAAAGGATGAGGTCATAAGAGACAAAGTAAATGCAATCTGGTATCCAAGGGCAAGTAAACTTTTTATGATCCTTTATTTCCAGTTCGTCTACATAGATACCTATGTATGTACATACCTATTATTTAAATGCTAGGAAATCAAATGGTGCGTTCACCACAATTTCATACTGTACATTTGTACTACAGGAAACATAACTAAGAGGCATTTCCTATCCTCCCTTAAAAACCAACATCCATTTATTATGTCTTCCTTTCGGCATAATAGAACGTATGTGTGTATATACATATGTAAGTAGAAGATGAGGGATACCTATGTGGATCAAGGTACAGGTGTGTTCCATATAATTTACTCCTATCCATGTATTTACACAGACTGTTCCGCTAGGTACTGTATTACTAAGGCTTGAACCCCTTCACATTTTTTCTGTTCATTCCTTCACTTTCTTAAAAATTTGCTCCCCACATTTAGTCCTTCATTTTTGAGCTGAAAAAATTTCATTCAAACAAATTGTTCCATAAATTAAATGAATCAATCAATTAAATTTGTCAAATGATTTTCCTGTGAGAAAATGAATCATCAATCAATTTACAATCATTAATGTCACTCTTGCTCCCACCACCACCATAAATTATATTAGTGAGGTGCCACACTTATAAGTAAGCAACCATTGGCATTCAGTATGAGCCGGTTTACAAAGTACGTTTTTTGTCTGAAAATTTCTGTCTTTTTGGAACTTGTTGCTTGTATAATGTTCATTTCAGAAAAGATCCTCGTGATTTGTCCAGCTATACAATGTCGAATTGAGACATAAGAAAAAAAAGATGGAGAAACAAAACGAAAAAGGGACAAAATATAGCTGAATATTTTTTTTCCGTTTAGGCACTCAAGAATGAGTGAAAGGCATGAACGGCACTCTTTTTCTGTTCAATCTCCCAGTATGGGTCTGCTTCAATCTCAAATAGTTAGAGAGTCTGGATTAAAGTTAAGTAAAAACTGAGAATAATTAAAAAATGTCATTGGTCTTACAACCTTATTTCTCAAAAGTAAAAATGTATGTGGTATTTTTGGTTCAGCTCTCGATGTTTCTATTTTCCTTTCCCTTATTATTTGCGTTCTGAATGTGAATAGATTGAAATATAATTAGCTCTTGTAATAGTGTGATCCATTCTCTACTATTAAAAAAAATAATCTCACTACGACCAACTGATTTTGTACTTTTTTTTTTCGATTTTTATTGGAGGAAAGGGTGCAAGAAATAATGCAGATATGATCATGCCTCTGTAGGTCATTTGTATTCAAAACTAGGCTCATAATAATAACAAAAAACAAGAGGTGGGCCCCCATGACCTTCAAAATACAATTGTTGTTGTATCACAGAGTTAATATGACACTAATAATAATTACATGCCTGTCAAAACCTTGATCTATATTCTTAAGTGAAATGGAAATAACAAAACATTTGAAAGGGATACATAAAAATATATGTAATTTTGTCCTTGGTATATGTCAGAACAATTTTATGGAAATTTATCATCACAAGTTGGATCAGAGTGGTTGAAGCAAGTTATGTAGGCAATAGACATATAATATTTTTCATTTTTTGATTTATGTTGCAAATTAGATACATACATAAGTCCATAATGATTGCAGTTTATACGTTACGTAGTCCCACATATGAAATATATGTTTTTTTGTATTTCATTTAAAGCTTATATTTGATTTTGAAGAGGGAAACCTCTTTACTGTACGTATAAAGTTACTCTAACAATTGTCTTGAAAAAATCAAGAACGCTTCGTAATTTTTTTCCTCACTTTCTATTTACTAAGGGAAAATTTTACAATGTGTATCTACTTACAAAAAATGTCAAATCCATCGCTTCAATTATCCACTCTTAATAAACTCATCTTAACAATGTTAAGTAAGTTGAAAATCAAAATCCCATCCTCCTAGTTATGTGCAGTATCTTAAAGTAATAACAATTCTCCCAAAAAGCATGACATCTCTTGTGAGCCTTGACGATGCCATTTTGGACAACTTCATTCATTAATTAAATTCCTTGAGGAATCATTTGCTTCTGACATTTAAATTATTTCGAATCATTTATCAAAAATAAACCTACATATTATATAGCAAATCAATGCAGATAGACATAAATGAATGTATATTGCGTGTTTTATTTCTGCGAAATAAATATGTGTATATATAACTTCTATTTGTATTTATTTCATTGAATGTTATAATTTGCAAATGTCATCATTCCATGTAGGTAAATATAACTATATGTATATATTTAGAGAAAGAGAGAGAGAGAGAGAGAGAGTTATGACAAGGGAAAAAAGTCATTTTGGACTCGGAATTTGTGTTAATTAAGAGAAAAATGGCTGAGACAACTAAGAAACATTACGGAGATCACATATGGGTCACATAAACATAAGTTCTAGTCGTATTTATATTTATGTACAAAAATATGTTGAACCTCTACTGTCTCACTCACAAATTCCTTTTGTCATCTCTTATCTGATCCTTTCTTTGTTTCTTAACTCTTTTTTTTTTTTTCATCCCTCCCTCGTTTTCCTCTATTTCTAACTATAGGCTGGCTATTAGAGATACGGCTCCCATGTTAGTACACCACCACAGGGAATAAAAACCTCCAAATATTACGGATATGTACATATTTGTGACACCAAAACAAATACCTATAAATTTCCAGAGAGTTGATAGAATCATTAGTAACCCATTCTTAACACAGTTCTTCATTCTTTGCTCTAAATCGTACGTAACAAACATGAATGCTGTTGTTGTTTTACAATAACAACAATAAATTAATTCTCTCTTTTCACATATTTGGGGTGAGAGTTGGCTGTCCATAACTTATGAGGATTGAGAGCAATTTATCCACTACTCAATGCGTTATTCTCTGTGGATGTACTTACATTGTTCAATCTACACATACCAAAAAAAAAAAAAAAATGAATCTTTCTCTATGATATTCATTCAAGAGGGATGATGTGTCTCTCCAAAATGACCAAAAGAGAAGGGGAAAAAAAGAGAGCAGTTGAATCACTCCATGATTTACTTTTTAAAATAAACCAGCTCAACTTATTTTTTATTCTTGTGTTTATTTCCGTTTATTTTTGTATCCTACTTAGAATGAGGTTTGCAACATTTACCTATGTGGACAATGTACATATATAGTAGAATGGCCATTGGCCATAAGATGCAACGTCTAAATTGTCAATAATTTAGTCTAAATTAAACACGTAGATTGATAGCCCTGTAAGCTTCAGTTAGGTCAGTTAAAGAATAAAAAAATAAAATTGAGAGCAGTAACTAACTTTATTTGACTTAGTTTTTTTAGTGATACCAAAATTACTTATATATTTTCGGCACCAACGTAGAAGTTCCAGTTTTTCAACAAAAATTCCAAGTTCCTTTTCTCCATTTAGCACTAGTCAATTTATATTCTTATACAACTGATGCCAGCTATATCAAATTTTGTTTGATGATTGTTAAAACATTACAAATAATGTACAGACTCTCAAAAACATTTTTTTGGAACTAAGGTTTTGAAAACTAACTCTGACTTCCGAGACTCGAATTATATGTACTCTACTTTAATAAATTGAAAACAGTAAAAAAAATCAAAAAAATATTTTACAAAAGTTCTAGCACATACATTAAAATATTATGTGAAGGATAAAATAAGGGCTACCACCACAAATTTCAAGATAAATCATTGCATTTCTTTATTAAATTTTTTATTTTTGTTCCGAATATGAATTCATATTGTAATATTGCATCAGCTCTGATGGTTGATACCTAACATGGGAAATGTTGTCAGATAATAGCTGAATCCTTGTTAATAATACAATTACAGACCCTCAAAAAAGATCCTTTAAAAAAGTTAAGGAAATTTTCTGTACAATTACAGAGCATGAAGACATTTTTAGCAGGCTTGTTGTTGTTTATTATTACAACGGAAAAGTTTGTTTCCGGAAAAACTCCTTCATCAATTCTCAAGTATGGATTAATTTGTTTTTTTTTAGTGATATTACTGTATTATACAATAAAGTAGGAAATTCACATAATATAAGTATTTCATCAAAGGTCGAATTGCAAAATGCTTTGCATGATTGAGGGCCATATATTATAAAAATAAAAAATATTTTAACGTTCCGAAGTAAGAAAAGTTATCTTATTTATTATTACCAGAAGTAAAACTCGTGATTTCACAGCCATCTTGAGACTATGAATGTACTGTGAGTTTGCTTTTTAAATATTTTTTTTATAATTTAATTTCTCTTTGAGTCATTTGATTGAACTTTATTGTACAAAATAAAATGAATACATTTAACCATCAGCTCTGGATAGTTTGTTACAAAGACCATTTTGAAATTATTTGCAGAACCTGTTACCCTCGTTACTTTTTCCCTAATTATAGTCTTAAAGTAAATTTCTGATAAAATAATCAAAAAGAGCATTTAGGTAGATTAATGACTTTGCAGATAGTTTAATAAACAATGTACCAATCAATTAAATATATGTATATATATATGTACACATAAATTTTATGGAAATTACAATATAAATATATTATGGAAATAAATATGTCTACATTAATAATTTTAATATGAATTTATTTATGGGTGCATAATAAAACAACGGGTTTTCTACCCCTTTAATTACTTAGAGAACGATAATAATTATCATTATGTTAAAGTTGATTTTATGCTAAGAGATATACATATAACATATATGCATATATTATATGCATATATAAGTTGTGATAAGCAAGGTTAGAGGCCCTTTAGTCTTCGTAAATGTATTATTGATTTATGTTTTATTTACAATTGTATTAATAATGTAAAAAGAACGATATTTACACTCGGATTCATATAATTATATTAATTGAACATATGTATAAATCTGTAATACGTATATGTACATTTATATAGTCAATGATACTAAAACTATTTAGATAGGTTTCAATATTTCAATACATAAAGAGATTTGTTCTTCAATGGAATGCTGCATCAAATAATTCTAATTTCTATATTATAAATTATAAAATGTATTTTTTTATGACTATTAAATATAAAACTCGATAGTTAAGTAACAAACGGTTGTAAAGAAGATCAAGTATCTGTTTATTTGGAGTATTTAACAGTTCAGTTACTTTTATAAAGTAACTTATTTAAAGCAAATATAAAATTTTAAATCAATCTCCCCCCTCCCCTCTAAATGAAATTAAGAAGCTAAAAGACTGAAACTAACTTTTAGAACAGTCCAAAAATTAATTTAAATAGATAGGTTTGGAAAATTGGCAAATATTTTTACATATCAATGTACTAATTAGAGATTCTTGGGTTCCAGGAATCCTTTTGAATTTTGTATAAATTTATGAGTTTTATGCATATCTTTAATGGAGATGAAGTTTTCGTTTGCAAGCAGAAAGAAACTAAATAACATATCCGACCAATATGTGAGTTTTTGCCTATACCCCTTATGACAATTCATGTTTAGCTTTACAAACAGTGGTATATCACTAATTGTAACAGCCAATATTATAATTCAGGCATGAAAAACCCGACAATGGGTTCAGGCTCTATAAATGACAACAGGGAAATTCATATATAAAATTTGATTACAAACTCATTTCAAGTTTTTGTACCATAACTTGATTTCCTTGAAAAAGTAACAAATGTACATGCTGCTTCCTGTCAAATATTGTCCATTAATATCAAGGTATGACAGTATTTTATTTCACCATTGCAAAAGCTAATCAATTTAACGCTTTTCATTAAGCAACTTAATCTTTGTTGCATGTTACGCGCATCAATAATTTCGCTAAAAATCGAATAGGTAGTGGCCCAAATTGTATGTAGTGATATATAAGGTAAACAATTTTTCAACATTTTAGACTTGTAAATACCTAATACATAATTATTTGATACAGATAAGTATGTTCATGATCTGTGATTAATAAGTTATGAGATTGTCAAACGAAACACAAATTTAGATAAGTCATTGGACCATAATCATATTTGAACCAATTAGATATTACTCTATTAGAATAGAATGATGCTATATGAAGACAGTTAACCTTTTTAAAAGACAAAAGGTCGAATGAGCAATTTTCTTGAAAAATATTCTTTTATCGTTTTTATAGTAAACTATGTGTTTTTTTTTCTTTCTAAAAAATACATATTATTGTATATTTATTAAATGGTATATTTTCTTTATATGGTAAAAGTTAAGTGATGCATCAAATACTCTAATTCAAAAAATTAACAAACTATACAACTTTTTAAATATATGAATAAAAGTATTTTAATGCATTTTTTAATTATTTTGTATAAAACTTTGGTAATAATAAACAATTCCAATTACTTGGGGGCATTATTGTGCTCTAAAGCCATAATGCAATGCATATTTTTAGGTAGTTATAACTTTAGGTATTTTTGAATTTTCCATCACATAACTTTCTTGTTGACAAATCTAAAAGTTAATATTAACTAATATATAATTACGTTCATCTATGTAAATTCTGCAATTCATTATAACTATGAATAAATTCATTGAACGATTCAAAGTTCAGTTAGTTAGAAGATGTTATCAACCATTTCTTTTTATAAAAGAAGTTGTCTATGAAACTACCTTTTCCACACAACCTTTCAATTAAAAAAAAAAGTTCACATTTTATTTTTTTCTCACATTCGTTCATATTCTGTGAACAAAATAAAGCAAAACTGTGTTACTATACCGTGAGAAACTGTTTTGGTGTGCCACGAAAAAATGTGATAAAGAAAAAAGAAATAGGCAAAAAAAGCAAAAATCATGATTTCAAAACGTATGCAAAAGAAAATTATTACTTTTTGATGCTCCCCAGAGTTTGTTCAATAAAAAATATCCCTCAAATAAGGTTAAAAACACTGAGTATTACAAAGTGTTTACCACCATTTCAATTTCGTTTATTTTTTTTTAAATAACACAAATTTTTTTCAATCAATATACCTACGAGTGTTAACAAATAACTTGAGCAAAACTTGAAAAAGAATAACTTTTAATTTCTTTTTTTTTTTTGCTGTCAGAGGTGAAATTTTGAAGTAATTATATATAATGACGAAGAAAATTTTTTTTTTATAAAAAATATAATGATAATTTCCTTTTGATATTTGTTCTCTATATGTATAAGAAATATTGTATTTATTTATCTCTCTTTATAAATATACTTAAATAATTTTTATTACCAAAGAAGGAGTTGTATTTATTTTTATATTTTTGCAAAATACTAAAAAAAAAAATTCGAATAAAATCCATCTGAGTCCTTTTCATTACACACATCATTAGCGTCATCATCACAAGGGGGATGTTACAAATGAGTATGTTTGCACATATAAAAAGGTTATGTATATCTGCCAATTTTGGTCATTTGGGGATTCATCCTAATATTTTTAGATTTTGATGGACGTTCATGATTTGATTTTATTATTTTTCATTTATATGTATTTATAATTTTGGTCTAATTGCTGTTTGGCATTTATTTTCGTCAGATTTTTTCTTGTTGAGATTTCAGGTTGTAAAGAAATTCTTGCTTGCGTATGAATTCCACTCTCAATGTCATCATGAAGACAAACGCATGATTCATAATACTCATTACAAGTTCTAACCAAATTTGAAATTTTAATAATACTAACATAAGTTTTGTTTTTATAATGTCACCACCCTGTAACAAAGAATTTTGGGGTTCAATTTTAGAAAATAATAAAAAGTCCGGTATTATACAGTAATGCTGCTCCTATTGGGTCAATACTCGGGTCTATGTTAGGATTTCAACTTATAATGAGTCATTTTTATTATAATTTGTTGAGGTTGAGTGGTTAAAAATCCAATCAATTCAATCAAAAATATTGAGTCTGCATGAGGTTTTTTTAAACTTAAAAATCGACTCACAATTTGTGTTGAATTACAAAAAAAAATAACGATTTAGTTAAGCCGAGTCAATAATTTCTCAAGTGAACACAAGACCAAAAGAAATTAAAGTAAATAATTGGTAGGAAGATTTTTTTTTGTAGACCTTGATCTCATATAAGCACTCATCCCTATGCCCCATTATTCTAAAACAAATAAAAATAATATCTCAAAACAAAAGGCTTCTTGATAAAGGGGTGGACGTAATGAGTAATATTCTTTTTTCAATGTCACAAATATTATTATTAATCAAATTAATTTCATTAAAAGTCAAATCCTTTTTAGATGAAATGAAATAAAGATTTAATCACAATATTTATGAAAAAGTATAGGCTATAAGTACAGACTTCCTTATTCGATTGATGGAAATGAGACCATTAAACAATGAAGAACTTGTTTACTTCATGGATAATTCAATCTATCAATGAATGGGAAAACGACTTGCAAAGGAAACAACTAACAAGTGTCTCATGTCCTCAAATGGAGTCATTGTTAACGTACAGATCGTGCATAGTGTGGGAGATTCTTTCATCATGATCAAATAGGGGAATGTACAAAATCGTGATTTCAAATTTGGTTGTAGTTTTTTTTAGCTTTAATTTTTTTAAATACCAGCCAAGGAAATATTTAAAAATATTCGTTTAAACCTCTTATTACTCTCAAAAATCTTTTTATTTTATTTTGTAAGACCATAGACATATGTCAAATGTATGTAGTAGTGAAGCTAAGGGAGTAGCAGGGGTGAATACTCAGGGTACACCACTATCAAAGAACCTGTTTTTGTGTCCATTTTATTTGGGAGTTGAAGCACAATGTGACTCTTAAAATAGTTATTTTAAATATTAATGAAAAACTGAGTGATTAATGTGTTATTAATATTAAAAATCATTTTTATAAAATCTTAGTCCACTATTGAATTGGTTCAAGTGTCTACTAATACACTTCTACCTATTTCTAATAGGTAATAATGATGTAAAAGGGAGCTCACTATAAGCCTTTACCCCCTTCTCTATGTCATATTAACCTAGCTTCGAAGTATTTGCTAAATGAACACTAGTATTAAATATTTATAGGTCTTACATACACACATAATGTCGAAATATTCATTTGAAGTAAAAGTTTACCCAGGTGATCATCTTATAACACAAAAGGGCTATAAAGACGACTTTATTGTATCTTCCAACTTTTCCTTCAAAAAGAAATGAAAAAAGGGCTCAAAAATCAGTTGGTAAAATAGATAACCAATTCTTCCCAACAGCAGAGTTATTCTTTTTTTCATACAAAGTAGGGAATTGTGCACAGTTAAACAAGAGTTAGATTGAGTTCAATCCCTTAACGCTCAAAACATTATAAGGAGAAAAGAAGTAAACACATCGACTACTGACAACAAAATATTATAGTGGGATAATCCCTTTCATTTTGCCTTTTGCCTATAGTTTTAAAAATGTATGAAATATTTTTAATTGAACTAGATTGGTAAATTGATTTGTCTCTTTTAATCAACGTACAAACAATAATGACGATTTAAAACTTTTACCCACATACATTGTAACATTCCGAATCTGCAGTCAACAGATTCGGAATGTAAAAACAATATATTCCTACAATCATATTTATATGATTCAATGAGCATCAAATTTTATAAAATATAATCGGATGCCGAATAATAAATTCATCAATATTATTTGCAAAAAATAAAATACATTAATATAAGGCATCATTTGTACTTTGAAGAGTGTTTTAGACAAGTATCACATAGGGTATACATATGTGTTGACTAAAAATATATATTATGTATGAGAGAACACAAAAAGTACGTAGGTATTTCTATAAGACCCTTTCACCAAATCTTTTGTCAAATTCATGCAATGGCATGTACTTACATAGATACAAGCCCACCTTCTAATGATATCCCATGGAGCCTGTCCGTGTGTGCTTTATATCAACACATAATAAGTAACTTGGTGAGATTTTGTGGAAAAAATAAGTGACTCTTGGTCATTACTTTTAATAGACGATGATGATGGAAATTATTACCTTCTCATCCAACTTCACAGACTTGCATGTTTCTTATTTAAGAACACTTCTTTGTTGCTCTTACAAATTATAATGATGGAAATAATGTTAAAGAAGTAACCCAAGACTTACTTCTTTCAAATCTTTTTCATCCTTTTGATTAAATTGAATTGCCCTTACATAATATTTCGGTATATGTGATCAATACATAGTTCAAAGTATCAAAGTATTCATTGACTACACTACCAAATACACAATAATCTCTTCCTACCTACGTCATTTATTAATGTAGAGTAGTTTATAATAAAACTAGAAGTATACTAAATGTATTTAAATACAAGAATCAAGCTGAAAATCCAATTACTCATGAGAGAAAAAAGAATAATATATAGATAGTACTAATGTTTCATCCTATTCATTTATTTTACTGACAAATTTTTGAGTTCCATGCATGAGGATTGCTCATACTTAGCTACGTACTTATATAAAAATCCTTGCTCTGAGAGATCCTTACATATTTAATTAATATGAAGATGTTTAGCCAGATATTTGTTTTGGATATTTTAAACTAACTGCAAGATCAAAATAATGCATTTTTTACTAGCTATCTTAAATCATTTTATTATATTTATATATAGCTTTTTAGATATAAAATTGGAAAATCTAATTTTTGAACCATGGAGTCCGTTCAAGTACAGGGTGGTTCATTTAAACGTTCGCATGCAGAGGGAAAAAAGTAAAACGCTACTGTGACTTTATTTCTAAACTGATTTTTTTAAAATTTGCACAAAGTCAACATTATGACATAAATTTGACATTCATTTAATAAAATCGCCGTTAGCTATAACCTCACGTTCATAACGTCCCCTGAAACGTCCCACCCCTTTCTTGACCGTCTTGAAGTCCGGAATGCTCTCCTTATCCCATCTCTAAGGGATTTTGTGGTGCTGTGGGGACCTTCACTGCAAACCTGTTCAACATTGCCCCAGACAATATAGTCTAAAGGGTTAAAATCCGCTGAGGCCAAGGTATCGGCGGGACGTACATGGGAATGGGACACAACGTTGATGCTGTCAGCGATCGCATTCATCGATTGGCCGGGATTATTGTCAACGTTTTGGTTGATTTGCTTCAACTAAGCAGGGCTTCAAATGGTTTTGGCCACTTCCAGATCACAAGGCTTCTGGGCAATCATGATTGGTGGGTCCTCGTTGACCATTTAAATTGCATAAAATACACAAAACTACACAACGTTTTTATTCCTGATTAAAAGAAGACTGGGGTATTTTGTCGTAAAGAAGCATGATAAACATGATTGAGTATCATTAGTACCGGATTAACTCTCTATTAGTGTTTGTCTGGATTAAAACCAGTTCGTCAAGGGATGGGAGGAGGTCCGAGAAAATAGAAACCTTTAAAAGAACTACCCTTTTATGCCTTGTGCATAAAAATATGTTATATTTTTCTAAGTATGTAACTATTTTACATATTCTTTAAATTAGAGCTTGGTTTTTTTTTAAACGGATGGCAATATCAATTTTTTTCTCAAAAAAGAAACCCCCGATTTAATTGGCTAATTTTTTAAATTCAATAATCTTTTTTTGTTATATAGAAGGCATTTGTTAGAAATTTTAATAAGATGATAAAAACCAATTCAATTTATTACCCACTTTTCATATTTAAAATACATACATCAACTATAACCGGTAAAAAATGTCCCCTATGATCGAATATTCTCAAAAAGCCAACAATCAATCGATAAGTGAGCAGATTTATTGGTCGAGCTCTACTTAAAACACCGTAAAAGCTATATTCATTTCGAGTTTTTTAATATTCTCAATGTAATCGATTCATTCATCATCCCCTTATTTCAGAGTGAATTACATTCATTTGTATACCATTTAATTAACTTCACAAATGTCCAGCTGCCCTGCATATTACTGGCTTGTAAAAATTTCTATTTGTTCCTTCATGTGTTGTTGGATATAAGCGATTATATAAAAAAATACCTACAACAAATCCATCACTTTTAAAATACATGACATCTTTAACCAAGGTTGAACTCTGCTAACAAGGAAAAATCTATCGAGGTATGAATGAATAGTTATAATGAATGAATCACATACAAATCAATATTCAAATCATCTGAGTCATGATTTTTAATGGACCAACTCATTTGTCATACCCCCATGTACTCTTTTAAAGAGAATTCACAAACCTCTTTTGTCCGTACTTTTTATCATTATGACCATTGTGTTTGTATCAAATGGCTCTTAAATAACTATACTGACGTAGATATGAACCTATAGGTAGGTATACATATACTTGTGTTGTTGTTGGATAACAACTTGGCCAATATCTTTCTCATTGTAGCACTCACAACCTTATAAATATGGATAACACACAATGTAGATACAAATCTGGTTTTTTTTTAAATCCCTGGAGCTCTTCTTCGTTTCGAAGATAAATGTCACAGTTGTATCAATCCATGTAAATATTATGTACTTTGCAGCCAAAAGTATGAGTCATTTTAATTCTACAAGTCCAAGGTCTAATTTACAACAAAACACGTTAATTTTTATACCCAAGGTATGTGCTACATTTATTTCATCACAATTTTATTTCAAAGTTGCGTAAAGTTATTCAATTACATTTTTGAAACAATAACATCGCTGTGTTCTCCAAGTGATCGGATTATGACAGACTTTGACGTAAGTTTAAGGATTGGAAAGAGATCCATTTAAACAGTGCCTTGTTTGTCCCCTTACCTATGTGAACAATAATAAAAAATCATCAATTAATGGAAATGTAATGTATACCTATCTATTTGTTGCACACTACAGGTAGCTACTGATCCATGATGTAATGCATTGTAACAATCATTTACTCAGTGTTTTTAGATTTTGACATACTATATAAAAAAATCAACGCACATTCTTTTCTTCTTATTTATTTCAGTTGATTTAAAAAAATCAGCGTTAATTGCGAAAAAACGTAATACAAAGCCATTAGATTTTGTTACTCTATAATCAAAAATTTATTAAAAATGACCCTGTAATTTGAACTTATTATATAATAATTATATATATTTTATTCTACTTAATCAATCTGCCATATAAGTTTAAATCTAGTATTATATATCTCTATACACCTATGATAAACTAGATTATTTAGACTTTATGTAAGTGGGAAGTCTTCATTTTTTTAATACACGATTTAATACCAGGTTTGAATCCAATTATTACCATTTTCAGTTGTGCTTTTACATATTTTAAGAAAACAAATAATTTCTTTTTATATGGACATTCATCATTTTGAGACCACTTTAATAATTGAGGACTTTAGGATTCTTTAAAAATAACAAAAATTTCAAGTTGTACTGCATTGCATATGTAATAACAAACATTATATCCTAAGCTTTTTGGATACATTTGAAATTTTCAAATAAAATTGTCAATTTTATGAATTTTGAAGCGTTGAGGGATCTCTAAAAGCTAATAATTTTCTATTTGTCAAATAATACATTAATTTACATGAAAAAATAAAAAGTTTAAAGAGGTAAAATCTTCAAAAAAAAAATAATAAAAAAATATTATTTTTTACACTACAAACGGATATTGTAACTATAAATAAAATAAACCTCTTTAAATTTAGTTAAAAATATATTTTAAATGTATAATTAGGAATTTATTTATGCAAATATATATATTGAATTGTTTAGGTACAAATGGATATATTATGATCTATTGCATGCTGTATATAATTAATTTCTATGCAAATAAGCCTCTACTAGGCTCTTTCTACTTTTAAACTGTAGAATAAGTCAATAACTTTATTTCATGTGTTGTTCCATGATGCAAAAAACCTTCAATGTACGTAAATACAAAACAATGTTCTAAAGCTCAATTATCTCAATTGAAGAGAGGGAATAATAAAATAAATAGGTGCATAATAATTCCAGAGGCTCCTCTCCAAGTATTACGGACCTTCTTCTTGTACTAAAAGCAAAAAAAAAACAAAAAAATAATAACAAAAATAAATAAAAACTGGCTTTCTGCACGATTTATCGAAGGTAATTTAGAATTAATAGCATTTATATAGGTTAGATATAGCCTATCAAAACCCTAATTGCAGATAAAATAAATTGTTTGGATATCAGAATACAAATGAGCATAGAAAATGGAATTTGATGTGTCAAAAGATATTAAAATCAATATTTATTTAAATTTAAATGCAGAGCTTCAAACTTTGATAATTTTAATTATCATTATTGATTAATATTTCTTCATAGACGTGTATATTAGTGAAGCTAAATACTTCAATTTGTTAACAACACTCAAATATATATATATTGGTTATACATTTTCAAGTTCAACCAAATGAATTTTTCTTCGTGTGGATATGCATAATATGGAGCTTTAAAGCCAGATATATCTACTAAAATTAAAATTATAATTTATAGCGTGATAAAACCATTTGATGGGTTGTGTTTTTTTCCCCCTTTTTTTATTTATTTTTTACCTACATCTATGGTTAAGGACCTCCAAATATGGTCACTAAATGTATTTGTAAAATTCTATTTATATACATACATATACAAAGATTGCAAAGCTTAATTAAGATAACAGTTTTTTTTTTTGCGAAATTTACTCTGGTTTCAACATGCTTGCTTATTTTATAAAATACACTTCATTAGTTTTTAAAGATATTTGCGTTGTTTTAAATAATTACACAGGTCAACAAATTTGAAATGTCAAAAATCCTAAGGGGTATAAGTATAATATAGGTTATTTAGTTTTGTACACTAATTTAAAATCTGTAACTTTTTTCTCGAGAGTCCGACAGTTTTTGAGAAATTGAACTCTACTTTTTGAGCTAATTTGACTCATTTTCCAACTTCAACTTCAATTTAAGCTTAGAAGGATACTCATTTTGTGCATTAAGAAATGATGATCCGTTAGTGTTTTTAATACAAATTCAATTTCCAGTCTTTGTTTTGATCTAAGGGGGATGCTAAAGTGGTAGTACGCAGGAAGATTGCGAAATCAGCTGAAATTCTTCTGTACGCTACTACTTCAGTTTATTGCGCTTGTTTTTTCGTAGCTCTATCGTGAGTCTGATTTCTAGAGAACTTTTGATCGAAATTCAATGAAAATTCAAACATTTAGACGGACAATTTCTTCTTTGTTAAGAGCTCTTAAAAACGTTTTGGCCGACTTTTAGGCCTACTCCCGCAGCCTATGACCCCAAGAGTCCCCTTAAGTATAAAAAAAGACTCTACCTTTTCAAGTTCAATATGGGAATAAGCACGTTTAATATGTGAATAAATAATAAAAAACAATATTCAGGAAATTTAACATAATAATAAATTTTTTAAATAATGAAAATAAAAAAATAAGGTGAGACGAGGAAGTTTCAAGGAGGATACAGCAATGGAGTGGGTGCGTGCATGCTTAAGAAAAGCAAAGAATGAATATTGAGGGCCAGTAGTACATGTAATTAATAATGTTCCGGCACACTCCAGGATTGAAGATGTTTTGAATGAAGAAGAGTTTTCAATTCACAAAATTTTAAGGCTATTTTACAGTCCTATGCTCAATCCAATTGATCATATTTGGTCAATATTGATTACCTTTGTGAAAAGAGAATTAGCTAGAAAAATAGAGAATATTTTAAATGATTTAAGCATTTCTGAGCAAAGATCTGGAGCTCTGAAACAATTAATTGAAGAAGGACTAAATGAAATTACCTTGATGATTTGTAATAATTGTATTGCTAGCATCCAGAATCGTTTTGTAGATGTGATTAATTTTGTTTTCCTAATAAATTTATTGTTATGTTAAATTTCATAAATATTCTTCTTTATTATTTATTCCCATATTGAACTTACTTATTCCCATATTGAACTTGAACAGCTATCAAAATGAAATTTGTATGAAAAACACTAGCGGATCATCACTTTTTAATGCACAAAATGAGTAACATTCTAGGCTTAAAGTAGCTCAAAAAGTAGTGTTCGATTTCTCAAAAACCCTCGGACTCTTGAAAAAAAAGTTCCAGCTTTTAAATTAGTGTGCAAAACTGGATAACTTTTATTACACTTATACCCCTTAGGATTTTTGACTATTGTCCAGTGTTATCAGTGCACACTCAAAATGGATATCTAGGTACAATCTTACGATCTAATACATTATTACTTTATAGAAGAAAAAAAACATAGTAAAATTCTAATAAGCAATTCCCTATTATTAAATTAACACTCACTAATTGAGTTATCTATAGTTATTTTGAACTACATTTCTTATGTTGTTACATATTTTTATATACATGTACCTACATGATCCTTGATCCAATAGTAATTCTTTTAAGAAGTCTCCTTATTTGAATTCATAAATACATACATTCCGAATAATTTCAATTAAAGAATACGGAAATTCAATATTACATACAATTAATATAATTGATTTTTAATGATAATTACTCTCAAATATTGGTCAAAGATTCAAAGGCATGAGCAAAACAATGCTGAGTGTATTTGCATAGAGTTTGTTTGCACTTTCATTTGTACCAACTATGTACATACATACATACATACAATGTAAATATAGATAGACTCCATGTTTTATGTAATGTAATATGTAAATACGCTTACAAAGAGCTTCACAACTTGCTCAAGTTTTGTTTTTAATGTTAAATCCCTGATCTTAAAAATGAGATTCTCCATATATGTATTTACAGATTTGATACTTAACTTTTTAAGATGATATTTGTTGCTAGTGCACAAGCACAATACACTTTGTCTAGTACATAATATGTAGATACATAGCTTTGTAGGAGAGGATAAGGAAATGAATGACAGTTTATGACATAATGACCTTCAAAAAGTATTAGAATATGTTGAAAAATATTCTTCGCAATATTTTTTTTTTTCTTCAAAATTATAAATCCAACTACCCTTTGAAGGATGAAAATTAAATATTGAGTCATTCTTTATGCCAAGGGACAGGAAACTGTATGTAGTTAAAGATATACTGCCTTAATTTCTCCTTGATTATTATCTACATATGTGTGTAAATAATGTAGGATTGAAAGTGCATACTTCATGGAAATGCACTTTGTAGGAAATAATGATGATACTAAAAACAAAAAAAAAAAGATTTCATGAGAATCAGTTAAATTTATCTTTTAATCATTCACAGTGTGCTATGATTTGAAATAAAAGTACATAAAAGAAATACAACTACTACAAATAATGATCTGCATGTTGTTAAATTTATGAGGAATTTGAATTAAAATGACTTTGTAAAGGAACAGGTTAGATTATAAGTTATATCCAATGTTAAAGATGAGTTAATACATTCTCTTTTTGGTAAAAACCATAAAACTCAGAGTAAGCCGCATGAATTATGATGAGGATGATCAACCCCATTCAAGTCTCCCTGAATTTGGATACTTCTTTTAATATACTTTTTTTTAAATACAATGTTCTTTAAAGTCAAATTAATTATGATTAATAAACGAAATTGTGATATAATATTCATTATTTTAAAGAATGTTTAGTTCCACGTCATAGGTAATTACTAATCATACGCGATTTTATGTTGTCCTACTATGAAGCTTACTCTATTGGAGGGTTAAAATATTAACCTATGTTTATGAAGCAGCTGTACAAATACCTAGAATTGCTTAAAAACTTTATTCTAACAAGGTACTTAGCTTTTCTTTATTTCTTTGCACCAAAGTTAAATGAAGATCTAAATCAAAATATCACAATAATTATTATTATTGTTTCTCTCACTAAACCCTTAGTATATTTGAAAGAAATAAGATCACACAAGTCAATGAACTCTTCATGAAGATACAAACTTTTATTATTATGGCCGAGTCTATTCTTTAGAAATACAATAAATAGCATACTAATTCGAGTCTACTAAGGTCCTTCACTCTTATTTTCTTTTATCAGGGATCCATGCAAATATATAGTCATTGGACTATATAAAAGGTTATAGAATGAGTCTTGTATATCTTATAATGAGAGGAATTAATTGCTCTCATTACATATTTACATCTTTTCTGTGAATGATATTTATATTTCATTAATTGGATTAACTTTATTCGATGCACATTCAATCAAAATGCAAATGAGAAATGATTTGTCAAGATTTCCTAAGCCTATTCAATTCCAGCACATAAACAAATCTATTCAGCAATACATTACATCATTTAAATAGCTTTGCAGCTTTTAACCCTTCAATAACCTTTGCAAATATTTGTGAATGGTCTGTCATTTAGATTTATTTATTTTAAATAACAATGAAAATAGAAAACTATATAAAAAAGTAAGAGCCGTCCAATATTACGTGACACCAAGCAATCAATCTAATAACTGATGCTAACTTGCTATTTTAGTCTCCTTCTTTCTTTTTCTTTCTCACCGGTTTTTAAAATACTATAAATACATATTTTTTTTAAATATAATCTTTTCTTGTGGAAATCCGTGTTTTGTTAATGATACATATACTTTTAAGTCCAATTTGAAAATTAGACTTCATTTATATATAATTGCTGACTTAAAAAAATCAGGTCAATAATTTGCCAGCCGGTCTCAATCAAGACAGGATCATCATTTTTATTCCGTTTTGATAAAAGGATTATAACTTTTACTCAAGGGTTGAATATAAAAAATATGTTTAATTAATGTCACATAGCAATTTTCAGAGTATGTTTTAACCTATCTTTTAAAAAGAAAAAGGGCCAAAACTAAGAGGTAGTTGTGAGACAATTATTCCCAACTGTAGAATTAATTAATTATTCAATAAATAGTATACTTTAAGGGGCAAAATAAGACACAAATCATCTGCTGAAAGAAAAGTTTTTACAAACAAAATCATGCAAAGCTATCCGTAAGGCTATAAATGGCTATATAAATGACTTATAAACACTAAGGATAGACAGTAAGAGTAGAGACCCTACATAGAATAGAGTAAGTTGTAAGTCGATTGAGGAGACGGATTTAGCTCTTCTCAGTTTTGGACTCAAATAAATATCCATACACATATTTGCTATTTCTGAATGAAGTGTAACTATAAAGACAATTAGACACATACGGTATTTTGATACATTACAAAATAAAAATATATTTATAATAACAGATAGGATACTGAGAGTTCCATGATGGTAGGAAATAGGGCTGAATTAATAATACGATGCTCAAATCCAAATCCAAGATTCATTAGTATCCTTAAACTATTAGTATATTTACATATTAACCATAATAAATATAGATATCATTAACCAATCACATAAATGAATATATTTTAACATGTGGAATATTTTTTACTTGATTTACCTGAATGCTCCTTGGACAATACCCACATGTTATGAATGTATTGAATATTTAAATGTAAAGGCTTGTGTATTAATAGATTTTACTTTTTAGTCCCACACTGATTTTGTCCTTACACCCTTTTATAGATTAATAATAATTATCTTCAAATAAAGAGTTGGGCAATTCAATAATAATAATAAAAAATAACATTCATGAATTTCACCAACTCAGGGAGGTCCATTAAAATGTATGCACCTTGGTATAGTTAATATGTATTTTTCAGTAACAACATGAAAAAATTAAATAATTTCTTCAACAATTCAAACTTAAACACATACATTGATGTGAAAAAATAAGTCATTTAGTATGTATTTTTTTTTTCTTTTTTCTCATTAACTCTATCAATGAGAAATGAAATATAATTATTAAATCATTATCTTTAATTTCGACACGAGGGTATTTTATAAATTTTGTCTTCTTTTTTTTTTTAGTTAATAATTTTATTTCTCTAGATTATCTATATCCCTTAAAGAATCTTGATCTCGAATAAGTTACTCCTGACCACAATACTTGTGTATCCTTAGTTACATAGGCAGATAAATAAGTGTGTGTATTGCACATATTTGAATCTATTGCTTTGCAAAATGTACATATTGGTATGAAGAAGGTTATATCAGAACAGAGGATAGATCATCCTTGAATCATGTAAAGTGAGTCTATAAATTATGGTTTCTAAAAAAAAATGTCTGAAGAAAAAAAAAATATTTCTCTGTCAGTAGGTGGTCAATTATCATACAATTCAAGTTCCACCCAAACTTCTTCTTTTTTTTTCCTTTTTCTCTCTTTCACTCACTCCGGTCTTTTTTTTTTTTTTTTTTTTTTTAAAGAAACTGCTTCACATAGTTGAGTAGCATATATTATGAATTCCTGCGAACAATACATAAAAGTAGACATCATTTAAGAGAAATATATGCTTAATTTTTCCTTTCTTCATCATAAGTGTTTTCATACAACGCAACACACAAAAAGAACCCGAATCACATTACGAACCATGACAACATTTTTTTTTCACTTGAAAATAATGATTCTAATCAAGGGATGAAGAAGAATAACGAACTCAGTAGATCTTTACAGTAGAGGGAGAATGGAGTTCATGTTGTTAGTGAGAGTCACTTACTTAACTCATCTCTGAATATATGTTATGTTGACACATAACATATTTACTACATAATATATTAAAGTAAAGGATTTCATTATATTCACTCGTTGGAGTAATTATATGGACAATAATTTTTCTGTAGAACATTTTTACGGATGTAAAAAAAAAAATTGCGTAATAAACCGAAAGCAACGCCATGTTAGGGGCATAAAGTGGATTTTTTTTTTTTTTGAGAATTCGGGATTTTTTTAGTCGATATAGGGCTGATAAAATAGATATTAATGGTTTAATTCTCGAGATATTTGAAGACATTGGTCTCGTCTCGGTCTAATCCCTCTCTCAAAGTCTCCTTGTATTTATTGAATAAAATGGACAAATTTCGAAAAATCTTAAGACCACTTCATCAAATGGCTTTAAAAATGAAAAAATAAAAATAATTAAGCAAACACGTTCTGTATTAAATAAAACTTGATAGTGCCAAAGAAAACAATGATATTTGAATCCTAAATATTAATTATTATTATTGGAAAAAAATATTTTATCCCTGCAAAAGTTCCCTTTAATATATTGGCTAAGCACTAAAACTATATAATGATGTAATAGCCTATTTTTCGGGTTTGAGATATAATTAATAAGGAGAGAAATATAGATTTTCGATAGCAGATAAAGTTTTATTTATTTTATATTTGTGGGTACGATTGATACGTCTAAATGCAGGAGAGCAATTTACCTTTTTTTTGTAATCAAACGAAGAAAATTTGATTGTTTATGTCCCCAAAATATCAGACTTCCATTATGATGACGTTACGTGAGAACGCTCAATTTATAAAATATTCCACGATGCCAATACATACATTTGAACATAATTAGCATTTCTGATTTCTGTATGAGTTATTGCTTTTCATACTCATGTATATAAATCAATCGAATAGCTACCACCTTAGGTCCTTGTGTGCAAATAGATCACAACTATTTATATATCCACATAATTTGTATACACAGTTAAATTCGGATAAAATCAACTTTTTTGCATAATTTTTTTAAAGTCTATAAACGAATAAAATATATTATCTGGATAAAAGCAACTTAAATGTTATTATATCTGCATAGAAAATGCATAAATTTATTATTAATATCATATCAAAAGCTAAAATATATTTCTATCATAAATGTTCCTCACTAATTTAATCATTGGATCAGGTAAAAAAACCTTTTAGGAACGAAAAGTAACCCTAATTCTTATTTGATGGACTATACATGTTTTAAATTTAATTATGAACTAAATTAATAACTGTCTCAATAGATACATACCCAATCGATGTAATTTTCTTTAAACTCAAATTTTAGATCCACTTTCAATAAAAGCAACATTTTTGTTAAAACTGGGGTTTTGCTCTTATCTGGATTTGATTGTACATTCAAATAATATATGAGTCTTTTTTTATTATTGTATTAAGTATTTCTTTTTAAAAACCTGATAAAATAGCAATATTGAATTTATTTTAATTTAAAATGGTCAATCCAAAGCTGTACAAATTTCGCTGATAAAATAAACTAAAGGCGAATAGGTAAATATATTACTCTTTTATGAAGATTCAAAATTAAGATTTCCATTTTTTTTTTTCTTATAAGAATAAATATTTAGAACTAAAATGTTACATAATAAAAATATGTTAAAAAATGTACTATCACTATTACTAGCCTTTTTGAGTTTTAGGTTTCGACACCACTTACATGTTAAGAGTTAAAAACATATTCTCATTTTGTTTTCAAATCCAGAAAAAAAAATATAATTATGTATGTAAGTATTTATGTAGTCCTAATTATTTTATCCCTCCATGTAACAATTCTGCTCTTTTATAAATTATTAGGTTAAAATGAAAACTACAAAGAGATCATTTGGAGTCCTTCCATAATTTTTTTCTAATCGTATGTAAATTATTTTTTTTTTCTCTAAATTTTTAGATATTTACTATCCAATATAAAAACATATAAGTTAAGAAATGGACAATCTTAAAGGATGTAAAATCAAATGGACGGAATCTCATGTCATCACCGGATTTCTCTTTGGGTTCCTCTTTATTGACTTCTTTTTTGTTTTCAGCTGGGGCAGGTCCTTCACCAGGCGTTGATGAGATCCTTGATTCTCTCTTAGCACTTGAACAAGATACCATACCTATCCAATAAGGTTCAAAACTGATATTTTCACTGAGGATGGGAGTTCTGTAGGTACAAGCAATATCAAACATGGTCAAGAATAAATTTTCTTAAAGCTGTGGACTTTTTTTACACTTAATATGTTAAAAACCTAAAAAATAGTTTATACACTCAAGAACAATAATAATTTCTTTTTTACAGTACAGAAATCACCTTTTGTGAATGCATTTTTTTTCTTAGAAGAACAACGATTTGCTACATGTAGCATAAGCTACAAATACTTTTTTTTTTTTGTAGAAATTCAAAAATAAATCCTTTTTTTTATATTTACCAAAAATAAATAGTTTAAGTAATAAATAATTATGCTAAAAAATGAAAAGAATAATTCAAATAAATTATACTTGTTTCGAAATAAACATAAAAAAAAAGATTCATGTTTGTAATAAATGGAACACATTACCAAACACAGGGTCTCAAATTACATATTTAGTTGTAAAAAAAGTAGGACCATACTTAGTTGTACTATGTATATTTTTAGAATATAATAATGCATATAAAAATGTTTTGACAGAGAGGAGAAGGGTGCTAATTATAATAGAAGGAATAAGTACACAACCACACATGGGAGAATGAGATACTCGTTCCTAAATATGTACCTACATAGATTTATATAGCAATTAGTCCTGAAAGGACAAACTACTAATTTTATGCCATTCGAACCACAAAGGTCCTTTTATTTATAAGGGATCTATCTTCAAGAGAGAAGAAAGTAAAATTCATTTTGCTCATAGAGCATTAATAGAAACTGTGTAATTTCTATATCCACGATATAAAATATATATATATATATATATATATATATATATACATATATGATGTGTTTTAAAATGGTGGAATCAATTACTTTGTATTTTAAGTATACCATATATATATATATATATATATATATATATATATATATATATATATATATATATACCTATTTAGGAAGGAAGGATTCAGAGCATGGATCCATTTTTTGTCTGATATCAATCAAGCTATGTACACTTTCTAATTAAAATGTCGGCACTATCATAATTTATCATTAAAGGACTATTATTATAGCACAAGTCAGTTGAAGAACAATATATTGTCTAGCTAAGAGGAGGTTATACATATTATTTGTTTTGAAAATGGAATTAATGTCATCCCTTCCCATTATAACGTCATTTAAATAAGTGAACTTTCTAGTGATGTACCTAGGTATAGAGAGGTATGTAATATGTATGTGCACATATACTTGACTCTACTTCATCATCACCTAAGGTAACACCTCGGTAATTCTATTTGCAAAATACAAAATATAATACGGCTGATATTTTTCACTTGGAAGTAGCTCATCGATCATGCTTCTTTGAAACTAATTTATTATTCAATTCCATCGCATAACTTCAGTGTTTTCTACTTATTTGTTGTTATTTACAACTGATTCATCATCATCAAGTTTAGCTAACTATGAGTCAATATCTACATACTTTAGTCAATTATAAATTTAATGAATAAATTATGATTAAATATTTGGCTAAGGTATTTAAAAGTACTCAATCCACTCTGTTATTATTACTAAAGACGTTAAAGTTATTACTCTATGATGTCTAAGAGATGCACAAAAATAGTCATTGAATTTTTGAAAGTATGTTTTAAATTTGTAATGTGCTTGTTGTTTTAATAAAATACTATTTTTTTTCGTTAAAAAGTATTATAAAAACAAAATTAATTAAACGGAACTTTATTTTATATTTATAGATTGATTTACATCACGTAACCTTTTAAATATTATAATTCATTCAATTAATATCTTGATTTTTTAACGTATTATCAGTTTTTTTTTTCTACATAATATAAATACATATGTAAATACATGTATTTAGAAATTTTTGCAGTTAAAAATTTGTAAATATGTACTTATTAAATAGAAACAAATACAACAACACCGGAAACTATAATACAAGTGCAAAAACGTTGTTCCAAACTTTTAACTTTATGCCCCTCCTCTCATAAAATCCACATTTTTATACACATATTTTTTTGCTATTCGTAGAGGGTGTAAAATATGTCTTTTTTCAAAATGCTCCTTTAATTTTTAATTTGCAGGAGAATTGACTTTATTATTTACATATAGGAAAATAAAAATAAATTCTGATGAGTGTTTGTTTCAGTCAAATCTATCTTGGGGGCGTCTATCATTCATAGTATAAATTGAACCAGGTTAGTGTTTTATACTCGTATCATTTGTAAAAATTAATTATTATGAAATGAAAGAGGACTCAGTAAAAAAGAGCACACTTTTCGTACTCAGCAATCTTCTTTGCACCTCGCAACCTCTCTATAAAAAACTATATAGTACATTATTTGACCACATTTTCATTATTAGATGTTAAAGATATGTTTAATAGTTAACAAAGCTACGTTTAGGATACTAATAAAAGTAAATATATGTAAGTTAATAATCCAATGGATGACAAAAAGAAAATAAATATTTCTTTCTGAGTCACATCGTTATCTTTATTGTATCTGGCAACCTTTTCTTCAAAAAGAAACATAATTCCCAACTCTGGAAATATTTTTCATTTAACCTAGTGAATAATATTATACAAACTTATTAACAAAGGATAATTCTACCAACGTTCAGAAAACTCAAAGTATCTTAAAGAATCTATTATCTTGGATATATTTTCTAGTCTTTCACACCATTTTTTCCTCGAAAAATATCTCTTTTGAAGTACACATATATATGTATTTATACTTGACTTTTCTTCACTTAATTAACCTTGTTTTATTTTAAGTTAAACGCCACAATTTCATATTTGTTTTCTAATCTGTCTTTTTTTTAAAGGAAGGCAAATAGAGTATTTCTGTTTTTTTCTAATATAATGATGTCACTTTGAATGTATTTGTTACATAGTGTCTCAATCTATCGACCCATAATATTTCTACGATAATTCACGCATATGTTATCATCAATAATACGTATCTTTGAAATAATATACTATACTATAATATAAAATAAGGCTCTTTTCATAACCATTTGTACTTTTAGATGAGTTAATGCCACTAAAATCATTTCCTATTTCAATGTTTTTGTACGCCTTCATACCTTATTATCACTTATTATCTCTGTGCGACAAAACTCAAACCTTGGAATTCTGGATTACGAAAAATAACATTTTTTATCATTTCTTATGTCGAAAAAAACGAAAATAACCATTAAAACCTTTAATAAACACTTTAAGTTGGCCTTCAGAGTCTTTTTCTAGAATTGGTATAATTCGAAGCATGTTAGTACTGTGGATGTTGAATGTTGACTTTTAGAGTTTTAGTGATGTGGATGCTGAATTTTCTAAATTTGAATACGAACGCTAAGAATGAAGAAATCGAATTTATATACATAATATGTATTTTATTTTTGGAATATTTTAATAACGTGTATTTAAATGCATGAAAAATGTTTTTCGTGATGGTAAACTCTTTTTTGAGTTGTATTATTATGCTTATTCTATTATATTTACTATTAATTGATTCATTTGAAGGATAAATGAGAAAACTGTTTACCTCTCAATATATTTAGTTCAATCTTTTAATGCTTAGACCAGTGGTTCTTAGCCTTGGCTCGGTTAGTTAGTTTCAGGGGTTCAGTGGTTTGGTCACCCCACTCGTATGATTTTTGACGTCACACTCTGCTTGGGCATCATTGGCTGCAACTAATCACGCCACATAGCTTGGCCTTGATATCTGTGCTGCAGGCAACTCGCCCCACTCAGTAGTCGACTTGATCGCACGTGATTTGTGATCACATTTTATTTTTCCAACTACGAAGGGTTCGATGAATGTATGCATGGAACTTGTGGGGTTCAGTACCTCCAACAAGGTTAAGAACCACTGGCTTGGACTCCTTTCTTTCGAATGCAAATCATAAAAAAACATTAAGAAAACATACTTTTGACATCGTAAATAGTTTCTTACCAAATTTATATGTATTTTGATTGCCGTATTCTTCTCCCTTTCACCTTAAAATAAGGCTCTGAATTAAACCAATGGTTACAGTGTAACAAAAAATGATTTTTTATTTGTCTTTGTTGAAAAAAAAACCGCTTTATTCACCATACAACCCACAACTAGAAAAAAGTAATTTTCATTTCGAGACTCCTTATTACTGGTCAAAAAATGATAATTGTTAAAGTTTATTTTTTGTAACTTCTGTAATATTCAAAGTCAATCACAATAATTTTATGTATAATAATATTTATATGTTGATGCTTAAAGTTTTTAGAAATTTATTCATTTATTTAATAATTATTTCTGAATATGTGTAAACTTTGAAGAAGTAGAAACAGTAGAAATTGAAGACTTTTATTTAGGGGATTGTAATTTTCTTTTCGGTGAATAAAAAATTCTTCATTATTAAAATATACTAAGAAGTAGCAAAATTATAAAAAGGAAAGGTTTTGAGTTATAAATAGGTTACGTGCGTACTCTTTATCAGGAAGAAATACTCAAAATCCATCGTTTTTTTAGAGTGCTTCATTGAATAAAATTAAAATTAAATAAATTATCGATTTTAATATTTTCTTCATGATATGATTTAATTGTCGGATATTTTATGTACTGTTTTCACGAAACCTCTATTTAATTCTATCTAAAACTTATATTTTTACATCCATTCTGTGGGTGTACAATATCTTGTAGTTTTCTAATTAAAATCAAACAAAAAAAAAGTAAAGAAGGTACAAAGGTAAAAATGCCATCACAGTGTGAATGTTTATTATTCACATTTCTAAGGACAAAATAGGAAAAACTGAATGATAAAGATAGTCGATCCTCTATATATAGATTTTAATTCCATAAAACATTAGATAAGTAGGAATTGTTGTTTATCACATCCATTACTCCAATGAATATTTAAAATAAAGTTTCATCACTTGCATAAGAAAATTGCTTAAAATTCCTTATCAAGATTCTTGATATTAAATTATAATTTGTATAAACATTACGTTTACCAAATAAAAGTTTATAACAAAAAATATTTAGTTTATTACGACTAAAGAAATAATAATTTGATCGAATCATCCTAATATTGCATTAAAAAACTCTTTATCTTTTTTATAAAATATATTGAGTGGTATTATATAAATATACCATCCCCTTAGGAAATATATATCAATCTAAAAAGCAGTAATTTTTATCAAGAAAAGTTTAATAATTAAATTAAATATGAACTATTTACGTTGTTATCTTTATTTTATCTCGCAACCTTTCTTCTAGAAAGAAACGAAAAAAGAGGCCCAACAATAGAATTATTCTTTATTTAACACATTATCTAAGATAATTACAAAGATTCTTTTGATTTTTTTACTTGGTCTTTGATATTTCTTTGTTCAAATTAGGGTGATGTTCGATAATAATAATTAGCATAAAGTAATAATGTATTTAGAATTTGGCCCATGGTTTGTTTTGGCATCATCTAACAACACTAGACAACAGTCAAAAAAACCTAGGGGTATAAGTATAAAAAAAAGTTATTCAGTTTTGCACATTAAGCCTGTAATTTTTTTTCGATAAGTCGAACAATACTTTTTGAGCTTTTTTGGCCCATTTTCCAACTTCAATTTAAGCCTAGAAAGATACTCATTTTGTACATTAAAAAATAATGATCCCCTTGTGTTTTTAATGCAAATTCCAATACCAGTCATTGTTTTGACCTAAAGGGATTCTTGGGGGCATAGGTGGAGGGAGTAGGCCCAAAAGTCGACCGGACGTTTGTACTTAAATAACTCGTTAAATATTACATGAAATGGGTTAATAAATAATGCATTCAAAAGCTGAGACCCACAGCTTTTAAATGAGATGTCAAACGCCCAATAAGTGTCATTTATTAGAAAGAAATCGCCCTTCTAAATTTGTAGACTTTCATTCAATTTCGACCAAAAGACTCACGGTAGAGCTACGAAAAAACAAGTAATAAACTGAAGTAATATTTCTAATACACTTATACCCCTTAGGATTTTTGACATTGCAAATTTGTTGACCTTTGTAATTATTACCTTAAATATATTTTCCTGGTCCTGTAAAGTCAATTTTTGCTTATTTTTAATTAATAAGTTTTTTTTCCTATAAACTTAAATAAAAGTTGAAAAGAAATATAAGTATTCATCTTTAAACTCTAAAAAAGTTATGAAGACTTTCAAAAATATATATTTAAACATAAAAATACCTACAAAATATCACATTATGTGATCAGAGGGTTATAATATGTTGAAGTAAATAATTGTTAACAACTTGAATATAGATAATTCGAGTTCAACCAATTAACTTTCAGAACACTAATAAGCTGGGAAAAAGAAGTAAAAAAAATCTAGAGTGTTGACAAGGAAATACTAACACTTATAATAAATATAAATTATACACTCAATATAAGAGGTTATTAAAACATCCAATTGTTACGTGATTTCTAGGTATACATTGAGATATCAATTTTTTTAATGCGTTTTTTAATTTATCAATGACAACAATTGGTTAAAATTTATCAAGGTAATGGATTTGGTGTAAGGTAACTCAACTAATTTCTAAGAATTATTTTTTATAGTTATATTATTATTTATGTGCATAAAATACTTTATTTATGAAGTTTGAATAATGTTGTACCATATTTTTATCTTCTTGTGGGAAAATTCCATATTTATTTTATTCATTTGAATATCGATGTCTTGAATCTGAAGGGATTAAATAATATTTATATAAAACACGTGGGAATTTTCATTGAATCTCTCAACCTTTCTACCAAATATACCATTATGGAAAAAAGGCCTAGAAATGTATTCTAGTTAGACAGTTCTTTTCATTCTTTGTGTGCAACCAATCAACATTCAGAATATTCATAAGCACTGTTGGATAGTAATAGTATATTAAAGTAATATAATTACTTTACCTAACAACGATAAATAAACAAGTATTAAAGTCAATAGAATGAGAAATAATAATAAAATTTTCTAAGATAACAGTAATCAAAATTTATCACAGGATTTTAGAAGACATTTAACATTGCGTAAAAGACATTTACGTTCCCTGACAAAAATATTATATTGCTATAAAAGAATTGCTCAATTCATGACGTAATATTTATCAATTTTTTAGAACATTTTCTAAACCGTTGAGTCCAGATTCAATCTGATTTTGATTACTTTAAATTTCATTTGAAAGTCTCTTTTAGCAATAAAATCAACAATTTACACCCACGTAAATATGTAACAATCAATATTCTAGACTATTTGGGCTTTTGTTGTACCTTTACATATCTCAATTTATGGTTCCGACAGGATTTTAGATCTCATTTGACATTTACAATTATATCAAAGTGCCAATGAAAACGATTTGACTCCTCGTTTTTTCTACGGCATGAATAATTAATGATGAAATACACGTATTATCTCCAAAATTTTATGACTTAATATTAAGACATTATGAACAAAAAGCATAGAAAAGTGTTTCGTCATAAGCAAACACCCAAGTAAGTATAAATATCAAAAAGTTAAAACAATGAAAAATTGAAACACATAATATATTTGAACCGAGGCCGCCTCCCCAGTTTATCTGTCTCGACAATTTTCTTGTTATAAAATATTTAATAAAAAACATTGCACCTTCTGATATAATTTCAATTTGCACGTATTTTAGGAAAATTATTTGAAATATTTACGCAGGAGGACAAAAATGTAAATTAACCTTCGTATTTATAGTTGGAAATGACATCATCAAAACATAACAAAAGCTCATAATTATAATGACTATAATATCTTAAATATACGACTGTTTTTTTTTTCTTTTTTCTTTTAATGATGTTTACTACAAGGTAACAACACGCTGCTTTTGACTTTCTTTAAGCTCTAAATTTCTTTTCCTTCAAGAAATACAAGATGATGATGAAGGTTAGACAGAGTAATGTTATAAATTTAGCAATCTTCCAGATTGGATACTTTCCAAGAGTCTCAATTAATGTAAAAGATTTTTTTGTAGTAGGGTGAATGTCCTTTAGACTATATGATGTATGTATTTCAATTTACATATTCATCATTATTTTTCCTACATAACATGCCTATTTGTATTTCAAGGACTTTATATCAAGGTTGTTTAATTTTTTAAAGATAATTAGTAAATATACATTGACTGTACTTATGCCAATAATTGAGAGCAGTGAGTGAATTACTCTATCCTTAGTCATTGATGAGTGAGTAAATAATGTTATCTTCTAACTTGAATTTACCTATTTATTAAAGTGGGATTCGACTCGACAAGCAACGTGGAAAATAGATCAATTCCTTTCAATATTACTCATAGTATAAACTTTGATGACTAAATTTAATATTATTCCCTCTGGATTTTTAATAATATATACAACATAAAAGTTCTAAAGCAAAGAAAGTTTGTCAATAACTTTATAAAAGACTATAACTAATTAACTTTCTTTATGAAGATTTATTCATTTAGGAGATTGTATGTACAATATATTTATTTTGTGCATCACTTTAATTAAATCAGAGTAAATAAAAAGTCTCTCAATTCATGTACCGAGTGTTACTCACAGAATAAAAAATAATAATAAATGTTTATGACCCCCAATTTAAGCATAATAAAATTTGATACTTATTTACCAAGTAAATGTTTTTATTTTTGTTTTGCTAAAGTATCCTCTAACCAAATAGATAAAACCTCCAGCCTGTCATGCTCATTGATACTAATTGTTTTTATAAATTACATAATATATATATATATATATATATATATATATATATATATTTTACTCGTGCGTTATTCAAACGTATAATTTATACAAATCAATTGTATATAGAGTCAGTTAAATTTAAGAGTGACGTTTCACTCTAGAAATTCCTAATTAAATATATTGTAGCATTCACCATCAGAAATTTCACTATTAAAATTCAGATAAGCTATGTACAAAAATACAGCAAAATGTGACGAAACTTTAGTTAGTAAACATAATATTTCCCTGTACTTTGTATTTTAGTTTATGAAACACTAACATATTTGCACAGTAATGAAGTGGATCATTTATTTTTTTGCTATCTTAACATTATTTTATTCATTTCGACAAAATAACTGATTATCTAAAATATATTTATCAGAAAATGATTAGAGTGTAACCTTTTTGTACGAGCAAAGATTTACAGTATTTTACAACTGGGTAAAAAAGTGGTAACATGGAGAGCGAGTAAAAATTTTATTACTCTTTACATTTGATTGAACAATGTGATGTTTTATCAAGAAGCATCAAAATAATTACATAGCCTGGTGTCTTTGTAAATGATGAATTGGATTCACGACAACATACTGTCGTATTTACGTCAAATTATAAAAAGTAGGCAGAAGCAATTGTCTTTTCATAAGTTCCTAGTACAAAAGAAAAATATTCCAAAAGCGTAAATTAAGTCAGTTATACGGATTCTGAGAGTACATAGTAAAAATATTTTCAATTCTCCTTATTTGTTTTATATATTAAGGAACATGTTATATTGTACATATTGTATAAAATAAAACTGAATAGGGTATTTAGATTAATATTTTGAAACATAAGAACGGATTAATTCATTGATTCTTATAGGAATCAATGAATTGAATTAAGAGTAATCTTTTAGAACGGATTAATCTCGTAAACTGAGGGTCAAGAGTAACTTGATAAATTAAGGATAGCTGAGTATACATTTTTATCAGAGGATATCTAAATACATAGTGAAACAAAACTTGATGACTATAATCCATAATCATTTTGCTTTTAATTTTCAATTCTAATATTTGATCTTATTTTTATAAAATAAATATATACATAGATATACAATTTATTTAAAGATTGTAGATACTCTATTCAACCCCTCCTCGAAGATAAGTTTTTTTATTTTGACAGATAAGATTAAGAGCTATCCTAATATATTAATCATATCTCTATGCAAACACAAAATACAGCCTAAACATTGCATAACAATATTGAGATGCATCCCGAAAATTGTGACTACGCGTAATGATTGAATTTATATGTTGTTGTTTTTTTTTTATAAAGAGCCACTCGTTATTTAGCATGGATTAGATCGCAGTATATTTCATGAGTATAAATTAACTGATGTTCAAACTATTAAATCCCTGGAGTGTGAATCCCGTAGTTTGGACATTCGAATTACCATTTAATCACTCCCTACTCATCGCTACAACTTTTGATAATTACCAAATAGTTCTGAACAAATAATCATCTTTTAGTGAGACGAGATGAGCATTTTGGTATCTTTATTGCTTACCCATGTAAACTTGAGTACTGATTGACAAGATTAACTCGTCATACATCAGTTCTGTATGTTATTGATTTTAAACAAATGACGGAACCATGTAGGGGTGTTTTTAACACTAAACCTCTCACATAAAAAAGGCACATATTATTTGATACAGATTTATTATTCAAAACGAATTATTTTAGTATTTATCTCCATTAATATTTAACCTTCTTGGTATACTTACATATTCTAGGGATATTTTTTTCTTAGTGTTTATTATCAAAAATGTATTCAAACAATACGGTTGCGGTGGGTTTGAGGATATCCCTCTATAATGTTATCTGATGTTATACTTATTTGGGGTATACTTTTTCATTTGGATTACACTTGTCAAGTTATTTGTGATAATACCGTTTCACAACTATGTATCCACATATTATCTAATTTTCAAAAATAGTTCATTATTCTCTTATGCATATTAGCTCATAAATATTGATTATAAGTAGTATAGTCAATAATCCTTGCCACATATAATATGTAAATATACATTTCATTGTTATCATTTAGTTTACAATACACGCCCCTATCAGTCACTGCATCGACCTCATTTTATCTCCTTATGTTACATGTTGGAATTTATTTGAGACACTTACTAGAAATCACATAATTTCTACTTAGAAACATAACAATACATAGGAACATACATGTTTAGCCCCTATTATTTATTAGATACTTATACCTAACGTTATTTGTAGAGTAAGATTTATGTACATACATATATGTAACGTGGTTTTACTCCTCCTCCTCCTTCTCCTCATTATTATTATTGTGAATATTTTTAAAACTTAATTGATGCATTTGACGAACAACTTTTTAATATCTACCTAATGCGAGTAGATAAAATGAAATCATTTCCATAAGGGTTATTAATGCAGGAAAATCTGTTTTTATTTTAACTCACAAATTGTCAATCCATAAAGAATTGAATGTATCAATGTGAAACCAAATCTGAAAGGAAAAAAGTATGTAAATAATACAATAATTGAACCATTAAATAAATAAATTAACTTAATAGATCATTGTCTCTATTTAAAACGCTAAAAGAATTTATTTGTATGGTTACCTATATCTATGTGTATATCTAAAAATTCATGTAGCTAAATAATAATTTATGTACCTTAATATACACTGTACGTAGATGTTATATATTTTACTTTTTCTATACAAAATATATTACATTTTCAAATACCTACATGCATATATGGCCATGAAATAGCCCTATAGGTATAATTGGTATTGAGGAGGTAAATTTGACCTAGTCAGCATCTATCTAGGTATGTAGGAGAAAGTGGGAGGTATGGTAAATATCCGCATCCAGTAATTAACGGTAAGATTTCTTCTGAATATGATGTCCACATAGTAGTAAGCATTTTCAATATAAAATGTTGAGTAATCACGATCTCCCCTGTTTGCTCTGACAGGAACCAAATATGTATACATTCATTCAGTTATTATTACTATAATGAAGAGTAAAATAAAATGGCAGGTAGGTAGATATGGTCGGGAGATATATCGATAGCATGTACATTGTTTTCCTTTTTAAATCTTTTTATTTGACAAATTATATAAATTGCAGGCATTTCGATAACACTATATCTATGTTTATTGCATTATCATCATCATGTTTTTGTGATAACAATATATGTATATGTATACATACTAGAATTTCTCTCTCGGAATCCCGAGATTTCCTGGAGTTTTATTCCAACTGAAAATCCTACAAAATATATTATTTCATTAAATAAAAAGTTAAATACAAATTTGAAGAATCACTCGGCTTAAGTTTTTACGATCTATGCTTTACAAATGATATGATTTATCCATCGATTATGAATGATGTCTAACAAAGCATCAAAATGTTCCGAATAAAAGAATTTTACTATAGTAATATACCCACGTCCCTTGTCCCTCTTTCTTTTTCCTTTTTATGGGCATTAAGTATAATATGTTTATAGGTACCCCCTTATAAGCTATGGATAGTTTCCACGTGCATCATAAATAGAAATATGTATATATAATAATAATAATTTACCTATTAGAGACGAGAGTGTATTTTGTATCTGAAATATTTTAAAAGTACATGCATTCATGTAAAAACCTGTATAATGTTTTTTTTTGTATACTCCTCATTTCCTTCTTTTTAATGAATTTGTCTGAACTACGTCGTGAAATTTAGTTAGATTTTTGATTTGTTGCCTAAACACTGTCTCTAAAAATAAGCTCAAAAAAACTTCAGTCTTCTTGATTTTTCTTTAGTTTATTTAAATAAATATTGCTGAAAATCATCTTCAGTACTCTTTTGGTGTAGGTGAAAGTGAGTGCAAATTTTCATTGGCTTTAGAATCATGGGTCTAAAGTAATAGCTAATTGAATTTGGGTGCGTATTATAATACGCCTTTGGTTCTACAGACACTTTTTTCCTTTTTTAATCATGATCAAGTACTTTTGATCTTACTTCAGATTGAAAACTATTGAAATTCTTGCCTTTCTGGAGGAAATATCCGACGAAGAAAATAATTCCATTTTGATTTTCTGAGTGGAATTTTATCTGGAATTGATTCGGAGAACTCTGAAAATGAGGGCTGTGAAAACTAATCATTTAGGGAAATATGGGCTATATGGACTTAATGGATCAGATAATTTCAACTTATGGGATAAAGATGCGTTAGTAGAAATGGTGGTGGTGGTGGTGTGCTATCTTTACTTCTAATCTCTCAATAACGGTTAATAATGGTACTATAAGATAAAGAGTGTCTAATATTAATACTAAATTTTCGGGCAAAAAATGTGAAGTTTGATTACGTTCAAAATGTTTTTATAAATACCATACTCCATGATTTAATTATTATGCTATATGTTTGAAGCGATTATCGTTGTAGAATTATTATATAATCTTTTTTTTTTTAAATAAACGAGAAATTATCTATGTATAGCTTCCCTCTTTTTTCTTTGAAATTATGCATATATTTACGCATAGAAATAAATTTCAAAAGGATAAACGCTTATTTAAATACTCATGGCATATCTCTGACCCTGTGGGTGCAATAAATAATTTTGTTTAATTTAAAAATATGTGCACATGAAAAAAAAATCATGCAAATAAAAATGCTAAATGGCACTTACGGCGCTAATAAGTTAACCTCAATTGAAAAAAAGGTGTTATTCCTCTCCAAACAAAAACCTTAAAAATGATATTTGTTACTTTACATTGCATTTTAACAAAACAAGTTGGATTCCATATAAATAAAAAAAAGAAGATTTTTGGAATTAGCATAAGATTTTGGGGAGAATAAATTTATTTTTAATGCGGATCGCTTATTTTTTTTCATACTCAAAAAGTTGCTAAAACCAGTTTACATAAAAATACTAAAGAAATTCAATTATAACATTATTTAAAACCTAATTTAATGCAAAAAAAAAAATCATCACAGATTCGTTGTAGACACGTCAAATACCACTAAAACTAGCTATAAAACTTAATTTGATCTGGTTGATTTATGTTATTTATGAGAATAAGGAATAAATAAATAAATAAATAAATTTTTTATCTTCCATGAATACAATGAAATAAACTGATGAAAAGGAAACACAATATAAAAAGTTTAATCAGAGTGCTTTCAGTGAATATAAATAGTTATCAGGGTTCTATTGGATATTTTTTAATAAGCAAACAAGTACTGAGTTGGCTGTTTCACGTAATACTTATAATTGTACATATTAGCAGGGGATTCTACTTGTTAAATCTATACTATAATGAAATGAGACACAAACAAAATTTGAATATCGATTGATTTTATTTACATAACACATGCTATTATAAATTTTTTTTCAATAAGAGCGATGCATTTTCTTTTTTAAATATAATTAAAAGGGTTTGAGATTTAAACGAATTTTTTTTTATTGTTGAAGTACATTCAATTACAATTAAATATGGAATTCAATTTCTTTTGCATGACTACTACGGGCATATTTGCAGAAGTCCAATCGTTGAACCCAGTTTTCTAGCACTTTTTCGTATTAATTACAATAATTTCGCGTTCAATATTTACTTTGAGCTTCTCTAGTGCCGCTGGTTTGTTGGCGTAGACCAATGGCTTTACGTGGCCCCATAGAAAATAGTCCATTTTTGGAAATAACACGTTCACCGAATTTGCTCTTAAATAAAGTGATTGCATTGTTTGCTGATTGGCAAGTAGCACCGTCTACGAACGAACGAACGTGAATTTTGGTAATAAATACTCAAGGTTGTACTGCTCCATGATGATTTGTAAGCTATTTGTGAGTAGAAATGTAAACTAAATGTCCCTAATGAAATAAAAATGCGTCATTCCTATTGAAAAACCCTTTATATACATATGCACATATAGTATCTATACAGGGTTCATGAGCTAAGGAAATATAATTTCAGTCAAAATATTTTATTATACGTACATAAATGAGTTGCTAATTTATTGTCCTGGAAATGTAGCGGATGCTTAACATATATGGCAAAACTATAGTACACAGGTAAATGAGGTGTTCATTTTACAAATATTATCTACATAATTCACACTTACAACAATAATACATTTATGAAATAAATAAATATAAACATAAATTATAAATTTGTATAACTATAATGGAAATGTCAATCGAATCTCTGCTATTGTATTTCCATCTAAATATGTGTGTATTGTATGTATATCCTTCCTCCAATTACCAAGGGTTCTTTTCCTCAGGTGGTAATTAGCATTGAAGTTACTTTGATGTTACATATATTCTGCTCACAGTATTTATTAGATCCTGTGTATGTTTCTATTAAGGTTTCTCATTTCCAGAGAAACTAACATTCTTAGTAAATCAATTTTAAAGGATATAGTGCTCCTATACTTCAATTTTTGAAGTAAAAATTGCTTAATGTTACGTGGGAATTTTTTTGAAATCCCGCAATAATGAATGCTAAATCATACAATTATGTTCTTACATAACATTTTATATAGCATCATGTAAATCTCCTATAATTATAAATAGCTTCAAAAAAGTTGAAATCTAATCAATATTCCTAATGAACGAGATAGGCCCTCGATAATCATTAACTTTATTCATAAAATAAAACCAAAAAAATAATTACAGATTCGCAATCAGGGCATCACATCATTCTAGTACCTAGTATGTTAGATATGAAACCTAAATTTTTTTTTGACTTGTGTAATTAGTTAATATATTATGTGCTATTTACGAACTAATAAATTTTATTTTTTATGACAGCTTTTCAAAATGCAGATAAAACTAATTGTCATAGATGCTTCTTGGATATTATTTATAAAATCCAGTTTTGTTTTTGTTTTTAAACTGAACAGAGAGAACTTTTTTGATCTTAGAATAGGTAGTGTAATTATATGCACGAAATAAGGGATAGACTCAATTATAGTCCCTGAGGATATCCCTTGGACCACTAATTAAGAGCCTACATATTAACATTAATCCCTTTAACCTTGTTTATACTCTCAAATTACTCATGTACACAATTTTAAAGCATATGCATAGGGTCATTATTGTTACTTTATTATGTAAATTTTGGGTGTAGTTTTTTGAACGATGACGATGTTGCTCTTGGAACCAAGGAATATTTTGTATGAAGCAGCAGTTATTATGTAAAAGAGTTTTAAGGTTATTTCATCATAGGTATTTGTGATCGTGTTGAATGAGGCTTTGTTATGTAATATTAATTTAAATCATTGTTTGAATTTACGCACATACACATATATTTTTGCTCAGGTTTTTTCGTGTTTAATTATTATATTCTTCAGTGGGATGTGGCATTTTGTCATGACTAATGGAAATATACAACATGATTATAATCATAAAAATATGTACCTTTAATGCTCATCATGGCTTGAGCCTTATCTTCTACGATGCTACATCTTTAATTTTTCTTTGAATAAGTATAATGATAATTATTTATTTGCATACATATTTATTACTAACTAGAATGATAATTAATTATTATTATTATTATTATTATACGTACATTCTGAGAAAAAAAAAAAACATGCAGGAAGGGCTTCATAAAAGTTTTGTTAGTCAAAAATGAGACTCTCAAAAATAACAAGTAGTTATTTGTCTTATAACAAATAATAATTCCTAGTGGAATGAGATAAGATTTTTTTTTCATATAAGATCAAAACGTATATTTGTATTCATATATTTATTCATTAATTACCATTATTAATCAATTTCTGTGTTGAGGCAAAGGAGTTACTTGATGATTTGACTGCTCTAATATACATATGTACATAATACGTACGTAATATTACTCACTTTGACGGATAATGGTAAGTTGAGTTATGACTTATGGTATAATGTAAAATGTATGTGAGGGAGCCTCTGCTGGTGACATTTGTGCTGAAACGCATTCATATGATTGTGTGTGTGAGGGGGGGGGGGTGTAAAAATAAAACAAATCAATGAAATACGTCGTTAGCAGCGAAAAATTTCCTTGTCTATGAGACTTTATTTTATTTCGCAAGATGTCGCTTTTGAAGTACAATTCATCTTGTTTTTATATTGTTTTTGTTCTATAAATAGTGACGTGTTATTTACTCCAACTGTTCATATTATGGAACAAAAGTTATTTTTTTACAAACAATTCTACAATAATAATTCATCGTTATAAACAACAATGCATGTATGTATATATGTATAATATTATGTGGGCTGGAAGCAGAGTATGTCATGGACAATAAGGAACAATAAGCAAACAAGTCTAATTGTTCACTTCTTATCTGAAAATAAATACATAGATATATGTATCTACCTATAACACCTATCTAAGGTTTGTTACCAACCTTAAGATTTCTTTTCTTTATCAGTGATAAGATTAGGTTACCAAGAGCTCCTATTGGCCCAATCCTATATTTCTAAAGAAACAAATAGTAAATACATAATCTGTATAACTACTTCTATCTACCTATTAGAAACTGCCTCAAGGTAGCTGTCTAATTTATTATATGGGATTTATAAATAAATAAAAAAAACACCTAAAAAAAAGCGTTGGAAAAGTTAAAGTAAGTTAAAGTACATACTACGTGCGAATGAAAAGACTCAAATAGAGAGGAAAATTAGAAATATAGTTTTGGTAGCAAATGATGTATGACGTATGATCAAAATTACAGGAGCATCATGATTCTTTACCCCAAACAAATAATTGTAAATTTTACAAATTTAATTTATACTTAACTGAGAGAAGTATAATTTTTTATCCAAAAAAAAAAAAAAAAACTCAACCAATCAGTACTAGAGTACTACCACATTCAATGGGCGTAGAAAAGTAAATTTTTGATATTACATGCATATGTAGTCTTTTTTCAAAAATATTACATAATATCAAATTTTGTGAGTGAAAATGTGTCTTTGACTCACTTATGTATAGGTCGTAAATTTGTTATTTAAAGATATAAATACGCATATAATTACATTTCATGTTGATGAAAACCATTAATTTTGCTCTTTTTATACGGATGCACGACCAAACAGCAGCTCTTTACCTATTTTGGTAGTTGCCTTTGAATTTTATTTTAATGATATTGAATATTATTTCAATTATTTTCAAATATGTATCTATTTTAGTCTAACGAACGAATTAAAACGGAAACTATTGATGTTAACAGCCTGTACTGTTCCAAAGTGATTTACATTTATGGATTGTAATAAAGACTTTAAGTGAATTGCTCTTATATATCATTTAAATGATCATTATTTTGAATCAAAACTAAGTAAGTGATGCATAACTCTGAATGATAAAATAGTAATAAATAAACTCCTCCTAGATTTGGTGGGGCCTCATGAAGTAGATATACCAATACTTCATGTACTTGTATAAACAAGAAATAAACAAACAAATAAGAATGATGATAGCAAGGTAAACACAAAATAAAAACATTTTTATATTGACAAATAACTTATTCATTAATTAAACTGTCTTCATGAGTGAGATCCACTCGATGTATGTATGTGCCTGTTAATAATTAATTAATGAGGAATCCAATACTGACAAGTATCATGTGTTTGAGACAAACTCCTTAGTTGTTCATCATACAATAAGTCTATTAGAGTTTCACATGAGCTCAGTTAACACTAGCCAGCTTTTGTGACGATTCAAGCCATGACTTTCAAAAAGGAAAGAAAAACATATTTGAGAAAATCTTTTTTTACTTCATAAAAAAGTTAAAAGAAATATTGAAATACAAAACTCAGCTCTCTAAATAAGAACAGTAAAAAAACACTAAATAAATATATATATATTGATATGTTTCCACACTTTTCCCCGTGCTTTTGATTATACAAAGTCAATTTATTATTTTTGTTTAAAGTTTTGAAAAAATGTTTTTTGAGGTTATTTTCCAGTTTTTAGATAAAAATAACCGTTCATTGGCATGTAAGAGGATAAGTTAAGTTGGGATTAAAATTTGAACTCACTTGAGTACTTTTATTCTGTAAACCCAAAACTTTAAAAGTTACATTAGAGGATAGGCGGATACTTGTGCGCGCGCTATAAGCAGTACAATGTTTGTCTTTTCCTAAAATATTTTTTTTATTTTTTATTTGCTAAAAAGTTGTTTATTTTCAAAACAAGTATTAATAACTTATTCATCTAAATTTTTCATTAATTAATAACACATTCAAGATAAAGTGTGCAATTTACCTTTATATTTGACTAGAATTAATTGGGGTACTTTTATGAATAATAAACCTAATCATTGGAGCTTACATTGAATATATTTACTGAAAAATGACTCTAATAATAAAAAAGGAGCAGTAGTAAGGATCATTTGGTAGGGTGCTCCATTATGTGGGAGGCTGGAAATTTTATTTTTGTTCTTTACAAAAATACAGATAAGAAACACCTTTATGTTGACTTTGGTATACACGTCGAATATAAACTCAACGATTGCCACATGAATCTTATATTTGCAGAAAAGTAGGCAAAAATATAAAAGTAGGATATATGTATATATGATATAAATTATGATAAATTATCTTTTTGCAACTTTGTTTCTTAATGAGGTTTAGCAATTTTTGTATCCATGCTCCCTACAGTTAAACACATTTTGTTAAAATTATCAGTTGTTATTACTTTGATGTATTTACATAGGTACGCATTGTGTAAATTCATTATTAATATATTATCAAATATTATTGATTATTTATCAGATAATATACCTACATATGTCAAAGCAAAAAATATTTGCATAATTTAGACAATAAATTATTTTTGAAGGAGTTATAGGCTTCATTATATACATATTATGAAAATGTGAGTTTTGAATTCGTATATTTAAAAAAACACACAACCAAAATCAAATTGTCAGTCGTAAATTTAGAGAAATACACTTCTAAATTATGTGTAAACGCTTATGGCAAACAATTCCTCACTCATAATTTAGACGTCCTGTCCCAATAATAACACTGGCCAATTGTCAAAAATTATAAGGGGTATAAGTATAATAAAAGTTATTTAGTTTTGCCCACTGATTTCAATCTGAAATTTTTTCTTACGAGAGTCCGACGATTTTTGAGAAATTGAACACTACTTTTTGAGCTTTTTTGGCCCATTTTCCAACTTCAACTTCAATTTAAGCTTAGAATGATACTCATTTTGTACATTAAAAAATAATGATCCCCTAGTGTTTTTAATGCAAATTCCAATACCAGTCATTGTTTTGACCTAAAGGGATTCTTGGGGGCATAGGTGGAGGGAGTAGGCCCAAAAGTCGACCGGACGTTTGTACTTAAATAACTCGTTAAATATTACATGAAATGGGTTAATAAGGAATGCATTCAAAAGCTGAGACCCACAGCTTTTAAATGAGATGTCAAGCACTCGATAATAATCCTTAACTGAGAAGAAATCGTCCATCTAAATATGTAAATTTTCATCCAATTTCAATCATAAATCCACTAGAAATCGAAATCTCACGGTAGAGCTACTAAAGTAGTGGCGCGCAGAAGGATTACGAAATCAGCTAAAGTTGTTCTGCACACTACTAATTCAAGCTACTGCATATGTTTTTTTTGTTCTACCGTGAGTCTTATACCATTTAGTACCACAACTCTATGTATTTATATAATATTAAATTATCACTATTAGTTAAATAAAATTGATGGGTTTAATGAATGAGTATACCATGAATGACGCATGTCATTGTTAAAAACCAGTAGGAGTGTAAAATGTACTTTTATTATAAAAACACTTTATTCCAAAAATATTCAACCATATAATGAATCTAGTTTATTGTCAATGTAAAAAGGACTTAAGATATATCTATGTGCAAATACATATTTTTTTTGCTATGCATACAAAATTGATTATATCCTAGATAATCTTTTTACATGTTAAACTAAGATTTAAGATATCATTATCACTCTTTTTATGGATATATATTTTTAATACTGATTTAATTCTAAGATGAGAGTAGTGTCTTAAATATATCATTCAGCTGTATGTACATAAGTAAACTTGAAATTTGTAGATGAAAATATGGTAGAGTACAATGTGGATGTATCTGAATTGGAATGTATCAAGATCATACATATATATTATGAAGGAAATCTTTGTGAGAATATCATTCATTATAGGAATTATTTAAGACATGAGGAAAAAAAATTTCACCCATTTGAATTAAATTTTTGGATGAATGCATTCTCCTTTACCATTCTAAGAAAAGTATTTTTAGATAATCGTGAACAAGCGTACCAATTTATTGACTTACGTGTTCCATGTCAATCTATGTAAAAGCAGACTGGAATTTTTTTCCTTCAAAATCCATCAACATGATTCATTAAATTTTGTTCTTTCAATTATATTTACATTAGGAAATCAAGCATTGTACTATTTAAATTGATAATTGAAATCAAAATATTCTAGCTATTGTCTAGTAACACGCCAGAGGGACTATTGATGTAAAAAGGTGAGTAGGGGAGTCATCAGTAGAGAGAGAAAAAAAAAAATATATAATGTTACCTTGGTATATGGTTACGTAAGGCTCTATTTCAAAAAAATAATAATAATTGATGTATGATCAAGATATGTAAGTACATAATAGTAATGAATTGCAGTTGATTTGAAAAAAGTGTAACTTCAAAGGCAATAACTTTAACCACGAAAAGTCTTTTCAAAAACAATTATATAAACAAACTCAATTAAAAACATGTATATTGTAGATATAAGTGTATAGCCTATATATATATATATATATCAGGGGTTTCATAGGTGCGGGAGAGGAAGCCCTCTCCACATCTTTTGTAGTATGTATTTTCATATTATAAGTGTTTAGAATTATTTTTTTTTGGTTGGATCCCCTCCCCCTCAAGAACTCTAACATTGTACATACAGCCCCCACCCTTTCCCGTTAGAAAACCACAGGTCTTCTTCATAAAATCTTCTGATTCTTTCCTATGACATAATATGTAGAACCGATCCAGCCTCCTTTTATGTTGACATGTCAAATGTGCATATCATAATCCCACCTTCAAATAAACCACACTTACTAAACTTACTTCCTCCGTCTTCTTTTTTTTTTTCTATGTATGTATGTACATATAAGAGTTCAATTCAATAATAGCTCAGCACTTAGACTCAGCAGTAACATTATTTCAATGAGTGTTTAATGTATAGTCATTAATAGCTATTATAAGCATTCTAAGGGAAAATGATGCATGGAAGAAAAAATGTTGGAGGGAGGTAGAGAGGAAATAAGGCAATAGTTATGCTACTAACAAAACTCACATAAGACGTATACATACAACTTTCTCAATATGTTACATACATACATAGTAAGTGTCACTCAACTTTCTTCTGTGTATTTATTCCATTACAAAAATACACACACGAGAAGTACTCAATCATTTGTACATAGGTCTACCTCATTCCCAAATGAGTTTCCTTAATTAAACCTTAATTGCAGGGTATCTAAGGATTGGTGATTGAAGGAAATTGAATGAGGGATTAAAAACATACAATAAGTAGGCATGGAAATGGGCCCACAAATTATGTAATTTACTTATATTTAGTATTAGACTGTCAATGCATATTGAACATTAAATTATTAATTTTTTTTGTATAAAGTTACAAAAAGATCTTTAAGGAAAAATTAAAATCGTTTTAATGACATTGTATAACGTTTTTTTATTTGCAATTAATGCTGAATTTATTATATCAAAGAAAGAGTTAATAAGAAAAAAATGCGCCTTATACGTGATACATTTATTTTTCTTCGTCCTTCTTGTCACTTAATAATATATTTTAGGAAAAATTAGTAGAAATACTTTTGTAAGATTATTTATTTGACTAAAAAAAGTAATCTAATAATAAACTTTAATCTCAATGCATTTGGATGGTAATGAAATATGAAATTTTCAAAAAAAAAATCGTCAAAATCAAAACTTCTACATAATTATGTACTTTGTACGTACAAATCCTTTTGAAAAACTTGACAATGTTTTTTCTTCTTTATTAATATACCATCTGGGGAGGTGGGACCCTACTCAATGTAAGCAAGTCATTCGAATTTTTGAGCATATGTTTATTATTAAAGCTTATAATTTGCAACTATGTTCATAATTGGAGTAATGAATTAATGAATTTAATTTAATATTCAGATAATATTGTTTTCCATTTATCAATGGTTGTGCCACATCAAAACATATCATGATACGCACATATTTGTACAATGTAATGACTATTAAATTTTAGATATGAAGTTTTGATTTAAAAGTGACTCGTCCATGCCTTGTTTTGTTTGATGACATAATATTCAATTACATGATTGCATACGTTTACAATATGTATTTTTATCATGCATATAGGAATGTCTAATGCAAAAACTTATAATTAATACCTAAAAAGATGGATACATATGTAAGTCTAATTTAGATTATATTCGTTAAAAGTTAACTTCATCTTGACTTAATAATGAATAATAACTAGTGATGTCCGAATTATGTCAATAAGATTTATTTGCATTTTTTTCCATTTTGAGATCTTAATTGCACTATTTGCATTTTAGACCTATGGCCCATGACCAAGCCTGAATCAAGGCTAACTTTAAGTTCCTCAAGGAGAGCTTCACTCAGCTCGAGGAGAAACAGCCCCCTGTTTTGACTGGATGAGATCCTTAAGAAGAACCCATCCTATGAGAAGAGGAATAAGATTGGCTCAGTACTATGTTGGGAGAATGTATGTATCTGGCTAAAAGGAGGACCCCAACATTATAGGGACCTTAAGCTGCCCCTCCATAATATCTGTGGACTGTGAGAGAGCCTTTAGCATCTTCAAGGACTCCCTCACCAACAACAGTGATTGGGAAACGGAGGACCACCTAAGGGATCAGATTATTATTCTGTGAAACAAGGAAGAGCCAGTTCGAATAAAAAAGTGTACACTCAATGGCATTTTTTCTGTACCCAACTCTATGAATTACATATCAGTCGTATGCTCAATTAGTTACATATAATTTAGAAGTGGAGGAGAAGTTTGAAGGTAATTTGAAAGGGAATCATTAATACATTAGTACACTAGTACAAAAAGAAAAAAAAGAAAGGAAGAGTAAAAAAACAAGTTTTTTCTCTCAATGTAGGCTCTAGCTTCGCCTTCGTCCCTGAGACTCTAAAAGTACAGTTGCTCTTCCTATTATGAAAACAAGCAAAGAGGCAGAAAGTTCCCTTTCTCATTACATTGTGCAAGTATACTTTTAGAACAGACATTTACCCCCGCCTTCCTTCCTTCCTTCCTTCCTTCTTCTTTTCCTTAACCATATGGTAGCAAACCATGGAAACCCATTCATTTTCTTCATTTTCACTTGAAAATAATTTATGGCGCCAGGGATTAGTGTTGGTATGAATTAATGCATACTACTTTCAAGTAATCTCAATTTTTGCATTCTTTTATTGTATGTGCATTCTGCTTCGATAGAGGTACTTTAATGCATTAACCTTCCTTTGTAATACGCGACCTCCAACCTGGTTACTGCATTGAATGTTTTCAATCTATTATATGCACATTCAAATGAGTATGTAATGTGTACTCAAACAATCCTGTAAACAATGGATGATGATAACCAATGATGACTAAATGAGGACTCTTCAATCGTATGTTATTATATATATGCAAATCTCATCTCATGGAATATCTCATCCATTTGCCTTATCCTTAAATGAAGGATATTCCTAAAAGGATAATTCCCTTTTATCTTTTGTTCTTGAAAGTTTTAAAAGAGAGAAAGTCTCACTTAAAACAGTTGTGTGTATGTAGATTAAAAATAATGAAGTGAACTGCATAACCTTTTTAAAGCATTGTGTAAATACTTATTACTCAATTGAGCTTTTAAAGCAGTGGTATATCTAGGTATACCATTATACGAGGTGTAAAGTCAATCATGCCTATGTTTGCATTTAAGTATGGATATCACTATCCTACATTTGTACATAAAGCTCCTATATTATGCTTTAATCTCGTCTATGTGTGTAAGCACTATTGTAATAAAATACATATTGGTGAATAGAAACAAATTAAAATATTTCTCTCATTACCTCTAGAAAACCAAGTCAAACAACAGGGATTGTACTTACCTATATACATATATTTAAGGCTTTTACCTACATATGTACATAGTTTTTCCTCCTAACAACATAAATATATCTTATAAATATTTCTATGTTTTTCCTATATTTAGGCCTTATAAGTACATATGTATTAAATAGGTAGTCAACAAGTAAAATAGTCATGCATTTTTGTATTGTTCAAATACTCATTAAATCTTCGTTTAAAATGACGTAAGAAAAGTTACTTAGCATTTCTTTCATAAATATTCTTTTTTAAACAAACAGCAAAGACACAAAATACTTGAGAGGGAGAGAGGCAAGAAAGGTTTTTTTTTCTTTTTTTTTTTAAAGGAAGCTTTTTTTCATTTGCTGTTTCCCTTCATGTTGGTATTCTTTTTACGTAGATACATATATACATATATGTTTGTTTGTGTATGCCTACATACCTTTTACTGTCTTTATCTATTGCCTTGCTTTCCTCTCATTTCCTCTCTCTCTCTCTCCCTTCCTTCCCTCCCCTCTTAAATCTAACGATGTCTGATGTTGTATCGGTTATTATTATCATGGTTTCATCTTTCCTCTATTAAATATAAAAACAATGTGTAAGCTAAAATAAAATGAATATCATTCAGTCATTATTCGAAGGGTAGTATTATTCATTGTATACATCATTTCTTTTTAAATATCTATCTATCTAGGTATAGTATATGTATATTCATAGAGTAAAAATTGGAAAAAAATAAAGAAACTCTGGATTTGAATCCTGATCTATGTATTTTGTTGGCTAATTTAGAAAGTAATTAGATATCTATGTACATTTCCTAGTCTATAATGTTCTTGCTATTGATAAACATGGCAACAAACAATATTTGGATGATTTTACAATGGTCTGTTTTCACTCACTGAATAATAAATAGAAGCAATGCTACCATATTAAGGGCATATAGGTATTTATTTATTAATGGACAATTTAAAAAAAATATCTTAAGACAACTTCATCAATTGGCTTTAAAAATAGAATAAAACCCACTGAAGCATGTATATAATATATATATATATATATATATATATACATTGAATACAACTTCTTGATATTACTAAAGTTTAAAAGTGATGTTTGAATAAATCAGATTAATAAAAACGTACAAAAAAAATTATATGAAATGGAAAGATTTCTACTATTAATTGTTCTCCTGATGGATCATCAGCCAGAAAAATAGGATAAATATTGTAGCCAAAAATAATGCTCCTTGCAAAAGTAATTGTTAATTTATTGACCGAGCATTGTCAACGTATAATGATGTAATTAATCATTTTTAATACATATAATTAGGGTCTGATATACATATGTTTAATAAAGACTGATATATTTTATATATAAGCACGGTAAAGGTTTAAGTCCTTATTTACTATTTTTCTGAATCTAAAAGAAATTGAATATGATGAATTTTGATTGTTTATGCCCTTCCAATATTCCACAATGATGACGTCATGAGAGAAAACGCGCAATATATTAAAATATGTATATAAAAAAATAGAGACCCCATTTAAGAGAGGAAATGGATAACATGATAACTCTACGCTTGAATAGAAAGCATGCAATTGAATCAATATAATAACTGTTGTATACTTTTAATCATTAAATATACTTTAAGGAGGTTTTATGCCTCTTAAAATAAAGTATGATGAAATATTGCTCTTCATATTATAGTTTGTATCAAATATACATAGTCAGATTAAAATTAATAATGGCTACTTAATTATTAAGGTACAGAGTCGAATGTGAGTTTGTACAATAACAAGGTTTTGATTCTCATAAAATAATATATTGATTATATTCAATATCTAACCTCGTTTTTCTTTCTTTCTTTCTTTATTGGTTAATAACATACTCATATGAATTACTTACTTCTTACATAACTTTAACATAATGTACTTCTTTATTCTTTATGGAGAATTTTGTATGTGATTCGACGTTATTAAATCGTATATATATATATAGAACAATAAACTACAATGTATGTAAATAAATAAAATATAATTTTTTAACTCAAAATTAGTTTAAATTATAATTTGAACTTATGTAACAAAATATGCGATGTGAATAATTCAAGTAGCATCATATGGTCTAATTTGATTTTGAAAGTGACGTAATGAAAACAAAAACCAATTCTTTTATCTTTTTGCACCAATGTAATGAGCAAATATTTTTGCTAATCAAGCATATATGTATATATATATATATATATATATATGCATGATTTAATAGAACAATTATATGATGTGCATAACTAACGTTTTTATCACAATTTGCTATGGGCTACCCTTGACCAATTATCTCTCTCTCTCTTTTAAATTAAGTACTCATCAATTGGGTTTTATACTTAGAAATATTGAATAATTAAAATGTGTCCTTGACTTCCATTCTCTTGAAGGTCCTTTGAAGATTAAGATTGGAGTTCGAGACTGAGCGAGGGAGAGAATGATACATTTAATATTCTCAGCGCTGCAGCACTGACTATGCATTTACTTTGGCTTTAACACATTTACGAGTTGACAGGTGGAACATTACATTTGACAGGACATGTGCTGAGATTCTTCTTCACTTACCAAACATAAATTGATTAAAATTGTCCTTGAATATTATTTAAAGTTTATGTGACTCAATAAGAGATTGTTTTTATAGTTAGTGATGAATTATAACAATTGAAACTTGTAACATTGTTCAAATACATCTTTGTAAATTTACAAATAATTATTCTTGAAAAGTAGCAGAATATATATATATATATATATATATATATATATATATAAAGAAAGACCTTTAATTAAATATACATTATCATAAATGATTTTAAATAGGTAGATAATTTATTTAATCATGAAGTAATGCATCGAATTACTCTATCATATGAAAGATATGAAATATTCTTTCATATATAATATTTAAAAAATATAATATATAAATCCATTTCTTTCTTATGGACATTCAACTACTTTTCTATCAACTTTCTTATGAGTTTTGAAACAGCTAATTATATTAAATGTTTATGTATTATTAATTAACTTTTAATCTTCATATTTTAAATTGTATTAATTGTTGCTCTTCTACTAAAATACAAACTACAATGTCATCGCACGCGGATACAGTGTTTTTCACATATTACTATGATACAAACTATTTTGAAGTATTTGACAAGAGTATAAAAAAAAGGCCTCTGATGAAAATTTTGATTACGTCTTCAATCATATGAGGCTATGAAGAAGATCAGTAATGTTTCAGAGGTTGAAAGGTTTACCAATCAAAACGGAGCAGTCTAACTAAGCAAAAAAGGTATGTACTTTTTGAATTGCAAATTCTACTGAGACACCGGTCATTGACATTGAGAGTGTGATTCGAACAACAGAGTTGGTATTAAGTTTAGTTTCTTAAGTACAGATCCATTATTGTAGGTATACCCATTTTATTTTTTTATACGTATATGAGTATACTCCTTCCTCATTTTTCTGATTCTGTAAGAGACACTATAGGTCGGAGTACCTGCACATAAACAAGACAATGTGTAAGGCTGTAGGTACAAACAGATTTCACAAGTATTAAGATTACAATCAAAAACATATCATTCAGAAAGGCTGTTCAAATCTGTGATTATTCTACTCTGTAGCTCTTGGAGACAGTTATTTTTATACAGAAAGGATTTCCATGAACCAGACATGTGAGTTTTAATTTCCTACATATTCAATTAAAACATGATTTCATTAGAATAAATTGTGTCATGATTGTCGTAAAATCAAGAGTATTAGGTACACAAATAAATTACTTTCCTCTTTATTGAAAGATAATTAAATCCCTGAAACATCAAGTTAAATTTGTTTTAAACTTTATTTAATCAGTTTTATGGTTTTTTTATTTAATAGCATCAAAGGTTGCTGTAAAAACTATTTATAAACTTTCTTCAAAATATTATACAAAATTTATATGTACGTATATTTAATTTATAGATATCCCTATGTACTCACATATGTATCTTCTTCCATCAAAATGAAAATACTTTGTTTATGAGAGTACATTTATCAAATTTCCAAATATTTTTTAAAGACAATAAGTATTGATACTAATAAATCAAAGAAGAAAGAATTGTATTAATTATTCCAAAAAAATTAAAAAAAAAACCATAGTTGAGAGTTTGGAGATTCTTTTTACTATTATTTTGGGGTTAAACAACTGATAATAACAATTTAATGGTTTATTTATTCTACGAATTAACCTTTGAAATCCCAGTAAAAATAACCCCCCAAATACCAAAATATGGCCACTTTGGCAACCATATATTTCGACTCATCACCATTGTAAATTAGAATAATGATCATCAGCTAAAACCTTACGGAATGACATCCTATAATTTTTAATTTAATTCATTTTAATTTGTAGATTCAGTTTTATTTTTTTGATGGCCAGTGTGTGGCCCATAGCCTGTCCCATTGTCGAATGGATCCGTTCTTTTGTCTGCTCCAAATGATTTTTTGTTGCTTATTGATTAAAAAATAAGAATTTGAGAATTCCAACCTTCAAAGGTCATTCTTGTAACCTTTCAACCCATTCGAAGTTTGAAAAATGGTCTTTTTAAAAAGAAAATTTGCTGTTTTCAATGGGCTTGAGAGGTCTGAATCTTAAATCAATCAGGCCCAAAAAATTTTCAAACTTCCTTTGAGCCTCATTTTTCAAAAAAAAACAAAAATTGAAACAAGAAGGCAAATTATATCTTGTAGTTTTGGGTCCACGAGTTGTCATATGAAGGCACAAATTGGTGTTTACAATTTTTCTTAAAAAACTACCCTGAAATTTTGAGTACAATTTTTTAAATATTATAATTTGTTTAAATTTGTTACATGTACACTTTGGGTTAATTTCAAGTCAATTTTATGTACAATTTTGTAGTGTTTTTCCCTATTAATTTTATGCATTAATATTGAAAAATAATTTTTCCATAAAAATACTTAGCATAATTAGAGCTTGGCATCGACTTTTTATTCAAGTAAATATTTTAGTTTAGTAATGTATCTAACTAAAGTATTACCAACGATTTGAGCTAAAATGATTCAGTTGAATGATATATGTACATATAATCAAATTCTTATAAAAAATCTATCATTGAACTGTTTTCACTTTGGTAATCAAAATGGTTAGATGATGTATTTATTTCGATTTGGAGTATATACAAGGGCTCTGTATTATTACTTTGAAAAAAATAACAATCCTCAAGTTGTAGAGGATGTACATATATTGTACCTATAGGTCGTATCTGTGTATGTAATAATGCGATTTTATCTGGTTCATACTTCACGGTTGAGATATTGCTTCTACAAAAAAATATATAAAGAGATGCACATCCGGAAGGCCAGGAAGTTTTTTGAAAGTGTCACATATTTTTGTACGTATAATACATTATGTACATAGAATAGGTAAATCGAATCAGTTCCTCTATACTGCAGTTGGCCTTTATTGACATGCATTCAAGTATTTTCTTTTCATAAGTATTATAATAATGTAACGATAAGCATTGAAAGGTGTCGAAATGGGCATCTGTATATGAGCATGTTTATACTTTTATTTTAAAAGGGATGAAAGGGTATTCTACCGAATAGTATTTCCTGAAAATGTGTAAGAGTATAAATAAAAGGCAGAGGTCATTTTATTCATAAGACACAATCAGCTGACAATCTCACATACGGAATGTCAGGCACACACAATATTTTTGTTAATGCAACCTTTAATTGCCATCTCCCATCCTAAAGATAGTTCAAACTGTCTTTCTATTTCAGTAGCTCAGTCTTCAAGAGGCTAGTGATGTATAAGGATAATATTCTTAAAGACATTTAAAAGTCATGGTGAAATTCAATTTGATTTAGTTTTAAAAAATTCATTCAAATACATTTTTCCAAATACGGCATTTTCTCATTCAGTTCAGAGATTTCTATAGAAAAAGAAAATCTATGACTCCAAGGCCTCCAAGGTTTAAAGGGTTATGGACTCTCTGGTAGGTTATCTTTTTGTTGGTTAGTAGTTTTAAGTAGGTAATTTCTATTGATGATATCTCTTTAGCAATGCTATTGTTAAAAGGTATGACTCAGAAGAGGTGTATTACGTTAGAAATAATATAAGTATTCCATACTTTGATTCTATCTCATGTATTTAAGCTGAAGGATGAATAAAATGTTTAGAACCTCATGAGTAGTGAGGAAATATCATCACAATTTGTTGAGAAACTCCATAATCCTAATCACGAGCCGAGGAATTGTATACGCTCAGGATATTTATATTGAGGCCACCCTTTTTCGATTAAGATTTTGTAGGGACTAAACAATTATGTTTTTCTTTCGTTGATGAGCAAACCTGTCTACTGAGCATACGTTGAGATAGTTTAAAATGCATGTTTAATTTATTTCTAGGTTTGAAGTGGGTGCCAAGAAAAAATCATCGTTGGTCGTCTTGAAGCAGTTTAAACTAAATCAGTGTATCTTATATACTTATAACATATATCCGAGCATCTGATCCCCACGTTGAATGTCCTATATGAGACTATTAATACAAAAAAATTGAAGCCCTAGCGCACTCCTTTCAATGTAATACTTAATTAGGGTCTTTTTTCTCATTAGAGTGACTCCGAACCTTTGGTTGATAAAATCCCCAAAGCGTTTATAATAAAGAGTTTGAATTATTTATTCATGGGACAACGAATTAAATGCCTGGGCAAAATCAATCGATAATAGAGATACATTGTTTTTTTATATTTCATTAGAGTCTGTAGTATAAAAGAAACACTGTCCATCAGTTAGGACAAGAAGAAACCTTATCTTATATGATGAGTTTTGTAGTGGTGGTAATCTGAGACTCTGAAGATGCTTATGATTTTCATCTTTTTTGGAAATAAGATCAATGTTTATTTCATGACGTCAATAATTTTTTCAAACAAGTTAAATAAAATAGGCGTTATTTTTTATAACATTCAAATATAAAGCTAGGCATTCCTGAATTTATTTTAATATTAATTTCCACAGCTTTTATAATTCTTCCATGATGATATGTCTTTCAATCATGTCATTGTCCTTTCCAGGGAATCCACTCGGTTGTATCTTAGTGTCCCACAAAAGTTTACTGTACTATTCTTACATATCATACACACGAACGATTCTTTTCTATCGTGGCAACCATAAGGAGTGATGTATAAACAAATTACTTCTTCGCGGCTCAATAGATTCTTCACTAGTTAAGGTCAAAATTGTCATCATTTTTCTACACTATATTTTTCGTTTTTGGTGAAGGCAAATATGTCAATATATGACAATATGTCGTCGATGCTATTCATTTAAGCTTTGTTCTATGCGCAACGACACTATACTGCTAAACTTGGTCCGTTTAATAGTGATATTTTTATTGTATTGAGGTTTCTACACCGATGTTCTGCTTTTCTTGCACTAGCCTCTCTACATTTGCTCTTGATTTTCTACAACATTTTATCAACTTTAGTGAAAACATAGCCTCCATTTTAGAAACTTGAGTTTGCTGTTCACATTGGGCTCGTCCGTTATAAAATAATTAAGTTTCCACGGTCCAGAGTAATATATTTTTCCATTTAAATGGATTTATATTGCCCCGCCACCCGTGAATTAATACACTAGATGTTATCTATGTAGTATCCAAATGTGATGTGAGACAAAACAGCTCTAGATTTCTGATGTGTAACCCTTTCAGTTTTTCATATCAGTTGAGGAAATATCAGATGCAAAGTCTCAAGGACCTCGAGGTCAAGGTCATATTTACATAATTGTACAAATGTATTCAAGGTTTACATCCTATAAGGTCACATTAAAGGTTAATTCAAGAAAGTGCCAATGTTAATATAATTTATTAAATACAGCCTCTCCTTCTTCCTTTCCCATATTGCCTTCATTATTACAAGTAGCAAATGCACGTAGAACTTACTCCTTACCAAGTCGTTTTGTCGTTCTTTCTCATCTTAGTTGTGGGAATATTTGATAGAATGACAGAGAAGAGAGATAATATTTACATTTGTCATAGAGCTGTTGAAAAGTTGTTACGAATTTATATTCAGGAGTGAAAGTCACGAATAGAAATCTTATTTGACGAAAAAGTAGAAATATTAATAAATTTATTATTCATTTCATATACCTATATACGATTCACGATGCTTAACTTTCTCTGTAAGTTTTGCTTATGAAAGAAAACAAGGATCTACCAATTAGTCATTGTTTTAAATAAGATTGTAAATAACTCGTTTACATATTTACTATGTAAACCAAGAGGTTTATTTATTTAATTGTTTCATTCACTCTAATTTGTTATTACTTCAAATTTCAAAGGAACATACAACAATATGTTTTATTCATTGTATGTATGTACATAATTAGTTTATTTTTAATTTCCTGTCTTTTCATCAATTCATTTTACCTATGAGGTACTATTGTATTGTAAGTGTATTGATTCTTCTATGATTTAATGGAATCAAATAAAGTTCAATGTTTATTCATCAATTGAACTACATAAATATCAACGTATCATCCTGGTTCCAGGGTCCCTTAAAACAATCTAATCAGTAGATACATACTTTCAGGCATTGTTCCTTTACCATACTTGTTTGGCAAAATTATAATGATATTTCCTAGATCCTGAACGATTTGGATTTTATTGAAGTCGATAGAGATTATTTGGGGGCTAATCTGTTGATTTTTTGTTTTTTGATTTTCTTTCAAATTAACCTTTGAGATCTCAATAAAAATAACCAAACAAAAGTTCCAAGAATGGCCAGGTTTGACAAATGAATCACAAGGACTTTGCATTCAATATTTTTTAAATTGTGGATACAGTTTTACTTTGTTAATGCAATAGGACTTTTGTCAAGTTTATTTATTTTTTTTAATTTTTGATGATCATGAGTGGTTAAAAATCATGATTTTATGGCCATTAAAAGTGATGTCACATATCTTAAATTATATTCACTATTATTAGGTTTAAAAAGACTAATTAAGTGTAAAATTACATTAAAAAAAGGTTGCATCAGCTATATTTGTTAAGTTCTCAATAGTTCAGTAATTAAAAATTTGAATCTTAAGTTATTTAAATAAAAAATAAGATATAGTGTTCTAAGGAGATGAAATATTGATAATAATTGGCAACTCTGGCCAATACCGGTGAATTTTAAGCTGCTTAAAATTATACAATTTAATTGGTATATCAATATATAGGTATAACCCTAGTAGGTACAACATAATATCCGATGTTTCATTCATTATAATGTTCTTTAGACCCTTTTCTGGTAAAAAGAAAATCCTCAATTATGAATATTCTTAAATAGTTTTTCCCACAGCATGAAGATCAACTGCATAATAATTCATTCATTAAGAAGTAGCAATCTAGAGCCCTTATATATAATGGGATTTATTTTGAAAGCGGGTCCATTCAAATAGTTTAGAAAAATTGAATACTCGGTTGAATAATTTCAAATGAAAGAAATAAGAAGAAAAGAATTCGCGTTAATTGCGATCCATTTATTTTTTTAATAAATCTATAAATGTTGAACATTTTTAATTTTTTAAATGATACTCGAATCCACACGAGAAATTAAAAAAAAAATTAAGAGGTAAGACCTTCAACAAATTTCAAATTTTATGGTCACTACATATGGATTGTCACCCTAATGTGCATTCATATTTAGGGTATATTCAGCCTTGAATTTAACTTTTTAGAAACATAAGGTGCAAAGTCATTTAGCTAACTTAATTCATTTTTAATATATGTAAATAAATAAAAGAGTCACTTAAAATATTTAGTTTAACACTTTTTAATAAGCTTGATTGAGGGTGTACAAGTAGTTTTGTAAGGTACAAACTCGTCTATAAACTGATTATAGCCTTACAAATGAAATAAACTAAGAAAATTTAAAATAAAAACGAGGGATTTTGTAAGTATATGCTTTTATTTTATATATGTACTTATTTTCCCATTTTTCTATTGGGTGATCATATGATTAGGGTTGAAAGTGAACATGATGAGGGGCTGTAATGATGGTACATTCAATCCAATTATGGTTACAACATTTCTGATCCTTCTCTGTTCAGTTCTTCTCCTTCAAAGCTCTCAAGCCTTCTTTTTCCTTGGACCAAGACGTAGTTGTAATGACTGTGAAACCTTTTTGGCATGTATTTTTTGTGGAAGAAGTGTGTAAGTGACGTGATTTTTTAATCTTTTTGTTTTCTATTACCATTTATGATTGATGATAAATCATTCCATTCCACAATGGAGTTGACTAAATATACATGATTGAGCACTTTTTGTACTTTTATTAGTTCTGTTAATAAACTCCAAAGGTTATAACCATGATTCAGTTAATCAGTTTAAAATGAAAGTAGGGAGAAACAAAATCAAATTACAGCTTATTGATTCCTACACACTCATAAAGACAAAAAAACTATTTTGCTCTTGTTCTTGAAAGGAGAAGTGAAGGGGGGGGGGGAATCTAAGCAATTAAAATGTGTACTTCAATATGTACATAATTAGATCCCCTCCTTCTTCTACTTCTTTTTAGAAAGTTAAAAAAAAAGTATGATGCATTCAAGTTTTAGGTATGCATATATCTATGCATCGCCTCAGACAGACACACCTATTTAAGATTATAATCATAATAAATTTCCAAGAGCCAAAGGTGTATGAAGCCGGTTCATTTCTTTTAACATAAATGTAATTTGTGATGATAATAACAAACTTATCCCACTATGAGTATGTATTTACTTGCACAACGAGTTCATGAGTGAAATTATAAACTAACAAATAGTTAACGTCATGGAAAAAGAATGCTTCGAGTCAAATAAGCCTCTTTTTAATAATAGTGAATTAAAATTTCACTTATGCCATGGGTTGGTGTTTTAATTTATTGAATTGACCTTCCTATGAAAATTCTAGCTCGTATATATAGTAAGTTCACTCATTCTCTTATACCAAAATGAATTTCGATCTAATATACATACATACTACTATGCTTGTGTTTTTTTAAGTTGGCACCCCTGTCACTAATATCTAGGCTAAATTACACGTCTAAATATTTATTAATGTTTGAGATACGGGTCCTTTTGTGTAGAGCTGAAATCGAAATTTTGTTTTTTAAAATGTCTGAAAGACGATGACTAAAATGCAATTGTGAGAAATATTGTTGCAACCAAAAAGTGTTTAAATGAATATTCCAGGCTGGTTTCTTATGAAATTTTGAAAATTTGTGGTTTATTTCTCGAGATACAACACCTATTATTACTCAAGAAACTGATTCTCCAATTTTTAATTTGAACAGCATATCTAAACTCATCAGCTATTATATATTCTGTGATTATTGACTTAATAAATTTTTTGTTACTGTTGTGAAGATTGGAAAAACCGTTGACATATATGCATTGCATCAAGGGGGGGGGGGGATAAGTAGTTTTGAGGAGAATGAAATGAATTTTGATGATCGAATAAAGATTTTTTGATTCCTGATATTTTTTGCCCATAGTAGTATAAGAATTGAATAACTACAATATCAATGAAAAAACATTGAGTTGTTTCAATTGTTTTTGAATCAAACAATCTGTCAAAGTCGGATTAATATTACCCGTTAGAACCAGTGAGGTGTTTAAGCACCCCAATATTTTAGCTTGTTTACTATACCTCTTTGAATATTTAATATTTGATTATTTTTCCTTCCACACAATGCACATAAATTATAAGTCATAATCATGTAGATAACACCATATTTTATTATTTGTTGAGATATGAAATACTTTGTACTTTAATTAATTTTTGTAGACTTTTTTTTGGCTCACAAATGATGGACAGGAAAACATTTTTATATACAATTTTTTTTTGTTACTACATTTTATAAGAATAGTCAGGCAACCCGTTAACAAATTTTGAGACTGATGGATCAATTTTTTTATATTAAAAAATATCATTTACATTTTCTCTTTCGAGACCGAAAGATGAATAACACATTTTTTTAGAACTAAGTAAAAGAAACTAAATTTATTCCTTAAGGATCCAGATTTTCAATCATATACCGATATTCTATAATATTTTGAGCAATTTTGAAATCAAATTTGATTGATTTGATGGTGAATCAAAGCAATAAATATATGTGCTCATCAGAATAATAGGAAATTCAACATTTTGGAACAAGAAAGGAAAGGATTTTTTTTAATACAAAATTGCAACACTTTTCCATATAAAAAAAAATACTGGTCATCAGAAAGCCATGATCCAAACAATTTAATTGACAGTATTTGACATGACAGTTGTTTTTTAGCAATACTTCATCAAGTTAACAATTAATGATTGTGACATTAAATTGAAACAAATGTTCGATATTTTACACAATTCGTTCCAAGAGTACAGAGAAGGAAAGCCAAATACATGTCAATTGATGAAAATATGATCCTTAATTTTGGTCAACACTATTTTAAATTTTTTATAAGAGAAAAAACAATTAGATTTGGTTACAGAATGTGGACTTTGTGCTCAAAAGGAGGCTACTGCCATTATTTTGATTTATATGTGTAAATAAAATAGAACAATTTATTTGTCACAAATCGTGCTTGTGGTTCATGAAAGGTAAGAAGATTGCATTATAGGTATCAGTTTGTAGAACATGTTATGCTCTACAAACTGAACAAAAACAGTTGCACCTATATTTCTTTACTCAGTAATATAGGACCATTTGGATCATTTATTCATTTAATTTCAAAGGTAGAAAGTCAACGTGGTTTCTCAAACTTGGAAGAACAAATCAAGTATTATCCGTGAAAAGTGCAATGTTGGCTTACATGCAAATTGTTTAGAAAATATTATACCCAATCATATTTTTGATATGATATATAAGTATAGTTATATTTTAAATAATACAAATTTTGTTTTAGTTTATATGTGTCTTCAACACTAATGAGGTGTTATAATACCAACATTATATCTCCACATTCAATCGGTCCAATTTAGCTCAAATTTGAACAGAATATGTCTAGTGTACCAAATTATATCAAGTACGGACAACATTTCAGGGTCTCAACTTCAATCAGTTAATATTGAAGAAAATTAGAAAAGAACATCGGTGAATGGCTGACGATATTTTTATTATTATTATTACTGAACGGAAAAACTTACATATATCATTTAAGAAAATATCATTTTTTATAAATGTTATACATATTTATATTATGCTATTTAAAAGAGAAGTCGATACAAACGCTGGGGTATCACGATCATTTAATATTATATAGAGCCACAGTTGTGTTGTCACAACACCTTTTCATACCAAAATTGATATCACTACTTCAATACTTTTTTGATTAAAAATTAAAAACGAAAATGTCGTGAAGGGCAATTTCCATGCACTTACAAGGGCATCCGTGGAATTTCTTTTTTCTTGTGAGAGGGGGGGGGGGGGGTTACCTCATAAATTTAATGACTTATTTATCATAAAATACCATTTTCATTCTTATTTTTCTTTGTTACGTCATCATTGTGCCATATATTTTTATGACTTAATGACACTGCAAGTACCGGTTGCTATATCAACCTGTAGACATAGTGGTGTATGGAGCTCTTAAGGTTGCCAATCGCTGATTTAGAATGTATATTTTACATTAAACATGGGACTTGGGCGGGAAGAAGGTTCACTCAAATTTTGTAAACTGTGCATCATGTGTTATAAATAATGTAATAATCTTTCACAATTATAGTCATGACACTTAACAATTTATTCCTATATTAATTTTCATTCATATAGAATTGTCTTTAAATCTTTCCCATTACATATATCTATTATTGCAATATCCTTATTGCATAAATATCTCATATTGAATATAATTCCTCCAATTAACAAACAGATCTAGAATAAATGAAGAACACGCAATATCGTTTCATCTCCTTTAAAATTATCCCACGACATAATGTCCATAAATAATTAAAAAAGAGACTCTATCCATGAATTAATTCTTAGTCTAAAAAGGCAAAAATAGGGATAATTAAATGATTATGAATCTCTGTTCTTTTTTAAAATCGTTTTTACATTAGATAGTTTTTTATTATTTTACTCTTGTGTATGGATTGACCATTTCTGTTTCATCAATTTTTTTGGACATTAATAATTATTTTTTTATTATTTCAGAGGTCCGGTTGGTGGATTTGGTGGCTAATGAGTTTGCAAATAAGAAAAATTAAGTTTTAGAAAATAACTTCGAAGATTGCATTCTATAACCAACATTTATTATGATTTTTAAATAAAGATTGATTTAAAACCCTTTTAATATTGCACCTATGTTTTTTGTTTTTTTTGTCAGCAATTTCTCAATTTGTCCCGTTTTTGTGTTTTTTCGTCATATTTTATCTCGTCTATGTAATATTTCATTCAGAAGACAAAATATCTTTATATTGTATATATGTATTAGGTTGCCAATACATTTGAATTATGAACATTGAGTTTTAAATTACATTTTAAAGGCCTTACCCTTAAATTTTTTTATTTTGTTTTGTAGATTAATGCACTATTTTGCAAATAGAAAGGTTTTAACATTTAAAGATCCTTCAACGCCTTCAAAGTTCAGAAAATTGACAATTTTTTTTGAAAATTTAATATTCTCCTTTCATATTCATCCAAATAGCTTGGGATGTAATGTTTGCTATATTGCAACATTTTTTATTTGAATAAGCAATCTTTAAAGTACATTTACATTAAGTTTCTTTAAAATGTATTTTTAGCGACATAAAAGAAGAACAAAGACAGGAGAAAAAAGTAAATGTACTTTGTAGAATGCACAACAAAACATTATACATGTATACATATAACATTTTGTTACTTTATAATCAAAAATTATCCTCTATTTTGAACTTATTATTTAACATGTAACTCATTGAGTACTTTATATTTATACCTCTGATAGTTTTATCAAACAGTGAATATTTGGGATCTGAGGGATTTATTGTAACACATTTTTGCACAAGTTAAGAAATGATGCGATCCTACTGGCATTTGTTTTTTAATCAGAAGTTGAAAGCATGTAGCCTATTCAAACCCTGCTCTTTGGATAGTTAATTTTTTCAAAAATATTATTATCTAACAATAACCCAGCTGTACACATTTATTTACTTCTAATAAAATCCCAAATATATATTAGCGAGTCAAGGAACAGTAACAAAATCAAGGAATACTTAATTGTAGTTTTCTTAAATAGTTATTTATATTTTAAAGTTCTTGAGGTGAATTTTCCTTGTATTAAAAATTACATGCATATCAATCACCATTATCCATACTCAATATATTAAGGCAGTAAAAATAAAATCCCATAATTACAGAATGAAATTGAGTAAGGAACTAGATAATTTTTGAAACAATGGCTTTATTAGATTTGAGAAACTATGTACTATGATTATATACATACAGCATGCTAGTAGAAGGAAGGAAAGCTTTTGGCTTAATGAGCATATGAATCAATATGATGACAAAAAAGCAAAAGCACATACAACTGTTATATGTACGCTCACCTTTTTTCTCTTATTCAATTTGATTTGACACAAATAGTCATCATAAATAATAATAATAATGTTAAAAAAGCATTGAAAATGAATCTAATTAAGTAGACACAAATACATATAGTATTATAAGAATAATATTTAATGAGAAAGTTAAAAAATGTTCGTTTTTTCATATTTTATAAATCGAGTTTTTATAATACTTATCAACCTTTATGTTTTAGATTGTTAATAATCTTAAAATTTACTTATCATGGCCGATTATATTGCAAATAATTTCCCAAGTAGAAATTATTAGATTTTGAATATGAAACTAATATTAACGTGTAAGAAAAAAAAAGAGAAAGGTTCTACCAACCAAGTAGGTCTTATTTTTAATATTATGAGAAAGCCCTTACGGGGGATAAAGAAAGAGAGAGAAAGTTCCCTGGGCCTCTTTCTTCTTTTCCTTCCTTGCATACTATGAGTTGATTTGAACCATATGTCAGATTTGTTCTATTGAACCCTTGTTGACAAAGTCAAGCAACAGTCAATGTTGCATTTAAATTTTTTACTATAAGAACATGTTAAGAGTATTTCTTTAATGATCAAATCCATAGGATTACAAAAAATGAAAGATAGATTACATATCAGTGTAGGCATCTATTTATGTAGATAATATACCAAGATGCATAAATCTGTAAGTAGGTACGTACATATAATAATATAGGTACGTTGGAACTAGCCTTGTACATATGAACATACATACAAAATGTATGTATAGAATGCTTTCAAAATAAGGAAGAAGGAGAAAGCGCTGACGTATGTATTGACGTCATTGAAAAGGTAGGATTGAGGAAAAATGATGGTTTGCCACTCTCCCAGAGAGCCCCTCTTCCCTCTTTCATTGTATTACTCCCTCCTTCTCTCACTCTCGCTCTCTCCCCTTCTCTCAAAAAGTACATTACATAGACGCATCACATCTTTTAATTCTGGTTCAGAGGCTACTCCTACACGGAGTAGCAAGGACCAAATGAATTTATCTGAAGAGGGTCCCCCTTTCATTTCAAATACAAAATTATTCCTTCAACATAAGATCCACCAACCAGACGGTTAAAAGCAACAACAGAAAAAAAGGACAAACAACTAAGAAAAGAATTAAAAGTTTCTTTTTTTTTAGTTTGTTTTCTTTTAGTCCCTTTTAGTTATTTAACTTACTTCTTCTTCTTCTCCTTGGTTTTTGCTGGATTTTCTTCTTCTTCTACTTCTTGCTCTTATTTGTCAGTTATTTATACCTTTTTATTACTTTTTGAATCAATCAATCAATAACTCATCGTGAAATGAAAACAAGTTTTTCATTATGCTCCAATCGTGGATCAAAGTCGTCCTCTCCTAAGTCGAATTTTTATCTTCAATTACGAACTCTTTTTGGTATTATATCCATACTTGGAAATTTGAGCTATGCAGCCAAAGAAGTATCTACAAATTCCTTTTACGTTCGAATAAAACCTCAATCCCATGAACATCCCTCAGTTACTGCACATAACATAGCCAGACGAAATGGATTCGTTAATGTTGGAACCGTAAGTCCTTGCATTGACATAAATATATATTTACATTTATCAATTCTTATGAAACGTATTAGTTTGTAATTGTTTTTAATTTTAAGAAATATAAATTTTGTGTTAACAGGTTCTTGGATCTCCGCATGAATATCATTTCCTAAATCTTGCTCTTCCTCATGCACGAACTAAAAGAAGTGTTCCGCACATCCGAAAGTTAAAGGCAGATCCATTGGTAGCAACAAAAATTAGATAATTGCTAATCCAAAAGTCATTCCCTTATTTCCTTTTTTAAATAAATAGGTTGAACATGCATTTCAACAGTCTGGATTTAAACGGAATAAGCGCTATGGACTTCCTCGCTCCATGCGATTTCAAAATCCAAAAGCGAAACCTCGAGATGTTAACGATCCATGGCCCTATTTAAGACAAGCTCTTGATGAACCTCAGAAACGAGCACTTTCTACGGATCAAGACTCAAATGTAATTCATGATGAAAACTTCTACAGTAGACTCCAGCATTCCAAGTAATTTATTTAGTTTTATTTTTTGTAAAGAAACCTTAAGCATGCGTCTATTTATAAATAAATTATATTAGATCAACAGGGTCCAAACGAGGTTATAATCCCCTCAGAGTCGAAAATTTAGTAGACCTTCCACCCGTAAGCGATCCTACGGATCCACTTTTTGAACATCAGTGGTATCTGGTGAGACACTTTTATGAAATTATATATGTACTTCATGAAAAAATAAATAATTATTGAAAAATTATAGAAAAACGATGGGCAAAATGGAGGAAAGCCTAAACTGGACCTTAATGTTCAAGCGGCTTGGGCACAAGGAGTAACAGGAAAGAACGTTACTACAGCCATCATGGATGACGGTAATAGGTTTTAGTTTATGAAAATGATGAATATTATTATACTTTAACTTAACATAGGAGTTGACTACATGCATCCGGATTTAGCTAATAATTACGTAAGTAATACTTTAGATTAGAAAATGAATAGTTTTAAATGATTTATTCTTTATTCATTCACATTCTCAGAACGCTAGAGCAAGCTACGATTTCAGCAGCAATGATCCTTATCCCTATCCAAGATACACAGATGATTGGTTTAACAGGTTTGTCATGTTCAAATAATCTAAGCCTTTGCGTATATTGTAAATATTTATTCCAGTCATGGAACTCGGTGTGCAGGAGAAGTATCTGGAGCAAGAGACAATGGTGTTTGTGGTGTTGGAGTAGCATATGATTCCATGGTTGCAGGTAAATGAACTCCAATATAAGTAGACTTCATGGTCTAATACAATGATCAATTTCCTTAGGTATTCGTATGTTGGATCAGCCTTATATGACGGATCTCATTGAAGCTAATTCAATGGGACATGAACCCAACTTGATTGATATTTATTCAGCTAGTTGGGGACCAACAGATGATGGAAGAACTGTTGATGGGCCAAGAAATGCCACAATGAGAGCCATAGTGAGAGGAGTAAACGAAGGACGCAATGGAAAAGGTAACATCTATGTTTGGGCTAGTGGAGATGGCGGAGAGGAAGACGATTGTAATTGTGATGGCTATGCTGCTTCAATGTGGACTATATCCATTAACTCAGCTATCAATACTGGAGAAAATGCTCATTACGATGAGTCTTGTTCATCAACCCTTGCCTCTACATTTTCGAATGGAGCAAAAGATCCTAATACAGGGGTTGCAACTACAGATTTGTACGGTAAATGTACAAGAACTCACTCTGGGACTTCAGCAGCTGCTCCAGAAGCTGCCGGAGTTTTTGCACTCGCTCTTGAAGCCAAGTACGCTCAATTATTTATTTATTTTAAATAATAAAAATATCGATAATTTTCATTTTTCTGCCCCGCCCCAATTAGTCAGCGATTGACATGGAGAGATATGCAGCATTTAACAGTTCTAACTTCAAAAAGAAATAGCTTATTTGACTCAAAGGGTCGATTTCATTGGACAATGAATGGTGTGGGGTTGGAATTCAATCATCTTTTTGGCTTTGGTGTCTTGGATGCAGGTGCTATGGTAGCACTTGCAAAACAGTGGAAAACAGTTCCAGCAAGATATCATTGCCAAGCAGGATCAGATAAAACAGTGAGGGAAATTCCAAGTTCAAAATCTCTTTTTTTGACTATTGAAACGGATGCTTGTGCTGGTAAAGATACAGAAGTCAATTATTTAGAGCATGTCCAGGCTGTAATTACAATCAATTCAACTAGAAGAGGCGATATAGAATTGTTCCTACGATCTCCCATGGGTACAAGGTAAAATTTATTTTTATTTATAAATGTGTGTGCACTCTTCACTCCCCTCTTTCTACTTTTAGATCCATGATTCTCTCGAATAGACCCAATGACGATGATGGTCAAGACGGTTTCACAAAATGGCCTTTTATGACATCTCATACATGGGCTGAATATCCTCGAGGTAAATGGACGCTAGAAGCAAGATTTCATGGAGAACGATTGAACAGAGGGTTTTTAAAAGAATGGACGCTCATGCTTCATGGAACAAGGGATGCCCCTTACTCAGACCTTCCGGTGACAGACCCTCATTCCAAATTGGCCATCGTCAAAAAAGCACATGAGGATAAGAAAAAAATGTAAAAACACAAAATAACCAAAAATAAAAACATCATATATATTTGAAGAAACAGAAAATCCACGAGAGGCTACAAATATATCGATGGGAACATACCAATCTCATCCTTATTTTCATTCCCTCAATCTGAAGAAGAAAAATTACCATCACAAATTAGTTCAATGGTTCAGATAATTTGATTTAAAAATATTATAGGGTAAAAAAAAAAAATTAAAAGAGAGAGAAAAATATTTTGTTAACTTCAATTACATACACGAGATAAGTGAAGATAGAGTTAAGATTCATTTGCATGTTTAAACAATAACAAACATAATTTCTTGGGAAATAAAATAAAACAGCTTTTAGGTCATTTGAACCAAAACCAAAAAAAAAAAAAAAATATCTTCCTGAACCCAAGATCTCAACCCAAAGTCAATGAACTAATACAACTTTTAATCATAATGAAACACAAGATCGTTACTTATTTTCTTTCTTTCTTTTTACACTCTTTCCAAAAAAATAAAAATAACATAACCCAAAAAAAAGTAACCGTTTCATTACTTGTTTTTTTGTTTTTTTTTCAATTGTAAACCAAGAAATAATTTATGACCTGAAATGAAATGGAAAAAAATAGTAGTCCAACATCAAATGATTTAAATAACAATAAAAAATATTTCTTGACTGCAGTTACCTACATATATAAAAAATGTTATAATTTTGTATTCAAATTTTTTTTCAATTTTATTTTTTTCAAATAAATCCTAATTAAAATTTTTTTTAGTTCATGGATGAATGGATGATCTTTTTTTAAATAATTTCACATATTTCTGTACCTCCCCCAGAGATATGCAAAATTTTTTTCATATAAGAAAATATTCAAATCAAAATTATATGAAACTTAAAAATGTATGATGCATTTATCATTTGAGTTGATAAAAATAATAACTATTATTATTATTATTATTATTATTGACTTAAAAGTTTTATTAAGGATTTTCATGAAGAAGAAAATTGTCTTATTGTGTATTAGCCATCCGCCTCTATAGATAGATCCCGATGTCATATTATGTATAAAAAATAAATGAAATATCACAATCTCATGTCTGTTGAGAGTTGTACGTATTTCTATTATCATTATTATTGTATTATTGAGGAAAAAACAGACGAGATTTTTTATTTTCATTAAACATTATGATTTTCGTGTTTTTTAATAAGAGAAAATATTTTTATACTCTGGAAAAGAGTCATAATTTTTTTGGAAAAGAAAAGTCATTCCTCAATGTTGTACCAATTCTATTATTTATCACTTTATTTATTACGTATCATTATTATTTATTTTTTCAAAAATTGATTATATATTTAAACAAAAAAAAAGTATTTGGAGAGCTTCAACCAGTTTGACGTACGGTCCCTGGGAGCTCGGCTAACAGAAATCAAAGCACTGTATTGAAAGAGACGCGACATTCCTTTATTCCTTCTTGGTAAAAAAAGAGTCCAAATAGTGAATGTGATAAGGTCATTTTCTTATTTCTAAGAAGGAAGAAGACACTCGCCTCCTTTTAACTTTGATTTCCTCCCTTTGACACTTCAGAAACATATCCTTCATGTTCTCAAAAGCTGTATACACATTGAAGACATTTTTCTCTTAATAAGTTTTGTACGTCTGATTGATTTGTCTTCATTTTGTGAGAGGGATTTTGACTCTTTTTCGTTTTCTTATTTCTTATTCTATTTTATTTATTTTTTTATAAAAAAATTATTAACTTTGCATTATTTTATGCACAAAAAATTTTCTTTATATTAAACTGAGGGGGAAAATTCAATAACTAATCCAATTTAAATCCTCAAAATTTTCAAAGAAAAAAAATAATCTAACAACACAAATCAATTAACCTAAAAGACTTAAAATTCCTCTCACAAATTCATTCCTTTTCATTCTTATGGAAGAGGAAACAAAGGGACTCCTTTAGCTGAGGTTTCATGGACCAACTCTATATCATATAAGTTTTTTATTAATATTTTTATTTCCGTTATGTCTTCATTACTTTTCTTTTCTTTTTTTTTCTTTTTTTTCAATAACTTAAATCTAATAAATTTACAGTGCTAGCAAAGAACTTTTAGGGCTTAAAAAATATATATTTAATCAATTGGTCGATTTGTCTCATCGAATAAATTTTTTTTTTAAAATATGAATTTCTTTTTCTTTTTGGAGTCTTTAAAAAAAATTATCATTTCTTTATAAAATCAACAACAACAACTTGTTATCGATCCGACCCATGAACAAGACACAACCACCCAGCAGGGCAGGGGGATATAATATAATATATATATTATATGATAACATCAATTTTTGAAATATTTTTAAATATTTTCAAAACTTATACTACTACATATATGTATATATAATAGTTAATATTATTTTTTGAAAAATGAAAAAATTGCCGGTGTCACTAAATTTGTAAAATAAAATAAATAAATAAATAGAAATTGTTCTAAAAATGTATAATAATTTATATATTTAAACTTATGAAAAATAATATTTAGACAAAATATAATTTAAAAAAACAAAAACAAAAAAATTAAACAAAACATAAAAGATGTTTTCGATCTCATAAAACCACAAACTGTAACCACTCTGGAGCTGTTCTTTTGAAATAAAAAAATTAAACAACCTACCATGATTTGTTTTTTGTTTTAACTACATAATTATTTGTTATTGTCGTCAAAGTGATGTTTCTCCTTATAATAAGAGCAGGTGCACAATTTCAATTTGACTGATAATTGCAGGGCCTCAACAATCAAGGATGGAAGCATAATAGCTTCCAAGAACTTCTTGCTACTCTTTCTTGGATACCTTCTTTGAAAATATCTATTGAGCATTTGAACATAAATCAATTGAGCTCTTTCAATCATGTCAGGATCCCTAAATTTGACTCCACGTAGCTTTTCAGAATCTATCCTATCAAAAAATAATATAAAAATCATAATGACATAACTAAAATGATCTTGCTTAGGATTGTCTTTATCTTCCATGACCCATGAGTTGATTTGAGATATTAAATGAAGGAATCTGGAATGACTCTCGTTTTCATGAGGCCGTAAATGATTGTTTAAAAGATAGTGTTGTAAGGTAAATTTGACCTTAGAGGGGAGATTCTGAAGAATCTCATTGTTTTTCAAATGAAGTAAATGAATAGAATGAATGAGTTCATCCATATCCGGACAGTTTTGTGTGGATATTGAGGAAGCTTCTCGGAAAATATTTATTTTAGGGTAATTCATTTGATACAGGATGAATAAATCCTCTTGGGAGAAATGAAGACTTGAGCTGGCACCCATGGATATGAAAGAAAGGAGCTGGATCTTTTCAAGTGACATGGCCATTCTTAAGTAAGGATGCTCAGACCTCGTCGGATAGCCTAGATAATCAACAAAGTCAATCAAAAAATCTGAATCCCGATTCACCATTGAATTCACATTATCAAAAAAGCTTTTATGCAGCTTTTTTTTAATGGAAAATACGAAGGAAACCTCTTTGGAGGTAAGACCTCCAGGGTCATTAAAGGAGGGTAAAGGAGATGGGATATTGAGTACCATCCTGGACTTTTTAGATCTTCTCTCCCCGTCAGGAAGAACCCAGGATTCTCTCATTCCAGCTGAAATACACTTTTGAAAACGGCATAATTGGCAACCTTTTCTTGTTTGAAGATTAATGATGCAATCTTTTGTTTCTGAGCTACAAGTAAATTGCCTGTAGGAATTATTTTGAACCGAGCGACGAAAAAAAGCCCTACAAGATGTACAACACTGTCCACCATAATAAACATGTTTTCCTGCTTTTTCTCCACAAATTCGACAGAGTCTAGGTGTAGGTTGTCCTCCAATGATGACTCGATTTGAAGGCTCTGATAACGTGGCACCACCACTCAATTCATTGTAACTTCTTCCTTCAAATGCATTTGATAACAATAATGAATTGGAAGACTGAGATAAGGATAACATTTCATTTATTAGGAGCTCATGATTCTCCTTCTGTTCCGTTGCTCTGGAATAATAGAACACATTGATTGAAAGTGTCATTGCTTCTACACAAGTTAGGTCTACATATAACCTCATCCTATTCATCGGACACATTTTTGATATGAAAAATGAATTGAAAGCTTACTTAATTTTTGAGGATTTGAAAACTGAAGGATCCCAATCATGACACTCATCAAGGATATCCAATAAGGAGTCTAAGAACACGTCTTCATTTGATTTAAGAAAGCAGGAATTTGTCGCTGGCTGAAAATGCTCCATTAAAATAAAGCTGTGAGATAAACTAAAGTAAATCTAATGTATAATTTGTCAATCCCGGATTCGTCAATGTACTACACATACCTACATGACATGTATTATAATAATGAGTCTTCAAGTGAGCCTGACGATTTTTATTTACTTTACTATGGCTAAGGCGTGTAAATTATGTGTTGACAAGATAAAACATTTGATTAGAGGTTTGGAAGTGTGTCATACGTGGATGATAAATTGTTTCTTCAACATTTCAATGAATTCGACTTACTCAATAATATTCATGAGTTTATGATAAAAGCAGAACACTTCATCAAAAAAAAAAAAAGAATTTTGAAATATTTAATATGGTAACATTGAATAGTATCTAAGAAGTTTATCTACTCGTAAGATAAAATTTATTGAAACTCTGGACGATAACAGCAACCAAAACAAAAAACTTATACCAATGAGGTTTAGAAGTTTAAAGTATTATAAAGTTCCGTAACCTTGAAAATTCTTCTCTTTTTTTAATTAGAAGACTTTTCGTTTATTATTTTAATGTATTGGTATTTTTAAAAAAAAAACTTTTTTTTATAATCTAGATCATTTAATTTAATAGCTCTTTATCGAATATACTGCATATGATAATGAAGAACAAACTTGTAAAACAAATATCATTGCTCAATAGGAGTTGCTAATATATTTATTATTAATTTGGACAAACAAAAAAATATTGAAATTTAATATAAATTTCTTTTGAATGCAGTTTTTTTTATGCACAAGCAATCATTTTGTATGAAAGTTTGAATCCGTTGGGTTGCTTTGTTTTTTCTGTATCACTTTCAAAGGTGTCACTTAGGAATCGAATGTTGAATGGCAAATTCATAGCTATAAAATACAAATTATTAAGTGATAAATATTATGTCATATTTTTTAGATGGTCTACTTACAGCAAATTGTTCTATGCTTAGTGTCCGTGTCCTTCGATCCAAATTTATTCCCACAGAGACCACCAGCTGCTACCATTAGTAGGTCCGTCATATCAGTCTTCATAGTTGCACCAGGAATTATGACACAATCTTGTCCATTAACTCCGCTATTGGCTGGACCATCGCCGCAGCATTTGCCATCAGCAATTGCTATATCCCCATTTCCACTTATTTGAAAGTCAGTGTCTTCTGTTGCTGTCCAACAAATTCGACAGTTTCCTCTTTCTCTTCTAACGCAAATTCGTTGATTTTGATCATCTAAATGCTGACCACCGTCAAAGTTGTAGGTTTTAACAACTCCAGTGCTACTTCCAAAAAAATATTGAGTGCATCCCTCTGGAGCCAAATTATCAAAGTCACAATCATATTGTGTGATTTTAATGTTCCACATTTGACGTGTATTGGAACCTTGTAAGTTAAAAGCTAATTCATTGCATTGCTCTGAACTATCCACATACACTGATTGGGAAATACGAAATAAAATAAAATATAAGTGTCTTCTAAATTATAGGATTAAATAATTGAATAAAACTAACTGTGTTCGCCACTATTCATTCCACAAATGACTGGTGGAGAAGCTCCGCCTGGATTTGTTACACCAAAAGTATCAGTGAGACATCTTTGTTCGTTAGTAAGTTTTGTTCCACCTAATTCTGTAACTGTATTCGTATTCGTTGATGGACCAGCAATGTCAAATGTTGTAAAATCTAAACGAAGTTGACAAATGTTATCACTACATGGGCATATCTCAAGTCTGCATTGACCATCTGCAACATTCTGTCCAAGGAAGTATGTGCAGTTTTCCGCTGATCTCTGACCACAACCAAAGGTAACTGAAGATAAAAATAAAATGCACGTAGATCAAATGTACTAAGAGGTACTTGATATGATTGACTCACAAACACAACAAACTCCATAACCTGAAGCACAATCTCCAGCAGGAGTACCTCTTCGAGCGGTGCATTCATCGGCAGTATAGCAAGTACCATTTGTATTACCACTAGTCGAGCAGGGATCGTTCCTGAACCTATAAAGTATTTATGTTAAATAAGAGTCCAAAGTAATGGAGTCAGTAGTGTTTCTTACCTAACCACAGAGAAGACATTCACTAGATAGTTGTCAAAAGAAAAGTAACATTTTAAGAAATTTTGGAAAAATATTAATTAAGTATGCATGCATTTGTACAAAAGATATACTTACAGACTTTCTTATCTTTTATTGTGGTATCATCCCCATCTTCTTCAAGTTCTTTTGAAAAGGAAGTAGAAAGAAATAGGAGCAGAGCTCCCAGAACCACCCATGTCTCTCTTAAAAATAGTTCCATTGCCTTGCTTGATTCTATGTGTACTGGATTGTTACCTTCGCATACGATTTTCCATTGTGGTTTCTCCATATAATAGTATATTTCATAAATGTGCTGTGTAATTCATACAATTACAATCCAACCATTTTTTTTTTTTTTTTATCAATTTGCAATATTCAGTGTAATAACTAAAGTTCTCGTTATGTCTTATAAACTGGTTTTTTGGCAGAGTAAATAGTAAATGAATAAGTCAACATCTAATGCCCTTGAATTCTATACTCAGCATTTTTGAAATACTTATAATAATAGATTTTTTTGCAGTGGAGGGAAAGGAAAAAAAAAATTACTCAGTATTTTTGCTCATAAAAAAATGGGTCAAAGGGAGCTAAAATCTCGAAGTATAAACGCTCTTCGTATCAAAAGTGTTTGATACTCCATGAAGATCACTTCTAAAATTAAGAATTTAGCCATGAGGAATTATTTGATAATAACTATTTTATGCTTGACATACTTTGAATATGTCTTGGGAGTTGAGGAATCTCATGATGTCCAAACTAAGTCCAACGAGAGGGATGAAAAAGGTAAGGCTTATTTCTTGAATGTCCAAATTTATAACATTATCTGTAAACCCATGCTCAGTTTTCAGCTTGTTCTCTATTGTTCAGTTTAATAATGAACCATGTCGAAGCAACATGGTCCTTACAGGGTGAGTAAATATGATTATTCTAAGTTAGGGAATCAGTGTTATTGTGTCTTGTATGTTTTTAGATCAACAAATACTGGCTTCCGTAATGGAACTTGTTATACTGCAGCTGAATGCGGAGAAAGAGGAGGATCCGCCTCTGGATCTTGTGCTGGAGGGTAAAATATAATTTTTTTGGAATAAAACATAGATCATTATTTTAAAAAAAATAGATTTGGGGTTTGCTGCGTGTTTATGGTACAAACTTGTGGAACATCCGTTTCTCAAAATTGTTCCTACATTAAAAATCCTAATAGTCCGGCACCCCTTACCGATACTGCTCCGTGTTCCTTTACCATAAACAAATGCGCTCCAGATGTTTGTGATTTTCGCTTGGATTTTGAAATGTTTTCCATCAGTGGCCCGTCATCCTCTGATGAAATGATGGGGGGAACTTGTGTAGATTCAATGATGGTTACCACTGTGAGTATTGAAACATTAAAAAATTCTTTGATATTAGAATTTTCCCTTACTATCTAGCCAACAGGGCAACCCATTCCAACGATTTGTGGCACTAATAATGGACAACATAGTGAGTATAAAATATAAATCATCATGTAGGTATACTATGTTTATTTACTTATTTACAGTCTACGTCGACGTCGGGCGAATGCCCACAGACAGTGCTACAATTGCATTTCAATTTATGGGAGACTCAAATAGAATGTTTGATATTAAAGTTACTCAAATTCCTTGTAATTCTGAGAGTGCGTAAGTTTTTAGTTTTTATTTTATCCATTTATATTTTTAATTTTACAATATGTCTCAGACCTCCAGATGGTTGTCTCCAATTTCACACTGGAACTGCTGGAACGTTTGAAACGTTCAATTTTGATGGAAATCTTCAACATTTAGCAGATCAGATGCAACAAGTTTGCATACGACAAGAGGAGGGTAAGTAGGAGATAATTTTGACGCAAAAAAAATAATTTACTAACTGTATTTTGAATATCCATTGATTCAATCTTTAATAATTAAATAGGATTTTGTTGTATCGACTATCAAGTTTGTTCAGATACGGATTCTATGACCCTTGGTAATGGAGGAATAAAAGATTTTGCAAAGTCTGTAGTGGGTACTGAATGCACAGGAGACTTTGTTATTATTGAAGGATCATCATCAACTGGACTACGTGATCTTCAACAACGATATTGCGGTGGCAAGTTATCTGACGTAAAAGATGCAGAAGAAAGTACAGCTATTAGAGGTATGACCTTGTCATTAATTTGAAATCTCTGTTAGTAATTTTACATTCCATTTAGATTGTACATTACCATTTGAAGTAACATTTGTGACAGATAACATGGAAGAAATGTCAACAAAAAAAAGCAGAGGAACTTGTTTCAAGTACAATCAAGTACCTTGTATGTAATACGTAGTAGTACATTTACACAGTTACAAGAGCATCATTTGTTTTATAAACAAATGATGCTCCTTAAGGATTTTGATGTAACTCTTGCAGTACTTTTTATAAATAAATTAAAATTATTTTTATAGTAAAATGCGATATGTCGTTCTTATTATAAACTATATGCATATATTCATTATCTGTATACAGTATAAGTTGGATACCTTGAATTCGGAAATTTCAAATCAATAAGCTTGGTCCTTCACTTATAATAATAAAATAAATTCGCTTATTTTAAATGTTTTTCGATCACTTGAATAGATTGTATTTCTTCCCTTATTTAATGCAATCACAAATCCCAGAGCATTATTTTAGTATAATTAGGTATTGAAATTTGTATAAATGTTTTTTATTTAACATTTAGATTTATTGTGCTATTATGAAATCAAAAGTTATTTAAGAAATTGAAGAAAAGTATTGATATTAAACGAAATAACCCTATAAAGAAAGACAATATTGCTAATATTGTTTTTATAAACTTACCAATTTATTTGGCTTATTATTGAAAGTACTAGGAAATGTAAAATCAAAAATAAAATTGAAAGTTTTTTTTTTGTTTTGTTTTCACATCAGCAAAAAAAATGAGGAGTCTTCTCAAGTTCGAATTATTCGACATCTTTAGTATTATCCGAGGAATTTTACAAAATACTTTCAGAAGAAAAAATTATTCAAGGTACCTAATGAGTAGAATTTTGAAAAAAGAGCCCTCCTACGAGCGTTTTTTTACACCAAAGTCGTCCCATTTTGCAAGCCGAAGTATGTTATGCATTTGTTTTTGTTTTTTTAAGCTATCATCATTATTTTTTAATTACAAATCTATTTGATTGACAAATATGTTTTGAGATATGAATAAAAAAAATTGCAATGAAACGATGTCACCAAATAGACATTTTATGAGGAATAATGACTTCTTCCTCTATTTTGCGTAGCGATGTGCTCAAATGGATTAAATAAAAGCTGCTTCAGAAACGAGAAGCAAAATAATATTTGTTTCTTCATTCCCTCCCATAGTTATTGAAGAGTCGACAGTATCTCAAGAGGCATGATGTTTCTGATTATTACCATATATTTTATGGCGTCAACTCACGCATCCTTTTTATGCTACTGGGAATGGTCTTCTTGATTTTTTTTAAACATCTCTACCTTTGAGTACTTCCATTTGTTATTGAAGTACTTGGAAATATTGTATGAATAATTTTTTTCAATTCAATTTGGGGATAAAACTTTAAATGAACATTATTTCATGATGACAAATGAAGTGAAGAAGGATTTATGTAAATTAAATAAAGAAATGAATGGTAAAATAGTAACATCATAGATTGCTGAATACATGAATACTTTCATTTTTGTCAATTCTTCTGTGACCTTATGCATGGACGAGAATTAGAAAGCATGAGTAGTCCGTTCTAACCAAAAATGAAAGCTGGCCCAATGATCTAGGGCAATTACACTTTTGAGTCAATTAAATAAATTGGACCTGTCAAAAGGGGTTAGGCTCAAGTTCAAGACAAAATATGTATGTCTTTCCCTTCTAGAAAGAAATAATAATAATGGCCTTCAAATTGCAAATATATATATTTTTTTTTCAATTTATAATCTCGGCCCGCTTAAAAGAAGAAGAAAATTGCTTTCGTCCTTTGACATATGCCATAACAAAGTTTGGGATAAGGAGTAAGGTTGTTCTTTACACTAAAACACAACAATCAGTGCTGTAGTGATATCCTTTTCCTACAGACATAAAAGACAGTGTGTAGAATAACTAAGAAACAAAGTTACTTTATCTCTTCAAAAACGTTCAGAAACATGCCTAAGGAAATTGTGAACTTGACACTCAAGAGATCAGGAAAGAATGAGGCCTGGGGATTTGTCATAATTGGTGGTAAGGACCAAAATTTAACAGTTAAAGTGGGAAAAGTAAAGCCCTATAGTCCAGCAGAAGAGGCTGGACTCAAAACAATGGATTATGTATGGCAAATAAACGGAAAGGAAGTGTTTGAAATGAGTCATAATGATTGTGTAAAAGAGATCAAGGACTCAGGAACATCCTTGTCGCTCTCCACTGAAAGGTAAGCTGAAATGATCAGTAAAGGGGGGCAGGCTTTCTAATAGATAATAGAGATAATTACAAAGATAAAAGACCTTGTATCCTATCCAATGCATTCTATTATCTCAATTTCTTTTGATTACAAATATTTATAAAACAATTTTTGCCTGAAATTCCAACTAATACATCAATGCATCTAACCAGTTGCTTATCTTATTATTATATATTTTCTTTTCAATCCACTAAAATTATATATTTTTAGAGGAGACCATATTGTTCCAAACTTTGAGGAGATCTGGCCCAGCAAGAAAGGGCCAAAAGCAGAGAGAAGGAAAAGAGGATTGGAGTACTACTATGATGCTATGCAGAATGGGCCTCAGTTATCAGGTAAATAAGATATCTTTCTATTAATCAGCATATTTATAAGCTCATGCACTGCTTATAGATTATTAGACAATCTACATCTAAAACGGGTGTATTACTAAAAAAAACCGATGACGACATAACTATTCAATGTCCAGAGGATATTATTTTGCTACTCTGGGTAGAGTCTTGTTTATTATTAGATATCTTCACTTTCATATATATATATATATATATATTGGCCAATTGCAATTGAAATTTTGCCAATTATTTTTCTTTTACTGTTTACATAGACATTTCCTACCTAAAATAAGATTATGAAATACAATATACATAGAATATATGTATTTAAAGTAGAACGTAAATTTGATCTTATTATGTTTTTTCATTTTTAAGGCTTTCTACCATTGGCTCCCAATTTCACAACCGTTGGTAAACCACAGATCTATGTAAATCAGTATGACTGTCCCATTCAAGTATACTCTGAAGATACACTTGAAGAAATGAAGGAAGAAAGGATCACAATGATGAATCCAGATTTGGTTGACCGTATTCAAGAAAAAGTTCCCAAATCTGATAATCCAATGGCGCTTATGCAAGGACGAAAATTTGATCCTGCTAAGTCAAATGCAATCAATGCCATCAATTAATCTTCAAAAGCAAGAGCATCATTCAATGAATAATATTTTCCTTTCACAAATCAAATCAATGGATATATCGTGATAAAAGTCGAAGACGACTTTACTTAGGACTCAACATTTCTACCATAAGCACAAGTTGTACCATTCTTAAAATTACATCTTGATTCAATGTTTATTTTGATCCATACGATGTTTGTAAATTGACTAGCTAAAAAATAAGTTGTTTGACTCATTTCAAACCATAAGAATAATTAGATAAAAATGTATAAAGAGTCATGGTTATAATCTCTCAACCTTTTGTATGTCATGTTGTAATTGTACTATATTCATTAACTTCTTTATATTTGTAATAAACTATTTTGAGTATTTTAACAATATCATTTACTATTTAAGTTTGCGCAATACGGATGCATCCTATTTTTATGCGTATAGGGTTAAAGGATTTTCAAAAAGCTTAATATTTGATATTAATTGTTTTCCCACCAAGTAAATCAATATACGGTTAATAGAGTTAATCCTGACCTAGGAATAAAAAAAGTGGGCGAAAAGATAAATTGTATTTTGTTGTAATACATTCCTTAAATAAGTGTGTAGAATTGTTATTTATGATAGGAAAATATCCAAGTCAAATATATGATATATGTGTATTATCTTAGGGAACTCCTTATTTTGGGATAGTATACTTTAAAAAAAATAAAGCCATGGCATCAACAGTGATTTTAGAGTTGTAAATTTTATGCAATTTCTCGCTTGCGAGATTTTTTGAAGTTGGCAATTTGAACAGTATTTTTTGTTTCCAAAGGGAAAAGGGAAGAGTATTTACTTGATGGTAGGGACTTCATATCTGTATAACACGTGTAATCTCCATTGAAAAACATAATTAGTTATTTCAATAAAATGCTTCATGAAGTAAACTTAAAATCCTTTGTCGTCGATATTGGAGGGGAAAATGTTTGGAGTTACGACGAAGATTCCAAGAATTCGTCGGTTCGACAATCCCTTTTTGGACTACTTGAAATCCTTTGTTCCTACAATGTGTAGACAATGGTTCTAAGAACAATACATCCGTCCATCAGAGTATTGTCATTTGCTCTATGGACTTACCAAAGTCTATAGTCCCATGAAGAGTTGGCAAATGCTCTAATGACCAATTTAAACCGTTTTAAATATAAAATCTTAGAAATTAAAGTAATAATTTCAAAAAAATTTCCCTAGGATTAAGGATTTTTTCTGTGATTTCACTGTGATCTTCAGTTTTGATGGAAATGAGTTTCATCTGATAATCATCAGATCCCTTATGAGACACTTTGTAAGACTTGATATTTTTTGGAACGTTTATGTCCTTTACCTTATATAGAACTCTCAAAGTGTCATATTTGATGATAGGAGTGTTTTTGTATTTAAAGAACTTGGTATTGGTGATGATGGATTCTGCTGACACTTCAGTACATGTCTTTTTAGTATAGAGCTCTATGAAATTGAAAAAAAATTGGTTGAATAACGATCATGAGTTGGTCATTGCAGGAGACAAGCATTTTGATCTTATCTGTAAATAAATTAAAAGTATTAGAATTGTCTTCAATTACGAAGTTAATAAAGCAAATATAATGTTAACAAAGTAGGGTTCAAGTCCAATTCGCCGTTATAATTATTATTAGTTTACGAGCTATTAGGTGAAAATATGTATATAATTTTCTAACATATTAATTTGAGATTATTTCCTTCCACTTACTTATTTTCTCATCTTTTGTCCATGCCTACATCTATAAATATAAAATGGAGCTCCAATTATTCGATATGTACGACGAGATTTTTGAGATAAACAAAAACACACTGTATTCTCCCTTCAGCTGTTTTTCATCAATTAACTCTTCTTGAAAATAATTGAATATACATACTTATATACTAAACCAGTCCGTAATTATTCTACAAATTGAATTTGAATTTATAGACTGTAAAATGTTGCAAGAGTTTAGAAATGGAACTGGGTTTGGGTTAGAAATTAAGAAAAAAAATTTAAATGCATGCTATCACATTAAAATATAAGAATAAGATTTTAAGTTCAGAAGGTCATAATGCCCTTTAACAACTCTCATTCATCTTGACTTAATGGGATTTACTCCTTCATTCTAAAACATCTTTGCTTTTTTGTTTCGTTTCCTTCATTTTTAATTTTCAACATATCGATGTTGAAAGGTATAGCTCCACACGATTGGAATGGACCCAACATCATTCCTATATTTAAAAAATGAAATTCTTGAGATATCAAAAACTACAAGCCCATCTTAACTACTAGCCAGGTATTTCGTTTAATGGAGAAACTGGTAAATATTAAAATGAAACGTTTTTTGGATAACAAGGTCATTTCTTCGAGTCAGTATGGATTTCAATCAGGAAAATCATGCGTGATCAATCTTTTATCTCTTTGGAACAAATTAGTGAGAAGCAAGGACTCATCCATTGATACTTACGTATCTACTTTGATTTCAGAAAGGCTTTTGACAAAGTTGTGTATAAGATTCTGAAACATAAACTTTTACAAATAGAAATAGAGGGATGCTTGCTACAATGAATATCATCATGGCTACGAGGACGTGAACAAGTGGTTATAAATGGAACAATTTTGGCCTCTTCCAAAGCCCTTCCTCGGTTCCCCAAGGCAGCGTCTTTATGTTAACGATTTATGCAGGAAATTGAAGTCTAGCATATACATATATATAATATGTATACGAACTTGCTACTTGTCGAATACACCAATAAATAAATATGTTTTTAATCTAATGATTATTTATTTTTATTTTTTTTGGTTTTTTTGACCTTCTTTTCAATTTCACTTGAGAACTTCAGTTGTATGTGCGCAAACACTCTCCCAATTCAGGGTTTGGCTTGATTAGGCTAAGTCTTGTGACGTTCAAATGTAAAATAGAGGAATAATTGTAGAACTCTAAATCTTAAGCTATACCGGTATATAAAATATAAAGAAAAAGCGAAAATTGACCTGGTAATTCTGACAATTTGATAAATATTCAGGAGAGAGTAGTGTCAGTTTTATTATAGCGGCTTCTTCCTTAGATTATACATGGAAACACATTGATAATCTTTGATAGGAAATACACACAAATTTATACCTATCAGACAATTATATTATTTATATCAAGGATTCTAAGTTCGTTCGATTAAGCATTTTATTGATTCAATGTTATCTGTAGACAGCGTGTATTACTTCATAACATGTGGTTAGTGCTACATGTTCTCCCCTCAAGGATTTCAGAATAATGACAAAATATTTACAAATAAAAAATATTCTACAGATTACCAACTACTAAAAATATCGCGCACGAAAAGAGTGCTTAGGTTTTACTGCTCTAGGACTAAAGGAGGGTTTACATATTGACATATGGAGAGGCAAGCTTCATTAGATGACTTCATTCTCACTTACGTGTGTAAAAATTATACTTATTTTCACTTGACTTCTTGAGCAAAGAGAACGTGCTTCTACATATTATTCCCTTTTCTCTGCCATTTGTAGATGAGTGACATATTCTGCCGATTTTTTTTTTCAATGCAACGGTGAGGTCGATGATATGTACAAACATTTTTTTCAGGTTGGCCCTCTTCTTTAAGTGCATTGATCTCTAATCAGACGACGCTTGCATAAACTTGTTTTCATGAAGCTTTGCAACCCAACATTTCTCCTTACGTCGTACTGTACAGCCACTGTAACACGTGTGTATTTTTGCTTCTTTGTTTTATGGCTCTAATTCGGAATAACGATACGTAACCAATAGGTCATGAGTGTAGTTTACTTATTTTTCTTTTATTATGTCTTTGACTTGTATCTATAAATGGTATGTTCATTTGCTCATGAGAAAAATCTAATCCTTTTATGATTACAGAAGGAAAAACAGTTGGTAATTTGTTCTTCTTTTTTCATCAATTTAAACTCCACCCTATATTTGTAGTGAATTTTGTTAAGAATTCATAATAAAATTATGATATAAATATAATATTTATATTTTCCCTAAAATAATATTTTAGTTGTAGAAGTCTCTCCTCCTTATAACTGTAGTATATTTTTCTATAATAAGTAGCTGATATCAACAGCCGCCAACACTTGTCATTCTACAAAAGTAGTATCCCTATTCATGTCCTATTGGAACATTTATTGTGACTGATCCCTCTACATATACTAAATGTTGTATAAAGTATTAAGCCTAGTGTTATTGTACTCAAGTAAACCAGTCTTGATGTATAGGTAAATATTTGAAATGAACAATAGATTTTGAAGCAAAGTGTTCGAATTTAATTGTTGCTCTAAATTAATGTATTTACCCGACATGATTGGAAAAATATTGTTTTTCCAAAAAAAAATATACTTGAAAATCAGTTTTATTGGTAATATAAACCAGTAATATATTTTTATATTTTTTTAGAAAATAGTTGTTTAATTAAGTCATTTTATATCATCACTAGTTAAATAAATGTTAAATTTATCATAAAAAAATGTTTCGATGGTACTCGAAAAAAATAAAACTTAATCATATTGATTCAAAGTTTTAATGTCAAAAAATTAAAGTGCAAACACTTCAAACATACAGAAAAAAGGAAAAAAAATCCTACTATATTGGAAAAGACTTCTTTAACAGAATTATAAGTTTTATTTCTTGTTATGGTCCAATCTCAAGGTAAAGACGATTATTGTCATACATTACATCATATAAACCCAGGGAGGAATATTAGATTGGATTCGGTAAATAAAAATAAGATCCTTCTCTTGATGACATGAAAAATCATTGAACTCAGTTTCTGTGACTGTGAATCTCATAGCCTTGTGGCTCTTCTTATGATTATAGCAATAAAAGTCATTCAATACTTAACTTTTTTATGGATATAGAATTATCTTCAAGTTTTTAGTTTGATAATGTTTATTTATTTATTTAAAAAAACGAATGTATGAAAAATGGAAAAATATACCATACATACATAAATGTTTGATAAATGAAATAACCTTTAAAAAAAGAATATAAATTTTATTAATTTATGATTTCATTTCATATCGAGAATATCTATAGTATAAGAACAAGTCAATTTATCCCTTAAGTGACAACACTCTTTCGGTATTAGATTTAACCTTCAAGATATTAATTTATTATCATTATACATCGTCTTTTAATTCTAAAAGTTTTCGATATATCGGACCCTACTTTTTTAGCTTTTTTGGCCCATTTTCCAACTTCAATTTAAGCCTTGAAGGATACTCATTTTGTGCATTAAAAAATAATGATTTACTATTGTATTTAATGCAAATTTCATTTCAGGTCATTGTTTTGACTAAAGGGGGTTCTTGGGGACACAAGCAGCAGAAGTAGGCCCAAAAGTCGACCAAAACATTTGTATTTAAACAACTCCTTGAATATTACATAAAATGGATTAATAAAGAAAACATTAAAGAGCTGAGATCCACAGCTTTCAAACAAGATGTCAAGCGCCCGATACGACTCCTTAACTAAGAAGAAGTCGTCCATCTAAGTGTGTACATTTTCATTCAATTTTGAGCAAAAATTCGCTAGAAATCAAAGACTCACGGTAGAGCTACTTAAGTAATAGCGGGCAGAAGGATTAAGAAATCAGCTGAAATTTCAAAAATTTCTTTGTATACTTATAATTCTTCTATTTTTTGGACGAAATTATTTGCATGATAGCTTCAATTAAGGTACAAACATAACTTTTTTATATTTTTTCCATAAATTTACTTTTGGAGATACATTATGACTTTCAGAAAAAATTAAACCAAAATTGAAGGAAAGATTGTGTGAGATTATCGCAGCTTTTATGATAGATAAGGTCATAAACAATAAGAATTTTTAATGAATAAGCAAATAAGCTTATAAATTTTTTTTTTATAAGTTTGATGAAAAATATTGTGTTAAGGTGTCACCTAGCATGATTTTAAGTACTAATTACTCGTTTTAAAATGCATGCATCATAATTTTTTCTATTCAAGTTTTATTAATTGTGATATAAGTACGTCGGGGAATAAGTAAACTAAATCCAACTAACTTTTTCTATAACCTTTTTAATCAAATAGTAAATATAAGCATGAAGTTGACATTTTGAACTCTAGTTATTTTTTAAAACACTTTTTCAATTTTTTGGAAATGACATATCGAGATCCCAATGTTTTATAGCCATAATAATATGAAATGTATGTAAGCTTTCGATATACTTACTTTACCTCATTTTTGTTATGATTGTATAGTTTCAAACCAATCAAGACTCCTCAAAAATATGTCTGAACCAAGATCAAAAGTTTTCAAACTGGGTGATGAACATTTTCTCAAACAAATTCAAGGAGAAACAAGATTTTGTTTCTAAGAACAAGAATAGAGATATATTTCCTTGTCATTTTCAAAAAGGAACGTCTTACTCTGATCCAGTTCTCGAATTATTCAATGATTAACTGAACGTACTTCTGTATTAATTAAGGTAAACAAATGGTGTACAAATAAATAAAATTTGAAAGACTGGACTAAAAATGGAAATAAAAACCCTGATCCATATAAAAAATTGTCAAACAAACGAGTTTTTTTTAAAAACGTCAGTGACTACTGACATAAGCCTAAATTGTCTTTCTCGTTGGAAAAGAATCTTTATGGATGATAAAATTAAATTCATGGCTCGAGTCCAAGTAGAGCCTCAAATCTTGAGAAACAATCTTGATTCAAGTCTTACATATATATTCAATACAAATCTAAGTCTTTAAGTTCTTGTAATCATATCAGCAGCAATATAAATGACCATAAAATACTTTAGGAACCATAGCTATGGTGACGGAGGAGCTAAAAGTTTAGGTTAGACATATTGTAACAATGAATAGGAAATTAATTCAGGCGGAAATGGAGCATGTTTCATATTTTGTTTATAGATCATAAAGTTGGAACTGCTTTTTTTAAATCCCATTTATTGTTACATCTTTTTTATTCTAACATTAAATAAATTTTAAATATATTCTTAAACTATGAGAGTTAAATAAAAAAAAGTTCCCTCATTGGGATTTACAAAATTCTTAATTTAGTCATCATCAAGAAAATTAAACGTCAATCATGTTGTGCATAACTAATGATAATAATTTGAAATAAAGAAAGATGTTTGGTAGTCTTCAGTCTCGATCCCCGTTACTCAAGGATCAGAATCTTTTAATGTCAACTTCATTTCTAGCTCGGGTCGAATGTAAAATGTTTCACTTTGAGTTGCAAGTCTTTTCATCTATAGTATTGTTCAAGTTGAGACTTAAGTATGATTTGAGTCAAGGTACTCAGCTCTGAGGCAACAATTCAACTATTTTTAACAGCATAAGACGCCAAATTTAACAACTACATTTGAAAAGAAGGAAATGAATAGTTAATCCAGACTTTCTTCTTTGAAAAGATTTTAAACTACAGAAACAATCAGTATACATATGTATATGTATTTATACTATTTGATACATTTGAGAAGGGGCTTGAGTCCCTGAATGCTCGTAGAACTACCAATGCAGCCGACTAAATTTCCAAGATGTTGGAACTAGTGGTCCTTTCTGGGTTTCAAAAGTGCTCATATATAAATTCTTCTTTTTTTTTTATTTATTTTTTTTTATTCAGACAAGGCTTTCATCAAAAAAGAGCTCAAATTCCTTATTGGAACACATCAATGTTGCTCTTTTGAGATGAATTACGGTGTGAGAAGTGACTCTATTACTGCTTTCAGTACCGGAGTAGGTAATTTATTTGATTGCTTTCCTTTACATTATAACCCCGTTATATATTTTAAAAAAATAATACTCCTATTTATTCAGAACTGTCATCACCGGAGTGGGAGGGCTTAGGCCTCTCCAAGTTCCAAAGCTTTTAAAGTTTAAAATTATTTTACCCAAAGGGAATGTTTCATTATAATATTTGAATAGATAATAAAATATCTCTTCCTCTAAGATGACAAATTCATTTTCGAAAGTTAAAATGTTATAATTCTTTTTGAACCGTTAAACTCAATCGAACTCTCATTAATCTTGTGCTTATATTGTTTTCGATGGTGAAAAAACTACAATAAAATGTATTATGTTTACGAGTAACTAGTTACTTCTGTGTTATTAACGTCGATATGTTTTTGGACATGTAAATTTAGTCAGTAATGCCAAGTAATTTGACGTTGATCTGAAGTAGGAGATCAATGTTCAGATCTACTAAATTCTGGCATCTCATTGTGTATCATTCAGGTCAAAAATTGTAATTGTACATGCATTAGTTTTATTTTCGATGAATAATTACTATCAAATACCAAACTACAATAAATAATTGATATTTCATCCCTAAAGTGGATAGATGAATATACTTTTCATAGTCTTATATGTAACCCTGATACAAAAGGAATGATTAAAATTCATTCTACCTTATTACATTAATTATTTAAAAAATTGGATTTTAAAAATATATTTAAACATATATTTAACTATGTTGACATTATAATATATGATGAGTGTGTGTGTCAGTAAAATTAAATTACTTTTGGATACTAAATGGTCATTTGATTATCATTGTTTGTGGCTTATAAAATGCGTTATCAAAAAAATATTTTAACAGCTCTTGTGAGAGATAAACTTAAAAAAATATAATCAACAAAGCTTAAAGTAAAGACTTGAAATATTTAATTTACAGCTTCTAGAAAAATAACAGCTTTATTTTTACTAATGGAACGATTTTTTCTGTTTGATTGTGCTGAATTAATCTCATTTAAATGTATTTGTATAATAAAAGTCTGTGTGATTTTTAAAAAAATGATCCACGTGTAAAATAGTGGTCAAAAGATTTTTTTTTCTTTTTAATAATAATAAGAATAAATAGAAATAGAAATAGAGTAAACAATTCACTGAAAGGAAGTAGAAAGAAGGAAAATAATGTAAAAACATGGAAATAGAAAGTAAGTGAATACTAGATGAGTTTGAGGAAAGGCAAAAATAATGGGTTTTTTAAGTAAGATTCATATAAATGGATCCATAATATATGTACAAACATTTGGTAAATTGTTGTTATAAATGTGAACCGATTAAGTACATACATACAGAAATTATTTTTGAAGTTATGCTTCTTCAGCCAAAAGGGATTGACTTTCAATCTTGGAATAATCTTGAGAAGGAGAATTCTTGTAGCGTGCTTTGACCTTAACAAATACAGCAATCCCTAAAACACTTGCCCCAAAAACAATTCCAGCAACATGCCACGTGAAAAGTATGCTAACCATGAGAGTTTCGCGATGTCCCTCCTGCTTCCAGAGCGTACCAAAGGGGGAATAGAGAATGAAGCCAATTTGCCAAAACCATGTACCTTGGAGAATGATCATACAACAGCGAAGAACGAGGAATACAAATTCCTTTTCAAAAATCATTTCGAAAACGGTGGATATAATAGAGGCACCCACTGCGTAGATTAAAAGGGTATGCACTTGAATATCCAATTCCGTTCGGCCCATTAAATGCCAACTAAACAAAACCCCCTCCATAATGAAAGCAATGAGGCCCAAAACGTAGTCTGACTTGGATGGCAGGCAGGATGTTTTGTAGAACAAAATAAACTCGCAGAACCCATGTAGTCCAAAAAAGGCAAACATTGTCATATGTTGTGCATTATGAAGAGAAAATTGTCCTTTGGGGCCAAACCCTGTAATGAATTCCCCGAGAATACCAATAAGGGCGGCAAAGACCTTCAAAAATGCCTCCCAGGGACAACAGGAATGAATTACCATACTTTGGAGTGTAGAACGATTTCTATAGGAGAGTCTTCGATATTTTGAGGAATAAAAGGTAACAAATCCATCCAGGAGTCCCCAGAACCCAAAAAGGAAGAAAAAGGATCCCGGAATAGCATGACCAATGAAGCTTCCCATTTCTACATGAGCTTGATTATATTAAGTAGCAATAATTGAATGGATTGATAAAAAATGGAGGGAAACAAAAAAGAAAAATGATTATTATTTCTTATTTATTTTAATTTAACTTTTTGGACGGACGAATGAAAGCAATTCTCATCTTCAGTGTAAAAGACAAACTGAGGAAGCTCTCTTCAATTATTCTCTTTCTCTTTTTTTTTTCTTCACCTTTGAATTTCAATTCTCTCAGTCCTTTACCTTTTTTTTTCTCCTCTCTTTCTCGACCAAATTATGTATGGTAAAAAAGAAAATCATAAATGTGTAAGCCTCATAAGTCATAGGTACATACTCTTGCTCTCAAAAATCAAGGTAGTGTATGAGTGCATAATAGACTAATATATACATAATATATAATATAGTAGTGGACAAATCCATTTAAATTTCCACCCACTCCTCCCTCTCCCATACGAATTATCGGGCCAGCTTTCGTCTATTTATATATGCATGTATAAATTGTACAACTCTTAGTTCAATCAAAACAGTCGTATATACAATTTTTGTGAATGCTGTATAGATGGGATGATACTAGTGTTTTGTATCACGAGGAAAACCTGAGTATTAAATGTCACAGAAAGAGTAATAATCGTCTTTGAATTTAGCGGCAAAAAAGAAAGACATAGATTCCTATTCATTTTACATTTACTCCCCTTACCTACATGCATTATTGTATTGTAAAGAAGAGCATTGGCCTTTACATATCTATACTTCACAGATATACAAATAAATGGAAATATGACTTAAGTACGATTGTAAAAATGATATCATCCTTCTTCAAGGGAAAAGTATAATTTTGAGTAAAAAAAATACGTTTTCCTTTGGACATTTGTATAAAATATGATTTGATTTAAAGCGATAGCGGACAATTGGTCAAAAAATAGAGGCACAAAGATATATACATATTTTAATGCACTTTAAAGTGTTATTGTGATTCGTTTTGTTTTTACCCTTTCTGCTTTATTTATTTATCAAAGAGTAATACAGGGTAGGGTACATTCGAAATAGTATCACATAAAAATGTATATATTCTACTCAAAAAACATGTGAATACTTCAATAAAATTGAAATGAACAAGTGCCCAAACGTCCTGTCATTATTAAGTTTCTCCCTGATATCAAAAAGTTTATTATCAGAGTATCACAATGACATCTATAGAGTCTCTTCACTCTTTTAAAATCAGACATGAGCTTTTTTTCCCTGTAGTTAATAAGAAATCCTCTATACCAACCTTCTTGAGTATCTTCCTTCCATTATTGTACTACTAGGCCTTCTGGCAACATTTTCAGTCTTAATAATTTTTTCATAATTAAATATGGCTGTAATAGCCATTATCTTGCTTTCAGCCTCCATTGTGACCAAACTTTTACAAATAAATTATTTGTTTCAAAAACAAAAGTTGCTCAAGATAAATCAATGCAAGAGTTTGAAGAATACACATAAACTGGAAATACGAATATTTATGTAAGTTTGTTATCAAACTAATTTGTGGTCACCCATATTTTTCTTGTCATTTAATATGTAGGTAAGTTAATGACTATTCGATTGTGAAGCAATATTTTAAATGTATTCATTATTTTAGAGCATAGGTACAAGTAGTTTGAATTGTGATGCCCCTGAAGGGTACACCTTATGGGTAGGTGTACATTGCTCTATATAGAAAAAATGATTTTTTGAAATCAATCAATTCATGGAAAGAAAAGGTGTTATCTAGATATCGTTCTTCTCAATAAAAAAATTTTATAAGAGGGGAGAGGCGCTAAGGTGGGATTATATACTACAGATTAGGTTTACTTATGAATTTTCTAAGCAAAATTTGAGATTTGTGAGTGCAGATGTAAATGCAAATATTTGTAACCTTGTTTGAACTTTTTTTTTCGTCCTGATTTTAATTGTTGTTTTATGTTTGCTTCAATATATTAAATAAAATGAAAATGGGAACTAAAAATTTTGCTTTTGAGATCACCGGATTGATTTTTGATTTTTTTAATGCATATTAAAGATGTAGACACATTTTTCAAAAGTAAAAAAAAGCTAGTAAATAAGAGCAAAAAAGTAAAAAAAAGCAAAACACATTGAATAAAAATTATAAGGAACAAACGTTTGTTACATTTCTATTTGTAGTTCTGATCTTAAGAAGAAATCTTTGATGTAGAGCAGTAATGGTAAGTATAGAAGTACACACCTTCGATTGAAAATCGAGGAGCACTTACAATTAAATTCCTTACTTTTAAAGTGTGTAATTAAATATTTAGTTTTTGAAAAAGAATATTTAAATTAAGGAGAGTGTATGTACATATATTCAAAATGTTAAAATAATTCGAGGTAATGAAAGACATCTACTTTTGAATGCATTTAGAAATTATTCATTAGTAGGTAGGTATATGTGTATTTTTCTGAGTTCATTATCTACATTTATAAACAATGTATATTCAGTTATTTTTTCATGATTAAATCCATTTTATCCTCGGGTTTTTTTTATTGGTCGACAAAACCTCACTGTTTGTATTATTTGGACTGGAACTTTCTTTTCGAGAACTATAGATGAATAGAGTATTGTATTGTCATGTCATTATATTGTGGAAGTTTGCCATCCTGGAGGCATAAACAACCAAATTCTTTAAGAATAAAAAACTTTATTTCTTTCAAATTAAGGAAATTAGTGAACTGAAATGTTCTATTGCTCTTACTTTATTCCCATGAAACATTTTTCTATTATGAAAACATCTTAGTCATTTGTTTATATAACTACATAAATGGATCGAAATATGTATAATATCATAAATGTTTTTTTTTTTTTGTTTTTTTTTAAATTGAGCATGAAATTTTAAAATGAAAGTATAATTCTTGCCCAATTTGTTTTCCAATACACATTGTTACAAAGTACTAAGTACGTAGATAAATTTAATGTGTAACATAATAACAAATATTATATGTATCACTTTCCGTTTGTTAAAGTAAATAACTTGGCTCTTTCTTATCGGGTGTATAGACTTTAATAATTGTACTTAATTTTTAAATATCTTCCTTATTTTTTTCATATTACTAGTGTATTTGCTAATATTCGACAAATTCTATAATATTACTTAATAGAGTCATAAGTTACTGTTTACATATTACTCAGCTTAAAAATAATATCGCTATATTACAAAAAGCAAAATAATAATAATATTACATAACATTATTACTTTTATTTTCTTGGATTTATGATGAATATAGTGAACGATTTTAAACTAAAAAATTGCAAAGAAAAAATTTGACTAAATTACTAAAAAAATATCCCTCTTTTGGACGACGTTATTATTTAATTAATGAAAGACGTTTTGACACTCTTGTTTTGGTAAAGTAACTCAAAATTTTGATTACCTTACTACCCCTAAGTGTTGAATGAAGTATACACGTAACGATTAATAATAATAATTGAGTCAGGGATCCTAGAATAGATCGGAATAAATTACATGCTTCAAATTAACTCAACCTCTTAGACTGAATTATACAAAAATCATTTTTTTATGTTATGAATTAATCGTGGTGTAAAAAGATTATTCTGAAAGCGTAAAAATGTACAGAAGAAACAGGAAATTATCTGAGCGAGTTAATGAATAAAGTTAATTAAAATCACAGTATATCAACACTTGAATCCGAGTTTCTATCCCTTTTAAATAAATAAAATATTATGTACAGTATACAGCACTCCTGTTCCCTTAGCTGTCTATGAATGTCTCTTATCATTTAAAAAAATCATTATTATTTAAAGCTAGGCTTAATTCATGTTGAAATAAAGTATGTACATATTATATTTATTTTTTTAGTCTTGATTTTCAAATACCCTAACTACATATACACTAACAAAGATTGCATGACGGAAACAAGTTTTAAAAAATAAAAATAAATTCCTTCACTCCATTTATTATGAATGAAAGAGTACAATCAAAATGTGTTATTTTCTTATTTCATTAATTTAAGAATATTGGATGTCCAATCATATTAAATAATAATACAATTCTTGTAAAGAAATCTATTATCATTTAATTCAATGAGGCGGGACAACAAATCTTTAGTAAAATTTTGCTTTCATTTATAAATTATGATGCAGAGGAAGTAAGAATCAAAAAAGTATTTGAATATTGATTAGTGAATGGTTACGTATCGCTGCGCAATCCCCCAAACTAAAAATTTAGTATTTTTTTTTGTATTTTTTTGTCAGCTGTCGATTTTTCTACTTGTATCACATGCCCAGCTGATATGAAGAGCTCCCTATTATTAATCGAAAAATAATTTCCATACTGCAACACGTCGAGCTTTTTTGTCCACTCGCAACCTCGACTGACAAAAGGGAAAGGAAAAATTTGGAAAAACATATGGTAGCTACCCTTCTGTATTTTTCTTGTTGCCAACTTGTTAATATTTGGCAGAATTTATTATTTAGATATACTATATATTTATAAATTTTACCAATCACTGACCAATCGTTACTACTTGTAATATATTCAAAATTCAAAAAAAGGGCGCGCAATCCTTGATTTAATATATTTTTTATACATCAAAATCATAAATAATAATAATACCCTTTTTGAGATCATAACACGTAGAGTCAGCTGCTTTAAATCAAACGAGTCAAATGATGAAATCAGCTGAAGGGAGAATACAGTGTGTTTTTGTTTATCCCAAAAAGCTCGTCGTGCTACCAACTGATTTTGAACGTTTTCCTTCTCTTTCTATTGGGAGGAAATGTTGCGATACAGAATAAGGATAAAAGCATGGTTTAAGTATTAAATCAATGTTTATGTACAATATAGGAATTAAGTCTCTCACAAACTCTGATTTTGTGTAAATGGATTGATTTTTAGCGATCAAAATAGGGACAGACCTCAAGAACATATCCCTTGGATTATAATTTAATAAATTATGACGTTTAAATGACTCAGTTTATAAATATACAGTCAATAAAGCTGCTGTAGGTTGACTTGACTTGGACCCATTCACACTTTTTCTGTTAAGTCGTTCTTTCCTTAGGCACTCATTTGTTCATTTCTGAACTGATTAATTATAAATGGCTATGAGCATTTAGTAGTAGGAGCTGGATCTCAAAGTTTTCATCATAAATTTGGGAGAAGTACCAGTACCTCAATGTTGGCTCATTCACCTGTACAAAGTCAAGGAAAGCAATGTAATGAACATTGCAATTCAACAATTATTTCCATGAATAAACTCAAAAAAAAAAAAAAAAAAAATTGCAACTTCTCTTCTAGTGAATAAAGCAATGTCGTTTTGTATGAGTAGGTGTTAAGTCTAAGGTGCCAACATAGAAACAAGGATTTTTTCTTCAAAAATATGTTTATACCGAATGGTCTAAATAAATTAATTTTTCTACTAATAATAAATACTATACGCTTATCATCATTGAATGAACCCTGAGTACATAAATATATGTATTAGAGACATTGAAGAACAGAAATATGACTACTTTAGAGGGAATCCATGTATTATTTATGTTATAATTATATGTAGAGTTGGGTAGTAACGTGTTACTTTGTAATATATTACTGAAATAATATTACTTTACCAAAAGAATAATAAGTAATATTTTTTTTGTCAAGAAGTGTTTAATAATAAAAATTGTCTGTTCTACTAATAAAAAGCTGTCAAATCTGTTGTAAAAAAAAATTCTACAAAAATAAACATCAATTTACAAAAAAATCAATAACCTGTAATATAAATTAAACTAATACCATTACTTTTTTCTTCTATGTAATTAATAGGTAATATAACTTAAATTACTTTTTAATGGAATAATATGTAATCAGAATGGATGTAAGAAAACAGTACTCTTGGCGAGCGTTTTTCACAGTTCTATTATCTATTTGTTTGTTTTTTTGTTTTTAAAGTTAAAATGCTTTAAAAATAAAGAGATTTTATGAGGAATTTTGACTTCTTCCTCCGTTTACGCCGTGATGTACTCAAATTGATTAAATAAAAGGTAATTTGGGAATGAGCAGTAAAATAATACTAACAGCTTCTTCATTCTCTCCCTTAGTAATTGAAGAGTTGAGAACATAACTACTTTATGATACAATAGACAGTCTCGCTTTTACACCCTCTGAGAATAGCTCTTTTTTCACATCTCTAGTAATAGTTTAATAAATAACCTACTAAGTACCTACTAAATTACTCTACTAAGATATACATATATGTTTCTCAACACAGATTATATCTATTATTTCAATGTTTGTATGTTGATGAAGAGAATAGGGAATTATTTCTTGTCAACTTTCATTATTTATACCTAGTAAGTGAAATGAACTCTGTAACACACCTTAGAGACGAAATGAAATAATGGGTTTGTTGTGGGGACATTAGCACTCATATTGGTTTAGGAAAGATTTCTTTTTGTATTTATTTAATGTCTATGTACATTTTTGGACACATACTGCATATCAAAGTAAGAATATATACAATGTGTCCTATAGGACATTTGTCCTGTTTTTCCTTCCACATATACAAACTCACATAGGAACAACTACATATTATATGTATTTATTGACTTTAATTAGTGTAATCAGTTGTTTTCCTAATGAACAAAAAAATTAGTTGTATTTCACTCAACATGTTGTTTTTAATCAAGGATAGGTTTCAATAAAGGCTAGGGTTATTTTAAATAAACTTGTGTATAATTTATTTTTATATTATTATCGTCATTAATACTATTAGAGACCTCAAGTATAGTCAAACCATTTAATGCAGTGAATATAATAACACTTTTTCTAGTAGCCCTAAGTTAGTTAGTAATTTTCAGTGTAGACCCTGCCTCAAAAAGATTCGTTATCATTTTTATAAAAGTTTAAATCAGGAAGCAAGAACTACTCACAGCTCAGATTATGCATGTTGTAAGGATAATATGCTCCAAATGAGGAATTGCTCATAAAGTAGATACAAATTTAGAAGATGAGTCTGAACATTTTATTCTAGTAATTTGTCAGTTTGAAAAAGGCATTATCATTCATCCAAGAAAATAAAAGTAATGAAGTAAAGGAAAAACTTTTTCCAAGGAATAAATAAAGTAACTTTGTTACTTTTCAAATTGAGTAATAAGTAACTTATAACCCAAAAAAAACATGACCACAATTTTTCTCAAACATTTTCTTTCCCTATTTTTTTTTTTTTTTTAGATGAAAATTGTATAGGGGCAGTAAATTTTGTAAATCTGTAGCCGAGGGGTGATAATGTTTACGTGCTCACCCCCTCTCATACTCATACCTGTGAAATTTGTACTTGAGCCTATATACAAAGTACTTACGTACGTAGGAGGGGCTTTGAAATTGCGAACAGAAGCGAAGAAGATAGTGTGGGGATTGTGTAGATAGGCTGATATTTTAAGCTTGAATAAGAAAAAATATAGTTGAAAGTGATAAATTATTTGCTACTACAAAAATTTTGAACAATGTCTTGTCTTCCACTATCATGAATGGTCACCAGTGTCTTTTGCTTCAAGAAGTGAGTAAAAACCATGTGAGCTTAATCTTGAGTGACTCACAAAAACATGTCCAACAAGTTATAGTCTTTAGACTTTGCTAAATGACTTGATTGCATTTGTTCCTTTTGTAACTAATTGAAACACAGTATTCCATTCAAGATTCATTCCAGCTCCAGTTGTAGATGAATTTAATCAAAGACTTCAAGCAGTGGAGCCTGTTGGATATTTTGAAAATTAAAATAAATTTATGTTTTATAGCCAATCAAAGAAACTTTTGGTAGAGGAGTTACAAAAGGCAGCAATGTTTTCCATTTGACTTCTTATGCACATCACTACAAGAAAAATTAACCAAATGTATATGTAAATATGGGGTTGCGTCTGGTTGAGGAAAGATGTTGTCAATTGACATGTTGTATATCATAAAATAAAATTTAAAAAGTCTAACAGTTTCTTGGAGATCTTCCCAAAGGGATTAACAATAAAAAACATAGTCTTCTATGGTATCTACATGACTCCCTAAATCGATTTCAGATAGTATAAAGTAAGAAAGCAAATCTCTTAATTAATCAAGGATACAGTTTGAAATACCTAAAACCCTTATTCCTATACATATTTTTCAGCAAATATTATGGGACTAATTATAACTACTATAATCAATGCTCCACTACATTTAATATAAGAATGTTAACCCATATTTTTATTCCCTTTGTGCATTGATTAGTTTGACTCATAAATTTTAAGGTAAAGTATTCCTCACAACAACAATCACATAATTGAGTCATTAAATTCAACAATATAATCCGAATGGACTCGCATTAATTTTTCAGACAGACTTGTGGATTTAATGTGAATTTAAGTTAGAAAATATTGTACATGATTTTGAGCGAGATGTGAATCAAATAAAACATTGAAGTATATAAGCAGAGTAACTAAACCTAGCCTAACATTTGTATATTTTTGTTACACATCTTTTTGATAGAAATGATTAGCCATATGGAAAATATGTATGTATCTAACAACCTTATAAATATTTAAAAAAAACAATATTCCATCAGTGAGGATGACGGATGATAACATCTGGCACACTTCCGTAAAAAAGATGGAGTGAAATTATTGGCAGCCTTCTAACAATATCAGTAACTCCGGATGGAAATGAAAGATATTGATCGAAAGTGAGGTAATAATTAATTATATATTACTTATAAGGTCTACTACATATGTATGTATGTATGTATGCATTGTCTGGCTATAGATATACCTATGTAGATAGTAGCGGCTCCATGCAGAAATTTTACGATCGAAAGGCGTATTTATGAATATGTAACCTGACATTTGACATTTCCATAATAATGATTAAATCTATGTGTTTTGATGAAATGTATTTACATAGTAAGTGTTTATATAATACCTGTATCTATAAATATTCAGTCATCATAACCTAGTACTCTACTCGATTGGATCCTTCTTTTAGTTGTATTGTTAGTGTAAATTATATATAAATAATATAATTAATTAAACTGGCAAAAGGGAAATTTGTATGTATGTTAATAAAATATACATCTAAATATGTACATACAGCATAAATACACATACACGCGTCAGATATATTTCAACTCAGCTGGGGGGTATTTCACAGAATGGTAAAATTACACTCTGACCATTCATACCCTATTAAAAAGTACTCTTAATGTAACTATGATTTATGTCATTCCTTTGCTAACTAGTTTGGTTAAAATACATTTTGAGTTATATTTGAACTCAACTCAATTGATCATTGTTTAAAATATGAAATTTTCTCTTTTACATATTTTTAGGAACTTTGGGCTACTTCCAAAGCTATGCAGTCCCCTTATGATCATCCTCACCCTCAGTTTATGTTAGTATAATGGGACATGATCAGAGAGTAAAAATTATGCGAAATAATAAATTGCTGCAGAGAAATTGACACAAATAGATAGTCCTTCCATTAAATAAGAATATTAAACATAGTATCACATATCATACCCCCCCCCCCCTAAAACAATATGTTTTTAATAGGTATGTAGGTATCAACTGTATTCTTTGATTTACATATTATTTGTGTAATGTCTCACAATAGATGAATGTTTTCTTTAGCATTTATAACTGTATGTAATATACCTACAAATTGAAATGTCTTTAAATAGATAGCATGTACTAATGATACAGTAAGTCCGTAAATTATCCACATTTTAGATTTAGATAGTATCCACAATGAGTGATTTATTCTTACATCACTAAAGATGAAGAAGAGAATGGGTAAGTTTTCCTGGATAAAAAAACAAAAACAAATAAACCTACGCATCCACTAATTTCTAAATTTGAAATTCAAATCCGCATTTTTAGATATAATACTCAATGCATCAATTACCCTTGGTTATGTTGTATGTACATACTTTTATTTTTAGTTCCCAAGGTCATGACTCAATTTACTCACATGATGACGTAATCCATGTGCTGAGTAATTTAAGTACATAATTGTATAAATTAATATCAAACACCCTTAATTGGGGTATTCATTACTTAAAGTGAGAGAGTAATTTAATATTATGCATATACAAAATATTTAGCACACAATATGATCGTATAGATAAGCAGCTTGGAAAAACTCCTATCAAATAAGAAGATTTAAAAAAAAGAAGAAAAAAGGATCTAATAATAATCATAAAATGAGTCTTGATTAATTTAGTATTTATGTTGGTTGATTCATTTTCTACGAAATATGTGACCTAATGTGGGAATTGCATCTCCTTTATGCTCATAAATATATATATATATGACAACATGGGTACAGAATTTGTACATTTTGAGGATGGGCTTGCAAAGAGACTATCAAATAAAGTCATGAATAGAGATGGTAGATATGAATGCATTCAAACTTGAAGGGATCAAATGAATATTTACTTTATCTCATAATTGATTTCTACATACATATGCATGTTGAATTAGCATGCTCATTGGGTAAGAACCCATTGGCCACCTCACACTTTTTCAAAAACAATAGCAATCAAAACTTGCATTATTTTTTATTCATGTCATGAGACGTCATTTTTTATAAAATTAGCTCCCCATTCTGGCACCCCCTGATGCAGTTAGCAGGCTGGAGCATATCCCCTCCCCCTTTAAATTTACTGCATATATCTATTGAATATACATTTATATTTTCATAATATAAATGACTACTTCAATCGAAAATGATTGGTATTTCGTTTGAAAATTGGAATTTTATCATAAATTATATAAGGTGAAAAAATTCCACTACCCTGCAGATAATTCCAGGTAAACCATGATGGCAAATCTTTTGGCGTTTGCAAAAGTACAAAATACATACGCGTACCAGCTGCATAATTCTTTTGGCTTCAAACTCCTGGAGGTATTTAAAGATAATAATAAATAATAATAATAATAATAATAACATCAGGCGAGTGAATCTCTCCTACTTTGTGAAATAAAAGCTCTCGATCAAATGGAAACAGGGAACACTCACTTAAGTCGCATGTATATGAGAATAATTGTCGATTTTGCTCTGTTTCTTATATCAAATGATGAAATTTTACTTGCATGAACCAACATGATGAAATTATACAACCATGAGGCCAATGCTGTAACATACTTAATGGAGCCGTACCTGCCTTTTTTTATAAAAGCGAGGGCACGCAACTGTGCTCCTTCATTTTATTTAGGGCGAGTTCAAGTTTCTGGCTACGTAGTATTCTTACGCTGGTGTGTTGAATGTTTGGATTTGTCATCTACATAGAAGTTAACAACCCCTTATTCCATTTAAAAACGAAAAAGAAAGAGAGGCAGTGTTGCTAATGATGATGATGATGTCTGTAGGCAGTCATTGAATCTCATTTGTGTGTGCCAGATGTGTTTCTTTACCTCCTAATATTAAATAGTGAGTGAGAGTTAGAAATACAAAGAAAATTAAATATACATTCACATTGGAGAAAAGCCAAAAAAGATAATCATGGGTGGACAACGAATTCGAACAATTTACATGAGTCCAGATGGACGAAGAACAGGTTCCTCCTCAGGTGAGCGAGGATGCAAGTGCTGCTTTGGAATATGTCGAATAGGAACGTGTGACGCTACAGACTTTTTTGGAAATCCATCAGGGATCATCAAAGTATTTGAAGTGGTAAGGATTAGATGTAGTCCTCTGTCAGAGGAAAGATCCGTACCGGCTTGTCTACATATATTATGTATTACGTAATTCTCGCTTAATACCTTGCAGACAGCACAAGTTTTATTTTTACTATACCTAGAGCGTCTTGCCCCTTTTTTAAATATAAATATAGAATTTTATGTACTTCGAACATTCTCGTACAAATCTTAGCTTAACTTCAGCCCCTCAAAGGAAATTATTGTTTTTATTTCACACGTGATACATGTACGCACCACGAACAATTTTTACGCCTATTACTCATATATAATATTTATGCTTTCTTTAATGTATTTAAATATCAAAGTAAAAGGGAGTTAGTTCAAGCCTGTATGATTCAAAATGCTCTACCCACACATACTGTATGTATAGCACCCTCTATCCCAATGTTTTATGCTGCAAGTGTTTATATTATTTAACATAGAATGATCATTCATCCATATTTATTTCATATTGCAGGCAATCGCCCTGGTTTGCCAATTTTTACTTTTAAAATACGGAGTCAAATATGCAGAAGGACTTGGCTTCTCCTATCACCTTATTCTCTCAGTGACATCAGCATCATTCCTTACCAACACAGTATTAACAATTATTTACGCAACTTCCCATCCTTCAAAGATTCATATCAAGTCTTCTATCTTTGTAAGTAAAACTTATTTTTTAAGGAAAGGAAGGAAACAGGTTTTTGCGTATATGTATTTAAAGGGAAGGAACAAATATGCTCAAATGTGGGTAGGGCCTATTATTATACACATATAGGTACAAATGGGTTGAAAAGGATTTTCACTTCTTTTTTGTCGTCGTCGTACACTCTGGGCAGTTTTAGAGACATTGAGAAATGAAAGGAAAAGAAGTTATTCATGTTTCTGGGAGCTCTTGGAATTTGTATTACCTACATATATCTACAAGCTTATATACATATACATATTATGCAAATGCAAAAAAAAAAAAAAAATACTTCAATCCACCTTTTCTTTCATAATTTATTTTCTCTCTTTCTTTTGTTCATTTCCGTCCATGTTTTCTTGATTACTTCATTCAAACTAGTTTTTGTATCTATGTATATAGGTATTTTTTAACTTTTTGACCATATTTTTTGACTCACGGATATACTTGATTTTTATGTTAATTACAGAGTCTATAAATATTACAATATATAGTTATTAATCACCCTTCATTCTTAATACATATTTTGGAGTGAACTCATAACTCATTCTTTTTCTTTTCAGGAATTAGTTTTCAATTTCGTGTTATGTTCCTTATACCTGAGTATATCCCCATTATTTGCGAAAAACGTACATAGTCATTTATTTTATTACTACAATACCATATCCAATTTCCAAGCATATCCTACTTTAACTGCGTCATATGTAAGCATATTTTTATTCGCTCTTAACAGTATTTAGGTTGTAGCTAATAATACATTTTTTTTCCTTTGTTCATTTTAGATTCTTGGTTTTATTGCTGGTGTCATTCACGGAATTGATGGTTTCCTTTCATTACGAGATTATAGGAAATATAATTGATTAGTTATTAATCAAGTTCACTTAGATTGTTATATTTTTACAAGTCAACTTTGATGTTATTACTAATACAATCATATCTGTTTGTTTGTTCTTATTTGTTTTTATATGAAATGATAGAAGCTATTTTATTTATACATATGCATAAATATATTCACATACATAATATTATATAATTATATTTTAGTCAATGAACATATTTTTTTAATAGTTTGTTTAATAAATGCGACTAATTTAGTCATACGATTACATTTGATAATAAATGTGTTTTACAATATTAAGAATCTTTCAAAGATTTGATCATTTTTAATATCCAAAGGATGGATGGTCTTCTATCTGGGAAGTACATAGTTGTTGAGGTAGGTGGAGTATGTTGTAGAAGCATTTCTCTATTGGAAAAAAGATTCAATATAGAGTCTACTCAAGTTAAGTTCATGTGATATGTACTTTGTAGTCAAGACTACCTAATTGTTGAAGTCAAAATATCGTATTCTGTCTTTCAAAATAAAATAAAATGTCAGAAAGTTTTGCGTGAAACAAAAAAAAAATGAGCTTTAATACATATACATATTTTACTTCAGTAATAACTGTTTGTTTAATCAAAGAGCTTAATGTATAAAAATAAAGCAAGGGAATGATATCCTTAGGAAAAGAAATATTTTGATATATATGCATATTTGTACTCAGTATTAATTTATGCATTATTAGAAAAATAGAAATTTCAGTATGAAGCCTTGATATTATTTACATATTTCTACTCTATCCTCAAACAATGAAGAAGTATCCTTCCTCAACCTTCAACTCTAATATAAAAATGATAGTACCTTGGATATTTAATTATTTAGGTGTCTTGGAATCGAAATCAGGAGTACTAAAACGTCGAGCATGGGGAACAAATCTATATGAATCTGGAGGTAAAGGAGTGCTACCAGATGAGGAGGATCCCCCACCTCCAAACAAATCCTTGATCCATTTAAACGAACTATCCATAAATGATTGAGAAGAAGAATCTGTCGTGCTTTGTGAAGAAAATCCATAATTTCGTTCGTGCGTATTTGCGTCGTTAAAATTGTGAGTGGAGTGATCAAATTCTTTATTGAAGTCGGTGATTTCATCTTGAATGTCTTCTGAGTGTTGAGCCTAGTTTTTTGAAGATAAAAAAATGTAGTTAAATCGTGATGGGGAATCAGTGACTTTCTTCTCCATTTCCTAATATTATAATATTTTAATTTCATTAGCTAGGATGTCATTTTGATATAACCCATGATTGAACCTATAAAACGAATTGAAGGAATACCTTTTTCTGTTGCTGAGAAGGTCCCGTGAGAAAATTCTTGACTCGTCCCAACATAACATTCATGTCTCTTCTCATTCTCTCAAAGAACTGAAATTAATAAGACATATACATGCATATCTACATATATAAAATCAACATAAAAAAACACCAAATGATACTCGTACCGTAGGCTGTGACAATGAAGGAGAGTTAAATGGACTATGCTGCTCATGAAATTGCTCAATATTCTGATTTTCAAACCCGTTTTCTCTATCTAAATTATTCTGTGGCTCATCTTCAAGTAATTGTTGAATATTTCCATTAGGTGATAAAAAATTACGAACATTCTTCATCATAGAGCTTAAGTTCTCTCTTATTCTCTCGAGAAACTAAAAAAAAAAGTTGGAGTTCAGATAGCCTTCTTTTATTCATGTTGCGAATTAAGATACTCAGTACATTTAATTATGTAGCAATCCAAGTATCAATATTATGTATAGATAAATGAATAAAATGTAACAAGATAGTGGCTTTAACATTGAAATGAATAACAAAAAAAAAAAAACGTTAATGGATTAAAGAAGTTAATCAACCTTTAAAATGAACTCTAATTATTAAATAACATGAGATTTGTTATTCCCACTCTATTTATAAGAGAGGCTATTCACCATACAACTTATAAACGTATTATTCATTAAAAAGACATTCTATCATTTCAGTTCAGACGTGAGAGTATTGATGTCTCAAGGATTCTGTTGATAAAGTAAAAACAAGTAATACTTAATATTAACAATAACTATAGCTTGTAAGGTATATAAATGAAATAGATCAATAAAAAGAATAAATTTCAAGATTTGAAATAAGAGTGACCTACATAATACTAGGTTCCTTTCTTTACCACTTAATATGTAGATATATACATATATACCAAAATAAGTAGAATTACAATGAAAACCATTTTATAGGCATCGGCTACCTAGTTACTTAAAGTGTATTTGTATTGCCTTGGAAATAAAGTGTTTTTTATAAATGTACACACATTCATATGTGAATTGTGTATATGAAATTATGAATAATAAATGTCTTAATTATACCTTCTCCATTCGACACTTGTTACTGCTTTTGAAAAGGAAACTTACAGAGAATTTTGTTGAGGAGCTTTCTTTCTGTCCAACATCTTCGTTGCGTGACATATAAACATTTTCGTTTGACTCTACAGAATATTGGTCATTGGGATGATAAAGATAGTCTGAGTTGTAGCCTTCAAGATCTCTTTTTACACGGAAGATCCTTCTCAATGGATTGACTCTTCTATTGATTTCCTTTCGAATCCGATTAACAAACTGGCTAGCTGGATACAAGAAATCATTGTTTCTTTGAGTGCGTTGGTTGATGACGGGTGTATATGATGTATGCCATTCTCCACGAGATACACCGTGGACTTTGGGTATGCGAGGGGCTTCTACTGGGACGTGATTAGGAACGTTATCTTCTTCGTAAGACTCATACCATTCACCACGAATGGCCCTCGATGCCGAAAGGCATAGGGATAAATAAATGAACACCTGTAACTAACAATATTGCTAGAAGGAAAAGTAGGAAAAGGATTTAATATTTACTAATTGAGTCCTCATTATGAATTTAGTTGGTCTACACACTTTTGACATACAATCGTGACTGAAAAAACTGACGCTTTTATCAAAACTAAGGCAACTTTTTTTTTGAATAGGTCCACTTGCCGGGTAAAAATACTTCTACCTTGAAAATAACAAAAACACTTCGCCATGATACAAAAAGGGAACCCGTCCGTGGTGGTCACAGAGGAACCCGCGTACCAATGTATATGCATGCATGTGTGTGTATATTGATATTACTTATAAGGACATACACCAATGGCAGACACCAAAGGATGCTTTTATTTGGTTTATGAATTATTATTATTATTATTATACATAGACACTCCAGTTTTTGGAAATGAAGTGATATAAATAAATATGTTAATCTTTTAAACAGGGTGTTTGTATCCTTTTTTGGTGAATATCATTAGAAATTTCTTTTAAAAAATGTCGTCAGTTCACTTTTTACCTTTTTCATGTAGATACAAAGTTCATACATACATTGTGCATGTCATTAGAAAAAGGCTTAACCCCTGCAAATAGGGTGTTGAATATATTTACATGTCCTAATTATTATTTTTATACCTAAAATCGATCTGTTTACAGTGCTTATTTTTATTTGGAGCTAAAATTACTATCTATCCATCAACAAACCAAATATTCAACAACTGGATCACCTCGAAAACAAATGTTATTGGATTTAAACTTAAAAAAGTTAATTTTTTGATCCATTATATAAAGCGAACATCTGTTGAGATAAAAAATGAGACCGTTCATTATTCCAGTATATTTTTCACATGTTCTTTATAAGAGAAGTATTTAGGTATATCAATCCCAATGAGTGACCAAGTCTTTTGTCATGGAACCACGTAACTTCACATCAAGGAAAGGAAGAAAAAAAAAAGATAAGAGGATGTAGAATGTACTCATACGTAGAACCACAAGTTGTTTATGAGTTTGAAATGAAGAAGTGAGTATGACTCTTAAGAAAGTGCGTATTATTTGATGAATCATTTATGATGCAAGCTTGAGATAAGTTATACCTGCTAACATTACTTCTTTGACATAACTGAGTAAAAAAAATTGAATGAATGAAAGTCTATCATTATAAAATCATAATTTATCTCCATTTTTCTCAAAAAATGTAAAGCAAAAAATGAGAAATTTGATTACAACAGACTGAAACTCTGAAAGTACTTACATAACAGTGATTAATTATATGATGAATAGTTAAAGACGGAGCAATTTAGTTTCCTCAATGTATTCTTGCTTTGCTTTTTCTCTTTTAAGAAATGAGCTTGATCTGTGTATGTGAAACCTTTTTTAAAAATTAAGTTTCATGAACCTATTACCACCTACTTATTTAATGTAATTATGTGTATACATATGTATTAGTTTTCAATGGTATACTAACAGATGTTGAAGAATTGATTTGACGTAATGAACCACAGTTCTATTATTCCTCTCCTTTATTGCCTTTTATTTATGCCTTATTGCTTGTTAACCAATGAATACTACTTTGAAATGACCCCAGCACTTTATGCTCTTTCTAGGTCGAGTATGATTCGAACGAAATTTGACTTCAAATGTTACAAATAGCCAGAGCCGATTTTACATAGTAAAGCCAAGTCTCGACTCTTCTAAACTCGAGTCCTAGATCTCTCAGTTTACTGAGACTTTCGAGTCCCTAGTTATGTTGCAAAGCAATATATTATGCATTTACTTATTATAACTATATACATACATACATACATACATGTATATGCTCGTACTAAAAAGAAAAAAAGGAAATTCGAAATTACGATCACGTTTAGGTCATTTTCACATGAATTACATATCATTGGTTAATGTATTCATTGTGGAGTTGAGGAGGCCTACATGATGTGGATATTTAAAGAATTAAAGTCAAGAAAGGAACCTTGATGTTGATATAATTAATTATAAACAAATGGTACAAAAAGTCAATTTATTTTATTCATTTTTTTTAAACTACAATCTTACACATAAAAAACATACCATTAACTATGTACATAAATGTATACATATAATAATAATAATAATAATAATACAATGAGTATTGATTTCTTTCCACTCTCTGGATACTTTGACCGTCCATAGACTATACTACATATGATGTCGGGTCCTCCCTCCCTCCCCTCTCAAATTTAACTTACTCTCCTAATTTATAGTCATGTAATTGTACCAAAACAAAACCTTAAACATAATAGTATTCAAAATGATTTTAATGTTCCCATGTTGGAATCGAAGAGGGTTTGTGACTTTTTAAAGTAGTTAAAGGATGTAAAATGACTTTTTCTCAAGGACTATGGGGACTCAAGGTGAACAAAGTGCTGTTGCCTTCCTTATACATATGTATGCATACTATCCATGTAGGTATATTTACTGTGCCCATCTTTCCCTCTCATTTTCTTGGCTTCATAACCAAAAGTAGCAGGTATGCATATGAGTTTATTCAAATGAGGTGAATGAGAAGATGAGTAGGATGGGTCCAATGAGAGTTGAAGAAATCTTTTATAAGATACTCAAGCATGCATAGCTCCAATGCTTAAAAGGATATCTAAGTACCCACATGTTTTACTTGGAACTCGAACCCAAGAGCAACCCTTGGTTCCTCGTAAACAAAGGCTCGTCTTGTAGTTATTTGAACCTTATGTACAGTTTTTGCTTACTTACATACATTCATGTACATGTACTATGTACAACAACAGTTCGTGTCTCAAAATGATGAATGACTCAACAGATTTTAGACATTTTAATTACATATTCTTATTCCTATTCTGGTTGTTTAGAGACGACCTTAGTATTTAAAGGGATTCTTCTTCGTAGGTCGAAATAAAACAATAGGATTCATCTCACTCGTAGATAATAATGTACTATTATGCCTTACATGCAATTATCAAGGAAAGAAAATGTCCTTTCTTGATAGTATACATATATATATATATATATATATATATATATATATATATATGGTCTATATATTGATTATGATCTAATATACATGTTTATTTATTTTTTATGCAGGATTGGTTTTGAATTATATAAATGTGATTTATATATGTATGTATGTATGTATGTATATGTGAATGGAATGAAAATGCATACATATTATCTAGGTTTGTGCAATATAAGTCATTGCCATGGTTTGAAAGACAGGAGTTTCATTCTTGTCGATATATATATAAACAACTATCCTTGAATGCAATACGTTTTATGAATATTTATGAATATCTTGTTCCCCTCCCCCTTAAATAATATGTCCATGCTTCTTTATAAAATAAAATAAACGATAAGAAAAATTGATGTTGGGTAGTCAGTCCATGATCCAATTCAAGTCCCTTAAATCAAAATAGAGCTGTCCTTTTCCATCTTATAAGTTATATTTTATGACTTTTATGGTTCACATTTATAATGTATACAAATGCTAATAGATAGTTAATTGTATAATATATTCATATCTCCTTACAATCATAAATTTATAGTCTTTCTCTCTCTCGCTCTCTGACCATAACTTATCCTTTGCGACCATTAAAAACTCTATCAAAGGAGCTACATATGTTACTTATACATATATATATATATATATATATGTATATCTTATTTAGGGATAATGTCATTGAACCAAAGATAAATCAGGGGTCATTTAAAAATTTTGTGCACTGAGGAAAGTAGATACATATATCTGTACCACCAATTTATGTTCCTAATTAGAAAAAGTGGATTAAACGTAAAGGATTCTTCAATTTTTTTTTTTTTTTAAATATCGCCAAATAAATTTGTTTTTTAGTTAAAATAATGTACATACATAAATACACTTTTAATTTGAAGGCCTTCAAACGACATTTCTGTTTTTCCCTCCTCACGTATTTAATATTAAATCCACACATTGTTAAACACATAATCATGAAATTTAACTTATTTATTATGTCCTTAATTGAAGAATACACACTGATGTACGTACTTATATATTGTCTTTATGGTGGATCTGCATAAACAATTGTAGTTGGTGGTTCATTAAAGTAATTTTATACAATATGATCAAAGCTCATAAAGGAGTTTCTTTTTCAGCTATAACCGCATAAAATGATTTACATAATCCATGGAATTCATCGAAACAAGCAAAAAGGCATAATATTGACACATAAATGTCCCCGTACTAGCCTACAAATTGAGAACATCCCAACCAGTTATATTATGTGTTTTTCAACTTATCTTCTGTTCACTTTAATTGGTTTTAATTGAATCAACTCTTGCTTAACTCTCTATATAAGAATGAAATTGGGGAAAAACTAGCCATGGGAATAACTGATTATGGGCCATTTTCTCTGTTTTTCCTGGGAGAAAGGATGGAGGGAAGATACAATAAATATAAGGGGGGCTTCAAAGTATGTGCTCCCTAGTGGTGTTGTATTATGTAATCAATAAATATATCTGGGTTTTTTTATTTGTTTTTTCAGTCAGTATCATAACGATTTTTCATTGAGGGAAATGATCTGAATTTCAAACAGCTTTTAATAACGAGCTCTTTACTTGCTAATCAAATACTTCTATTATTATTGATCCAATCTAATTGAGTCTACGTAGTATGTACTTTGTTATTGTTTTGAATGGTAAGTGAGTAAATACTGGAAATAATGAATCTTGAAGCAAAGTGTTCGAAATTAAAGTCTTTACCCTATGTAACTATGTACAATATAAAAATGAATTAGAATGATGCAAGGGTACAAGAACATAATTGCTGAGGGAGATCTTGTAAGAGCCTTTTTTAAAGACCGTATTGTGGTTTTTGATTATTTTTGTTTTGTTTTTTAGTAAACTTCATCCTTGAATGCAAATAAGAATAACGAAACAAAGTAAACATCATATAAAAAAATTCTACTCCCGGCTAAAATTTATCAGTAATCAAAATTATAACGAGTGATTATAAAAAATCAAGGGCAAGGGATACATACATAAATAGCTATTACTTAATAAAGTGTTTTTCAATTATAGCGACGCATTTTCTTTTTTAAATAAAATTAAAAGAGTATGAGTTATAAAATACATTATTTTTTAGTTTAGAAGTACATTCAATTAAAATTAAGTATGTAATTCAATTTCTTTTGCATGACCACCACGGGCATGTTTGCAGAAGTTTAATCGTTGAACCCAGCTTTCTAGCACTTTTTTGCATAAATCGACCAAAATTGCAGTGATTTTGCATTCAATATTGGCTTGGAGCTCCACTAGCCTTTCTGGCTAGTTGATGTAGATCAATGACTTCACATGGCTCCATAGAAATTAGTCCATTTTTAGAAATAACTCGTTCACCGAATTTGCTCTTCAATAAAGTAATTGTATGGTTTGCTGTGTGGCAAGTAGCACCGTACTATTGAAACCACACGTCGTTCAAGTCCAGACCATCCAATTGGGGCCAAAAATAATCCGTTATCATGGCTCGATATCGATTTCTATTCATAGTAATGTGGCAATTATTACCATCAACCAAAAAGTATGGCCCAATAATACCATCGGCATGAAATCCACACCAAATAGTAAGTTTTTGTGATGCAATGGTGTCTCATGAAGCACACATTATGTGTTTTTTCATGACCAATACGCATATTCTACTTATTAACAGACCCATTGAACCAAAAATGAGCTTCGTTGCTGAAGATGATTTTTTTCTTAGAGTTGACAGGACTGAACGTGAATTTGTATAATAAATTTGGATAATTTGCAAACGCTGCTCAAGGTTGTACTGCTCCATGATGATTTGTAAGCTATTTGTAAGTAGAAATATAAACAAAAAAACAAAACAAAATATGACTTAGTTGGCAATCCCAAATCCCTAATGAAATAAAAATGCGGCATCCCTATTGAAAAACCCTTTACATGAGGGTGATGAACAAAAATCATCCCGGATGTGAGTCAAAACGGATTAAAAAGAAAGATTCTTTAAAGGTGTTTTTTATTATAATCATTATTCACTAACAACACTTACCCCTTGCTTCTTGGGGTGTTGTAATAAATTAATTTTATTTTTATTTTTTTTAAAAAGGTCTAGACTCAATTACAGCTCCTCATAAAAATTTTTCATTTTTTTTTTTTTTGAAGATGATCCAAGGTCATGAAGGATGATGCTATTATTATTACCTACGATTTTATGAAAGATAAAATGTAAGGGTTAAACGGATATTAAAAACATTATGTATGTATGTAGCCTGACCTTGAATGAAAAAGTTGCTATCTGGGGTTTCATAGACAAATGGGTAGCCATTTTGAATGGAATTTTATACATGTTCAAATAATGTTTGGACTATGTTATTATCTACTTATATAACTGCTTACACAGAGGTGAATGTATGTGCGTAAACTCCATGCATAAGTAGTATATATCCTTCTGAAATACTCTCTACCAGATGTTATGAGTGGAAACACTTTTGGCAACAGGTGCTTTAAAAATAAGTTTACATACATAGGTATATGTACCTACAATAGAGTGTCAATATAGTATGGAAAATATAACAGGGATACATGAAGATTCAACCAAGAGTTTCTTTGTTTGCTTTTTCTATAATTCAAAAGGGTGAATCACAACAATCACACAAATTGTAAATAGCATTTATATATTTTAGTCAGGTATTTGGATTGTAAGCTACTGTTTTGATACAAACATAATTACATATTTGAATGTTGGAAAGTTGTGATTAAGTATTCCATTCATCAAACAACGATTTAGATGTAATTTCAAATTTAAAAGTGTATTTGACTTAATTTATTGTTTAATTAATATTTTATGAGAGAAAAGACATTAGAGGTTTTCCTTATCGTTTCTCAAAAGAAGTTGAAGATTCTGTTGCAAAGTATTCTATGTTCTTCGTCAACTATGTTCTATTTTTAGATCAAAAATATGTACATACATGTAGATAGGAGTGACTTAGTCAACTTTCTTGCTTAGTTGAGGTAAATGTGTTTTCTTCCCCATTTTAAAAATTCTTCCCAGTTTGATTTTTATAATTATTTTGGATGCGAAAACTATTCCCTAGAACACTGGTTGATAGATATTATGTTAGTACAACATATTGTTTGAACCTTTATTTCTTTCTTCTTCATTCCCGTAGTAGTTTCTTTTCAAGGTTAATCTTTACAACCCTGCGACAAATCGTAGTTACAAGGCATTTTCTATAATCATTTTACGACTATTCTATATTTAAATGTTTGTGTGGTGCCTACTCCTTTCTCCTAAATGAATTATGTACATAAATACTTTACATTGACTCATTTTATTATAATCTTTTAACTAATATAGACTAAAAAAACCCGCAGTAAAGAGTTTCATGCAGTAGAAATTTATTAATCCTTGCGAAAAACTAGACAAGTTGCCAAAATAAATATAGTCTAAATATATAAAGATTTTTCAGGCTACAAAAATGAAAGAATGTGTATTATAACATTACATCTGGGTAAGTATTATTCTACATATCAAAACATTAAACTATATTTTAGATAAAATCAAAAAGTTTTAAATAAGAAACTTTGGATTGTTCTAATTATATAGATGGTTTTCGTCATAATAAATGCAAAGTGACGCCAAGATGGAGACACTATTAGTTGACAAATTTATATATCAAATTAATTCAAAAAAATCTTAATACTAATTCATCAAATGGCATTAATAGATTGGAAAAGAAAGGAACACCAGAGTACAAATAAATGTCAAAGAGAAACTGTAATAGTTGAATAAAATGATATTAATAGCTACTAAAAATACCAATGAAATGGGTGGACTTCTACAAATAAGTATGTTTCGATTGGATTCGGGACCAGAAAAGTAGGGGAATAATCAAAAAAAAATATCTGAACTTAAAAAAAGTAATAGTTAATTTTTAATGTTGAGCTTGTGAATGTAAGCTAATGATATGTTTTTAGTACATTTTAGGATCTGTGAGAGAGATATACTCCCTATAGTCTAGATTTTACGTTCCGAGGTGGGCAATTTTTTTTAATGTACAGTTTTTGAGAAAATTAGTATTTTATCTTGATTCATCGAATGTTTTTTTGCCAACGTTTATTATATTAATATCAATATGACAGATATAGATTTTTTTTGAAAAATATTGAAAATTATAAGAATGACAATAAATTTTGTGACTTCCCCCGAAGGAAAATCGAAAAATGTAGTAAAAGAAGTAGATTTATTACAAAATGCAATAGAATAATATTTACAAAAATGTTTCATAGACTATCCTTCAAAAAAAATGTATCTTCGTTAAAAATGGAAATAAATATACCGGAAGGGAGAAAATGTATAACGCGCATAAAACATTTATTTATTTGCCAATTTCCTTTAAAAATTAATGTTACAATAATTGATAACAAATATCTAGGATATCTAACACATATTATACCAAAATTAGATAATCTTAATTTATATGTTTTTGAAAAATCCAAGCAAATCTACTTGAATCTACTAAATTTGCTTATAAAATTAAACTCGATACCCTGTTTTACATCTTTATAAGTTATAATTTTTCTTTTACATATCTAAAATTTTATTAAAAAAATCTAAGCTATAGCGATTATCAAAATGGTCTCCAAAGTTTTAGAACCTCAAATGAAACCTATACCTCGGTTTTTATCACCGTGTATATGCAGAAAGGATATATCGATTTTTGATAGAGGTATAGTTAAGTCCTTGTATTTGTCAATCCAATTGTAATATCCAAATACAGGCTACTCATTCACTATGTATTTTCCCTAATTGTAAGAAATAAAGTTTTTTATTCTTATAAAACTTGGTTGTATATGCATTGCATACTTATCCATGACGTCATCATTGTGTAAGTCAGTCATCTTGAATTTAATTATATAATACTATATTTGAGCTATTCAGTATTCAAAGTTGAAACAAAGGTAAATGTTCGTTCAGTGGTTCTACAATTCTTTTTTCTCGATAATTTCATAGAACTGAGAATGAAACAACCAACCTATTAGAAAAGTCAAGAAAACTATCCATTAGTAATACAGTGCAGTTTTTTTTTTTTTTTTTGAAGGAGTAATACTTGAATTAAGATCAACCTTGAGCCAGTTAAAAACTAAATTTTTGTTTAAAATAAATAGGAAAAACATAATTTTATACATGGAAATGAAATTTAAAATAAATTTTACTTTCCATAAAAAGTCATTAAAGCTACATGTTATTACAAAGTATTGTTTCTGAAAATGCATAAATAGAATAAATATATGTTAACTTAGAATATCGCCGAAGTGATCAAGTTTTAAAAATATTAGCCAATTCAACTATTATTAATTTAATTATTTAATTAATGTAGATGTGGATGGGAATTTTATAAATAACATTTTATCAGGGTTGACCGAAAGTTGGTCTATCTCTAAATGAACAACTTTACTTTTACTAGATTTGAATGACAATAAAAATGGGTTACAGCAAAATTACCATGGAGAAATGTGGGTCTCTGTACAAGATCAGTTGAGAACCCCAACCTTAACTGATGATTGGCTAGAAGATACAACGAGGAACAACGTAATTCACGAGCAATTCATGTACAAGATTGAAATGCGTTAATTAATTAATATTAAACTATGACAAACATATCGTTTATATATACCATTATCAGAGGTTCCAGAACAAATTTATAAGGAGGATATATATATGTAGATATAAATGACGTCATATATTGATGATACTATATTCAGGCACGTTTTCATTGTTTGTTTTTTTATCCATATTTTTTTATATTTAAGTATTTTAAAAATCAATGAAAATAAAGATCATGAAATAAATTTGAGAGTTTTTTCCATATTACAAATTTATTTTGAGTAATTTATATCCCCTCAGAGAGAGGAAGACTTTTTGCGCTCCATGGGGTAAAATCATTTCCCATTTGGTTAGTTCTGCTTTATGAAATATTGATAATAATAATGAGTCATTATAAGGCGAGAAATGATTTGATATCCTCTATGAATATGCTACATGATTTTAAAAACCACAACCCTCGAGGCCACTGCACTTTTCATCGTATAAAACTCATTATAAAGTCAGAGTTAAAAATAAGCATACAAATGAAATACATGTATTACATGGATAATACATATATATGTGTATATATATACTATTTGGAATGTAGTCATTATACTATTTGGAATGTAGTCATTATACTATGTGTGCATTCATCAATGAGTAGTCGAGCTGGTCATAAAAAAGTTCTTATTTAAAGTTTAAATCTAATTTAAGAGTTAATAGCACTGCTCAACAGTCAAAAATCCTAAGGGGTATAAGTATATTAAAAGTTAATATTAAGTTATATTAAAACTTTAACTTCAATTTAAGTTAAAGGATACTCATTTTGTGCATTAAGAAATAATGATCCGCTTGTGTTTTTAATGCAAATTCAATTTCCAATCTTCGTTTGAAAGCTGTGGGTCTAAGCTCTTTTATGCATTCCTTATTAATCCATTTCATCTTATATCCAAGGAGTTGTTTAAGTACAAAGAATTTGGCCTACTTCCACCGCCTATATCCCCAGGAGTCCCTTTAGATCAAAACAAAGACTGGAAATGAAATTTATATTAAATACACTAGGGAATGATTATTGTTTAATGCTCAAAATTTGAATCCTTCTAGGCTTAAATTGAAGTTAAAGTTGGAAAATGGGCCAAATAAGCTAAAAAAGTAATCAGACCCCAATTTCTGGAAAACTTTGGGACTCTTGAAAAAAAAAATTACAGAATTGAAATTTGCGTGCTACACAGAATAACTTTTATTATACCCCTTAGGATTTTTTAAAGTTCAAATTTGTTGACCGGTGTTATTAGTGTATTTGATTTGCATACATGTAGATAGAATACGTCATGTTATAATTTGACTTGTATCAATTTATTAATAAAAAAACAAAAATAGAAATGTAATCTTTTAAGAAAGTTTTGTATTTAAATATCTAGACATTCTAATTGAAACAATAAACTACATAATACATATATCAGTAATGTTCAACGTTGAACATACGCTCAACAGAAGGAACGTTCATTTTTTAGCTGTTTTCGTAATAAAAGTCTTTCTTTTTTTTTATCTATTAGCCAAAACAATCCAACAAATATATGTAAAATTTAAATTACTGACCAAAATCTTACAGAAAAGTATTCTTTTTTAATTAACCATTTATAACAAATTTTCTCAAAATAATTTCAATTCTTTCACTAGTTATAAAGTACTCGAACCTTTTATAGTTAGTAAAATTAACTCAATGCAAATTATTTTTTTTATTTGATCATATCTGTTACAAAAGATAATAATGAATACATGATCCTCTATATTAGGCATATACTGACTATAACTTGTAACCAATTTTTAAACTTTAATATGTATGAAGGTATTTGTTTGATGTGCAAACTTGATACAGCATATCTCTAAAATTCATACCGTCGATTATGATTTAACAAAGAAAGTTTTGATCCTTTTCTCTCCGTTGACGATTGTTAAAACAGAACTTACTTTAGAGTACGAAATTGCTTTGAGGCTAATCTATGCACGAGATTTTACTGGAGTTGCTATTGAAACGCAGAAAGATTTTTCCAAATTCTCTCCTGATTTTCTTTTTTTCTTTCCTTCAACAAATCAAACCAAAATTAGAATTTGAAAAATAAACATTAAAAGTACCTATGTTTTATTTAATTCATTGATTGTTTTTGTGTGTTGTTATGGTTACCTTTGTACTTCTATAACTCAGAGTGTCTCATTTGAATAAATAAAATAAATCAGTATGTATTCCATATTTAAATATAGAAAATGACAAAATTAATGACACAATCAAGTAATTTTCTATTTTGAAGATAAAATAGATAGTCCTACATATCTACGTTTGGAACCATATATGGTACAAACATTCATATCAAATTTGATGATGACAGAGGAGCGAGATTCATGTTTTGTTTTTTTTAAACATGGAATTAAATTCAAGAAATAGACCCTCGTTGTCTGAGCATGGAGTGAATAATTGATGATAATCAATATTATGCTTTCTCAATTTTAAAACTATTTGATCTATTCGTCCGAATTCCATTATTAATTAATGAAGTAAGTTCAAATCTCATTCAACGTAAGTCTTACTCGAATTTATTTATAATTTTTAAAGTATATTTTGATCCATATTTTTATATCAAACAAGTAATTTAAGATAATTATCTTTGAGAAGTGATTGATTTATAGGTCATACTTCCATTATGAACGTATTAGAGTGTTTGATTCTTGAACATTTCTAAGTGATGTCATCAAATTGAAGTAAACCATCTTGGAGGAATAAACAACCAAATTTTATAAGAATAATTTTTTTTTTCTTTTTAATTAAGGACAATTTTGAATTGCTGCCGTTAATTTGAATGTCACATCAGACTAATAAAAGTACTTAAACCTTCTATCCAATCTCTTTCCTTATTAATTATAGCTCAAACCCTAATAATATATATCAAATAATGTAATATTGCATCATAAAGCATTTAAGGTGTGTATAGTCAATAAATTAGTTAAATTGAAATGATCAGATATTTTTCTGTAATTATCCCACTTTTTGAATCCACAATATAATAGCTATATGAAAACAAAATAGCTTGTTAAAATTCAGCCTTTTCATATTTCTGAAGACATTTGCAGTATAAAAGTTTGGTGAAAGAACGAGATAGTTATTAGTTAACTACTTATACATGTTCAAGTAAGTGACTTTTTAATTTTTTTTAAAGAACAAAAGATTACAAAACATCCATATTGCTCCGATAAAAATTAAACTTCGATAAAAAGTAAAAAAAGTACAAGTTATACTTCATAGGAAGGGACTTTTCTTTACCAATCAATTTGATCTTATTCAAAAATCAGTTTTCTTGTGAAACAAATCGTGCTACATACAAGTTGTTGTTGATATTCATATAAAGCCTTTCGATAAAATTTCATTTAATAACAATATATCATCAATAATACCTCCTCCAATATGGTGCCGCTCTCAGTCAATAAAAATGAACTGTATTGTTTCAACTGTATAGCAAGTTTGATAATATTGAAGCTGAGCGGATTTGTCGTCATACTACAATATAAATACCATTTATATATGTTATGCAAATACTTTGTTCTCGAACATTGATTCTCAACCATTTGGCCACTGCACCCCCTTTCCTGAAAGTTTGAAATCCCCACTAAGGATCTATCATTAGAAGCTTCATATTTATTTAACTTTCTATGAAGGAGAGAGAAAAAAAAAGTCGTATAAATCCTGTAACTACGTATTATTTGCTACACGACCCTCAAACCAAGTACCCACTTGTTGGAAACCCTTGTTCTAGAGAAAAGAGGTTCCTTGTGTTTCCCGTACTGACGTTTGAGTCAAGCAGAAATAGATAAAGTAAGTCTCATAGTCGAAAGTGAAACTTAAATACTTAATAAAAGTTATGTAAAATACGCACACGGTTATAAAAAGGCTATTGCCCAACCTACACATGAATCTGACATGTTTTATTCATTGATTATTATTATTATTATTCGTAGTTTTCTCTTTTATGTATAATATACTGAAGTGGGTATACATATTATGTGTATAAATATATATTTATTGACCTACTTTGTTCCCTAACGATATATTGCTTCAAAACAAACATTAATAACATGGTTTTATGGAAAATGTGCCATGTTGTTTCGTCTCTATTCCTTTCCTAAATGACAAGTAAATAAATTATTGTCATTTAATTATACATTCAATTCATTATGTCAATACGTAGTAATATATATATAATATGCGTGTATTTAGTCCATAATAGTATTCACCTCTATAATACAAATTAACTATTTAACACATTCTTACTTACTGTACATACATTCTACAAATTGGTTCATTCAATCATAAATTTGAAATACAATATACGTGAAAATATTCAGTAAAATATAAAGTATTATGGTCTTCAAAATAAAAGGTTGCGTTATTTATATGTGAAATAATCTTCCGACATTTTTAAAGAGAGAAAAAGGTTGTTGTTTTGCTAAATTAATTATATATGCGTATGTATCGTCATTTATAGTTATTCAATATATAAAATTTATCATTCAATTTTTGAGATAGTGTACATTCAAATAAATGAAAAAATAGGTTCGTATGTAACATGTCCTACATTTGTTTCAATGTATACCTTTTATTATTATTCAATTATTGTGTCATATAGGTAGGTGTTATTCATTGATGGTCATCAGCATAAATATCTCCTAATATGAGCAAAATACAGAGGAATGAAAAAATTTCAGTTTTAACAGCTTTGTACTTTAAATCAAACTAAATATATAATTTTTACACAAATAAACGAAAAAGACTATCTTGGAAACATAGACTTTCAATTTTGAAAAGGTGGTTTTTATTGAACTATCATGCCGTGTACATATGTACATACAGGGAAATTACTCAAATTTTTGTACTCTGAATAATATCTGTAAAATAAGAAATATGTTTCTTGTCATTGATATGTGTGTACGAGTAAATTGTTATTTTTGTTCCAGATGAACGATTATATAATAACATTTGAACGTATGCTATACGTATATATATACTATATGTACATGGAAGTGTATCCAGTATATGGGTACGGATAGAAACGCACTTATTCAAAATATCTACAATTTGTACGATGTGCAACAGATAATTAATTCTGACAAAGAAATATTATATAGGCGTCCTGATATTGCCTCTCATTTTGGATTCCCGGGAAGAATTCATTTCCCCTTCTTAAGTTCTTTTAAACAGTTTAAAAATATCTGCACCCTGTGAGTGGTAGAATAATCAAATTTTGATCACAAGGGAACAAGAACCAATTTTATAGACTATAAAATGATTTTAAAAATTGTTGAAAAACTGATTATGTATTGAAAACATAATTATTAATCCGTCATTCTTAAAAATTTCGATTTCTGTTCAAAATTTTTAGTGGACGATGATGATTACATGTGAGCTCTAAGGACAGCATTAAGAGGAGGCAGAAAGAAGGTCATCTACCTGTTTTTCTAGCTTCAACTATAAATGAGACATGTGATAAATATTATATAAGTAACTGAATAGAACTTTGTTTTGATTCTGAAGAACATGTTTTTAAGTTTTAAAAAAGAAAATAAATTCTCAGTACACTTTCGGTCACTGCCACGTTGAGAATTGAGTCAATTTCTTGTACTTCATTTCCTCTAACCACCAATGCATAATGTCTGCGGATTACAGGTAAAATAATAATAATCTTAGGTACACATACTATAATAAACTATATACACTGACATAAAATGCAAGAATACATTGATATATGATAGTGATGCACTGAAGTAATCAAATCGTAGAGTGATGTACGTGTCAGGTTTTTATATGATTCATTTATCCTGTTACATATTACCATTAGTTTGGAAAAGGTCATTAAATGTTATAACCAAGTCAGTTTTAACGTTAAGATTAAAAATGTACGACTTCTACAACAACCAGTCCTTTTTCCTGAAGGATAATTTTTATATTTAACGTAAAAGGTACGCTCGCTTACCTACAATTATTTTGAACATGCCGAACATGGCTTAATTACTTTTGGAGAGAGAGAGAGAGCAACAATGTATGTATAGTACTATATGTGTACCTACAGATTTCCAAGGTTAATGTTTTTCAAATTTTATTTTTTCACTTTAAAAACTAACTTATTTTCTACTGTAAAGACAGGTTATAATGAAGCCGAAAATATCCCTTGTTCCATCGGACAGGTTCGTGGTATCAAACATTGAGGATGCTGTAAAGCTTCGAACGGGTTCTGAGGTTCCGTCAAACTATGATCCAATTACAATTCCTCAACTATTTGAAGAAACAGCATCTGAGGCAGGATATATTCCAGCATTACGAGTTCGAAGAAATGGAGATTTGATTACCTGGACTTATCGTGAATACCTCAAAGATGTTCGAACTGCTGCAAAGGCAATGCTGAAGTGTGGTCTGGAAGAAGGGAATGGAGTTTGTATCTTAGGATTCAATAGTCCTGAATGGTTCATTGCTGATTTGGGAGCCATTTATGCTGGAGGTATTCCCTCGGGTATATATCCGACTAGCAATCCAGATTCGTGTAAATATATCGCGAGCCATTGTTGTTGTAATATTTTGTTTGTTGAAAATCAAGAGCAACTTGAAAAGATACAATCCATAAAGTCTCAGCTCCCTCATCTACGGAAAATTGTTCAATATATTGGTGAGCCAAAAGATCCAGACGTACTATCCTGGAGTGAATTCATAAATCTTGGATCAGAACCTGAGCTGGAAGAACTTTTGGAGATTAGCTTGAGTAAAATTGCTGCCAACAAATGTTGTCATTTAGTTTACACATCTGGAACTACAGGGAATCCAAAAGGAGTCATGTTGTCTCATGATAATCTTACATTTACCGCTAGGATCATAGGAGAAACCTACAAGTTGAAAGAAAAGGAGGAACGATTCGTCAGTTATTTACCTTTAAGCCATATCGCTGCAGTGATTGTGGATATTTTCCTTCCCATAAGTTTTAAAGTAACTGTTCATTTCGCAGATAAAGATGCTTTAAAAGGGACATTGACAGAAACGTTGAAAGAATGTCATCCAACATTATTTTTTGGAGTACCAAGAGTGTATGAAAAGATTCAAGAAAAGATGATGGGAGCAGGTAAAAGTACAAAAGGTTTGAAGAAACACATTGGAAAGTGGGCAAAGAAAACTGGTTACAGACATAATAAGAGCTTAATTACTCATCCAAATCAAAGCAAGGATATTCAGTACAAAGTTGCTGATAAAGTTGTATTTCAAAAAGTTAAAGCTCTCCTTGGTTTTGATAAATGTGTTAATTTCGTCTGTGCTGGAGCACCTTTAAGCATAGAAACACATGAGTATTTCATGAGTCTAGATATTTTAATTATGGAGTTGTACGGAATGAGTGAATGTAGTGGTCCACAAACAGGGAATATACTGAAAGCATGGAGGCCAGGAAAAGTGGGAAGAGATTTACCTGGATTTGTTACAAAAGTAGATAAAGATGGGGAGATTTGTTTGAAAGGTAATACTTTTTTTTATTTTTTTAGAAAAATGCAGATGCAATTTAATTCATGGTTACACTCGATCTTACATTTAAATTTTCTAGGTAGAAATGTTATGATGGGTTATTTAAATGATTCAAACACAACAGATGAAGTCTTTACGAGGGATGGATTTTTAAAATCAGGAGATTTAGGTATTTGATAATTATTTTGAAATTATAGTTGATGGTCACTTAATTGTCAAAACAAATTTAGGTGAAAAAGATTCTTGCGGGTATTTGAAAATTACTGGTAGACGCAAGGAGTTGATCATTACTGCTGGTGGAGAAAATATCCCTCCAATTCTTATAGAAGATCAATTGAAAGCATTACTACCCATTTTAAGTTACGCCATGGTTATTGGGGATCGCAAGAAGTACTTATCGTGTTTTTTGACATTGAGAGTGAACGAGGATCCTGAGACAAACGAACCATCAGACAGACTTTCTCCCTCGTCAGTAGAGTGGTGTGAAAAACACGGAAGCCACGCCAGAACCGTTTCGGAAATATTAAATAATCCAGAAGAACAAGTACTCGCAGCAATTCAGGAAGGAATAAATAAATACAATATAAATGCAACATCTAATGCACAAAAAATTCAAAAATGGATAATCATTCCCAAAGATTTTTCCGTTGCGACATGTGAATTAGGCCCTACTTTGAAGATGAAAAGATATTTCATATTAGAAAAATACGACGCTTTAGTTCAAAAAATGTATTCTTAAGAACCTTTCCTCTGTTTATTGTTGCTCCAAAGATTATTTTAATACTTCTCTTATTGTTATATAATATATGTGTTTATGTATGTATGTTTAATTATTTTGCTCAGTAGTTCCTTGTATCATTTACATATGTTTAAATTGTTGGTCATATTTTGACCTCAAAATTGATGTACGGATTTACCTCTGGGATAAACTCCAAACATCAGTTGTTCATCCATTACAATATACCCAACAATTACATATATGTATTATTCTATTTCATGCAGTCGTAATTTTAAATTGTCATGGATATTATTAAAGTTGATTGATAAAATTTATGTTCCTCTAAGTCATGAATTTTAACTTTGCTTTATAAATGCCTTGTTGAGCATACATATATACAAGTACACACCCCAACTCGCATTTATACGTTTTTGAGCATTCCTTTATAAACATAAATTCATATGAATACACATAATATACATTTTGTATTTTATTTCCTACATAAAAAAAGCCCAGTCACCAACAGGCCAATTATTTTCATTGACCACTCAGTTATAACAATTCTAAGGATAATTAGCATCTTTAAACACGGAAATAAGTGCATAAATTATGTCCATTTTTTGCTAGATACATATTCATTAAGTAACTTTTAGATTTAAATATCATTAGAAGAAGGAATAAGATAGGTTCAGCGATTTTTACAATAACTGAAGTTCCGTTAAAAGAGAAAATGAAGTTTTCACATGAAACCGCATAAATAAATAAACTTAATGAACCATTTATACCACAAATTACAATGGTATCCTTAAAACATCAACAGGTCCAAAGTATTTTTTTCGTCAGCTGTCCATTTTCTCCTCCTCTTCCCCATTACTAATGTTCTGCACGTTGAACTCCACTCAGCTGTTAAGTTGTGAACAATTTCCTATTATTAAATGAAGAATATAATCTTTCAGTTGGGAAGAATTGGTAAATTACCATATAATTTTCTTCTCCCCCCCCCCCTTTCTTACTGAAGGAAAGGTTGAGAGATACATATAAGTTTGCTGTATCTATACATGTACGTAATTGGCCTAAATAACTTATTTATATATATATAAGCACAAATTGGGCACATTAATTCATTTTTTGGGTAGATATTTCTGTACCTTGGAGCATCTCAAAAAGTGCAGTCTCATTGTAGACTATGTATTTCTTAATTTTTTCATATGGCAACATTGCTTAAGCCTCTTTTATTTCCTCTCGCCGGAGTCATAGCTTTTTCCACAACTCAAGATATCTATAGGTTTGTGGGTAATGGTTCTATGTGAATAAATTAATAAATATTATAACTTGCACTAAGACGACACTTTATTGCACTGTCTTAGTAAAATTAAATCAGAGTATTGGCGAAATTAAACATTAGATTTGAAAATATCTAGATTCTTTTTATTAACTAAAATTAATGAGAACCAAGCCAAAACTTATTAATAACTTATTTTATACTTTTCACTCAATTTTGAGGTATTAGCATATCTATATAATCTTTACAATGACGCTAGTGTTTAATATTTGTACATCAATTTATTTTTTCAAAGGATGAACCCTAGTTTTATCAAGTATTAGATAGGTATTTTAGAACAGTATTTAAAGAAATATTATTTTTTTAAATTTTATCGTTTCTTTCCTACACATAAATAAGTATTTCGTATGGTGCAGTGAAATTGACTCTGACCCAAACGTGGTTTGTTGACATCAGTTACTGAGAAACAAATTTATTATAGTTAGAATTTTCAGGACAATATTAAAAAATCGATAGCTATGAGAAGAAAACTATAACTGACTCCTTGCATTCGATTAAGTTTTTATAGTTCTGAGTATCCGCTCAATCATTTTGTTACTCTGTTGATGATAAAACGTAGTTAGTATATAGTAAAAGTCCATAATTCTTCAAAAATTATAATTGAACAGTTCTACCTCAAATTGAGATTGAAGAACTGGGATTCTGAATGAACTTCTATGTATTTCTTGTCTACTAAAAATTTAGTTTTATATGTTCTTATAGGAGTATAATTCTTGATTTTTCAAAAGATTCCATACCCAATTCTTTTTTAAGTTTACAACACTCCTATTTTCGTGCCATCTTTCTGGTACTGAACAGTAAAGTCACTCAACCTGTGAAAAATTGAGTCCAATTTGATTTGAGCCAAAGTAAAGTGAGTGATCAAGGTATCGTGAAAGGGGGATGGATATGAAGCATTGAATTAACCCTCCCTTTTAGGGGATTGATCTTCACATGATGTCTTGCGTAGATAATATAACTGCAGCCAATAGTTGTATTTTGTTTTATTTTTGCAGTTTTATGCAAAAACATTAACTATTCCCTCACGCAATTTCTATGTCCTCAGAGATACCCTCACTCCCCAACGCAGACATTATGCTTAGCGTTAGGTAGCCCTGAACTATCAAATATTTAATGATTTAAAATCTTCACTGTGGACAAAGTCCACAGTTACCATAATGATAAGTGCAGACACTTATTATTCTTATTATACTTATTATTCTGCAGACAGTAAAGACTTTCTTGTAGTCATATTTATAAAGAATACATGCCACGATTCACTTCCTCGACGACAAGCAAAAGACACCCAAAGAGATTAATCTGGACGTCATGAAGGAGAAAGTGAATCCATGGATTGATAGCATTAAAAACGGGAGAAGTTACAGATTATATTACGATGCCCCACCATCCCATACGGCCCGAAAGGTCTTAACGGGTATGGTCACTGAAGTTCTGGAATCCCAATTAGCCAGTTTTAAACCCCTATCACAAGAACATCAACCCCTTGAAGTCTACGATAATGAGAGAAATGATTAATTTAGATGTCGTAAATGCATTTATTGAAAGAAAGGCAAATGATCAGATTTGAAAAAAAACGGTCGATATTTCATTTCTAAATGGATAATACTCATGGATACACATATTATGTATACTCACATAAAAGAGGGTTGCTCTAGTTATTATTAATAATAATTATATTTATATCTCAGATCTAATACCTCCCATCAAATTCCCTTTCCCTCTCACACACAATCCATACTCCATTTATACTACATGCCTGTGATACATAAACACATATATTATGTATAAAAAGTATTAATTAATTTTTGTCACTTCCCGAAATAATTTTAGATATTGTACTAATTAATCATGGTAATGATGTGTTATACATGCGTATGAAAATGGGCGTTCAGTTGGAGACAATATGATATCCCCCCTCCTGATTCAGATAACAGGATTTCATAAAATGAATGTGCATATATATATATATATATACAATTCCATTATCCTAATTCAACATCCATTTCTTTGATTGATTTAAAATCCCCGGAGTAATGGGTAGAGGAGGAACCCACATGCTTATACAGCGAGCTTCCTTACACTACCCCATCCTATCCTACCCCTCAAGTTACTCCTTCTTCTTTTGCTTATCACAAATCTTGGTCTCTAGTACTCACTTTTCAAAGATATTATGTGTATAATTTATTACACTTCCATAAGAGTGAGGACTAACGAACTTATCTCACATATTTGTAATATGTAACAGCTCAGATATGGTTGGACTATACCTCAATATACATTCTTATGAGTGTCTTTAATTCCTCGTAGGTAGATACTAGGAGATGAAGTTTAATTCCCTGATAAAATATGATCATTAATCATTCAAAAGTATATTTAGTTTGAATGTAACTATGTGATTTCGATGCTATCAGCCTTATTCAGGGTTTGTATTAGAGAGAGAAAGAGATGGTAAATATTTCTTTCTTACAAAGGTAGGTATTTTCTTCTCAAAATAAATACCTATCTCCATTGATTTATTTTCTAATGAAAATATTTTATTTATTTTCCTTTCCCTCTTAATTCCCTCAATGTTGAGTCCAAGTCATTCAATAATATCCACACACATGCATATTATGTAATATAAATTGAATAGTGCATAAGTAACATAATTACTTCTTAACAGATTTTTCGGAATAATTTAAGAGAGAAGGAGCAACCTACCTGAGAGTCCTACCTACTTATCGCAACTTTTTCCTTCAGCAAATATAAACAAACCAATGTTTTAACTCTGTCTGAAAGGACAGAAAAAAACCCCTACAGAAATACATAACCCTGCATAGTGTTCAATACCAATATTAAAAAAAAACACCATTTTAATTTTAAAAAATTGGAATCATTTTTATTTATTTTTCTATTAAAATAAGAAAACCAAGTATTAATTTAGATTCTGTGTTCTAAAACAAATTTTCTCAAAATATAAACTCTGACAGATTTCATTGATTCGAATGTTACACAAAAATTTTCTCAATTTACAAGTTATCAAACTATTTGTAGATTTCGATATTTGAAACACATAATGACGTGATTTAGATAAATATGGGGCTTTTATAATTTGGGATGAGGGATATCGAACTTAAGTTTCGATTTAATTTGAGCCTGTTTAATCAATCTATGACTCTTAATTAAATCTTTTTTTTTTTTTACAAATTCAAATTTAATAACATCAGGTTATTAAACATTTTTCTATTTCATTATACATAATTTTTTTTTAGCTTATCTGTTCAGGAAAGATCTCAAATTCCAAGACAGTCTTGTTTGTTTTCTAATTAAGCTTTATACTGATTAAGTTATTATATCAACAGGGTGATATAAGTAGAGTTTTAGGCTTATTATTATTTTGATATAGGTTTATATGTATACCTTTAAAGCCATTGCCTCAAAAAAAAATCATAGCTTTTAGTATGATTTATATACATAAATTAGAGGCCTTGCTGCTATGAGAACGTCTCTTGGTATGTGTCTCGAAGTAGTTCCAGACAAAATAATCCAATGGATTAAGATTGCGACTATTAGGGGGTTATACATCCTTGGTGAGAAGGTCATAGACATGCCATCACCGACTTGTTTGATACATGACATCTTGTTAACTTTTGCAACGCAGATCTTTCTTGAATCAGAATGAACAACTCCCATTTTTCTACTTTTATTATGTATAACAACAGAAAATAACGAGATGAAATAACAAAAAGTGTCCTCTTTATGTTATTTGTTACATAACTAAACAAATCTATAAATTAAAGTGGCAAAAGTCACTGAAGTCCCTTTGCAGAATTCACCTTATTTTAATTAAAAGTAACAAGGTAAATTTGTGGAGGTTGTGCAGTTAATTATGGAGGAAATCAAGCCACTCTCATCGCTTCTAGTGGGTAAAAAAAAGTCGTCTCTTGGCCAAGTAAATTTGAAGAAAAATCTATCACGTGGTCGTCGTTTCGCCATTTTGTTTCATAGCTTTGTTCCTACCTCAGCAACTCCACAAAATAAAAACTGATTTTTTGAATTATTTTCAAAAAAGCGTCAGATGTTTTTACATCAATAACTCGATGGTGTTTGTTATTGTGATGATATCATGAGTGCACACGTGTTTTATTCTCATTTTGATTCATCAAAATTAATTTATTCCTAATAATAATAATAATAATAAAACATGTGTGCGTGAGAGAGAGAGAGAGTGTTCAAATAAATTTAAAGACTTTTAATTTGACAAATTATGTTTATACATACGTAGAGCAAATCATTTTTGATAGGCTAAGAAAAAAAAAAGGAAGGAATTTATCAAATATTTGCATTTTATTTATACAAAGGTATAAATGTAGGGAAAGAAACTCATAGATTTGTGACAATTTTGCATATACATAGTTTCCCTTCTCTTAGAAACTACATTTGCACATAATTAAAAAGTTATTTGTTACATAATTTAGTTTATTTATTCTGGCTGACTTTTAATCCTTCAAAAATAGCTGCCTTTTCATCATTTGAGCCATGGGATATAGTTCTGAAGCGGTCACAAAAATACTTAGCTGAGCGTTTTGATTCATTTTCATGAAAAAAAAGCTCAAATTTCAGTCATAGTCATATCAAATAATTAATTACTTTTAAAACCAGTACCCACTTTTAAAACTCCACTGATTATTGGCTTTTTGATAATATTAATGATAATAATTAATCGGTATTTGAAATATCAAAAGTGACTATTGAATTAAATTACCTCCTCTTATTATAAAAATGTCATCAAATTTCTGAAAATTGTTAAAAAGAACATATACATAGCAGTTTTTAAAAAATCGGCTAATGAATCAGTATTTGGTTTGCTTTTTCAAAAGAAAAATCGGTAGAGCTCTCTTCTTAGTGCAATATATCTGCACCATCTTGCGACAATGAATATTTTGTTAATTGACTCATTCCTCATTGACGATGAGGCTATGACGTCATATTTGATTACGAATAATTAGTATGGCTGTGCCATCTGATGGCCATAGATGGATATTTTGTTAGTTCCCTTTTAGCAAGTAGTAAGCTTTTTTATTTCAATATAAGGTACACTGATGCACAAATCCTCTCAGCTTGAGAAGCACTGGACTCTCACCTAATAGTAAAATCATCATGGTAGTACATAATATAAATGGTGGGTTTACATATAACCCATTTGGTAGACCATTATGTTTTTTTTTCTTCTTTTTTTTAAATAAAAAAAACCTCAGAGGGAGGGTGAAATAAGAAGAAGAAGGAAAAGAAGGGAGATTGTTGAGTTAATTAAACCATGTCTCTAATGGTTTTGGACAATATTATTATAGTTATTACTATTATTATTATTATTATATTATGTAGTTACTTCTATTTTGAATAATATACATAGAACATACATTCTATCCTTAGACATACATATGTACATACATATATGAAAAATAGGAGGGAGAGTAGGGGAAATGGAAGAGGAAGGGCTAATATTTTCATTTCCGAAGCAAGAAAGGAACGAGGAAATCTTTATTCTACATACATCTTATTTATACACACAGTCGTACTATGTCGTACATATATACATATACATAAAGTTAAAAGAAAGACGGGAGAAACCTTTTTATTGTAATAACAATTACATCATTATGAGGAGGAGGGTAAGGGTGGCTATAAAAGAAATGCTTCTGCTCTTCTATCCTCACCCCATGGTGGGCATCCAATACATATTAATATTTATAACCAATATACTCTCCATTCATCTATTTTGAAGATTTTACATATGTTGAAAATCAACATAGGAAGTTACTCCACACTAAATTATATTATTCTTAATCATTATTGTCATGGCTCGGGGAAAATATACAGTTCTTTTATTCAATGATAACTATAATTACTTAGAGTTGTGAAAATTGCTGGAATAATGGGAAAGATAAAATTTATAATGAAGCAGTGCAACCTCTAAATTGTTTGTATTTCTATCCTCTATTTCTTCCTATTTTAAGGATTCAAAATATGTCCATTGGTAGAAGCTCGCTAGACATTTATAATGATGTCTCTTAGTGTTATTCTCACCGAGATTCCAATCATTTTCACAAATAAAATAACCTGCTGTTAATTAAAACAAGTATATTTATACAATGAAAGCAGGCAATGAAGTAAGTACATTTAACATATCTATGACGTAGACTCTAATAGAGAGAAGGTGGTTGTTGTGTAGGTTGATCATTTCCTCATAAAAGAGAAAAGACGAAAAAGAAAGTTAAAATCAAATCCTTTTCCATTTGGCTCTATAAAATCTTCTCCATTAATGTAGGAAGCGACCCATGAAACAAATCATAAAGGAAAAACTTCATTTTCCTTTTACATTACATATGTATGTGTATATATATATGTAATATGTATACATATTTGAGTTGAATTAAAAAGTCATTCATTTGTGCATATGAACGTAGGATTCCTACGAGTACCTAGGAGTTAGATCCAAGGGTTTAATTCTCTCGTTTCTAAAAAGGAGCAGTCAATTTTGATTATATACATACAATCATACATACAGACATACATATGTACATGTGTATTCAATGATCTTTAAAATTGAAGAAATATAAAAAGTCATAAAAAATGGATCGCATCTTGAACTTTCCTTCCTCTCTTCTTCCCTTCTCTATCAAATCCATCCCCAGCATCAAACGCACCCCCATCATTCTTCTCCACTACTACCCCAAATACACTCTACATATAGATATACAGAAATAACTTTTTAAATCCATAATCCATGGATATCATCTAACGTAAGCTCAGTGATATATAATTTATTATGATCATTCCTGGCTTATGTACATATATAGAAATTAAGGAGAGAGAGAGAGGGGGGGGGGGGAATTACATAATTATATCCATAGTACAGATATAATACAAACAATATAGAGACCCTTTTCAATCTTAGACCCTAATCCACTCAACTAATATCTGTGCATATACACAGGTATTATGTATGTAGTTTGTATAACATCATCATCATATCTCAAAGACTTCAATCTTCATAAATATGTACAGACAATGAGGTTTCTTGGAATTATAAAGGAACTCCTGCCCTGCTGTAATTACTAGGCTTTGAAGATCACAAAACCTTTCTTTTATCCATTCATTTGAGTTATTCTTCATCAGGAATTATCAACTATTTCCATCTTCTCCAATGAAACTATAAAATTAATTATCCATTACACTTTTTTGAGAATAGGGAATAGTTATCATGTATGAGGATCATTGGACTAAGTTTGACTGTATATTCATTAATATATATATTTTTAGACGTATGTAAAGCAGTCTTTTGATAAAGTGATAATTTGACATAACTTTCTTCAAAAGATGAGTGCTCTGAACACTGATCCAAAAACTAAGTCTTAGTCGTGAAGCTTGAATATCCCTACAATTAAATGAAAAAAGGTTCAACAGTTCTTTTATTCAAACTCTTTTATTTTGTGGGTGAAAGGTTGAGAGATGGAGTAATGATTATTGCTATGACTCATCAAAAGTATTTAATGCACAAAAAATGGTAATTCATAGATTGAATTCCATGTTTATAATGATAATAATAATAATTCATTCATTCATCGATGATTATAATATAGGTGGCTAAAATAATGATGAATATACGTTAACTTTAAATTCTGTCCTTTGTTCAAGAATAATAAAAAAATAATGGAGTGGTCATAGGGTTAGTTGAGTGTGTCCCTGTATGGGCACATACAACTTAGTATCTTATTATAAGAATCGGATTTGCTGTGTGTATGTATGTATATGTTTCACTGATTTTTATATGAATAAAATATTAATAGAGGGGGATGAGAGGAAAGATGGAGGGAGAGAGAGAGAGAGAAAGAGGGGACACCTCAACCATAGATGGTTATATGTATGTACATATACCATCATCTATTTGAAGGAGTGCAAAAAGCGTTTTATTCCATTAAATGGGGGATCATGCATCCTCTTTCTCTCTTCCATTTTCCCCCTAGTGTGTGTGTGTGTGTGTTTATATATAAATCTGTTGAGTTTCTCGAGGGAAATCCGAGGTCTGCTGCTCCTATATCACGTACTCCTCTCCCTTTTTCTTTTCTTTTCTTTTTTTTTTTTACTGAATACATTAATGACACTTACTCTATATGTATGTATTTTTAAAGGCGACTATTAGATTAGCCATCTTCTTCTCCTCCTCTTCCATCTCTCTCCTCTCCTTTTTGAGTGTGTTGTTGTATAATTATTATTATTATTATTATTATTACCGATTGGGTTAAAAAAGAACAACTTCCTCTGGCTTTCGTTGGATTGAATCATTTATTAAATCTGATTGATGAGGAAAAGGAATGGATGGGGAAGGGAGAGACGAGAAAGAGTAATTAGAGCTTCTGTTTTCTTAATGCAATATGGTTAGAGAGAGAGAGAAAGACGAGGGTTCAACAACAACTATTTGTACAGCTTATTTGCTCAGATTATAGTTATTTGAAATGACACCACTCTTGTTACGTACGTACGTATGTACGTAAGTTCAAGTACGGAGCTTCACTTTCCGTACAACCTACATATGTAGCTACTTTTATCAAATAATACATACTATATGTATATAGATTAATATTAATATGTATGTATGTAGATAAATTGATGATAAAGGCATCTGGTTTCATTATCAGTATAATTAAGTAATGAAAGCAAAGCTTTAGAGCATTTTCACTGACGTCACGGAGTGTATCATTAATCAAAAGTGAGATCATGTTGGAGACATGTACATATACATAGTTGATGGATCTATTAAATAAATGAACAAATTTTCAAAAAATCCAATGGAAATATATCAAATAGCTTTAAAAAGGAAAAAGGGCCTTACAACTATATCAATTCTATTTTGATGTCAAAGAGAAACAGTGATAAGTGAATAAAATTAATTTAATATGAGGTACTGAAGATTCCTATGTAATGGTTATATTTAAACAAATAATTTTGGTTTGGGGGGATCAGGGACCAGCAAAGAAGGAAAATTGTTAAATAATCTGTTTTTAACACACATAGTTAGAGTTTTGAGGGAGATTTGATAGACGGTAAAGGTCCTTTTATTGGTCGGTCACCTTACGATACTCAAATTAAGGTGAAAATCATTCCCTATTTTCTTTAATAAAAAAGACCAAAGAGTTTTTATTCGGATACAATAATTGCATTGCGTATGCTTTCATCCAAGATGTTGGATAGGTATTTACAATGATGATATCTTGAAAAAAAACCCGCTCAATTGGGATACCCTTATTAAGGGGTTTGATGATGACATGGAATTGAAAAATAATTATGGATACAGCTTACATCAATAGTAGGTTACAGATCTGTTTTTTAAAAGGTAGACAACCAGTTTACATACATATTTATCTATGTTAACATGAATGCATGTTTCAAATAATAATAATAAAAATCAAACAAAACTGATACAAAAGGTCGATTATAATTGAAGGAGCACAGCCCTTGTTATTATTGTCAATGGTTTATTATTATTATTTATTTATTTATTTTGTCAAAAAGAAATTCAACAACAACGACAACAACAGAAAACACACATCATTTTGAATGATCATATATGTATATGTATATGTATTTTCTACCTATGTTCTACGATGTATATAATAGAGACTTATGATTGAACATATGTATATATTATATGTATGTACATATCTTTGACATGATTCCACTCATGAAATAATAATAATAATAACAGAGATATAGCCTTGAAAAGGTGGTCGTACTGATTTGAATTGTTATTGACATATGCAGCATGCATGACTTGATTCAAATCATTTTGAACAAAATAAAACGTGTCACACATATGTATGATACAATAAATATGTACATATGTAATGGTTTAATTCCATGAGGTGGGTACCTCTAAACTCGATTCTTATAAGAGTGTCCCTACCTACTTATAAAGACATGTATGAATATGTATGTGTGTATTATTATTACCTTATCTAACAAAAAATCAATTATATATTTTACCTTCAATGGTAGGTAGGTTGGTAAGAAAAGTAAGTACATGCATTCCTTTGTTATTCAAGAAATTGTCCAATGTACATATGGATAGCCTCTACATGGGTATATTTTTATTAGCTGCTGTCATTCCCTGTCAACAGAGAGTGAGAGTCTCATAAAGCACGGTAGTAATATAATTAGAATTGCACACATAATATGTCGCGTCGCTTCCATCATCGAAATTATTAGTCATTGATCATTATAAGCTCATTGGTATGTGGCACTTTTACTTCCTTTTGTGTCTGCGCACTATTCATTGATGATCGTATGGAATCGTAAAATAATATGTACATACAAGATTTTTCTCTTAATGAGGTCCTTGAGGACCAAAGATCGCTATTCAATGAATACCAAAGTACAATATTAGAAATAGAGTTACGATTTTTAAGGCCGATAGCGATTTTTAACATTAGATCTATGTATTTATATTTAGATCCATGTCTATTATAAACAGCTGATATTTTGACAAAGTAACCAATGCTATGTTAAAATTTATATTCAATGTACATAAAACAGGAGTCGCACAGGCAATTTTAATGTTGTAAAAATGCAGATATTAAATTTGTAGATTTCTACCTACATTTGTATCAAGTCAATAAGAAACCAAATTTATCTGAAGTATTAGATAAAATGAGTGTGAACTGCATTCATATTCTTGAAGACATTCTCTTTCGTTTGTATTAATAGTATATTTTATTAATTATATAATGACTCCAATAATTGCAACTGTATTATAGGAAAAAAACCAACTGCCCATAAATCAATCTCTGGTTCTATGAAAAAGATGGACCTTCTTTCAGGGGCTATATCGGCTCCATGTGGAGTCGTAATATTTACCCAATTGCTCTATTTGATAAACAATAATCCTTGGTTTCTCGATATAAAGTGACATTTTAGCAAAAACCCGCTGTGATAGGTCTTAAAATGACTCCGAAATAGTTGGCCGTTATATTTATGAAGTAAAAAAACTTAAAAGTGGATTTTCTCCTTTTCAATATTTGAAAACAAACTTCCTTTCTTGTTGACTTGACACATATGTAGATACAATTAATGTAATATGTATATACTTGCTCCTGAATATTTGTCAAATTCAATATAAAAAATGAGTAGTCTCATAAATACTTACTTGAACCAATTTTTCTAGTTCAGTATACAAATATTATGCATAGTTTGTTGTTCCCATTAAAGACTAAAAGGTTGTTACAGTAAGAGACAGAAATTTACTCTTCCATGTTGTTGATGTACAGTCTTTGCTAATACACGTAAAAAATCCTAATGTCGACCGATCGATTTATAATTAGAAATATAGAAATTAAAACAAAAAATAAGAAAAAACATATTAAATGAATTATAACATTTGTCATAAGGATACAGCAAAAGATTGAAATTATCTAGTATTAAAAGACGTAACCGACTTGTACTATGTATATTTTATACAAATTATCATTGTTTCTCAGCAAAAGTTGTTGTTAAATTACATGAAATTGAATAACTTGAACATATGATTAACCCTTAAACTATCAATGGGAGTTAGAGGTAATAATAGTTAATGTATTTATTTATTATGTAAAATGGACAAATTTACAAAGAGATCTAAAGGAAACTTCATTTTACGGCTTTAAAAATGAAAAACATATCTAAACACCCGTTTTGAAACCATTTGATACTAAAGAGAACAGTGATATTTGAATCAAATCAAATCAACAGCTATTAAAAATCCCTATGAAATTACTAGTTTTAAATAATTAAGTTTGTTTTGGATCGGTTAGGGATCACCAAAGTAGGAAAATTGCTGGAGAACAATATCTGATTATTGCAATTAAGCTAATATATTGGCTACACACTATTAGTGTATAATGTTAAGATATTTTTAAAACATATTATCTGAGACTAAAATACGTATAATTAATAAAGATATTTTTTTTTGATAAACACTTAGGATTGAAGTCTTTTTATTTCTTGGTGTTATAGTGAAGTCATTCAAATTCACGGCAGTAATTTACCATTTTCTTAAATTTTATATAAACGAGGGTTTTTAATGTCATCAAATTTGGTTTTTTGTGTCACCAATAGGGTGGACTTTCACAATGATGTTGTCTCATGAAAATCCTCTATAGGGTAAATATGTATATAAAAGTACAATATATATAAATGAGTCCATTGGATCCGAATGATACTAAGTGTGTAGTAAATCATTTGATATGTTAAAGATTGATTTTGCTTTTATCTCATGTCAAGAAGGAATTTAGCTATAAAGTATATAAATGAATTGACGTTGCTAAAAGGTACATACTTCATAAATATAAGCATATTCATTTCGTGTATGTTGGAGGACCATAAACATTTTGTATTTTGTATGACCACAAATGGGAAATGATTCAATCTATCTCAGCACTCCACATAAGGTGAATACATTCAATCATTATCAAATAACTTTATGGAGACTCGTCCTTATAATACACACATATTAAAAAAAAACAAAAAACAGTATATTGAGTGAGTGAAATCCACACTTTTTTTTTTTTTAGATCCACAGACACATTCATTAATTTTGAAAAGTTAGAACAGAGGATAATCAATCAACATTGTATTTTGGGTTTTGTGACATTAGAGGAAAAGAATTTTATTTTCGTCTCAAATCCCTTTTCTCCCACTTTTCTAAGAAGGATTTTTGAACAATATGAGCATGATATGTTGTTGTTTGTAGAGGTTGATATATGTAGGACGTATCTGCCTGATGGTACAATACTTACTAAATTCATAAGCCTACATGCAAATGAAGGCATGTAGAGTCTATGAAGTAGGTATGAGTATATTTTATATCATGGATATACATACATTTTTTTTTGTCTCTTGTCATGACATAAAGAAATTCCTTATAAAATTTCCTGGGGATTATGTTACATTATATTAGAATCCCCAGGGGTCAGAATTAGGAAAAATGATTTTACATATTTTTTTAAACAATACTTGTCTCTTTTTTAATGTATGTATATATACTTATTTATACTTTATTTGTAAAATGACAACATAAAGTCACAAAGAATTTATGGGTTTGATTTTTACATTTTGTCTTTTTTGTATTTTATTTTTAAATATCATTATTTAAAGAAGTTAGCGATTTTTACTCACTCTCTCTCTCTCTCTCTTTAGAGCATTTGTCGTCTTTCACACCCAATCTCCCCAAATTACTTTGTTTCTCGTACTTTTTGTTTGTACAGCTATTGTAAAATAGTTCCTTATCAAAGTAGGTCATTTTTTTTGTCTACTTGGATTTTTAAAAGGTCATTTTGAGGATGATAGCAACTTTATATATAAACAAATTTTCTACAAAAACTGATTTACATATATGAACGAACATATGTAAAAAATTGCATATCATGTGTCTCTAAAAGTATTTTACATAAACCGATGTCTATTTAGCTTTGACATTGATTTGAATAGCAGATCTGTTATTATTAAATGTTTACCTTTTACAAAATTCATGTTTAATACCAGAAGTTTTTTTCTTCTTTTTTTTAAATATTATTATTTTTCTTTCTGTTTAAATATTTGTTATACAGATCGTAAATTAATAATAAATAATTATATTTGTTTTTCTCTATTTTTAAATTTCTATGAGTCTGTCTATGTACATACATTTGAGACTCCTTAAAAAAAAAAAAATAACCTCCAGTTTGGGACTGTATGTACCTCTATGTTTAACCAATATTTACAGCGCACGTAGAGATTTCATCCTAGATTCTGATGTTTGTTTATGACTAAAATAACTCATATCTGATCAACATCATTACCTTCTTTGTTAACAAACACTCCTAATTCAGGAGAAACTTTTTCAAAAAATAAAAATATATGTAGAGAAACAACCAAGTATGTACAGAGTATTCTTTTCTTCCTTGTCTCTAATAAATTAAAGTCTTTGTTTTTTTTCTTCTTTTAATTATATTAGAGACAGTCAGATGAAGGAGACGATATTTTGCCCAAATGGAGTAGGGTTTCTGGCAATTCTTGTAGGGATTTAATTGAATGTATGATTAAGTTTTGTTCGAATTTCATATTTCATTTTTAACATAATAATATGTATGGCCATATACATAGATGGTTACATGAAGAGAAGATACATAATATTATGTCTTTGAGATATCATCGCATATTTTTGATAAAAAATGATTTCTATGAAAACACATACTCAAATACCAAAATCAGCACGAGATCCATTTTGATGTAAAACAAAAAGAAATAATGTCAACTAACCCCCCTAGTATGTGACTCGAGAAATAGACAGAGAGAGAGAGAGAGAGAGAGAGAGGAGGGGGAGAGAAGTGAACTTGGAACATTCTTGTCCAAATACTCACAAAATATAAAATAATGACAGACTATGAAAAAGATGTATATATATATATAAGTCATGGAGGGGGTTAAAGTTGATAAGACACACAGCGTAGATATAATATGTTATAATTCATTATGATTCATCCATTAAAAAAAGTGTTGTCTAATTTAATTTGGTTACATATGGGTCTTACACACCAATGAGGAGGGAATAATAAACAGCCATTGGATTAAAGTCTTAACCATTCAACACCCACCCATTAACAAACCCAATTTTGGTCTACATACAACATGCTATTATTTACAATGTGCTCATTCAATACGCCTATTTTAATTTACAATACACATATTATTGTATTTTATGTAGTAACATTTTGATTCCCTTACTTCGCAACTTTAACCGAAATCTCAACAGAACCTCTCTTTAATTTTGTTTTTAATTATATTAGAAATAAAATCAGATAAATGAGACAACTGTTTGCCCAAATAGAGTAGTGATAGTCACAGTTCTTGTAAGGATTTAATTGAATTTGTGGTTAAGTTTTGTTGGAATGTCATACTTCATCTTTAACAAATGTACATATACATAGTTGTAACATGAATTTCACTCGAATCCTTTAGTCAATTAAAGACGCCATCATTACTGCATTTCTACATTTATATCCCTATCCTATAATTTAAAACGAATAATTGTAGTATTATATGTGATACTGGGATATAGGTAACTAATAGCTATCTATCTATCTAAGTATAAATAACAAGGGTTTTCTCTCTGTCTTTTTATTTTATATTTTTGTGACTGTTTTAACAAGGCGGCAAAAAATATAACTTTAAAAGCGAATTTTCTTATCTTATCTCTTTAAATAAAAAGAAAAGTAAAACGAAAAAAAAAAAAAAAAAAAACATTTGATCATACGACCATCATATGGTATGAATAATATATATCTGATCGACTTTTTTCACTACTTCCTTCATTTAGAACAAAATATTTTTTGTCAACTAATGATCCTCTCATTAATGAACCTATTATTTGAACGTTGTGTTGTTATTTTTTTTTCTTGTTTGAGGTACCAGAGGTTCATCCTTCATAATTATTATTTGTTGGGATGTAACGAATTTTAAATAATGAGAATAATAACAATAATGAGATGATTTTTTCATGTCCGTCATAATAATTGATTTTCTGTTCCACATTTGACTCTCATTAGGTCGTTTTCTCTCATGACGTCATCATTGTGGAAGTTCGTCATCTTGGAACACCTTTTCTATGATTTAATTAATACCCATGTTTCTTTAAGATATAGAAAATAGTGTGAATTACAGTCATGAGTTGGATGACTTCACTATGGGACCGACTAATAAAAAGATTTCAACCTTCAGGGCTTATCAAAAAAATATCTCTTTTTATTAATTTCAAACGCAAATAATAAGTATTAAAAATATGTTATTATATCATTATTCATTTAAAGTGGTAGCCAATAAATTAGCTCTTTAATCATATTGATTTGATATTTTCTGCCCCAATTATTAATTTGATTGTATTCTTATATCACTGTTTCATTTAAGCATCAAATTGTTTTCCTTTTTAAAGCCATTTGATAAAGTTTCCTTAAGATTTTTATGATATTTGTCTACCTTATTTGGAGCTTATAAATGGCTTAACTTTCAGTTTATTTATGTGACGTTAGTGAAGACACTTTATTCACATATATATTCATGTAGGTCCCTAGAAGTTAAATAATTATACAAGTTGGGCATTTTTTTATTATTATTTGGGGGGGGGGGGTTCTTTTTAACTACATATCTGTAAGTAGTCATTCAATTTGTCATGTTTGAATCTCGAAACATAATCTGACATTTAATCATTCCATTTCTTCATTTTTCATTAGACTCTACTCATTCAATTGTATTGATCTGAAACATTAAACAAAAGATTCATCGCATCGAATAATTTTTATTTTTATTTTAATTCAAACTCTGATCAAATAAGAAATTATCTTTCCATATAATCTTCAAATTATTTTTTTTTCTTCTCGCTTGTTCATCATTCACAACGAGGTTGGTGAATCATTTCATGGAGTCATATATGAGGGTATTTGGTGTCTATCCGAAGGGTGAATTTGTTAATTGCCTCCTCCTTCTGTACTCGTGAAACGGTTTGACTGACATTAGTATTAGTATTACTGTCTACATATATAAATACATCTATCCGTGTACCTAAGAAGTCTTATTAGTAATTTGAAATGAGACGCCAATGCATTTTCATTTCGAAATATGATTTAATCTCTCTTTGTCATGAATCTATCAGGCAAGTGGTATAAAATTGAAGATATAGTCGACATTGTTAGCATAGTCCTTTTCCAACAGAGATGCACTTTATTATTATTTTTTAAATTATAGTATCATGGAATTTAGCAATTTATTCGTAATGGAATTTAACTCTTGAGGAGTCGAGTTTAAAATGTTAAAATAAAATATTTTTCCCTTTTGTGTGTGTGTGTGTGTGTGCCATTGAGTTCGTGTTTTGAGCTCTACTCAAAAGAAGGAATTAGAGGAGACTTGAATTTGGAAGCTTTTTCCATTAAATATAAATAGCCTCAGACTCAAAGTAGTTCAAATACAAATACATACAAATGTTGTATTCCTTTTGTTCCTCTTATCGGGTACAAACACTTTTAAAGAGAGGTTAATTGCTTAGTCTGAAAATGGAAAGCTTTGAAAATAATACTGGATTAAATTCTTTGGATTATCCTCTAAAGGGTGTTGGTAAAGGAGGAAGAAAAAAAAGGGGGTGGAGACGTGTGGGGTTGCTCTTTTTCCTAGTTTTAGTCACTTCTTTCCTATTAAAGGATTTTGATGTAGGGTATTTTAGTTTAAATTTCAATTCAATTCATTTCTCTCTCTCTCCCTAAATCCTTTTCTCTTTCCTTCTTCTTTTTGAAACATTTCCCCGACTTATAAATGAAGATACTTTTTCCCCCTTCTCCTCTTCATTTGGATGTTTATTTAACACGTCATCACTTCTTTATTATTAGATAGAAATAGCTCCTTGTGGAGTTAGAGAATTTATATGCACCCCTCACAGGATAAATGAAAAAAAAAAAGGATAACTCATTGAGGGTGCTGTATAATCATTATCAGATATGCACATAGCTTCTTTCTCCATATAACATATATATATATACCATATATATTCATCGTTCATTATCTGATATGCAAAAATAGTCAATTCCGAGTAATCCACAGACGTGTATGAATGTATACAAAGAATGATAAATTATCTAAAGAGGATTTAGTCGTCTCGTGTCCATCATAATAATAATAATAATCCCACGGGAGTGTCTGAAAAGTTCAGTAGTCAGAAAATCTATTAGCGGGGCCCAAACAGTTATTAAAGAAAAATATGATTGGTATCAGTGGATTTTTTTCGGTTCTTCTTCTTCTTCCTTTTACTCCATTTATACATTCATTAACATTCCTTTTGACGTCATTTGACTGTTTAAGCCAATTATAAAAGAGTATAACGACAACAACAACAACAACAATAATAATAATCAAATATTATTTTTTCTCTAAATGTTGAGTCATGATGAGCCAATGTAGAGTCTCTCAAAGGAAATGTTCATTATCATTTCTTGATGACGTTGAAAACTTCATGATGAAACTTATGCAGCCAATTAGAAAGAAGGTGATTCTTGCTTTTTTTTTTTTTTTTGGCTTTTTTTCTGATGTGTCACGACACCTATCAAATATGAACCAATTTTCATCATTTCAAAGGAAAAGAAGTAAAAATTATCATTAATTATATATAAATATATCTTTTTAATTTCATACATTTACGTACCGTAATGCATACTACGAGCATTAAGTGTCCTCTGAGATGATATACCTAAGTATGGTTGTCTTTTAAGAATAAGAGAGTTTATATGTTGGATCTTGTTTTTTTTAATTAATTTTTTTTTGATCATTCTCTTTCTTTATTTTAAAGTTTACGTCAACATGTACTATTTGTTCCCTTCTCAAACCGGACATTTCATGAATTTATCCGGATATTTTTTTATAAATCCTGATAGAATGTAAAGAGAGGGCATGTTTCGTTCAAAAAGTACGATGGATCACTCAATCTATTCCAACTCTCTCGAAATCCAAGTAATCTTCAAATCCACCGAATACATAATTAAATATGAGACTCACGAAATCAATAAATGACCCCTCAAAGTCTTGCTCTTAGAGTCAAAATCAAGACCAAAGCAATTAAATTAAAAATATCATTTTCTAAGCATAACCAAAGGCTTTTTAAGGTTCTAATCACAGCACTTTACATAGCACTTGAAGGAATAAAGGAAACAAAGAGAGACAAAATTTCTTTTAGTGATTAATACCTCTTGTACATATACACACAAAAAAGTTGTCAATGTAAGTCCGGTAAAGCATCATTACTTAGTCCCTTGTAGTCAGTTATTTTCTTTCCTCATCACTTCTTTTCTCTACTTACTTAAAGGCCTTGGAGGAACGAGTGGAGCAACAATTGAAAATCCTATTAACAATAATCATTTCATGTTAAACGATCCTTAAAATAAATCAGGAACGTAGAATCCCTTTAGTGGGTTATTGTGTGTGTGTGTGTATGAAAAGAGGGCTTATTAATTACCCGAAACGAAAAAAAAGAAAGAGTCTCAAATAACTCTCTTCCTTATTCTTCAGTTTTCTTTTTATTCCTAAAAAAAGCGGTTTTCTCTATCTTCTTATTTTTCTACTTCGTTCCCTTTCCATCTAGAATATCAATTATGCCAAATATATATATATATATATATGTATAGTTTAAATTCAGAAAACTGATATATATTCTTTCTTTTTTAAAAGTACATACGCATATGTATGTATGTATATAAAAGGGGGAATAAAAAGGGCGTTTTTTTTTGTCTTCCATGTTGGTTCCCTTTTCAACGCTGAATCTTTTATTTTTTTATTTTTTTTTATTATACGAGTAACCCCCACAAAACAAAAAAGAAATAAATTTTCCAAGTTTTAAAAAGATGTTGTTTCTTTATCAATGACTAGGATCGAAACAATAAATAAGTGGAGAAGAGAAGAAAAAAAAAAAAGAAAACGAAGAAGGGAGAGAAGAAAAAGGTGACATTATCGTTTATTTTCTTGGCAATATAATGAAAGAAAACAAAAATGATTTCATTTGTTGATAGATGACGAATCAGTCACGCAAATCTAATGAAGAAAAAAGAACTAACGATACAAATAAGAATAATAAATGGAATAATAACCTTAAAACCAGGTATTGTTTTAATAAACTTATGTATGTACTTTGTATTTATATATGTTTATACATGTATTATTCACTCTGGATGGATTCATATTTTGACATTGTATGTTAATAAAAATAAAATTTATTATACATACATGGATGATGATAAAAGACTCTACATACAACCACAGGGAAGGGACGTGATGATGGGATTTCAATTATGGATTGAATTCCAACTCGTTTCCTTGGGATATTACAAATGTATATTTATATACAATGTATCTAACAATGGAAAAATATATGGAGAAGGCTGCATACCCACCTATGACCTGCACAAATAACTTGACGACTCTTCATATTTTTGTATGCCACCCCCAAAACAGTGATGTTTTGCTTTTTCTTTTTCTAAATACTTGTGTATTCAGCTCAATTGCTGCTCTTCCTATAATAGACCTTGGATTGAAGGATTGACAGCTCTGCGAATGACAACAAATGTAGAATGTGTTTAGTTTTTTTTGTTTTTTTTAGCATGGTGCATGTATTACTCATAAACACTGAATTAGATACAGCGTAGCTCTAATTATTGTTATTATTTTTATGTGGTGTTATTGTTGTTGTTGTGTGTCCTGGGTGTGGTTTGACACATTCTTCATTGTGACAGAATTGATTTGCCTCTGCTGCCACCCTACCATTATACGTTCAATCCTGTCTTTTTTTTTGTATGTTTGTGTTTTAGTCAAATCTGCTCTTTTTTCTTCTTTCAACTTGATCTATTGATGTCTCTTTTGTGACCAACTGCATCCCTTGAAATAAAGGAAGAGTCTATATACAAATAAGGGGGAAAATAAAGCGTAACCCATGTTATCATTTTGTATTATTATCATTGCAAAAATAAAGATGAAATATAGAATGTGTCAATTCTATGGATTATATGTATTGATTAAATTAATGAAATGCTTGAATTGTTGTTTTGACGCAGAGTCAAATGCACGATCAGTACACTAACCAGACCTGTATCCGAGGGTCACAATTAAAAATTAAAGGATTGTTAAGAGCAAAAAACCTGGATGTGGTCATAATTATTCGAAAACTATAGCAGTAATGTTTGAGTTTAGAGAAGGAGGCAAGGCACCCAATTACATCATTAAGCCACTCCACTGAATGTTTAACCAAATGCCTTTAATGAATCTTACATACAAGTAAAGAAACAAAACACGGAACCTATTGTTTTGAGGAGTAGAAGAACTCAGGGCTATTTTCTGCAATGAGGTTTTTTTTTTTTGAGTGTGTGTTTGTGTTATTTCCCCTTATTGTGTGAGCAATTCTATGTATGTAGTTTATTTAGACTTTAATTGTTTTGTTTATATTATTTACGATTATGATATTAGCTGCTTCCCTAATAGAAATATAATTTTAAATTTTTCACCTATTCTCTGATTGGTAGTGTTTATACCACCACAAGTAACCTAACCGACACACACCTTTCTTAATAATGGGAAAATCATGGAGAGGTCCCTACCATGTACCTACATGGTTTTCTGCTCGATATGCTATTGTTGAATAGCTCCGGTCGTTCCCTTTATGTTTTTCGTTTTTCTTTCCTTCTTTATCTCTTTCTTTCTCTACATACATATATAATATGTATTTCTCCTTTTCATATTAAGTCTCTTAAAAAAGTCATATTATAAATACATATATAATAATAAAAGGTAAAAAATCTACAATAATAATAACAATAACGAGGGTTATTTTAATAACTGCGGGTGGTCATAGTTACATAATGGGACGGCAGCTAAGTTGATTATAATATACTACGGTTATTTTATTTGAATTTCATGCTTTACTTAGCAGAATAAGCTCTAATATGTATGTATGTATGTATATACTCACATATACATATGTGAGTGTATATATATATATATGTATGTATATATAGAGTTATATCTATAATACGTATGGGCATAAAAAACAGTGATGAATATCACTAATTCTTTCTTTTTCTTTTTTTTCTCCATTCTTTGGATACAAGTACATACATACGTACATACATTCTACATATTATGTACATATATTGTGTATAAATATGTATGTATCCATTTTGATTTATATGAACTAGGTAGGATTTAAGTGCACATACTACTAGGAGCAGTGGCTCTCAATCAGTGCTCCTGAGCGAGCGCAGTAGTACACTAAAGTGGGTTCCTTTTTCGTAAAAAAAAAAGATATGAAAACATAAATTATGAATATATTAAAAATGTCGTTGTAATGCATGCACCCTGGAAGAAAAAGGTTTGAGAAGCACTGACCTATATTCATACATGATAATAACAATGAGTACACATCCTAAAGTCCTTTTTGGAAAAGAGCCATTCTTTTCATAGATCTATTCTCAAAGTGGATTGATTGTACGTACACATTGGGCTTGAAATGCCAATGGTAAAGATAGAGAGTCAGCTGTTGATGTTGAATTTATATACATATTTATTGTACATGTACATGTTTGGATGTGCTAATAGACCACCACTTGAGATCCTTTTTACAATCTGTCACATGGAATGGGTTGAGCACACTTAACAATGAGGGTCTTTTAACTAAAAAGGGGTCTCATATAGACTACTGTTTTGTTGTGTTTAGTATGTTTTTTGTCTAATGGAATAATGAGCAGTGTAGTGTTCAAGATCGAGAAATAACCGGACTTTATGGGACCCAGACCAGGGGTGTGTAAAGACAGGCAAGTCTTAGCCCCATTGTGAAATGTAATTATAATTATTTTCTAATTGAAATACTCTAGTTTATTGCACGACCGATTATTTTTGAGGTATTTGAAATATGAAAATTGTGGTTGTTGAATTAAATTGTTTCTTATTCTGTCATTAAAATTCTGAAAATTGCCTGTCAATTAAATAACTAAATAACTAAATTGCTAAAAAAAAATTATTGAATTTATGAATCGGCCGAATAATCCACTGCAGCTTAAATAAAAAGCAGACGGGTTGAGCTCAAGTTCTATTGAATATGAAAAATTACTATTTATTTTTGGATTGAAGCCTCTTTAAATTAGTACAACTAAACTCAGAGCAAGAAAAATATTCGGCTCTGCTTTTGTGTAGAAAAAAATAATATTGTTCTGGAATTGTTATCATTTATTTTTGTTTAGAAAGTATAATTTTTATCCAAGGTAGGTATTTGATTGGTTCTTGCTCTTATTGTCAAAACTAAGAGCAATTTCGAGAACAAACCAAATTACAATACTTAATTTATTCATAAAGCTTTTAACATAAGTTGTTATACTCTTCCAAGTATGACCACCACTCTCTTGAAGTTGAGTTCATTATAGTAAGATGTCCAATGTTGAAGAATTTCTTTAGCTCCCTTCTTTTCTTTTTCTTCCTTCATCTTCGACTGTAAAATTGACACGAAAATGGATTTTTTTTAGAAATTATATAGTATGATGATTATTATTAGCGTGTTCTCATAAAAAAAAAATTATCATCGGTTTATGATTATATGCGTTTCATCCATTAAAAAAATACAATATGTTAATACTGTATTAATATTTAGAGCTCCATGAGTAGGAAGCAGCTCGCACGTTCATCACCATAGCTTTTTCCTATTACTATTATTAATCGTAAAAATTGGAATGAATTTTGAAATCGCTCACTATGAGATTGTTCATATATTATGTACACTGCGTTGCCACTCTCCTTCATTACAACGACCCATGAGCAACAACATAAAGAGCAACCTCACATTATTCGCAGAACAAATTTGAGATTGTGAAATATGTACATTGAACATACATCCAAAATGTATTTGATTTTCTCATCCTCTATGAAATGTATAAGTAATGAGTTATAATGGATGGATTACGAGGAAATGAGTGACGCTTTGTACCATGGCTCTACATTATGTAATGTATACATATATATGTGTGTTTTTTATGTTGTTTTTATGTTTAACATTAGATTTACAAAATCGATTCTCCACTTTTTTTTTTTATTATTTTATTCATAGAGGACTTTTTTTCTCTTTTCTTTTTTTTGAAAAATGAATTCATGTCTGATGGATTATATATTAAGTGTATATGAGTCTAAGTCCCCCCTTACCCCCCCCCCCCTTCTTCTCTAGAATATTCATACCTACATACAACACTGAGAAAGAGGAGAGAGAGAGAGAGAGTGAAATCTAATATTCTCAACACTATTATTATTATTATTATTATAGTGAACAATAAGAGTTTTATATCTTTATAGGTATCTTTTTCCTACACTTTTAAGGATCAATCCAATGCGAGGGTTGAATCGTTTCTGTCTAACTCATTCACAAGATTTATAGTTTTGTACATAGGTACATAATAAAAACAAAAAGTGAATATGAAGGAAAGAAGAAAGAAAGAATAGATTGAAAGCACTTCTAGTTATCTAGTATCTAACTAACTACTAGAGAAATGATGATGACTTCAACACTCTATTTCTCTCTCTGATCCATCTCTTAAATGTTGACCCTGTAAGCGTGCAAATTTAAATCAACTAAGTGAGGTATTAAAATAGTCTAAAAAATGCGTATACACAAATATCAGAATTTGCAAATGCAGGCTTTCAGTACTGTAACTATGGGGGATGGGTGGAGAGACGAGTGGGGGAATTTATAGGTCGATGCTTCTGCCCCCCCCCCCATTCAAATAATATAATTGAAAATTTAATTATACTATTTAAACTGCAAAATTGTCATCATTCGTATTCTAAAATTTTAGAACACAATTTAGATTATTGTCCTTGAAAATTGGTTATTTTTAAATAGTACCCCCTAGAATTTTGGAGTGCCTCTTCTCAGCTATATAGTTGTATGGGACTGGCTGGTGCATATATCTTAATTTAGAAAATTGCAGGTGTGGATATGAATTTTTCTAAAATGTAGATACATAATTCATTTATGATTGATAATGGGAACATAGGCATTCGATGCATCACTAATATATGCACAATTATATATTGTAGACCTGAACGATATGGACAAAATTTCATATTGCAATGTTCATGTAAAGCATTGCAACATGAGGTGATACATATTATGTTAACTCTCCAGGTTATGTGAAAATCAGAAAAATAAAAACAATTAGAAAAATGCAGTTTTATTTAACTTACATAAGCTGTGATAATTCACAGGTCTTTTGTATCAATATTTAAGACATTTTAAGACTCATTAGCCTCCATCTTCTACAGAAAAAAAGCCCTCATATGTTTTGTCATGGGTTGTTAACTTCAAATATTGACCCACAGAAAAAACATAAAATAAGGATTGATGTTTTCAATGAATAATTGTCGCGACAATTACAGTTAATTACAGGGAAAATTGAGAGTCAAAATAAGTTCATATCCTTGCTTTTTTAATAGTAGTTATTATAAATACATATAATAGTATGACCGTTCAGCCCTAGTATAAATATCACCGTTTATACCGTTACTTTTTTGATACTCATATCGTGAATGCCCATATTGTGGTGTATATATATATATACATATTGTAGCAATATATTTAATAGAATTAAAGACAAATTTATTCATTCAAATTTTATAATTCAATTGTTGAATTCTACAAATAATTTTTATGAATATATATATGAATATACAAAAAAGTGCCCCTACTAAAAATTCTAAAGACAGAACGACAATGGTTTAGGAAATGAAACCTGATTTCATTGTATTCTTAAGTCCCAATGACTCTTGGACTCCCATCCATTTTCTGATTCAAACACAGTTATAACAATTGAATATATGTACATACATATACATATATTTTACGACCTCTTTTTTTTTAACCAATATACTATTTATAGTCTTCCGTGATATGTTTATGACTTTGATCATCAATGCCTCGCCATCTTTTTAAAAAATATACATATATATAAAAGTTCGGCCTCTATCAAAGGTCTACAAACTTGATTCATTCTCATCAGATTGAATATTTCTTTCTCATCAAAAAATGAAAAAGAAAAGAAAAAAAGAATAAGAATAATTACCCTTCTTGACCTTCTTCCATCTTCATACGCATACGAGTGAAGTATGTACTCATTAATGCCTTAAGGTCTTGGATATTACTTAATGGAAATTTGAACTTATTTGAATAAATTTAAAGAGAATCCACATAAGAATATTTTGAAAGGATATGGGAAAGGAGTCAAGATAGGATGTATGTAGATTCATTGTTCTCAAATGTTTGTGTTTGCTCCATTTTTCTTTCAAGAGGAGTAACTTGGAAGCAAAAATTATCTTTCTTTGTTCATTAATCAATCCATCTTGGTCGTCGTTGTTTTTGTTGTTCATTTTCTTGTCGAAATAAAACCTCAAGGAAGGAATAAGGCTCTATAATATATATATATATATATATATATATTTCAACTACTATTTGTATACATTCAAAATACACATGTTAAAGCTATTGTCAGTATTTATTTATTTATTATTTACTTTTGTGAGGTGTGGGGTAAATGAATACATTGTTTATATGAAATGCTTAGTTGCCTTGCTTGGTTTTTTTTTTTTTTTTTTTTTGTATAACTATGTACATAAATTCGGCGCCCTCAAGCCTGTATAGTGTTTTTTTTTTTTGTTTTTTTTTTAAATATACATATATATGGATGTACATTTATATATTCGTGTTTAAAGTGGTAATTAAATGCTTTAAAAAACAAAACATAGAAAAATAATAATAATAATAATAATATTTGTTCCAAGGGCATTTGAACAATTAAAATAAATTTTTCCTTTGTGTGAGCTCCTTTAGAATCGTACATACATATGTATGTATGTATGTACATAAGCACATCTACGTAATATACTCTACATATATGTAGTGTATATAAGAAAACTAAGGTTTAAAAAAAGAAGGAAAGACACTAATGTATTTGAACATATTGGTAAATTTATTATAATTATTTTCCTAACGGGTAAGCAATTAGCTCCTTAAAACAAACTGACGTTATTTAACCCTTCTTTTGTGTGGTAAAACAATATACATACATACATATATTATTCTAGTAGGGGTATTATATTGAAAGCAAATAAGAGGATGTAGGTCAATTGATGTTGTGCTGATCCTGCTGTGAGAGATGATAGACTTTTGGCAATAGGGTCTTTCTTTTACAATGTGTTGGTTCAAGACACATTTTATTGGAAGGAAGGAAGCCTTACTACTTCTTTCATGGCTGTGGTATTGGAAAACGTCTTTGTAACTCAATACGGAGGCAATACATAGATGACACCTCCTCACAAAATCACAGGATGTGGAACGAACACGAAAATATGTTTTTTTTTTTTTTTTTACTCCTTTATGTATACCAATATATGTACAAAAAAAGATACATACCTACATAGTCAGTTACTTTTAAATTCATTTCAATTTCTAAAGCACTACATACATGAGTGAAATATTCATGCAGTATTTGATTTATCAGTTATTAATCGGATCAAGCTAATTAATTCCTTCATGGGTTAAATGAACTGAATGCCTTTGTATACAATACATACATATAATATGTACGTTTATACACATATTTAACTCATTATTTCCTTACACTTATTAATGAATTGCGTCTTGCTTAGAAAAAAAGTTAATTTGAGTATAGCATGAAAAAACATTAAGTATAAATATTTATTATTTTCTTTTTAAATATTCCTTGATTAACGAAGAAGACGAAAAAAAAATATACATATACATATATGAATTTTAATTATCAAATTCGACCTCTTTAACATTGTGGAGTAATCATAATAATAATAATAATAATAACAAGATATAAATGTATATTTCGGCAAAATAATTAGACGAACAAAAAAAAATATGTTAATGCATATTTCAAGGCTATGAATTACCCTTTTAAAAAAATCAAGTATCTTTTTCATAATAATTATTTACATTCCGGAATGTATTAAAAACTTTGAGTTCGGAGAGAAGGAGGTATCTACTTTAAAAGCATGGAAGTGGCATATTTGATTAAGTATAATCATTAATTTATGAAGCGTAAACACATAAAACTTCGTTCATAAAAAGTATGTAAGTATTAATATGCCATAAAAACAAGGATTTTTAATGTTATTTCTAATATGTACATACATTATATAAAATGTAAGATCATGATTCTTATAAACTAATGCATTTATGCCAGTCCAAGCATCTGGGTCAAATATCCTTATTCAGTTACTAAGGATTTTTTTTAGATAGAACAAGTTAGTGTTGTTTGGTATTCCTCCCACGGTACAATAGTCATATCGGCGTACACACGCATTTAAAATGGTAGTATATTAAATTGCATATGTAGATGGAACTTGCAGTGTCATTACGTCATAAAGATATTGACCCAGTTGATGTAACAAATATATGTATATAAGTGAATGCTCTTAACGACTTTTTATTTTTTTAAATTTTCAGTCGAAAAAGTATCAAAATACCATCAATTTGACACCAATAGCAGGAGTGTTGAAACTAATTCAAAAGTCGGAATAATCATGCCAATTTTTCAAAAAGTGGGGCTCTTTTCAGGCACTCATGTGTAGGAGAAAATTCATTTACTATAAGATGAAAAATTGATCAAAGTTTTCCCTTAAAAATAAAAAAATTAAAAAAATTAACAGAAATCTAAAGAGGTAGAGAATTTTTCTAACTCTGCTCCTGCCTGTGGACTCTAATACCCCCCCCCCCCGTGGAATTTGAGGCACTGGTAGGAGTATGAAGAAATAGAATGGGGGGAATGAAACTCATTTTCCAAGGATTTGTGTTTTGATTGGAGGTGATATGCGCAGCATAGATATCTAAAGACGAACCTTCCCCTTTGAATTCAAACGTTTTCATTAATTGAGAGCGTATCAATAATAAGATCCCCTATACGTGAGACGTTATTTATGATTATCAATGTACATACATACATACATACATATGTATAATCACTCAACGTCTTATGTGTACATACAATATAAAACCCCTAGAGGGTCCTAAGAAAAGCATCAAATCTTGAACTCCCTAAAACAAAAACAAAAAATTGCCCTCAAATTCTTTCTCAAATAACCATTTCAACAAGCTTTAAACAAAATATCATATTTAAAATAATTTTTGTTAATGTTACACGTCTAATATTACATATTATAACTTTTCTAGTTATTGTTGTGGTAGGGGTAGTGACGTCCCAAGGGTCTATTTAAACTGTCTCAGAAAAGATGTTTTAAGTGTAAAATTTCCTTTTACTCATACTTTTTTCCCAAAAAAAAAAAAAAAAAATGTACAAAAAATGGAAGAAAGAAACGGGAGTAACATCATTTATTGATTTATTACATTTATATATTTATAAATAATGAGTTTTCTAACCGTTAATTTTCACTTCTTCGTCTTTAATTTGACTAATTGCTTCCATCTCAGCGTGTATGTCTATGTATATATATATATATATATATTTGTGAGTTGATGGATCTAAAAATAAGAGAATATGACCTCATAATATGTTTATCCTTTTGTGACGATTTGATGATTAACTGATACGAAACATGCTCATAAATAAAAGTTGTCTACAAGACGTTAGTTATATTTTTTATCCTCTAAATACATGGACAGATACAACCACTTTGGAGCATATAAATACATATATATATATATGTATATATACTTTTTGATGTTAATTCCATTCCACCAGCTGTTCCTATAGGTTTATATTATCTACATAAAACTTCAAAAATATATCATCAAAGAGAATAAAATTTTTTAGCTTTTTTTTCTTAACATTTTGGTAGTTGACGATGTATGTATGTATTGATAGAAAAGTGTCTGTACACACTGCTCTAAGAGTCATGTGACACGTGTTTAAGTGATTACTCAAGAAAATGCCTGGATACAATTCAAATTTCAGTTACCCATTCAATATGGTTTTTGGTTTTTCGCTTCTTTTTTTTTCTTTTTTTACTCTCCTGAATTCTCTGTTTATTGATGACTGTTGTTGATCCATTTTAGTCTTTTCTCCAGGCTCTGTATGATAATGGACTTCTCTTTATTGTTTTTGTTGAAGAAAAAAAATTCAATTGCCCAGCGCCTTGGGCCAGGCACTTATCTTTAGCAGCATTGTACGTTAAAAGTGAATTTCAATTCTCTCTCTCTCTCTTTCTTTCTCCCTTTTACACAAGTACCCAAACCAAATTAAGAGTCCTTTATTTTTGCATTGATATTTGAAGGGTCATTTTTTAAGACTTCTTTTTTTTTTTATATCTCATGTACTTTTTTTATGGATCAATTACCTTTGTCTTAGACTTGGAATAATTGGCTTTTGAAGGTGCCGCATGATTGTATGTTTTGTCATTCTTTCTCCTTAACATTCTCGTGTATCCACCTATAAAACATATGTATCTACCCTCTTTAATTATGGGTTGTAATGTTCAACAAGTTATAGTCACATTTTTGATTAGAAAAAGAGTTAAGAGGGGACAAATAAATTAATATGAATTGTACATATTTGTAAACAAATTAGGGTGAACATCTTTAGATATTTTAAAATATCTATAGTTTTTCTTGAGCTTTTAAATATTTAAGATCAGGGGTTTCTTTTAGATTTTGTACTTATAATTCTACTATAAGCAGTTTTTGACTATAATAAAAAGGTATCATGCTTGTGTAGTCATTTAACCAATCTGATTGACACAACAACAACAAGGAATAATAAATACATATTGGCTTGTCACAGGGATATACATATAAAATCGTCAATATGTGGCTTGAATTACTTTATTTTTAAAACAAAATAATGATAAAACTTTACTTTGAGGGAGAAAATGCGTTCGTAGTTCATATGGAGTGATTTAAAATGATGAAATCCCGTGTTAGTATTAGAAATATGTGTATTTGAATAATATTATAAATAACCACTTAATGCTTTACATATTTCACTTATGCTTTGGTTCTTCTTCATTGGATAGCAAGGATTATATGTATATATATTTGAAATATGTGCATACTTGAGACTTCTTCCTCATTCTTCATTCATACATACATACAAAATAAGCAAAATATCTCCCAACAAGATAAAATTTATTAATCTACCCATAAAATATATGTAATAAAAATTATTTCTCTTTCTTGTACCTACCATTATATGTAGGTATGTGCGTTACATCAAATTCTTCGAATGCAAGCAGTAGGGAATACCAAACTATAATTGTACTTATACGAAATATAAAATAAAAACCCCGAGCAAATACCTATCAATAAAATGTAATTATCAGGATGTTATTACCTCAACATTTGTTTTAATTTTCTAAATAGGTTTATACAAAGAAACGGTTTTTTTCCCTCTCTTTTTTCCATCTATTAGGTAGCTTCCCTCTTTATTTTATGTGAGGAGTAAGTATGTATGTATGTATCACCCACCAACAATTATGGTATAAAATCGATCCCTCACGTGAAGCAATTAAAATTGAAAAAGAAAAAACTTTTTTTTTTTCCTTCTTCAATTGGGGCTCAAATTAAACATTTTTCTTTCAATTATTTTTTATATATTATGTTCGGCTTTTCTATACTTTAACAACATAGAATAGGACGAAATCCACAAACCATTTTCCTCACGATATTGTTTGTTTTATGTTGGTTCTCCTCAAAAGTAGACTAATTTTGATTATTTTTCGGTATCTTTCTACCCATGGTTGTAGTACAAGCAATTTTGTGGTGGAAATTATTTTATTTATTTCTTTGTGTAAAGACAGAATGTGTAAATAAGGTAATTTCATAAGGGGAAAAAACACCATCATTTATATATATATTTTGTGATTTTGTTTATGAAATTGATTAAGTTAACTACACTGCTGTTCATGAGTTGTTTTGACTCCCACTATGTAAATATCCCAAAAAACAAAACACCTTCAAGACGCGTCGCTCGTCTCTTTGTGTGTGAATTTTGAACATTGAATGTTTTTCTATTTGTTTTTTGTTTTTTTTTAAGTTCTAGCCTCCTTTTGTTTTGGTTCTTGATTGATTCTCCTCTTCTTGAAAGAATTTTAAACCGTCTTATCTATATTATACATTACTATTTTAATAGTGTACTTATACAAATTTCCAAATAGTTTGGGCTCCCATGCTTTATGGGCTATGTTGATACTGTTATATTCAAAACTTGGGTTTTGTATCATTTGTAAATTTGGCATCGGAGATGTTCTCTCGCTGTATATAAAAGGATTTATGCCAAGGAAATCTAATAATATATTAAATTTGAGTAGAACGCCTTTCAATATTTATAATTCAAAAGGATTGTCATCTCCAGGAGAGGTTGCTCCAGTCACCTAAAGAAAAGGTCATAATTCAAATCTCTTGTCTCATCCAGAGCTCTCTATTAAATTGATGGCTCCTGATTTATACAACCATACATTATTTTGTGTATTTAAATATCTAGATACCCCCTTTTCATTTCTTTGTTTCCGAATATGTAATAATAATAATAAAAAGAAGAAGAAGAAGAAAAGATTTTATAGTAATTTCATTTTATATGAATAAAAATGTATGGTTTTTGAATAAGGAAATAAGGAAGAGAAAGGATGAGCAAAGAAGGAACCAAAAAAAAAAAAAAAAGAAGAGGACAAAAAAAAATGTCACATAAAGTTTTTAAACACACTCAAGTTTTTATTATTTTTTCTTTTTTTTTTTTCTATTCATTCAAAAGAATTGTTGTAAATAACTACTAGCTACTTTAGTGAATGTATATATATATATATATATTATATTGTAAATAATTGGATAATTATTCAAATTAAGCAGTTGCTGTCGTTGGTTTTAATGGTTGAAAGACGTTGTAAGACGAGGGGACTCTGTCGTTTGTCTCTACAAATCCTTTATACACTCAATTGTATGTATACGGACATATATATGTATATACATTAGACAATTGTTTAATTATACCCCCTATTTATTCGAATATTCTTCTATTTCTATGCAGTTTTTCCTGCCTGGTACTTGGTTCTTCCAAGTACGACTACTCAAATAATTAGATTTGTTGTTCTAATTGTTTGGGGGTTGGAAATGTCTTAAGCTGGGATGTTTGCGTTTCAAAAAGTGAAAAGAAAAGAAAATGTGAGGTTATTAAACTTCTATTAATTAGTGTTTGACATTTGAACCAGATTTAACCTTTTAATACTCCACCACTTCGTACTACATACATACAAATATATATATATATATATATGTAAAGAGCAAACATAAATGCAATTATAAATGAAAAAGTAGAAAAATTGATTTGTATCTCTTATTTTCTGTCTTTTTAGCATCATAAAACCCCCAGAGTAGAAATATTGAAATGCAAAATGCATCTCGCTCTATATTAGATCAAATTTTAAAAATATTTCAGCCCATTGATAAATAAATGCTTATAGTTTATATTGAATATTATTTTTTTTTTCTAATAGCAACCTTTGTCTTGTTCAAAATTTGCCTTTCAAGGTGTGAGTGTTTTATTTTCTTAATTTCGATTTAGCAGAATATTTTCCCTGATTAACCCTTAAAGACTTACATATGTAAGAACCATTGAGCAAATTTAGCAAATAAGCATATTTATAAATATGGGCCCATTGGATGTATTCATGTATTCATTATGTACTAAATCGAAATCCTAACCTACGAGCCCTGAATAAGTTCATCGAAAATGTATCTATTAAAAATTAAAGAGCATTATTTAAAAAAGAATTACGGGTCCATAAGAAATTTAGGCCACACGTTACTTCAAAAGAGTAATCAATTACGCGTTACTACATAGTTACTGAGTCAAAAAATTAACACCATTTCTCAAGGGGTAAAGTAATTAGTTACACATACAACTAACGAGTTCTTTACTGTAATAAATATTATTTTATTTGATGCACAAATATATGTATATGTATGTACTTATACATTTGTGAAGCTTGACTCTCAATCCAAACTCCCCATTTCCAAGTGCCTCAAATTCATTTCTATAAATATGACCATATATGTATGTCATAGAGGGATGGAGAAACATTAACAATTCAAATGAGGGAGAGAGGGGGTGGGGTGTTGTTGTATTTCCTTGATATCATATACATACATACATACACTACAAACTCATTCAATATCAGGAGTCACAAGTGTTTGCTTGATTTGACAATTTTATCATTCAGCGTCTCATCATTTGAGTCCACAACGTCAACACATGGTAAAATGAGAAGAACTGACTGAATAAATATACAAAATAATATATATATATATATATATACGTTTTTATTATTCAATCCCTCCTCCTCCCTCCTCTTAGATTTAAAATGAAATAAAAATGTTATTTTTTTTTTTTATTCTTTGGAAGCAAATTTTCCCCGGATTCTTCTTTTATTTATTCTTCATCTTATTTTCTCAAGTGTTTTCTTAATATATTAAATATTTATTAGGATTATATGTGTATATTATATATATATATATATATATATATATATACATATATTGAAATTGTCAAAAAGTTTATTTATATATTATGTAGATGTGTTATTGTTGTTTTCTAAAGGATTTGCTATAGAGCAATAATAATAATAATAATAAGATCATTCTATCAACAACAACAAAAATAGGTCTATGGTTCCCATTATTTTTGAAATAAAACCACATATTATATTTATGTGAAGAACAAACGTAAATGAAGTTACAAATGAAAACGAAGAAATATGGCTTTTTATATTCTATTTTCTGTTTGTTTGTTTGGTTTTTTTACTTTAGAACCATCTCAGAATTATCTGATTTTTGATAGAGTAGCTCATAAATATTCATATAAACTTTCAGACATATGAGCATTAAAATCTTAAAATGTCCTTCAGCCCAAATTTTTGCGGAACGAACTGATAGTTTTTGAATATTGACAGTCGTTACATTTACCTATGTACATCTCATGAAATTTTGTTCTAAATTAGTTATTGTTTAAAAGATGAAGAAAACTATTATAATAGTGTCTCATTTGATAAGCTATAAAAAATCGCTTAGATTCTTTATAGAAAATAGAAATTCTATACCAAACGTCAATATATTTCATATTGAATCCCTTACTTAATAATTTGATGCACTCTTCAGGCTGCAATTTGCCTTTAAATATGGTGATGAATAAATGATTACTTCATTCCTATTTATTATTGGAACATATTCATGATTAATAGTTCTAATCATATAGCCCATAATAGATTTGTCACGGAAGAATGTCTCTAATAAAAAGTGAGCAAGCATTTTATTGAAGAAGTCGTTTTTTCCACCCAATTATTATTATGGTAAAAACTGCTTTTATGTTTTCTGCTCACCTACCATACTATCTGGCGTATACATCATGTTTTAGATAAAAACATAGGTAGATATGGTGTAAAAAGATGAAGGGACCTACTACAACTATCTGTGGTTGTAGTTGAATTAGGATCCACCCATATTGTGAGGGACTTTGCGGCTAAGGCCTACATTATTATTATTATTATTACCTTTGTTGGTGGTGCGTATACCTATGTACATCATCATCACCACCATCATCATCATCATCATGGACGACGACTGTGAGGAGGAGAGGTAGGGAGGGGGGGGGGGGGTTAAGGTGGAAATTAAATCTTCATAATATTTACCTGTAATCATTTTCTCTCTCTCTTTTTTGTTTTCTTCCTCCATATATATATATATATACATTTATTTCATAAATGGTTGGCTCTACATAAACCAAGTATGTACCATACCAATGAAGGTATATTATATACCTTTATCCATCAATTATACCCATGCAGGAACCTTTACACCATGTTGACTAAAGTTCCATTGGAATTGTTATTAAAAAAATAGGCAGTGTTTTTGAAGTGTTCTGGAGAGGAATACTATGCCCTGAACAAACTGTTTAGTGTACCTTGTAAAATTGGTAGTGTGAATCAAAAAAGATTGACAAGTACATTGAATTAAAGAAAAAAAGTCAATAAAATTTATATGTATTATATTATTAGGAGAGAGGAAAGGGATGTTTCCTTCCATCATGGTTATGAAAATGAGGAGCTCTGGTTTTTTCAAAGTAACGTATTTTTTTGTTTTTTTATGAAGCCCCTAAACATCAACAGGAGAGAAACCAAAGTCAGTATGAGGATCCAAACGAAATAATAAATATTAATGTATAATGGTAACTCATAAAAATCAATCTTAGCGAGAGAAATAGAGAGAGAGAGAGAGAGAAGTTTATTATGCCAACAACCAGTAAAAGGAAGGGAGGAAGAAAGAGAGAGAAGGGAAAAAAAGTTCATAACTTATCAGCACGCTATCCAATAAAAGGCAATAAAGAAGAAAAAAAAAGATATTTTCTAAGTAGGTATGTATGTATGTATGTATATACAACATTACATATATGTATAATATTCCTGGCACTGATATTTATAGTATGTATGTACATAGATATACCATGTGAAGTCTTATGCTTACCTGCCTCTCTTTCTCTCTCTCTCTCTCTCTCTTTCTCTCTCTCTGCATAAATCATCAGCATCCCATAAAAAAAACCATTGATTAATTTTCACATATTGAGCAGCTAAAACGATTGGTGGAGCCGTTGCATGAAGGGAAGAAATATTTTCGTTATGTGTACATATACTATCTACCATATCTACTTATAATTTTTCCAAGTTTTTTTTTTTTTTTTCATTTATTCTTCCACCTTCATTTTGTGAAGAGTCACGGCTTTGCAATAATTCATAGTAGGCATTCATTTATATATGTATGTATGTATGTATATAAGATGCTTTGTCTTTCTTCTCTCTCTCTCTCTTCCCTCCTTCAAATACTTTCTCATGATATATTTGTGCATTCAATATATGTATAGGTATGTAAGTATGTAAGTAGAAGGAAAAACGAAATAAAACGGATGGTTTTGCATTGAAGCAAGCCTCTTTGCAATTTAATTAAACATTACCTTTAATAATGCTAAAGATATGTATAATAAAGAATTGTTTGCATCATTTGGCAAAAGAGTTCCTTATACATTTTACATACATATACCTACATTATTATATAGGCAGCTTATTAGCACACAAGGTGTCTTTGCATATAAATTCATTCTAGTCGTGCTCTTCCTCAATGACGATTCAATTGATATTTGTACCGGCAACGCGTCTCGAAAGGGGTGATGTGATTTCCTAAAAAGATCTTTCATAGAGTGCAAGAAGAACAGGGCTCTTTAACCTACAGTCTTTGATTTATGACTTTAGAATCCCGACGTGGCTCTACCATGGAAATAAGGAGACAGACCCTTGCGATGGCATAAGTATTTAGCCAACAACAAAAATATGTATTTAGCAAAAATTCATTCTTCCTTAGCCATTCTTACCGGCCCTAAAGGAGTTGGTTTTCAACTCAATACTCTCTTCAAAACCTCTTTGACGCCTAGCCTGCATACCCTCACTTGAAGGTTATTCTTCTTTGACTTTTTATATCCCTGTTAATTATGTGAATTAGCAGGTTGTTGTACAAATATTTTGAATTACAATTATTAAATAATAACAAGGATTCAAAGACTCTGTTTATTTTGAAAGGGATGATAATTCAGTTTGATAACAAAGGGGGATGAAGAATTCAATGGATCTCTACCTATTTATTTATTTATTATGTTAAGAATTTTTTTTTTTCTCGTTAGCCTTATTTTTATTTTATGATTTATTATTTGAGGTAGTTGTGCATTACTATGATTTTTACTTTTTTTTTTATTTTTATTTTCTTAGACTAATGTAATGTATTTATATAATATTTATACAATTCATTTTACTATGCCTAATTATCAAGGTATTTAGGGAAGTACATTATCACTCGATGTATTAGAACTATTATTAAGTGCATAATGTATTATTACTGTGAGGCTCAACAAAAAAAAAATTAGATCTACGTATTTATTTTTGCAAGAGGATCCCCTGGGAGGTAACTGAGGGGACTGTAAAATATAATTAATCAAAGGGATATTGAGAAAAACGTAGGAAAATCATAGCAAGATTTTTTTTTTTTTTGAAAATTTGGGAAGAAAATGTAAATGCCCAATGTGAACTGTGAGGCTGGCTATACCACTAGCTGTTGCCTCTCTCTCTATCCCACTTACCAACAGACATGGAAATCTTTTTTTTTTTTAATTCCTGATTGCTACCAAAAATATCAAAATATTTTATTCAAATGAACGTTTCTATAAGTTTGTCTCCAGTGGGGTGTTCTTAGTACTATTTTAAGGAAGATTTAGTCCCCCCAATCAAGCTTTTCCAAATATTACTTACATTGGAATTAGAGCAGTGGTTCTGAATCTGGGTTCAGGGAGTCAGATTCAGGGGTTCGGTGGTTTGGTTCACCCCACTTGTATGATTATTGACGTCACGCTCTGCTTGGCTTTGAAAAAAAAAAAGCACATTTTATTTTTTCAACTACGAAGGGTTCGATGAGTGCATGTATGCATGGAATTGGTGGGGTTCAGTACCTCCAACAAGATTAAGAATCCCTGAATTAGAGTATTAAGTAAATTGGAGCTAAGCCTATCTACCTTTAAAACCTAGTGTCACCCATGATATTGTCCATGGTATGAGGACATTTTTTTTAATTTCGGGCACTAGGTGGAAATTCCTTTGAGGAGCTATAGCCTCATGCCGGGGTTTACATTGATTCTATCAAGGGATTTATACATATTGGAATCGTACAAGGTATTTCTTTTTTATTGACCTTTTTGTTAATTAATTATATCATATTTAGTTATATACAATATTTTATATACATAATTAAAAGAAAAACAAAAAAATGTCATTAGAAATCCCTGTGGACTCGCTTGGATAAATATAGATGTTTGAGGAAGGAAATTTAAAATATTTTCATCAATAGTGAAGGGCAAACTGTATCAAATTTATTTCTTGAGTATATTTCTCGGAATGAAATAAATCATATTTATAAGATACATTCTTGAGTAAATCTATGTATTTCCATGTTATTATTAATACCCAAATGACCATTTTTTAAAACTTTTCAAGTTCCTATGTACTTATATTTTATATTCGGATTTGTAGTTCTTGAACTTCCTCGGTTATTTCTATTTCTGTCAAAGCTATTTGAATTTGAATTCAAACTACAACCTTTTTATACTGGATTATGCGAGCTTTCCTGATTATTCTTGGCTCTTTAAACAGTCCGACACAATAGAAGTGAAGTGTGCTGTTTAAATGAAGCTGTGGAGTTTCTTTTATAACAATGTTGGTAAAAGTCTTTCTCTTTGACTCCACAAGTGATTAAAGACAACAAAAAATCCTCTGGTTTCATCACATAGGTCTCTGTCTCTTCAGTTAGAATTTTTCATTTGAAATAAAATTCATGAAGAGTTTCAAAACTAGCATCTTCACTTATTTATATAGCGCTGCAGTCATTTATTTTTTACCCTTTAAATATTTAGAGATATCTTAAATAACTTAACCTAAAGTTTTAAAAGTAGTTGACGGAATGAGCTTTTATGAGGAATTCAGGAATTTATAATATTACAAGTTGTGTTTACGAATGCACAGTTTTTGGTGCAAAAATAATAAATTATAAGTATATGTTTCTAGATATTAAGTTTTCAAAGATGCTTTTCGACATTGATGCTCGACTTCTTAAGTTCAAACAGACGTATTTGGTTACTGCAGTTTCCATATGTTTATGATAACTGACAATCTCGCAATAAATTACTCTAAAATTACTTTCAAGAGCAAAGCCTCCCTGTCTTTTATATAAACTTCAAGTAGTGATGTGGTTCTCGAGATCAATTTTGGCCTCGATCCTTTAAAGCCTTCCTCTCAACCCATCAAAGACTTGGTACGTACCCCTTCAAAATCTTGGTTCCAGTGTCAAGGAAAAAAAAATCTCTTGGTCTTGATCCCATTAAGTATTGCTATCCTCTTGATCTGGATCAAAGTCTTGATTTTGGGTGGAGTGTTCGTGACCACATCAATGGATTCCACTCTTTTTAAGTTAATATAACTAAAAACTAAGGCATGAAATTATAACTTGAGTGACCAGTGGGGATAACGATACATAAAAGCATTAAGTGAGCCGCAGTGTGGTTCATATCCCGTGGGTTTCAAGAGTAAATCTCCTTTGTATGCAATAACCTTCAATGTAGATATTATAATATGGTATTTGCTGTGAGGAAACTCAACAAGTGCAAAAAAATTGCATTTTTTATTATTTCTAGCATTTATTTGCTAACAAACTCCTTTTCAAAGGAAAGAATAATGCAAAAAAAGACATACACATTTAAAATATTATTTCATACGTATGGTGTATGTATATTTTTTGTAGATTTCACAATCATACTAATTAGTTTTTGGCATTAATACATTATTATTATTATTGTTATTGTTATTATAGGCGAACAAATCTTTTTCTTTCTTCTCTTAATGCAAATAGTTGAACATTGTACTATAATTTTGTCTGCAAATGGTTATGCGGTCATGTTAATAATAACAATAAAAAGAATAAAAGAAGAAATGGTTGAATGGTTTTTTTTGTAAAGGAAATTGCGAATGGTTATGTATTCATAAACATGTACATACATATGTATGTATATAAAACAACCAGTAACCAAAAGAAGGAGGCTATTGGCAAAAATGATGTTAAACATGACTCTAAACAAATTGATTTCCCTTTTAATTACTAACAACCAACCAAATCAACCAGTAAGAAGTATCATTGTCCTCCTCTTGTACATGTACATACCATAGAATGGATCCAGGGAGATTTTTTAATAAATGACTTCTTTAATAATACACGTATGGTATGTACCTAAATTTAACTAAAAATCGAAATTAACTCAAAGCAAATAATGTAAAACAAAATCAAATATACAAAACGTGGAGTTACAATGAGCCAAAATTATCTAAGTTGAAATAACCAATCATAGTGGACATTAAATTCCAAAAAGGATAGATCCCATTGTTGTAAAAAAAAAAAAAAACTCTAAATGAAATTTCTGATCCTTGTTTTCAAACATTTTAAGCTAAAAATATGCTAGGGTCAGCAAAACATTATTTTTATTTATTGTATTTATCCTTCTTTCCTCCTAAAAAAAATAGAAAAAAAAGCACAAAATTATATGATATGTACGTAGTTGGTTCAGTCTTCCCAACCATGGGATTATTCTTAAATTATGTAATATCTACATACCTTGTAGCGAAGAGTTGTATAAATTGAAAATAGTCGATTCAATTTTCGAACACGGATTAGGGGAAGGGAAATAGAAAAATCAAGGGATGAACACATTTATGTTGTCAATTCAGTTGTTTGTAGAGCAATGCCGTACAAAGAATGTGACTTTTTGTAGAACGGAAGGTGAAGGCAGGAGCAAGACCTTTCATATTTCTTTAATTCGTCTGCAAGACAAATACCCAATATAACAAAGTAAGAACATAATTTATAAAAAGAGCAACCCATATGATTTTCCTTTCCTATTCATAAAAATGATGTTTTTATCAAAAATATTATTCTATTATTTAAATCAATTTTTCACATTTCTTTCATACCTCTTTTCAATTTCCAGGGGTGATGATTGGTTCTGCCCTTGTTATTATTGATACTGGTATGCTATGTATGTAGACATGTATGCACGTAAGTTGTTAATGAATAAGATGTTGAAGGATTGTAGAAAGAAGGGAAAAAGAAAACAAGTTGCAAAAAATGTTCACTCATCCCTCTTGTTTGTTATTACTATTATTTATTTTGAACCATTCAAAATGAATGCTTTTGAATGTTTACGTTCATTCAGGGGGGGGGGGGGGAATAATAAAAAGAAGTTGTTCTTTTATATGTATTATTATTATTATTATTTGACACTTTTCCTTCCTTTTTGAAAGAAAAAAAAACTTTTTAGAAGTCACAAAGAAAAAGAAAAAAAGATCAATATTGTGTGTGTTGAACAAAGAATATGTATAATTCTTGACACATTCATAGCAAAAGCAATTCATAAAAATGTGTGTATAGATTGAGTTGAGACTCCAACCAACCAACCAACCAACCAACCAGTCAGCCAACTAAAGAATGACGACAAAGTCATAAAGAACCATGGTTTTGACAGAAATTGACAAAATAAGAATGATTCTTTTTTTTTTTTAGAAGTTGATTCATGACTCAATGTACGAACGTACGTATTCAAATCCTTGACACATTTTTGTGTGGGTAACAAGGGGGTGGAAGTACATATGTGCTTCTCTTCTCTTTAAAGGAGAAGAAGAAGAAGAAGAGATAAAGGAGCTGTGTCCCATTCTTCTTCCTCTTGTTCCTCCTTCTTTCTATTTTTGACGTCCTCTTTTGGCAAGGGTTTGTAAGGGGAGGAGAAGGGCTCCTTGAGTGTACAAACATACTCTACATATTATGTATGTACAAGGATCCTGCCTAATTAAAACATATTCGCCTCATCTCCCTCCCAAAAACTATTCTTATCATTAGAGATGATAATAATAATTATAAATATTATTAGGGAAATGTTGTCGTGAATATATGTAGGTATGTAGGTATGTATGTATTTTACGTTTCACTTGAGGGTTATTTGAAATTTTTCTCAAAACACACACATTAAGCAAGAGAACGAAAAAAAAAAAAAAGGTAGCTTCTAAATGATCTCTCTCATAGTATGTACATAGCTATGTTGCAAAGACCATATTAATGCAGCACGTTATGGAGTGGGTGAGTAAAGATATACGTACTCCAAAAAAGGAGAGAAACTGACCCATTCTATATATATATATATATATATATATATATATATATACATATATATAAGTAATCTAAGCATAATCACACGCTCAAACAAAAACATCTCGTCTACCTCTCTCTCTCTCTCCCTCCCTCCTTCCATAAATTATGAGCAAAAACTCAATCCATCATTAAGTCTTTCTCCTTAATCGTGTGCCCTCAAGGATTCAAGTCGTTTTACCATTTTTATTTTTATTTTTTTCAAGAGAAAAAAAAAACACACAACAACAAAAAAACATGAGAAATCTCAGGAAAGAAAAAACATCATAAAATCAAAATTTCGTCTAGCTACATACGTCACTTATTACTTTTATAGTATGAATATGTATATAAATAGAGTGATGAAGAGACGCCTGCATGAAATACCTAATATAGCGCCATCTACAAAAAACCAACAGATGTGTGTGATGGAAAGAGAGAGAGAGAGAGAGAGAGAGAAGGGAAAAAAAGATGGAGAAGTCTAAAAAGAAAGAAAGAAAGAAAGAGAGTTGCAGGGAATGGATGATGCTTAAGGGAGTTGTAGCAATGTTGTGTTATTTTGATACATTTTTATTAAAAAAATACACACAGAAATGGAGAAAAGATGAACTCTATTTATTATTATTATTTCATCATCTTCCCTCCTCCTCCTCCTCTCTCTCTCTCTCCCTTTGACCTCATATTGACATTTCTCAAGAATATATATATATATATATATAATATTATATATTTGTTCCTTTCTTATACAAATATGGATATATATATATATAAATACACAAGAGTATCTTCATGAAATCTGTGATGGATGTGATCGACAAGAGAAGAAGAAGAAGAAGAAGGAAAAATTGAAGAGGAATTATAATAATAATAATAATAAAAATAATAATATATGTATAAAAGTCATCATCATCCATCTGGCAACTTTCTTTCTTGTTTTTTTTTCGTTTTTTTTTTATCTATTCGTTCCAGAAGTTTTTAATGTGTGCTATGTATAAAATCATAAGGGAATTAATTAAATTATTTTGCTAGTGAGTGAGTGAGTGAGTAAGTAAGTAAGTGATAAGACAGTGAATATTATAATAATACACAAAAACATAGCATGTACATACATAAGAAGGAATAAGAGCAACAACACGCACACCCCCTACCCCACAAACAATCAGACAACAAATATTCCTATTTCTCATTCCAATTAATTGAACTGATTTTAGCTCTTCCATTCATATTCTCCATTTCAGTGGTTTATATATTAGTTATTAGACCCCTAGTACAATAAGTACCTTCTCTATCAAAAAGAGTGTTCTAAAGCCAGTAATTTAAAATGTCTTTAATTAATAAATCAAAAAGAGAGATGGATAATTTTTTAAATAATTTGTCAAAATTGTTTGTTGCCCAGTTTGTCAATTTGAAATTGAAATAGTAATGGTTACTAAGGGAGAACATCTTCTTTTTTTTTTGTCTTGTTGTTCTTGTTGTTGCTCCATAGGTGAATGGGCTGAAGACATTCTACATATGTATCCATGTATTCAAATATAATAGGTACAAGTGGCAAGCTAAACAAAATAAAAAAAAAAGATAAATAAATATCTATAGGAACATTTAAGAGATTAGAATCAATAGGCTTTGAACACCTTTTTATGTACATGTGTAGACTCTACTATTGTTATAATACCTTTATTTAAGTAAGGCTAAGAAAAGAGTTATCCATTATTAGACAGATACAAAATACAAAAATTAAAAATCTTTGTGTACAAAGAGCCTCTTGACTCTCGAGAATGCTTTCCAATTTTGCATGATTGGAGACTGTAGAGAGATGGAAAAACGTTTCCCACACATATTTCATCCTCTAACCCAAAGGGAAAATTAAGAACTAATAAAAATAATAGAAGGAATAAAAATAAAAACAACAAAAGTAATAATAATCTTAAATAAACATTCAATGTGTGAAGTTTTTAATTATTGCTTCTTCACTTACTGCTGTTATTAGAGACAAGAAAAGAGAGAGAGAGAGAGATACAAAAATAAAAAATAAAATGCTCTATGTGTTTTTCAAAGAAAAAAGGAATTTCATTTCTTTTTTTCTTTCTTCATTCCCTCCTTTCTTGAAAATGAGTTGTTGATAGATTTACAAAGATCTCATAAGAAAATACCCTTTTTTTAAATATATATATATATATATATATTATGATCCAAACCCTTATATGTATGTATATAAATATATATGTTGGTAATTGAGCATTTAAATGTCTCTCTTGGGAATGAAGAAAATTTATAATATATATATATATATATATTCACGATTCCTCTAATGAATATATATTCAAATGAGGAAAACTTTAAAAGTTATCCTTTGTACAAAGAAAGGTCCTGGACCCCCTCCCCTCCCACCATTCTACGTATTCCCCACAAAACACTCTCAACTCTTTCCAACAGATGTTTTTGTTTTGTTTCCCCCCCCCCCACCTCTCTCTCTAACATTACATTTAATAAACATATATCTACATAGCGACAATCAATCCATGCTGATAAAAAAGGGCATTTGTTGATACCCATGCTCCAATTACAACACTATGAGTCTATAATTAGTCCAGAGTGTCTACTCTGATATCTTGGGTTTTATAGCTAGACAACATTTAGCATTTAATTGATTATTTCATAAATTAATCTTCCTTCCTCTCGTGATTTTATTATTAAATAGGAACCAACATTTTTGATGATGTTTTATCTAAGCGTTTTATAAGAGACAACTTTTATTCTTAATTTATGTTTTTTAGAGAAGTAAACATATGCCTGAATCTTAGTACAATAGCTTAACTGGGGGTCTTTACCGAATGTTTTGATAATTAGTCATTGACTATTTCCTACCAGGATCCGAGGACAAATGATACACCCCACATTATGTAAAGAAAAGTATTAAAGAAACTAACTCTTATTGTTTTTGTTTTTTTATTTATTATTCATTTATTTGTTGTAGATATATTTTTCTTACTTTTTCGTTGTAATGTATTATGTATGTATGACGTATTACCAGTTTCTTGAGAACGACAGTAGACAAACAAAATCGGGTAAAAAGTGCAAAAAAAAAACGGAAAAAAAATAAAAATAATGTAGTATATGGTATAAAAAAGAAATAAAATAAAATCATAATTATTATTCGGGAAAAAGAAAAGAATATTTGGCACTTGATAATGATATATATTAGATTGTATATATATAACAAAAATATTTTAGAGCAAGAAGAAAAAAAAATCAAAGAACGGGTAACTTTATGAATGATGATAAAGAGAGAGAGAGAGAGAGATGTCCAAAATAATAATAATAATAATATGTAATTGTATTAAAAAACGAAAAAAGAAAGAAAAAAAAATGATGACTTGATAGATATATAATTTAATTCCTAATAAAGCCAAGCCCGAGGTTTTTTCGAATTTGACTCATTCTCAAAATTCTTAGTCCTCATGTTGTATGCATGTGTGAGAGTAATTGACTTCATAAAAACGGATATTAATGTGATCTATTAATTTAAGAAATAAAAAGTGGGTAAAATAATCATAAGAATAATCATGTATGTAGATGGCCAAGTTAGAGTGAAGCGTTCTGACAGTAAAATGGCCCTGGATATGAATTATCATAAATATAATAATAATAATTAAAGCTTCTTTTTTTTTTCAAGAAAAAAAAAAAAAAAAAAAAAAATATTTATTTTACTAATAATTAAGGTGAAAAGAAACCGGCCTAATACTGAGATCCAAATCACTCTTTGGATCTCAGTATTTTGTGTGATCTGTTAAATGATTTGATTCCGAATCAAACAAACCAATCATGAATAACATAAGTGTGTGTGTGTGTGCATTATTACGTCATTCTTATGATCACAAGGATGACGTAATAATTATGATATTATATGAACATGATATTGGGGTGGGTGGGTGGGTGGTCATGGGAGCTGGGTCACTTGGTTGGTTGGTTGGTGTTGTCAATTGAATGTATGTATGTATGAATAATGAATGTGACCCCACGATTCAATAAATTGATATAAAAAAGCGCGGTAAATAATAATAATAATAATAATAATAAGATAATATATAAAGAACTGAATGTAAAATGATTAATTGAATTGAATTTATTTAGAAGATGAATAGAGACAGACGACAGACAGAGAGAGAGAGAGAGAGAGAGCTGATGACGATGATGGTGGTGAAGGAGTTATCGATTATAATCCAAATTGGGAGACATCCCTGATGGTAGAATGGCTCCCGTGGAAGATGGCACCTGAGGGTGTGTGCTGCTATTACTTAAATACGCAAGTCCATTGAATCCAGCACCTAAGAGTCCGTTTTTTATGATATTGGGGGGTGTATGAGGTGGAGTGTCTGCTGATGAGGGATCCTGATTGGATGATGAAGATGAACTGGAGGCTGGTGCACCTCCAACCGCTCCAGCACCACTTCCTCCACTTACTCCGGCGGATGACAAATGGCTGGAATTGAAAAAGTCCGGACGGGGAAGGCCGAATACACCGGATCTGAATGCAGACATGGGTCGGACGGGATGATGAGAATAAGGTGAATTCCAGCCCATGAGGCCAGCTGCAACAGCAGCTGCTGGGCCAACGGCAGAAGGTGGAGGTGGTGTCTTGCAAACTGCGGTATCAGCTAGGGACCAGATCTTTGGTTTGGTTGGGGGTAATGGAATGCCTGAAGACTTGTCATCGTGAACGAGATGAGTTAATTTATCCTCATCTAAAAATTGAAGGAAAAAAAATGAGAGAAACGTAAGCAATGGACGAATATAAAAAGAAGTACCCCTTTTTATTAAGTTATGAGGCAATAATTCTTCCTAATTTTATGGATCGCTTCAAAAAACAGGAAAAATAATAATAAAAAGATAAAAAATAAAAAAAGAGAGGAAAAGATCGCGTTAAAAAAAGAAAAGAAAAGAAAAGAAGAGCTCTTCTTCCTCTCTTTTCCTCTCTTCCTCTATGAACATATTCTTAGTGTGTGTGCTCTGCTGTTAAAAATACCGACCGACGGAGCGGAAGAGAAAGGAAGGAAAGCGTCGACGTCGTCAGATAACGACGTCGACGCCTTCCCCCTTAGACATTGGCGCCAAGTCAAAAAACTCAAAGTAATGAAATATGAACAGTATTATTATTATTAATAATATTATTACCTTGCTTCTCATCATCCCTATCCTTGTCTTCATCATCGGATATGTCTACATCTTCATCGTCCAATTTATTCTTGGGCTCCCATGTCATTTTGTTCTCTTTTTTCAGTCGTCTCCGGGCATTTGCAAACCACGTTGAAACCTGAGAATCGAAAATAAATAAAATTAAATCTGTAAATAAAGTAGACCAGTCCTTCCTACCTGTGTAAGCGTCATTTTGGTAATTATGGCCAACATAATTTTTTCCCCTTTGGTTGGATATGGATTCTTTTTATGCTCATTGAGCCAAGCTTTGAGTGTGGCCGTTGACTCTCGCGTCGCATTCTTCCTTCTGGCTGCCAAGTCATAGCCACCCCCATAGCTAGGACATGAAAAAGAAAATAAGAAATAGATGAGAACAGCCCTGAATAATATTTCCCAGATCAATTTCATTAGTTTGTTATTATTTACTCAAAACTCAAGAGCCTCTTGAGAAGAACCCCTTTTTTTGCAACCTGTTGGGGAGGGGGAGAGGAAATCAAAACAGATGTGTGTGTGTGTCAAGAATGTAGATAATCAATAATCATCTTATTATTTATGAATAAATATTAACTCAATTTGTCAATTCTAATTGAAAGTATTACCTACTTAATACAATAATAAATAATGAAAGAGGAGAGTGGCGCTGCTGTTGCTCCCTCTGTAGAAGGAACATCAACTGCTTCTCTTGTTGTTGTGATTTTCTGTTTAGTTGTGATAAGAAAAAGACGTTGATGGCTTTTTCTATCTTACTTTTAATTAAACCATCATCTACTTAATGTATGTAGAAGAGGAAAAGGAGGAAAAGGAGGAGAGGGGGGTGTCTGATATACGGTCGGTTGTATGTACATATGTATAAGAGGGATCATGTGTGGCTCTATTGCCTTGGTTATTAGACCATGATGCAAAAGAGTTATTTTATGAGAACTCTGAGCAGCTTAGTAGTAGTAGTAGTAGTAATACTAATAAAAATAATAATAACGATATGAGGTGAAAATGTTTCTCTCTCTCTCTCATTCTTTATGAAGTCACATTTTTAATCTTTTCAACATTCCTAGCATATTTTTAATAGACTTTAAGTGAGAGGAGATAGGAGATAAAGGGGGTCGAGTGTGTCTAGGAGAGGAGATGCAGCAACTATGACTCAATGACTCAAAAAGGCACCCTCCTATCCTCAAATTATCAACTTTTGATTCGCCCTTTCACTCACGGCACAAATTCTTACATCATCAAATGGCTGAGGAAGTGAGGAAAGGCTACAAAACCCAAATAAAGGTACTCAATTTTGTTTAGAATGGCTAATTTATTGACTACGCACCATAAATGTATTCATAATTCAAAGGTTAATTAATAAAGAGAGAGAGATTTGAGTGACGTCAATGAATTTATCGTTTCCTTGGTTAATCAAAAAGTTAATAAAGGGTTTTTATGCCTCTTCCAAGGTGGCCGAAAGACCAAAATAATGACATCATGAGAGAAAACGCTTTATAGGTAATTTAATAATAAAGCAGATGTTTGGAATGATTTGAATCAAAAAAATGGAAAGAGATGCGAAGTGATGAGTGAAGAAGAGACGACGACAATGTGTCTCTCTACACAGGAGGGGGGGGGGGGGGGGAGAATATTTCATTATTCTTTTTAAAAAAACAAAAAAAAAAAAAGTTGATCGTTTCGCATAATTAAATTCTCTCTCTCTCTCTCTCTCAATTTCTATTTCTATTCCTCCCCCATGCAATTAAATAATGAGCTGTGATAACGAGATTGCTGATTGAATTTTTTTTCCCCTTACTTCTTCTTTTTTCACTTCTTCTTCTTCTTCTTCTTCCTCTAATTGGGGTCAAAGAAAAAATGAGAGGAGAGATTCATGATCTTTATTTTTAAGCCTGTAATACGGCTCCTACTATAACAGTACATTGCACATTTCCTACAGAATGTGTTAAAAGAAAGAAAACTCCTAGCCTCTACGTACTTTGTCAGACTTGGGTACTTCTTCACTCTCTCTCTCTCTATAAATAAATGTATACATAAAGTATTATATTTATATTTATTTATTTAAAGAAGAAAAGAAAAGAAACGAGTGGGTCTAATGTTGAAAAAAATCTCATTAAAAATCGTTAAATGTAGCCATAATATAAAAAGCAGGGGGATTGAGAATAATGGTCAGAGCCTCCTTTTGAATAATAGTCATCATAAAGAATAAATACAAACTATTTATAATAATATTTATTTCTCTTTGGAGTCATACTCACAATTACTATTATTATTATTATTATTATTGTTGTTGTTGTCGTCACAGAACAAAGCTATGACGTCAGATAATGTATTTTTCATTTATTCATATATATGTGTATGTATAGTGAAATAGACCTGACACACCTTAAGGCCTTTGTTTCTCTCTCTTTTTCTTTCTTTCTCTCTCTCTCTCTCATACAATTAGACTAGGATTTCAGGTATATTTAAGTATACCTATCTATGTGTATACTGCCACTCATTCAAGATAAAAGTAATACCACAAAGAGTGAGAGAGAAAGAAACAGGTTGACGACTTCACACGTCATCCTTCAGATATGCAAGGATCTGGGACTAATTTAGACGGAAATGTGTAGAGATTCTTACCCGTAAGCAGCCAAGGATGGGTGGTCATATGAGTAGTAACAGGCAGTTGGTGGAATAGCACCCGCAGACCATGCTGCTGCAGCCGCTGCGTTCATTTCTGCTGCATCTTTTGAGGCATAAGGATTCCCCTGAAATAAAGAAAAAGAAAAGGTTTAATATGAGATTGTAAACAAATAGCCAGGGGACTTCTAAAGTCCTGATTCTCACAGCTCCACAGGAGGAGAAGGAGAACCCAAAAGTTATTATACCCAAAAGTCAACAATTCAAGTCATGCTGAGTGACATTTCTTCATAGAGCTCCTCAGAGTGTGTGTCACGGAATGTTGACCCACAAGGTAAGTCACACCTGGTTAAGGAAACAAAAAAAATTTCCTTTTTGACACACAGGGGGGCTCAAACAGGCACACACATAAAACAAATAGTCCAAAATAAAGAAAATTCCAATGAGCAAATTGGAATCCTGGGGCAGAAGCACACCACTCTCTCAAGCCTTCACTTGAAAGAAAGAGAAAGAAACACATAGATATACATATATATATATACAACATTTACAATGTGAGAAGAAGACAGGAAATTATTCATGGGTGTACTAGTGGTGTCGTCTAAATGACCGTTAATAAGGTGTGTGTCTCTTTCTTCTCTTTGTTTTTCTTATTTTCTTTTCTTTTTTTATTTTATTTTCAATTATTGAAGGACTCACTTGTAACTAACTCACTAACTATGTGCTTAAATAATATATATTTGCAGAAGGGGAAAAACATTTAATTTTATGCAGAAGGAATTTATTTGGGTATTGGAGGGGGTCTGAGAAATCAATTTGAGGAGTAAAAGGCGTGGGATATACATACAAAGAGAGAAAATAACAATGATTTAGATGCCAAAAGAGGAGGAATAATCTTCTGAAACAACAACAAACACAAATGGGAGACGAAGAAGAAGAAGAAGAAGAAGGAACAGATTGATTCAAAAAGAAGAATAAATAAATAAGAGAACCAAAAGTAATGAAAAAAAATAAAAAGAAAAAGAAAATAAAAAGACAACGAGTTATAATCTCGACATTGAAAAATGGTTCCTGCCTATTTTTTCCCTTCTTTTATCTTTTATTTTGTGGTTGACAAAGATTTAATTAAGCTCATGATGAGGACGAGGATGGACAAGAAATGGAGGTAGAAGGAGTCAGAGTCACTTAGTTAGTTCCCTTTTTCGATAGAACAAAGAGTCAATTCTAAGAAAGGATATTATTTCATTCATTATGAGAGAGGACGAGGAAATCAATCCTTTGATTGACAGCCATCTATTTATGTACTCCGTATTCAGAGAAAAAAAAAATAGTTGACGCTACCCCCTTCATTCCATTCCTTCTATTTTGTCTCCCCGAATTCCTAAAGGGATTGATGATTATGTCATAAGCTCGGAATGATTCCAACTTGCTTATAAGTAATTATCACGTTAAATACGTACATATGTAGATAATTAATGTATAATTTAATTACGTATATGTACATATATGGATGCGTATGGGAGCGGAAATGAAGGTACCTGTTTTAACATCATTGAGTTAATAGAACATAAAAATGAAATAGCATGAATTTTCAATTTTCTTCCATGAATCCAGATTGGCTCTATGGGGTCAGAACATCTGGTCGTTCTGAAGTAGAAAGCTCCAAATAATTGGATAATGAGGTTCATGCTTATAACACCTACACACTCACTCACTCACTCATAGATATACAATTAACTCATTGACATAGGCAGCAGTAAATGTGTATGTAGCACCTCTCCGGAAGTTTCATTAGCACATCAACTAAAATTATACCTAATTGCTCAGGTACCTTTCTTCGGATCACGTACGCCCTTTTAAGTCCCTCTGAGTCAATTATTTTCATATATATATATATCTGGCTCTTTGCACTTGAATTTATAGTGTAGTAATATTTTAAAAAGAATTTGACTTACCAGATTTCCAAAGTAGGAATTGTCCATGGCTATACTCGGATATGGATTTTGCTCTGTACTTGGATACGACGATGCAGAATAGACAGGTCCTAAAGCCGCCGCTGCTGCAGCAGCAGCGGGACTCAAATTTATTGCGGCTAATCGACTTGCTGAAGCTGGATCTGATGATGCCTCTGACGTGTTGGTGGTGGGACTGGAAATGGGTGAGGAAACGATGGTCGCTGCATTCGTAGTGGGTGTATTGGCGTTCGTAGAAGAGGTCGAAGAGGATGATGAGGATTCGAGTGGAGATTTGGGACTCCCAGATGATAGTCGAGATTCATTATTTGGTGGATGGGAAGAATTATTGGAGGCCGTACTCCCGGGTGAGAGGGAGGATCGGGGCTGTGTTAAAATCTGGAAAATCAGAATATAAATGTTACAAATAATAGTTGGACTCATAATACATTTATTTTTATGATTGTATGTATATTCGACATCTGTGACAGTCAAAGACAGACACTCACTGTAGATCCCTTGAAAATCTTTAAATCAAAATGGCATTCGAATAGAAATACAAAAACAACAAAAACACATAAAATTCAACTGTGTCCAGCGTTTATTTGTATTTTATTTTATATCATTTTTTCAATTTCCATTTATATGTTTTCTTGTCATTATGGAGTTGAATTCAAACTCTCATATGATTTCAATATGAACAATGTATTAAAAGAGTTTTGATAATTTACGAGGACCAGAAGGCGACCCCATAAAAGCCGTCAATTTATGTCAATAAATTTAAAAGAAACTAAAACGAGACTCAATGTATATTTGAATAAATACACCTCTACACACACGATAAATTATTTATCTTCAACAAACGAAAACATGAAGAAGAAGAAGAGGAAAAGCAGCGATTTGAGACGTGTTGACTTATTGGAGCCAATGATTTTTATTTATTTACATATTTATTTGAGTCAAGTCAAATTGAATCGGCAAAGATCAAAACTCGGGAATTGATAAGATAAAAATTTCGCAAACTGTTTGTCTTACCTGGGGATTATACGGAGAGTATCCAAACGTTGAGGATGGAAATGACATTGCACACAGATATGATCGACTAATATTATTATCTTTTTTTTTTGTCTTGTCTTGTCTTGTTTTGTTTAAATATATCTTAGGTCTCTTGTAGAGAGGAAGAGTTCAAGTAGAACAAATACAAAGGATTGATTCACTATCACCTCTTGGGCCCTTTGCTTCTTCTTCTTCTTCTTCTTCCGACTTATGAGGAGTTAGTAAGTAGTATTAGACACTACTATACTTATAAGTGGCTATGATATTGTACTACGAATGGATATGGAATTTATGTCGCGGCACTATCTATAGATGTGAACATATTGTGTTCATGTAAACTAAATGTTATCACTGAGCCTTAATCACCACTGGAGAATTATGAAGTCTATCGACAACGTGTAACAGACTTGTAATAAACACACAACAACTACTCCTCTAAGAGAGTGGAAGGGGGGGAGCTTTTTTTTTTTTTTTTAATTTTTTTTCACATTAAAAAAAAAAAATAAAACATAGCTCCCAATTATCTTAAAGGATGTACTACAAATGTTTGACAAAGTTTTACATGGCCATTTACAAGATCCCCCCCCCCTCTTACATATATACATACATACATATATATATATATATATATATACATATATATACAAACTCTCTTTTTTTGTTATTATTTTCCCTCCTGAGGCAGTTGGCTGGCTCTTTCCATGGCGGAGGCCTGCCTTTTTTATTTAATATATTTCTTTTTTGTGTGTGAGTGAGTGTTCCGTGAGGCAGAGGCGGAGTTAATCTCTGGTTCTTGTCTGTGGATCCAATCCTGTTTTGTAAAACAACACGAAGAGAAAAGCGGCGTACGCAGGAGAGGTGAACACCACAGTGGTGCACCAGGAGAAGAAGAAGGAGCAGCAGAAGTGAACATACAGCAAAAAAAAAAAAAAAAAAAGAAAGAGAGAGAGAGGAAAAAAGAAAAGAAAAGGAAAAAAAAAAAAAATGTTACACGCTCAAAAACATTAACAATCTAATAGAACATAGAAAAAAAATGTTTAACAAATCGGCCGCTCAAAAAAATAAAAAGTTATAGGCATACATATATATATATACATACAACAATTTTTATCACTACTTCTCTTCTTTCTACTTCTTTCTTTCTTTCTTTCTTTATACTTTATATATATATATATATATATTATTTTTGAAAGAGAGAATATACATACAAATATATGTATATACATATATTGTCAACTTTTTTAATACATTAGAAAGCAGGCAGATGGTTCTCCAAGTAGTGTGTGCAGTGTTATTCCCTTAAAACTGGTATAGACTTTATATCCACTATATGTATATATAAATATATTTCTTTCTTTCTTTATTTCTATGTGTGTGTGTGTCAATTTTAGTACATCACCTGCCTGCCCCAGAAAATAATAATAATGATAATCATACTTATCAAATCATGCCAAATTCATAATATATATATACATATAAATCTCTCCCTGGATCCATTAATGGGTAACAGCTCGTCACATTTGAGAAGTAACAACCAATATTGCTCTCACAATTATTTCCAAGTTAACTCAACTCCTTTTTTCCACATCCTAAGGAATGCTCTGATTTCCTACTATGAGTATTTTAATAATAGTACCATTTCTAAGACCTTGAGGCCCAAAACACATATTAGACAAGGGTCTCTATGCCCCTACATACATATGTTATGTCTGATAAGCTCTGTTTTTTATTATTATTATTTTAGATTCCTTAATGAGAATTATTGAATACTTAATGAATACATATTCATACTAAGAAGAAGAAGAAGTAGAAGAAAAAAGAGAAAATGTTCTTTAGTCATATATGTACATACATAATATAATACCTATAGGTATATACATATTATATATATATATACATATAAAACTATTTATTTTTCCTTCTTCCACCATTTCCCGTATTTTTAAAAAATATAATAATAATAATAATGGTACTACATGAAGCCTTGCATGATTATAACAATATTCATTCTTTAAATATTAAACAAAAAAGTACTTAAGAAGAAGAAAAAGAGTCGAGAGAGAGAGAGAGAGAGGAAGTATGAACAGACAAACGAATGCAGCAGTTGTACTTACCTACAAACATACATACATACATACATGTACCAGTAACCCGCTCTAATTCCAAACTCTAGGCACAATTAAAATAAATAAATGGACATTGATTAAAATCCCTCGATCTAGAATCTCGTTTGAATTTCACAGTTCAGGAGAATTTTCATCACATTTAAAAATTGCCCAGCTCCTAAATAGAAATGTGTCTAACATTTTTATACTGAACGGAACCATTAGTACTGTGGATTGTGTGTCGTGTAGCTGTTTAAACCATTCCCAAATGATTCCTCCCCATACACACACAGGCAATAGGCACGGCACTACCTTTCATATGTAGGTACTTAATTAGGGTACCCTAGTATGTATGGTTTTCGAAGTGAGATGCTTTATGTGAATTATATCACACTTTTATTGTTATTTTTATTTTTATTATTATTATTATTATTACCCTTCCTCCTCTAATAACTGTCTTCTTCTTCTTCTTCCAATTTGATGAAGAACCCCTCTTGAGAAATATATTTATACATAAGTACATACTATCTAAATATATATATACAGTTCAAACAGCAGAAAGGAGGGGGGTTAATGAAGGAAAAGACGACTAAGAAAAGTTTAATTAATAAATACAGGGTGTTACAACTCCTGCTCTCTTTTCACGCCATTTATTGCTTTACTACTCTCTCTCTCTCTCTTTCTTTCTCACTATCTATCTATTTTCGTTGTTACACCTAAAAATTATATATATATATATATATATATATAAGTAAAGTATGACTTAATCAATATTAAGAAGAATAAGAATATATGTGCGCCTCTTCAAAGGTACTTATCACCATGTTTGGAGTTAAAGCTACAAAGTCAGTTTATTCGTTGTTAGCTATGAATTGAAGACAAATGTTTCATTTGTATTATTTTATGACGGCACTTGTTTTTTGATTTTTTTTTCATGGCATTTTCTTTAATTGAGATGTGTTTTATGAGGAATGAAAAATAGCACCTTTCAAAGTGTACATAAACCCTAAAAAAAAAAAAAAAATAAACCAATACAATATGTATGAATAAATAGTTTGAAATAAATCAAATGAAATCAAATTTAAAATATGACCCCAAATGTATTCACCCATCTGGGTACAAAATTTTTATTTGACACACCAATAGAAGTAAATCATTTGGGTATGTTTACTAACTGACTTATGTACATGCAATTAAAAGTAGGTAGGTTTTGAATCTGTGATAATTAAGTGGAATTATACTTTATATCAAATGATAGACTCATAATTACCTTTTATCTGTAGTAGTGAAGTGGAAATCAATGAATGGATCAATGACGTTTTATGACAATATTGATTCTCTTTCTCTTATAAAATTGTAAGACAAATTGTACTGATCAAACATTCTAAGAGAAACAATTGGAAATAATTTCTCACGAACTAAGCCTTTTTGTTTTATGAGTCTAATGGATTTATATAACATTATATATATATATAAGTTGAGAGAACAACATTCCAGTCTGATAATAATAATTATTATGATGAGTCCACTATCTGATAGAAAAAAAAAAGTGATTAATATTCAAAAGTCATATCCATATAAAATGAATGACCTTTAACCCTATTTTAATAGATAGTGAAGCTCATTAAAAAAATATACATATATACATAACTACATAGTTATGAAAAGAGCAGATAACATGTTGATAGATTATTATAATTTTTGTCTTTATTTTTAGCAACCCCCTCAATTTTGAAATTTGTCAAAACGGACACAAATTTGTTTTCTATGCACATACGAAGGGTTTGAATCATTTATTTCTATTTTTGTATATCTATGTACATACATATAGTTTTAATAATAAATAAAAAAATCATGAAACTTGAAGTACATATTTTTGTTATTTTTATTATTATTTTTGTATGACTGTTTTGTTTTTGGAGACATGAACTCCTGGAGAGCCGCCTTCATGATCCATGTATGTACATACATATGTATTCTACATGCTCAAAGTGGTTTTTTTTCCCCTTGGAGAGTGAAAATTCTTGATTTCCTCAAAGGAATTTTTATGATTTTTTAAATGAATGATCATGGACGAACATCTTTTTATAATAAAATTGTGTTTGAGTTATATGTATGTAGATTTGTGGCAATGTATGAATAATCTTATCTAGATTTCAACTCCAGGGATGACGAGAATGATGCTGAAGAGTAGGGTAGAGCAAAGTATGTAGTCGTCTCATCATTGAGCTCTTCTTGGAGTCTAAAAAACCCCTTTTCCATGAAATTGTATGATGAAATGAATTATAATAATATTCAAATGAAGTGGAATTCAAGGGAATCTTTCTTTTCTTCTTCTTCTTCAGTCTTCTTCCAGGGCCGTAACTACATAGTTACGTACATAAGCTGAGGATAGAATACCTTTTATTTTTATTCAAAAAATAAAAATAGAACAGACAGTTATGCCAAAACATGGTGAGGCCTCATGGGGATTTCCACGTCTACATATTTTGCATAAATGATTTAAAATCACATCTTGATGATCCTTTATGTACATACATATAAAGGTACAACCCTTACAAGGCCATGAAATCAATGTGTCGAGACTCAATGATGCTGATAATTTTTTAAAAGTACCCATAATCCCAATAGATTAATTATTCATTTATTGTTTTATAACTAGAGCGTTAGAGACCTATAAATAAATCTCATAGAGTTTGAGTGAGTCTTGGAGAAGAAGTATGTAGAAGAGGATTTTCAAAAAAGTCACAGTTGGAGATGAAGGGTCTCTCTCTCTCTCTCTCTTTATCTATCTTCTCATTCTCAATGTACATATGTTTGTATGTATCTTTTGTGGAGGGGATCCTTATTTGTTTTCATGTGTGTGTGTGTGTGTGTTCATGTATTTTCTTATGTCTGAGCTAGATCCCAATGTATTTATTTGGCGATAAAGGATCAGAGACTCAAAACATGGAAGAAAAAAAAACTGATAATAATTAACAATTATGATATATACAAACACTGTCGTTACTCTGATATTTCAGTGTGATTAGATATCCTATGTATAATAACAAATAAGAAAAAGACGAAGAGATGAACCCAAGAAGGTTGCTCCATTCCTCCAAGACTCATGCATATTGCCTAGGTATATGTATTTATGTACCTAGATAACAAACATTACGTATGTAATATACATAGATATGTACATATATAAAACACATGTTTAAAATAATAAAGGAATTCGTTTGTTTCATCATTTAATTGCATACTACCTCATAGATGGATAGATACATAAATATGTATGTATATGTTTGTCATCCGATATCCAAAAATGGAATATTATGCATTTGGCTAATGTGATAGAGGGGCTGAGTCGTACATACATACATACATACATACATATATGTACACCTACCAACACTGTACATAAATAATTTAATTAACTCTCCTCTTGTTAATATTCTTGCCCATCGTTTTTGCAATTATGCATACCTTGCTATCTTATCCATCTATGATAAATGAGTTTAACTTTATGATTTCCATACATGGGTATAAGGCTCCTACTTAAAAAAAACAAAAAAACTTTTTAACAGACTATTTCATAGTTAGCCAACTACTATAAATACATACTATATAGTTGTTATAAAAGAGTCAGCTCACATATGTACATAGATACGTACATTGTGTGATGATATTTTTAAAATCAGTCTCGAGATTTATTTTTGAAAGTTCTGACAGTTCTTGGTCTTGGTCTTTGGATCAAGATCGAGCAAATTTTCCTTTTCTAAAAAAATAAAGAGGAACATTGTTTTTTCTCTTCATCTGGATGATCCCTTAATGTCTTGGTATGTCTTCATGCCCTTGTTTAAATAGCTCCTGACTCCCCAATTATCTGGTATTGACACTAACTAACATTTTTCTCTCTTGACTGCAACCCCTTATAGCCTTGGTCTCAGTTAAGGCAGTCTCGAGTACAACACTCCTTATACTTAATATGTACGTACATTGTACCTACATATCCGTAATGTATCGAACATTTGCATTCGCCTTTTCATCTGCAAATTAATTATCCGCATTTCATAAATATTCCCTTCTCGCTCCGTTCATTTCAAATATTGAATTTCCCTTTCACATTTGCATTCTCCATATGTTTTTCGTTACATCTCTAGTACACGTTTAGTATACATATATAGGATCAAGTAAAACACTTCATTTTTATATCCGTTAATATTTATGCATTTTGTGACTAGAAACAATGTATATATATATATATATATATATATATATATATACATATATATTGACTCTTCCTTGGCTGTCAAATATTCTTAATAATATCTAGCTACATGTTGTGGTTTATAAACTTCTTATAACAAGCAAATGCAATATTATGTATACATGGTGTGTGTGTGTACTGATTTAACCTCGTATATACATACATACATACATACAAGAGTGTATACGAAAAATGATTAATGTCTTTGCAAATCTCTTTCTTTCTCATACCAAAATTAATATTAAAAAAGTATAATACATATATATAGGAATAGGAGTCAATATCTCCAATGTATGTAAGTATACCTATATATATATATATATATATATAGGTACATAGATGATATAAAAGTCGTTATGGGGAATAACAAAAAAATATAAAAAAATAGAAATATAATTTGTCAACCAAATGTGACTTCATATTTCAGCAATAAAAATACCTGAGATAGATGATGATGATGATGAAGAAAAATAATAAAATAAAATAAATAAATGTACATTTCTTCACGTGACTGACTAGCTGGCTGACTGGCTATGAGGACAAAGGACGGTTCACATCATTATCCTCGTCTTGTATGTACATTTACCACTTTGATCATCATAGTAACAATATGTGTTTGTATACATACATTGTATTAAATATACTTCTATTAATGACGATGGAAATAATAAGAGACATAGGTAAGTAGATCAGAGCAACCAGAGATAATATATACCAACTATATACTCCATTGGTATGTTACATGAACCTATCATTTACTTAAACGGAAGAAGTACTTTGACGTACATATTATATAGCTCTTATTTATTTGCATAGTCACTAACATAGGTAGCTATGCGGGTAGTTAACATTTGTTGACATTTTGAATGTGATGTTGTCAAGATCAAATCAATCCAGATCCTGAGAAAAATCATCGAAAATAAATTTTTTGAACCTTTTGCTTTGATTTGCATCTTGACACCGATATCAAAACTTTGAGACGAGACTAATACAGTAAGGGAGTGAGACCCAGGGGAACTAATTGTCCTTGTTCTTTTTGTTTTTTTAGAATTGGAAAAATTTATTCTTGTTTCTTTGATTTTGAATTAACAACGGGGCCAATACTTTGAAGGAGTCATGACTGAATTGAGAGGAGTGCTCTAAGGGAATTAGACCAGGTTTTTCTGTTTTTTCTAAAAGTGCCTTGAAGGACTCGATACCCAGACTTTGAGGGTTTATGACCATGTCGAGACCTTCATAAATTGGTTTTGAGAACTGGGAATTCTCTTGTATGATTTTACGATATACAAATTCCCTCCTCTGTTGCAAGACGCTGTGTCTAAAATCATGCCACAAAAGCATTGTCAAGGTATGAAAAAAGGTGGGTCAAGGCATAGGGAAACGTCATTCATAGTAACCCAAATAAAAGACTCACTGGGTTGCCTTCTTCTTCTTCTTCTTGGCTCCAGGAAGGAAGGAAGGAAGGAATAATAATAATAAAACAAAGACCTTAAGTAATGGAGTCTCGTTAAGCAATAATTCGACACTAGGGGTCTATAGATGTAACACTATACCCAACTGTGTGGTTTTTCTTTATTTTGTAAAACATACTATATATATATATATATATAGAGTATTGTAAGCACTAACCTCCTTTGAGAAGAAATATATATATATATTCAACTATAGCATGGATTCTATCTATAACAATACAGCTTAAACTTTTCACCTTTTTTTTTCGTGGGTTCCTTGCAAGTGTGATGCTTCATCTTTTTCAAAAAAAGAAAAAAAACTAAAGAAAGAAAGAAAAATTGACAAATCCCCAATAAATCAAACTACATACATTCAAAAAGAGAGTCACTCCATTTTAAACTTTTTTTTTCTCTCTCTCTCTCTCTCCCCCTTTGGAAGAAGCATATTGATACATAAATATATATTTATTATATCATAAGCCATGATATGAGTCGTGTTATTTGATTTTATGGCATCTTTCTGTAGTTAGTTAAGTGCTTTAAGTAGTTGTCATTTTCATTTAAATCCAATTCCCATCTTCAAAGAGGACCACCTTGATGTCCATCCATCTGTGTCTTGTCTTATAGTTATTGCCATTACTATTATTACATGAATGGAGAGATAGATGGATAATGGGAAGGAATCCGTTGGAAGAAGACGAAGACGACTCTATTGTTTTATGACTCTGTTTAAGAAGAAAATGATGATGAAGAAAAAAAAAAACACAAGTTTCATTTCATGAGCATGTCCTTCTACTCCTAAAAAAAAACAAAAAACTCAAACAGGATGGATAAATGTTGATTCCGTTCTATTTAGATAGATAGATAGATAGATAGATATCCCCTCCACAGAGTTTTGATTAATTTATATGTACATATATAAATAATAATAATATTGGTTGAAAAGGCAAAGAGAAAGAGAGGAGCACATTATGAATGATTTATCGAGCTATCTCATTCGTGTCTCTCTGGATGGATGTATTATATGTACATTTATCAGTCCCCAATGTTTGTTTTCTTCTTCTTCCATCTTTTCATTTCATCATTCACAAACACCTTTATGAATGTGATTTCAAAAAAGAAAAGAAGAAAGAAAATAATAATAATAATGGTTAGGAAAATACAATAATATTTTATGACAAGGGGAACCTAGCAGCAGCTGAATCTCTCTCTCTCTCTTTACCATACTTATTATTGTATGAATGTCAAAGAAGAAAAAAGAAAGAAAAAAGAAAGAAAACGTCATTCTAATAAGTTATTATCATAATAGACCAAAGTTGGGATGACTCCTGAAAAAAAGAATCAAAAAGAATACCAACTGATTCAAAGAAAGGAAATGGTCCAAAAATAGTCATTGTTTGAAGGTCATTTAGAAAAGGTACCTATGTATGTATGTACTATGTAGAAGGAAGGCATGTAGAGAGAAACACCATATATATTTTGTCAAAAAGCAAAGGAGGACATTTGACAAATTTTTTATTTTTATAAATATATGTATTTCGTGGATCATTTTTAATTTTATATTAATCTACGACACAAAAAGACGTTAATTTAACATACATATGTACATATATATATATATATATATACATGTTAGAGGAGAATTATGTCACACCTCCACGGTTGTCAACTACGAATGGCTCTAGTTGTTGTTAAATCCACACATCACTCTCTCTTTCTCTCCCTGTATTGTGTGATCTTTCACTGGTTTTTGAAATCCGTAGAAAATAATAATTAGGGTGGTTGATGGGTCTAGAACGAGTCTTGGTTGGTTCTAGACCCAACATACACAACGGTTGTTGTTGTTATTGTTAACTCCTTGTTCATCTATGAAATCAAATCAATCTGTTTCAAATCTTTTTTTATCATGTGTACACACATTCACAACATATATGTAATGTGACAAAACTATTATTAAATCAACTTTTCTTTCATTTTTAGAGTCATTTCTTTCAATTCAGGGGTGTTGATGCTTACACATACTTTTTTTTTATTATGCTTATTTTTTCTTTATTGAATTGCCATTCAGGATTAAAGAATTATACATAGGTACATTTGTACAATAGAACATGTCAACTTCAAGTAGAGAAAAGAGGGAAAAAAATATATGTGTTCCATATAAAACGAAAAAAAATGACTATGAAGAAATGGTTTTTTATTTTCATATATGTATATTTCTTATATGTATATAAATCAATAATTCGATTGTATGAGCGTACTTGTTATGATTTAGAGGACCCAATTAAATGCCACTCCATTTTATTTTGTTTACTCTCTTTGTAAAATATTTTACAACCTGGAAATGTAATTAATCTTTCAAATCACTCATGCATGCATGCATTCAATAGAATTCAAGTGACTCAAGCTCTCTAATGACATGCCAAAAAAAAAGTCGAGAGCAAATACAAATTCATGTACCATAGGTATGTACTTTTATATATATTATTTATTAAAAAAAAGTTGGTTATTTTTCAATTTAGTATTTTGAATTCCATGCTTTTGAGACTGACCATATATTTAGGTATCATGTTTTGAGTAGATGTTTTAGGTGGGGCAGAAGAGTGATTTGACCAAGAGTGATCAAATTACAGAGGTGTAGTCTATGTTTCTTTATATGTACACATATATCCTATCCTTGGTAGAGACACATGTCTGGTAGAGGCCATAAATTATAGCTAAAATCTATTTCCGTAATTCACATTTCCGTTCATTATTCTTCTTCTCATTTTTATTATTAGTGAAACATTCTTGGAAATCCTCAATGTATGTATAAAAATAAACGCTTTCTTTCTTTCTTTCTTTTTTTGACTCTCTCGCCATTTTGTCACAACTCTACACGAGTTAAATATTTCCAATTGATAACGATGTACATCTTGACCGTTCTAATTAGAGGTCAGAGGTAAAGAGAGAGAGAGAGAGGGAAAAAGCAGTTGAGCTAGCTTTGTCACTCCTTGATAAATTATTTCACGTGCTATCTCCAGCTGCCTCTTTCTTCTTCTTCATTCTTTTACTCACTTACTCACTCATTCACTCACATCTTTGAAATGTATCCATCAAAACATTCAATAACAAAAAATAAAAATGATTCTTCCAAAAATTGTTTATTTATTTATTTATTTATTTTCTTTACAAAACTTATTTTTACAATTTTCCTTAGTATATTTTTACCTATTATTGTTGTTATTGTTGTTGTGAAAAGTTATCGATAGGGAGAATTGAAAATTTATATACATATATGTTCATACATTTTTTTAAGAAAGTAAAATACATTTATACACAGATAATAACAGTTGAAAGCAGAAAAAAAAGGAATGAGGTATTGCAAGTCTATATATGTATGTATTTAGTGAGTGCCTATTTCTTCAAGTTTCCTTTCTCTCTCATTCTCTTAATTACCCTCACATATCATTTATATATGTATATATATATATAAGAGTTCAACCATTTTGCTCACATCTGCTCTGATCATTATGCAGATTAGATCCAAATATATTTAGCAAATTTTTAATTTAATTCCCAATTTATTTATTTTATGTTGCTTATCAATGATTGACTATGAGGGCCATGGAGTTGAATAAAATTCCTCATTACAGGGGCGCTACTTCATACTGAGGACTCATTCAAAGGAAGGAGCCATACATAGATAGGTACATGCATGGCTCAAATAACGCTAATGAGGTGATGAAGAAGTCGAAGGTGACACAGGAAAGGGTCTGCTCCTCATATATGTACAATTGAAGGGTTCTGGAGTGGGAGTGGGATTTGAGGGGTTGGTAAGGATTTGACTTTTTTCTGCTAAATGGAGTTGAATTGGTTGTTATGTTTGTGGTTTTGAATGATGATGAATGATTCTCTTTCTGTTTCTGTGTGTGATAGGGAGAGAGTTGAATAAAGAGGTAAATGGAACACATCAAGTGGATGATCAAAATGCTCCACTTTGCCTAATCATTGAGTTGTTGACGTCTTTATTAGTTTGCTAATTACCTTCTTCTTCTTCTTCTTCTTCTTCTCTTGCATCTCTCTTATTCTGTAAAGCTCCAGGTAACATTATACGCTTCTTTAACTCACAATATTACCAGTTACGTTCATATTGTTGTTCTTGAAGAAGAGAGAGAGAGAGACAAAGAAGAAAAACAATGAAGAAATTGACACACAAAACAAAAGAAAAGAAAATAGATACATACATACACACAGACATACAAATAAATAAATAAAAATAATATTTAAAGACACCGGTCGTGTCTTTTGCTCCATTCTCGGATTTCTTTCGTCTTTTTCGTTTGTTCAAATTCTATTAGGTGTAATTGGATCTACCGTGAAAAGGGAGATAGATATGAACATACTTTTTGAAATGACTATTAACAAACAAATATAGGTATGTATCTACCAAAAAAAAAAAAGGATTCGCTAGAATGATGCAGAGAGTAGAGGCTAGAGCCCACACACAAAGAGAGGCAATAGTTTCTCTCTCTCTCTCTCGCTTTTGGTTCACCATCATCATTTGCATATGATTATTATTCTAATTCCATTTATTTTATAATTTATAGTTACGCCCCAAAAGGATCATTTTGATTTTATCTCTCCTTCCCTCCTCTCTCTCTCTGGCAGTGATGATGTTGTTCATCATGATGAGCAGAACGAGGATGGATCCTCTTCTAAGCAACATCTGCTCAAAAAACAAATATTATTAAAATTCTGTGGTCATATACACAAATATGTAAATAATAATAATAATGATAATAAAACTAACGAATCCAACAAAAATTAACTTGGTTATCATGAATGACCTGTCCTATCATCTATCATCATGTTACATGTATGTATGTATGTATAACTACGACATATGTATGTACATACATACGGTCCTTCTACATATTTCAAGGTGTCGAGAAAGAGTCCTCCCTTCTCTCATAAGTCCAAATAAAGACAAAGTCTACAGATACATAGATATTTTAATTCCATATAAAAACCACGAAAGAGTGACTCCACTTATGTTCATATATAAATATAACTATTTTTGTTCCTTCATCTTTTGATTTATTAGGCTGAAAAAATACAATCTACGATCTTTATCAGTTCCGTCATCATCATCATCGTTCTTCTCACATGGTATTGGTGTATGTATATGTAGACCTCTCTTCCTCTTTTTCTTCGGAGTTGGTACTTTGCAATGGATCTAGCGATTTTTTTTCAAATTGTTGTTGCTGTTACTCTATTGCTTCAACTCTTTTAATCGAATTAGTAATATATGTATATATACTTTTGATGTTTCCTCCTCATTCGTATTTTAGCTTTTTGCATTTCATCTTCCAATTAGTATTTTTCAACGGGAATGTGGTTCTTGAGATCAGTCCTGGTCTTTACCCCTTCAAAGAACCAAGACCAAAGCTATTAATGTAGCTTTATATAGCTTTTTACTGCGTCTTTATCCCTTCAAGTCTGTGTTTCAAATTAAAGTGGTCTTGAGCACAACACGAGTTTCGAGTCATTCAAAGCCTTTTTCTCGTGGCCAAGACCAAAGGAACGTGATTACAATTTTCTGATTCGTAATGTATAAGAAAACTATTATTTTCTCTTGGTTTATATCACTTAAAGGGGTCTTGACCAACAAAAACACTGATAGTTATGCGTTATGAACCATTTTGATCCTTTTATCGAATTAATTAACAAATTAAATCTATTCATAACTTAAAACAAAATAAACATTTCGAATTCAATTAAACAATAGATAACCACCAACTATTTATTATTATTTTTATTATTATAATACAATTCAGCTAACATATGTGTGTTTCTGTTTATCTATTAACCGCATATGTTGGTATGTACTCACTACTTGTCATTATTATATGGAATCAAAATCAAATCAAATTCTTGTACAATTATAATTGTAACTGAAATTGTATTCTTCACCTGCTTTTCCTATCAGTACGAACTCAATATTTGTCTTGTTTTTTTTTTTTTTTTAAAGAATAATTTGATGTTAAATCAATGAGAGGAGTCCGTGGGGACATCCCTCCAGTATCATCATTCAACTCATTGCGAAGAATCTGTAGTATTTTACATACATAACATATATGTATATGTATGTATTTACTCAACCACGAATGGGACTCTGAAGAATGAAGTGGGACTGTCAAGTCTGTCTTTTTAGTAGGGAGCGTGCAGATGTCCACTTTTATACATAAATGTACACATATATGTTTATACGTATTTTAACTTCTTTTAATCTCTCTCTCTCTCTCCTTCACTAACAATTAAATTGAGATTATTGTCATGAAGTTATAATTGAATTTTTTGACTTATAGAAGGATTTGGTCGTTGTGATTCCATTTATTGTTATTCACTCTTTTTGTGTCTGTTGTTATTATTGAAGATCATGGATTAGTAGAAGAGGATTTAGAGAGAGAGAGAGAGAGACTCCCTGGACTCTGGTGCTCTGTAACCATAAGTTGTACATATATGGCGTGCTTAGTCCCCATGAAATGCATCTGGTTCGGACTCAAATACGATAAATGAAAGATATATATATATATATATATAGGGATTAAAGCAATCAACAGTTCTTCACTCTTCATTTATTTATGATCGATATAAATTGGTTTTATGATTTTGCTGGTAGATAGGTTTGGGAGGTAACTCATAATTAATTATAATTCATAACCAAATCGACCATGGCATTTATTATAAATATATGTACATATACATGGCGTCATTGTCGTCCAGAGAGAGAGACTCTCAAATATCAATATTTTCCTTCATCAGCTCCTTTAACCTATACACCATGTACACACGATGGATGTATGTATGTACGTATATCCATCATGTTCCTAATGATCTTGAAAAACCTTCACTTCATCTTCATTAGATGTTGTTAATTTTTATTATCTCTGTTCTTCTCTCTAAACACTGGCGACACTTTTCTTATCCCCTCTTGTAATTTTACAAAACACATCATTGGCAGATTTGTAATATCATTCTATGTCTGTTTTAAGGTATAATTATTATAGATAGATCAGCTAATTACTTACATAAATACAAAGTCATGGATGAAACATCTACAAACAAAAAAGATTCAACTCTTTAAAAAATAATTCAAAAATACATAATAATAATAATAATAATATAATTAATTATGATACAGATAAGTAGGTACATATAAAAAATCACTCAGTCCAAATGCGAAGGAGGGGGGGGGGGGGAGAGAACCTGATCCGATCATTGTAAACACGTATATATAATATGTATATATATATATATATGTATATAAAGATTAATTAATAAAAATCAAATTAATAGACACCTCAAAAATACATATAAAAAAATAAAAAAAACTAATAAAAAAAATTATTTAATTTTTTTTTGTTTTTCTTGTCAAAGATTCATTCTTTGAGATACCTTCTTCTTTTTTTCTTTTTTTCAAAGGTGCATTTCTATTTTTTTATGATCAGTATAATAACAAAGATATAAAATAACCTAAAGATCTTATAAACATGCATAGTACATACACGAAGAGAGATATTTAATATTAATTATAGCACTCCTTCCTAATGAAGCCCCATAAATATTATTGACTTTATTGCCTATTAAAAACTGCCCTTTTATTAAATAATAATAATAATACGTAATAACGTCCCAAGGGGAGAGTTGTGTAGGTTGTTCTTGGATCTATTGGACCTACATACCTAGGGGGTAGAGGGAGTTGTTAAGTAACTTGTGTAACAATCATCAGTGTTTTTTATATACATTTTTTTTTTTGCTTCTTAAAAAAGAAGCAAAACTTTATTATTCTACGTAATAAATAACATTCAATTAGAGAAAAGTTGTATCATTCTGAGAAATCACAAAAGAAAAACAAAAAGAAGGGGGGGGGGAGGAGAAACCAACTCTGTGCACACACTTTTATGCAACAGAAACACACAAAGAAATGAAGAAAAAGACATTTTTTAGTTGTTTTTTAATAAGTTAATTAGTAACATCATCAGTTCATAAGGGAAAAAATTTGTCATGGGAAATCATTCACAGCTCAAAGATGTGCCTTGCATTTGTAGAGAAGTGAGTTTCCTCATTTCTCCAAAATAAAAGGTCAAGGAACAAAAACAAAAAAAAAAAGAAGGGGTTTGTGTCTCTCATACTCCCTGGCTCACCATGCACCATACTTTTTAATTAGCTCCAACACTTTCTAAAGATAAATGAAATATTTGAAGCTCTTTCCTTCTCTTCTTCTTCTTCCCTTTCTTTCTCTCCTCCCACTTTTTCCCAACTTTTCAATGTTTATTTTAGTTACAAACAATGAGGAATCGTCGTCGTCGTTGTTGTTGTTGTTGTTTTCTCTAGGAAAACATGGATATACCAGTATGTATGTATGTATGTATGTATGTACTTAGAACCAACCACCCAGTCACTTTCTTTCTTCCTTTTCTTCATCATTATGAATGTTTGTTTAGACATTGTGGTCGTTAGGGGGTAAAAAGACAATAATGAACTATCATTCATCTATGAGGTACGCTATTTTTACACTCTCATTATTTGTTAAAGGTAAAAGAAACATTCTGATTTCGTTCATGTTTCATTTGATGATCCATTTGAGCCGTTCTCTCTCCCTCCCTCCCTCTCTCTCTCTCTCTCTCTCTCATATACCTATTTATAGATATAAGTCAACAAAAAAAAACCTTTTGATTTTTGCAAAAACAAAAAAAAATAAATAAACAAAAAACTCCCTTTTGCAGAGACTCTCCAACATCTGGCTCTACGAAACAAATGTGCTCAATTTGAAAAAAGTCTTTCAATCCACTCACAGTTTGCTAAGAGGCATTTTGTAATTGTCTTTTTTTTATAAACCCCAAAAACCACGCATTGATATTTGAAGGGACCCCAAAAATATAAAATGTATTTATACATAAAATTGACGAAGGTGAGTTTGTTTAATCTCTCAAAATCAGAGAGGTAAATTTGTTTGCTCACTTGATTAATGACATCTCTTTTTATCACTAAGGCAGAAAGAATGGAGCGGAGAGAGAGAGAGAGAGAGTTATTGACGTTGTAGGATTATAAATCAATTTTGACATGAGAGGAGTTGAGATCAGAATAATTTAATCCTCAAAAAACAAAACAATGATAAGAGAGTTAGAAGCAAAAGAAGTTTGTACTATACATACATTGTATATAAATAACATAAATAAGTAATTTTTGGTAGATAAATCTTAAATATGAAATAAATTTGTGAAATGATATGGATTTCACATCGTAAATCAGAGGAATCCCTTATCTCTATTTTATATCTTATTATTAAATATATTTATTTAAACTAATAAATTGATATTAATAGCTATTATATTTTATAATAAGAATTACAATTAGGGAAACGGATCAAATAACAGAGTCGTACGTACATAATATATGCTATGTATTGTTCAATTACTTCCATCTCCTCTTCTTCTTCCTCTTCTTCTTTTCAACAAACTGACAAAAAGGCGTGACAGGACATGTCAACCAAACATCATTTAACAAACAAGTAAGCATTTCGTATATTTAGCCAACAAGGATAAACGCATTCATGATTTATGAATTCATTCTCTTTTACAATATAAAGAAGAGAAAAATTCCTTGATGCAGTCCTTCACAGAAATTCTAACAAAATTCTAATCTCATTCTAACAAATGGTATTTTATTATCATAATTATTAAAGATACTGGTTTCAACAAACTCTTCTTGTCTTCTCTACGGAGTTGATCCACACTCATGGGGAAATTCCCTATGAGTGTGAGAGCCCCTTACCTAGGGGATAGTGACTTGCTCTTTTACCCAATCCTGGGCTCTCAAGCCTCACACATTTAAACCAAATTTCAACATTGATTGTATTATCAAACATGGCAGAATATTTATTAATGCTTTGTTTAAAGCAACATTGAATTTAGATATGCTTCAAAGCTTCAAATGAAAGTCATCCACTCCTTTCATAAAGGTCTTTAAACAAACAGGAATTGCTCATAAATAATAAACACTCACAAATGTTCTTTAATGTATCGTTTAAAGTTAATATTCTTGTTAAAAAAAACGCGAGTACAAATAAATGACGTCACGTAGTCGTTGTAAAAATCTCACATCAAACTCATTTCAAAAGTTTGAGCTCCCCTGAAATACTTCTTCATTTGGCTTGAATGTATTTAATAATATCAGAATGGATTGGATATGATGAAACAAGGATACTATATGTACACACATATGTCCATCTGGATAATTCATCATGATTGTATGAGCATATGTCAAGCAGGATTGACACATCATGTATGTTTCCATGTCTAAGGTCATGAATACCTCAAAAAGAAAAGAAGAAAAAACAGCTTAAATAAGCATAAAAAAAATACATTTATATGTTTATTCATATATTTCTTCACAGCCCTGAATTCTCTCTCCCTTTCTCTTTTTTTCCTCTTCTTCTTCTATATAGGAAATATAAGAAAGACTTTGGAATGTTGTCATTATGACAATGCATTCCTTGGGGGTGCTCTGGACACATCGTGAGCTATAATAATCAAAAATCATAATACAGTCATCCATCCATCCTTTTCATGTTTGTATACATTTTCTTTTATTCCTGTATTCTACCTACATATGAACATATTATTATTATATATATATTCACTCACATTGTCAAATAAATGCTAAATATACCGTAAAATTCCTTCTTCAATTTTTTTTTTTTTTTTGGGGTGGAGGGGGGGGGGGAATGATGTTTCAATCATCTATTATTTCGTAGTTGTTACACAAAGTATTTATTGGACTGACTCTCTTTGGAAAGTATGTATATGTATATCTGGGTTGGACTGTTCCTTTTTTCCCAAACTTCTTCTTCCCTTTCAATTATATTCTCTCACTCTATAAATCAAAACTTTTCCTCTACATATATATATATATATGTTCATAATATATGTATGTATGTATGTATATACTAACCCCCTTCTATTCATTAGAAATGGAGTCTGAATCACCTAAATCCAAGACCCACATACTCCTTCTTTTCCTAATTATTATAAATCTTTCATGTTAACGGAATTGTTGTTTCCTTTCTACCTTTCAAAAAAAAAGAAGCATATTTCTTTTTATGATTTTACCTACTTATTCCTGTATGTATATACATAATATATGTAGTCAAATGATGTACGCAATGAATATTTTTTGCTGACTCATTTACACCCTACTCTGCTTTGGAGTCAGCTAATCATACTAATGATACCCCTTCTTCCCCTAATAATTATTTTTTTAATTTTAAAGCAGGGTAGTTTATGGACAGGAGACAGTTTCTCCATAGAAAGGTGTTTTTATTGGAGTCTTCTGTTTCTCCGATTATGACATGGGTTGTATGGTGTTTTCAAAGCATTTACATAATTATATATAGAGAACTCTTTGAAGGAGACAATGGGAGTTGAAAGCCTTGTTTATATCTTTATTTATTGTTTTTTAAATAAAGAAGGTCGGTGGAGCAAAGGTCTTTCAAATAACGGTTTTTTTATAGCTTTCTAAATATTTTGTTTGCACCCAGTCTCTTCTTTTTTTTCTTTACATTTATTTTCCTTTGGAACGTGCTCTACATAAACCTTTATATTTTGATTCTTCATCTCTATCTATGATATCAAATTAATAAATAAGTACAAGGAATGAGGCCACTACTCAAATCCAACATAATAACAATAATCCACGGATTTTGATTTTTTTTTTCAATGTTTCCTAACCTGACAAATAATAATAATCATCGAAATAATGATAATCCCAGGCCATATAGGGATTAAGATTTAACATTATTTGGTCATTCTCGTCTTGTGCCACTAGCTTTTAATACATACATACATATATACATGCATTATTTATATAACTCCACGTTGTAACTAAAGAGATTAAAGTTCTTTTGTGTACATTTCTAGGTACATACATACTTACATAACGACTCTGATGATGACGATGATGAAGAAGGAAAAGAAAATGAAGACGAAGTAATCATGACGTAGGTAGTACATACATACATACATAAGTCTCCTTTTGGTAGTAGTGGTGGGGGTAGAAGAAGGAGCAGCAGTAGGACTCAGAAGTGAGGGACTCATGTCAAAATATAAATCTCATTATCCATCATCAGTTTTTTTTTTTCTTTCTTTATTCTTCTTCTTTTTATTATTATTGTTATTATATCATAAATTGAAATTCCTAAGCTGATTATCGAAAAAGGAGTTTTCTGATTTATTCCTCTTTAGTCCGTATTACCTTCAGATATCTACTTAGGTATGTAGTTGCTTCTTTATTCTCGTCAACTACCAAGGCACACCAAGTCCCCATGAAAAAAGAAAACAGAAATCAATTCTAATTTGATTTATTGATGTCAAATCCTCTCAAGTGGTATTTAGAGCGAACTGAGAGAGAGAGAGAGGTGAAGGAATTAATGACCAGAGTAGTGAGTATCTACATTTTTAAAATGTGGACATTTCGCATATGCAATTTCTTTTATTAGTTTATATTATAAAGAAAAATATTGACGCTGCAAATATGTAAGTAAAAACTAAGAGATAGAAAAACAAATGATTTATTTTCCCTTCTCTAGCAAAGTCTCTATTTCATGCTTAGCTATGAAATATAATTGCAAATATTGCAAAAATGAGTGCATTACATGTATACATATAATAATATGTGAAAATTGTAGAAAATTGTAAACTGAATAAAAAAGTCGCTCTCATTAATTTGTACGGAAAGGTTTTTTTATACAATGTATCGAATATCTAAAAAACAGATAATACACGTATGTAAAATTAATATTAAAATTTTGCAAATCGAGAAAGTGAATGCACATTAATTAATTTTCTAAAGTGCAGATAATTTGCAGATGTAAGTGTTTTTTTTTTTTTTTTTACTTATAAAGAAAACATCACTCTTTCTGATATTAATCACTAAGTATCGATCAGTCTGGCTCAACTTTCACAAGAGTGGGGAAGGGGAATTTTTGAATCTGACTACTCCCTAAACAACAGCATATTTACAAAATTTACTGTCCGTTTAATTTTCTTATCTTTTGTAAATTGACTTTTTTTAAAGGGATAATTTAATCTTATTTTTATAGTTTAAAAGGTGCTCAATTTGAGTTACTCAAATTGGGTTTTGTTTTTCTTTTTCTTCTTTTTAAATACAAAAATAAATTTGTCAATATTCTTGACAGGGGGCTGCCCCTGGTATCCAAAAATGCAGGATTGAAAGGAGAAAATAACAGAGTAGTACACGATATATTCAAATTTGGAAGCAAAATGTTGATAAAACTTTGAGTTTGAAACTCAAGCACAACTTTTGAATTCAACCCGACTCACGTGGCATGCTTCAATCATATCCTGCCAGTTGATGTTGGTCAGGAACTCGACTGCAACACTTCTCGATACTTCTTCTGAAATTACTTAGCGTAGAGTTCCAGGGTATGTATCAACATTTGAAATCTGCAGTGTTAATGTCGTTGGCCATAACTAGACGAAATGAGTTAGTCAACGAATATGGTTGTTGTTGTTTTTTATGACGATAACGAGATGAAGATGAGACAAAAAGTGTACTTGTTGAATGTTTTTGTCTGACGAAACAAAACGAAAGGAAGACGAGACGAAATCTGTCGAAGTGGAAGAAATTGATGTTGATGAAATTTACACTGAAAATTTGTGAATGGAAGTAAGGATTCGAATGTTCAAAATGAGTGCAAATCCTTGTGGGAGGAGGAGTGTATTTAGAAGCATCATCACGAATCTATGTATATATATGTAACACATGTATAAACAGAAATTTTTGTATTTAAAAAACAACAACTAAAAACTAGAAAAAAACAGAATCTTTTTAAAGGGATGAACCACAATCCCTGACCACAAATCCTACTACATATGCCTTTCCTATCTCACATACATAGGTGTACATATGTAGTATGTATGTTCTACATGCATAGATAATGTGTATGATCTTCCATGTATGATCCTACTTGTGTGTGTGCGTAGCGTTTGAAACCATAATCAAGAAAAGGAATTCGGTCTTTAATTAATAATAAAATCCACAAGAACCTTAGTTAACAAAATATAATATGTGTTGTATTTATAAATATGTACATAGATAGATAGATATAGAACATACTAATTTAATAATACAAAAATCCGGTTCTTAGTTAACTAGGAGCATACAAAATAACAAGAAGAAGAAGAAGAAGACGACGACGAAGAGGTAGTTGTAGTAGTCGTTGTAGAAATACATAATATAAATGTATTCTTATCTTACACTTTTAAAATTTATATATCTAATTTGTAGAACATAATAAAACAAAAGAATTATAAAAATAAAGATATCATAATAACAATAATCATCATGCCGTCTTTGTCTTGACTCACTCATCTCCTTCCTTTCCATTTGTATATGTACATATACCTACCTACTATACCAGTGCTTCTCAACCCCTGCCTACCCCTTGTCATAGTGCTTGAAATAACCCAAGGGACTCATAATCACTTGGTTCCTTTCCCTTTATTTTCAAAGTAGGAAAAGGAAAGACATTTAATTTTAAGAATCATTTAATCATTATTTGTCCTGTGACCCAACGGTTAGGAACCCCTAGCATTCTATGGATGCGGATTTTTCGCGCTATAAACCGTATAAAACTGTTCACAGTAGAAATTTCTAATAGCCTAATTGAGAGTCTTGACGCCATCAGCATGTAAATACTTGATGTCAAAGTAAGGATTCTAATGACGTCATTAACGAACAGAAATGCTTCATCAGGTGTATGTACTTGGGCATCTACTACAACTGTAGGCAGTTGTTCTTATAATTAGTTACAAGTTTGTTGGAAATAAATGAAAATGGAGAGCAAAGAGCCACCGCGGAGATCATTCCGTGGATACCATGTACAAACTATGATCCATGTTTCTGTGAAAAGTTTAAGGGATAATAAGATTTTATTGGGGATCGTGTTTTTCCACAGAAAGCAGAGGCAATATCAATTTTTCCAGTGTGGATTATTTTGTTCCCAGAAAATTTTCGACTCCATTGAGTATTTTAATCGGCTTTTCAAAAGAGAATCAGCACCGAGAGAGCAAATGGGTATGCTAAGGGGGATATTTTAGAGCATTTTCTTCATAAATCTGGGCCTCAGTTAAATGGGTGTGAAGGTACATGAAAAGGTATCCTTCACCCCTACATCCAAAGTATAAAGAATAAGACAAAAACACATGAAAGGTTGATTTTTTGTATCGTTTTACTAGAAGTAAAAATTTAGATTCTATTTATTTTTATGTATGTATGTATGTTGGTGAATACAGAGTCAAATTAATTATTCTAAAACACACATCTGCCTCCCCATGACACAGTTAAAAAGCCTTTTGATCCTCTACTAATATGTACGTAGAAGACTAGATGAGCAAGTACAATTTAGTTACTACGTAGCCAGGGGTAGGAAAGTTGCATGCATTCATCACCCTCATGGAATGTTGACCCTCATATCATGCATATGTAGGTACACATGTACATACATAAATTCCAAGATGATATTTCACGTGATAATGAGAACATCTTTTAAGCTTCTTCATCTTCTTCCTCCGCCTTATTTATTTTAGGCTAACGAATTTATGATATTTACTGATGAAATTTTTATGAGACCTTAGCTTTTTATGAGTTTGTAGAAATGAACATATAGCCAGCCAGGCTTTAGGGTATTATAATGCTCTCCTTATTAACACGTCATCTCTTTTTTTTCTAAATACCAAGTAAGTGGATATATACATAGTTTTTTATATGAAACAAATTGTATTAAATATAACGATAATAAGTATGTGTTATTCATTTATAATGTATCGATATGTTTGACTGTAAATACATATTTATGTAGGAACTCCCGCTATTGCGGCTAAATAAAAAAGTTTATTACTTGTATATGTATATGTATGTATATTTACACAACACGTCACTAATATGTTTGTACAATGTACGTTCATAAAAAATATATTATATGTATATGCCCGACCGTAGAAAGGAAACTCGATATTTTGTGAAAAACTTTTGTCTTTGAAAGGAAATTCCTTTTTTTTTCCTTCTTTTTTTTGACTCTCTGAGTATATAAATAAATATATATATACAACAGAGATTATTTACATATAGACACAAACAACAATAATAACAGAGGAGGAGAGAGGGGGGGGGGAGTATTTTGAATGAAGCTGTGAAAGGTAGGTAACTAGGTACACCTAATTATCCGCCCCTACTATTTAAAAAAAAAAATCCACAATCGGGTTAAATTTCGTTTCTTCCTTTTGAAGCTGTAGAAGTTATATTATTATTATTATTAATAATAATAAAAATAACAATAATCATAGTAACAATATCTTAATTATGAATAAATTAAAGGGGTTTGATTAGTCAATGATTCATTTATTAATACAGACATAACTCAAGAGACCTACAGTAACAACAACAACAGAGCACCAGAGACCTTACAACAGGCAATGGCCCAATTTCTACATTTACTTTATATATGAACATTTGCATTTAGATGTACATATGAGTGAAATAATTGAGCCATTTGCTATCAAGGCTATGAAGCAATAATGGCGCATATGTGAGAACTAAATTTATTCGGAGTCATTATGCGAAAAACATAAATTTGTTGTTAAATTATTTATGGTTCAATAATATCATTACATTTAATATTACTACTTAATACTACTATTATCTCAATAGCTGGGTCATTAAAACTAATTTGTTCTCCCACGCCCCATAAGTTCCTTTTACTGCGTGGTATGTCCAAGTATTATGTAAAATACTAATAATCAAAACAGCCTTTTGTGTTTGTTTCAATACTACCAAGACTTTGCATGAATATTTATTTATAAACACTCTAATTAACTTAGTTTTTTTTTTATTCTTTATGTTTTTGTTTCACCTACAAGTTAATTAAATACTTACATACATACAAAGCAATAATAAAAATTAGAGCAAAAAGAATGAAGAATGCAAAGGAAATATATTCATAATCAGTTATGTTTTATTTATATTAGAGGTCATAATAATACAAACCGATTATAAATAACTAAATTAGTTACTAATTTCCATTCAAATAGAAATATTTTTTTGATAAATGAATCCGATAAAAAAAGGGTTGCAACAAAATGGCAGAGCAGAAAGTAATAATTACTACCTATAATGATAATTACTCTATAGTTCCTATTATTATGATAAGAAGAGTCAGCCTTGTTTGTTGAAAGGTGTTACATAATATCGTAAATGAGTGCTACTCCACAAGTTAAAAGGATATTATATTAGAGCTTGATCAATGTATAGGCTCATTTATAGTAGTTTTAGAGTCATTGGTAATCGGTCAAAGTTCACAATTATTACTGATTTTTTATTTATTCCAAAAATAATAATTTTTTAAAAACAAAATTACATATTTTTATTCAATATCAATATTGAGAATTCAAACATGGCTAGGCCCACCATATCTGACAGTTCAGTTACTTTTTATTCATATTTTTACTCCTGATTGGAATTAATCTATGTAATTTAAATGTACCTCTGTGACGACATTTCTTTTAACTGCCATTTATATTTAAAAAACCCAAAACTTGCATAAAATTCCAATTGTGACCAGAAAGGTCATAAATAATAAAGTAAAACTGTATCCACAATTTAATAAAATACCCAGAGAAAAAATTCAATGATGCATAAAAATTCTCAAAATATTGACAAAGGATTCATCATTTCCTTACCTCTTAATATGAGGGAAATTATACAGTGGACATATTTGTGCTTTTGTGAGATTATTCTTATTGGAATTAAAATGGTTCATTCATGGCATAAGTACATAAAGTTTTAAATATATTAGACAATGAATCGGTTTTTTTAACTTTCAACAATAATGGGAATTTGATATTGATGCCTCAAAAAAAAAAACCTTATCGCCCTAGAAGACATTATGCATATTGAACAAAAGATGTTTACAAGATTTTTTTATTTATTTTTTTTAAAGAGTATCCTTTTCTGGTTCATCATGCCTGGATGTTATATTACATTTTACATTCTACAATATATGTAGGTACATTCGTATTTTCTATGAACATACTTAGCTTTTTATACCTGAAATTTATGTTTCTTTAAGAATCTTATCTCTGATCTTTATTTTCATTTCCCCCTCCCCCCTATTTTTTTTTTTTTTTTTTTTCAAGAATATGTATGAACTTTGAATGAGTGTGCTTCTTTAATGCTATTATAAAAGTCTACTTAAAGCATCGTACAACAACTCCATTCATTCTTACTCAATAGAACTCCTGAGTCTTTCTCTCTCTCTCTCTCTTTATCTTCATAGGTATAATAGAATTTGTGGTCATATTTTTTTATATTGTAAAGTTGATTCAGGGTGGTCAAGGCAATGACTTTATCAAGTTATATAGAAAAAGAGTCTTAATTAGAGGTAGTAGTAGGTAGGTATAAACACATTCATGCTCTGTACTCTCCATACTCTTACACGATCCAAGTCAATCCCGTGATTCTATCCATTTCCCTTAAAGGCCCATATGAAAAAAGAAGAGGAAGAAGAAACAAAACCCAACTCAAGTCAAAATGCAGAATCTTAATTCTACTCGTGAATAAAACCATCGTAAAAATAATTTCCTTAATTTATGGCAGGTAAGGAAAAATAAGGTATTATCTATCTCACAATTTAAATAATAAATAAAACATCACACATTTGCTATGATCACCTCTATGGAACTCTAAGCAACCAACTGCAAAAAAAAAAAAAAAAAAAAAAAAACCACCTCTTTGACACCTGCTTTGTTTGTTAAGGTCTTTTATTTTTACTCTCGTCAATTGAAGGGTTTTTTTTTCTTTCCAAAGACATTTATTTAGTTTGATGTGTAAATATAACATTGCTTGACATTTGAGAATCTGTTGTTATCTGGTGACACAATAATGATATTCAAGGAAAATTAAAACCATCAGAGTAGTAAAATGAACAAAAAGAAAAAAAAAAGAAAAAAAAAAGAGGTAACAAACCTTAAGATAATTGAATGAACTCGTCGTTTATATTTGTTTTTATTTCTTTTTGTTGTTGTCAGGGAAGGAGGGAGAGATAAGAAAGTAATGGAGTCTAATTGAATAAGACTATGGTCATACATATACATATGTAGGTATATATGTACAGTACATATAAAACCAAATATCTATGGAGTGAGTGAAGTTAATTCATGTTTAAATATGTTTGTGTATCTGCAAATGATTAGTATTCAAAAAGCAAAGCCTCTTTTAAAAGCTTCCACATTCCACGAGTTAGTTCAAAGTTATATCTACAATTGTTCTTCTTAAAATGGAACTCTGGCTCTATAAGGACTCTCATTAGTCGTGATCTCAAGAGGATCCTTTCATATACTCGTTGAGAGACACACGCGTATATATGTATATGTATAGTTACATACATACATACCTAATTGTCTTCTTTAATATGTAACTAAGTATGTATATATGTACATATATCAGAGACGAGAATAAGGGCATTGGGGGTAGTATCGTTACTTTTGTCAGTATCTTATTCCTTCTTTTATAACGCCGTTATGGGGGGAATGCCCGTTACTAAAAATAAAATAAAAAGATTCATCACTGAATCGGTTGTCGTAAATCATCCATGACTTGCTCTGTGAAGAGTTAAACTTTTATTTTAGTTTACGTACGTTGAATTAGAAAGGTCTACATACATTCAATTTTATTTTTCTGTTTTATTTGTGTTGTTTTGTTTTGTATTATTAACGGGAACATGATTTAACCCGTTACTTTTACAATTTACAAAACGGCGTTACTTTTTTGATCAATAATTGTTAGTAACGTGTCACTTTTTCCCACTAACTACAGATATGTAGTTATATCCATTCTTTTTAAACTTCATTTTCGACACCTTTCATGATTTATTTTTTCATACTTGACATACACTCCCCCTTAATACGGAGCATACAATATCCATGTAGGTACGTACATCATGTCTCTCATTTGGGTATAATAGTATAATATCCACATAGTAATAATGAGAATGATTTTAATCCTTATCAGGTAAAGAGATCAAGGCACGTTTGTTCTATAATGAATAATGATATGAATGCTTCGAGTGAATCCCCATTCAAAAATATGAAAATAAAAGATGGAAAATTGCAGGAGTGTTAAATACAGAAAAATAGAGGGAGAATTTTTTTTTCTTTTTCTTTCTATTTTTTAATTAAAGGGAGAAGTCGATTAATTCCCTATGTGGATGAGTAAATTAATAATGATAATTCCTCTTCTTGTGCTTCTTCATTGTTGATAATAGTCACGTAGAGAAGACATCAATCTCTTATATTGTATAATAGAGTAAGAAGGAAAAACTGTTGTCATTTAATAATATATAATATGGCTTCTCTTCTTATTCTTTTTTTTTCCCTTCTTTTCTTCTCCTTTTTTATTTATTAATAAGAAAAAGGGAAAAATGAGGAGGGAAGATGAAGGGTGAAAATTTAAAAATAAAAAGGGAAGAAAAGGAAAATAAAAAAGGGAAAAAAGAAAGAAAAAAAAAGGTGATTTCTTTCTCTCTCCCTATTTTTATAATATAATATTATGTTTTATTTATTCTTCTTTTTTAATACTCAATTTTTCTAAGACTTTATCCAAACACAGGAGTGAGTGAGTGAGTGAGCTACTCCAGCAACTTTATTCATCATTATCCCCTGCGTACACACACATATGTGTATATACATACATACATACATACAAAATGAGTTGACAATCTTTCTAAGTTCCTTCCTCACTTAATCATCATGAGAAATGAGGGAAATGCAACAATCTCGTCTTCGTCTAATTGAAGAGGGATCCCGGTGTGGGAATAGAGAGTCTTTATCCATCTAGGGGTCTTTACTCTACAAATAAAATGAATGCCCGATTTTGATAGCTTCTTGGGTATTGCATTACATACATATATGTATATCCCAAGAGAGTGTGAGAGGAAGGTTGACTCTATTATGTAATATTTGATAACAACAAACGTGTATCCACATACATGTAGTAGGAAAATCCTTGGCTGGACCTTTAAAGTACATACATACAATGAGAAAAAGAGGAGGGAGAAGAAGAAGAAGAAGAAGGAACCAGGATTCAGAGGTCAATGTTCACTCATAAATAAACCTATATTTGACTCACATAGTGCCTTATTTTTATACATTCATTTGTACATCTGTAATAATACTGCATGGGAACTAAGTCAGCTTTGAGCTTGTTGTTTCTTATTGCTTCAAAGCTATCAATTAACAATGTCAAGGGTCATTATACATAAAAGGTCAACGCTATCACAACAATACATACACACAGAGAGAGAGAGAGAGAGAGAGAGAACTCCTCTTTGTGTTGATAAACCAAATCATAATTATCCTAATGATAGTGCCCATGATTCGTTAGTTATTACTTACATACATATCTGTGAATGTTCCTTGGCGGATTTCTAAAGAATATATAAATTTGTCTATCGAGAAACGACATACATATCTACATATAATAGAATGTAATTATCGATTTCAAACAACAAAAAGAAAGAATGTAAAAGGGCGAAGAATGGATTTGAACCCTGGCTGGCATAACAAATGTGCCATGAAGAATCTCTTAATACATACATAATAAGCAATAAATACCAAACGTACCTCCTCTCCGTTCTTTATCCTTCCGTCTCTGTTTACGCTACTACACACTTTTCACACTTGTTGTGGGTTTTTTTTTTGTAAAAAATAACTTAATAATGGACTCTGCTACACTTATTATTATTATTATTATCGTTATTAGTATTGAGAGTTCACAAATCTCTTAAAAGCATTTGGATCTATATACTTATGTACAAGGCATTAATGACTTTTTATCTCGTTTAATCTATGTTTATTATACTGAAATATCAATCTCTTTACACCTTTAATAGAATAAGTTATTTCGTATCAAATAGTACGTTGTGGCTATAAATAGACTATTTATTTCTCCGTGATTAAACGATATTATTCGCATGAGGCTTCACTCATTTCTTTTCCACAGTCATTGTCTTCATCAGACCCATAGAAAATCATTCACTAAAGGAACTTTTACTCAGCATCAGTTGGGTTTTTAGTCTAAAATATATAAAAGTATTTTATGTGCTAAAAAAGTCTTTTAAATGTAAAAAAACAAAAACAGAGATATCCTCCGCCCAAACAACTATACTACCCCTGATCTTAGACATTATTGCTACTCAAAAAGAATTACCAACTCCTTGGATGCACTCTTGAACAAAATTTTGGTCTTATATCCAATAGAAATTTTGTCAAAGCACGAACTCAAAATTATGGATATACTATTCATATACTTCAACTTTTTATATAATACTATTGAAAAACGTTCACTTGAAAAAGTTATGGATTGTACCAGTGTGTTTAGGACACTGTTTGAGAACCACTGCACTAAACAGATCGCATTTTTAGGGATTTTTTTTTATGACTGCATATTTGTCTTTTTTTCTGGAAGGCATAAAGAAATCGATGTTTGAAATATTTCAAATCCTTTATCCCATTATTTTTGAGTATGGTACTGGTACTATTAAGATGAAAATAGGGACATTTTTTATTCTAAATTGACTATTTTCCTTATTTTGAAGATATGCTACAAAATCGCAATAGAATGAATCTTGACTTCATGAATCCAAGGTGCCTGAAAAGTGTTTAAAGTAGGATATGTTGCTTCGAATTTGGGTTAAATGTGGTATTTACAGCCGGTTTCGTCCTTTTTTTAAACTAAAGTTCACGGTAGTTTTTTTTAAAATTTGTTTGTTGATTAATAATTATGCAGCAATATTTTATAATTTGGGATGGTACAACCCATTTGAAAATAGGGAGACTAAACCCAAAAAAGGCCACTTTTTTTTCATCTTTAAAATGGCAACAGAATATTTTGCATAGAGCGTTTTCTTAATGACTTTCATAGTTAAAATAAAACAAACAAAAACTTTACCCTCGCACTCTACTAATTATAGACACTATAAATTATAGCTGCATCCACACTTAAACTAGCTAGTCAAAAGGCATGCCAAGTGAAAATAAAAAGATAAGGAACAGAATGTGTCAATAACTTCTCAATCATGAAGACGACTACAAAGTCATATGTATGTACACACATGCAAATCACATGTGAGATTTCAGCAAATATGAGTTTTACAGGGGGATCAATTAATTCACAAGCTTTTATAATAATTGATGAAGAAATATATACTATGCCTATTTCTTTAAGAGGAAGATACAATCTCAAAATAATGACAATTTAACAACACCCCCACCTCACTTTGCGTGCAGCAATAATTAAGATTTGCAAAATGTGATTAAAGACATGGATACACACACACAGAGAGAGAGGGGATTAAGGAGTATGTTCCTCCCTTTTCAATTCAAGTCATTATCAGGCTCATAAATCCTACAAATGGTCAAATATATGTATGTTTATACATAAAATACGTATGTTCTGACATTCTAAGAAGAATGCGACCGAAAAACACATAATATGTTGAATCCGATAAGATGAATATCTTGTAGGTATCCATTGCAATTATTATACAGACATGCCATGATTGTGATAATAATAATAATAATAATAATAATAATAATATCGGCCTCCACTATCACATTCCAAAGAGTTTGATGATAATAATAATTATTAATGTTATGGTTAATAAATAATGCAGACTTAAAAGCGTTTGTATCCAATCTTTTGATGTTGTTTGAGTCTGGATTTCCTTGTTTCCTTGCTATTACAGTCCCAATGACACGGTTGCATTTTAGATTATATTCACTCCAGGATGATGTAATTATAACAAAACAATTTTCAAATATTGATAATAACAAAAAAAATGGAATACAAAGAAAACGTCCAATGATAATTATCAAAGGTAATTACAGGTAAGAAAATGAGGCAAATGACGAATGCCAACTATAACAATAATAATAAAAAACGACAAAAAGAGGAAGAATGATAGTAATTATAATAAGAACCTGAATGAATTAGACTCGCTAAAATATTCAAACTGTCAATTAACCGAATAACATGTTATTCTTTTTTATTTTATAAATTTAATTCAACTGTCAGTATTTACCTTAATAAGTAAGTATCCAAGTCTGGATTTTGCTAGGCGTATGAATAAATTTCTGCATGGCTTTGAAGAGGACTAAAATTATCAAATCTTTTTTCATTCTTTCTTTTACAATAAATAGAAGAAATAACATTCTTCTTCCTCTTTTAGAAAGGAGCATTCCTTCCTTGCCTTTGACCCCACACTGTGAACATAACATCATGGGAAGGAATTGAATATAAAAAGAGAGGTCTGAAGGGGAATGCATAACCCTTTCTTAATTACATATTCGGAGTCATTCTTCCTTATTATGTCCTCCACTCAGTCCCTTCACTTTTGAAACTACCACCATACATACCCTCTATGAAGAGCATACAGGGTATGTAACCAATCATTTATTTGGAATCAGGGTTCTGACTTTGAAATTTGTACATAGTGCTCAAGTTCTTTTAAATAATGTTCCTCAACTGGTGGACCAGAAAAAATGGGCTTGTATTCTGCAATCATCCAGACAAAAGTATGATCTTGCCTTCTCAAACAGAATGAATTTTAATCTATTAAAAATACAAAATAATAGAAAATTAGCTTGTAAATATATATGTATATATATATATGCCATAAAAAAAAGTCGTCAAATTTGAGAGCTAGACACTAGAGTCAAAAAATAATTCTGAAGACATTCACTATTTAAAATCACACAAAAATAAATTTAAGAGCAATAAAGATGAGTGACGACAAAAGGATGACGATGTGGAAAATGACTTGTTGAGAACCACTGATTGAAGATACTTTTAATCATTTTCCATGTACATTCTCACTTCTTTTATTGTAAGAATGTATGTATGTATGTATGTACAGCCTAAAATGTTTACGACCCATGGAAGAAGACATGACTCATTTTGAGTTGAACCCCTTTTACGATCAAAAAATTAATTATTTGTCATAGGACTACATATATCAAAAAACACTCCAAATTAAGACTTCGGTATTGTTTTTTCAAAAAAAAAACTAACAAAGATGAAGGTCAAGAATAGAGGATGTGGCCGGATTTTTGCCAACAGTTTTAGCAAAATACATTATTAAATATGTGTAATGGCCAAATTTATATCTTTTTGAATTGGTGGGGTACAAACATCGTTTGGGAGGGAGTAGCTACGACACGAGGAACAAGTATGTGGCTTAGGTTAATACCTAATAGTGATTTGGTTCAGGATATGTATAGGTCTTGTTCTCGAGATCAGCCTCTAATTTTGAAGGTCCAAGTCTGCCCTTGATCTCAGAAAATATAGGAAAAAAAGTTTTTTTATATTATTATTTGGTCTGGATCCCTTAAAGTCCAGTTGGTTCTAAGCTTGAGGAATGTATGTCGTCTTGACCACATACAGAGTTGACAAAGCCATTATTATCTGACGAATCTTGTTTCCTGAATGAGTGGCAGAGAAAATAGAATTTATGGAAATCTAAACTCCCGTTAAAGGGCTATTAACTTAATAGAATTAATATAAGTTCCTTCTTTAGTGTGGTAATGAATACTAAGTTACATTCATGTACAATTACATACTAATGGTCATAATGGTAAACAAGCAGAGTTCAAGTCACAATTCGTCTGCCTCATTTATTTACATAATATGTAAGCAAGTATTTAGCACCCCCTATATGAGAATGACGTCGCCGTTGTTGTAAAATAAGTGCTCAGAGTCCTATTATTACTGTGATGACTGACGATAACAAACAAGAAATGTGTATTTTAATGTGATTAGAGTGAGAATGAAATAATCATACACATGTATATGTATATATATATATGTATAAATAGAGAGGGAAGGAGTGACTGCTACGTATGTTAGTATTTATTTGTACATGGAACACAAAGGGAAAGAGGAGTTCGTTGCAACTGGTTCGAATGACGACGACGACGACAACACAATACAAATATTGAATTCCTTTTTCTTTTTTGAAAAAAAAAAGCACATAAATATATCAGACTACATATAATAATAATCCTCCCTTAGAAGTGAAATATTTTTTTTTTTTTTGTTCATTCAAAGCTGTAGTCATTATTCTTAAGTGGAGCTATATCGTGCTGAGCCCTTAAAAACTCACAATAATAATAATATAGAAAAGGAAGAAGAAAAGAGAGAGAGAGAGAGAGAAAGAAAGAAAAATCTGACTTTTTACCACCCACTGTTTCATATTATATTGTTATGATGGAAGCGGGGTTTTATTTATTTTTATTATTATTTTTTTTTTAGCAGGAGTCTTTCTGAAAAACCAATCGATCACTCAATTAGAAGAACCAGGGCTGATTCTACTATGCATATATATATATATATATATATGCTCTACGGTGGACTCATCCAGGAGCAACAGCAGTAGGATCATCATCATTATTTGTTCAATAGGATTTTAGACTCGTCTTTACAGAGAACATATTTTTTCAAATAAATAATAATTTTCAGAGTACAAAAGAGAGGAAATAAAAAAAAACTAAAAGTTCTTATTAATATTAAAAGAGAAGAAATCCTCTGGAGACTTCAAAAGTACGTTTATGTTTGATGATATCACTCTAATAAATATACAAAAAAAAAAAAAAAAAAGAAGCAAATACGAGCTAGAATTTTCTACACACATACAAATCTCATTCAAATATCCTTTATTCTTTCATTGATTTTCTGCTCTAACCCCAATGTGATTTATATATGTAGAGACACCCTCGAATGGCCCTCACAGTTTTAAAAATCATCCTATATGGGCTCCTGTATTTAACGGATCCTCTGTGAGGACAGTGGATTGCATTCGACATCGTTCGGATTGAGGATGGTTTCGTCGATTGAGAAGGAGACAGATTTCTAGGATCCTCAGGTAAGGAGAGAGAAAAAGGGTCTAGACGTTCTTCAACCATTTCTGGTTTTTTTTGTTTTTTGTTTTTTTGACGAAGAATGATGATGAATCTGACTTTTAAATCTTCTCTCTCTCCCCCCCCCCCTCTCTCTCTCCTTCAAGATGAACATTTTTTATCTTGGATTCCTATATATATACATTTTTTTTTCCTTGGAGCAGGAGAAGAGAGAGAGAGAGAGAGAGAATATATATATCTATTATTTCTATATATATATTGTTTGACAAATTATGTAATGTATTAGTTGTGACAGCTGAATTCATTTTACACTCTTGGAGGTCTCAACGGATTCCACTTCGCTCTCGCTCTCTCTCTCTCTCTCTTTTCCAATACACACACACACACTGTTCTTTTTCTTTTCTTCTTCTTATTGTTGTTTCTTTTAAATCGTTTAATATTATACATAATATATACATACATACATACATATAGATACACATAAGTAATAATAAACGAGTATTGACCTTAAACAAACTATATGGAAATAATAATAATAACAACAACAACGACATTACTACAATATGGTACCCATGAATATCTTTCAACATCATCACTACCAGGGGGTGGAACCCATTCAAATATACATATACGTACATATAAATGATCAAAATGATTTGGCCCATTGGAAAAATGAACAATAAAAAATAAATAAAAAAATATGAAGGTTGATTTTAGTGATACATTACTTACATACTTACATACCTAAATGTATGTAGAGCCTTGTCTCAGAAGTATAACATATTCAAAATGACACCATGTTGGGCTTATAGTGTTGATAGTTAATTGACTGCATAAAATGAACAAATTTGCAAAAAAAAATCTTGAGGAAAAGTTATAAATAGAAAATACATAAATTGAGCCAAAAGAAAAGCATATTTGAATACAATCAAATTAATAATTGGAGAAAAAAAAATCTCTAAGAAATGGATAGACCTTTACAATGGATTTTGTTCTTGCTAGATGGATTAGGGACCAGAGAAGTAGGATTACTATTATAGAGCAAAAATATCCGATCCTTGCAAAAGTAATGGTTAATGCATTGGCTACAGGATGTACATAATAACAGATTTATAATAAATATTATTGCAATGGTCTTTGTTCTTATACAGAGTTGTTGTTTCTTTACACCTCTTCCAAAATAACCGACTTCATCAATGATGACGTCACGAGAGAAAACACTCTATAGAAAAGCCAGCAAGGGATGGTCCACTAAAGAGAGAAATGTATCCAACATAATTTAATTGACAGGGTTTTTGTATAGTTAATGATCTGTATGGGCCTTGGAGTTTGAGTTAGCCCACTGCATATTTATATATATATATATATATATATATATATATATATATATATAAAGATGTATATACTAGGTCATATCAAGTCTACAATACCTATAAAAAGAAGGAAAAAAAAAGATTTTTTTTTCCTTTTTGCCTTCCCCCTCAAAAAAAGAAAAAGAAAAAAGAATAAATATTTTTTTTAAAGCTTAAAAATATAAATCTTTATCTATGAAAAAATATCTTTTCGGTATTTACTATCTAAGTGATAAGTCTTAAAACAATATACGTATATATATATATATATATATATATATATATATATATATATATATATATAAACTAACTATACATAAGACAATAAGTACATACATGACTCTGGTGGAAGAGGTCCTTTTTCTCCATTTGTTTTTTGCTTTGCTTTGTTCATGTGTGAACGCTTCTTCTTCAAGTGTCTAAAATAACATCCTCATTATCATGCATACCCGTATTTGTCCACCTTTTTTTAAACGGCACATACATATTTGTGATTCAAGAAATATCGCGGAAATACAGAACGTAATGTTGGTTCTTCTTTCCATTTTTGTTCCATTCATGCCCTTTCCTACATTTGGTTGAAATTTTTGAACAAAAATAACTATGAAAAGTTGCGTCATGATCGTGTCATTAATAATTATTGACGTCATTTTTTTTTTTTTTTTTGATGAATTGAGTGGTGTTGCCCCTGGCTGACAGTCTCTAAGAGTGTTTCCTGGAACACATTCGTTGAAAAAACCTAGAAAAGGATGAAACATACAACGAATGTAAGTCATTTATTTGCCTGGAATTTGCCCGTGGAAATAATAACCATAATAACTACATACAATCAATATCTTTTAATTAATAAAACAACACTTAAGTGCACGTTTCAAATTTCATGTTTTGTTTGTAGTTCAGTCCATCTTTCCTCTTAAAAAAATGTAAAGTGAAGGAAAATAATAATAAAAACGACTCTAAGAAGAAGAAGAAAAAAAGAAAAAGAATAATAATAAGGACTGGTAATAAAACGACACAGATAATGCAGGTCTCAGACGACAACCCGGCGCCACTGCATGCTTTAAAACAATTCAAATCTACACAGATCATCATCATAATGATGTATTTTCTCTCCTAAGTTTGTTTTTTCTGCTTGTTATTATTATTGTTGTTGTTGTTGTTGAACTGTCCTCATTCATTCATTTTTTTTTTGTCTTCCTTCTTCTCCTGCTCCAAGACTTTGTATCACTCAAATGACTATTGACTTGTATAATTAGTATATTGGTGTAATTATCAGGATAATGATCGTTATTTTATGTAAAACAAAAAACAGTTGCCGTATGTAAATGAATGAACTCTGTTTCTTGAGGAACTTTCATGGAGAGTTTCAACATAGTATTTTGTAGAATTGTGAATGCATTGTCTACGCCAGTGACTCTCCTCTATGGGAGCTTTCCATAATAAAACCTCCACATACCACAACCATGATAGCCATATATATTAGTTAAACTTATTAGAATTCTGGGTTCCCTTTACACCCAAAAGGTGGTTTGTCCTGGATAATATGATATATGTTCTTCAAATCGAAACTTTGTCAAAAGAACTCTTCCTTGATTTGAAGGACATGATTTTATATATTTATACAAAAAAATTATATTTTTATCATTCTTTTTACAGCTAACTGATATCAGAGCTCTTCAATAATAATAATAAAAAATGCTTTACTCCACATTTACAAGTTAAAGTAGTCATCTATTTGTATAACTAAAAACCAGGGCCCGATGAAAACTACTCGTGGACTGGGGATTCCCGACCACAGCTCTGGGCTGAACAGAATGTTTGCAAATGACTCTAATTTCTTTGTGTGTCTGAGGGTATGTCATAATTGGGCTAAAGGGCTCTTGGACCCCTTGAACTTTTCCCATGTGCTCTTTGAAGTGATTTTAATGCATTCAAAGTCAAGTAGGAAAGGGACTTCACCCAGAAATAATTGACGGGGACACACACACACACACAAGGGTGTGTTTCTCTTTTTATTCAATGTCTACTACCAGTATGTCAATTTCTCTTTTTTTTTTCTTCTCGCTCTCAGGACAGAACAACAACAACAACAACAGGCGTATACCTAGAACATAGATACAACACAACAACCGACATACATAGGTTGGTTCACGAGGAAACATTTCCTTCATATCTTATCTCTAGAGTGTATATATATATATATATATACAAGGTGAGGGGGAGAGGGACTAATGGATAAAGCGAGAAATAGATATTTTAGATGATATATAAGCATTTTAACGACATTTTTTTGGTCATTAACGAGACTTAATAGACACACATACACACACACACAGAAGGCAAGTGAGTGAGTGAGTGAGTGTGGAGTCGGTGTTTGACCTCTAAGACAACAAGCTGCCTGCATGAGAACTCTGCTCGTCTTCCATCCAAGGCATTTGCAAAGCCTTTGAAAGGGAACTACGGACAGACATATATATATATATATATAGATTGATGGATCGTCTTTAGGTGTCTTTCTGTTTGTGGGAGGGTAAGAGAGGAGGTGTGATGGATGTTAATTTGACACAAAATAATGATCCCACTTTGTCCTCCTCAAGTATATGTGGAGGGAAATTTGAATGAATAATTACTCATCAGTTTTTCATTCTCTAAATGAAAGGAGAAAAGAGAAAGACGGAGAACTACATTTATTAATAATATGTATGCTACTCCTAGGAGGAAAGAATTCCTTTTGAAGAAAGAATGAAGAAGAAAAGAACGAAAGAAAGAAAGAAAGAAAGAGACTTACTTCTTTCTTTCTTAACTAAACAGAATGTACGACGTATTGAATTAAGAATGAAAGAAAGACGCAACCAACTCCTGCTGTGAGTTTATCAAATAAAAGAAAGAAGTGTGAATAGATGATCTGACATGATCGCTAAGCAGAACCATCATCATTTTCTTTGGTCAAGAAAATAATAACAATAATAAAAAGGAGAAGAGGAACGAAACCACACATTATTATTATACATAAGAGAGAGAGAGAGAGAGGGAATATCTCTATGTATGTACATATAGTTAATTGAGCTCACACGTGAACGGAAATGGGTATAAAAAGCAGCTAACAAGACGAAACAGTGTGTAGGGGGTGTATTGAGAAAAAAGGATTTATCATTTCATCCATATATATATATGGATAGATAGATATAATGAAATTACAAGGAATATTGTTTTGCGGAAAGGGAAATAAATAAAAAGTTACCCATTATTTATTTGTTATTATTTTTACTATTCAACATCATAATAAGCATTTGTGTGTCTCAATATTTACAAAATATGGCTTCTTTACTGTTACTTTTTTTTTGGGTGGGGGGAGGGGGGGGGGTTCCCTAGGAGTTGCAGTAGTTGTAAGAAGAAGAAAAAAACTTGACTAAAGGGTAGGTAAATAAAAGCATGGAGAGATATAATGAAATGAAATGCCGATTATGTTAGAATAAATTGACAATTTCACGGTATTCCCCCCCCCCCCCTCTCCCCCCTCCGCTCTCTCTCTCTCTCTCTCTCTCTCCTCCAATCCATCACAGATATGAAGTTTTATCTCAAGACGTTCGTCTAGGTACTTATACATACTCTCTACTACACCTTCTCCAGCTTTCCTCTGTCTAAATCGCCTTCCTGTGCATTCACTCTGTCTTTCTTTTTCTTTTTAGAAGAAAATAAGAACAATCATCATATGAAAATAACATTATGTATACATCCTTTTTACAACCAAAATACAAAAGAAAGAAAGAAAGTAAGTTGTTTAAATGCAACTTTCTAAATATGCTTAAGAGACTCATGATGCCGAAGAAAAAGTAGTGAGTTGCAAAAACAATAAATAAAACAACTCCGCCTTATTCCATTAACCCGCTTTTAAAAAAAAACCACGGCGTCGCTTCTCTGCCTACCTCAATGTGAAGGAACTCAACGGCGGCGCCGCCGTTGAACGATCACAACTTTCCTTCACGCCGGCGAATCGCTATACCGCGAACGCAAGGATTTTTTGTTGTATGTACCATAATATTTATTAACAGAGGACAGACAAACGTACACATAAATTGTACAAACATATATGTACATAACTTCAATGTCATATCTTGTTGTTTTTGTTTCATGTAAAAAAAAAAAAAAAAAAAAAAACTTTTAGTCATTTGTAGATATTCAAATTATGTCTTTCTTTCTTCAAGAAAGAGAGAGAGAGAGAAGAAAGGAAGAAAGAAAAAGAACTATTAAATTACAAGTTGAGCAAATAATTGTATTTATTTATTTATTTACTTATTCAGGGATCGGTCACTTCTTGCGTCTTTGTATGTAGACTGGATAAGCAGTGTTATCAAACTCAAATAGTAATCAAATTGTCGTTCATAATATATTTGTATGTATATATAAAAATATATATTTCGTTCTAAAAAAGAGGAAATTAAACAAAGTTAGGTTTTTTTTTATATTTCTTAAGAGAAAGAGAAGAAGAAGAAAAAAAAAGTCATCAGTTCATTAAAATGAGAAATTGACATATTTTTTTATTTTTTTTTAAAGACATTAAATCCATTTGAACTTTGAGACCCAACTGCTGCTTCTTCTTTTTTTTTTTTTTTTTAAATTGAGGGAATAATGCACTGATATTAAAAAAAAAAAAAAAGTAATGAACCTAATAAAAATAAATATATTATAATAATGAATGGTTTTTAAGTGCCATGTTATGACTGTAGCCCATTTCTGACTAATTAGGGACTCTGGAGGCAGGCAATAATATCTTTCCCATAAAAAGAGATACATATATGTAATTAGAGAAGGAAAAAGGAGTGTGGTGTGTTATGTTCAATGCCTTATTCCATAAATTCCAATTAACACCTTTAAATCAATCCAGGAACAAAGGAAAATGGAGCAGCCTACTAACCAACCGATCAACCGACCAACAACAACAACCACCTTTCCCCTCTTCTTGTATTCAATACATATGTACATACATATATTGACACTTTGAATGAACACAAAGAATAGTATGTTTATTATATATATATATATATATATATATATAAAAGTTTAATACTCTCTGAATCAATCGATAATACTATGTAGATGTATGTACATCGATTCTTCTTCTTCCTCTCTTCTTCTTCTCTTCTTCATGGGAGAAAATTCTTCGTCTTTTTATTATTATTATTTTATAGGCAAAACTATAGGAAAGAAAAGGGAAAACGGTGGGGGAGGCCGTTCATAAATAAACAAAGTAAGTTTGTTTTAATACAAATATTTATTCAGAATCAATCATACTTATAGTATTTATTATTATTGTTATTGTTATTATCTCTATCCAATATTATTATATTATGTGTGAGAAATATACATATATATGTAGAGACAAAATGAACATGCAAGAAAATAGGAAGAAAACAAAGGGAAGGAAGGGGGAAATTCAATAATATATATATATATACAGAGTAAATCCTCGCAACATCCTACTACTTAACAAAACCTATTTATTGTCAACACCTTTTAGGCTTTAATTAAGTATCTATGCTATATGTACTTTTATCCTTTTGGGAGGTTACAATCACCACGATGTTCAATATATATATATATATGTCTTACTTAACAACACAACTAACAAACAAACAGACGGCAGAACAAAATAGCCTTCAATCAAGGATTTTTTCAATTAAAGATAACATATGTACGTAACGCCCATCATGGGGATGATGACAGAAGTGTGCACATCATCCCTTTTCACAAGGATCCACTGAGAACACACAAACAAACAAGTCTTCCTCTTCTTCCTCCTCCTCCTCTTCTTCTTATCATCATGTCAAACAGACCAATATTGCCATACTTACATAATTATTATTATTATTAAACATAGATCCCTATCAAAAACAAAAAATGCTTTCAAAAGTATTTTAATTATTAAATTTACACTAATTTTAATGAGGATTTGATGAACTAACTTTTCGGGTGGTGTAAACACTTTAACAAAAAAAAAAAAATATAAAAAAAAAATACTTTAAAATCTAGATAAAGTTTTTTGTTTTTTTTCTTCGTTTCTTTTTTAGAAAATACTTTTGACAATTTTCAAGTGATAAATCTAGTAATTTATATCTTTGACATTCCTATACTCATTGTTTGTCTTCTTTATTGTTTTACTTCAAGTAATTATATATATATATATATATATATAAGCACTTATAATATGAACTAACATAATTATATATGTATATGTCTTTTTATTCTGTTTATTTCGAAAAATGAGCTTATATGTACATATCAAGTTTATGGAGTAATTAAAACTTGTTTCCTTATTTTTTTATTATTATTTTTTATTTTTTTAAATGAAATTTATGTGGTGTGTTTTAAATGTAAGGATCAATTATATATATATATTATTATATTGCTTGTTTGTTTGATTGTTAAAGCATATCACTCAAGTCAGTGTTAAATTAAAATAAAATATCAAAATAAAAGTCAGGCCTTGTTTGATGTGAATTTACTCAGATACAAGTTTGAAATTCTATAGTTTGATCATAACCTAACTGCTCCTTGTATGTAGTTGTATAAAAGCGTATTTATTGCTAAGGTTGTGGAAAGATACTATTATTTTTATGCATTCTATGTCTGGAGCCAGTGCAGGCAGGGAAATGAGCACAAAAAAATGTGTATATGATTTACGTTTGATACATTCATTATTCATTGTCTTTCTTTCTTTCTTTTTTCTTTTTTTTTTAGCTCTCTGAGTATTATACATTTGGCATTTTAGTAGAAAATAGTGTAAGAGTGTCGTCTTCTTGACCTAATATATGCAACTTAATAGACACATCAATCATTCCAAGCTGCAGCTATGTATGTAGATGGATAATTAGATTCAATAATATCCCTATTATACGTACGTCGTCGTTCCCTCCCCATGGTCAGAATGTTTAAAATCGAAAAAGTATAGGTATACGAAAAAAAAAGGCCAATTTAAATAACAGCAATAATTATGGGGTTTGAGTCTTAAACAAATACTTGGTTGGACCCTGTTATTATTGTGTTTCTTTTTTTTTTTTCTTCTTCTTTTTTTGTTCACTCTCTACAAAGTGTCATTTATAAAAGCTACGTGTGGTTATTTATGGATTCGTGAAGAAGAGGAGTGAATCTTATATATGTATTTCCTCCTTGTGTCTACTTTCTTCAACTAACTAACTCACTTTGACTCATGTCAAGTGGAGAGTACTGCTCAAAAGGTCGAGAAAACAAAACAGAAGAAAGAAAAGAGAATTACCCCAAAAGCAACAACAACAACAACAATAAAAAAGGAGAGGAATTGAAAGAACAGGATATGAGATGCCTTAGGTGCTTCTTTTCTTTCTTCTTATTATTTCAACCTATAGGAACATACCTACCTACTCCAAATTATTCAAAAATTGTTTTATCTATTCCATTGTCGTGAATTATTTGGATATGGTAATCACCATTGTGTTTCCTTCTTTTATTCTTCTTCTTCTTCTTCTTCTCAGACACAATGGATCTCTATATAATACCACTATAAAGACGAGGATAATTGCTTTGGTTATACGCAAGGAAGAGAGGGAAGAAAGGGAATTTCTTTCCCATAGCCTATGGAAAATTGAAATTAAATTGGACATCCTTCATGCTTGCTCCTAAAAGTTGAATCCCTTTAAAAGGATCTGTAGAGTTTAGATAAAACTATCTGCATAATGTATGTATGTACATATGCTGGTTCAAGCCCTTCAAATAAAGGATCCTTTATCCCTCTCAAAAGCTCTCTTATCAGCCGTTGATCAACAAACAGATGGCAACTAGATATTCCTTCCTTTTTGTCTTTGAATTCATTTGTGGACATATATATGTATGTAGATTATTTCTACCTATATTATTATTATTATTATTATTATTATGTACTTATCAACTACTCCCAAAAAACACTTTTCTGACTTCCTTTTTTCTTTCCTCTCTTCCTTCCATTATGTACTCTAAAAACAGAGTCCAAATAATTTTTTTTTCCTTTTTTTTTTTGTTGAAAACGAAATAAATTATAAATAAAAATCTGAATACTCTCATTGAATAGTTGGAAAATATGCTTCATTCATCATAGAGTGATGACCTTTTGTAGGTAGGAATACATTATCATTTTATTTTGAGGTGTTGTATTTTTGAACACATCATTAGACAGCTTGCTATCCATCAAGGAGTTGAGGCTCCATCATAATTTGCATTTTGAATAAAGTAGTGCGCGTCAAAAACTTCTTTTTTTTTTCTTTTGATTCATGGAGTAGACATATGGGCATCATCATAATTGGAGAAGAATATGCATGGATTCAAAACCTGATAGTCATCTCTTTCAACCCCTTCTTCTCCTCTTCATATTTACAGGCATCATATTCCTCAGAGATCACCGAGGAAATTGAAATTTCCGTGAAAGGATTAAGTATTTAGCACGCTCAGTCAAAGTAGGAACGTCTATGTATAATAGTGTTGAGTGCAATATTTGGAAAAAGTAATAAAGTTCTCGTTACTTAGTCAAAAAAGTAACACCGTTGCTCAAGAGTTATTTTATTGTAGCTCCAACACAAAAAACAAAGTAGAGCATACGGGTGAATTTGAATCAATCTGGACCTTTCTAATTTAACATACTCTAAATTAAAATAATAATTTAGGTTATTTACAGAGCAACTGATGAAATTATTCCTTTTTTAGTTAGTTTTTTTTTTATATTAACGGGAGAACAGGACGACTTTTTGGAACGAAATCTAAGAAAAAAAACCAAAAAAACTTATATTTCTTTAAAAAATATAATAATAATCTTAGGCTAAAATCGTTGTTTCACTTGCAGTGTTATAACAATAAGTTACTCCGTTATTTCCATCCCTGAATGCAAACCTCTACATATATGTATTTACAAATGCTATTTCCTGCGACTTTCCTACCCTGCCTCATTCATCACCATCATTTCAAAATTAATTAAAATACCTGTGTGACTCTATGAAACAGCACAGGTTTAAATGTAGACCAGGAATTGTTTACATATCTGCATATTTCTAAAAGCTAATAATTCATTTTTCCTCACCTGTATAAATATTTTAGATATTCCTAAGAAATAAACAAAAAGTCAAAAACAACGAATACTACTCACAGTATTTCAGATGTGGCACGGGCAGTAAGTCAGATGATATCAAGATTTTGTACATATACATATAATATATATAGACCCTACCTAGAATTACATACATATATTTTGCTTTTCCTTTCGTCTTAACTTCTTTTTTTTTTTTTTTTTGCTTTAAATTGTTTATAAAGGGGAAATATTTTAATATAATATATTCAAAAAGGGGGAAGAAGGAAGGAAGTTTACCCAAGTATAAATCATCATGCTATGAAATAAAATAATATACATACAGAATCGTAAATTTGTATAAAGACTTGAGATATTTATATGTTGTATGTTCTCTTTTTCAACGTAATTAGTCGTCGAAAATAAAATAGATTTCAGTAAATACATACAAAAGATATGTTTTGTCAAGTGGCTCCTCCTTTCCCAAATTGTTCATTTCATACAATTATTGATAGTGAAAGCTTTGACGTATCCCTGCTGTGATACATTTACAGTCATTCCTGCCATTACGAGTGCTTAGGGAACTGCTCGCTAACGAATACTGACTAATACTAGTTTCCTTTCTAAACGTAAATTGACAACCATTCGATGACAACTAATTTTATTAGTCTTTATTTTCTTTTCTCAGTGTCCTCAAAGACAGTGGAGGGGGCAAATTTTTTTTTTGAACAAGTTTCCATCCTCAATCATAAAACAAGTCGATGAAGTTACAACCGATATGTGTAATTACGTTGATAAATCAACGTAGCGTTCACGATATTACTTCTTTTATTTTCCACATATGCACACTAATTTTATAAGCCAATTATACGTCGATATCAATAATAAATGCAATAAATTGTGACGGGTTAACGAAGCAACTGTGTTTCCACATATACTTATATCAATGACTGGAGCTTCCAGTGTCCATTCCAAGCTACTTAGTAACTCTTTAATTATAAAAGCAATATATATATATATATATATTAAAAACAACTCCTTAGTGGATCTCTAAATATGTATGTATGTACATTTATCGCAAGGCTATCCTCATATTTTTGTATGTAATTTATTAAAACTATTTCCTCAATTTAGAATGAGATTTTTTATTTTTGTTTTTTATTTGCAGAATTCCCAAAAACTTTCCTGGAAAATTAATTTCCTTCATTAATAATAGAGAGTCGTAAATTAGAGTTAAATAATTGCTATGAGTATTTTCCCTCTTTGTTCGACAGAACAAAATATAAACAAAAAACTGTTAATGCCGTTTGTTAAATTAATTGGGTTCAAACTTACTCCCTTCATGAGTGATTTAATCATAATTTATTGAACTGCTTTGTTTCTTTTTGTAGATTGAATGATGGTGTTGATCTTTTCATTAGAGTAAGAGTTCAATTGATGACTAAAGTACACATAACTATGTATTTATTCGTTCCTTCATACTCCTTTCAAACTATGTATAATAATAATAGTATAATAGTTTGGAATGTGTTAAATATAGATTTCAGATTACTATGTTTGATAAGTCTCTATTTTAAGTGTTTAAATTAATCTTTTTCATTTACATACATAGGTACTAAGTATGTATGTATGTATGTATGTATAGTACTAAGTAACCAATATAATTTTACGATTATTTGAGTAATTTAAGACCCACTTGTAAAATTACATATACGTTAATAACCTACGTATAATATAAATATATTTTAATATACAATGAAGCTAGATTTCTAAGTATGTATGTATGTATGTATGTACAACGTTAATTGCAATATAAGTAGATAGATATAAGTACATTTTACATCCACTGAAACCGTTAAATAACGTACATAAAATATGACTTCTACCTCTGTCATTGGATATTTGATTCATTCAATACTTTGAATGAGTTAAATAAGAAATTTAAATCCGTTTTCTTGCCACATTCTTCTATTCGATATGTTCGACTCCTTGAATATTACTTTACATCAAACAAACTACACTCAATAATAATAATAATACATTCACCCATGGAACTTTATGTACATACATATTTATACATATGAATGTATTTATATAAAGAAATTTTCCTTTATTTCCTTCAGGTACACATGAGTACCTAACAGGAATACCTTTCCATGCATTTCTGTTATTTCTTCACTTATCATACAAATATGGGCGTGTATATATTATGTACATGCCTTAATTTTTTTATAGCTCATGTATCTACATACTATTAATGGGTATTTAATAGTTAGTTTTTATTTGCAAAGATCTAGGATCATTCAAGGTGCTATAAACCAGGGTTGGCTCATTTAAATCCTATTTAGATAATTAATTATTATGAACTGATCAACAAATAAATAATGAACAATTTGTATCATTTATATAATTTCTTATTACTCGTATAGAATAAATGATAATTGCTAGTTTGATGTGGCGAATGACTATGTCTTGCCTGTACATGGCTAATTAATTACTCAATGTACATACACATGTTGAATATACCCGGCTGTAGAGTGATCTTCAAATCAGAAAGGATAATCTACGCTTTAGCTCATTGCTTATTTAAGAACAGGGCTAAAAAGTCTCACACCTTTGATGATAGACTGATTTTCATCTGTTTGGACGCCAATTAATTATTGTATTCGTTGCGAATTTAAATAGTTATAGCCAGGGGTGGATATTAACAAAACTTTAATTCTTCTAAGAGGATGTAGGTTCTCAATCTTTTTCTCACTGCAATCAATTAAATCTAATTTATTAGCTTATAGTATTAATTATCATATTATAAAAAATCTTAGGGATATGATTTCATATAACCATTGATGAGGTCTATTGATCTCTAATTTAGTATTTTTTAAACTAAAAAGTACATCCAAACTTTAAAAACAATTGCAAAAAAACCAAATTGGGGAACTCCAAATTCCAGGAGTTAAATTAAAATCAAGAAAACACTGATTATATTAGGGACAAGAATCAAGAATGTGTTTTGATTTATTAGAACATTACTTTAATAATTCAGCAGTTTTAATAGGATACATTTTTAATGATGTTTACCTGTATTAGAGCTCAACAGATGAATCGACTGATCATTGACACTTTGAGAATAATTGGAGTATTCCAAGCCAATTATTGCTGTTGTAGATAATTGACCTATGAAAAGTGGACATTGAGTTAAATGATACTAAGAAAAATATCCTTACAATTTCAGAAAATTGCTAGAGTATTATATTAAAAAAAAAATAGGCCAATTAATTGGATATCAGACCCGAGCCCCTATTAACTATCTCTACTACCTATAGGTACATAATAACCCATGTATATATATATATATATATATCATGAATGAATCAAGTTCAACGATCTTAGATACTCTTTTTAAATAAGCACGAGAATGAATATTTTGTAGCTCTCTTTTAGATTACTTATCTCTTTTGGGTTTTCTCATATTTGTTGTTGTCGTTCTTGGGCATGTCTTTAAATTAGATATAAATAAGAAAAGACGAAAAAAAGAAGAGCTTGTTAAATTTGTATATCTATGTATGTATGTACATATATTATATGTACAGACCATGGATTAAATTGCAGTAGAAAACAAAGACTGACTGATGTATTAAGTAAATTAGTATTTTCTTTCTTTTTGAATGTTTATACTCATTGTATGTACATATATGTATGTATGTATGTATGTATGTATAGTAAAGAGTGAAGAATAAAACTTTTTTTTTGTCTTGATTAAATCTGTCCTTGACATAAAAACCAACAACAAAAAACAACAACTTACAAGTTTGATAACAAGAAAGGATTATTTACGAAGTACTAAAAGAGTAATTTATTAATCCATAGACGACGTTTTAGTTCTGTATTTTCTTTATTATTATTATTATTAAATGAAAAAAAGGCCATTGTATGAATGTTGATACGTTGGCTTATGTTTATTGTACTGCCATGAGGAGCTGCTACAAACTACTTATAAATGTGTTTATTTGATAAATTATAATATGTTTTTATGTAGGTAAGTATAAAAACAAGGCTGTTGGAATTTGCAAATCCTATTTATGTACTTTATTAAATAATATATATATTTCTTCTACACGTGTCATTATTATTCCCAAACTATTATTTGTGTTTCCTGCAAATCCATTTTTTCTACACTCGTAAAAATAAAACTTTTGAGTCTCAAAGCCAAAGTGAGGTACAGAAAAGGAAAAGAGTTAAGAACTTACATAATAATTGACTACCACATATTATGTATCAAGATATCTAGACATAAAATGACTTTATTTCACTATTTACGACTACATTAATGAATCATATAAGTTCAAATATATCTATGATCTTATAGTAAATTGATTATCTGCCTCTATGTACCTATTAATTTGTATTGTATATGCATACATATATCCAGCTATTAAACAAAAAATACATGCGTAATTAACTTTGTAGATGTATATACTATATGTTAGATATAGCCATATATCAATCAATAAATTGTTAATGAACACACATGTGTGTTCATTTTAACATATTTTTATCATGATCTGAAAGCCCTTTCCTCCATTATATTAGATAAAGAATTCTACAAAACAAGTATATAAATTGAAAGTATATAGTCAAATTTAATTATTTATAATGCTCTAAGGGCAACAAATTCATTTCTTAATAAAAGCAAATCATTTATTTCATAAAAGATTTCGCAACAAAAAAAAAATTCCTAAGATAAGAGACACTTTCTGTGTCATCTTGAGATTAGATTCTCGTCCATGAAATCTACAGACAATTTTGGTAGATTATATTCATTAATTGGATCGAACTCTCATTTCCATAAACAGCTATCTTTGGATCGATTCAAGCTTATTACCGTTGAATTGAGTTTGAAATTCTATAATTATGACGTCTTAAGTTTATTTATGATGTCAACTATTGTATTACTAGATCAGAATGTCTCATTTTTTTCGAAAGGTGGGAGGGGGGAGGGACAATGGCCACTTTATCCCTATGATTCCAGCGACACTGAATCGGGCAATGTTGCCAATTAATTATATTAGTGAAATTTTATTTTTCAAAAAGTAAGATCTATTTTTTGTTAATAAATAAAGAGCGAAATCAACCCTTTTTTTCAATTTTTTCAAAATTAGATTGAAAGTTTCTTATCACTGTATAACCATGAAAAACCCCAATGTTGCCTCTGCAGCCATTTCTGAAAGCTATTTCACCCTTATTTAATATGCAATTTAGACTCATGCAAAAGTAGTTTAAATAATATATGTGGCATCACTTTGAACTGTCATTTAGTATTAAAAAGACCACACTGACCATCAATCAAAATAAAATACAATTTAAAAAATTCACATAAGAAAAAAATTTAAAAATTTCTCAAATTTCTCAAATTCTTGGCAGATCATGATTCATCTACTTTACTACAGTGGTCAAAGTTGCCATTCCTGGTACTGGGATCTCAAAGATGAATTCAAAACAAAAAAAAGAAGTAAAATCGCGCCGATTAATGGGTTATCGATATTTAAACCTCCAAATAATTGCCATATGTCCCTCCTAACTATAAAATGGTAGTTACACGCCCGATCGAGCCCTACTTTGGATAAGAGATAGCTTTTCCTTGGTAGCGAGTCCGGACTGCGTTGAATTGACTCGGCTAAAGCAACAACAATTCTTCCACACCTTCCTGTGATCATAAAGAGAGCTTATTTATGTGCTAACTCCTTGAAAAGGGTTTGGGGAAGGGAGGGAGGAAGGAAAGAAGGAAGGAAGAAGGTGAAATGACTGTAATATATGAGCATGGGCTTATTTACTCCCTGGGATTCAAGCTGGGATGGCAGCAGCCAGCACCATCACCACTGAGTGAGTAAGTGTTACTCAAAAGTTATGTGTATTTACTTTTTATTGCTTTCATTATTTTCTATGTAGTATATGTATAATATGTATGTACTTATTTTGACACTCTTCAAAATTATAGGGTACATATCACATATTTCACAAAAGAGAATGATAAAACAACACACGTCTTTTTAAAACAGAAATATTATTATTATTATTATAGATATTATGTACCCTAATCCTATGTACATTAGGCACAAAACCCTATAATTTTGAAACGAAACCCCTAAGTAAGTACATTTATAAACATACATAGAATAATAAATGTTTGAACCATCTAATTATAACTTCACGACTCCTCTTCTTTAAGAAAAGGAAAGGAAAAAATAAATCTATAAAACCTATAATATTTTCACATTAATCGTTTTAAAATGATAATTTTCTTTTTCCTCGTCTTATATGAGCAGATATTTATTCAAGTTTAATTCTTTGATTTAAGTGCTTTAGGGGGTTAAAATATTATTATTATTATTATTATAATGTTTTAAAAATGGTAAATGGAGAGAAGAAGAAGAAGAAGAAAAAAAGAATATAATATATAGATATAAAATGAGGAAACCGTTTCCCACTCTACACTTTTATTATTTGGAATTTTGAAAAAAAAAAAAAAAAAAAAACCTCTACTTCATCTCCATAGACTGCTACTAATTTATATATTATTATATACTTCATTTGATGCTTGGAAATGATGCTCTTGAGAGAGTGGGAAAATTACCTATGGAGCAATTCATATGATTTGTGATGCCACAAAACTGCGTTAAAAGGGAAATAAAAATGCAGAAAAAAGGCCAAACAAATAAATCCAGCAAAATAGGGTGTATTTTTGTAAAAAAAAAAAAAAAAAAGATGTCATTAAAAGTACACTTTGTTTACTTTTTCTTCTTGTTGGTGAAGAAGTCCTTGAAAATGCTGAAGGCTCTCTCGTAGTCAACGGATGTCATGGGGATACAGCTGAAGCTTGCAATGATGTTGGAGTCCTCCTTCAAGCCAGGCATGTTCTCTTCAGAGACACTGAGCCAATCTTTTTCGTCTTCTCATGGACAGAGTTTTTCTTGAGGATCTTCTCCACCTTATCGGCAAACTTCTAGATGAACAGACTCATATGGACCTTTTGAATGATGAACAAAGCCCGAACAGGAGGCAGTTTTTCCTCGTGCTGAGTGAAGCTCTCCTTCAGATTCTTGAAGTTGGTCTTGATCATGGGCCATAGATCAAAAATACAAATAATGTAAGTAAGGCCTCAAAATAAAAATAAAACTGCAAATAAATCTTATTTACATAATTTGAACATCATTAATTTTGACATACAAACAATATTTTTCATTGATATTCTGCAAAAAGTACAAAATATTGACTAAACCATATACTTTATGAGCTCAAATAATCATCATTGCTAGTAAGACCAATTACAATCTCTATATTTTTGCGTACAGACTAAATTGTTTTTTTCTAATCAATTATGAAAGAAGCAAAAGACGTTTTTATATTGTAGTCTCCTGGATTCCATTACTATAATACAGTCAATTAACCCCTAATAATTGTGTTGTAAAGAGCTTTTGATGATAATATTAAGTATATCTTTTTGAGCCATATATAGCAGGTATATTTTACCATACTTGGATATTATAAAGGTATAAATAAAGGTAGAAAGTAGGAGCTAAAAAATTAATGAGAGGTTGCGTTATTTCATAGATGAATATTGCGTTAAAATGGATACATTCTTTATAAAATAATTTATATTTATTATTATTTAGAAATACATTTATTTTTATGTTTTCTCTATCTCTTTTCATTTGAACAATAGCATATTTTATTAAAAGAAAAAGATAAATAGTATGAGGAAAACATGTAGGACAACCTATATAAAAAAAATAATATGAACATACATATAAAGTTATTTATGCATTTTGTATATGATCATGTTTTCTAAACAAATTTCAAATATTCTGAAAGAAATATATAATATACATATATGAATAACAACAAAAATATTCTATATGTATGTACATACATATATGTAGAATATAATGTGACAATTACACATCAAAACAAAAATCTATCACACTAGAATAAGACAACAGACGTACAACAGAAGAACAGGAGGTCAATCAATTCACAAACATATCTGATGTAGAGAAAAACAAATTATTATTTTGTAGTATGAGTGTATGAATGCTTGTAGAATCGCCTTTTTCCATAAATCAATTAATCTCTGACAAACGTCTCCTCTACCTTTAACTACTTACTACTAAAACTCTTAGCTCTCTTCAGCTGAATGAGTTGCAATTCATTTCTTTGCAAATGAAAAAAGATCTTTAAATATTTATTTTTGTATCTATAAAAAGAGATTTGCCTTGTCATTTATTATTGTGTCTTATTTATCATTTTTTTTCTTGTGTAAAATTTTTAAGAGATTTTTTTTTACTACGACGACTACTCCTCTCAAAGAAAAAAAATGCTCACTCATCAACTTTAATATATATATATATATATATGTATTGTATGTATGTCTAAGAATACATATTATAAGTATTTTTTTGTAATAAAGTTTTTTTTTTCTCTCTCTCTCTCTGTTTTTCTAATTGTGAAATATTTTATTTCACTCTAAAAAAAATAGTAAATTTATATATGTACACATCTGTTTATACATAGTTTTGAATTCTCAAGGGTTAGGTCTGTTTACACAATATTTTTTGTTAGTTCAGGTCATGACAAATAGATATTTGGCGTATTTAGATTTTCAGACATGGGGGAGGGAGAAGGATACTTAACAACTTATTCAGATCCTATAAATGGAACTTTCTATGTTTGTAAAAGGCTTTTGGGCATTCAATTCCATAGCACTGAATTTGTCTGGGTATTTAATATACATATATAAGCAAATTCTAAAAGAGGTAAGAGCCTGGGGTTTAGGGGATTAATTTTTGTAATGAACTGGCTTTAACATATACACATGTACAGATCTGTCTATTAAAAAAATTAAAACTTAGATATCTACATTTTGTTACACTTTTGGACATAATCCATCAATTAATTATTTTGAAGCTTTTGTTGTAAAATAAACAAAACTGTCTGTACTTTGAGCTGTTCCAGGTTTGTCCAAAAAGGCCTGACAATGTTATGAAATTAGATTTGTAAAAAGACAATTGATTATACAAGATATAGATATGTAATAAAATAACTTTTAAGATACATCAGTCATCACTATTATGATTGATACATTATACTTTGAAGCTAATCTTTTAATAGCTAATTTTTTCCACTAATATGGAGATGATTGATATATGGCCATTTAAGTTGTTCTTACAATCTACACACAATATGTGCATGTAAATAATATCCATTGACTTGTAAAGGTAATAAAGAGGATTTGCAAATTGATTTGATTGACACTATATCTTGATTGGCTAATGTTTATACATTAACACACGCCATATTGATATCCTATTCCATAAATCTATACATAGAGGGAAATTATAATAGACTGTATAGTTAATATGTTCGATTTTCACTTTTATCATCCTCTTCCATGGTCCTCACGCTTAGTCGTCGTTCTAGGGTAGTTTTTTTGTGTAAACATAATATTAAGCTGGATAGAAAACCGCTATGACTTATAAATATCTACATATTTAACTACCTATCTATGCATGTACATATAGATTTCAATTTCACTCCATATTGTGGGAATGTGCAAAAATATAAATAAACACATGCATTCCTAGACTTTAAATACTTTTACTCCATGATGTAAGTATTACTACGTTTGTACATATGGAGAGAAGTGAGCATGCATTCCTAGTGGTATATCTACAGGCGTATATACACATTATTTTTAGATAACAAATTTGCATATTATGTGCTATTCAATCCACCTACTTACCCATTCCTAAGAAGCACCTCAATTATGGACAGAAATCAAAAGCCTCATTCATAACATACGGTGATTCATCCTTTATTTATCGTCTTAGTCAATAAAATGTTGTCAAAATGGAATTATCAGTTATAATTTACCTTCCTACGATGATGATGATGACGTGGGCCTAAGTCAAATCCATGTTGCTTGTTTTTCGTCTTAATTTATAGTCACTACCTTGTCTTTGAGACGGTGAGAAAAACGAAATAACAAATGAATATACCTACATATTTATGTACAAACATAGTATCTCCTCATGAAGCCTTCCTATCTCACACACATTTACATTCTTTATCCCATGAGTAACTCATTAAGTCTTTGCATTAATGATGGCGTCTTTCACGAGTCACATAAGAAAATACATGTATCATTACCTGATTACCACCTCATATAAGAATGATTTTATGTCAAATCATAATTGGTGAAAGAATTATTTACATTACCTCTATAGTATTAGGGCTATTATATGTCCTAATGAGTAGTACATATTTGGAGTCTAAGTACATACTTAGTTATGAATTTAATTATTTCTACTTTTAGGCTACAACGGTACATCACTGATTTAATCCCTTATGTCAAATCATGATAAAGATAAGGACTGCAAGAAGACATGAGAACAATAATAAATTCATTTCGCTAGTTAGTATCGTTATACGTAAAAAGTGATAAGATATATATATGTAAGTACTTACATATGTATATTGAGACTAACTGCGTACAAGAAGAAACAAGACCTTACATCCATATACTACATAAATATACATCCTTTCCCCTTCAACACTAATTAATCCACCAGGAGTTTTCTTTTCTTTTATTCCAAAGAGGTAAGTCGCGTTCATTTGTCATTCAATTATAACTGTATTTTTGAAATAAAATGCCACCATCAACCACATCATTCGCAACCAGTGCATGTATACATGTCTTTCATATCACTCTTATTTGTAGAATAAAGATATTATATAAATTATCTATTTGTGTGTTCAGCTGACACATAAGTATTCATTAATTTGTTGTTTTCTTCAACCAAACTACAAATGTGTATCTACACAAAAAATGGAGCATTGAAATCATTAGCTTTGATGATTATGCATGCACATAATAATGTGTGTGAGAACCCAAACCTGTCTTGACTAACTTAACTTTGCATTAGTCATGTACTGCTCCTTCTTGGAAACTCGAAGCTCCACTTTCTGTCTTCCTTCCTTTGATGAACAAATATAAACATAACTAATCAATGAAATGTCTATACTTTAAAAAAAAAATTGAATGCACTTCAGTGATGTGTTTAGATGTTTGGTCTTTTATATTTCACTTGATTAAACATGTATGTACTTATATTTTAGAGTCTATTTTGATACACTTCTTAAACTGTATCTAAATATTTAGAATCAATTTGCCAAAATTGGTTCTGGAATGTAAACAAATATTTTGATTTCCATGTTGAATTATAAATGCACATAAATTCATTTTCTGATGCGACTGTGAAGGGACAAGGTAAAGACTCTCATATTAAAATTAAAATAGATAGAACATTTCCTCTGATAAGACGATTACATCATGTTTAAAAATAGGTGTATATCCTTCAGTGTTTTCAAGCCAAAGATAATTACGTTGATATGAATAAGTCTATTGGCATTCAAAGTCAATAATGATAAGAACTCTTGATCAACAAGCTTATTTACTTTATTATTTCATAGCTTCTATGTAATGTTGATACATTTTCATAATTACACATACAACTCTGCTTTATAGATGAATTACAAATTTAGACATAGGTATTTTTAGTCTTACTGTCTCATTTTGTGATATCAATCAACTTTTCCACTCGAATAAACTAACAAGTAGATTTGATTTGAAATAACTTCAAATTAAATTACACAATAAATAAAATGTTGAATCACCTTTAGGCATATTGTGATTAGTACATAGCCTCGAAATATATGATCCGTTAAATCATTTCAAATTTTGTTATAGAATTAGTTGATAAATAAAGGGCATGGATCTTCTTTGTGCCTATAAATCATAAATATATATACAGTAAGACCAGATCAATTTGGAATTACCAATAGCTTGATACAATATTCAACTGGGAAATTTCATTTACATAACCCGTAACATGATGATTAATGAGTTATATGTTAAAATGGGACATAAAATTTGGTTAATATAACTCGGCATAATATTATGAAACTTTTTGTTTTGTCTATGTAATTAATGAGTTATATACAGAGATTTCAAACCCAGGAGAATAAATATGTGCCTACACACAAAAGACATTGATTCCAAATACTCCGAGTATTAGAGATCTTACCGTATACGCATATAATATCCCTTGGTACTATCATATGTAATTTACCTTTTTAAACTGGTTCATCATCAATGCTTCTTCTATGGTATATGATCATAATTATACTACAATAATGTCATCAAATCAAATATATGGAGATAATATGTTCAATTATATTATTGATAGGGGGGGGGGGTCCATTATAATAAGCGATTTGATGCTTTAAATTACTATCATAGATAACGATTAACAATTTGTATATGAAAATTTGTTTGGAAATCGGATATTCAATTTTGATAAAATCAGGGATAAAAGTTTTTAATTAGGTATCTGACATGAAGCTTATCAGTGCTAATTAATTACTATGATAAACAAATATGTATAAAATAGTTAAACTTCTTTACATATTTTAAGGAAAAATTAATGGGTGAGTTCATTCTGTTTTGATAATAACATATAATTAATTAGTTAAATGAGACTACAAAATTTTCATTTTTAGAGAATATACCTAAGTACATATTCTTATTTTACATTTTTTTTAAATAATGATGTGTACGTTGTACATAGATACTGTAAAATTGTTAACTAAATTAGTTTTTGTCTTTTAACTTATCCTTTAAATTTTTTCTTCATCTTTGCAATAAGTTCTCTCCCCCCCCCCCCTCATAATTACATATATTTAAGCCAAATTCACTCCCATTACGCATAATGATAAATGTACAATAAAAATATTCATTGTCTTCTGATAGACTCACTATTATTTAGGTAGGTAGCAATTAATTCGTTGTGTCTTAGAGTATAAGTTCACACATCACTGTAAACACAGTTTATATCAATGTATGCATATTATTATATAATATGTTACATGAGTAATTTACTTGTACACACATATGCAAATAAATACGTCATCATAGCTGTTAGTGGTTTAGGCTGTATTACATACCGAATATTTACATAACTATAAATAATCTCCCTCCCCCCTTCCAGGCTTTAGTGAAGAGGGAAAAAAGAGCAAAATAATTAAGACAATAGTTTATTTTTATTTATTGAATACAGGCATCATATGTTTTACTTTAGAAACAAACTCAAATTTTATAGCATAAGTGCAAACAGTTTTGTTTCAACAAAAGCTTAAAAATGATTGATTTATTATGAACAAAAGTGTGACGAATATATACAGATGTATATGTGTAATTATGGCCTCTAACCTCATTTAGTGGTTGGGAGTTTGAGGCACCAAAGCTTCTTAAAAACATAGAAAAACTACATTTGAACAAGATATGAATAAGAAATCATCCCCCCCCCCCCCCCAGATCAGAAAATCTAACTACGACACTTACATTATTGACCTCCAAGAACTGATGAACAACAATATCATATAATTTGTAAAAATTTGTTTCCTCTGCAAATAGAAGGATATATTTGTTGAACACATAGTTCATAATTACTGATGTAGGGTGATTGTCTATTGGTCACAGTTTATGTATAAATACATTGTTGACTTGAACAACTCAATTATTCCGTTCTAATTTGAGGCATGCATGCAACACTGATGAGTTAAAGAATCCCTAAATAACCGATTCTATTATGCGACCTCCATCTGTATTTTTCTTTAATTTAAAGGTGGACAAACTGTGATGTTTCATAAAGGAGTTGACAAGTTACAGAGTTTGAGAGCCCCTGTCACGGACATACCATAATACCTACGATATGTGCTAGTGAGATAAATTATTTCAACGACAATCAAATAAATGGGTGTGAAATAGCAGCAAGCTTAGGAGCCTATACACATGTATCCTCATATAATTATAGAATAGCATACATAGCTTTAAAAATTACTTGGACCTTCTTCAATGAATATATGTATGTATATGTAAAAAATGATCTTGAAAGATGTGAACAAAGGAAATTGCATTCATGTTATCAAAAAACGGACTTAAAAGGGAGTGCTGATAATACTATTTATTGCGTTGCAATAAATAGTATTACATATATGCATTTATGTTTATGTGCCTAGTTAACTATAGGTACATACAAATAATAATGGACTCACCGCTTCCTTAGCTACAATACAAAATGTGTTGCTGATCTTTTATATTTTTTTCTCGGTGTCTTTTTTTTTTTTTTTGCGAATAGGATGATGCTCTGTTCCTCGTAGTTCTGATTGTATGTACCGACATAACATAAACTAAATAATTCCTTATTTTAAAGGTAAAAGAACTCATATTTTATCCCCAATGTGTATTTGCAATTAAAAAAACTAAGTTTTTAATGCATACAACTTAATATGAAATAATTGCTTTTGCTCTTCCGGTTCTTTTATTTTTCTTTCCTACGCATCTGTTAGCATGTAAATATCATTCAATAACTACTGAATGGACAGTGTTATTTAATATTATTATTATTATTATCAACCAATGGCACAGTAGTTAGAATGTAGGTACATAGCATAGCCCTAGGGACGCATAGAGTGATCACCCACCCTTCCCTCATTTTGTATAAATCATTTTTTTTCTTTTGAAATTGCAGAACCCCCACTTTCAAAAAATGTATGAAGCCTACTAAGGCCTGAGATATGAATAACGGAGTTAGAAGTCACATTAATTACTTTCTCTGCTACAGGGTAACTTATTTAGTTACTTTTCCTTTCGTTATAAACCTATTATGGGGAGAGAAAAAACAACCGTTACCCAGTTTCTAAGAAAAACTTTGATTTGAATAAATTCATGTGTCTTATCTATAACAATTCAATATCATTTATTAAAATTACTTTTAAGAGTAACTAATTACTTTATCTCCTAAGCAACGACATTATTGATGTCGTTACTCTTTGGCCAAGTAATTGTAATTACTTTTTTTTTCAAGTAACGTGGTCAAAATTGTTTACAATCCAATAATATTTATTTGGGGGTGGATGATATTTAAGAAACACTTTTGATATTATTTTCCTCCTATGAGTGATACATAAATATGTTTGTTTGTTTTTTATTTGACATGATATGTATGTACATGAAGGAGATATGCGTCTTGTTGTGATTTGATAACATAAGGAGTTTATAAATATATTTTATCTATTCCTGGGATTTTGAAACTCCCTGATGTTGCTCTTGAGCAAGGGCATTACTTCTTTGGCTTGATAACTAGTCATGAGGAATGTATTACTTTTCCCAAGTAACGTAACCAACACTGGTGAAGACTATAGAAAGCCTCTTGGCTTCACATAGCCGTAGGGAAATGTGAGTGTATTGGACAAAGTGCCCTTCCCCACTTCAAAAAAATAAATAAAAATAAAAAATAGGTACATTTGTATGTATAAAACCGAATTTATAAAATTCAAAATAGTATTTTTTTTTTTTTTAGATTACAGATTGAATCTTGACAACTACTTTAAAAATGGCTTCCTATCAAGTGTGATGATTGAATACACAGAGCCATAGAGTGTCTATTTGTATCTAACAATACATTTATGTACATATATAATAATAATTATTATTAGTCTATATTCGACTAATACAATTGTTTATAAATGCAAAGCCAAAAATAACAAGACTCGTAAAGAGCTACAAAATAATGTAATATATAGGGCACATATGATAAATGATAATGATATGTCTACATACATGAACATTCCCTAGTCCCGATATATACGTATGTTTGTACAGTGGCCTACTGTTTGACATTAAAGTTTTAAAAGTTATTGTGTTTGGATTCAAATTACTTATTGCTTAGTTACTTATATCATTCATGAAAAAATAGTCCTCATCTACTTAATATCCATATCAGAAGATAGTACATACAACATATATTTTGGTGGGCTTAGATTATACACCAATGAAGCATTGCTAATTAATCATCAGAGCATTTATATGTTGTATTATGTATTCATTTTACAGACATGAACGAACGATTCATCTTGGAGCACATTATTTTCATGATAGCTTATCTTTTATCAAAATGTGTTTTTAACACTGAGTTATGTGCTTCTTGGCAAATATTCATTTGCCAATTTGCTATTATTATCTTAAAATGAAAAGTAATTAAGAGATTAAATCCTTTATATTAAGTTGTCCTTTGTATGAAAACGCTCATTAGATCATTTAAAAAATATCATGTTGAAAAAGGTCAGGAAATGAGGTGTCAATACTCTAAGAGGGATCACCCTCTCTCGCATGTAAAATAGTTTAGTTATTTGTACATTACATAAACAAACCTATCTGAAAAATTGAAATCTATTAAGTGTTTGATTTTTTTAGTTTTTGAATAGTTTAATAGGGTTTCATTCATCGAAATTTTCGTCTAATTTAATTGACAAGGGGTGATATCCCTCATCCCTTGTTAAATTCGTTCTTCTCCATATATATTGTTATTTAACATACCTACTTCATTATATATTCGTGCTTAATATGTGAGTTAGTACTTATACAGAATGCAAAGCAGGAAATACTTTGTCCTAAGAAATGCAGCACTAAATGCATTTCCATGACGATAGCTTTCCCCTTTTCTCCGAAAACATCAAAAATATCAGTTGTTTAAATGGTTTGAATGTTAGTTATTGAATTACGGCATAATGACAATTGTTTTCGGTCATTGCCTGGGACTCAAATTGATGAATGGAATAATATTGATTCAGATCCAAAGGCATGGTAATATACGAGTAATTCAATATATAAATACATATATAAATTATATCATTGCTATTTTGCTCAACTGTTTTATTAGTATCCTTTAACGAAATGACAAGTCACTTTAATGGTTGAACTATTTTTCGTAGAAACAAAATCTCGCTAAGAAGTTGAATGATGTTAATCATGTAATTTGCCTCATGTAGGCATGTAAGGGTACATACCAGGGGCTTACTGGCAAGGCGGTTTACCAAGAAAAAAGTCTTGCGGAAAATAAATTTGAGGGGCCCCATCAAGTGTCGTTGTTAATCCAGTGGTCAGTTTATATTTTATTAAATAAAAAAATTTCTAGCTCAAAATTGCACTTGCATCGACTCATTTAAGCGCCTTTTGTTTGGGAAAATTAGGCCCATTACGGTGCAGTTACACATGTACATACTTAATACTTAAGTATATTATTGCAAGAATTCCATTTACTATTGTATATGGAACATCTCTTTATCGGCATATGTTTTGAATTTGAAGATTACATATTATATGTACATAGTTTCTATATCTTCATCTAGTTATCTACAGTATACGTTACTAGCTAATGTCAAGTGGTTTTAAATGAGGTCAGAAGTGAGAATGATAATAGATTATGATGATTGCTACAGTGATATTTATTCAAAGACATAGATAGATGTACTGAGTGAGTGATATACTTCTTATTATGTACATACATACACAAAAACTGTCTAATATACAAATCCACCTTTCTTCATCATTATACTATTTTCTGAGTCATTTGCATACATAAATATCTAGGCAAAAACAAAGTTTAAAGGATTTGGACAATATTTTTAATAACTTTATTATGATGCTATAAAAGCTAAAAACACGTCCTATGAGTCAAACATTTTAACTTCCTGTGCATACAACAAACAAACATCCAAATGACTTTTAAATCTCGTAGTACCTACTATGATTAGTGATTACTACTCTTCTCTTCATTAGGCTTGTGCGTCATTTTCTTATTCCAGATGTAGGTACTTGGCACAAATTAAGTTGTCTGATAAGGGCCTTATCAATAGTTACTCTTTTGTTGGGTGAATGTTAGTAATACTGCCATCATCGACGTCATCCTCTATATGAAGCTTGAGATACCTACATACAACAACTAAGAAGGGGGGAAGAAAAAAGATCTGGATTCCACTAACACACAAAGTTTTATCCCTGCAAAAATACTTTGCTCGTTACATGAGGAGAGCAGTAGTGTCCCATTCATGTTTAATGGAACATGATATCCTCCTACCTTTATTATTATGATTGTTATAGCAATAACATAGTGCTGTGCTGTTTTGTATTGATACATATCTTTAGCAAATGTATTAAAGATCTCTAATGAAGAATAATAGTTATGATATTTATGTGTTGTGGTGATTGTCATAGGAGTTTTTGTGTCTTTTATCAACGAAAAAAGGATTGGACCATACCATGATCTGGTGGAGTAAGAAAACAGACAATATACAACCGGTAAGGGACCCTTATTCCTTAGCTAGAGTTTTCAAAGTGAGAAAAAAAGTACACAGATCATTGACTTTTTTCCATGGGCGCAGTTGGCAGGGTGGAGAGGCGATTTATGTAGAGAAGCACTTGAATGCCCCCTCATATCTACAACACTGCTCTTTTATATGGCAAAGCCCTGACTGATCCACTTTTGATCCTTTTCTGTTTCTTTCAATACTCATCTTATTTTAAGCAAAAAATCATTGCAATTTCTTTATTAACTTTGTCATCCCGTCATTATTCGATAAGATGATAAATCATCCTCTTTTTCGATCTTGTGTCGGGTAAATTGTTATAAGTATGTTCCTATTCATTCAAAATGTGATAAAAAACAAAATTTAAATTACCTTTTCTTTAAAAAAAAAAGAAAAATCTAGATTTATTAATATTAACCATCCTCACCCCCCCCCCCTCCTAAAACGGATCGACCCAAGTGTCCTCTTTTTTGGAAATCAAAATATAATTCGAGCCATTGTACTGAATCAATCTAACTCAATATACATTTTAAAATTAATTAAGGCATATATAGTTATGTAAATATGTATTTACCTAGATGTATTAATTAGATATCACATTGTTTCTCCAATTAATGAGACTTCGATATAATTTATGATATGAATTATTAAGACTTTTAATCAGTTGTGAAAATGTAAGAAGTGACGCACCTAGAGATAGTCGCCATCTAAGTGAATAAATCCATGCTATTGTTACAACACAGTAAATGTACTATAATTAAATTCATAAGTATCAATTAAGGATAGAGAGTTGTACGCATGCGTTTAAGAGGTTGCATAGATTATGTATCTCACCTTATTGAACTTTGACCTAACTTCTTCCCTTGGCCACTAAAGTCCTTGACTTACTTTTTCCCCCTAATGTGGATATGCGAGGGGTGGGTCATGAATAAGGTCTATCCATTTTATTATGTATAAATAATAGACGCTCATTAACAATTTCATATTATTAGATACATACGTAGGTATATATACTTACACTTATTATACAAGTGATCAGGAAACATGGATAGGTAGGAAGGAGAGGAAGCTGGAAGGTACTTCATAGGAGAAAGAGAGGGGAGTCATACAACTCATACATAATGAACGTGTGATGATGACTACAAAGTGTGTGTAACAGATGTGATTGGGAATAATACTAATAAAACATGTAAATATACCTATGAATTTAGTTTTGAATCACTCATGATTTCACGTATTTGTGTGTCGTAAAAAAAAAAAAAAAATAACCTGAAGAAAAGAGTGAGCAGAAAGGAAAAAAAAAATAAAATAAAAAACCAGAGTAAAACATGGTGTTGTTACTTATATCATCGTCAACAATAACATAGCCACCAAGTGTTGTAGTGCCAATCATATTTTTTTATATTATTTTCCATGTCTGTGGATCAGGTTTCCATTGAGTTTATATCCGAGGACAATAGTTCCCCTGGACCGTCCTCACTACGTTTTGCATCTGTTAGAAATCGCTACGCAGTTCCAGGCATGTTTGAAGAGATGGAAAAAAGGCCCACAGCCTCACTCAAACGGGTTTCTATTCCTACTATACCTCAGAGAGAACTTGAGTGTGAGTTGTTTATCTTATAATATTCTATTTATAATAAGTTATAATGTAAATTATAGCTTAGCATAACCGAGAAGTACTTGAACAGAGCATGTTGCTATACAAAGCATAAAAAACCAATGGTATTCGGGTGTGTGTAAACGGCCAAAAAATTAAATAAGAGAGCTCATTTCATAAAACGTCAAAAAATAAAAAAAATTTGTTTATGATTGGTTTTTACCTGCTGCACCTATTCGGTTTTTTGTAGTCAACATGACAATTTATATGAGAGGTGCACCCCAACTTTAATTATGGTGTTTATATTGTACAATTAAATAATGTCTCATTTTTCAATTCTAGATCCGTCCAATAAAGAAGAATCCCTCCAGAAAAAGACCATTGAACCCACAATCATTTCCATCAAGGGACCCCCTCCACCGCCTCCTCCTCCACCTCCATTAAGTTCTGAAAGTGATACAGATAGTTTCAGAACCATATCTGGAAATATAGACAGTGCTCAAGATCTATCCAGAAGAGGAAGCAGTCACCTTCCGGAAAAATTTGTTAGAAGAAATAGTAGTAAATTACTAGAACTCGAACCCTTGGGTTATGAAAATAATGATGGTTGGAAAACGCATACGGATTTTCTATTTAGTTGTTTTGCATTAAGTTTAGGACTCTCAAATATTTGGAGGCTTGCAAGTCATGCGCGAGATCGTGGAGCCTATGTTTTCATATGGCTTCTTCTTATGTTTTTGGTGGGGTATCCACTTCTATTTCTCGAATTGTCTCTTACTTATTTCTCGAATAAGGGGCCAATACGATTATGGAACGCAGTGCCTATACTCAAGGGTAAGTTATAACACCATTTCTTGCGAAAAAGCAGGGTATATACACACACATTATCTTTAGGTGTTGGGTTTTTGCAATTATTTATTTCATATCTGTACTGTATGTATCTTCCTGCCATTTCATCCTACGCATTTTTTTATACCTCCATTGGCCTTCAATCCGAAACGTGGAATAACTGCCAATCTTCCAGTTCTAAGCTTACGGTAGATGTGGTAAGTTTGCTACCTGGTATAAAAGGCAAATCACATACTAATCATTATTTTTTTTTCTCTAGTGTGTTGCTAAGAATGAATTGGTAAGTCATTTTGCAAGCCCTGGAGAAACATGTTTTATCAATGAAGTTGCCAAGTGGGAGGATCTAAGCCACTTTTCATACAACTTTTATCTAATTCCAGGTGCTATTCTCATGTATTTATTAGCATTTCTGAGGTGAGTATCTGGATTCCAGGATGTGCTTGTTAATTTTGAAGTGCATATTTACTTACATTCATTTTTCCTCTTAGTGTTTTTCGAGGAACTCAAACATTGAAGAAAGTTTTTTGGACGTCGAGTTCTATAACATTTGTATTGCTTATTGCTTTTTTGGCCTATGGTTTGAGTTACGGAGATGCTTATGAGCATGGACTACTAGAGTTATTAAACGCTTCACATTGGAAAAAAAGTATACAGGATCTTGATTTATGGTTATCTGCTTTTTGTCAGGTTCTTTTGACATTGCATCTATCATGTGGTGTGTTCATAAGTCTTGGGAGTCGCACCAAGAGATACGGAAAATATGTTACATTGTAAGATATTTTGTTCTTGATTGTTTTTCAAATCGAATCTCCTAAATCATTTTTTTTTTTATTTTCCAAGAGATACGACCCTTATATTTCTTGCAAATCTCATCATTGGATTACTTAGTATCACTATGACGAATGCTTGGATGGGAGTTACACGGAAAGGTTCAATTAAAGATCCAATTTACAATACTTCCTTTCTACTTGGCTTATTCTACGATATATCCATTGTTACTGAAAAAGAAGCAAATCGCTCACTTATTTTGTCACTTTTTGCAATTTTGACTTTCTCATCATCAATCAGTTCCCTGGTAAGTGGCGGCCTGTACTACTTAAAAACATAATATGTATATTAATTTAAGTAACACTCTTAATTTAGGCACCCATTGTATTTACCCTAACCTCTACGATTGATGAACATGTTTATAATTCTCGAAAGAGGAAAATTATCAAAATATCTCTTCTAATATTTAGTTTGATGGGTACATTAGTTCTGCTCTCGTCTGTAAGCTCATGCTCACTGTTAAACTTTGAAAGCATTCGACTAATTACTTTTTCTGCATTGCATGTCTACCTACTTCTCTAAAGTTTGGATTGCCTTTAATATACATATTGGATAACTTCGTTATTGTTGGCTTGGTTTTCATTGCCGCTCTGCTCTTCATAATTGGTTTTGTCTTTGTCTATGGAAAGTCTCACCGCCTGGAATCGGACTTTACTTTTTGGACGAACAATGACCTTGGAGTTATGAAGATTCTGATAAAAATGTTGGGCACAATTGTGCCATTTATTCTCATCATTGGTTTGATAATGTTCATTGTTACATTGTCATTTAAGACTGTTAGCTGCACCAATGATATTTGGGAGGTTGGCTTAGTATGGGGTTTTTTTATTTTTGGTTTATTTATCATACTCTTTTACGCACTTCGAGAGATTTCTATTCAAATAGACTACGGGATAATCAACGTACGTTATTCATACATTATTATTCCTAAGCTTTTGATTTTATTAATATTATTTATTTGATATTTTTTAGCGCATAAAATCCGCCACCAAATGCGATTTAGATTGGGGGCCAATGGATCCTATTCTTCAACATCAATGGCATGACTATATGCGTTATGAAAAAAATCAACCATTCGCCAAAATATATCACAATGTTGATAAAACAGGAATAGTTAACCTTAACTTTTCAGACGAATCCAGCACCAAATTCTGAACGCCATAATAATCGATCAAAATATTTTCGAGCTTACAAACTTTAATAGTGATATAATATGTGCTTATTTTTAATATATGAAAAAGTCTATATTTACGTAATAAATCATACGAACTTTAAAATTAATCATTCTTTCCATAAGAGTTTCAAAAGTTTAATCAGGAACGAAGTATTCGAACAAGGAACACAATGAATACAAAATAATCTCAAAAACTGCAATTGAGGTAACACATTTAAAAAAGATCATCAAGATTAGGCATATCCACGTCATCAAGTGAAGTTAAGTTAGTCTGATTAAATGAACTACTGACATGTTGATCTTGAGAGCGTCTATCAAATTCTTCAGCAACTTGAAGTAATTCCGTCATTAGATCCTGCTCTTCCCTCGATATTTCTGGTTTGTTTACCACTTTAGTAACAAGAGGCTGATCCTTTTTCATGCTCATTTTGGTTTGAGGTAAACCACAATTAAAGCCCTTGTAAACCCCACTTTGAATTTTTGTCTTCTTTTTCTCTACAAGCTTATCCTTTTTCTCTTTTTGAGCAAGAAGTTTCATTACTTTCTCCTCTTTGTCGGGTCGAACATACAGTGAACTTGCAACCAATGCTTCTTCCGCAGATTTTTTACTATTTCTTTTACTTAAAGGTTTAGTCCTCTTTATATCATTCACCTTAGGCTTTAAAAGCAAAGGTCTCAGATTATTCACTCCTTGAGAAGGCGTAGTAACTTGAGGTGACCCAACACTTTTATTATCAATCTTTCCCAATAAATCTGATATGTCATCTACAAAGTCTAGTTTTCTTAAAATATGAGAAGGTTCTTTCGATTTTGTAGACTCAGAAACTGCAGGAATATCTGTGCTAAATACATTCCTTTCCAATTTGGATGCTGAAACAGGCTCTTTTTGCTGGGAACTGTCTTCCTGAGGTTCAGATTTAACTGAAGGTAAATCCGATGAGGGATTACGACTAGCTGGATAAATCAACTCCCCAGTGGTTTTATCAACTTTGATAACCTCGCTACGCTTTTGGTAATTACGAGTTTTTCGACCAATCATATTTTTTTTTAAACCTTTAACGGTGAATGATTCTCGAATATAATTTAATACATCTTGGGGCAGAAGGGATTCAGCAATAACTGAACCTGAGGAATAAGAATATAACGTACGATTTTCTTTACGACACTTAATTTCAGCAACTTTCTCTTGGACAAGATTAACAATAGCCCTAACTTCTTCATCTGATTCTGCATAGATAGGACCAAAGTGACTTTTGTCATAATCAAAGGTAATGACATGCTTTCCTCGGCCTATTTTTTGTCCATTGGAAGAGTGATATCTCTCTGGTACATACTCCACACTTCTATCAGCGGGTGGATGAACAGATGATAAAACAACTGAATATGGAGAAGATTCAGGTTCTTCTATGATTTCATGCTTAATGTTACAAACAGGAGATGTTACTTCTGGCTCTTTTTCAGAACTAGGAGTTGCAGATTTTTGTGATTGGGTTGAAGGCACCTCATTAGTGTTATTAAGGAAGTTTTCATAATGAAGAATCTTTGCATACAATTGCATCATCGAATCGATATCAATGTGAGCAAAATTTGGATTTTGTTTCTTAGAGGCCAACATAGCAATGACGGGATCAATACCTTCCCACTCTCTAGGAACACTGAATCCTTCCATCATAATTGATAAATGATAACGAAAGTTAGAAATTAGCTCTTTGTTAGCTAGGAAGTTGTTAATATCCTCCGGTTCCAATGCTTCTTTACTAGCCTTCCTTTGTTGCTTTCCACGACCTCTCTTAATTGGAGTCCTCGTAATAGGAGGGGATTCATTTAATAGATCATATTTTTCAATTGCATCAGATTCAGAGCAAAGCATCACTTTAACACCACTTGGAGAAGTGGTCACATCAAGGGAACTAGTTGAAAGATTGTTGGAACAATCGACACTATTACTAACATGAAAAATGACTTCATCACATTTATCTGATATCTTCAAAGATTCTTGGATTTTTTTTAGGAATTGTTGAGATTGATCATCAGAGGATGCATTCTTCATTAATTGACCAAATTCAGCATTATTTGTATCATTACGATTCAGGATAGTAGTTTTAAGTTTTTCAACTTTTTCTTTCAAATTCGGTGGTGGCATTGACAATACCTTGAAATCTATATTTTGACCTAAACTCATGGAAACCTTATTGCTCAAACTATTCAATTTGACGAGACCCTTGGAATTGTTCTTTATCGTTGATTTATTCAAGGATGCAAAATTAATTTTTTGAATGTCTGATTTAGTAATGTCATCCGGTAATTTGTCTATCTTAACTAATCTTCTAGGTGTTATGAAAATTTTGTTGGAATCTCTAGTAATTTGTTCACTAATGACAGAAGATGTATTGGTTCTAGAGCATACCGGTCCATTAATAGCATTACGATTGGTTGATAATACAGTAGAGACACTTGTTTTAAGAGGCGAGGATTGGGTTATTGGACAATTGATTGCAGTTGATAAATTTTTAGATGCTGTAAAATCTTGATTCTTGGAAGTGAGAGATGTATCCTTTTCTTTGACCTTCGTAATATTTTCAGTAGATCGAGATTCATGGAGAGCTGAAGGAAAGTCTTCATCATTTCTTGTCTCAGGAAACGAAATATCTGAATCAAAAGGTATATCCTCAACCTCAGAAGGAGAAGAAATAATATCAACAGAGGACAATGACGATAACTCTTTGGATTCTTTAATATTTTCATCTGATGTTGACTCATGATTTGTTAGACTATCTATAATACTCGAGTTATTTTTGTGACTATGAGATGAAGAATCAGATATACTCAAGCTCTTCAAATTTAAATTTGATCGATTAGGTATAACAATATTTGGAGAAGGAGATGAAGAGCCAGAAGATGTTACATTCATAATAAAGCTTTTATCACCCTCAACTGAGGTAGGAGAGGACAAGTTCAAACCATTTTGAGTTTGAGATTGCTCCGATTTGGAATCCTTCCCTATCTCCTTCATCCCTTTCGGGCTATCATTAGACACTTTTACTGTATTTGGGTCATCCGTGGGATCCACAGAAATATGAGGTCCATAGACGGGGCTTTTCGATCCATAAGATGTGTTTAATTCTACATTACTTTCTTTTAGAGGTTCTTCAAATGTGTCCAGAGCATTGCTAGAAGGTTGAAACGGACTTTTGAATTCAAAGTCCGAACCATGAGCAGGAAAAGGCGGAGTTTTATTCGCAGAAGTACACTTGGTTTTCTTTTTGGGGGAGTCATGGAATGAAGAGTATAAGGGACTGCTGCCTGGATGACAAGGGCTCTTGAACTCAAAATCCGAGTTCCTGTTTGAGATCTCAGAGGTTTCCTTGGACAAGACTGAATGACTAGATGAATCCTTTTTCGGTGAGGGGGCAAATCCAATGGTTCTCGGTGAGCAACTGGGTGGATATAAATAGGATTTATTGCTCAAAAATGAGGTTGACGTCGCTTCCGAAGTTATTCTTGGAGATTTGTACAAAGGACTGGATGACGGATGGAGTGGAGACAGTAAGTTGGGGATAGAAAAAAATTGGAGATCCAAAGGACAGTTTTGACGCGGGGAGCTCATTGCAGGATTTTTGGATTTGGATTTCTTTGCCTTTTTATGTTTAATTTTTGCCTTTAAATCGCTTTTTCCGAGGATTTCTTGAGGATCATGGCTCATGAGTGGCCAGGGGCACTGAAATGACAGGGAAAAGCAAGTCTCCATTAGAACATGTATAAAAAAACAAAAAGGGGTTTACCTCATGATTGGAGCACATGAAGAGTGCATCGTTCTCCTTGTTCAAATGATAAACACGGATCCGAGACTGAATGCCACGCTCGGATTGGCATTGGGGGCAGTATTTTGGGTGCTCCGGGACGGAGCAAGGCCACGGAACATCCTTTTTCCGCTTCTTGGACATGACTCAACAGTACAATTCCGGGAATGTGCCTCAAGTCTAGGGAGTCGTGTTTCTTCGACGTCTACCACGGCCTCAATCCATTCAGCCGCTTCCGTTTCTTTCTTTCTCTCTCTCTCTCTCTCTCGCTTGTACTCACTATGATGCAATATCAATAATAGTTTTATAGTATGTCTTCTAGCTACACAAATACAAGACAGACCAATGACGTCATTCTTCCTTCGACTATGTAAAGACAAAACAAAGAAGAGGTTTTTAATATTCTTGGTCACACTATACTATATACTAACATACATAATATATGTTAGTGTATTTTAATAGGGGGATTTTTTTTTTCGTTCATGAAACTTTTGTACAACTACAGGCATTAATTCATTTTCAATTAATTTAGAACAATGCTTGTATAATGTCTGTTCATGCCGACAAACTCCAGAAATAACTATTTGAACCATCAGATGTGAAAAAAACCCTATTTGGATTGAAATAAATTGACTTCTTTTGATAGTCTGTATTACAAACTATCCATGCAATATGATATTCTCCCACAAACATGCACTTTAGAACCTGCTTTAAAAAATTTGATTTGTAAAGTATCATTCAAACATTTAAATATTTGTTACAAAAATGGTGTTCATATTTGAAGATTCACTTGACAGATAGAGGATTAATCAAGGAATCTCATTGAACTTTAATGATGAATAATTTCAAGATAAATCATCCGTTATGATCTTAGTTTTTTCATGATTATTTCATGTTAATTACTTAGTATTCTTTTTATATTATTATTCCTTTTTTATATATTAATGGCTTTTTTTACTAGAAAATATATCTAATATTAACACCATCACACTTATCCCTTAAATAATAAAAATTAATGAATAAAAATACTCCTAAATGACTTAGATACAGCCTTTCAAAGGTAAAGTGACTACTTAATTTATGTTATATATTTCCCCCCCCCTTTTTTTTCTATATGCGTATATTATGAAAATAAACAGTTCGTCCCCCAGGCATTTATATTTCTTCCAGAACTATACCACTTTCCGAACTATTTGGAAAAAGTGCAAACTATTTGAGAATAAGAACTTTAATCATATACACAGAGCTTAAAACAATATATAATTCAGAGATACTTATAAGAAATAAAAAATACAATAAAGATTTACTCAGAACTCTGCATCTTTCATCGTTAGGACATCAGGCACTTTCCCTAGAAGTTGAGCAATGCATGCCAAGCACAGAGAGGTGGTTACGAGTTCAGCTGATCTGTCAATTGCTCTTACGAGGAATTGAAGACAATACTCTCTGACAGAAGTTGTACCATCCAACTCAGTTTTCAACAATGCATCCCCATGCTCAGCCTTACTTTAGCCTTAATCAATGACCACACATTCCCAATTGGATTGAGCATGGGGCTGTATGGCGCTCGTCTCAACATCTTATATTGGAAAAACTCAGGCTCTGTCAAAATCTCTTCAATGCGAGAATGACAATGTGCGTTGTCTAAAACTACCACAACAGGCTGGTTAAATGTCAGGAAGGCATTTCTTAGACAAGCTTTCACCCATTCAAGCCATCTTCCCTTTTGAAGGCTCCACGTCGACTCTCAAAATGAACAAGCCCGGATGTACCAATACACCCGATCATATGCACATTAGCCCCTTTTGATCCGGCGGCTACTGTACTGCAGCGGGTTTCTCGAACAGACCTACCAGCCTATTGTGAAATATAGATGTTAAGATTGCTCCCATTCATAAAGAGAATTGGAAGGTCCATACCTTGATAAACCATGCGTCGTTTGACGAACATCTTGCGCTTTTTCTTGTTCTCTGGGGTTTTGGCTCTCTACGGCTCAAATCTCACAGCCTTCAGGGTATAGATCAACAAATCCAAGTGTCTGCCAATTGTTGACGTGGCTACCATTAAGTTGAAATCCTGATTGAGATGGCTAGAGATTTGAGCAAGAGTGATGCAGAGATTTTCACAAACCCAGTGCTAGACCGTCGCTTGTGGAATTTCAAGGTCGTCGGCCAAAGAGCGCCAATCCCCACCCGCATTATAGAGGTCTACGATCCTGGTACGTTTCCTCACCCACTCCTTTTTTTCTTGAGTCGTTCTGCTGGGCATGGTTTTAAAAAAAACTGTGTTTAAGTACTTTTAAATGACATGATATGCTTAATGTTAAGCGATCATTTAAGCTTTTAACAAACATTTAACTTATTAACATCAACTTTATATAAAATATAAGCAGCTCTTCATACTATTTTTTGACCTTAATTATAATTTTTTTGTGATCTATTACATCAGATACGTGGAATGTTACAATGTAATACATTTTTCACTGAAAAGCCCTTATTAAACGCGTTAATTACACATATTACAAAATTCTCAACTAGTTTGCACTAATTCTCAAATAGTTGGGGAAATGGTATAGAATGATATCTAGCTGGTTATTTCTAGCTAGATAGAGCATAGCTAGAGAGATTGTTTTTTCATATTACAACTTTTAAAAACTATAATAATCTATACAGGAGAACTACATAAGTTCATTCAACAACCTCCTTTCCAACCTAATACGGCAGAGTTTTCTAACCCCTTTGAAGTCCGAAATGAATTCAAGGGTTTACAAAAACAATGTCATTGAACATTGTTGAGAAGGTTTGTTCTCAACATTTTTTGATTTTATATTTTGTACCTATATATTTGAAATGAAAATTACATATTGTTTGGAGCATAAGAGCGTAACAAGTTATGTATACAAGAGTACTAAAAGGTTGGGAATCCCTTTACTACAGAGAGGGAAAAAGTAGTGTTTCATTAATGCATTCATCTTAGTTATATATATTTATTAAAAATTTTATTTGATATAGTGGTGTACCTAAATAAGTTAGGTAATTAAAGGAATATTTTCAACGAATCTCTAAGTATTGGGTTGCGTGTTTTTAATTTAAAAGAGTCTGTAATTATGTTCTTGTTCTGTTATGGTGAATTAATCATCTCTTTCTTCTTCTTTAAAACTAGGAATTCCCAGATTTTCTTCAGGAATCTACTACAAGTAATTTATAGAGTGAGACGAAGTTACTCACTGAGGAAATAATTACTTTCTACAAAAATGGGATGCGATGGAGGAACGATTCCGACAAGGGACGAACTTGTTCGTTTAAAGAAAAAGCCTGAGCAGGTAATTCTAGTTTTGAGTCATGAATTGACCATTACTTAGTGACAAATATGATTTTAATGATTTTTGTGTGTACTTGAATTAGAAAGACAAGGACTCTGTGCGCCTCTACAAATGGAGACACTGCTCCATAAGCCAGGAGGCTCTCGTTCATCCAATCATGGCTTGTCAGCTGGGTCGGCTCTATAATAAAGAATCCGTAATTCGCTATCTTCTGGACCGAAAAGACCCCCAAAAGGACGTCATCAAACTTCATATCAAGTCCCTCAAGGATGTAATCGAACTCAAACTCTCTCCTAACCCATCTGTCAAGGACAAAGCCCCTGACTCCAACGCCTCACCTTACATTTGTCCCATCACGGGCCTTGAAATGAACGGGCGATTCAAATTTGTCTTTGATTGGACCTCAGGACGAGTCATCTCAGAAAGAGCATTCAACGTTCTTAAAAATGATCCGGGAGATCACATTCTGGAAGAAAATCTTATTATTCTAAATCCTGAGGAAGATGATTTCCTTCAGATGAGCAGCGCAATGGAATCACGGAGAGTCAGAAATAAAGCGGAAAAGAAGAAAGGAAAAAGAGCAAGTACTACTGAGGATAACAAGGATAATGAAAAATCGAGTAAAAAAACGAAAAAAGAACTTTCCAAATCAAATACTTCGACGACCTCACCTTCTTTGCAGTCAGATTCTTCTAAAAGTGAAGTCTACAAATCCATCTTTTCCTCACATCCTAATGCACAGAATCAGCCCAAAGGAAATTGGGTTACATTTGATCCTCGTTATAATTGAAATTCATAAATGCATTTATATTCTTAGCTAAAATATATATTGCTTCTCATTTTATGTTTAAATATGTTTGATTCACGATTTATAATTGACGTCTCCTCTATTTTCTATGTATTTTAGATGAAAATGAATTTCGAGTTATGGATCCTGATCGTCTGTTCAATGGGTATAGTTAGTGCATCAGATTTCGAACTCGGTGGATCCTCGACAGTACCTCGAGCATTAGAAGTCAAAGAAAGATATCCAAACACCATTTTTAATTTTTCTGCTCAGTTCAACGAAATAGAAGATGCAATTGATCAAGTTGAAGAAGACATATATGAATTGCGACATAAAAAATTTGAAAATTTTCAAAAAGTGAATCAAGACATCGAAAAAATTCGAACAAGATTCACTGAGGAAATTGCACTCAATGGGATGTCTTCAGGCGTCATCATCATTGTTATATCAGTATTCATATCCTTCATTATTTTGGGATTGGGATATCAGGGCTTTATTAGATCCCGTAGGAAGTCTCAACATGCATTTAATGAAGGATTTAGTATCACTCAAAATGTTTGATTCTTTTCTCAAGACCTCCCTTCTTGTTCCTCTCCTATTTTAATTGAGCAGTAATCTTAAGGGACACTGCAGCTTTAAACGCTAATGCATTCCCAGCAAATATAGTTTACGTATATATTTATAATATATATTCAAATTAGTTTTTATATTTTATGTCAATGCAAAGAAAATTCCCTATTTTGTTTTGAATAAGCGCCATTTTTTTTTTGCTCAGTTATTTTGGTACATTAAAATATTCCTGTTGTTGGTACAAAGCCTTGATAAGAATTTAATTCTTTAAGAAATCTCCTCTTCTTTGTTATTTAGTTTAATGAAATAAACTAATTTTACTCGTACTGTATTCATCAGAGACATCCTTAAATTCCGAATACTCAACTTTTTTTTCTTTTTACTTTTCAATAGTTTTGTTCTACTTAAGTTTCATCTTAAGTCTTTCCGTTGTACAAGTATTAAATGAAATTGAATGTTTCTACTTTAATATTTTTATTGGCTAAAGTTTAAACTTAATATTTTAAGGTTCCCTCTTTTAGCAAATATGAAACTATGTAATTCAATTCGGGTAATTTATTAAGCTTAGAAAATTAGCTTGTGTGTTTTGTTTAAATTGATTTAAACTCTTATTTTTCTTCAAATCAATATGTTTATGTTAATGCAATACGCATTTATAAATTTTACATATGTAATACTGAATCAAATATGTATTTTTATACTTCTACGTCTTTCTTAATACCTTCTACATATATAATATAATATAATCCAATCTTCTATTTAAATTGTTCTTCATTTGCAGTTTTTTTGTGTTTTTCTTTTGTCCTTTGATCGTATTAAGTCATAAAAACAATTTCGTATGAGTATTAAGTAGTGTCTTTTCAGTATGCTGTATGCATATGTAGGCATAATAAATAAGAATGGAAGAACATCCTTTTTTAAATTAAAGACTTAGACTCTTTGTTTTCGAAGTATGGCGCAAAAAGTTTGAGAAGCTTTATATTTCTAATGTACAAATATATAACTTTTTGAGACAAGGTACTAATACAAAATAATGAATTGAAGTTATTCCTCATTTTTATTGTATTTTGCTGAATATTCGCATAACACGACTGTTATAGTAGTGGTAATATAGACGCTCGACTTTATTTGAATTTCTTATTCATTTATATATCTATAAAGTTGATTAAAAGAACAAGTCAATAAGGAGTAAAAATCGTTGTTTTTGAGGGCCCAGAACCAAAGTACATCAAGTATAAATTAAATCTGTTTAAAGATTTTATGTTTGTGTAACGTAGATATAAAAGAAATCGAGTATTTCCTAACAGTATTTGTCAAATATGGATAATTAAAATAATTAAATGAAGTTGGGCTACAAATCTCATTTTTGACAATAAGCGACTCGTTACAATTTCGCTCTGGGTCTACGGTATGTATATTGCAACACAGGCATTGATAGCTAGGAATGTAAATCATATGCAATTCGGGCGTGTGATAAAAAAGTGGAGTTGGCTCTTCAAACAGGTCTTTTTGTTTTCCGAAGCTGTTATCATTTTTCCTTTATTTCTGAGGGGAGAACATCTACCTGATAGTAAAGATCACGCATGAAGAAATACATGCATTAAGGTTAATAAAGCTAATAAAATGTAAACAAAAAGAGCTCAAGTCCTCGTATAACTATTATTAGTTAAAAATATATAATTTCCTGACATTAATTTGAAAATTAATTTTATGCCTCTCATCTATGTTATTATTTATTGTTGTATATATAAAGGAGAATAGCAGCTTGTGCCTCAGTAAAACGTCATGACAGCTCAAGCTGCTTCCCCCCTCGAAATTCATTAAATTGTCAGGATTGCCAGGTTGATTTTCTCTTTCTTTTTTTATAACACGCCCGAATTGCATATGATTTACATTCCTATTGATAGCAATGTAAATCATATGCAATTCGGGCGTGTGATAAAAAAGTGGAGTTGGCTCTTCAAACAGGTCTTTTTGTTTTCCGAAGCTGTTATCATTTTTTTTTTTTCCCTTAAGAAGGTAACATCAACTTTACCTCAACATAATGTTTTACAAGAAAAGAACAGTCTGCAAAGATTATACATATCATGGAGAGGAACAAAGCAAAAATTAAAAAATGGATATCATTCATTGAGGAGAATGGAGTTCATGATATTTGTGAATATAATTATGAATCTGGAGTAACGTATTGTAATGTTTGTGGTTTGATGTTTTCATTTGTATACATATATAAAGGAAAATAGCAGCTATTAACTCAGTAAAACGTCATGACAGCTCAAGCTGCTTCCCCCCTCGACATTTATTGAATTGTCAGGGTTGCCAGGTTGATTATCTCTTTCTTTTTTTATAACACGCCCGAATTGCATATGATTTACATTCCTAGGCATTGATTAGTGTTACATGCCCATGTACAGAATTTATCTCAAATTACAATGACAGCATGATGAGGAACAATATCTCTCTCAGTAATCCGTTGTTATATTGAGCTGATTTAAAACAGATGACTCTACATGTTATGAACTCAAATATTATTATTATTTATAATTTTGATATATAAAAAATATTTATAACCAAGGATTGCGCGCCCTTTATTTGAATTTTGAATGTTATACATGGAAGTATTCACGATAGGTTTGTGATTGGTAGAGTTTATCAATGAACAGTATATACAAATAATAACTGTGCCCATTATTGAAAAGTTGGCAACAAGGAAAATACGGAAAGTTAGCTACCAGTTGTTTTTCCAAATTTTTCTTTTCCCTTTTGAGAGTCGAGGTTGCGAATGCACAAAAAACCTCGTCGTGCTGCTCGTTTGCGATTTGATCTATTTATGTATTCTGTAAGGTGAGCAACTGGGCCTAACGCACTAACATCGAAATGGACAATGCTCACACACCCGTGTCGTCTACTAGAATATTCTCTAACCCCGTAAATGGAATGCAAATCGACCCATCACTATTAATCCTATAGCACCTACCCATTAAAGTAAGAGAACTTGCTTGTACAACACACGAATGTGTAGTCAAAGCCAATGTCTTCTTAGATAAAGCCTCTAAAGAGTGATTCCAAGCTCTTTAACTAATTTAATAAAATTTTAACATCTCATGTATCTTGATATTTCGTCAAGGGGGAATTAAATTATAAGAGCCTTTCATAAATTTTGTTAACATCTTATTATTAATTAATATGTACAACTGGATCAGTTTGAAACATAACAATTGCCGATAGTCGAGACAGTACTAAAAGAAAGACCCACTAAGCTCAGTAGATAATTCATGACAGAGACCCCATCCACTTCGAAGGGAGAAATAGGATTGCCTAAACAGAGCTGGTAAAAATGTTTAAATTCAGAAAAGTAAGTCTGAGGGCTTGACATCTCTCAATACTCTCTTTTTGTAACCTGATAATCCCAGCTACCTTGTAGCCTCTGTTTATTATATTAAGAATGAATTCACTTTTGGTTATAATACACCAATTAACGGAACAAATGCTTGTTCGACCTGCAGAGTTCGAAGACTCTAACATTTGATCAGATGGAAAATTAAATCCAAATGAATCTAAAATCCTGGCTGTCTCTAGTAACATCTCCAGAGAAAAAAATATTCCTTAAATTGAGGAAGATCTTGGCCAAATAAGATAAACGCTTAAGTTTAACAAACATATAGTCTAACTTACCTCTTCTTAACCCTCTATAGCAGGGGTTCCCAACCGGTGGGTCGCGACCCCCTTGGGGGTCGCAAAGCCTTGTCTGAGGAGTCCCGTAGCCTTGTTACAAAAAATTAATTTTCTAACAAATTTTCTTTGTTTTCGACTAGCCGATTCCCTCAAGTGTGTGTTGTGTGAGCGCGTACGTGTGTGCTCACTGGCGACACGTGAGTCACTCTCTCAGTTGCTGATTAGTTGATAAAAAATGGCGCCACTGGCCGGACTGGCCACGCTCCCTCCCCTCCCTACTAATGCTTATGTAATAATTTATGTTATTTTAAGGAATATATGTTCTTTCTGTCAATTCAGACTGTCCTAATGTGATTTAACTAGCTAATGAATAATTACAGGATTATTAAATATTTTCTGATGTTTCTTTTCTTCTCCTTCAAAGAAAATAAGAGGAAAATTTGAGCTGTTGATAGTAAGCCCTAATTAAGAGGTCGCATGGCTTTCAAACTTTGATCTAAGGGGTCGCGAGTGCCAAAACGTTGGGAACCCTTGCTCTATAGGGCCTAGAAGGCATTTTATTTTCTCCCCCTTGTGGAAATTGGGGAAAATATTTTATAAATGAAGGGGATGAAACCCCTCCTCCAATTTTTTGACGACGAAAGTCTTGGGGCGTCATTTGTCCTCATTTTCTTCTAAAAAAACTTAAGGTTTGCTTTGAGGGCTCGTGTTTTTTGAAATCTTTAAAACTTCATTTACGAAAAGAAATTCGCACCGCTACTTAGGACTACAGCCAGTACTAGTCTACGTCTGCTGGAGGTAAAAGAAGTCTCAAGTCTCCTAGACCCATGGAGGGCATACCATAGGTGAGGAGCCACTACCTTCGACTGTTCTTCAGTTCTATCTGCTTTTAAGCTGGCGGACTTCAAAGTCTGAAAACATTTAGAGAGTAGTTTTTTCATCCCATCGTCATCAACTTTCTCTACCAGATACTCTAGCATTCCAATTTCAGATGAACATTATTCCAGAAGATCAGAAAAGATATTCAAACCTCTAATTACTCCGAAGGTTGCCACTACGGGTACCAGGGCCCATCTACAAGTTTTGTGTAAATTTGTTAAATTTGAGAGTGCAGAGCCAGTAATGTAGTGCCCTAACTTCCCTAAAATTGGGGTACCAAAAGGCAACAGTTAGATATATTTTATTTTTTAGCCTGTTTCAAGATTAAAGTTGGGTTGAGACAGAATTATAAATGTATAGCTACAGTATGACATAAAATAACATTAATTGTCATAATTCCATCACTCTCACTCTCATTTCCGACCATTTGTCATTACCAGTGATGGATAAAAAGGGTCCAGCTGACACGCACGCCCGAGATGATGTCATAAATAAACATGGTACCCTTGAAGTAAGGCAGAATTTCAGCCGATCACATTTGAAGGGGCGGAATGCATATTATTATTTTGATGTTTTAGAAAGAAAGAAAAAGAAGTTTGAAAAGACAAATGTTGCCAATAACCGTCCTTTTTTTGCATGTCAGCTGGACCCTTTTTATCCATCACTGGTCATTACCACTGTGAAAGAAAAAACTTTTAATTTGACATGAATGTTGAATTAGAATTCACTAACATAAAAATTTACATTGTATTTTGTTGTCAGCTGTCGATTTTTCTACTTCTCTTCCTCTTATCCGTTTTCTGAACTCTGATTGGTTGAACTCAAATAAACTCTTATCAAACTGTGAACGAGTTTCTATTAATGAATGAAGAATAATTAGGAATGTAAAAAATATGCAAAATGCCGCGTGCGAGATTTTGTGGAGTTGGCTTTTTGAACAGTACTTTTTGTTTTCCAATTCTGGTATCATTTTTCCTTTATTACTGAGGGCAGAACATCTACCTGATAGTAAATATCTCGCACGAAGGAATACATGCATTAAGGTTAATAAAGCAAATAAAATGTAAACAAAATTATTAGCTAAAGATATATAATTTCCTAACATTAATTTCTGTTAATTTTCTGCCTCTCATCTATGGTATACATAATATTATTATTTATTATTGATGTCTTCATTTGTATATATACATAGAGGAGAATAGCAGCTTGTAGCTTAGTAAAAAGTCATGACAGCTCAAGCTGCTTCCCTTTCAACATTCATCAAATTGTCATAATTACCAGGTTAATTTTCTCTTTCTTTTTATTTCACACACTCCATTTGCATATTATTTACATTCCTAAGAATAATATAATTCACGAGATGGAAAGAATTTATATTTTTTTCAAGGGAGGGGAATACAATAAAAGACATATTCCTTCTTCAGAATGTTGGGTGGAACTGTGTGAAACTTGTCATGTTTTATCCCAAAAAAAATCCAACAAGTCAAAAAGACTTAGAAATTGAACATAGTACAGCTGATCTTCATGAGTTATTTGATCCTAAAAGCTGTTATTTCTTTTACATATTTCTTAGTAATAGATATATCCAGTTTGATGTTGAATCACTCGAAATAAAGGCATACAAAAGAGTGATAGTTTTACTCATTAATCAACTTTGTTTCCACGATGAAACATGTTAATAATTGCTCCAAACAAAATATAGAACTGGTCAAAATTTTGTGGCTGACAGACTTAGTGAAGAACAGCGACAAAACATAGTTTTAATATCAAGGCATACCCAAAAAACCCTCAATAGACGAATGCATGAAATAAAGCATAAATAATGTTGTCAAGCTTTTAGAAAATAAAATGTAGAAACATGAATTTACGTCCTATTTTAATTTAAAGTAGTTATTATTTATAAAATTATATTATTATTATTATTATTTGATTACTAAATTTTGAGAAAATTGGAATTATTTAGCAAAAATATAATTATTTTAAATTTTACTTAAAGCTCCTCCTGCAAGTTAAAATATATTTCAAAGGCATTTACACACTCCTCATCATCCCTGTAAATAGAATAAGTATTACTCCACTAACATAAAAATCTACACTCTATTTGTATGTCAGCTATTATTTTTTTTTATACTTCCCATCCTCTTATTTGTGTTCTGAACGTTGATTGATGGAACTTTAATTAACTTTTCTTCAGATGTGAACCATTTTTTTATCTTTAGAATGGAGAATAGTTCCAGAGTTGGCAAGAATTGGCTAGTTCCTAATTTTGGGCCTGTTTTCTGTTTATTTTTCAAGAAAAGTTTGTGAGATAGACTAAAGAAAATGGCGTGAACTCAAAATTTTCCTGGAGTGGCAAAAACAAAAATAAACTAGGAATTCGCCATTTTATATTGCATCAATAAAGTTAAAGAATATAATCTAAATAAATGTATATCTTTTATAATATAATTAGAAATAGTTTTAAGAATGCTAAAGTGAAATCATTAGAAACATTTAAAAAAGAATTAAAAACAGAACAAAACTAACTAATTTAACTTCGTCATTTTGTAACTTTTATTTTGTTGACAAACACTTTGTGAAAATTCAATTTTTCTGTTGTTTAATTGTTTATCTAATTCAACTTCTTGTATTGGGTAATCTATTTATACATATCGTTTATCCATTTTAAGGAAAACAATTTACCTTTGTGATATCCCTTGAATTTTGTTTTCTGGCAACATTGTTGCAAATAATCATTTTTATTTGAATGTACGATGTATAGTTATTGGGGGTGAGAGATCACAATCTAAATTTATAAAGAGCATTAATTGACATGATGCAAAAAGTTTGAGTGAGTTTGTCTGCTCGCTTTTCTGAATTTGTCATGCTTCGTATTCGTATATATTTTTAAAGTATTTTTAATTTATTTATCGTGAATTCCCATTAAATGATCCTATATCATACTTGACATGTATAATTAGTTTATTGTATAATATTAGGTCTAGTAATAAGAAATTCGTTGTTTTTGCAATAGATGGCTTTAGTAATCTGTATCTCGCGTTGTATAAGTGCGATTATATTAACCTAGATGGTGTTAGAAACATGAGATTTTGTTCTAAAGAAACTTTCAGAGCAGGTTTGTGATTGCTAGGAATGTAAATAATATGCAAATGGGGTGTGTGAAATAAAAAGAAAGAGAAAATCAACCTGGTAATTCTGACAATTTGATGAATGTTGAGGGGGGAAGCAGCTTGAGCTGTCATGAATTTTTACTGAGCTACAAGCTGCTATTCTCCTTTATACATACAAATGAAGACATCAATAATAAATAATAACATTATGTGTACCATAGATGAGAGCAGAAAATTAACAGAAATTAATGTCAGAAAATTATATATCTTTAGTTATTAATTATACGAGGACTTGATCCCTTTTTGTTTACATTTTATTTGCTTTATTAACCTTAATGCATGTATTCCTTCATGTGAGATCTGTACTATCAGGTAGATGTTTTCCATTATTTCTGCAAATAAAAATGCAGAAAAGAGGCCAAAAATTGCTGACTCAGAATTATCACTGCATCCACTTGAATCAAATCAAACTATTTATATATCCAAGAATGGAAAAATAGAGTGAACAAATTCACCTGCACGACAGCCTCCTCTAAAATCAGAAGATATAATCAAGATGAAACCTGGTTCTACGAGATATGCTGCTAGCCATGTCTTGGATATACAATCTTCGTTTGAGCTCTTCTTATCTGACTCTATTCGAAAAAAAAAAAATTAGATATGACAAATCTTGAAGGGGGGCACGTCTTCGGTAATGAGTGGTCGGTTATCGGAAAATTAAAACTAAATGCCTATTTTGGGATCCTTATTCTTGCGGGTACATATAGATCAAAAGGAAAGGCGATTTCGTGCGATTATGCCGTTGAAGAAGTTCAAAATTTTGTCCAGAATTCTTCGATTCAACTACCGCCAAACAAGAAACCATAGACGTCAGAAAGATAAATTGGCTCCAATTTGCGAAGTATAGGATAAATGGGTAGAGAAGCTTTCCTACTCTTACAATCCTGGACCAAATGTAACTCTGTACGAGCGTCTAGTTGGATTTAGAGATCGTTGTCCATTTTGACAATACATCCCTTCAAAACCTGCTAAGCATGGGATTAAAATTTCGACTGCATGTGTTATCTTATGCGTGGAACATGAAAATTTACATCAGAAAGTTAAGTGGGGAATGTGCTGAAAAAAATCAAGAGGAGCGGATAGTGCTCGACATGTCTCATGATCTACGTGGTCACAATATTATTTGTGATAGCTTTTTTTACATCTTATAGCCTGGAACAAAAAATTCTCCAAAAAAAATTGACGATGGTTGGTACTGCTCAAAAAAATAGGACTGTTCTTCCAAAAAAAAATCTTAAATTTGAAAGGGAGACAAGTAAATTCCTTGATTTTTTTATTCACAAATACAACCAGCCTCGTTTCCTACACACCGAAAAGGGCAAAAATGTTGTACTTATGAGCACACAACATAAGGGACGAATTTATTACTATTAGAGAAGATCGTAAGCCTAAAATCATTTTTGACTATAATTCGAACAAAGGTGGTGTTGATAATTTAGGTAAACTACTAGCGTGCTGCTCAAGCCAAATAATCTATGGTTATATTTTACAATATACTGAACCTTTCAGCTTATAATGCTTTCACAATTTGGATGGAAATAAATCCAGATTAGACAAAATGCTCACATAGACGAGGCTTTGCAAAAATGTATGCAGAGAATGCTGTACGTCTCTCCACTTCCAAGTCCTAGTCTTACACAGTACTAAGGTCAAAACTTGAAACTAAATAACCTTTTGCCAATCTAAAAAACGACCACTAAATGTATTTATATTTCAGGAGACTAAAAGGAAACGTTGTCAGTATGTGGACCTTTGAAGGATTCTTTATATATATATTTATATATATATATATATTACCTTAATCATTAGAAACTAAAAAAGAAAATAAATCAATTAAATTTACGTAAAAACTTGTTCTAATTTATATTTTGCATGCGAAATATACCCATGGTTCAATTTGACCAAATGGAGCTTCAACAGGGTATAAAAGTAACAAACCGTATGAGGGTTAAGATATAAGAAAATAGTGAATATTAGTGTATTTGGATGTCACAATGGGATCGACAACTAAAAGGACTTAAACCTTTATCATCAATATCTCTCTATATATTATAGATACCATAGATATAATACCCTAAAGTGTATTAAAAATATGTCAAAACATCTTTATATTTTCATTTATACCGTTCAGTTAATAAATTAACTAACATATTACTTTTACAAGGATCATATATTAGTAAACAATTAGTTAAGTATCCTACTTTTCTGGTCTCTTATTCATTCAAAAAAAAAAAAAAAATTGTAATAATTTAGCCCTTTTATTGGGATTTGCAGCATCAATTTTTAATTTGAGTGTATTCAAATATCACAGTTTCAAGTTGTAATCTATGAATTTTTCATAAGATTTTTTTTTTGAAATTTGTTTATTTAATTTAATAAATATATCATTTATATATGTATATTCCCAACATGGTGCCACTTTTGGGTCTATCTACTCATAGCAACTTCAGGATATGATGATTTTAAACAGACTTGATTGTATATTGCTGTGTTTTATTTAAATTGATATGTAATACTTTATCAAACAACAACTTGAGTCTTTTCAAAAAATAAAATAACAAAATACTACGAATGATAGTATTTTTAAAATGATTTTGTATGATTGTTTAAAAACTAGGGTGTTGAAGGAAATTATGTTTAAAAATAAACACACTATGCATATATCACATGTCTACCTACATATAATGCGACATCATTTCCATTGTAATGGTGTAATAGTCTGTGTACCCGAGTAATAGTCTAGGAATGAGTTCTGCTTCAAAATGTTCTCAATAAAAATTCTAACATTTAATTTATTGCATTTCGTCTCATCCTCATATAACACTTCATTAATCACCAGGAAGTGTCTTTCCTATTTGAAATATCATGGGTTGACTTTTAACTATGAGTTAATAATATAAATAAATTTTATGTACCTCTCTATATTATTTCTTTCGTCTTCCGTGCTTATATCAAAGACGTACCTATACAAATGCAATTATTAAATGACGTATGTATCCATGCGTATTAAAAAAAAAATCATTTTTTTTTTTGCTTCAATCATCAAGTTTTTTTTACTTATTACATACTGATGTATGTATACTCACGTCAATTGATGCACATTGCTATGAATGTCGCCAGGTTTTCTTGAAGTTAATTATTGTATTAAATTTGTATTTTTCTTAAGATACAAATTCCTTATTTCTTTTTTTTTTTTATTTACCTATTGTTGTGCTATAATTGACATTTGAAATGTAGTTTTGAAATTTAGTGGTTGATTACAAAATACATAATACATAATATTAGGTGTATAGGTTTTGATTGGCCAAAATAAAGCCCATAGAAATGTTATAATGAATATATTTATACAATCTCTTGCGAGATTCCTAATTTATGCTTTGTATATTATTTTGAATTTTTTCCGACTCCAAACGTTCCCACCATTTTTACTTATATGTATACATTTCTTTTCATTTAAACTTGTTTTAGTTAGAAACTCAGTCTATAAATTTGTTTAGACACTCATTTTTTTTTCCTGCTCAGTCATTCATTTTTGACACGAGAGAACTCATCTATCTATGCAAACCCTGGAACAAAATAATAAAAATAATTACTTGTTTTGTCTTCATTCCATTTTAATTAAATTTACAATCTTTAGTGCCTCATCTCATGAATTATAATTACAAGGCATAAAAGTAACTCTTGACATTCAGTATGAGTTGAAAAACCTTACATGAGAATGATAATAGTAAAAAAAAAAAGGATCAAGGCTCAGCTTTTCAGTGAATTGACCTTTAGTTGACTAATTGTCATTACTAGCTCTTACCTTAGAAAAATAATGAACAATGCCCTTTGGGCTCACATTTCTAAAATATGTCGTACTCGAGAAACATTTTTTTCTCTATATAACCCGTCTACGGAATTTGAGTATTTTTGGAGAAATTATCCACAATACATGCATATGTTACGCGAATATCTTGAAATTCCTTGGAATTAAGGATGTTCCTGGTGCAAATATAATTTTTTTTTCACCTGTTCCATCGCAATTTAAAAAAGATCTCGAATTTGAACTGTAAAATTAGAAACCTCTTACAAACTATATTTGTTCAGGATATCCGATAATCTTACGTATGTATTGTAGATAATTTCTTCAAAAATACTCAAATTCTGCAGATGGATTATTATTTTTTTTTTTACAAAAGCCTATGCATTACAATGCAAGATTTTCAACTTCTCTTTTTGAGCTTTTGTTTGACCACTCAACGCTTTTTGAAGTCAGACTTTCTCCAGGCTCTAAAATTTGAGCCTTCTTATTCTCCATGCATTTATTGTGATCCCTTCAAGCCTTTTGATGGCTTGAAGTCTTAAAAACAAAGCAATATTAGTCACTTTTAATAGAAGTAGTTTATATTATATCTATTTTTTCATTTTTATACTTAATTAATTTTCATACATTTTTTCGTACAAAAAAATGAAAAATTACCAAATATAATTCTTAGTTAATTTGAAAGGCTTAAATATTTATTTTTAAGCAAATATTTTCATAACAAAAATTTCAAATCCTGAGGGTACCTTCAATTACAATTAGGAAAATTAATAAGCATTTGAGTGAAAACATTGAGAATTCTCTGCTGCTCCAGAGTATTATTCCTTTAAAATTTATATATGTAACTATTGTACAATTTGCTACATCTATAGTTATATTGGAAGCATAAATTTATATTAAATCTCTACAGTTATTGTGCTGAGTATCATTTAAAGAAACTATGTATAAATTTTGGGTATAATATAATCTGACGCCTTCTATCTTAATATAAATCAAAGAATATTGTAATACACATAAGGAAGTTTAAGGATCCACAGTGCAAATGAAATCAAAATATGTACACACTATATATTTATACATTTTTTCACCTTTCTTAATAATAATATTAAAACAAAACTAACAAATGATGTCCTTTTATAACCTATATTATTGATACATTGGAATCCAGAGTATATTGAATGGAAGGGAGAATGTATTAGATTTCTATCAATTAGAATTACATATGTATACATTCATATAGATTGTATCAAGCTACTAGTATTTCATGCTAATAAATACTGGACAGGATGAATGGATAACACGGGTCGTAGTCTGATCACCCCTGGTCTAACACCCATATATGTACATACATAATATGCTCTAATTCTAAAAACATCAGATTCATCTCTTCACAATTTGATAATATTATTTTTTTTTTCATTTTTGTCAGTTTCAACTTTGTATTTTTTGTAAATTATTTTTACTTATAACTATGCATTTATTTAAATTTAATATTTGTACTTAGGTGAAGGGGAAGAGAGCTGACTTGCTTGCTTCAAAAAAACTATATTTATAAGCTCGATATGTGTTATTTTACTGTTCAAGAGTGTCACCTATCAATGGCCTACTCATAAAGACTACTGTGAGAGTGAGAATGAGATTCCCCTCCCCTCTCTCACTCAAATCATTTAAAATTTTCATTTTTATTCAAAACAGATAGTTTGAGGAGATAAGTGAATCATGGAGAGAAGAGAAGAGACTTTTGAAGTGGATTTGGCTGAGGAAGAGGGAGGATGGCCTTCTGCAGAGGAAATGATACAAAATAAAGTTCAAAATCCAAGTCAAGTTAATAAAGAAAGTATGTGATTATATTAATAAATCAATATTTAAGAATTAATGGGTATCATTACATAATTTTTGATTGATTGATAAGGTAAATGTCATGCATTATGCATGTCACATTTTGGGTAGTAATTGCTGATTAAGCATTTTTTTTTCTTCAATAGAATCAATTTATTATAAAGACCCACTTATAAAGAAAAAATACAGTTAAAAAGGAAAGAGACATATTTTGAGGAAAAATATATAAAAAATATATCAAAAGAATATGTATAAGGAGGCAACGAGGTATGAACTCAATTTGCTAAATTTTAGACTTTTAAACGTTGAAAAATAAAGCATTAATAATCTTAAAAAGCTTGAACAAACTTGTTCACGTATATTAAAATAGAAAGAAAGATTGATAATAATCCTCAGATCAATAATGCTACATGAAAACCTTAATTTATGAACTTTCAATATCATAAAAAAACTTTACTCTTAAGAAAAACTATTTTAAGCATTTGGGGTTATTTCCCAGGTTTCCCTGGATCACGAAATTTGGTTTATTTTTAAGGAGGAAAATTCCTGGAAAGCGATGTTTCTTTTCTTCTATGATATATGTAGATATATCGAACTTTTTCGAATAATCTACAGCGTTTGCCATGGAAGAAGTCATCAAGTTATTTTGTCTGTTACAATTCTGAACATTTTTCATATCTAATAACTACGAGATGCATTTTGCCATTTATAGTCAGAGATAGGAATAACGGCGTTAGAAGTCACTTTTGTTTCTTTTTTCTGAAATAGAGTAACCAATTTGATTATTTTTACTTCCATTATAATCCTGTTGTTGGGAAAAAAACGAAGATCGTTAACACGTTTCTAAGAAAACTTTAATTTGAATAATTCCATCAGACTTATATCTGATTCTCTCATAGTTATGTTATAAATTCAATACCATGCCTTGCTCCTTGAATAATACAACTTTTAAATTAGAGCCTATTTGTTAATTTAGAAAGGTTCAGATAAATTTATTTTTCCGTTTTACTTTGTTAATTAATTATTGTGTAAAAAAATAAAAAATGGCATCTATTAAAGTAACGTAACCGGTACTTTTAGGAGTAAATAGTTATTTTCGTTCATGAACAACTGAGTTACAAATATTATTACTTTTTTGGCAAATTAACTAATATAAATAACAACTTTTTACAAGCAATGCAGCCAACATTGTTTATAATCCAAGATTATTATTAACTTTTTTGGGGTGATATTACTTGGTTGTTATGAGTGAAACCTAAATCAGTCCTTTTGATTTGACATGATATGTATATATATGAGATATGCAATTTTACAACAAAAGAAATTTATTCAAGTCCATTTCCCTCTCTTTCCTCTCCCGGATCTTCCTCACTCCTAATTTTATAAATTATCTTTATAAGCACTGATTTAAATGGATCAGATGGGGCTTTTAATTGATTTTGATTTACATTTAGAACATATATCTATAATTAATATATTCATAATTTATTTTTCTGTCTCCCTAATAGGCTTACATTAAGATTTTTTTGACTAAAAATTAAAACGTTATGTGTAATTCATTTGCACTTACAAGGACATCCGCATGCGGCATAGCTCAAAAAACAATTTTAATTTTGGTTTTTTGCAGATTATGACGCTTCAAGTACCAGTTTTAGTTTCCATTTAGTATAATACCATTTTAAATTCGTCAGAATTCCAAACTTAGTATAACGAAAAACACTAATATATATTTAACTACAAATGTATTTCATTGTTTGTATATTTGTATTACTAAGGAAAAAATTTAATGTCGATAAACAAACTTTTTTGACACAAAATGATTTATTTAGGCATCTATAAGCAAAACACATTATATACTTTTGGGTTCAAAAGGCATATAAATAACAATGGAACTCCAAAATACGATTCTTGATTCGATAAAAAAATAATAATAATAACTTCATCTTGTCTTCACTATTTGAAAACCTATTTCTAATTAGATGATTGCTTTTCAAGGGATAGAGTCACATTTAGCCAAAGATAGTATGCCCACTTTATAAAATATAAATTACAAAGTCTTTCAAATCATAAAAGGGAAAAATAAAATGTGTGTTTTTAAGGATTGAAATTAGTCTTATTTTTTAATAGAATACTTTGTACTTTGCTCAATGATTTTAAAATGAACAATTTTCATGAAAATGTATCATTCATTGATCGGTTTACATAGTTTACACATAAGACTACTCCATAGCCCCTCTCCCCCCGCCATTACCAAAAATGTCTTTATAAACTTAATATAGTTAAGAAAAACTCAAATTAGCATAATTAAATTTATTAGATGTCAATTTTCAATAAGTAACAAAGATTATGGTCTGAGAATTATTCTTTTTTTACCACGAATTAAAAAAAGACAAAAAAGTTTATATCTTCACTTATAAATTTGGGTTTTAAAACTATTTACTTATTTATATACACTAGAAATGTTAAAAATAATCGACATTGAGTAGTGATTATATTGGATTTTTTATTAAAAAATTGAGGATTTCCGAGTAGTTCAAGCAGTTTAAAGGTGAAGGTAATACCATTTAAAGACTACTTTTGCTTTCATTCGATGACTTACACATCAACAGTCTTTGAAAACTTTTTGCCACCACAAAAGTACACGAAATGATTCTAAACGGATAGTAAATTACTATACAATAGCTTAAAAGACTAGATACCTAGAAGGATTAATATTCAATATCGTCACATTTATGTACATGTCTTAAACACAATGGATACTTCCTAAAAGTATATTTTCTATTTGCCTCTTATCATATGTATTTAAGATTTTTATGGTTCTTTGATTGCTAGTCCTTCTTACTCTAAATAAATGAAAAAAAGAGAAAGTATAATTTATTTCCCTTTAGCCTCTTTAATTTAATAATATTATCATAACAATCTGACAAAAAAATACGACCCATGTTTACACTTTGTGAAAAAACCTACATGTTTACAATTGCTTATTTATGATTTACATATTATTTAGGCCTATGTTGTACGTACAATATACGAGCAACATATTTATTATCATTCATTTATTACATACACATGTACATATTACATTGTTTGTAAATATCAATAAAATAATCAGGAAAAAAGAAAAAAAGAGAGAAAAAGTGAAAGCTTTTGTAAATGTTTCTACTTAATAATTCCATTTGCTATAGTTTGTATATTTTTATCGATAACTTTGATTTAGTTCAAATTCCTGCCTAATTGAAATTAAAATAATATGGTAAGGTTATGAAAAGAATATTACCTACATGTATATAGGTATTTGTATTTTCACAAAATATTTTATCCTGCCAGTATCGTCGATATACCTATGTGCCATGATACGTACTTACAGAGTGACAGTTTAATTCAAGATGCTTTTTAACTACATAAATTTATTATTTTATATCTGCCCATTGTTTGCTTATGACTAATTAATTAGCTATAACATACATTGAGAGTACAGTAGTTCATCTTTTGTCAATGATATATTCGTAAATAAATAAGTAATTAGATTAAATGTAATTTAAATTTAAGTGAATATGTATTTTAATAACAAAAACTCTTTAACAAAACACTAAAAGTAATTTTAATTGAAGAGAGATGTGATTCTTTCAAAGGGAAAGACCATTTTTGAAGTATATGTTATTTGTCAATGAATACCATTTGTGAATAATTTTTTTTAAAATTGTATTTGCATATTTACATACATAATGTTGAAGACTACAAAATAAATTATATTCAAATAGTTAAATGCAATTTCGTATTAAAAAAACATATAAACAAGATTTATTTTGAATTGAAGTTAAAGCTTAAATAATATTTTACAAAAAGAGACTTTTTTTAACAAATTAAAGTAATACGTAATTTTAAATCAACATATACCTAAGTGCATATTATTTCATCGAGCAATAAATTATGCAAGGAACGGCTCATTACAGCATTTATATCTTATTGAATGAATTCTTAATTTTTTATTTATGTAAGTACCTAACCGCATAAATTATTTCACTTTTGACATCGCTACTCCCATTGGAACAACAATCACTTTAAAACTTGTATTAATTTCATCACAAAAAATAAAAATAAATAAATAACGTTTTTGTTCCCGGATTTTAATGGTTATTTTATATTTACCTCATGTTCAAAAACACAAAGAATGACTTTTAAAATAAATTTTTGCTTTTCTATTCTTTGTACGTATATATTTAGATATTGCTCGACATTAAATATTTAGACTCATTTTTTAACATGAAGTAAAAAATTAAACTTTTCATATAAATTTTAGACATAATATATAAACATGTAGCCTTTCAAGTTATTAATAATATTTTTAGCATTTTTGCATCTTGTTCTGAACTTTAAAAAGTCGCTTACATGTAAAAATAACCCTTGTCTTTTGAGAGTCATGAATTTTTCATGTAAGGTGATAAAGATAATAATCTAATTTTGAGTTAAAGAAAAAAAATCATCTGCAAAGACATCTTTCTTTTAAATTAAAAAAAAAAAGTGTAGTTACTGTTTAGGTTTTGTAGACCATGAAATAAACAAAAGGGATTGGACTTTTAATAATAAAAAATAATTCAATATATGTAGTTAACTAATATAAATGCAAGTATTTAACTAAATGAAGCTATTACAGAAGTATGTTGTTATTTCATCATTAAATCAAATACTGATCCCTTTTTATCCTTGAATTAGTTTAATTTTTTGAACCTACAAAAGCCTCAAAATTATCAATAATAATTCAAAATATTTACCTATTCCAAAACTAAACCTTTAATAACTTTAAAAGTAAATTCTTTAAAGCAAAAAAAAAAGTAATTAAGAAATAAAAAAGAAGAAGAAATGAAATATACGAGTTCAGTTTTTTTTTGTCTAACATAATGATTCTGAATTCTCATAAAACAATTTATTTCTATGTTTGTACATATGATAGAGCTCATGGTATGATTTTATGTTGAACTCTCTTTATATGGTTGTGTACAAATTTCCTCTAAGTTTTGATGCCTTTATACAATACTCATACATCTGAGCTAAATCCAATTATTTGTACTCATGCAGACATTCCTTTCATACAATAAGTATGATATCAATTATCCATGACCCGAATACATCTACATACATGAAAAATAAATAATTTATTGGGCTCTGTCCAATCCAGATACATAATAATATATTCAAATTCTTTGATTAATTTCCATTTTTTTTTTTGATTCACATCTTCAAGGTACAAGGTACAAGTTTATTTTATTGCATTTTGTATGAAATGTTGCATTCAAATACCTAATGATTTTTATATACAAATATATGACCATGCTTGAATAAGTAATGGATCAATCATATCCTGTTTTTTTTTTTTTTTTTTCAAATGAGATGTATAACATACAAGTCCAATTTATAAAGGTCTGGGAAAATATTTTAAATATTTTAAAAGCACAGATGACAATTTTTATTTTTATTTGTACATACTATGATAACGATAAAACCCTGACATAATTCAGAGGAATAATGTTTTGAAGGGTGAAGGGGAGAGAAAATAGGTGCAGGGGTCAATTCATGACCTTGTCAGAACACAATGACACTTGGTAAAAATGCAGACATTTCATAATGTTTTTGTTTTTTTCTAGATATTTTTTTATTCGAGGACTTTTGTTTCCAAAAGAACATATGAACATTTCAACTAATTTATTTTGTAAGAAGCTTTCTAAAATGCAATTAAGACTCATTAATAGCTTCTAAGGATATGATTCTACATAGCATATTATAATCAAATCACCTTTAAAAAATTCTTTCTTATAAATTTATTCCTAAATATAAGCTAAATTAAATTTCCTTTAATTATGAATACATATCGCTCAGCTTTTTTCCCCAAACTATTTCCAATTACATTCCTATGTTGAATTGAAGTACCTAAGACCCTCGTTCTTTCTATGGGCATTCATTCATGATATACACGTACACACTATCTATGTGCATATTTGTGTATAATTTAGAAACGTCACAGAGCCTGTCAGTTTTGACATCATAGGACTTTTAGTATACATAGAGTTCAATGCTTTCCTCTCCTAAGGTCGATAATATGGCCTATGGCGTAAAGGAAGAGAAGGGTATGAAAAACAAACCTATCTGATAGGTTGCAGTCAATATATGTTAGTTTTATTATCAGTCATATCTATTACTTACGACCTCCCTTTCACTCAAAGTCATCCCTTAGGCGTGCAAGTTCTTGCCAAAAATAAGTGTATTTAACGCTCTCGAGAAAAAAAACAAAAGTATAAATTGGAATATTAAAAGAAAAAAAAAGTATGACCCGCTTGAGGTTTTTTTTTTTTTTTAAGAATACCTATTATTTTCTGTCTTAATCCAGTTCTTGTAAATAATTGTTGTTGATGGTGTTGGACTCCAAAGGTGAAAGAGAGAAGGTTTAGGTAAGATGATGTATTGAATTTTCTTAGTTCTGTTGCTTCCATGACCTCCTACATACAGACATAGGTGTGTATGTATATCTTATGCTGAAATTTGAGCTGAGTACATTATAAGGTTTGACTAATGAACTAAAAAAACGAAAATACATATAACGGATCATTAGTAGAGTTGAAATGTAGAGTAGAACTAAAAGGAAAATATGCATTAATCTTCTTTAATTCTAAAAACTTTATCTCTTCTCATCTACCCCTTCATATAAATCTATTGTATGGAGTTATTTTTTCCAGCCCTCTAAAGCATTGCATTTATTTATGTTCAACTCCATGTTTTCCCCCCTAATCTATTTTTCAGTCTATACAAACATATATATATATATATATATATATACATAAATATATTGAGACCCATAAATACTTTTAGAAAGCAATGACTACAAAATTATCTTTTGTTATAAGTTAAGTATTTAATCATATATAGTATGGGTTCACCTATGTATATGTAAAGAAATCAATAGCTATTATATAGACCGTGTATTCATGTTCGATTACGTAATTTACAATTCAAATGAATTATGGAATAAATAGTATGGAAAATCATCACATGATCAAAAAATATAGTCTAACTTAAGAAAAAGTTTTTTCTTAAACTTGCCTTTTAACAAATGCTATTCTTCATTATTCATCTTTTATTGTACATTGTGTGACATGTTGTTACATCATCAAAACGTAATTTATAGTATCTGCATTTAAATTATGAAGCTATAAGTATGTGTCTATACATGTTTACATTAAATGTATGAGTATCAATGTTTAAAAAAAGTGAATATCTTCATCCTTTTTCAACAGTATCTAATTTATTGCATGAAATATGTATATATATATATATATATATATGTTTGTATACTTTGTAAAGGGCTCTAAAAGGAAAACAATGGCAATAAGGAAAGATTAATTTTGTTGGAAGCCCAATTTTAACAGACTAGAAAGCTCATAAATTTGCTTGTAAGAAAACAAAAATATATAGTTGGGAGCGTCCTCTTGATTACATGGAATTGCTATTGATCGTGATGCCACCGTAGTTTATTTTTAAAATAGCCTCATCTTAATATAATACCTATGGCTCATTCAGTCCCGTAACTATGAGGAGAAGACATTTACTTGTGCTCTCAACTCAAATAGATGTATAGTTACACATGATAACTGCTCATGTATTTTATTAAAACAGCCAAATTCTCACCTTTATGTATTATTAGTCAACCCCCCCCCCTCTTCCCTTGAATTTGGAGGGTTCATTCTCAGATATAGGTCTAGTTACAAAGTTGAGATCATTGCATACTGTAAAGGGTCCTATTTATGATACAATAAATGAGTTATAAACACTTTTGAAACTAATGAAAGTACTAAGAACAGTCCCTATAAAATCCTCTGTCATAGGGAACAATTTCTAAATGAATTAAGTTGCATGCATTCAATTTAAATGAAATATTGAATTATTTTACATACTTTGCCATAAAATGTTTCTTAATCAAATTATATTGGAAAGTAGGGAGTTTCACAATCAAATCTACTGAAGAGAGTATTGTTATTTATTAGAACAAGGTGACATGGGATTTTTTGTTACTAAAATACATAAATTATGTCACTCTGTACACATATTAATGCTAACATTTAACTACATATAAAGCTAATTAATGCAAACACTTCAAAATACTCAAGTCTTTGATTGACAAAACTGTTGATGACCTTGACATTTTTTTGTTATTTTTGTTTTTATTCTCGAATGTTGACATGGTAATTATATCTTAACATAGTAATGTAAATGCAGATATTGGCATGTAAATCAAAATGACTTTTCTGTCCTTTCAAAATTTTGAATTCAAATTGTAGTCAACGTATTATATCCAAAGTTTATTGAATTTTTTTATTCTATACATACAAGAATCCACTAACATATTTTGAATTTTCCTGCATTTGTCTTGAATTGAATTTAAATTACTTGTAGTTACAATAAATCACTTGCAATTTCCCATTTGGACTCCTGTTGTTATATTGATTTTTCATATAGGTAAAGACGAAATTGTAGAGTAATAGCACTTCCTGTTACTCTTTTCTTCTTTCACATTGAAAAATATTACGTAAGGTATTGGAATACTAAAGTATGCGGCTATAATTTTCGCTTGTCTAGTCATTTATTTATCTTTTCTATCTGAATCTACATAAATGTCGTTAGTTTTTTTATTGATATCAGAAATAGCTCTAATCATTTATCAATTTATTTTATAAGTGAATAAAGAAAATGGTCAAAAAACTGAATACAGAGAAACGGATAGCAATGGAATATTCAATAATGTATCAACATGTTATATTCAAATTAATTACTTAAGTTAATGTTTCATTCAAAATTTCATTTTGGGTCTCCAAAATACAGGGTATTTACGTCATTAATGTATGTACAAATGTTTAAGATATTTGATGATTTTTAATTAAATGGTCATTTTTTTTTATATTCTCATACGACGAATTTTGTCAAATATCCCGCGGGCTGGACAAAGTCCAGATACATTCCATTAACATCAAAATTATTATTTGATCTGAAAAGGATACTTGAATGATATTTGTATACATTCACGATGCAAAAGGAACTATGAATCATGGATGACAGAGTTATAAGTAATATTAAGTGAATAAGCTATTAATATAGGTATTTCTAATTTTGTCAAGACATGAGTGAACTATTTTGAGCAAAGCTATTAAATACGTTCATTCAACTATAGGATTTCTGCAACTCTTCCCTTTACTTGGACAGATTACAAGTCCAAACAAAAAAGTAAATGTTCATAACTCATTTATCCAATAACTTTGTGGAAACTCTCACTCATTATAAATATTCATATTCATTATTATTTATAAATGGACTATGGATACGCCTTTAGAAGTATAAGGATAAATACATTATGCAAAAACAAAGATTATTACTGTTGTTTTTGATGAAAGCGTTATGCAAAATATCTCAAAAGAAAAAAAAAAATCATAAGAATAAAGATTTTATATATTAAAAGTATTGAGAATAAGCCACTAGCAAAAGATTGGCAAAACTCCATGTCAAACAAGGGGGAAAGGGGTAAAAGTTAAAAAGAAATATATTTAGACATTATCAGAATATTTCTTTCTTTTCTAATTTTTGCGCACTTTGACCTAGATGCTCCATGAAAGCAACGAAGGATGTTAAGCATACACTCCGTATTAAGACAGTTACTAATAAGGAAATAAATTATATATATATATATATATAAACAATATAGTTAGGAATGTAAATCATAAGCAAATCGGGCTTGTAATAAAAAAAGAAAGAGAAAATCAACCTGGCAACCCTGACAATTTAGTGAATGTTGAGGGGGGAAGCAGCTTGAGCTGTCATGACGTTTTACTGAGCTACAAGCCGCTATTTTCCTTTATATATGTATACAAATGAAAACATCAAACCACAAACATAACAATACGTTACTCCAGATTCATTATTATATTCACAAATATCATTAATTCCATTCTCCTCAATGAATAATAACCATTTTTTAATTTTTCCTTTGTTCCTCACCATGATATAATCTTTGCAGACTGTTTTTTTCTTGTAAAACATTATGTTGAGGTAATGTTGATGTTTCCTTCTTAAGGGAAAAAAAAAAGTGATAACAGCTTCGAAAAACAAAAAGACCTGTTTGAAGAGCCAACTCCACTTTTTTATTACATGCCCGATTTGCATATGATTTACGTTCCTAAATATAGTCTTGTTTATCAATCATTGATTTCGGTCGAGTGTGCATGTATTGAAATTGTAAAAAGGGAGAGAGGTTTTGTTATATTTTTAAATACAGCTATTTCCGATAATAATCTTTGGAATGCTACTTTAGTAGTTACCTTAGTCTTGCAGAAAACGTTCTATTTAGAAGTGACCATCTTGGGGGCATAAACAACCAAATTTTATAAAAATAAAATCCTCGATTTCTTTAAAATTAGGGAGGATGGTGAATTGTTGCCACGAATTGAAATAACACAAAGGAATAATAGGACTTGAACCTTTACCGTCAATAAAAAATATATCTTTCTTTATCATACTTTATTTGACCCTAACATGTAATTACGTCATTATGTATTCACATTTGGAGATTTAGTGTAGCCAATAAATTAATGATTACTTTTGCAAGGATCATATTTTTTATATCTTACTATCTTACTTTTCTAATTTAAAATCCATCTACAAAAAAAAGGCAATTTTAAAATATTGCCCTTTCACAGGAATGTACAGTACATATGATTAATTTTATTTTATTCAAATACCACTATTTTTTTTGTCGTCAAGTTGTATTCTATACGGGTATTTATCTGTTTTTATTTCATTTTTAAAGACATTTGAATAAGTTTACTAAAGATTATTATTTTTTTTTGGAAATAGAGTCCTTTTTATTCAATTAATATATAAGCTATATGCTCTCAACTTGGAGCTGCTTCGATTTATTATGCAATCTGTGACATCAGTAAAAACGTTCTATAGTTTAAATTTTACAGAAACTATATTTACAATAGACATAAATTTTATAAATTCAGAGCGTAGTTACCTACACTATAGTTAATCTATTTTATAAGTATACTACAATTTTATTGTGATTTAAAAAAAAAGAAAGGACAAGGGTATAAACTTCTAATAAAATGAATGAAATTTGCAAATATAAAAAGTTACAAGAGATATGCTAATTTTTGCAAATTTGAGTCTTGTCTTTGTCACTTTTTTAAGTCAAAACCAAAATTAAGATATCAAAAGAGAAAAAAGAATAATTTACAAAATTTGCATTAGTTTTTTGATTGGGCATTTAAGATGCTCATAATTTTATGTCATTTCTACATTAATCCTCATCTCTCTAATAATAAAATAATTATGAAATTAATCAGTGAATACTACAATCAAAGATAGATGGTCTTATATTTTTCTCATTTTTTTCAAGTTATACCGATAACTTAAAATTAGTATTCAAAGCATTACCTTTGAAATTTATTACATACACAGAAATTGTTTTTTAAATTACAAAGTACGCATACATATATGATATAAATACTTATTTAGATTCTTTGTCGGACTTTAATTTGTCTTTTAAACCATTAAGTGTTTTATCAGAGACTTTTTCCATTTTTTTTGCTGTTTCATCAACAGAAGTTTTAACATCATAATAACTATCTTTTGCAATATCCTCCAATGATGGTTCTTTTATTAATATAGATTTAACACGTTTTATGTCAGCTTTCATCACATTCATAGGGCTGCTGTAAGGCCCTTGTTTTCTGTTATACAGTGATGCAGTGTATATACATCCCAAAGTCATTGCAGTTAATCCAAATAAAGAAAACATTTGCGTTTTATGAATAATAGGATGTCCTTGATTCTTTTTACCCTTGTGCGAAGTAACCATTTTAAAATTTTGACTAGTTCTGAAACAAAATAGAAAAAAGCAATCTAAAAATATTGATAAATCTACCTTTTGACAATTAATTTTATTATAAATGCTTGAATGTGAACTTATGAATGTAAAACAATAAATCCTTTAAAACAGCATACATCCATGTAAATTCTTTACTCATCTTCTCTTCTAGACATGGGTGACAATTTGGAGAAAGATTTAAATGCCACAACAGAGAGTTGCAATAACTTCAACAACAAGTTAACAGATACTCTCCGTGGTCTCATTAATGCTAACAAAGATCGCAAGGATGAAATTGATGCCTTAAGATCTGATCACGAACAACTCCGAAAAGACCATGATGATTTTGTTGTATCTGCAGAGAGAGAGAATGACTTGAGAAAGAACGAAGTCAAGTCTCTTGAAGAAAGACAACAAAAGGATAATCAAGCTCGTATCGTAGACATTTCCAAATTGGAGGGAAAACTTGATACAGAAAATAGTGCAAGGAAATCCGAAATCGAAGCTTTGGACAAATGGGCAAAAGGCGAGAATGATGCCCGTAAAACAGAAATTGCCAATTTGGACAACTTTGCAAAATCTGAGAATGATGCTCGCAAGGCAGAAATTGCTGATTTAAACAACTTTGCCAAGACTGAAAACGATGCCCGTATTTCAGACATTGCAGCCCTTAACTCAAGATTGGATTCTGAGAACAAGGATAGATCTGATGAAGACAAGCATCTCAACGAAAGGGTTGATAAGGAAATCAAAGATAGAGAAGAAGCTTTCAAAGATTTACAAAATCGCATGGACTCTCAAAATGACGATCGTAATAAGGATATGGATGAGCTCAGAACACGAATGATGAAGGAAAATGCTTTCCTAAAGTCCTTGGCTGGCAAACCCCTTTCTGTTTACTTTGATGCCTACAGAACTAAGGCCTATGATGGAGGCGGTGAAGAGAACCTTACTTTCAATGTATGTGGAAACAAAACATAACAATATTTTTTTATTTCTTTTTCTTTATCTTATAGGGTGTAAGCTGTAATGTGGGAGGAGGATTAGATCCTGAATCTGGAATATTCATTGCTCCTCTCGGTGGCTCATATATATTTATTTTCCATGTGGCAACTCATGACAACAAAAAAGCCCTTTTGTCTATCCGTCACAATGGGGAAGAAGTGGCTTCAATCTTTGATCAAAATCATAAGGACAACCACAAGAACTCAATGGCTGGAACCACCATTCTACTTAACCTCAAGAAGGGTGATGAGGTTGTTGTATACGCATACACAGGAACATGGCTTGCAGATTTCCCCATGAATCACTACACTCACTGGGTAGGTCTCCTCCTCAAACCCTCTGAAGAAGCGATTCAAGGATTCCGGGATGCAGCTGAGGAAGGAAACTTTGAGGAAGTACCTGCTAATTAGACAAATCATAAAGAAAATAATGAATTAAAATGTGTTTCATACATATTACACTTAAAAAATGGAAATGGAAAGAGTAATTCAAATCATATCCCAATATTTTCTGCCATTACTTATTGCTGTCTAGGATATCCTCATTCTTTCTGTAATATCCTTTTTATATACAAATATATATTACCATTCAATATAAATCAAATAAAAATACTTTAGATTGTTTTGTTTACTGTACTTGTTAATTTATCATTTATTTAAAAATATATTAAACTTGTATAAATACTTTACATTATATTAGATATTTTTTCTTATAGTTAGTGGCCAAGAAATACTCATTTGAAAAAGATCAAATAATTAATTGTCTTGAAAATTTATAACTACATTTACGAACTAGATATACATATATATATATATATATATATATATATATATATATATATATATATTGTAAATTGGAGCTGCTGTTACAATACAGGATTAAGGGTTCTGCCCCTGTTGGTGTTGGTCATACGTAGGGGTGAAGATAGTCCTAAATTATTGCTTCTACTATAGCCAAAAGTAGTCTTATTTCTTTACTCAGATATTTTTAGCAGACAATTGCTCTCCCATCTTGATAGTACTACGCTCTACCACAGTATTTTAGTCAAGACCGTTTCTATGTTTTGCATGGATAGTAGACTTAAAAACGATAACTCCAAATTGAGGCCTAAAATTGATAATGCAGTAAACAATACATATATTATATAATGGTACTATACATAAACTCAATTTCTTCTCTCTCACCACATACAGTGTGAAAGATGATATTATATTAAATATTATTTTTAACCCACAAAGATAATTTTAATTGGAACCTGGTTTATAATGTGAGAAAGTTCAAGAAGGGTAATATGAGAATAATATAAAAATAGTAGGAAGGAGTAAAGTAACTATTAAGTGAAATCTATAACCTCTATGACATAAACAAAATAATTTCATTTTATAGTCATCTCCTCTAGTGTTTAATTTTTTTATTCGACCATTTCATCATCATTTAAAATTATCATAACAACTTCGAAGAGTCAAAAGAAATGTGGTCAGTTTAATTCTTATATATATATATATATATATATATATATATATATATATATATATATATATATATATATATATATATATATAAATAGGATAATATTCCATTTTCTCAATTGCATACATTGTCATATTAGAAAAAACTGAGTATTGCTTCAGAAAGGAAGTGTGATTTCAAATTATGTTTTTATGAGCAAATCAAAAAAGTAATTGAAATGGACGTTAATTTGAATTGATAATAATGTTGGTAGAAATGGTTTTTGTAAAACAATTTTAATTATTTCAGATAACATTTTAAAAAGAAGAAGAAAGAAACAGTACTTCCATCCCATCTGATAGAAATTCACGACAATCCCGTTCACGAGGCACGACTCAGTACTCTTTTACACGACTAAAAACAAGTAAAACGTTAAGAAGTAGGCCTCGCATTGGAGCCAGTGTGTGCTTTTTCCCCTCAGAGGGCAGTCCAGAGCGAAGCATAGAGACGTCCAGCTTACTTTCACCCTTAATTTTATGGTAATTTTAAATAATTGTTAATTTAAGACACATGTAATAAATATTTTGCTTTCTCCGCTCTTTTTAATCTAATCCCAATTATCGTACGTTACATATACATACTCACCGGGTAGAATGTATAATTTTTAAATATTCTTGTCAGGAACATTATATTGTTGCTCTATCTTTTATGATTTATCCCATAATATTAAGATCCTATTTTATGTACATACTTTATCCATTTTAAGAGAAAATAAATCTCTTGTAAAAAAGTCTACATATTAGATATGATATTTTGCGGAGAATATAACAATGTATGCTCATATAATTATCCGGATATAGTAATCAGTAATAAAATTTAGAAAGTGCAATGCTCATTACTAGCTTTAATCCCTCCAAGTTTATCCTTACATAGAATATTAGCACCTATTTGAAATTAACTCTAAACTTGGAAGAATACAGGTCAAGGTTTAACTCAAACATATCGAAGGTTAAAAACACTCCAAAAGTTTAATATATAAAGCCCATACTACAGATTTGATGCAAAAATAGTTTGTATTTTGACTTAAATCATGTATTGAAGCCATATTTGAAGTTAAACATCTTCAAATTGAATTAAAATTAAACACTTTGAAAAAAAAAAACACTTTTATGCAAATATATGTAATGTTAATTTTAAATATACTGAGGAATAGCTGGTTATTTAGTTTAAAAGGTACATTATATATTGTTTAAATCAGAATATTTTTGATTTCTTGTGGGGTGCAAAATAGTTGTTGTTTGAACTGAAAGTTAGACTAACAAACATACATTTTCCAATATATCGCCTGTGAAAAAGCTCAAAGACTTCCAAGAGTAGGACAAAGTCACTAATTTACGAGTTTCAAGTCTGTTTTAAGAGTCTTTTACCCCAAAACCTAGTCAGTTTTAAGTCTTGGAATTTCAAGTTTGAATCAAGTCTTGATTAATTAACCACAAAATGTCAAGTCTTTACAGCTCAAGTCCAATTTAAATCTAAGGTCGATAAAGACACGTCTTAAATTACGTCACAAATCACATGTTATGACTTATCTAGAATGAGAAGGCCCCCTCCCCTTATTTCTTAAATCATATCTGTGTTCATCAATATTCTGTTGACACAGTATTAAGAAGAAAATTGATTACCGTGTGCTACTGAGGTTTCAGGAGTGAGGTCGTGGTCTTTTATAATTTTGGGGTCATGGGGTTCCTCTTTTCTTCTATCGTTCTTTGTTTCTAGACCTTGCACAACTATCAACTGTTTAATCTCTGGACACTTGATTTTCTTTGTTTTTATCCACGTCTTATAGTTTCAAATTATGTAAATATGAAGTGATGCACTTGATAGTCTGCATATTATTTTAACGGTTACAATTGTTCTTGAAATCGTAATCCTTATCATTAACAATTATTTTACATTTACATAACAGTTGAGATATGTGCAGATATCGTCAACGATATTGCTTCCAAGGAGGTTGCACTGGAGTGGCTTTGGGGCCGAGGACTTCTTCTATTGTTCATTATCTGTTCATGTGGTAGGAAGTGAAAGGCAGTGATACGTAAAGGAACCCATTGTTATATACGTCCTCGGAAGATTTGCAGGATAAATTATCTTTCTTGAAGTGAGATCTTGATTGTTTTCATAGGTTTATAAAAATAGCCAGTGATTTTATATTTTACTTGGTGCATTGAAAGTTTTCTTGAATAGTCATTTCGATAACCCCTGATTAATACACTACTGTAATATATATATATCCCTTCCTGTACCTCAATGTAGAGTCCAGGGATTACAAATGTGATAGTTGTGCAAGGTTTAAAAACGATGAAGTTTTTTTTTAAAAAAAGGAAGAACAAGACGAAAATGAAAGTGATGGGGGTAAGCGATATATAAAGTTTAAGGTCATGACTTTAAAATTTAAATTTAGGCTAAACATTGAACAAAAGAAACATTTACGATTATTTTGAGAAAATTTTACTCGAACCAAAGTTGTTGAAAAGTTTGTTCCATGTCTCAGATGACTCTTTTAATTTCATGACGTGACAATGTCATGTACTTTGAAAATACCTTAGCTTATATAAAGGAAAATAACCAACATCTACGAATATTTTGAGACTACCTACTTTTTCAGAATTAGGTATAGACTTGTAAATTATATATATATATATATATATATATGTATATACATATAAATTAAGTACAAAAAATTAGTTTCTTTCAATATTGGAAATAGATATTTCATGTTTTGAAATACCTTAGCTTGGAAGTCTTCTTACAGGCTTTGAACAGAAAAAGTTAATTAACCATTACACTATTATGAAGTAGCTTATTTTTTAGTACAATCTCATTTCGACTTTGTATTCTTGTATTTATTTCAAAATATTTACATTAAGACTTCTTATTCATGTATTTATTTCAAAATATTTATTTATTTTTGAGTGTAATCCCGACTATTCATAATCAAATATTTAAATTTGACAAAGGGCCTCAAAAGGTATTTTTATATAGTTAATTCAAATGTTATTATTTTCATTTTTCTTATTTTGCAAGACATTTTTAAAAAGTTGTTGAGTCACTCCTCAATAATATGTTGGTTATTTTCCTTCATATAAACTAAGGCATTTTCAAAGTAGATGATGTACGTTATTCTAGTCAAGAAGTTAGAAGAGTCATTGAGGACATGAGAGAGAGAAGAAAGTGAAGAAGGAATGAGATCCGAGTCGTAAGTGCTGGAACAGGGCGCCAAGGGGTCATAGGCCCCCACTCTTTGAAAAGCAAAAACAATGAAAAATTGTGATATTTTCGTGTCGTTAATATGATTGGGTTCAGGTCTTAAGAAGAACTACGTTTTGATACAAGAAGAGAAAAGCATGGACTCAGGTTCGAAGAACAAAAATTGTAAGATTTTCTATCTTAAAATACAACCATTAATAGAATCTGTGTGTGTCATTTAATATTTGGTAGTATCGTGAAACTTCATATGTAGGGAAGACCGGGAAAAGTAAGTTCCTTGAACAGTTGCGAAAGGTTCTTTTCTTCGAAAATAAAAAATAGTTATAGCCATGAAACTGACACTAACATTGTAAAATATACATAACTAGGAATATTGACAAAAAATCAGATATTGTTGCTAACTTTTCTTTGAGATATTGGAAGAGTAATTTTTTGAAAGAACAATATCTTTTTAATAATGGGAGTCAATTTTTAATTGTTTTTGCTGATACTTATATCATTTGAATTATATATTCTTTCGCTGCCACTTGATGTAATCTATTAAAATTGAAATCTCACACTCGTTGAGAAGATATTCGAGAAACGTTCTGTACAAAGAGGTTAGTTGCAACAAATGTTGCAATAGTTCACGTATTGTTCATCCTTCTGGATTATTTGAATACCTACAAGACCCTACATGGGGTTAGTGTGAAGTGGAGTAAGCTTCTTTGATCAATAATAAAAATCTTTCATTATCTTAATGTACAATAGTAAATTGACAATTGATAATTAACTCAATACCTAGAAAAGTTTAATAAAATTAATTATTTATTACTCAAAAAATATACTCTAACTTGATTTTCTAACTGTTCCAAGATAATGATGACATTTGACAGATGTTCAACTTTGGTGTATTTACTCAAACCTACTCCCAGTAATTGAGGCAAAAGCTAAAGTGTTACAACTTTCCCCGATAAATTGTATGCCCTAATCTTACTCTGGGTTTACTACATTTCTTTCTCTTAGTAAATTGAACGTATCTATGGTATTCTACGTGTGTTGCTCAAATAAATACTCCTCTCAACTTACCCAATAAGTAATTTATTTAGCTCTAATACAAAACAATACCCAAGACACCATCCCTTTCTACTCAATTATGATTTTGTGTAAACAAAGAGCTATACTTCTAAACATGATATACGTACAGATATATAGATATATATTTGTAATTTGATCTTCATACATTGATATATGGGGATATCTTATGTAGTTGGAGAGATTCTTATTTCTAAACATAACAAAATTATAGTGACAGTATTTCTTTTTTCTTCTTCTTTTTTTTTTTAAAAATAGTCTTGAATAAACAGTAATATTTATGAATTTATTTATTTTTTAGAAATAAAAAATACTTTCGAGTCGTGCTTCATTTTTTTTTTTTAGATAAGAAAGATTTTTATGAAGAGAACAGTTTATTTCATTGAATTAATGAAAGCAACATGGACACCTTAGAAAGGATGTCTGCCCTGGCGTAGATGGTAATGGAGTGGAGGGACATATTTGAATTGGACCTATTTCTTGTCTATGATATTACATAAATATTTATTGTAGGGACGTACTGGCCAATATGGGGCTTAAATGAATCAATACCAAATATTATGATTGAGGAGACTCCGTTGAGCATCCCCCCCCCCTTTACCCAAGGCTCCGAGTGTCAAATTATGTCCAAGGATGTTTGGTCATCCTAGCATAGAAAGGAATTGTTAAGAATCCTTATAACAAATCCTTGTAAAAGCTTAGTAATATGGTTTTTTCAATTGTCGAACAAGTTCATATTTTGCTGTAAAAAAAAAAATACTATAGCATGTTATTTTCGGTTCTTTCCATTCACAATACCTTGTTTGCTTTCTTATAAAAGTGCATGATTTTGTTTATATTCAAGATTCAATGCAGGCTCAAATTATGTATTGTTCGATAAGTTTATGCACATATATTATATATTTTTCATTTTCATTTATATTAACTCCGCATATAAGTAGACATTAAAATATCTACTAAATGTCAAACAAAATTAAAGCTGACTTTATTTTCTCTATAATGAATGGTGGTGATTATATCATCTTCAAATTGGGATGTCCATATTTCTGCATATTTCTTCCATCATAAAAATATTTTAAGAATGTTTTTTAACATGCATATTAATAGTACCTATAATATATCCTGGTGTTTTTTTTGAGTAAATACATTTCGAAAAACTTTTTCATCATGTAGAATCGGCCTTATTACACTTCATTTTCATTAAGTATGTAAAAAATTAATTCAAATTGATATATTAGTCATCAAGTGACAGAACATCATGAAGACTTTCTTACACATAATAAATCATTTTTTTTACTTTCTCTTATATATTTTATTTCTCTCTATTTTATTATGTATACTTATAATTCAAAACTTATTATTATTGTTTGCACTGGCTTCTCTAGATGTTTCATACTTGAAGCTACATATTAATGTACATACATATGTTGAAGTCTTGGTCATTTATCGTCTTCTCTTTGTATCATCATAGGGGACCATTTGCGTGTTATCGTCTTTGGACACAAGTAGTGAAATTTTTCACATCTATTGAGTAACTAACCAATGAATGAAAGACGATGATGATTGATGATGTTATAAGTACATATGTATATATATTATGTTTAATCATATAACCATATTATTCGTGAATATACTTATCTTAATTTATGAGCTCAATTCCCAGCTTGAAATATCAAAAAAAAAAAAAGAAAAAAAGTATAATATTATCACAGCATCTAATTGGAACTTGTTCATAACTATAGTCGTAAATCTTATGCAGTGCCGATATGTAAAAAAAAATAGAGAAAATTAACATGGTTAACATTGACAATCTTACTAAATATTTGAGAGAAGAGCAGCTTTACCCGTCATGACGTTTTACTAATCCACTACAAGCAGCTTTTCTCTTGTATAGTAACAGATGAATACATGAATTATAAGTGGATGGAAGAAAACAATCTCAAATTCATGTGTTAGAAAATTATATATTTTTAGCTAATTTGTCTAACACTAATAAATATTACTGGGATTTGAATTTGAGCCCTTTTTTGTTAACATTGTGATTGCTATATTAACCAAAAAGATTGTATTCCTTTCGACTGCAATCCTTAAAAATGTGTATTATATGCAAGGAGTGTAATCCAAATAACTGCTTGAGTAATCCTGTTTCGGCAAAGTCATTAAATTTGACTTTAAAATTATCCCAGTATGTATAAGCGCATTAAATCAATTTATATTTATATTTTCTTTCAATACTAGATTCAAACTATAGAATAGGATGTGATTAAGAAACATGTCTTTCCTTTAAGACATTTAATTAATTCAAAACTAAATATATGCATAAATTATACATAAATATGTATAGAAATTCAAATTAGCACAAAATAGTTTCAACTCAAAATAAGATCAAGCAATAAATGATATATGTTGCTAGGGATGTCGAAACATATATGAGATATTAATTTTTTCATGTGTGATGATATCTTTAAATTTAGTGACTGAAGGAAAAATTATATATATATATATTTAAAAGACAAATAATGAAAATTACAATATTAATAAACGATTAACAATTTAATAAATTCATACAAAAAGTGAGAGTAAATAAATTATCTTGTAGAGTAAGTGTAAATTCCTTGATCGTCTATAATTGAGATGAAAAATTTTAAAGTTATAACGAGGATCCCAGGTTAGTTCAAAGCCGTAATCACGAAATAAATATAGCTATTTATTCAAGGAACGTAATTGAAGACAATCCTTATCTTCTTAATTGTATTACGAATAAGACCAAGAGACTTGCTTATTCAAATGTCCCACTTAATATCGTTATTCATCCATATTTTGTCATGTTTATATAACTTTATACTTAAAAAATTGTTCTTTCTTATTACGTCATCACAACGTCATTGCAGTCCTAAAGGAAGGAAGTGTTGGCCAAGAATAAGAAATAAGTTAAGGGATAGAATATTTTCACCGTCAATGTCATGATATTACATTTGAATCACTCAAACGTAAATGCATGTATGTGATTGAGAGGAAAAGAAGATACATATAACTGAGGAAAATGTTAGCAGAATCCATAATCCACGAAAGCAAGTTCTTAAAATACAGAAAAACTATTTTAATAAACTTTTGTTCGTAGGCATTTTGTCGAGGTGAGATAGCATGCCTGCAATTACTATGGTGCCTCTACATTGTATTTGCTGATTTTTATTTGACAATATTAAATAACTCAAAAGAAACTACTGATAACTGTAGCAAGCTCTAGACTCAACGTGGCATCAACTGATATTTATCTTTTCTTCCTTAAACTCAACTTTATCTCAACATTTTGTCTGTGTCTACTCATAACGTAATCCTTAACATATATGCCAATTAACATCCAAACACGTTCTGAAATGATTTATAAGTATTGGTATTCCTTGTTTTGGATGTTCGTTGGAAGCATTCTATAAAGATTGAAAATAAATTTAATTTTGTTGTCCTTTATTCATGTACACGCATATTTTCTCGATGTTTGTTTCTACTATATCCTTTTCCTTTTATACACACATACAGGTGCATACATATATATAGAGTTATGAAAAACTACTACTGAGATGACGTCATAAAACAGTTGGAAACACTGAGACATCTCTTCAATAACGAGGAATGATATTTGGTAAATAAAAATATATATTCTATTATCAGAAAGGGAAAAACACTTGGTGTTACTGTTCTATTTTGAAATTATGTTCATGCTTTGTTAGATCGGTGTTGTTTTACAAAAGAATTTTAAAAAATCAGCTTACGTTGCTTGTAGATTTTGTTACAAATGCGAAATAAAATTATGATATAAATACAATTATAACAATATCCATGCTATTTTAAATGTTGAATGTCCTTATCTCTAGATCAGTAATTCATATTTCTCTATCTTAAATAACAACTTTAAGAGAATAAATACATCGATCAATAAAGCTGTACAATAGAAAGGTACATTTTTTGAAGCCACGACAGTTGACAAGAGAAAAAAGTTAAAGCAAAACAATCAAAAGCATAGTTATTTACCTTTATATAAGCTCCAGCAATTTGTTCAAATTTATAACTTGATACACATAAGTATAAATTGATAATAAGGACATAAATAGTAGTTTTTGTTAATTTATTGTACTTATCATTGCTAACTTTATTTTAATTGACTTCACATTTGATAAAACATCAACCTCTTCAAATTTAAACTTGATGCTCAGGGATATCATCAGTTTCTGTCAGTTATATTTTTTCAAATAACATTCCCCCGATAAAATGCTAAGATACCAGATGATATTAGTTGTGGGTAAGCTCACTCATCTCATCAAAATGCACATCACTACTCATAAGTCATAAAGAAAAATGGGCATTTAGTTAAGGTAAGTGAGCATGCCTGCAATTACACTCTGGTACCTCTGCATTTTATCGCCTGATTAGCCACATTAAATAATACTCAATAACTGATAGAAACTGAGAGGACTGTAGCAAATTTGAATTTTTCGAAATCTTGAAAAAGGGTTATACTTTCTTTAGCATGATTTCTTAATAATATTGAACTACATACTTATAATTGTAAGAAGTTCTTACTTCAACAATACAGAGAAGACATAATTTTAATTTATCATTAAGGTAGTGGCTACTTGAAAGAAAGCATAAGTTGCTAACCCGATAATTTGATGAATGTTTGGGAGAAGAGATGTGTCAGCTGTCATGACATTTTACTATATCAGTTATTCTCTTACCCCATTACATTATGTTCTTTAAGAGGGGTAGGAAGGAAATAAACACAAATTCATACTTATCAGATGACTATATTATATCAAGGATTCTAAGGTTACGCGATTGGGTATTTTATCAAATATTTTTAGACGGCGAGTATTACTCCAACACACATTGTTAGTGCTATATGTTTTCCCCTCAAGAGTTAAGGAATAAATAAATTTGGAAAATAAAAAGTTATTTACAGATTTCCAACCACTAAAAACACCAAAAAATAATTAGGATTTACATCTCTACTCAACACTATCTCAACATTTTGTCCATGTCCAGTCATAAGTAGACATAGGCAAAATGTTGAAATTTTGGAAATACATGTGTATTAAGAATCAGGTAATAATTGTTTAACAAATACATACTTGTAAAGCATCTAGGTAATTTGTAGAAGGGTCATCTCATACTAGCTCCCTTGGTATCAAAATATGAGACATTTTACTCCAGAAACATAAATTAAATGCCAAATACAAGGAAATAAAAGTATAATTAAGAATTTTAAATATTTTAGTGCTTCGTTGTGCACTAATTTTGGTCCATGCAGATTACAAATTATTTGTAGAGCATAAATCGTTAAAAACTTTATTATCACAAGTGAATCATCAATATGTGTTTCACTTTTTGAATAATATATATAAAGAAAACTTAATTTATGAAATATGTAATCAAATGGTAGGTTTTCTGAAAATTTCATGCCAGTATGATTCCTCATGCTGACCAGAGCTATACTAAAAATGTTTTTCATATGTGAGCTGCCTGATCTCAGCTTGATATGAGTATTACACAAGTCTTCTTTGGACTCATCATCACAGGAGGTTAAAATTGAGTATGAGCTAATTTATGATTCAGTTATATCCTTGGCTAAAAATGTCTTTGTTGGTATATTTCCTTTGATTTTTTTTTACAAGTCTGTCAAATTAAAATCTCATACCTTAAGATATCCTTCAAATTAGGTAATTCTGACTTTAGGAGTTCTCTTTTAGTCCAATAATAGCAACTAAGATGGTTTGAATACTGTTTTCTTGATTTCAACTGAAGACTATACTATGTTAGCAGAATGTATTTTTTGTTGTTATTGTTATTATCTGGTGGCGTAGTAATATTTTATTAGCTATAAATTAACGAGTATGAAAAAATAGGAAAATATATTGTACAAGTTACGACGTCCTTGAGCATACATGTGAAAATGATCGTTAAAAGAATCAACAGAGGATATTTTTAGTGAAATAAAATTAGTGTATACAAAAATTGCTTTCTTTTCTAGAATTCACTAAAGAAATTTTCCTAGCTAAATATTAAACTATTTTTTTCTTTTATTTACTACAATGTACAAAAAAAGTGTTAAGTCGTTTGATTTAATTAATTTTTTTCTGTATGACACACCCTAATGAATATTCCTATGCACATATGTATTATAATTACATAATGCATAAGGCAATATAATTTCATTGTTGTTTTTTGTTTGTTTTTACTTGCTCGTGCTTCCCATTTACATAATTTTATTCCGAAATAACTTTTACCAAATTTATTACTTTTATGAAAATTACAAATTAAAGATCAAATCACACTCTTTTATTAACAATGTATTAGCCAAAACCTCTTGTATTGCTCTTCCTGGAGCATGTCTTGGAATTCTGTTTTTATAAAACGTTGTGCTAAATGAACTCTTAACGTTTTGTCAAAAAATTGTTTTCAACAAAAAGGTTAGTCATAAAAACACCCTGGTGCATGGGGAGGGAAAATGAGATTATTGACTAAACAAAATTTTGTTCTGTTTTGGCGTAAATTCCTATTCAAAAATGATGATAATAGTTATTTATCAAGGGGTATAGATACCTCATTTTTCAACCTCAACACCTCACTTTTCAGGTAAAAGACTAATATTAATAACCCTGCATCATCATGAATATTTCATGCGCTCTTAAAGATTTGATAAAATGGTCAAGTTCAAAACTAACTAAAAATCAGAGATCTATAGAAAGAAAAAATATATAATTAATTATTTAACTAAATTTTAATTACTTGTACACTAAATTATTTATATTTTTAATTTTATTTAAAATGCCAAAATATTTGATTTGATATCGGTCAATAAATTGTAACTTTTATATCCTATCTCTATCATCTGACATCTAATAATGTCTAAATTATTATAAAAAAATCTAATTATTGGTAGTTCTTTGAAAGTTTGATATCTTCTTCATTAAAAGACTACTTCTTGGAAAAAAAAGTATTTATAGAATAATATTCAGAAATGTTTCTTTCAAATACATTCATAAAAAAAAAAAACCATCGACAAGGAAAATAATAATAACTTAACTAAAAAACAAGTGTTTTTTTTTCATGAACAATATCTTATTTTATTAATGCTTGACACATTCATTATATATCCAAAATTTAGTTTCCTTTGTGTTACAAAATGTTCTTGAGAATTGTAAATATTATTATCTTTATATAATTTTACACCTATTGTAAGTTTAATACATATTATTTTATGTATCTCAAAAATATCCAAAATAGATTAAAGTATATAAAAGTTATACCAAAAAAAAAAAAAATACTAGATAAATATTTATTATTAATATACACATCAGGGGCGTCACTATTCTGTATATAGGGCTATTTCTGCAAAGTTAAAATATTCCCTTTGATTGAACTAAAATACTCCAATTGGAAAACATAATATGAATGATATAATTGACTGTTGTTTCCATGAAGTAGTAAAAACTATAACTCCATCAGAAGTGAAGAAGTCTAAATTCTACGTCATGATGAAAGATTAGGCTCAGATGTGATCTCAATATCAACATAAAATGATATTGTCAAAAAATATTAATACTCTGTACAAGAAAAAAGAGAACAACTCGCTTTAGATAGTACTAACATAAACATGAGTTAATATTCATGATTATCAATAAATAACCTTTTCATTTCAAAAATAAGATTGTAATTTTTTGGAGTCACTTTCTCCTGGAAACTCCTGAGAGAAAAACTGTGAATGTTGTATATGATAAAGGATTACAGTAAATTCAAATTTAAAAAAAAAGTTCTGTAGTTTTTATATAATTGATTTTAATTGGAATTTTTTATGCATTCATTTGATTATGTACGGACAATTCGCCAAAAAACACTTTGCCAATAAATACTATATAAAGATATTTACATTTTTGATGTAATTTTAAATGAAATGTCGACGGATATCACTCTTATTCCTCTATGAAGCATTATTAATTTATTCATTTGCTATACAATATTTTTTTTGTCATGCGGTACAAGTAATTAGTGTTATTTATTGGAGCAATATTTTAATAATGTTCATTATAACGCAGTAACATGTAATTCAAATTTACTTAAGTTACATTTTAGTTAGGTGGGACAAAAAACAACAAGAACTCATGGCCTGGAATTATCAAGTTTATTTACTCCTTAGACTCTAATGAACTGCAGTCCTGATCAAAATCTAGTTTTTGACATTTTTGGAATACATATGAATACACGCTATATGGGTTCATGATAAAACCTATTGGTACAAAAAGAGAAATTTGAAACCTTTAAATACTTAAATTATATTCTTACAAAATTTTACGTCCCAATTCTGTATTCATGATTGACAAAATCAAGGCCATTTTCTCAGTATTATTTGTGTCAATTTGGTACGGTAAGAAAACATTTTAATAAAACAAATCGGTGGATAATTTTAATTATATTTCAGCTACATCCCCGTAATTTGTTATGCTTCAGCTTTGGCTAAACTGCACTGGTTTGACAAACTCCTCTGATCTTTTCAATTCGATTTTAGATATGTACAAGTCGTTAAATCCTATTTCATAGTGGAGTGTTATCGTAAAATTTGTAACTCTTGTTTAATATAAAAGATAGTTCGTATACATATAATGAATATTATGTAACTTAATCTAGGGGGAAATGCCCCCCCCCCCCCTCCCCAACGAGATTTCCAACCCCATGTATGTAATACATACAAGTGTCATGATCAATCAACCCATTAATTAATGTTTTATATTCTAAACATTAAAAAAATACGTAGAAATTTAATGAATTATTAAACTAAATGAAAGCTCAATTTTTATCTTATCTAAGACACAATGAGGTACAACAGAAGACAAAATACAGTGAATATCAGGAAATAGCAGGCCGTAAATATCTACATATGTGCTTTCTAATACATTTGCATGAATATATTTTCTCCTTTTATTTTTGATGATGTCACTGAATCAGGTCTGCTGAATACATATGCACACATGAGCACCTTCTTTCCCTCTCGCTTTTGTATAAAGTTCGGCCAAAGGAAGTTCTATAATTAACTCTATATTCTTAAAATTCAAAACAAGTAATTTCTCGTGTATTTTAAGACATCATACATATTGTGTAATTTATACTGCTTTATCAATAGTGTTTTAAACAAGTGGAAACATGAGTTTCTTTAATAAATTGGAAGACTTTTTGGGTTCGAAGGAGGCGGCCAAAAAATATGAGGTATGTTTACTATGAATTTCCTCATCTCTCAAATATTTTATGCTATATTTTGTTTACGTGATAATTTTGTACTTGATGATGTTATTAATTGTTCAAGAATCAATGTAGAAATCCTATTTTACTTGAAGATGATGCTTTTTAATTAAAATTTTTGGCACAATAGTCTAAATTTAAAATTGATAATACTTCATATTTAATTAATTATTTACAAATAGTTAAATATATGACATATTTCAACCAGAAATAAGTTTACAAATAATATGCCTTCGCTCGTTTTATGAATAAATTATACTTTCAAATATATATAACATAATATTTTTTCAGTTTGGATAGTAACTAAATTTGAATCAAAATTGTGATCATATAAATTGCTTAGGCTGGAAAAATTAGTACGCAGCAACTTTTATTGAATGGTGGAACCATCTATCTTACTCTGTAACTCCAGCATAGACTACTTTTTTCTGCCCCAAATGTTAGGCGTCTTTGGATTATTTTTGAATGCATTACCAAACTTTATGTTATACTCTCTGCGCTTCTGTAAAAACTTATTTTAATAAAAAATCTTGAGTATTCATAAACCCTCGTTCTTGAGACAAAAAAAGTAGACTATATTCTTAAAATGTCCCAAGGGGAATCACATAACAAAAATTAGATCAATATGTTCAGTAGTTTTTGAGAATCTATATATGTACATAGCAAACACGTAGATAGACAGAACACTTCAATGACATTTATAGATAAAATGTGTGGTTTTAAATTGAGTGTGTATTTCATTTTTTTCTCTCACTTTGATCAAGGTTGAAATGGTCCATAATTTATAACATATGAAAATCAACGGTTATGTACATTTTTTATGAGCTACCCGCAATCCATATACATATGTCCATATAAGAGGTCAATGAACCACCTGTTCAAAAAGGCACTCCATTTAGCTATTTATGTCACAACACTTTTATTACATGTCTTTGTATTTACCACCACAAATATTCAATAATAACATACGTACAAAGTTGTAATACATTTTTTAAGAACCTTCAGAGTTTGTATTCTCTTAGTTCAATGGATACTCGCAGTAGCAGTAGTATTGAAATAACTGATGTCGTAGTTATTTCTATGCTGATGCCCTGGAACATTAGTTTGAAACCAGGGTTCAATATCAAATGGGAAAACTTTAAAATGACCTTCAGACTATTTTTCCATTTCTTTACTTTAGATGAAATGTACACATGGAATCATTAAATGGAGCAATTTTTAAATTCATAATTTTTTTTGTCTGATAATGGAAATAAAGCATATCATACCCATTTCAACATTGGCATTCTAATTATCTAAAATAGATACAAATTACCAAAAACAATGCTATTGATAAATGTGTTGGTAACATAAAGAAAGTGGAATAAAAATATTTCTAAATATTTCTAAGCAATTACTGATACGATGATAGATTGTCTCTTTTTGCTAAAAACAAGACAGGGAAAATAATTTCAACGCTGACTATATGTATCATAAAAAAGAGATTTAAGTTCTCAAGACCAAAGTATTTTTATGTACATACATTGTACATAGTTGAAAAGCAGTAATGTTTAAGGAATAGCTATACTCGAAAATCAAATGAGATGTTTGTGGCTACATATGTGGTTATATATCATCGGAAAAGATATTATTTTGTATCTATTATTCCTGCAAATATCTTATTTATTTAGGAGTAATGAGTGACTAAGGGCTTGGAAAGTGTGACTTGTGGCAAGGAAAAAGGTCTATTGATTAATTGATATTAAAACGACAAACTTAATAAATACACGTTTTTCCTACCATCATAATATGTATTAGTAATATTAGAATATCAATTATGAATAAATAATTATTTGTACATAAATAAAAATAAATAAACTTAAAAAAGCAAAGTTTAATATACAAATTTACCTACCTATTGTAAAATTAATTAATTATTTATTTATTTTTTAAGCATCCTTCTGCATAATAAAATAGTTTTGTATGTATTAAATGAAATATACTTAGATTTTGCTACTCAATTTTGTGATGATGTTTATGAATAATTCAAAGCAACAGGAATGATTCAACTTATTTTCAGTCAAAAAAGAATCGATTAGAGCATGGAGATCAAATTCAAATATTATTCGAATCCAAAACCATACAAGATCTCTTCAAAAAAGAACAATTTACAAAGACAAAATCAACGTTGGATGCCAAAAGGTAAATACTCTACTCTTTGCCGTAAAAAAGCCAATCAATGAACTTCTAATGACAGAATAAAAGAGTCATTTTTTATTTGATTTTTTAGTTAAAAATGATCAATTTATTCTATTCACTATACATATACATACAACCTGATGCCCATTAAATTACAAATTTTAATTTTTTTTTGGTTTTGGGTATAAATGTACATATACATAAAAGGAATATAAGTACGAAGTTATATACCTACTGATAATATCTGCAACTTGTTGATTAAAGTATAAATGACTAGAGATGATAAATTTGTCAAGATTAAAACTATAAAACAAAGTAGTGAAACGCGCCTATTAGGATGGAGATATTTATTTGTCTATGGGACTTATTTTGTTCCTGTAAGATGTCGCTTTTGAAGTACATATATATATATATATATATATATATATATATATATATATATATATATATATATATATATACATATATGTCTTCCCTTTGTAGAATGGAGGTTGTATAGGTAGCTATGAAGTAATTCATGGTACCCTCAGAACCTCTGAAAGTCAACTCTTGGATAGGTGAATTTGTAAAAAAAAAAAAAAAAGATCACATGGTCGTCATATTGTCAATTTGTTTCATAGCTTTGGTCAAGATAGGGTTGAAATTGATGAGAAGAAGAAAAATATCTGTTGATAGCCTGTATTGTTGTTCTTCTCAATAATTTAAAATAGCTTCCACTTAAGTATATTGATTTAACCAGGGGAACCATAAAATAATTGCATGCCTTTTAATCACGCTTGACAAATTATGGTTTGTTGTATCATATGCCAGCATTCTAAATTATGCTTTGGTATTGTATACCCTTTAAGTTCTATTGTTCCCAAACTAATATTATTTAATATCATAAATACCTATAGGTACATATATGAATACATGGATACCACAAGGTATGCAGTACTTGCAAAAAAAACTTAATCAAGAAATTCTTTAGATAAGTGTTATTTTTGTCCATTATTGCACAGCTCGTACAAAATAATACATAAGATATGCATTAGGAATTATCAACACATATTGACTCTCTCTTTATGGATCCCAGGGGAAGAATTTCCGGTGGGAGCCTTCCTTTTCGAAAAGCTGTCCCCCTAGATTAATTTGTGACCCAGGGTAAACTAAGTATCATTGATTTAAAAAAACAACAACCAAGAATGAAAACTTTTTTTTCTTTAAAAAAACTATAAATTGTCAATTTAAAAAACCGGCCACCCCCTTCCACCTTGAATTATTTTCTAAATTTTTTGATATTGGGGTATTTTTGATGGAGTAATGAGCAAAATAGAGCTACGGTTCATGTCTTTTTGTACCAAGAATAGGAATACTACTTTTATTAGAAATATAGTTTTATTATAAAAAAACATTGGAACATAGAGGGAGAAGCATCGACCTCTAAAGAAAGAATTAAAATATTTTCTCCATCATTAATTGTATATTTTATGAAACATACATAATAATTTAGAATATAAAATTGTTTAAATGTTAAGTTTCTTCTCAGATATGGTAGCAATACAAGTAATATATCCCCCCTCCCCTTAAAACCATATACTATGTTTATACAGGAAGCTGATATTAACAAGGATATATTGAGCTGTAAATCCTAAGCTCTGCTTGTATATAAAACGAAATTGACAATAGCCTTGATAATTTGATGAATGTTTGGAAGGAGAGTAGTATCAACTGTCATGACGTTTTATTATATCAGCTATTATCTTACCCTTTTTACAGGGAAAAACCTTGACGGTGTTTGAGATGAAATTAACACAAACTCATGCCTATAAGAAGATTGTATTATATCAAGGATTCATTTTATTGACTAGTTATATTACTCCATTATCCATTATACTTTGTTCCCTGATACAAGCTCTACCCTCAAAAATATATTAGGAAAATATAAAATTATGTACATATTGCCAATCACTAAAAACATCGCTCGTGAAAAAATACTTAGGTTTTACAGCTCTAAGGATATTCATTAGTACCATAAGTCTTGCTTCTGCCTTCCCATTGCACTCTCCAAAAGACCCATCCCTATCCATTCCTATTGCTCGTATATTTTTTTGTGTAGTTTTTAAGGAAGTGATTGAGTTTTTTTCTGCCAAAACGGCAACGATCTATGAGGAAAGGAAGGTTTTTTTTCCCTATTACCTAATTGTCGATTTTTTACTTTGATCTTTGACCAACAAAATTGTACAATCGAAGGAAAACAGAAAGGAGAAGAAAATAGCTGCTAAAAAAAGAATAACAATAATAAAAAAGAACAAAATAAATCAAACAAAAAATATCTGCAACAAAAGAGCAAACATGTCTCTGACAGGCTTTGTGATTGACTTAGAGATGCCTACCTAAATGCAGCTTCAAGTTAGTGTACATCATATGAACAGGATTAGAAAGCTTGAGCTCCCTGTTCTTATTTTGTTATTTTTAATTATTGATTTAAACTCACATTTAAAGCTTTCCTTTTTATTCTTATTATTTTATTTTGTTTCGGGCTAGACGGGTAGAAATCAACAGTATTCTCAGCATAAACAGACCAAATATGCACAGTTAATTTGCAATTGGGCAAAAAGTCTATGGAAAAAACGACATTAAATAAGGGATCAAGTGGTCTTATGAAATCATAGTTCCACTTTGCCTCTCGGACCCATATTCGAACTATATATGTACATATTATATATAACATGTAATTCGAATAAATTTCCTTCATGTTCTAAATTTTATGAATTTGTTTTTCTTCATGAATGATAACTAATAATAAAACAGAATAGATCATAAATATTCATATTGAAAATACAATGTGATTCATACTTGTGAATTGATTCAAGTGTCCAACCAACAAACCAACCGGTAGAAAAGTTGATCAATTTCCTTCAATTTCATAACATTGTTTCCTCTGACACAAATTTTAAATACCATACTATCAAAATGACGTATTTTTGTACATAGTTTAAAGTAGATAAAAAAAAGTGACAAAGAAAGCAATTAAGGGAATGTCAATTGAATTGAATTTATTATCATACCCAAGTCATTATTCAGTAAACTTAAGAAACCGTAAAATGAGGGCCATAGTAGTTCTATGTACATATTACTAGACCTGGAATGCAAAGATGAAATACAATACATTGCTCTAAATAAATATTTACAACCGTAAAAATAAATGTTGAGGAGAAATGAGATGTATTTTTTTTTATTCTTATGAAAGGAAGTAGGTTACATGCATACATATATGCATCAATGACTAGAAGAGTATCCTCTCAAGTGATTTTTGAAAGCAACTTAATATATTTAGATTAATTATAGAGCATGATAATAGATGCAAACATGGTAACAAATTTTTTAGACCTCCTTATCTTGACTGACGCTAATAAAATCTAAAATGGACTACATAGAAATATTCAAGGACTTAGACTTGTGAGTAAAAAAAAAACATCTAACTCGACCCAATATTCGATACAAAAGATTTTGAACTTTTCCAATAGAGGGACTTTATCCCAGCTCTGCGACATAGCTTCATAAAGTTTCATAAATATTAACAATATTCTAATTTGAATAATATTCAATAAAATAAAATTCAATAAAAATACAAATTTATATTTATAAATTTAATTTACTTGGTTTCAAGGAGAACCTAATAAATACTATATTCAATAACAAGTTAGCTTTATGATATCAAATAATCACATATGATCTTACTTTTGTGAATATCCTTCCATACAAGTGTCTTATGTTTTATTTACATAGATTTCGTGATCTTGGAAATGAAGCTTACAAAAACTCTCAGGACATCAAAGCATTGGAGTTGTACAGTAGGAGTTGTCAAACATCTACCAATGATAATGAACTTGCTTTAGCTTTAGCCAATAGATCTGCTGCTGCACTAAGGCTGGAAAAGTGGAAAATTGCACTACAGGAATGACAAATATGAAAATATGACAAATTAACTTAATCAAGGGTTTACTTAGAAAAGAATCCCACGACCTCTCCAATTTGGATAAAATTTAGTGGGTAATTTGGTAAAATAGATATAGGCTAATAACTCAAAAGAGTAAAAATGTGCATTAGAAAAAGAGTTTCACAGTTTTGAATACAAATGTGATTGGATAACTTTAAATCATGGTTAATAAAAGTGGTATAGCTAAATATGATCGAAAACTTTGAAACTCTTTTTTTGATTGTTTGGCAATAGTGCACATTTTTACTCTTCCAAATCATTTGTCATTTTTTTCTATTACTCAAAATAATTTCATCTAAGTTGGAATGGTTAAAATCATGGGATCCCTTGTTAGTTCATTATTAAAATAATATAAAGAAATTTAATGTAAAAAATTAATTTGGAATTTGACTTTTATAACTATATGTATGTATTTCACTGCTCATTTTAGTAATTTTAAAGTTAGTTCATAACATTTTTTTTGTAAGTTTGTCATATTTTCACATCTTTGTTTATAGTAGAACGTAGAATTAGCCATAAATATAGGAAGTTATCCACAAGAAAACTTATATAAACTGCACGAACGTCGAGCAAAGATTTATGTACAAATGGGCAAGAGAAAGGAAGCATCATCAGAGTATCTAAAGGCTTCAAAACTAGTCCCAGACCCCTCCAAAGCTTCAGAATTTACAATTTTGTCAGAAAAAAGCTTAGAAACATTTGAGAAAGAGATTATTGTACCTGAAAAGTAAGACACTTAATGATAAATAATACGTACATATGAATAATAAGTTGCACAAATTTATTTTTCATGACATTAGAGCAAAAGATGAGGGGTTGGACTCTCTGCCATTCACTCCAAATACATTTTTTCCAGGATTTAGCAACGCCGTCAAGATTGTGTATGAAGATACCAAAGGAAGATATGGAGTAGGTAATTAAGGTTTTATTATCTCATCTCACTCGGGTATTTGTGTACAAATTATGATTGCAATTTGTACATTACATAAGGTCTTAGATAATTATAACATCTATTCTAATTACAACTACAACTAATTACATATATTATGTAGAAATTTTATTTTCATCCATTAAACTTAATCATTTCTTATTACTGCATACTTATGAGTGATCTTACTTTGAGCTTTTATATTTTCTTATGAGCAACATATAATTACTAATAATTAAATAATTAAAATGATTAGAAATTAGACATTTATATATTTTATTGAACATCCCTTTGACTTTCAATCATTTTGATCACAAATTTGCCCTTAAATTAGGCATTTAAAATCCTTCATCTCATTGTTGGTTACAACTTGTACAATCCGCCTATAAGTACAAGTTACAACTTGTACACAATATCTACATACATTCATGGATAGGTGCATATATTGTCCCACAAATATCTGATCGTTTAATTTAATTAATAAAAAAATAAACAATAATAATGAAGCTACGTTTAGAAAAGTGGATAAAAAACTCAATCAGAGCACTAAAAACGACCACTTCCTTACAAATAATCAACCTATTCTACGCAAATAATGTAATTATTTAAGAGTAGATTATACATTTTGAGTACAGTCAAGTACCTTTGTACACACTCGAGTCTCTAAATATCTATACATTTATAATGAATATTTAACAAAGTAATTTAATTAAAAATTGATATTCATAATGCAATGTTATGAATACTCAAAGGAAACATGCTTTTGTTATATGTACATACAATATATGTATATTTTCATATTTTTGAAACATAGAGTTAATTTTAGTTAGAAAAAATAATGGTCTATCATTATGAATATAGAAACAAAGATTAAATATACTCATGTAGATATTAAACAGTATTAAAGTATTAAAGCTTTATCTGCCCATTCATTTTGTAGAAGTCATTTTGAAAGTAAAATGATACGTATTAATCTTAAATATGATATTAAACCACATTCTCTTCATATAAAAGCATATGGAAATATATCAAGCCATTCTTTCAGTTATGGAGAATCTCAAAAATGAAATTATATATGTATATTATTCAGTTCATCTTTGAGTTCTAGACATTTTTTTTATCATCAATACCATTGCTTTGATTAACAATTGCAAAATCGACTACTTTTGTGTTTGTAGCTATAAATTTGTATTTCGTAGACATTTATAGACACATTTTTGTATTTGAAAAAAGCAATCAATTGATTGTAAATGTAACTATCTCTGTTTATGTATGCTATGAAAAAAATTATTTGATCTCGAACATAGTGTTTGACTTTCCTCTAATAAATGTAAATGGTTTCAATTAAATTTTATCCCTTCATGATGTACCCATTTTCAATCTAATTTATGCTGGTGTGTAAAATATTGCTGTATAAAAATATATACATATATACGGCACCCCATTAAGACACCTTCGATTTTTAACAAGTATATACTTGTAAAAAAAGTATACATATATTATATTAACTATTGCAATTAACTATATACCTATAGTCACATTCTTAGAAGAGATAGGTGTTTTTCCAGTAATGTGAATTTTTGGGCGGTCTTTCACGGATATATGAGTGTGACTATTTTATAAGTTATTTCGTGAAAGACATTGCTGGATTAAATATGCATACCATAAATTCATTATATAATGACAAAGAAAAATGTATGCTAATTTTTTTGCAATGAATATTGTAGTTCTTAGAATTGCTGAATAAAAGTATATCCGTTCTGAAGTCATTTTTATCTGCCTTTTCTTTCTTAGGAGTTCATTAAAAAGTAATTTATTAAGTATTTTAATAGTTTCATAAACTTTAGTACAATGTCAAAATACAAATTTACAGGCACTAATGAAAAAGTGGTAATGGTCTTTAGTGGTGTATTGTTGAATATGTAAAATATGTACATATTTTATTTTATGAATAGAACCTTTTTAATAATTAAAACAATGTCAACAAACACCCATTTCCCAAACAATTTATTTAAAAAAAAACCAAATTTTATATAGTTACATATGTATATAAATATGTCCTGTGGAATATATGTATGTACTTGTGAAAATATATGTTACGACGTAGAAGCATTTCATTAGTTATGTATGGTATATACCATATTTACATACAAAACTATACATATAAACCAGTATATCTACTAGAGCAAGGGTTGTGGTAGAGTCAAAGCTATGAAACAAAGTGGTGAAACAACAAACACGTAGTCAATTTTTGTACAAATTCATTGGTCTAAGAGTTGACTTTTTTATTTTGCCAGAGAGCGCTATAGCTTACTACGCATCTTCAATGAATTTATTACCTTGTTATTCCAATTTAAAAGATGTGTATTCTGCTAAGGGAAGACAAATATGAATATATATAATAGGTGAAGTAAGAAGTTCTGAGCGTTTTTTCACTTTATTTTGACAATAAAATTAATATAGTTAGGACTATTCGATTTAGATCAAATATGTGCCATTTTGTTGGATAATTTTTGTTCATTTTAAAGGCAATTTCATAATTCCGCGATTGAAAAAGTCTTCGTCCCTATTAGTAAAAAACTTGTTAAGCTCATTTACACAAGCCTCTCTAAGGCAAGTTTTGTACTATCAATTAATTTTTGCAAATACTTGAAAAGGTAATAATCGGTTGGTGCCAGGTCTGGAATATACGGTGAGCGCGAAAGAAGCTTCCATCCAAGCTCTCGGAGGCTTATGGCGCGTCGTTAAAGATGTACATGGCCTGGTGTTGTCTCGATGGAATACAACACCCTTTCTATAAGTCAATACTAGCCACTTCACTGTGCTTTGACCATGATCTTTTTTAGCTGTTGTTCTCTTATATGACCCATTTTTTATCGCCAGTCACCATACGCTTCAAAAATGGATCGATTTCGTTACATTTCAGTTACATCAATTCGAACCAAGAGATTATTTTACGTCAATTGGTGTGGCATACATACATCAAGCTTCTTCTTAAGACTGGTCTTATGCAAATGTTCTAAACGGTTATATGGCTAATCTTCAATTCCTGGGCAATCAAATAGGTACTCACATGCCGGTCCAACTCAACGATTTTCATTGTTTTATCGACATTTTCGATGATTGGCCTACCAGAGTGTGCCTCATCTTCGACAACCATATTACCAGAACATAATCGTTGGAACCACCGTTTTACTGTTGCATTTGATACTGTATTGGGTCCATAAACAGCACACATTTTTTTTGGCTGCCTTTTCACCTTGGTCGTAGTGATACTAGAATGGATCGCTTTTTCTCTTTTTTTGCTTCCATTTTGGAATGCTGTAACACACAACTGCTTCACCAAACACAAAACAATTAAGTATTTTTATTTAACCTATTATGTGTAGGGTATATATTTAATTCAAAAATGACATCTTGCAGAAAACAATTAAGTATCATATACAAGGGAACAGGCATGTTTCGCCGCTTTGTTTCATAGCTTTTCACAAGTCTTTTAAGATACTAAATGAATAGCTGTGTCTTCTTCATTAATTCTTTTTCTTCCTCTTTTGTTGATTAATAATGTATATATCTTTGAAATGAGACCTTCAGCTATTAGGCAACAATGTTGCTAGAAGTGTTTTTAAACCATCCCAAATGTCTTATTTTTTCGTCTGTCATCCGGCAAGAATATTCAGTTCATTGTTTGTGAAGTTTCATACAACAACGCATTTTTGTTCATTCTTAAAAATGTCGAATTTCTTACCTTGAAACTACGATTTGCGGACTTCGTTGATTTTTCGTTATCATTTGAATCTTCACACTTCTAAAGCTCATCAAATACTTGTAGTGGACGTGATCTAAGGAGAGCACAGAGTGGTCCACCCGAGCACAATTCAAATACATTGGCCAAACCAGATCGCTTCGGCTGCAAGGCAATGCTGTGTATTTTCTAGGATCATCGTGTTATGATTTGGTACGATTGTTAAGAACCGGTGAAACTGTTGACGGTGCATGCTACCAACGACAATTGGCCGATTTGAACAGCGCTATACGCCTAAAACGCCTACATTATTTCAATCGACGTCACCAAGTAATTTTTCTTGATGACAGTGCACTGCCACATCGAACAAGAGCGACCCGGAAATTGGTGGAGACGTACGATTGGGAACAATGCTCATCATACTTGTTACCATCAGATTATCATTTGTTCGCACCGATTACAGCGATTCAATTCTTACGCAGAAGCCAAAAATGATGATTGGTTTGCAGCCAAAGACGGCCAATGTTTTTGGCGCAGCATCCACAAAAGACCTGGTATTTACACATATTATTTTTGGTTTGATGTCTCTTTATTATCTCTCCCCCCCCCCCCCCCCCCCCAGGTAGCCGTGTCTCCAGTTCAAACACTACTCTACTAGAGTGTCCTGTTTTTGAGAAAAAGTTTTTTAAAACTCCTTCATGGTCTTTTCTGCTCAGGGCTGATGCCAGAGTAAAATCAATGCCCCCCTCACTTCTTCACCTTGGTTAATTATGATTTTATTTGCAATATCATAATAAAGTCATGTAATGTAAAGGGGACAGGTGATAAAGTGAGGGGTTAATGCTTCTTCTCCCCCCCCCCCCCGGGTCTGTTACTGCTGGATGCAGGTTAGGAGGGGGGGGGGAGGTTGTTCACCCCACTAACATAATTTATATTGCCAAGTTAATAAGAATAAAACGTAGTCACAGTCCTGGCTGAAAGTTATGAATAAAACGATATCTCTAAAAATTTGGTTTTCTTATAGAACTTTTAGCATGGCACCTTAAAGATGAAAAAAGGTCCTTTTTAGGTAAAAATTGTGCACATTGAGACATCTTGTACCATTCCAATTTTATGTCAAATATTGTAATTTTGTGTCAAATATTGTAATTTTATGTCAAATATTGTAATTTTGTGTCAAATATAGTAATTTTATTATTGCATACTTAGTTTTCAAAAGTTTAAATTGTTTCAGAAGACTTCTACCGCAACAGTTTCCCACTATTATTCATTCAAATAAATAATAATAATAAAAAATAGCTGCTAATTTGTTGAAAAAGAGTTGAAAAAATTTAACATCATTTGCAGCAATATATTTTTTGGACGCTTTTCAAGCATCTAAGGGACTTTAGTTTTCCTGATCGATTAAAATCAATGCAACCATTAGATTAGAATGTTGGAAACATTATAAGTTAAAATTGGACTGGTAAAAATTGTTTGAAAATGGGTAACCAAAAATGGCACTTATATTAACTTTTAAAAAAACTTTTTACAAAAATGGCATGAAGGACCTTTAATTTTGAAAATAGTTTTTTTAATGCCTGCCAGAAGAAAATAATAAATGTACTTTCATATTTTAATATCTTTTGTATTATTTATGATCCGATATCAAAAGTTATTTTTTTTACAGCAAACATTTGTTTATTTTCTTCCCATTTGTTAAACATCAAAGAAAGTTACACGTATTATATAAATTTTTGTTGCTTTGAATGAATGAAGGAATTATTTCAAAATATTATTTTTCTTTTTTTCAAATAGCTGCTCGAGACATTCAAGTGGGCGAATATCTTGGAGTTGAGAAGCCTGTTATGAGCCGTATCAAAAAAACATATCAACTTAGTCATTGCAATGGATGTTTGAAGTAAGTAATATCAAAATGTAACTGAATATACCCTATGGAATAGAAAGAGGCATAGTAGCAATGGCTAATTATAAAATATACTTTTGAGTCGGTAACTACAAAATAACTAATTACCTAATAAACGTAATAAATGATGCGTTACATTTTATAGATGGATTTATAATTCTTTATAAATAACTTTTGTATTGAAAATATTATATGTAAAAAATATATTGTATCACGTTTTGATACCAATACCTTTTTGTACAAACAAAGTTATGCAAAGCTACTCTTAATGGTATAAGGCATATATAAAGAACGTGTACTTAGTAAGGATAGTCTCAATAGACATTATTTCCAGTAAATATAATAGAGAGATGTATCTTTTAACAATCCAATGTAAAGATTACTCTTCATAAAACCCATACAATTGAATCTAAATGTCTTTGACATTAATTTGAGAACAAAAGTACTAATAAACAACATTTTGGGAAGACGATGCACATAAAAATAGCTAGTTAAAACAATATACGTAAATTAAATTACAAAAAATTGTATAAGCCCATTTGAATAGTTTTATGCTTAAAAAACCCTTAAGATAAATATATTGTTTAACTTTTCTGTATATTTTTTATGTGGTAATTAATCTACAAAAAATGAGGTTACAAGGTCGTACGAAAGCAATTTTTAGCGTGGGCTCTAATTTCTTTCTTTCTTTTTCTTTTTTTTTTTGTATTTTTGGATGAAATTATACATATGATAGCTTTTATTAAGGTAAAAACATAAATATTTCACCTTTCTACAACTAACATTTTATTGATAAAATTATTTTTACCAAGAGATAGATATCATCATTTAAAGAAAAATAATTTCAACCAAAGTTGAAGGAAACGTTGTTGATCCTAAATTATGCCTTTAATGTAAACGATACACATTTATAAACAATGATTTCAAATTTACTAGGATTTTCTCATGCATAATTTTGAAAAAAAAACACTTTAAATTAAAACATTGTAGCAGCTCATTTTGAGGATTCCAAAGCCTCAAGTAAAATATATTCAGAATCAACAAATTGAAAACAAAGCAAAAAAAAAAAACAAAACCCAAAGCATTCATGAACATACCCTATAAATTTGAAATTATGGACAACAAATTAAGTCAAATCTGTTAAAAAACATTCGTGTTATATAAAATATTATATCTAATACAAACATATATAATTTTACTTTACTCGTAAAAAGTTCCAATAATATCACACAGCCTTTCTTTCAATTTTGGTTAACATTTTTGTATTAAAAAAAGATTTACGATTTTACCTTTATTCAAGCTACACGGATGACTTTGTACAAAAAGAATTACAATGATTTAATGCAAAGTGTTTCTTTTTAAAGAATTTTTTATATATTTTCAGCATTTTTTTGAGAAATGTTATAAATTATTTTAATATCCCCTGTTTTTGCAGGAAAAAAAATGAATTATTCAATTTATTTTGTTTTTTAACGTACAGAGTACAATTTATTAACATAGATACTTCGTGATAATTTGCAATTTAAAAAATACAAATATTTAGAAAACTAGAACATGCAGAAAAAAACTAATGACAGATTTAAAAATTAAGAATCAAAAATAATTTAGAATCTATTAAAAAAAATTCAAGTAATTCAAGGTCCGAACAGAAGTTGTTGGACAGTGTGGTGTCTTAATATTCATATTAAAGGATATTTCTTCTAATTTTAATTTCAAATCCAATTTACTACATAAAGTATAACTGAAATATGTCATACTGGTGCATCTATTCGTCTATTGACCCTGATTTATGAATTGTCATTTATGTCAAAATTCTCTAAAACTATATAATTTTATTCCTTGAATAGAGACATAATTTTAGAAATCAAATACATATAATACTTCCATTGCAGATCTCTCGAAGACTCTTCCTTCCTTCCATGCCTACATTGTGAAGATGTGAATTATTGCTCTTTAGTATGCCGATCCGAAGCCTTTGAATCGTATCATAAATATGAATGTGGTCTTTCCACTTTCCTAGAAGAAGCATTGGTTAAAGTAAGATTATTTATCAGACTCTATATTTCATTTAGACTTAAATTCCATTTGTAGTTAATTCTATTAATTATAGCTATTTTCTTTATGGCCATTTTAATATTACATAGATACATTATAGGGTGTCTCATATGCTCTTAATTTACCCAAACGTTCGTGAAAGATCCGGAATATTTAACTTTATTAGAAAGATATTTACACTCAAAAATCAGGCAATAAATTCATAACAATACTTAATATACACTTGTAAAGTATCTATGTAATATGTATAAGAGCCAACTAGGAATGAAAACTCCTTGGTATATATGTAGAAAACATTTCATACTGCCTCTGAAGCATAAATATAAATTAAACTCCAAATATCTACAAGAATGAATATAGTCTTTAAAAAAGAAATTGTGCTTTCTTGGGTATGATCTATTGTCAATGGACATAGACTTGTATCATTTGATAAACATAACTCGTTAAAAACTTTAGTCTCTCAATTTACACCTTCAACTTTTCATTTCATGACTTAAATAAAATCAATTTAGCTTAGGAAATAATAAAAAAAAACACAAAAGTCAAGAAATTCTCCGATGACTTGATAAAACTATTTACCCATGTCTATGTACATTAATGTGGAGCTTAAATTAATTTTTCTAGAAAAGTTTTTAGATATTTTTTATTTAACAAAGGATATTTGCTGCAGTAAGTTCTTAATTTAATGTATCTGAAGACTTAATTTTTTTATAAGATCCCGAAATTTTAAAACTTTAGAGCTGTTCAGCTATCTCTGAACAACATATATCAAAAGGATTCAAAATTAGTCAATCTTATTTTCGTATCCAAAGACCCTTTTTGAATCTAAATATCTTTACTTTTCTACTAGAATGTGTTTAAACAATATCAACCCTAATATACATGTGTTATACATATGTACAAAAGAAAACTTAAACGTAGCAACCAAGTTTAATAATGAGGCATTATTGTATTATACGATTATATTTAAATACTCTCATTACTTAACAGTTAATCTGTTTCTTTTTTTATATTAGATATTTTCTCTCAAATAGAATATTTCATTATTATTTATATACTTTTTAAGTAATATAAAATGCCATTAATATAGGCTTAGTAATTAAACCTATAAAGAGTCTGATGATAAAAAATAACTCTACCTATAAAGTAATTACATGCCTTTTTATGTTGTAGATGAAAGGTAAATCTTCGGAAATAGATGATTATTATAGACTTGGATTCCGTTCCATATCACAAAAACCTATGGAATTTTTTAGAAGTTCCTACGATGAACTCATCAACGCCTCCTCTCAACTAACAAAAGATCATATTTTCAATCAAAAGGATTATAAAAGTTTTTCAAGCCTTGTTGACAACTATAAAGACGATGAAAAGGATAATCTCTGGGCACAAATTTCTGCCTGCTTCATCATTCGTTCACTACGGGAAAAAGGATATTTTGGTGCATCAAATTCAAAAAAGTTAAATTCAAAGAGTTTGTGCAATGATGAACGAATCGTTGCAAATCTGAGTCGTCGTTTCATTCAGATATTAAAGTATAATACTCACGGAGTTTTTGAAGCTGTACATCCCATTTATTTTCTAATTACTTTTTCCAATTATTTCATCGGCATTTTTGTTTGTAGTACTCGTATAAGGATGTTAGATCACGTGTATTTGCAAATGGTATCTATACAAACCTGGCCATGCTCAACCATTCCTGTGCACCCAATGTAACAAAGTTTTTTCGTGGGGATAAGGTCTATATCCTCGCATCTGCTTTTATACCCAAGGGAACGGAAATATCTGAAAATTATTTTCCATACTATTTATTTATGGACAAAAATACACGTATTCCATGGTTAAAAGATCACTACTGCTTTGAATGCAACTGCTCTGCATGCTCCTTCAATTATCCCCTTCTTACAGACATGCAAAAGTCTTGTCCTCGTAATTATTTGTGTTCAAAATGTAAAGTTGTTCTGAGTAAGTATTTTAAATAATACAAGTAGAGTGTTGTAATCACTGGAGGGGAAATCAGAATTTTTTTCAGTTATAGTAGTAGGTACATACATTCAGAGGAGAAGAAAATAAAATTATACATATGTATGCTATACATAAATCATTCTTGGTGTATAACAAATCTTTCATTCATGCATTTGGATGGGTCTGTAATTGAACTGTTGAAATTGGGTCAAAGATTTCAGATTTATATTTTATATATATGTATAACTATTAAGTATAATATATACATACATATGTACATACAAAATCCTTTTTAGATTGAAAATATGCTACTAAATTAAGTATCAATTCAAAACCTTAATGGGTATTTTTTTTTGCCTCATTTATACAGGAAATTAAATATAACCAATAAAAAAACCGTAGTTATTGCACAGAAGTATTAATAATGAAGAACCTATTCAAAGAGTAATTAAATCTGTTTACATGCATTCAAATCCAAAATTAATTCAGATAATTATAGGGTAAAAGACATTCATAAACATGTTGATACTTGAATGAATATTTAAAAATATAGACATTGTGACGTCTGCTACTTTGAACTATATTTTAATATACAATGAGGTCGAGATTAGCTTTGTTATAACAGTATTTTTTGTTCCACAAAACCAAATGATTAAATTGGTTTTATTTGAACTAATTAGTTAATTTAATTATATCAAATAATCTGTGTGCAGCACTTTGAACTCAATTTCCCTATATATTATACCCAAATTGACTTTTGTGTATATTTCTATGTACTATCCAAAAAAAAATCTTTTTGTATAATACTTATTATTTTTATGGCTGAAACGATATAGATTGCAGAAACAAAATGTACATACAAAGGAATTAGATATAAGTTATTGTATGCTCATGTTGATTGCAAATGTATTTTTCTACAGTTATTTTTATAAGAACAATGTAGGGTACCTACTGCCTGGAAACATGATTTAGTTACATACATACACAGTGTAAGAACATTACATTGCTATCTCTAATAAAAAATGATTCCTTCTTTGTGTAAAACTATTAGCCTCTTATGAACTTAATAAATGAAATCAATATACACACCTGATGTAACTAATGAATTCATCAAATTGTATTTCAAAATTATGACAGACATTTATTTAATCATATGCACACATATGTACATACAATTAATAGTAACTTATGCGTCTCTTTACAGATTGTGAAAAAGAATCAAATGAATATCTGATCTGTTCCAAATGCTCAGAGAAGTTTCTATACGAAAATTTAAAAAATGACGTTATTGGACTACAAGATGAACTTCAGTATCGATATGACAACAAGTTATGTCCAGAGGCTCTCCTGGAAATTGGTCAAGCCCTTGCAACAAAAGTCGTAGAGCCTGATCCTCATTTCTATAAATTTCAAAAACTCTTTTGTTTTAGTGTTAAATATATGAAAGGCAATAAGGCATCTTCTTATGTGAAATGATTTAATCAATTCAAATTTGTTCATCAACGTATATTTAATAAAATAACATTTTGCTTAAATTTCTATCATTTCTTCTCCATCAGTGCCCTAGTTACTTATTACATAATAAGTATATTTGATTACAATTTATGCAATAATGAGCTCAAGAAATGCATGCAACTTTTCAAATAATTAATATTACATAAATGGCTCATAAAAATCATTCCCCTAAAGATGAAATCGTACCACTTTAGAAGTGTCAAAAAAATAAACATTTATTTTCAGTATTTCTTCTTTCAAAAATCTGTCAACAATCATTATTGATTTTTTACTTGGTTTTTAATCTTTTTTATATTTTACATAGTTATAAATGATGTTCGTATAGATGGGTATATATAACTGTTTGCATACTTCCCGTATTGTTTATAATTTTGAAATACGAGTTTCGAATATGAACATCGTTTTTCTCAAAAAAAAAAGAAGAATATTAGATCATATTTTTCCAAGGAGAAAAAAACTGAATTCTTACGCTTCAAATTAGGCACAATTAAATGTTTAATTGACATGTTCTTGGACTTTGATTCCATTTCAGTTCAATTTAGAACACGAATATTTCAAGAAAAAAATGGATGTATTATTTAAAAAAAAAAACACATGAGAAAATGTAAATTGGACCTTAAATTGAGAAAAAAATTATTTAAATATGTAGTATCATTAGTGTTAAAAGAAGTAAATTGGAATAAATTTTCTGGGAAAAAAAAAACATCTGAAGACCAGTAGAATATTTTTTTTTTTTTTTTTTTTTTTTTTGGGGGGGGGGGAGCTTTCTAGGTTTGTAATCAACCTATTTGAACTAAAATTAAAAATTCTAAAAAAATCTGGAATCAAAATTAATTTTTCTTCTGTTATCTATGGACAAATATATAATATGTATCATAAAAAGTTCATTCTTCAAATTAATTAATATTATTTTATAATGATATAATATTAATTTAAATAATTATAATTTTATTCAATTTTGTCCCTAAAATACTGATTTTATTGCACATTTAATTATTATTCCTGTTGACACCAATCAAAATGGTTGCACAATTTTTCATATTGATCTCCAAAAACTATATATGATATATATTTATATGTATATATATATTATTATTATTCATTTTAAAGAAATAATAGAATAATAGAAATTATACCTATTTTTATTATTAAATATTATAAATAGTAAATTAATTTTTACAATATTGAATATTGATAATAACTTTATTGCTACAAAATTATGGATGTATCCTTCAATATTTGGGCAAAAGATAGATTTGTTTCCTTTCCCTTGAAGTGAAATAGTATTTATGACACATCAATCAAGATCTTGATTCTACAAAAATGGCAATAATGCAGGAATCAAGCAAACCTCCTTTGATTGAGAATAAGGCCTTTTTTCCCCGAGCAGAAAATGAAACTATTTTCTATTTATATATTTTTTAATACATATTATGTCCTTTTTTATTATCCTTAGGAATTAAATAAGAGTAAAATCAGACATAATTAAAAACTTTTCTTATCCATTAAAGTTATTTCAATGTCATACTTTTTTTGCGAAAATGAGGAATAAATAGTAAAATATGATCTAAGGATTTCACTTCATGGTAATAAACCTTGATTGTTTCTTACAATAGAAAGTATTTATTACTATAATGAATAAAATCATTGTACTGATATAAAGATATATATTTTTCTTTTGAGAATACAAAATAAAACAAATCATTCATTTGTATGTATATTTTTTATTAATGATAGTTTTATTAAAAATTTCTTGCATCCTTTCAATTTTTTATCATAACTATGTAGATATAAAGTTAATACATAGCATCTATAATTTTAGTGGCAGTAATTACCTTAAGGATTTTTTCTCTTAGGCAGTAACCTGTTCTCCACATAAAAATATTTTTTTTATCCAAAAAAAGAAAAAAAACCAAACTCAAAAGTTGTTCTTTTCTTACAAAAAAAAAGAAGAAATATTGTCACTATAGTTTTGTTAAGTTTAGAAAAAAGAATATCTCGAAATACATATGATATTTCTGGCTATATATCAATGTATGAAAGTGAAATCACAAATATTCATGTATATATATCATGTTATGAAGTACAGCTCTTTGCTTATACAAGACCAACATATAATGTATTTATATTATATGTATATAAATATTTTTTATTATACCTAGATATATGTATTCATAAATAGGTGTAAACAAGACACTTAAATATGAATTTTTATTTTCTATTTAGGTATTTTGTTCTTCAATAATATTTTCAATATTACGAAAATATGCAAATGAACTTCAAATGAGTCAAATACTGCAGGATTTTTGTCTCGTTTATCTTTTTTTTTCCTCTCACCCTTGCCAACTATTAATTTGATCAACTATATATTATAGTCTTGCTGCTTAATGCAAGAAATTGTTTTGATGACAATATTTAGTGACTATTGCTTGATATAAAGTATTATGTATATATTATTAAGTATTATTAATTTTTTTCCTTTCTAATTTTCCTTTCTATAATTTTTAATTTGAATTTGTCTAAATATTTTTACACTTTTACGTGATTTTATCCAACTTTTAACAAAAACAATAATGTTTATAAAAATAAAATGTATATATACAAATAGTTTTTATATTTTCACAGGCAACTATGTACTATTACATATTGCTAAATTGTAACTACAAAAACATCAGAGAGTCTATATATGTATATCTAAGTAGACGCTCAGCTAAATAAAAACATGTTCAATAGACACCATAACAATATATATTGTTTCACCGGTTGGAATGAGCTAAATGAAGAATAATCTTAGAATTGGGAAGAATTGGCTAACTACTGTTGCAGTATCAATATGTATTCTAGCTTCATTTTCTTTGTGTATATTGTCATAAGTGTTTCACTAATTATGATCATCTGATTAGATGCTCCCTAGTCTCTAAATAAGAAAAACTAAATGTAAGCTTACTATACAACGTAAAGAATGAAGTCAACCTGTAATACATTTTTGTGCATAAAATCGACTTTACTGTTTCATTGAAAAAAATCGACAGAGTAGATTATTGTATTTACAAAGTGTGGGAGAGAAAAGGAAAAAAAAACATAGGTGTGTCAGCTTAGCTGAAGGAATCAAGGAAACATGGGTGATTATTACCCATGTAACATATATTTTTATGCATACATAGTCATCTCATCTTTCCTCCACTCATTTCTTCTCTTTGGCGATGAGTATGAATACAAATATCTTCTCTCTAAAAGGTAATTAGTATAACTACCAGTGAATTTTGAGCCTTTTTTTCTTTTCTTTTTTTTTTTTTTGGAAGAAAGTTTGAGGGATAGAACAAAGATGACGTCAGTAAGTACATTACGGAAATTAGTATATTATTCCAGGTCTTTTATTATTTCTCATCTTGAAAGAACAAAGGTTTAACGATACAATAAAGATCTCATTATGTTCATTTAATGAGGGACATTAGCAGTTCTGTCATTTAAAAAAAGTTGGCTGTGCTCAATGGACACGCAGTTATAAACGATTCACACTGTGAACCACCTTAAAATTAAACTGTTGAACTTTATGCATTTATGATTTTTAAAATATGAATATCTCTAGAGTATCAATAAGTACATAGTTGTGTGCTACTAGTCTATATTAAATCTATTTTAAGATAAAGGATCAATCATTCATGTTTACAATGAAAAATAGTAGTAGCTATGTTATCGTATGTAGATAATTTATAACCACCACTACACAAATAAAGACTCTTTCTTTTTATACATTAATGGAAGGTTAAATAAGTTAATGCATGCATTAATACTATACCTATATAATGAAAGATCAATAAATATTAATATTTGTATGATAAGAAAGAATAATAATGTAAGGAGTACAATTTCCTAAAGGTGGATCCATCCATGGGAGCGAGGCGTAGTTTTTTTTGCAGATTGTCATGAATGAATCCATCTGAATACACAACTTTTAATTATTCTTAGCCTTACGTCGTTGTAGATCTCTGAAAAGAATCATCAACTTATCCCTTAAACATAGTCTTGTCCCACGACTCATGGTCATTGCAAAGATAATTATTATACATACAATTTATTAGACGAACTGCTTTATAAATACATTGGAATCAAAAGTAAATGAATTACAAAGTAGAATTCCTCCGGAGTCTATTTTGGGTCGGATGTTATTTCTGATACATATTATCAATGATCTGGCGTACTACTATGAACAAAAAATACAGAGAAATCTCTGCCAAATTACAGATCAAAATATTCATTAGTGTTTGAGATACGCGTCCTTTTGTGAACAGACAAATTCAAATTTTTCATTTTTTAGAATGTCTGAAAGATGATAACTAAAATGCAATTTAGAGAAATGTTGTGTAAATCAAAAATGTTTAAATGAGTATTTCATACTGTACTCCTTTGAAATATTGAGAATTTATGGTTTATTTCTGAGATACATGATCTAATACTCAAAAAACTGACCAAATGTTTTTTAATTTGAATAGCATATTTAAGCTCAGGAGTTATTGTTCTGTAATGGTTGACTTAATAAAAGTTTTGAAACTGTTTTGAAAATTCCAAAAGTTTATGTTAAAGAGACTCAGCTAAGATCTTACCAAAAAATAAAAGCCCTACAAATATCTAAAGGAAATAGAAAACTAAACACTTTTAAGTAGAATTTAGAAACTTTTTTTTTCGAAACTTAAGAGTTTAGGATTGATTTTTTAATATATGTATTTGTAATTAATTTTATTTTACTTATGCACCACTGTATGTCAAGAAAACTATTTTATCTTGGTTTCACCAAAAAAATGACTTCGCAGTACCTTTTGCACAGAAGAAATAGGATACAATACTGCAGAACATTTCTTATAAAAAAAATTGGATATGGTTTACCAAAAATTAGTTTTTTGAAGTTATTAGTACTTTTATATCTCTTAACAGATAAGGAGAAATAATGAATGGTGTCATGTTTATCCCTCATCTTTAAAGGGAGCTCAATTAATTTTCAACACATATATTGGCCATGTATTACTGAGATGTCAATACTCCGAATATACGAATATACTCACTTATACGCCCTGTTTTCGAAAGACAATGATTAAATATTATCTTTTGAAGAATACAAGAAAGAAAATATTTTCCCTTAAGAATGTTAGGTATTGATAAAAAGGAAGGAAGAGGAATTCGAGTAGGATTCATTAAAAAATTATTTCTTTTTTTGTTAAAACACATTTACTCAAATTCAGAACATTTTACATTTTAAACTAAAAGATTTTGACAAGAAACAACAACATATAAATGATCTTTTTGATTAAAGTAATCGATGAGTAAAAACTTTAAAGTATAATGAACGTTGAGGCGATAGTCCTTGTCTCGCTAAGAGCATAACCTACTATTTTCTTCGATTTATAAATATTTTTGTATCGTGCAATCGATATTATTCTATGGAGTTTCATCAAGACTTTCGAAGCCATCCCAAGACATGTATCTGTTCCTTCAAATAATTACATAAGTTCCTTTTCAGAGGGTATTCTCCCTATTTGTGTCTCGATGCCTTCACTAATTATTCGATACAAAATTTTACAGTCCCAAAATATGCCCCACAAATTGTCTTCTTTGCTTTGCATTCACTACAAATCTAGAAAAAAACTAATCCCGAACGTATTCTTAACGAATACTATTTATATAATCTGTGTTCATTTTTCCTCACTCTCAGCCTCTAAAATCTTCTTTTTTGAAGAAACTCTAAGTTTATCACCTTGAAGGAGTCTGCTTTGGCTTTAAAGCCAATAATATAACTTCTTTCTTAATATTGAGAAATAATATATATATTATATATAGTCGTATGACTAAATAAATATAAATAAAATAGAATTTACGGATGTTTATGAATTTTTGAATTCATATTAAATCATTTTCTTTTTAGAGCTACTTAACTTCCCGCCTTTGTCAACCTTTAAATTTGAATTTAAATCTGATTTAGAGTACATTTAACATTAATATAAAAAAAGTTATGTTATTACGCTTGTTGTATATACTTAACCTTAAGGCTCAAGGAAACTATGATAGTGTAATTTGTTTACTTCCTTCTGTTTTTAAATTAGGTTTCTGATGTTTTTCATTTTTTAAGTACAAAAGTTATATGAATTTACTTTTGAAATATAAACCATATATGTACATATTATGATTTAAAATACATCAGAAAGCTTATATTTTAGAATTGTAGTTTTTTTTTTTTTTTGTATATTGACACCAGTTCATTTATAGGGTTACAATATTTGGCCCATATTTTTAAAATTGAAATAATAAAAGACGGCTAAAAAAGGACCATTTGGACACAAAAATGTCATGTCAAAAATGGCATGAGTGATCTAAAATTTTGCAAATAGCATTTTCCTAATGCCCTCTGTTCATAAAAATCATAGTGAGTAAAAAAATACGTCAAAAGATGAGACACTCTAATGTATGTATAGTGGTCATTTTGACATACAATGCTGACATTTCAATACATAATTTTGTGGGTAAGCCCAAATCATCAATCAATGTGAGTGGTAATTAATGGTAAAGACTTTATTATGCATTTTCTTTGTTTTTTTGTTTGTAGATTTCTCATTTTGATACTGTCTACTCACCTTGCTAAAATAAAATCCCATAAATGAACTATGTGTTTCTGAGATCTTCTTAGTTTTTTTATGTTAAATAATCATATCATATTATTTAAATTTTTCATCAAATATTAGAATGGATTATCAAAATTCAAATAATAATAATCATATACAGAGTTATGATAAAATCAATCTAGGACTTGAAAAAATGTAAAATATTTTCAAAAAAAAGAAAGAAAAAAGTAATTTGAGAGCAAATAGAGTAAAAATAACTGAAAAAGATGGCTAAGAAAAAAATAATCACTGTAATAGGAATAAATATTTACAAAAATATCAGAACAATAAATCCATTTAAATTTATGGAAATTTTAGAATTTGTTTTATAAATAATTAAAATTATAAATAAATAACAGCAGTTTTAACCTTATTAATTTAAAAACTCGATTGTGGACTTCTAGGCAATGGAGAATTGTGTTTTTACATTTATATTACAAAATTTACAAATTAACACACAAAAATTATCAAAAGACAACAACTTTATAGCAAAAGCAGGACACGGTAATAATATACATTTATGATTAATCAATGTATTGAACCAATTTAATTTAATTTTTGAAGATAGGAAATAAGAAAAATACTTCAGAAAACTAAACACTAAAATACTCACTATGATAACCCATATGAAAAATAAGCAAAACAATTATATTTATAAAATAGTTTTCTAAACAACTTATTAAAAAATGCCTTTATATTCAAGCTAATGTAAATTTTCACCCATATTTGGAGGAAAAATTACTCTATAAAAACATATTAAAGGGGTCAAGTACTATGTAGTATCGTGAATAAAGAGAAATGATATAAATTTATATGTTGTTTTAATAGTTTAATAGTTGTTTTAATCTTCAAAAAAAAAAAAAAAATTCCTATGATTCAATGTGTAAATTGCTCAGCATAAAAATATGTACATAATAAAAGCCACCCGATATGGACTTTTTTAAACCTATATTGTTATATCAAAAATAAAGAAAACCGATATCAATCAGCCGATTACTGATCATTTTCAAATTGCATAATATCGTACAATTTATTCAGTTCAGCAATAGGTATATTGGTCCACTCCTTATTAAAGCTCAACCAATAAATGGACTTGCCATTTTAATCAGTCAAAATTATTGGCTCGTTGAGAATAATCATTAATCAACATTGGTTTCAAAAAATCCATATCGGTCGAACACTAGTCTTACTATACCTACATATTGTACAATATATTCACTCTAAATTTGGAAATACACTATGTTTTAAACAACTAAAAGAAAATATGATATTTTTGCAGAGAAGAAAAAATTACACACAATTGATTTAGTTAAATATGTACCTATATATACATACTGGCCTTAAAACACGGTGGTGAGAGGCACGCCGTTATAATACAAATTATCACAACAAAATATAGTTGGTGGAAAGCAGCCTTCAGCGACCTCAAATGACCTCATTATGTTCATTTGACCCCATTTGAATCCCTTAAATTGATCCTTTTCTGGATCAAGTAATTTTTAGTCCCCCTTAGTCCTCCTGACTGACTGTGATGCTCATTTATACGAACGAACAAAGAGACATGCGCTATAAATATATAAATAGTTTAAGATATGGTTGACTAAATGAGAGTGTTCTTCAAAGTTGAAAAGTAGAACTTCATAGATTTAGGACTTAAGGGCAACATTTATACTGTAATATGGAAATGATACCTTTTTCTCACTATTATGGCACAAAAATTTAGAGATTTATTGTATGTATATATAATTATATTGTTTGAGTGACTTAAATAAAAGCATAGTTACATATAATATGTACAGTTAGATATTTATATATCGTATTAATTTGCCTATTTAGAGTATACACACTGTAAATTACAGTTTTATACAGTCTTGTAATTATTTGTATCCAGGGAAAACTACTAGGAAAAGAATGAAAACTACTTGAGGATAGTAATGTTATTATACTAATTAAATAAAAATGAATGAGATTGTATAAAAGAAAGTAAATTTACAAAATAATGTAGGCATGTAAGTACAAACTTAAATTTGTATTAAGGGTATACATATGTATATTTTTATCAACCTCGAGTGATTTTTACCTTAAAATATTAAAATGGCCTAAAATTTGACATAGATGGTTCTGAGTACTATAAAAGTAATGTTTGAAAAGTACAGCTAACTGCTCATGAACACATGCCTTTTCACTAGCCTCAGATCTATGTAATCATAACAAAATAATTAAAATTGAATACATATATTAGAGATAACTTATTTTATAATAAGTAATGGGTCAAATATTACTACCATAATCTGATATTTTAAATAAGTAAATGACTTTTTTTTTTCATAATAACCTTAAAATAATTATGAATACGTCTCATAATACATACAATGAATTAAATTGTATACATTTTATGTAGTTCAACAAACTTACTTTTATCAAATACAAATTTAGCAAAAAAAATCTCAAGAAAAATTATAATTTTCTTTAGAAACCTACTTTTCTATGCGTCTACATATATAATAGGGGTCAAAAGTATTTTGCAAATTATTTATTATATATAAATAAATTTATGCTTCAATATTTTCCAATATATTAACTATGTTACTCATTGTTCGATATGCAAATATATTAAGTAAATTTCTCGAGACGAAAACCAAATAATAATATTATGGGGGATAAAATATGGATTTAAAAAACTTTTTAGGCAGTAATATGGACCAAAAGAGTTTGCAAGACTCATTTATACAAAATAAATATCATTTTTAAACATAATATAATTTGAAGCATTGTGCCATTATGATAATAGTACCATATATTGATATCATATTACAAGAAAACAAGCAGTTATTGCTCAAATAACAATTAACCAAACAATACAAATTTATAAAACAATTTGACTCTTTATACACTTTCCTCCATTCATAATCAAATCCATCAGCCTCCTATCAACAGAGGATGTTAATTCATGAACTTGTTGAGGTGTGATTTCAGAAGATACATCCTTGATCCTCTCTCAAATGTCTTTTTTACTATTGAATTAATTTCCATTTTTGTAAACATTCCTCTTCTAAATCGACCGGAGGTTCTCTATCGGATTCAAATCTGGGCTCTGAGATGTCCAGTCCATCAGACGTTCACCATAAATCTCCTGGTCTGAAATCAAAGCTTTTGTGAACCGAGAAGCGTGACTTGGGACATTGTCTTGTTGAATAATGAGATTCTGGTTGACAGTATCGTTTTGTGAATTCAACAAGGGCAATAAATTCTCTTCCAAAAACTCGCAGTAGTTCACAGAATTCATTTTGACACTTTCAGGGACAATAAAAGGACCAACAATCTCACTTCAAATAATCCCAGCTCAAATCATTATTCCCCCCCCCCCTCCCTGTTGACGTCTGAATCATAAGCGTGGGCTATTGTCTTTAAGAAGCCATCCTTTGGTTCAACCGTCGGGATTGTCAAGGATTTCTCTAGCCTCGTCAGTCCAGATATCATTTTAAAAATTGGTTTTCAAGTATTTAGTGGCCCATGCTAGTCACTTCTGACAGTTGATATCATTCAAAGGAGAACATTTTGTCGTTGTTCTCAGATCGGCTATTTGTTTCAAAATCCGATTTCGGGTCCTTTTAAAGATGTCACGACACTCCTACATGATCAAAAATAGTTTTATTTGTGCTGTGTGGATTTGTCAGCACACTCCTCCTGATTTTTCTCAAATCTCGTGTTGAAGTCACCTTTGATCTGCCACTTTTGTGCCCTTTTCTACTCTCTTTGCTGTCAATGACGAAACGTTTCACAGTTCGATGATCTCGTTTCAATTTTTTTGAAATTTCTAATATAGAGTTCTTTGCAGCATGTAATTTAACAATTTCACCCTTCTCGCTATCTGTCAACATCTTTCTTTTAGCCAATATTAATACAAGCATAAACTTTTATGCATGTTAAGAGAGGAAAATGTTCAAAAATTTTATTAAATTTCATTTTTTTTTCGTAAAACGTAGCAATGACAAAAACAAAAACAGAACGGCAACCAAGAAATGATGGAAGGGGTGAAACTAAAAAATAAAGCAAAATCAATAAAAAAATTGAAAAAGATAGACCTGTCCCCCACTCATACAAATTAAGTAATTAATTTAAACACCATCCATCTTAAGCCATTAATTGTGTTGTGCCAGACGGAAAAAGCTGCTCTTATTACATCATTAAAATAAAATCTAAGTCTAAAATCTACGTACTCCAAAAAGAAATTGTTACTAGTTACCTCTTTCAAGCAAATAATAAAAGATAATAATGATTGGTCAGTTTTCAACATTCTAAACCAACTATAACGATAAAAAAGTTGACGTTCTTGGGCGCTAAAATGCTTTTCATAAAACATATTCATGCATGCGTATTCATCATCTGTTACATGAAAAATCAATGTATTATGACTCTTAAGAAATGAATCAACGATTATAATTATAAGGCGTATATGGGTCATTGGGTATTTGCTTTCAAGCATACAGTCGTGATATGCACAAGTATTTCCTCGAAAATATTTGTTTCCTCACATATTATATAAGTATGCATGAATATTTTTTTTTCTGAAAAGCATTCGAGTAACCACTAATTGATTATAGTTCTTTAACAATCGGAAATAAATTACTGAAGCTTTCACGATAATATGCATACATCATTTATACATATTTATAACCTCTTGTGTGAACATAATACAAAATACTCCCATAAAAAATCAATAACTTGTAGAGAAGTAAATATCTTCTATACCTTCTTTGTTCTTCAAGACTTCCATGTACTATATATAATAGAATACATCGATAGAAGATCGTATTGAATCCAGTACTAAATAATTTCCTGGGGCATCTATTATAACTTATGTTATGTAAATACAATATCACAAATAATACCTTATGACTATGAATTTTATGAAAACACAGGACAACAAATCTGAAATATAAAAATCTTAAGGAGTATAAGAATAAAAAAAGTTGTTTAGTTTTGCATGCTAATTTTAAATCTGTAATTTTTTCCCCTGAGAGCCCGTAGGTTTTCGATAAATCAGACCCTACTTTATGAGCTAATTTGGCCCATTTTCCTACTTCATCTTTAATTTAAGCCTAAAAAGATACTCATTTTGAGAATTAAAAAATAATAATCCGCAAGTAAATTTAATACAAATTCCATTTCCAGTCTTTGTTTTGACCTAAAGGGACTGCTGGGGGCATAGGCGGCAGGAGTAGACCCATAAGTTGGCCAAATCTTTTGTGCTTAAATAACTTGAATATTACATGAAATATATTAATAAGGAATGCATACAAGAGCTGAGACCCACAGCCTTCAAATGAAATGTTAAGCACTTGAAAAGACACTAAATTTTTATTCAATTTCGAGCAAAAATTCAAATTTGTTGACCAATGTAATTATCACAGGTCAACAAATTTGAAAAGTCAAAAATCCTAAGGGGTATAAGTATAATAAAAGTTATTCGGTTTTGCACATTGATTTCAAATCTGTAGTTTTTTCGAAAGTCCTACGGTTTTTGAAAAACCGAACCCTACTTTTTAAGCTTTTTTGGCCCATTTTTAAACTTCAACGTCAATTTAAGCCTAGGAGGATACTCATTTTGTACATTAAAAAATAATAGTCCGCAAGTGTATTTAATGCAAATTCCATTTTCAGTCTTTGTTTTGACCTAAGGGGACTCCTGGGAGCATAGGTAGCGGGAGTAGGCCCAAAAGTCGACTAAATCCTTTGTATTTAAATAATTCCTTGAATATCACATAAAATGGATCAATCAGAAATGCATTAAAGAGCTGAGACCCACAGCTTTCAAACAAGATGTCAAGAACCCGATAAGAATCCTTAACTAAGATGAAATCGTCCATCTAAATTTGTAAGTTTTTATTCAATTTCGATCAAAAATCCACTAGAAATCAAAGACTCACGGTAGAGCAACAAAAGTAGTAGCGCATAGAAGGATTACGAAATCAGCTGAAATCCTTCTCCACGCAACTACTTCAGTCTATTAAACTTGATTTTATGTTGATCAGTGTAATAAATATGACCTTGAAAGATTCATATCATATAGTATAGATTTTACACATTTTGATTTTGCTAACCTTTTAACATGTTTGAGATTCAATTAAAATAGGAAATTAAGCAAAATTTGGATTTATTCGAACGAGTGGTTGCATTGATAGGTAGGTTTTTGTTTTCCTCCTTTTCCCGTTTTAAGAGGTAATTTCATTAATTTAAATTTGAATATTTTGGCTAGGAATAATCACTAAAAGTTGAAAATAGATGGATTTTATCAGTTTATCCTTCAAAAACTAATTATATTTTGTTGTGCTTTTGAATATCCTAATAGTCAACAATTTTGGATCTTAATTAAATCTTCCATCAGTTCAACTTCATTTTCAAACATGATGTGCATTTTTTACCTCAGTAAAAACCAAAGGAGTATCGTGAGATCATATAATATTATATTTGATACAATTGTTTGACCTACTTCAAATAATTTAAGAGCATATTGTAATGCTTTACTCCAACTTAGTCCCCCCATTAATGGATTAATTACAAATGAATTATCGTAATACGAAGATACTTTTAGAATTCAAATATTTTCTTTTTTAGATGTAGTTTTTATGAGAGTACTACTAGAAATATGAAAGATTTGAACTTCAATCAAATATTTTGACAATAATATTAAAGAACAAGATATTGTATTTTACTCTACAATTGTAATTGTCTCTATAGCTTCATTTAACTATTTGTCTCGTTTTCACAAGTTTATGTACACAAATGAATAATTGTATGGAAGAATTATTTACAACCTTCAAAGGAACAATAATAATTTGTAACGCAACAAAATGTATTGTTCATATTACAAAATAAAACAAAGTTGGTTGTGACACTTTAGAATGTAAATAACAAATGCAGCAGTTGTGGTCGGGTGTAATTAATTATATCCGTACTTTAGCTTCTTACCTCAAGAAAATATTATTTAATGTAATGCAGTTCAAAAACTCCTAAGTGAATGAATAAACTGTAAACAAATATTTTTTTAATTTTTGGCAGAAAATATTAATCAAAGAAATAAAACAAAAGGTAACATAAGTTTTTTTTTTATTTTTATAAATATTTCCTATTGGCAAAAAAAAACTGTTTATTGACGAAATTTATCAAAATACTATTGATTTCTCATACATTTCTGTCACTTGAGGGGTAGATTTTATCTAGTCTAACCTATATGATGATTATTCCTCTTCCCACTGGGATGAGTGTGTTAGTGGAGTACAAATCCAAGTACTGTGTATTTCATATGGCCTGATAATTATTTAGGTCTGGCAGTGGCATTGCTTGCACAAAAAGTTTTACAAAGACCCGAGAACACATTTGGTGAGACATTAGACCATCACTTAATCAGAATCACTATATTGTACCTATTTATCTTTGTTTTGCTTCCACTCTAAATGATGAGAACAGCTGGAGGCTGTTCCTGCTGATTCGGTGATCATACCTTTTCAGGACTTACGTGTAGCACTAAGTTTCCTCTTGCCCGAAGTTTGGCAATTTAATTCCTGATGATTTTTGTATCGAAGCTTTATAGCACAAGATTTGAAGGACATATGTATATGCTTCCTTTTTTTTGTATATACTATTATTACTGACCGTCTTTTGTTGGTCATGAATGGAAAAAAATATATTTAAAAAAAATCCAAACTAGTCAAGACCGTATTTACTGGATACAGTAAATATCTAATATTACAATATTGTAGATACTAATTAAACTATACCTTTTCAAGTTCAATACGGAAATAAGCAAGTTCAGTATGGGAATAAATAATAAAGAACAATATTAATGAAATTTAACATAATAATATATTTATTAAAACCTCGTGTGAACAAAATTAATCACATCTACAAAACGATTCTGGATGCCAGTAATACAATTATTACAAATCATTGAGGTAATTTTATTTAATCTTTCTTCAATTAATTGTTCAAGAGCTCTTGATCTTTGCTCCGAAATGCTTCAATCATTTCTTTCAGCATTTAAAATAGAAATTCAATCAGCATTTAATAAAGTTTTTATGAATTTCATTAATCTTAGAGAAGCGTTTGCCCCCTCTTTCATCAATTCTTTCCCCCTCTAAAATCCCCCCCTCTCTCTCTCTCTATATATATATATATATAGGCAGTCGTATTAGGGATACCAAGAGTCTGAACAAGGATTCTCCAATTACCATTTGCTTCTTTTGCAGCTAAAAGCTGTCTTCTCTTTTGCACCCGATCTTTTTTTTCTTCATACCGGTCATTAAGGTAAAAAATATTATTCTATACATTATTTATTTTATATTGATTTTGTTTATTCCCATATTGAACTTACTTATTCCCATATTGAACTTGCTTATTCCCATATTTTACTTGAGAAGGTATAGATTGTCCTTATACTTATTTGAGCTCTAATCAAATCAAATAACCGGTTACAAAAACAAGTCGTCTTTTGATTAATAGTATCTGATTGTTAGATTGAAATATATATAATAACTCCTTGAAGACTTAATTATTATCAGATCTAAGTCTTTTTTATTTTCATTAGATAGGTTCAGTAGCCTCATCTTTAACCAGTTATTATAAACTATTTTAATACATAAATATTATTCCTTATTATTTATCAGTTAATATTAATAGTCAATGCCAAGTTCTTGAGCGTCGAGACCAAGACCAGAGGTATGAGGGCCGATACCAAGACCAAGACGAGAAAAAAACCACCAAAAATTGGTCATGAAACCGGTCTCGAGAAGCACACCCCTAGCCTATATTAACATTACTCGCATTAAACAAGGGGGGGTCTCTATGTTGGCAGTGGTACCTGATGTGCTATTTCCAAATTTATAATTCATTTTTTTCATATTAAATCTGGTTTTCATGTATTTTCGATATTTCAAGATTATTGAGACAAACATTACTTGACATCGGTTTATGTATATTCTAAATTACTTTATTTTTTTCAATACTTAACCTCAAGTGACTTTTGTCAAATGAACTGATGCACTATACCCTATGGAACATTGGTTCTCAATCTTTTATTGCCACACTTAATCATATCTAGAATCAGAATCCCCCCTCATATCCTTCATATAACTAGTTAGTAAGCCTAATAGTTATAAAAGAGATGAGGAGAATGAGGTTACTTGTGCCGCGGTAGAGTTGTGCCACTGTCTTTGGGGGTGGGGAATAAATCATACAAGGTTAATATTCATATACAATATATGAAACTGAATAAGAGCATGGTGGATGAATGGCCCAAAAGTACGTAATTTATCATTGAGGCTGAGACGATTCACCATCCAAAGGAATAGGGAAATTGAATGGATTATATATTTTGATTAAATTTTCTACACAAGACGTAAAAAATTATTCCCATATCATAGGAGTTGATTCCAGTACTATTTCAAATATATTTTCTGTGCACAACTCACTCCATTCTTCCCTATTCTTAAGTAAATAGATTGTGCCCTCGGAGGTGTATCCCCAAAGTTGGGAACCACCGCTTTGAATAAGTAATTACTATTTCAAAAATGAAGAAAAATTACATATGCTTCAAATGACTTTTCTTCTTCATTTTTTTGTACGACATAAGGCAAATAAAAAATCGAGGTAATATCTAACTCCGAGCAAACTCATTTAAAAAATAAGACGTTTTTAACCTTATCTAACTTTTTGCTATTAAATAGCTTTTCATCGAATTCAAAATATAAATATATATTTTAAATTAACGACAACTTATAAAAAACAAACTTATTTTTATGTATTTAGATTACTGGGAGTTTTTTTTTTTACTCAAAATTTGGTTTAAATCTAATGTGAAAGATAGAATTCTCAAAAAGTTAAAATGAACCAAATTGCATATTCTTAATCAATAGTGAAGTATTGCTAGTATGAAATATATTTAAATTCTAAACTATTTATTTTAGTTTGCAATTTGAAATCCATTTCACATGGTAACCCACACTATTAGATTAGATAAGTAACAACGCCTTGTTTTACGATTAATGCTATTTTGCCTTTATCACATTTTTTATTCCAAAGTTAAACAAATAAATGTAATATATATTTTTTGCATTATTTTATTGTTTTCAGTAAAGCTAAAATAAATATAAAAGAAAGAATAAATCACCAGAATCTTTATAGTATATCTTAATAATATTTTTTGTACTTTGATGAAAATGAAAGACGTCATCTTAAAGGCCTAGTTTTTCTCACTTTTTACAACGCGTGGAACCGGACCGAACAAAACTTTCACCGATGAATTTAGATTAGGAATACCACAATAGCACAATTTAGTCATTCGACAAATGGGGGTCCACTGATCTTCACTTTATTAAAGTATTTTTGGTAAAAGGACTCTTATTCATTGTGTTGGATACAGATACGACAGTAAATGAGAGTAGGGTTGGTTTACATCTGACTTTATTATTATCCCTCTTGGACTTTATATAGTTACAATATCGTAGCCGTACATGGTAATAAATGGTTACAAGTACGTGTGCTTGTATGTGTCTTTGAATACAGTCGTTTGTCACATTATCAGTTATCATTCATCAATGCCACATTGTGATGATCTTAAATATGTGTGGATCTTTAGAAAGGGAAATTGGTAAGTAGAATGTCTAGCAAACACATTGAAAAAAACGTGTGCTAAATATTAGCCTGCTAAAATCTGTTAAAGATATGTACAGTTTGTAAAAATACTTTTCTGTTACCGATTTTTACCAATTGAAATGAACAATTAGTTATTATCCTTTTCTTCAATAATTTTGAAACTATTTAAGCCAAATGCTTTGTATCCCATCCACAATTTAAAAGAGTGAGAAACCAATAAATTAATTGTGTAAGTAGAAATATAAGTCACTGTGACACAATGTCATAATTCTAAGGCTCTGGGGATTAGTTTAATTTAATACATTAGACAGTTTTTAAAATGCTTAATTGGTATAAAATCGTTATAACTTTTAGTTTTTTCATTTTTTATTTAATTCTATCTCTATGTTTTTGTGTGCTTCACTGAAACATATGCGTTTTAAATTACACTGGACAACAGTCGAAAATCCTAAGGGGTACAAGTATAATAAAAGTTATTCAGTTTTGCACATTGATTTCAAATTTGTATTTTTTTTTCGAGAGACCGAACCCTACTTTTTGAGTTTTTTTGGGCCATTTTCCAACTTCGAATTCAATTTAAACCTAGAAGGTTACACATTTTGTGCATTAAAAATAATGATTTGTTAGTGTATTTAATGCAAATTTCATTTCCAGTTTTTGTTTTGACCTAAAGGGACTCCTGAGGGCGTAGGGGACGGGAGTAGGCTACAAAGTCGGTCAAATCCTTTGTACTAAAATATCTCCCTGAATTTTCATGCAATGTATTAATAAGAAATTCATTAAAAAAATCATGATCTGCAAGTGTTTTGAATGCAAATTCCATTTTAAGTATTTGTTTTGGCCTAAAGCGGATCTTAGGATAGTAAGAGAAGGAATTAGGTCCAAGAGTCGACCAAAACGTTTGTACCTAGATAATTCCTTAAATATTACATAAAATAGATTAATAAGCTGAGATCCACAGCTTTCAAACGAGATTTCAAGCGCCCGATAAGAATCCTTGACTAAAAAGAGATCCCTTTTAGGACTTAAAATCGTCCACCTAAGTGTGTAAATTTTCATTCAATTTCGAGCAAAAATTCGCTACAAATCAAAGACTCACGGTAGAACTACTAAAAGACAAGTGCAATAGACTGAAATTGTAGTGTGCAGAATGATTTCAGCTGATTTCGCAATCCTTCTGCGCGCTACTACTTTAGTTAGCTTAAATCCTCTAAATCTAGGACAATTCACTTCATTGAATATTATTTGGACTTTATATATATAGTAGACTATGTAACTATAGATATACATATTATATTATATTTAACCATCATGAATCACATTTCCATTTTGGTCGTTACTCCCAAAAACATTTTGAAGAAAGAAGAAATATTTTTAGATATTTTATTATTTATTCACACTGATATCTATATTACTATTCAATATATGTACACAAAATAAATATTTATTATTAGAGATGGCTACAAAAAAAAAATTCAAAAAAAATACTAAAGAAAGTAATTTTGGTCTATTCAAATATAGAATATCTCCATTAATTACATTAAAATATAAAATATTTTTACGTCCTAGTTTTGAGTTTTATCTTTTCATGAATGTAATAGAAAGACAAAAATGAAAAAAAAACCAACTAAACCTTATAGAACCATTATTATCACAATTTTTATTTAGAGCATTCTCCCCCTACCCTCTCTTGACGTCTTTTTGCTTTCTCACATTTTTTGTAAAATTGTCGTAGTGTGTGGTAGGCATGTCAGTAGTCTATTATTTATTTAAAAAAATAATTATAGGGATTAGGCTTTTATAGCATTTAAGTACTGTTCTTAGCAGATACTCATCAGGGAACAGAGTTAGAGTACAAATAATTATATTTTTTTAATACAATAATAAAATTCGTCCTTTCTCAAGAATGGTTTTTTATTGTATAAACCTAAATAACTGACATTAAAGCATATTTCATTTATTAAATGGTATCTTACTGTAATTCACTCTTTGCTCATTAGAAAAAAACAAAAATATAGAAATCAAGACTAAAATTTACAAATTTCTAACGATGGCCACAGAAATAGCCTTGAAATTGGGATTAGTTTGCTTTCCTGATTTTTGTCTGAATTAAATGAAACATCAGGCATAACTTGTTTATTTATCTAATACATAAGACAGCAGATTATTTAAAAAATGATAACTACTTTTTTACCCTCTGCATTTATTTTGGTGAAAATTCAATATTTTGACTGCTACATACAGCCATTTACTGTTATATGTTATACATTAGATAGTGATTGCTTCTCAAGACCATTTTTGGAAGGTCTTGATCTCGTTTCTCTAAATGTTTTGCTTATTTTGATATCGTTGTTGTTATATTCTCCTGCAGCTATTGTTTGGTGATGAGTTAATCATAATGAATACATCCTACTTCTATATCAGATAAACATTTCAGTTGTCATTGCCAAGATCAAATCAATTATTTGATTCAATTAGATTAATTTAAATTTTTACTTTTCAAAGAAAACAAATAATTTTTTACCTTTGAATCAGAATATCAATTGTTTTCAATTTAATGTGATATATTGGCAAACTCCAGACCTTTAGCTTGGTTAGTTGAGTTAACTCGAACAGTGTTTAAATATTTTTCTGTTTTCACGTGACTTTTCTTAAATAAACTGCTCGAGGCTGTAATACATAATGACTTTCTTAATAAAAATGCTTCATTAGAATTTTTTTGTGTCCATAACAACAGATGGTTGTTGACTAGACTTAACACTTACCTTATTCAAGTACCTACGGTTATAAAATAATACAGAAGGAAATAAACAATATAGAAACAATTAGCTCACTTGTTACAACTGACTGTAGTTTACTGAACGTTACACTTTATCGAACATCTTCTCTTTAAATTTTAATAAATTACAACAAGTGATAGTAAAAGAAATAATTCAAATGATATAGCTTAAACCAAAAATAATGAAAAACTGACTATTTTATTACAAAAATGTTGTTCTTTAATAAGTTATCCTTTCCTTCTTAAAATCAACTTTTACCAAATATCACAAAATGGAAACTTGACTAAAATGTATGGGTTTTTTTGTTAATAATTCTTGTTATATTATATTATTGTGATATGAATTTTATATTTGAGAAGAAGGGCCTGTTATATTTGCTTGTATATAAACTTTTATCTACAAACTCCAAATCTTATTTTTATTATTGTGTATGTGGTTAGCTTCAAGGAGTGTTTATTTTTTTACAATAGTTGTATTAACCAAATATTAAGTAATCGCAATTTCAAAAATCATTGTTTCAACCCGACAAATACTATTTTTTTTAGGAAACTCGAAAATATTTATAATATACTTTTTATTTCGAGTCAAAGTCTTATTTTCCAACCAAATGAATCCAAGTTTTCTATGCATAATGTAGACTGATGTTTAGTAGCTCCTGAAATTAATGACCAGGGAATATGAGTTTTTTTGTTTTAAACTAAACGCAATTTGAAATCAAGGCATTTCATGAAAGGTCTTAATAAAAAGTGCTAAAAATTTCAATTTTTTTCTTTGTTGAATCACTAATTTTAAAATAAGGCTGTTAGGAACAAAACTTCTTGAAATTTACTCCTTTGATCTACGTAAAAAAAATTTGTAGGTCAAATATGGCCTTCTTGAATTTATTCAATTTCAAAATACTTTTAGAAACTTTGATAAAGTTATATTCAAAGGCTTTTGATTATATTTCCTTATTTATTGTGTATTTTTTTACTTCTTCTTCGATGTAAATTCTTTATTTATTTTCATTATTTCACATTAACTTTTTCAGATTTTTTTTTGAATATACAAAACCTTACTCCCGTATATTCATTACTTTATCTTTTTTTTTATTAAGATTTGTATAAAAAAAATAGGATGTTAAATAAAAAAAGAAAATAGAAAGGTAAAAGGAAAAAGACAAAGAGAGATAATGATCCAAAACCTCTTGGACTTCGTGGAAGCTCAAAACTCACTTTGGGCAAATGACAATAAAGAGCTTATGTATTTACAAAAAGAGAATGATCAAATTAAAAGTTTTTAAAGTATGGTACATTAAGATATAAAATAAAATGATAGGAGTAGATTAAGGGACAAATGTAGCTTACATTATTATTGCACTTACACCCTATTTGTATAGAATAAATTTATTATTCCTTCATTGTTGTCATGATTGATAAAATATAAAATTTCTTTTTATACACACTAATATAGATATTGTCAAATATTGACATATCTTTACCATAATATATTTCTACTCTATTAAGTATATATATATATATATAATATTTGAGTTTATTATCCCTGCAAAATACGTAATAAAACATTTTTTTTTTAAATTAGAGCCTTAGTATACGCTTGTCTGACAAGTTTATTTGAATCAGAATTAGTTTTTATTTGATGAAAATTTCAAACTCCTTGAAGTATAATAGCAATTAAATAAAATATTTATTTGAACTTTATGTAAAGAATGTACTAATATCATACCTCAACACTTTACTTATTTGCATTTATAAATAATAATTATTATGGATTAAATGTGTTATCTTGACACTGCTCAAGGACTACATATTTGATCATGTCATGCATTTAGCAGGGTTGAGCTTTGAATAAAAGTATTAGCTTATATACAAGGGTATATAAGCCAGTTCAACATGTTTAAAAGTGCTGCTCAATTGTTTCAAACAATTTGGAGAAATCATAGAACACCTTCCCAAAAAGAAACCAATTGATAGACGAGCTGGAGAAATATTCAAATTACAGGGAAATCAAGCATGGTAGAAACTAGACTGTAGAAACAACTAGTAGCAGACCATACATCCCTTCCACTGATTTTAGAAACTCAAGGAAACGTCAAAGATATTTCAAATTTGGTCAAATTAAATAGTTTTGTTTGAACACAAGGTTAAGTCCTTTGAATTCGAAATACATACAGTTTATGAACGTCTCTCAACAGTAACTCAAAATGATATTAAAATTGTTAGAACTGCTGCTTCTCAAGATAGCAACTAAAACAACTTGAAAATCAACCTCACGGTTGAAGATTAGTGACTTTTTTAGTACTATTTGAATGGAGATCAAACTAGGTCTACGGATTTTTTTCAAGATCATGTCTCAAAATACTAAAATACTGTCATTTGAACACCAGAGGAGGAATATCAAGACATTCTTTAATGAATCACCTTGTTTTCATAGACCCTGATATTATGTCTTGATTGTATAAAATCTAATGTAACCAAAACTGTCCTATTTGTCTTCAAAATCTATTTTATTTGCAACAATCGGTAAAAAAGGCGTTTTGTCTTTAATCACAAAAAAAGTTTATAGGTTTAACTAGTCTAAACTACTGGAATACAGTTTGAATCTCCAATAACAATATAGTGGTTTCTTTAATTAATATCTATAGCTCAAATGAGCCATCTTTCAAGATTTCATCAACAATTAAAAGGATGACCCAGTTCCATTTATAATCATCGATGATCTCAATATGGATTTGGATAAATCTATTTACCGATATCCGAACGCCATGATATCTTTATTGAATGAAACACTGTTCCTATAAAAATGTCCCCTGGGGAAAAGGGGGTCTGACTTCTTGAACTGATATAGCACGGATATCTCATCCGATTGTTGGTGCTTTTTGAAAAGTATATTATTGGTCGGAGCCAACATCTGATCAATAGCTTCATTACATAATAAATTCATAGTTTGGAATCTCTCATGTCTTTCAAAGCGGTTTATTTTCTTTCTTATTTTCGGTACGATTAAAGAAGACAAAAAAGAACACGTCACCCTTTTGATATCATTTCCTATTGCTTTTTGTGATATATAAATATACATTTACACACTCAAATAAATCATTACGACTTAAAAATCTTGACCCACACACTGCTTTCACAAGTACATATACTTTATTTTTAGTTCTCCTTTTTTGCTCTTTCGAATGCTTTTTGTGTTGTTTAAGGATGTGGAATAAAAAAAAAAGTTTTCCCCCGGAATAGTCTTCTTACCTAAAAAGCAAAAAAAGACGGAGAGGGAAGAAAAATGTGACATGCCCCATTAGATTAAAAACTCCACCACCTGCTTCATTATCCAAAAGAAAAAAACTTTCTTTCTATGTATTTATTTACATTTCATGAAGTAATTACATACGACGAGTTTTCACTTGATGATTATGCCAAAAGAAGCGCCACCTGTTGTGACTCCTAATTATTGATTCCTAGAATTCTCCCCCATTTCTTACTCTATTTTTTTTTTTAATAATAATCATAATAATAACAATAACTACTACTACTACATACTACATACTACTATTACTATAACTTTCTATATCACTCCTAGGAAAGTTGCGCCCCCTGTTAGTATTTTTTTGGCAATCCGTGTACTTTTCTTGATCGGCTTTAATAATAAATAAAATCTTAAATATGTCTATTCTACAATTCTTAGTTGTGTGCGACTCGGTGGTCAGAGTAACATTTTTATCATCCTCTTTTCGTCCCCCCTCCATCTTTTTTTCCATTTTCGTAAGTGACTACATATTGTGAAAGAGAGAGAAAAATTGTTTGTTCATTTCCCTGGAGAAGCAGTCAAAAGTCTTTGATGAGGTAAGGTACAAGAATTTTGCATTTGATTTGCATTTTGACCGGTGGCATTTGCTCTTGTAATTTATCTTTATATATATATATATATACGTCCATTTCTTTGTACCCGAATAGTAAATACTAATGACAAAATGACAAAGGGTGACCATACGTCCTTGAAGACTCAACTACCTATTACGCAATTTAATTATTATTTTATTTTAAAAATTTACGGTTCAAGTGCACATTCATTTAAAAAAAAAATAAAGGCAGAGTTAAAATTATCGTGCCACTATAGTAACTTAAATATTAAATAATTTTGTATCTTAATAAAATGGTGTCATCTTAACTTTTTTTTTACTCATTTTCTATCAATTACGAATTTTAATTTATGAACTTCATATCAACACTTTTAGCGAAATGAAAAAATAAAAAAATAACAACATAATTGTTTTTTTCTCTTTTTAACATCATTGATTAATGTGTACCATATGTTTAACTAAACCAAATTTTAAAACCATTTTCCTTGTTAATGTTACCATATATGTAGATGTGTGAATTGACACTCAAGTAAATATATCTGCAAAGTATTGGTATACATATGTAGGTACTTGTGCATATTTAGTTGTTAAACAATAAATAAAACTTGATTAGATTATTTGTATAATTCAAAATGTAAACAAGAGACGACGTATGTTGAATACTCATTTACAATTCAAATTATTCATACATACACACATGTCTTGAGGTAGGACATCCGTGTTGAGAAATATATTTAATTAAATACTTTCAAGTGATTTATTATTGTATACATAGTATACGAGTGTAAAGGCCCATGTTCCCTTGTTTTCATACCCGTATACATACATATATGTCGTATTATTATTATCAAGGAAATATCATTTGGAAAGGTACAAATGAAAAAACTACTATTTTTTGTAATGGATTATGTACATAATAAGTATATTCATATCTTATTCATAAAAGGAATGATGAAATGTAAAACGCTTGCAAAGTTTTGTTGTTAGACCTTTATAAATTATTTACCATTTGTGTGAAGGGTTTGATATAAATTCACTTGTCATAAAATAAACATTCAATTCATTGTGGTTTTTTTAATGTTTATTTTGAGGAGAACTATTCAATACAAATAAAGACATTTTTTGCAAGGAGTATTGTGACTGAGAGAATTCCTAATACTTCAAAGGGAAATAAGCTTGTAGTGGTTGGGAAATTTGTCTAAGGAAAATTCCCCACAAGGATTTGAAAATAAATACATGTACATATTTAAAAACCCTGATTGTTGAGCCTTGCATATTTATTTCTGTTCCTTGATTTGAATAACTTGATATGTCAAAATTTGGGAAATCGAGGGAATTATTTTCCATTACGATATTAGGTAACACATTTTTTCCTATGACAGAAATGATGTGATTATTATGACATCGATTTTCTATCTTGTAGTATTTTTTGCTATAGCTATTTTGAAGATAGTTAACTTCTTCAAAAGTAAAAAGTTTTCTCCAAACAGGAAATAATTCCCTCATATCTCAAATATTGACAAATAAAGAAAGTCAAACTAAGGAACTGTAATTTGATTTGCAAATGATCACTGACAAGGTTTTTAGAATGGATATATGTAAGTATTTTAAAATCATTGCAGGGAATTTTCATAGAACCTAAATTTGTAAGTAAATTTTCTTAAGAATTGCCAACATTGAAACTGACTGCCCTATTTAAAAAAATGATATAAATGGATAGTCATTTTCTTATTCTCTTCAATTTAATACTTTCGCACTCTGAATGGAATAAAAACTGCGATAGCAATTTTTACATTTTCTTTGTATTTAGGGATGAAGGAACAAATTTTGGAGAATGTATTGGTGAAAAAAAAAATGCATTATTGGACTTCAAATATCCAACACATCATATATTGGTATATTGTCAAATAGCTAAAATTTTGAACAAGTTACAACCCAAAAATGAGATAAAAGCAATAATTGAAATTATATTAGATGATCTTTATATTAATGGACCAATCTTTGAATTATCCAATGACAATAACGAATTGATGAGTGCTCCAGGGTGGGTTATAAAGATCAAGTGCTCACACGATGCATCATTAATAAGTTAATATCAATACATAAAATGAACTGATTGTTTTCATCCATTAATAGCTAGTTAGCAATCAAAAATGGTGGTATTATAATAAAATAAATCGTTATGAAATATACAAATTAAACTTACAAAAAATATACAAAAAATACACAACATATATTCAAAACTATTAGTCATCATATAATCGTTAGTTTTTTATGTGATCTAACGAGGATTACACAAAATAATCTCGGGATCAGAGCATTTGTAATACAGAAAAATTACCTATCTACATATCTAAGTATTATTCTAAGTCTGATTAAATGTGAGCTATCTATAATGTACCAAAATTACGCAGGTTATAAAATATAGAGAAATGGACAAAGTCTCTTATAACACTTAATGTGTTTCGAATATTACAATCAGTAAAGCTTATACTAATAGCACATTAGTATATTAGTATATTAGTATATTTATGTTTATTAAAAATGTTGAACTGGGTGCCTGGGACCGGGGGCATGCTCCTCCTAAATTTTCCATAACTCTCAGGTTAACTACAGTTATGAAACTTTATTCATATATATATATATATATATTTCCAGAATCCTTCTCCACCCCCACCCCCATCTGCACATCTCGACTTCAGTAATAAAAAATATGACTTAAGTCCAAGTCTTTTTGCTCAAAGCCACTTATATGTATGTTATAAAAAGTATTTTTTTCCTTAGATTAGTTACTAAAGGGCTCGGTTTCCATACATGATCTCAGATCTGAGGGTGTGTACATGTACATATTGACATTGTAATATTCACATGTCTAACGAGTGTATCAACACACACGGACTTGCTCTTCTTTTCAACTGAGCATGCAGACATGTTCAAGGAGCATCTGAGATGTGACAATTTGTGGAATTCTGGTAAGCGTACACTTATCATAATGAATGCCAATTGGCAACCTGTAACTTTTTTATTTCATTTTGAAGATTCAAATGTCTTTGGCAGGCTCGGCAGTTATGGTGTCTCTCAGTTTATCATACTTTTATGACATCATTTCAAGTGTGATTTTAAGGCTCAACAAGATTCCATAAATATTCACATATCTACTGAGTATATACATGCTTATTGACCCTCGTAGAATCGGGCATGGTCACCTAAGTATACCTTAAACTTTCACACCTTTATCCTGAGTTGGAGATGTAACGTGTCTTTGGAATATTTATGCAGTTAGAGATATATCTTATATATAGTCCAATCCTGAAATACTTTTAATAAACATGTATACACATTTAGAGAAAATCTAGTGGTGCTGTTACATTCCTTGGTAGAATCTTGCTTTCTTGACTCTTGAATGATAATAAATGTATTAAGACGAATATAAAATCTATTGAATTGTTCAAAAATTTCCATGACTGGTTACTCGAATACGACATATGAAATATACATTAGTCAAACTTACATTTAATTTCTATAATAAATGTGCATGACTTGAATCAAAGTTCAGAAAATAATTCCATGTCATTAAAGAGAGTATTTTAAACATCTCAATGAATCTTAATCTAAAATAGTTCAACCCTACTTTTAAAACTATGTGAAGAGAAAAAAAATGATTATGTTCGTACAATCAACAAATGGGATTGCATTGGACAATCAAATGCATATGTTGGATATTTTTTAATTGAAACAAGTAGACTGCACCAGTCTATCTGAATTCATTAGTATTTCTTTCACTTTTTTATTAAAATATTTCGTTAGACTCACATCCAAATCGATGTTATAATGTAATAAAAATGATTCCTCTCTTCATTAATATTTTTAACTCTTATTTTCATTGATTAAATAGAGCACTTAAAAATTGTTAATATTATATATAAGTGATTCCTCAATCAATTCCTCCGAAGGGGAAAAAGAAATGAATGAGGAAAGCCAATAGAGAGCTTCAGCCAAAATATATTCTTTTAATTAAGGATTATAAGAGGAAAAAACAACTTTAAGGGTTTTCCTGTAGTGTTAAACCTGAACCATAAACATAGTAACAGAAAATGTACTATACCTTTATTGTTCAAAAGATATTTTAATATGCAATTAAAGATACTTTCAAAATATCGACACGAAGATACATAATAGATATGTCCAAATTAGCAGCTTTTAGAGAGCTAAAATTTTGCATGTAGAACTATAATATCAAAAAATATGAATATTACAATATTCAATATGTCAAAGCAAGCCCGACAGCAAAGAAGACAATAATTTAAGGGAGCTTGCTGAATTATTTTAATTAAAATTATACTACCAAGGGAGAAATTGACTAAATGCCAACTGTGTTCCTTTTCATCTTGTTGATTACTTCAAAAGTTGTCATCATTCTTTCTTAATTCTCATAGTGGCAAATAGATATGTTTTGACAATATAAATGAGATAAATTAATGTACAAATTATAGCTACTGCAATAAAAATTTCTCAAAATACAAATATTATAAGCAACTAAATTGGGAAAAAGAAAAACTTCTCTAAGGTAAAGTAGCAACATAATACAGAAGAATAATTAAATAAGTTCACACACAGTTTCTATGGATTAATATTCTATTTTCACATCTCTATTTAAAACCATAGGAGATCAAAGGGCCTTAAACTGTCATAACTATAAGATAAATTTGAAATTATTCATAAAATAACTAGATGTGTAAGTTTATCTTCTGGCTCGTGAGAAAATAAATATTAATAAATATTGTTTAAGAGCATTCAATTCAGTAAATGCAGATTTTGAATAAATGATTCCTGTAGTTGTTATGCAATTTCTAATTATTAATAAATTCCGTTCTGTAAGTATTCATTGTCATATCTTATCATCCTTAAATGAACTTCATTCATAACTTCATCTCACAAATGGGATTCTGATACATACAACCTGATATGGTGTATATTTTACTAACTATCTATTTATGTAGATTGTATATACTTATACATGGATATAGGTACCTACTTGATTTACAAAATATGTAAAAGTATATAATTTTAATAATCTATTTTTTAGATGATGATGAAAATACATCATTTCAAAAGATAAGCTGAAGAGAAATAACTATTTATTTTTTTAATAACAAAAACCGGGTACACAAATAATATCATTGTATAAACTAATAAGATCAATTATTTACATAAAGCTTGCTTCTAGTCTAAGATTTTCGTTTTGACATCATGAAAAGAGCACACGCACACACAGACAAACAAAACAAAATACAATATGCCACAATTGAATTAATGACGTATTCCATTTGAAATGCTTCCAAATAGCAGCTTTGGATCGATCCAACACTTGCTACTTGCCTGCTCTTAAGTGTGCTCCAACTCATGACGTAACCGGCTTTGTGTGCATACTTATGTAGAATTGAAATGTGCTAATGTCTATTTGATTTTCCACTTTTCATGTTCGAATCTTTGAGCTCCTACTTCAATATCTATATAGCTAATTAAATAAGTTATTTATTATAAGAATTTTTTTTCATCACCCTAGTACTTTTTCTTTTAAGTTATTTCAATTTAAACAGGGCTGTGACTGGGATTTGTTTATTTTCTATGACGTTTTCTTTAAAAATACAATGTTTATGATTTTTTTTCTAGAAAAAGGAATCTTTAACTTTTTAATTTTTTTCCAGGACACAATTTAACAACAAGATTTCCCATTTTGACGAGTCAGTGGTGGCTTGTCTAACTTACACATGGGTCACATGTTATCACCCTTAACCACAATATATACACATAAAAAAAATCACAGCTTTCATTTTCTCGGAAGAAATAAAAAATCCTTTTTGCTACTTAAAAAAGTTTTTCAATTTGTAACCCCTTGAAAATATTCGGTGGTGCTGGAAAAACTTAGAAAATAACAAATAAATGAACTTCAAAAGCTTAAAACAAACTTATTTCCTCACCTGATACCCATGTGTAGGAATGTACATATTTACGTATAAGACTTTCCAAATGTGTGTTGCAAATATTTTGCAATACAAACTTATTGTATGAATATAATTGATAAATATCTTTATCTACTTATAATTTATTAAGAAACCCTCAATTTTTATTTCATGTATTGATTGATGATGATTACCCAATTACCTAACTTTGTTTTCTACCAAATTTAGGTTAACATAATATTACATTACATTATATTTGAAGACAAACAAGATACAAAAATCATCCAAGGATGTTAAACCTCAAAGACATTGAACTCCGAGCTAAGGAAGTGGATAAGTTTTCTCACATCTTATTCGAGATATTTGATTACCTCCTCAAGGATAATGAATCAATAAAAAGTGCAGCTGAGAAGAGATGCAAAGGAATTGAGGAGAGCATCGCAAAAGAAATTGAAAAGCTGGATGCAAAAGTTGATAAACATGTAGTTGATCTTAAAGAGGGATTCAAGAAGGACAATGCTGAAAGAATAAGGTAGTGAGCTACTATGTAGGTAGTCAATAAATTATTTCGAGGACTTCGTTTTTATATAACATATGTATATTGTGAGTAAGTTGTAACTTGTAGATACATATATAAGTAAATTGTACAAGTTGCAATGAAAAAATGAGATGAAGCATTTTAAACGACTTTGAGATAATTAAATGTGATTAAAAGCCAATGGGATGCTCACTATAATTATAAATTAATATGCACATATTAAAATTTAAGTATCCACGGTGATTCTCTCTCTCGTAAATAAGTAATAATAAATGAAACAAAATAATTAATAGATCAAAATGAAATGACGGCATCAATGTATTCATTGTTGTTGTTAACTAGAATGACTGGGTCACTTATAATTAAGTAAAACCTTAATAAATATACACAATGCCACTTGACCAATCTGCTAAGTCAAGTTGAAATCTGTATATAATCGTGCATACAATGAGTATCAGCATTTTTTGACCTTTATTGATGAACTTATATATTTGTATGTACACAAGTACCAACAGAGAGTGATGAGACTTCAATATAAATTTTTTTTAGAGTATCAAAGAAATAAGTAGCATATATTGACATGTGTGTATACTTCAAGAAATATGCCCTAAAATATTGCAAAAACATAAACATATTAATTTCTAATATTTCTTGCAATAGTAATTTATTTTTTAAGTACAGTCATGTACCAACATATACTGACCTAATATTACTCATATTGGAAGTGTCTTTGAAGCGATATCTTGAGATCGGTAAGGACATTCTTAATTTTTTGGCAATGGGCCAGAGAGAATGATTGTACAATAGACGTTTGTATATGGATGTATTTAGATTGCAAACGGAAATATTTGTCCATCAGTATGATAATAAAAGTTACAAAACTCTGAAGAGGTACACTCATTTATATAATACAACATTCCTAGACATATAGAGTTTAAATAAGTGGATCATTTATTATCATGAGTAGGTACACATTCTAGAGTAATACTTCTCATACTTTTTTTTTAATCCCAAGAAGCATTAAATAATAATAGATTATTAATCAAACCCATAGGACACAACATTGAAGGAAATAAATTTTCTAGCAGTTCAACATGACTTTAAAAATAAGAGCTAAATTTATAGAGATAAAAAAATAAAAAATTTTTATTTCTTGTAATTTTTACTTAAATTTATGGCTTACAAAATTATAATCAGGGGTCAAAAATTTTAAAGACAGTAATAAACTTTTTTATAGCAATTCATTAATATTTGCCAAATTTTGCTTAAAGTCAGAACTCCTTTCTTTATGTAGAAATAGCGCCCAGAAGGATTAAGAAACCGGCCGAACTACTACTTAAGTAGCTTTACCGTGAGTCATTGATTTTTAGTGAATTTTTGCTCGGAGATGGACGATTTCTTCAAAGTTGAGAACTCTTATTGAGCACTTGACATCTTGTTTGAAAGCTGCGGGTTTAAGCTCTTAAATGCATTCCATATTAATCCATTTCATGTAATATTCAAGGAGTTATTTAAGTACAAAGGATTTGACCTACCTTTGGGCCTCCTCCCGCGTCCTACACCCCTAGGAGTCATTATAAGTTAAAGCAAAGACTGGAAATGAAATTTAGATTAAATACACTAGCGAATCATTATTTTTTAATGCACAATATGAGTATCCTCCTAGGCCTAAATTGAAAAAAGTGGTGTCTGATTTCTCGAAAACCGTTGTACTCTCGGGAAAAAAAAATTACAGATTTGAAATAAGCGTGCAAAACTGAATAACTTTTATTATATTTATACCCCTTAGTATTTTTGACTGTTGACCAGTGTAATTAATAACTGGGTTAATTTTGACCGTGGCTTGTTATGTATTTTACAAACACAAGGAACAAAAAGCTAAAATGATGACTTGAATTTTAAGTTCTTGATTTTGTCAAATTCCTAATGAGAAAGCTTTTTCTCTACATATGTAAATAAGTATTTTTAAAACAAATATAAACTATACGTTTGTACTGTCTAAGCAATGAAGTTTTTGAGATATTATTCATTCTTTACATATTTATACAGATTCTTCCATACTAAAGCATAACTTTTTCAAAAATATAATTTGGGCAATATGAACTATCACAGCATAGAAGGAAAAGACTGGGATTTTTGTTGATACTCATAATATTATATTTAAACCTTGTTCTCAAAATAAGACTCATGCTCAATTGACACTCTCCATAGATAATTTTGATGAATGGCCCCTCAACAGACGGGTTTTCTTTTGAGATAACATGAATATGGAATGTCTATATTAAGATATAAGTTTGATTAAATTATAACTTATAAGAGACATTAAAAAATTTGACAATAATCGTATTGACCACTAGCACGGTATTGTAATAACAAGAAGTTCAACACTGGGAAGTAGATGGATCACAATGATACCCAAATTACTCCTATTCCTGTGTTTTTGTTTTGTTTTGTCGTCATTTGTTTCCTCTTTTTGTGTCTTGAGCCTTGATTAATTTGAATCCAAATGAGATCTTGCTTAATTGTGAATATTCTATCTAGAGACAAAGGCCAATCACATTGTAACTTAGTAGTTGCAGTGTATCTATGTACCTTTAAGCATAGATTTACCCTCCACTAGAATTTTTGTACAAATTCATTTGTTTAAGAGTTGACTTTTTTTGTTCATAAGGGACGCTCAATCCATAATTAAAACAAATATAGAGCGGTTTCCACGAAACGTCATCATTGTGGAAGTCGAGCATCTTAAATTGAGTCATAATCAATAAAACTTTATATGAATATAAACACTTGTTCCTATAATATTTAGAAAAATAGTAAATGACTCTTCTGTATTTAAGATCTTACAAAGGAACGGACAAATAAAAGGACTTTCACCTTTACCATCTACGTATCAAATATCAATCTATCTTTTTATTAGGCATATCTCAGACTCTAATAATATGTACTAAGGATGTGTTATCTCATCATAACTATAGATTCAGATTTACATTTACATAGCTAATACAATAGTCAATAAATTAGCCTATTACAACTTTTGCAAGGGTCACATAATTATTCTACTTTGCTGTTTCTTAATCAGATCAAAGCAAAATTAATTGTAAAAATCTAGACATTTTATAGGAAGTTTTTGTATATACCTATTAATTTGATTTGATTTCAAATATCAATGTTTTTCCTTGAAATCAAGGTGTTGATTATTATTACTATCTCATTCTTAAAGCCATTTGATGAAATTTAGGATTTACTGTCCATTTTATTTAACAAATAATGTATATCCCCTATATACTTGGTGACACCATCGATTTATTTTGCAACCTATGACAGTAAGGAATAGTATAATATACATAATTTGGGAATCCCATTTTATAATTGAGAACCCTCGACACAGTATAGAGTAAAATTTTTTTAGACAATTAATTATTTAAGAAAGGAGGGAGGAGGAAGTTAGCACTTTCAATGGAATAGACTTGATTATTATTTATCTATTTTAAAGACCAAATTTAGATTCTTGTTTTTTTTTATGAAAGATTATTGTGATTCTTCTGTTCTATAACATTTACATATCTGATCAAAAATGCTCAAGAGCTGTTTCTTTGTTTTTTTTTGGAGGGGATAACTTTAAAAAAATATATTTAATTTTTTGTCTCCAATTAATCTAAAAATGGGAACATGTCTCCGCCCCTGAGTTTTCCGTCGCTCTGTAACTTTTCTTTTTAAGAACAACTTTATTCAACCATGTGTGTAACTTCATTAAAGTTGATTGATCTTTTTCTCTAAAATGTACGTACGCTCTAAGTATAGCTACTGAACAATCAATTTGCGTCAAATTCATTCATAATGGTTCATGTCCATTACACATGCTATGTAGACAAAATATAATTAGATGAAAAATTATGACAAAGTACAATTACTGAACATGCTGTACCTTAAAATATCTAATGAAGAAATTATCAAAAAAATATACATTAAATTTCGAACCGTATTAAAAATGTAATGCCGGAACAGCCCAAGCATTGAATTATATGTCCTTAAATAATTAAACCAGCTCAATTATTAAGTAATAATTGACTAAAATATATCGTAATGAATCAACTTTTAATAGCGACTATACCAATCAAAACCAAATTTAAAGTTATGTATCCGCTAGGAAATTTTCTGCATTTTTAAATGGATATTCTATGCAAGTTTCAAATCTTTTTTAAAAAGAATAGGACAAACTTCCCAAAATTCATATTTACCTATTTATTTGTATTAATAATTAACTAAATATTTGCATCAAAATCCATATTTTTGGTAATAATCGATCGATCATAAATATTGAAGCCTCAATGTAGAGAATATTTCATCTCATGTATAAATATTTGTCCTTCATAATTTTTTATTATCAAATAAATAAGCATACATACTTGCATCACCATAAATTAAGACGATAAGGCACTAAACAAGGAAAATATGTATGGATATTGCCTTGCACAAAACCAAACGATTCATATTTATCATAATATATTATAAACTTATTAGAAAATAATCACAATAACTTGCTGTATTTAATATATTTATCATTGGGTTTTTACAGAATTCCGAGACATTTTCCCCAAAAATATGTTTAAAAATGAGAATGTGAATTTTAATGAATATATTTGTTATATACATATAACTTTATGTGTAATAGTATTGTTTGCTGTACCGGTAGTACTGATAAAGTACTGACAAATTTAAAAGGGTACTTTACCTACTATATAAATTGGTATTGGAATCGGTTATTAGTGTCACTATATTACTATATAATAGTCATAATTTGATAAAAATCAATTTTGATAAAATAGAATGTTACTTATGATGTTAAACAATCCATGCCAGCTGATACATATATATATATATATATTTTATTTCAATTTAAGGGAACTGAATGATCTTGAATCAAATTTAAAGAAGGAAAATACCAACCGTAAGGCTGAAATCGCTAAAATTAACGAACATTTAAATGCTGAGAATGAAAAAAGAATCCAAGAGGCGACTGCACTCAAGGAAAAGATGGAAAAAGAGAAAAAGGAACTTCAAGCCTATCTGGAAAATGATGCTCAAGAAATGAAGAAAAAGGTTGAAGCAGAGAATAAAGCTCTTCAAGCAAAATTGGATAGAGAGGCTCAAGCCCTTAAAGAGAAGATGTTGGTAGATAATGAGGAGAGACAGAAGGAAAATAAGGCTTTGCAGGAAAAAATGAAAGAGGACAAGGAACTATTAGCTCATCAAATGAAGGTTGGAACACAGTTACTGGATGAAAAAATGGCAGAAGAGGAGGAAAAACGAAGAGCCGAGGCTGAGAAAATTCAAAAAAATTTAGAAGCATCGAAAAAAGAACAGGGAAATGAAATCACACAAATGTTTGACCGCCTCAAGAATGAAAATGAGCTTCGGAGAGGAGAAATTCATGGATTAAAGGACATTTTAGTACGAGAAAACGAAAATCGTGTCAAGGAAATTCAAGATGTTCGTGATGCTCTAGATGTGAATGTACAGACCCTAAGTGAATCAATGAAGAATGACAAGGAAGATGTACTTAAAAGGATCAAGCTTTCCGATGAGGATCTGAGTGCTTCCATTATTTCTACCAAAAAGGAGTTGAGAGATAAAATTGAGAATGAAAGCAAAGACATACGAAAAAAGATTGATTTAGAAACAAATGGATTGGAAGATAAAATACAAATAGAAAAGAAGTCTCTCACGACAAAGATGGAGGAAGATGATGAAGATAGACGAAAAGAGTTGAGACTCATAACGGCACATATAAAAAAAGATAGAGATGACTTAAGAGATCAAATGGAATCAGATGCTAAAACACTATTAAATCAATTGGAAAAGGACTCAAATGAAATAATAGCCTTGATGAAACGTGAGAAGGCAGAAAGAGAAAAGGAGCAAAACATTATCAAGGAGCGAATGGCGAACGAAAAGAAAGAGCTTCAAATATCAATTGATAAAGATAGAGATAACTTGGCTCGAAAATTAAATGAAGAACATGACATGCGAAGATTAGAACAAATGGAAATGCAACAAAGACTCGACAATGCTGAGAAACAAGGGAAAAGTGATATTGCAGAGCTGTATCAAAAGATCAAGAAAGAAGCTGAGGTTAGAGAAACGGATAATGAGGAATTGCTTCATATACAGAAGAATGACAGAAATATGATTGAAGAAAAAATAATAAAGGAACGACAGGCCCTGCGTGAGGTAATTGATGGAGAGAATTTAGATCTGAATAAACGACTTGATAAAGTAAATAGTGATCGTTTAAATGATACAAATGAGCTACAAGGTAAAATGGCATTATTTGGAAAGTCTGCATCCAGACATATAGATAATTTGAAGCAGAGTGTTTACAAAGAATGTCAATTGTTATTTGACCTTGCAACAAAACCTTGCTCCATCCTTTTTAATGCATATAGAGATGACTCTTACTCTGCCGGTGGGGAGGACTACATTACTTTTACTGGCACAAGTGTAAATATCGGGAATCATATGGATCCAAAATCAGGGATATTTCTAGTTCCTGAGGATGGATCGTATCTCTTTTTGGTATCAGTTTGCACTTATGACATGAAGAAATGTTTGCTTTCCATCAGGAAGAATGGAAAGGATATTTCGAATTTATTTGATCAAGATGGTATGGAAAATAAGGTAGGAAATATATTACAATATTGTACATTGAATGTGTAGAGCTCCAATCATATCTTCTCTTTGAACAGGGTAAAACCATGATTGGACAAAATCTCGTACTTGACTTATGTACAGGGGATAAAATTCAAATTTACGCATTCACGTCGACAGGAATAACTGATCATAAGAACAGTCGCTATACACAGTTCATTGGAATGTTACTTCGACCAAGTATGGACACATTAAGTGCATTTTCAAGACGCCTATGTGATGCAGAAAATGCTGAACTTGTTGACGATGGAGATGAATCTGTCGCAGAATGTAGCATCCGTTCCAGGAAATCCCGTAAAAGTCGAAATAGATTGCTTTTTTCTCCACCACCCAACACGGCTACATCCCCCGTTTCAATAACACGAGTGTCAGAATCAGGAGTGAATGGAATCAAAGAGGGTCCACCTAAGCGAAATGACTCCTCCATGCCAAGAAATTCCGTTATTCCTGAGTCACCTCTGGAGGAAATGGAGAGTAGTAAAGTTAATGGTAGCACACCTGCTATAAATGGAAAGGATAGTAGTACGGATGAAGAGCCCAAGAATCAGCAATCTTATCTAGCACTTACAAATTTGGGGATGGGAAAAAAGAAGGAAGAAGCTGAATCGAAGGAAACAGTCAATGGTAAGGAAGAAACAAAAAAGAAAGGCAAGGATAAAAAATCCAAGAAATCCATGACTGAGATCGCTTCCAATACGCTCAAAGGTATATCAAAGAAGTCTTGATTCTCCGAGCGCCTTTATTTATAACTATTCCATAGATTAAAGCTATTTTTTCAAATTTGTATTATTTTGTATAAAAAAATGGATAATTTTTCTCGAGTAAAATAAAAAACTGTATACCCATTATCTAAATAGTCGACTCTTCTCTATATGTATGTATATTAAAAATGAATGGTACTATAATAGTATTAAGAAATATTCATTCAAGTAAACACAAAGAGCGTGTAGGTTTAGATGTAAACAACAAATTTGAACAATTCAGTGTGAAAAACATTACGTCATCAACAAATATATTTTAGACTGGGGTCTTAAACATGTAGCCCTTGAGTATGCTTAGATAAAGAACAAAATTAATAATGTTGTCCTCATTTAATGCATTTGGAATGCCTTTATGACCCTCACATGGAAAAAAATTAAAGGCCTTTATCTTGTTTATATGCATTTTTTCTTTATTTTTTTTCTTCATGTTTAACAATGAGTTTGAAACTTTATGCTCTAAAAATACATATGTTGGCCACAATTTATGCAAAAAAGCTAGTATAAACTAACCTTTAAATCCTTGACATAAAAAATGAACAATCAAGTCATAACTTAAAGATACTAAATAACAGAACAACAACTTGTCAACCTATTTGTGTTAATTGACTCCATGGTCGGGACAGATAGTCACATTGATTATGCTCTCAATGATTGAAATATTTATACAATTTTAAACTATAATTTGTAAATAGATAAGACATTGAAGTATCAATCAAATACATTTAAGGGGGAATCAAGGTCGTACTTATATGGTCAAAGTTAAGAAACAAAGTAGTAAAATGACGACCACATGCTCAATGTACAAATTCACAAGCCAAACAGGAGGTTGAAATACTCTATAGCTAACTTCACAAGATCTATGAATTTATTACCTTGTTATTTCAATCAAAAAAGCTAAATTCTTGAAAAGTAAAGTTTTATAGACCCGTGGTCCCCTACTTTTTTTTAACTGCCTACCTGTCAACGCTTGACAATTTTACTACGGACCGGGGGGTTGAAATAGTAATATTAACAATTATAAACGTGAATCCACTGTGTTCTCATATGGAACTTTATTAGCACATTGCTCCAACATTACAATGCTATTATAACATTAGGAAGTAATAACATTATTATCACACTGCTTCAACAATATAACATATTATAATATTCGAAACTGTCCGTAACACTAAATCAATGGGAGCCCTGAGCTTGTTTCTATGCAAGGAGATGGTCCCATCTGGGGGTAATGACAGACAAAGTATGTTCTGACTTATGTTCAATCTACTCCTTTACCTTGTTTTGGTGCCGTTACTGCAGGAAACCCCATTTCCAACAGATATGATGTTGGGAATGGCAACAGGGTTTTCAGCACTGTGTAAGCGATCTCTGAGTATTCTGCCGTGACTTTAATCCAAAACACCGGCAGAGTTATTGTCTCGAACACTGTTTTAAATAAAACAGAAATAACTAGCTAATTCTTGTGCGGTCCGGTACTGATTGATCCACGGACCAGAGTTTCAGAAAACTTCGATCCTGCGATCCTGATCGCGAGGAACTTTTCCAAACTTATCGAAATTGAGGAACTTTTCTTGTCCGAGGAAGTTTTATCACCAACCCGAAAATTGAATAATCTTAAAATATAAGATGAAAAATATCCTCGATGATGTCAATAATAACTCATTAAGCTTGCTAACTACTATCCAAAATAAATTATCCAGTCTTTGTAGAACTCTTGGAACAAAGCTTGATGAACGTATAAAACAAACTACGTCCCATGCCTCGACTAAACTATTTGACTTAATGTCTAGTTGTCTTGATATAAGTAAGATTATTCAAAAAGGTGATGACAAATTATTTGAGACAAAAAGTGTAGAAAATCTGATGAAACTTCTGAAGGTAGCAAAGTATGATGAAATCGCTATCACCCCAATTGTTGATGAATACAACTCGTTCAAGTCGTCTCTCAGAACTCTATAACTCAACAAAAGCTGAAAATGATTTCATCCGATTGTTTGAGTTCGTATTGTTCAAACACCACGAATGCCAGGAGTATGCATGTGATGAAAAATGCCTCTCTAAAGGGAAAATAGAGATTCCGAAGCAACCAGTCGCAATGAAATTTCTCCACCTTTATCTAAAAGAGAAAGAATTATACGTGGGTCACGAAAAGTTCTTAAATTTTTTCTTGAGGTGTACCGTTAAAACCCACGCTGAGGGAGTGGCCGAGTCTATGGGGAGCGTCATGGATTTCCACAGTGATAAAAGGAAAAGACTGTCCATTGAGGACGTCGGTAAGGAGTCAATCATTCATTGGAATGGTCCTCCAGTGAATTTGGCAAGTCATCTTGGTGAGAAATCGTTAAATCGATTATTTAAAGGTAGAAAATGGCATTTCGTCACCAAAAGAGGACAATTCGACCAGTCTACTGTTTTGAAAAGAGTTAGTGACAAGAGCCAGAGGGTGCCATTTTATTCTTGAATGCTTATTATAGTCAATATTTATACTAATTCTATTTGTTTGTGTTGTGTTTATGTTGAATATTATATTCATAGATTAGTTGTGTTCATGATGGCGATATATAAATGAACATATATTGCATTCTTCTCGACCCCTAGGCATAGGCGTACGAGGCAGGGGGCTGGGGGCTGCAGACCCCCCCCCCCCCAGTTGGTCAGAGATCTAAAAAATTCGGGCAAAATTACATTTTTTCGGGCAGAATTAATTAATTGCTCAAAATGTCTAAACGGAAGGTTTTATGGAGTCTAGAAACGAAAATTTTCTTTCCCGCCCAACCATGGTGGGCGGTAATTTTAAAGAACATCGATTAACCTAAATTATCTCTTACATATTTGGGCTAATTTTGACCAGTCATTTTTTCTTTCCGTACGCCTATGCCCCTAGGTTATTAATCCTTTAAATAGCCATTTCATGAGACAGCTTGTTGAAATATATACAAATAACTTGTTAATTGATATGAATGATAATTTACTTTATTCAAGGGGGGAATCAGCCACCATTTTGAGGAACCTTTTCTATTTAAGAAAAGTCAGGATCGAGGAAAAAATTACACTTTCTGAAATTCTGCCACGGACTGGTACCGGTCCGCGGTCCGGGGGTTGGGGACTACTGTCATAGACAACAGTTTATCTAAGCTTACAGGCATGTTTCGCTACTTTGTTTTATAACTTTGGTCATAATATTGAAATATACATAGAAAGTGTTACAATCTCTCTTGATCTCTCCTATGTACTCTCATGATATTCCTATGATTCGTAATAATTTAAAAAAATATTATTTATTGCCTCATATTCAATATATGTAGATTGTTGTGTGTATTCTCATTTTTGATATGGTTCACGTATCAATGCTTCTTTATCAATAGAAGATATTTTATACCTTGACATTTCTTAGAGGAGGAACGTGCGTGTTTGTAAGAAACATAATCTTATTTCATGTATGCATAAAATAAAACGAATGATGTTTAAAATTTTAATATTATCTAATCTAAAATTACCAAAACAAAAAATTACTAGTAGGATAATTCATAACTTGAAGTTATCATTGGGACTTTAAACAGATTTTTAAACTTAAGGAGACTTTTACCATTTAAATAAAGGGATACAGGATCAAAGTGATATTTACGATTCAACTTAATACACGATTTTTTGACAATTTATTGAAAATTTAGAGTGAAATATTGAAACTAAAGTATAACTAAATGTGCGTATTAAAGTATTTTTTTTAATCCGAGCTTACATTAAGTTGAATGGAGGGGAAGATAATAATTAGAACTGAACTTCAATGCTTCCTGTTGTGAAGAAAGTTAAAAACCTAAAAATTTAAACTTAAGCTAATCATAAGTTAAATCCTGAGTAGAGCAATTCCTCAATTCCAGCAAAAATGTTGCTCTTATCTGTAGTGCATAAAAATCCCATTTTTCGACAATCTAAGTATATTGATGAGCCGAACAATAAAATATATGAGTATATTTTTGGCATTCAATCAATATTCCAGAGTTGAAATATTTAGAAAAAGAAAAGGACCACACTGTTCTTAGACCAAAAGTCAACGGACATATTTTCTAAAATAAAAGGATCAATTAATAATAAAAAGGACGAGGCAGAGATTTGTAAACTCCAGAAAATCTTCACTACAACACAGGATTTAATTATAAAATTAACAGCAACACATTTATTTCATAAATTGGGCAATTGGTTTATTTTTCTCTGTTTTTTATTTGTTTTTGCTGAGAAAGATTGATTGAATATTAATTTACTTTTCCTATTATAAGTCTTTATTTACATAATAAATAATCTAAAACCATAATAATGAAATATGTAGTGTTAAATGAAGAAGTGAGGAGTTGTGTTATTTAAAACATGAACATGTATATTAATTTGCAATTTCTTCTCTTTATTATAACCTACCAAATCTAGCTCAAATATTCTTAGTATTATTACTAACAGTTTAAATAAAAGGAGAAAAAGTCAATAAAGAAATAAATAATCTAATCAAGTATCAGGTTATTCTCAGACATGTACCGGTTTGTTGACCCAGCTCACATTCCTTATTAGCAGAAGGTGGCATGGAAGCCTTTGAGTGATGTGATCACCCATACATATATGAAGGGGTAGGAGAACAGTGACGAAAGGACCCCCAAAAAAGGGAGGGAGGAAGAGTCCATCCCTTACCGAGTCGGCGTAAAAGTGAAATTTGGGGGAGGAGATCACACGGAGTACCAGGGAATTAGGTTTTTGGATTCATCTTAAGTCTTATCACAGGGGTTTTATTTAGAGTTTGACTAGTATCATTTGCATCTTTAATTTTTTAAGGGAATTTCCAAGGAAGTATTTCATTTTGTCAGAAGTCCAGGAATCGTCCATTTCAGGATTTTTTTTAGGAGAAGAACTAATAATGCTCCTCAACTTACAAACGTGAATAGAATATCTCAATGTCAGTCGATGGTCTATGAGGACTTTAGTGTTTAAAAAAAACTTAATAGATTATGTTTCTTTGGCCTAATTCCCTTTTCCTTTAAATAGACCAAAGAAAACAACTGCTGAAAAGATAATTGATTTTTCACCAAAACCTTCAAGTCAAACGCCACCCATTTCCAATGCATAGAAACTTGAGTACAGTTTACGAAAGTGTACAACACCGAATTGTTTATTACCTCCACAGTTTATGCACTGGGTAATAAAGAAAATATTCCTCTTTATATTGTGAAAAGATGGCGGCAAATGGACAGAATAAACCAGGGTTTCCCTTGACTTCCATATAGACTCGAAACTCCCCCCTTCTATGATCACATGTGAGCTTTACTTCAAAAAGACAACAGCAATATCAAGCACAAAATATATATTTCAATAATAAATGAAGCATTTTAATTGGTTTAACAATTACTGCTAATGGGATGGGTGTACTTGGTATAGGGGTATTATTTTCTCTACATCAGATTGGAACTCGCTAAGAAAAATACATAGATCCCCACGTTCAGTAATTCTAAGTTTATTTTTTTGCTTGAAAAGAAGCAAGGCAACTCTACTAAACGCCTGATCTACCGTACATGGTGTTAGAAAAGCAATAAAATATTTCTTCACATTGCTCCATAATACTGGAGTATACTTTCAAATTTTTCCTTTACACTTTGAGAGTCGAGGTTGCGTGCAAGTACAAAAAAAAGCTCAACTTGTTTATCATAGTGTATTTTTCTCAAACGCTCCAAAAGTCTTCATGGCTTCGTTTGAAAAAACCCTTCTTCACACAAAAGACACTTAGGTTGGTGTCGTTTCTGCGGTGCTGATACAAATACATATTCTAGATATTCCACGCTATATCGCATATACTCCTTTTTTGTTTGCTGTTGGGTTGCCATCCTTTATTTAGGAAAAATGTACAAGTATAATTAGTATAATTATACAATATTAGAACTGTATAATTAGTATAACTAGACTGAATACTTTTGTATTTTCCCCTTTCTCACTCCGTTGATGAAATATTAATATCCCTTGTTCCTTGTTATATATCATCATATTGCTTTTATGTCTACGGTTTAAAGAATTTAATTTTTGTTAAAAGTTTGCTCTTATTTGAATTTGACCACATATCCGATTCTACATACTTTTAATTACCTTCTAATCTGTGACATTGTGTAAAAAGTTCTTTTTTTTCTGACAATTTTATGGAATACTCTCTATGTAAATAAGATAATGAATACGCTTTCACATGATCGATATCGCTTTATTGATAAACAAATCATACTTAATCTAAATGATACTGTTTACAATTTCTTAGAAATACCAAGAAATCAAAAACTATTTTAAATAAACGATGAAACACTAAAGACAAAAAAGAACACCACACAATTACATACAATACAGCAAATAGTTGGATATAAATTTGTATACATGTAACTTAATCATCGACTCCTTTCTAGCACATTTCCACATTAGTAGTTCTCAAAGAATGGTTGTATGTTAACTTGGATGAAATCAAATCAAAGGGAGTTTTTATATTAGGGTTGTCATGGAGCTCGTAGTTTTTCCTTTTTAAAAAATATTTATTATTTATAGTAAGTGCTATATGCATAATTTATTTTACCTTCTGGTTTGGTTTGGAACGGAGCGAAGTCGTAGAATTGTGAGAAGAGTCATTTTGAACTGTGTTCCAATTACAGAAAAGAGAATAAGGTTCGTGCTAGAATTCATGACAAAGAGAAGGTGATTGACAGATATCATGATGACCACCCAGAAGGGGGATTTAAAGGTAAGTTGAGCTTGTGAGCAGGCCTCAATTGTACCAAGCATGTGAATGTCATAAATGTTCAAAACAACTTTTCCTACATTGCAAATGAGGAAGGAAAAGACGAGAAGAACGAGGATGCGCGCTAATTTTGTTTCACTCTTTTGAGAGTTTGTTGACTCCTGCAATCGAAGAAAGAATGTCATTTTAATTGACTTGGAAGTCGAGATTCTGCCTATTAGCTATTTGTGGCATGAATGAGAATGAGAACATAACTGTGCAGTGACTCATTATTCATATTGTGTAGGTACTTAGGTACATGTACGAACGTATTTTAATGCATGATAATAAAGTAAATTGCAAATAGTTGGGTATAGAGGAATTACTATTTGGTAAAATTTTATATTTTATCTTACTTAGCTTACAAATAAACAAGTAATTTTAGATCCAAAAGATTACGTAATTAATCATAAAATCCGTAAAAAAAAAGATTATACGATATTTGTTGATAGAACAAGCAATCTGTAAATACACATACACCCCTGTTACTTAATTGTCATGTATAAATATATACAAATAAAATTATAAAAATCCATGAGACTATATGTTAAATTGTATCCACAGTTAAAGAAAGGCACAGAGAAAATGCATCATTTTGAATGCTAATATAGAATTGCAATTAAATACCTCTTTTAATATAATTATTTATTTATTTCTAACAAATATATCATTTTGACAAAAGATGTATTCTCAATGTAAGTCTAATTGATTAGTAGTAAGCAAACAATGGGCAGATATAAAATAATAAATTTATGTTGTTAAAAAGCATCTTTGATTAAATTGTCACTTTATAAGTACGTATCAAAGCACATAGGTATTTCGACGGTACTGGCAGGATAAAATATTTTATGTAAATACAAAGATATAAATAATATTTATTTAATCGTTTTACTAAATGATTTTATCAATTAGACAGGAAAGTTATTGATAAAACTTTACCTATGTTAACTATAGCAAATCAAATTATTAAACAAAAACACTCACAGAAGCATTCACTTTTTTCCTTCTTTTTTGTTTGCTTATTATTTCATGGTTATTTACAAACATTGTAATATGTACATATATATGTTATAAAGGTATGAGTATAAATATGTTTAGGTCTATTTATGTTGCATGTACCATGTAAATATAATGTACCCACATATTATGTAAATCAAAAATAAGCAATGTAGCTTTTTCACTTTGTGTATGTACATAGAGGGGGGGGGGGAATTGTCCTTTTCGTTAAATTGCTATAGTCATATTCTTTGCTTGAAGAGGCTAAAGTGAAAGAAATTGATGATGGATCCATTCATTCTTAAACTTTCTCTTTGAGAAAAAGTTTTATGCATATTTAGGCTTAGAAGGAGTACTTACATAGATATATACTAAGTACATAATATTGAATTGTAAATGTGACCCTTTTATGGAAAAAGATTGAAAACCCCTGATGCAAAGTGTAAAATTGAAGTTCTGTTCATACTATCAAAAAAATTTTAACGATTTAAATGGAAATATCTGATTTTAAACGAATAAGTTCATTTGTCAAAATACGGAAAAAAATTGTGTATTCCTTTTGTCTTAGAGTAATAACATTTTAAAAGATTTATATTTTTAAGAAAAATTAAAGATTTAAAGTAATTATCCCTAAAATTATGGGGACAAACCCTTTTCGATGAGCGTCGAACACTTTTAAATCATACAAATTGGCTAACAAACAAGAAACTAAACTTTATATTTTGATTTTTATGAAGTTATCATCAATCTTTTTTAAATATTATGGAGGACAAATCTAGTAAAATATGTTTTGACACTATAAATGAGGTAAAATAATATTAAAATTATACAATTTGCATTGAAAAAATGTTACAAAATATTTTAATTCTTTATTTCACTAATAGCTTTCAAACGAGATGCCAAGCACCCTATAAAAATTCTTAACTAAGAAGAAATCGTTCATCTAAATATGAAAATTTTCATCCAATTTTGAGCAAAAATTTGCCAGAAATCAATGACTCACTGTAGAGCTACTAAAAAAAACAACTGGAGTAGTATTCCACAGAACGATTTCAGTTGATTACATAATCCTTCTCTGCGCTACTACTTAAGTAGTTCTACCGTGAGTCTTAGATTTCTAGTGGATTTTTGATTGAAATTGGATGAAAATTTACTCATTTAGATGAACAGTTTCTTTTTGGTTGAAGAGTCATATAGAGCGCTTGACATCTCGTTTGAATGCTATGAGTCTCAGCTCTTTAATGCATTCCTTATTCATCCATTAGAAAATGGGCCAAAAAAGCTAAAAAAGTAGGGCTCAATTTCTCAAAAACCTTAGAACTCTTGGAAAAAAAATTATAGATTTGATATCAGCGTGCAAAACTGAATAGCTTTTATTATACTTATACCCCTGGGGATTTTTGACTATTGACCAGTGTAGTTATTATTTTTTTGTATTTGTGTATTTCTTTCTATAGCTTTCAAAGATGAAAAAGCATTTTGAAAGAAAGCCCAATAGCATGGACTTAAAATTAATTTAAAATTTTTAAAAGTGACAAAAGTTTGATTCAACACGTCATACAATATATGCATACCTACAATCTATGTAGGTCAGTGGTTCTCAAAACTGTGCACCCCAGAGCCTTTTTCACTCCAGTCAAAAATCTTCTTTTTTTGGAAAAGTGAAACATGGAACTAAATTTTTTCTTTTTTAAAAAAAATAAATATTTTCTTCAATAGTGGACTTGAGCGACATGGTATAAAAAAGTTTGAGAGGCACGGATCTAGGTTAATGCTTACATACATATTTCACTATGACGTTTAACAAATGTGCATACCACTCTATTTTCCTAAGAGAGTGATTATAAAGTAAAAAGCCCCTATTCTAATGATTTAAAATAAAGAAAAGAGTAAGTTCTACCTATATAAGAAACATCATCTTGAATAGTGTTTCCCTTCATTTCAATTAAACTCATAAATAAAAATGTTAATGTAAGTACGTACCGCGATAAACTTATCTGCTTTTTTTATTTGGTTGACTATTTTGCCGTTTAGTAGAATTAAAAGGATGAATGGAATGAAAGCCGTAAGGAGAGCACGTGTCCAGTTGATGTAATAGACTTGGTATGTATTTGATAGTCGGAGATTTGTCGGAAATATGGCTTTTGAATGCTCAGGAACACTGAAAAAGAAAAGAAACATTAACCAAACTTTGCAGATTAAAGTGACGATAGTGTAATAGCACCCTAAAAATATACATTCAAAACGGTTTTATGAAAGTTAACTCATATAATATGTAAATTTTTTTATCCTAATTCCTTATGGGTATAACATATAAGTTTCTACACAAGGAATACATTTAAAAGAAATCTAAAATAATCATGTTATTAATATTAAATTTCTTAGATTTATTATGAATATTTTATGATTACATATATTATGTGCATACATACAATCGTTAGTGGCAGTTAATTAGTGTGAATGCTTTTATTACCGATATTTAATTTCCCTAAATGAAATGATCGAATTTTGAAAACAAAAAATAACAAAATCAAAAATATTGTTGCTTATAAAGAAATGAGTTTAAAATATTTTGATAAACTAAATTACCTCTGAGAGTCCAAACAAGGTCTCTGTGATCATTTCAAAATGTTCTTTCACTCTTTCTTAATAGTTTTGACCATGACAACCAATGTAATTTAAAATATGTATGTATCATCACTTTTAACCTCATTTATAGCTATATGTGGTAACACGAGCCATCAATAAAATAAATCAAAATCGACAATTTAAAAATGATTGGAACAAAAATTATAGGATGCTATTTCTCAAAACTTGGATAGGTTCATCTGTTTTGCAAAGGTAATGAGGAAAAGGATGCCGTGGTCAGAGTAACCATTCTTGGAGGTTAATTTTGAAGGAAAAAAAATCGACAAATTAGTCGGTTAAAGGTTCAACTCCTAAATAATTCTCATTGAGCTAATATAAGTAGATATAGAATACATAAATAGTTTGAAATATTGAATTAATTCCTTTTTTAATGAAGGTTTATTGAATAAAAAAATTATTTCACAAAATGAATAGGAAATCTATTTAAAAACATACTTTTAAATAATTCGTCTTTTCATAACTAAATTATGTTCTGCTTAGGATTTAAAAACATGTTGCTTCTCCAATATTGTTGATATAATTAAAAAAGATTTTTATGCTTACAAAAAAAGAAAAAGAAGACAAAATCATCAAAGAAAGATCTTTAGAGTTTATTATATATGCTGAGTTTTTGTTTATAAAAACTCTTTGTTTGTTAAAATTTATGTACGAAAATTTCTATGAAAATATATATTTTCTACCTAAAAAATATCAAACAAGGAAAGAAAATGAGCTTTAAATGAATGTTATTATATATGATGAATTATAATATTTGAATATTTGTACATAAATTCCACGTTTCCTATATTTGATAAACTAATGGTGTAATTTTCTACTCTTTCTGATGAAAATGACTTTCAAGAGTATTCTCGTCATATATACATATATTGTGTATTAATAAGTCAAAATGAAATGTTAGCATCAATTTATGTATTTCTAATAAAGATTACTCATATACTGTATGTCATATGATAAAATGAGAAATTAAGAGTTGAGCTGACTTTTTCGTAACATTCCATCCTCTAGATACAAGCAGATAATATCCAATTGCAACATAGTTAGCATACCAATATGTTTAGAATGTAGTATAGAAAAGGATTCAAATGTAATTATCCTTACCTTACTTCCTTAACTTTAAACTCCAAAAACTTCGGCACATTCACTAAAATGGATCCAAGGATAGTCGGGAGCAAGTACTGGCATGTTCTCTTTTTAATAGATCTTTGACTGTTTTGAAATCGATGGTGTATTAGAAAGGGATGACAAACGGCAATGTATCTCTCAATTGCAACGGATAGTGTGATAAAGAGGGAACAGGTAAAGGTAATATTATGTAAAGGATAAATAAACTTTGGCCAAAGGTCTTTGTAAATGGGTGTATCATAAGATATGAATCCAAAGGCTTTCTTGGCGGAATATTCAATCAGAGAAAAGATGTTAAAGAGGGAGTCAGTAACGCAAAGTGCCAATATCAGCTAGATAAGAAATAAAGAATTATGAATATACTTAAAAAATATACTGTTTCCCCCCCCCCCCCACCTTAAATTAATTCGTCATTTATTTATAGGTACAAGCATATTTATGTATAAATCTATATGTTCATAAATGGAATATAGAAAGTCGAGTCAAAATGTCAATTTTTAAAGCTGCTTACTACCCAATGTAAAATATATGAACAATACATTGTGGTTGTTACAGCAACATACTGGGAGAACAAAATATAATAGGTAAATCGATCAAATTACTTGATTGAATACGTTGTTGAGAGAAATCCTGGCAAGTACGATGATGGTAAGTATGTTTCCAATTATTCCCAAAACAGCAACAATTCCAAGAATTACACCCTCGACCCAGAATACAATATTTACTTTAGAATCCATTTTTGTGATGCTAGAATTGTAGCAATATTCCATAAGCTCGGGTGATATTGAGAATGAGCTATTTCCAACTTCCATCCTTCTTTTTCTCTCCTTCAAATTGTGAAAAAAAAAATGAATTATTTATAAAAAAAGTCGTACATTAAAAAAAATACTTTTAATGTAAAATGGATAATTATCTATATATATATATACATAATTTATATGAAGAAATTTTTGTTATTATTATGAAAATTGGGGAATTCAGAGATGTAGAGAAAGAACAAAGATATCTATTTAATACACACACAACCAGAAAAGAATTTCATAGGTATAATATGTACCGTCACACATTCATCTTCTTATGTAATTTATTTCCCATTACATGATTGCTTATAATGTATAAATATATATTATATTTTATGTTCATCTTTTGCTTTTTCCACGAGACTACGGTCATTGTTAGAGCTGTAAATTCTAAGCTCTACCGGTATGTGAAATAAATAAAAAAAAGCAAAAATGAACCTAAGACAACTTTATGAATGTTTAAGAGGAAAGCAGCATCAGCTGTTATGACGTTTTAACTATATCAGCTGTTCTCTTATCCTTTTCCAGGATAAAACATTGAGGGTCCTTGAAAGGAAATAAACACAAACTCATACCTATAAGAATATTATATTATACATATAACTAGGATTTAAAATTAATTAATTATTATTATTGGTAGACGACGTGAATTACTCCATCACACGTGGTCAGATATACATGTTATCCCCTCGAGAATATATGAAGAAATAATGATAACAACTTTGGAAAATAAACAATCTTGTATATATTGCGAACCACAAATAACATCATAGGGTAAAAAATCCTTGGGTCTTACAGCTCAAGTCACTGTACATTTTCATGATATCCCCTGGATTTTTATTATATTAATTCTATACTTTTTCAAATAATCCATTTACTCAGTGGAAACTCAAACTAATTCTACTCCCAATAGAATGATGTCAAACTCGAACAACTTACTCAACGCTATTTTTAATTTGTAAACCTCTTTGTCTCATAACACCAGAGTCAAGTCCACAAAGGGAGAAGAAATGCAGTCGGCATAAGGTCTCTCGTAGAGGAGGAAGGAACAAGGAAGAAATTAGAGTAGAGCCCTTCAAATCACAAGTATTTACATCGTTGAAAGATACAAAGGCACAAAAAAAAACAAGGAAAATAAACCCAAATTCGCCTGTCAAAGTTCTACAAGAACCAAAAAAGTATAACTAGTTTTGGGTAGTACCTATTACTTAATAATAGAATAATAAGATATGCACTTATTAGAATTACTCAATTAAGAAATTACATGATATAGCTATATTATTACTTATTACTTAGAAGCTAAAATATTAATATTACTATATATAAATATTGGATTAATGATATACATACATAGTGAATCATTTCAAACTAACAACTTGAAAGAATAATTCTCCATCTTCTTTAATCACTTTTTTCTTTTTTTCTTTAATAAATACATTTTGACAACCAATTATATGTATGTATATACTCCTTTTTTGAAAAAAAAACAACTTTGTAAAACTAAAGTAAAATTACTTATTATTCTTTTGGGAAAGTAATATCGTTACATTACTCTATAGTAGATAAAGGAATAATATATTACAGTACTATATTAATATCCAACACCGCTGGAAAATTACGTACAACTTCGATGAATTGCTAAATAAGTTATATATATAATATTATATTAGATAGCCCGTTTTTAGGGTCCTGACTCAAATCAAAGGGACCAAATTATTTTCTGGTACCTATAGATGCAAAAATAAATTGTAGAAAAATAAAATCTCTATGGGTCTATATTTCAGACCTCTCAAGCACTATTAGGTCCAAAACAGGGCCAGAAATAATCATTTTTGCCAAGTTTGAGAGATGACATCTTTCCTTTTTTTTTTCTAAAAATTTCTTTTTTAATTGCTTATGCTATGTCCGAAAAATAGAAGAAATTGGATATCTTTTCAAATCGTAAAGTTATGCTGAATTTTGCATTTGCAAGCAGTTTCGGTTGAAAAATAGGATACTTTCTCTTTTTAAATTAAAGATAATACCTGCCAAAATTGTCAAAAACGACAACTTTTGACCCTGTTTTAGACTTAAAAAGTGATTGAGACGTCTGAAAAATGTATTCCTCTACAAATTATTTTTGAATCTGATTTGAGTCATGACCCTGAAAATGGAGAGTTTAATATATATGGGTTCATTGGATACGGATGGTAGTAAGTGTATTGTGAATCATTTGGTTTCTTGAGGAACAAAGAAATTTTTAGTCGAAAAATCTTCAGAAAGTCTAAAAAAACAGTTGCCAATTTTGATACCGAAATAAGAACGAAAATATTGACATTGTGATAACACTAGCAATTTCGTTATTATCCCTACAGTATGTTCTCTGTTTAATATGTTGAAGAGATATTCAAAGCCTTGCAAGATTTAATTCGAGTTTGACAAATCAAGTTTTAAAACAACTCGCCATTGACGGCGTCTTCGGCGCCTTTGGCGAGGCCTCCGGCGGGTTCACTGATGTCCGGTACGTAAACTTTCGTCTTTCCTTCTTTACATTCTTTACACAGTAATAGCGTATCATAAAATCGCGAAAAAAAAATCCTAAAGAAAAATTGAAAGGCCGAAAATTTTTCCGCCAAAAAATTTGGAGCGACAAAATTTTTTGAAAAATTTTGAAAAAAAAGTTTTGAAAAAAAAAATCGCGAAATTTTTTTTTTCGATTTCTCGAAATTTTTTTCCGTAGAAATCTTCCATATGACGTGTAAATTACGCATACAAAATTTCATGACCATAGGGTAAGGGGTTCCGGAGATACGAGGGGTTACGGACACACAGACAAACTTGAGGATTTATTATATAGATAAGAAGAACTGGACAGCTGACAAAAAATACATATAGTAAATTTTTTTTGAGCAGGACAACGCAACATGGAGACTAAACAAAGTGTTATAAGTTGAAATAATCGTAAAACATAAAAGTTAAACGGTAATAGTTTGATGTTATAAATATAATAGGGTTTTGGGTAAGGTGGACCAAAGGAAGTATTTTCTCGTGATAGTCTATTTTTCTGAAAAACTTCCAATGATTTTACCTTTTCTCTATACATTCCCATACACAGGATAAAAAAAATTATTCTCATTATATAAATTGAATTATATAATTTTTTATTGTAAATTAAATATATGACCCTGAATAGATGATGAGTTAAATAAATTATAACTCATCAAAAAGAACATCATTTTATACTCAATTGAATGGAATATAGTTAATTATTTTTTGCTTTGCAAACACATGTTTTGTTGAGAGCAGAATATAAGACCCCTTACAAGATCATTTAAAAATGAATAAAAGAGTCATGTTTGGATCAAAATTAAATACTTTTACACGACTTACACATCTCTTAAAATTTAAAGCTCATATGGTAGATGCATATTACGGATATCTATGGTATTGTTGCATAAAGGTGGGCTTACAACATTACGTAAGGAAAGGTGTCACATTGTGAAGCTTCACCAAGAGAGGTTTCTGCAAGTGTCGTTAGGTACATAATTTACGCATGAAAAGGAAATGGTCAATTTGTAATTAATATTTGTATATAACATCGAGCACACTGTTGCATTGAAAGAAATCGGCAGAGTAGGTCATATTATGTACGGGTCGTTGTGTATTAAAGATAAAAGGAAAGAGTAAATGCGTGTTCAATTAGCTTATGGAGTTCAGTGGACCTAAACAAAGACATGTAAATGAGTCTCAAGACGCCTCTTAACGCAGAGTCTCGCAAATTTTTTTTCTCCTTTTAGTTATTATTATTTTTCATTCCTTAAAAATGATTGTAACCAAGAGTGGGAAGAAAGACTGGGTATTTTAGCAAAGTATTTGTTGTCATATATATAAGAACATATATTGTGAAAAAGACCAAATTTGCTATCAAAATGTTAGTTATAAAAATAAAACAAACAAACAAAAATGTTTACATTAAATCAAGATCCAAAATTGTATTTTCTAAAAAAAAAAAACAATCAATTACTGTCTCTTTAAAAAAACAACCAACATGAAAAATGGAACAAGACTATTTTGTTAAATTTGTTGTCAAAATGTGCTTTATATATATATATATATATATAAATTAATATGAAATATAAAAACGTAAGTCATTATTGCTCCAACCCGGTTTCTAAATATATGAGTCTGTATGGAATACTTGAATGAGAAATAAATAATTACAACTTTTTATTATTTAGAAACAAAAAGTGTACAAATACTCATGTCAATTCAAGTCCTTATTACCCATGAATATTATACAACGAAAAAACAAATTAAGCAAAACATACATCTCAATCTATAAGTCATTGTATTTTATGCTTGTACTATGTATATGTCATATTTCTCTAGACATTTTACCTTATCATTATTAGACATACCCATACCTTTTCTTGAGTATAGTCTGGTTGGGCCCACTAATACTTTGTTTTTTGATAGAGATATAATCCATTTTGAAGTCAAGTATTCGAGATTAAAAGTTGTTCAAATTCAAGTAATTATCTTATTTTGCATCTCACAGTATGTATAACCATCTGGTGAAGAGTTACAAATCTTAAGCGTTAACCCACTATGTGAAATTTTATGAGGGTTATCAAAATGAAATGATTTTTTTATTTTTAAAGCTGTTGTCATTTATTCCTTAATTCTTGAGACTAGAAAATGTGGCTCTAACTACATACGTGATATGCAGAAATAAGCCACAAATGATCATTAAAATGACTCATCGAGTGAACTCTGAATCCTTAGCATAATATGGTTTTCTCAAAGATATGAATTTGTGTTCATTTCCATTATTATTAACTATCTAATAATACATGAGAGAGTGTTGCATAGTTCCAACAAATGGTGAGTCAACTCATAACTTGTCTGTCTCTCTCTCTATATATATATACAAATCCAGAATACCATTATTATAACCTGATCATTGAATTTTCACGTATCTTTTTGTAAGTTTAATAATTCCTACACATTAGAACACTACCCAGTTCAAAAATATGGTATTACATATGAGTATTTTTATTTGAGTAATATTTACTTTTATGTTACAAAACACAGATTTAAATTTCATTAGAATTATGAAGATATGTCTTATATACATATAGCCAAATCCATCTCAAATAATTTTAAATTTGTGATCTACAGATTCTTAAAAATAATTAAGGACGTATCAAAAATTTTAATTCATATTTTAACATAAAGAAAGGAAATACGAAAACAATAAACAAAAATAACCATAGATTTTTAGTTTGTAAACATGTTTTCAACATTTAGTACGAAAGAAAATCTCTCAGAAGTGAGTAAAAATAAAAGAAAAAAGTATATCATTCCTTTGAAACTTATAATTTTCTCATCTTTGGCGATAATGAATGGAATCTGGTTTTGTATGAAAGACAAAACACACACCTTTTATTATATAGGTAATAAAATCTTCAAAGATATAAGGATTTAATTTATGAAAAACAAATATTTTTATGTACTAAAAACTGTTGAGGTTTTGTAGACCAATAAATTAAATAAATCCGAGGATACAAGGGATTTAACTATCTTTAATAATAATTAAAAAATAATTCAATATAGTACATAAATGTATGTAAGTTAACAAAGTAAATAAATATTAATTAATTAATAAAAAAACATATTGGTATTTCATCATTGAAACATACCCATATCTCTTTTATTTTTACATTTTTAGTCTACAATTTAGATTGGTGTATTATTCTTACAAATTTGTGTTAATATTATTATTATTCGACCCATATCTTTATAATTGGGATTGCACAAGAAGCCGTCTGAAAATTATATATTTTAACCTCCACACACTACTTTCATTATTTTGCATTAAATGGGATGTTGTAGTAAAAAAAATTACATCAAAATACATATATTAAAATATATACTATCCATACTATTCCGGCCCATTTCTAATTATTCCAAAACGACCAAACACCAGTCGATTAAATCGGCTTACCCATATAATAGCAGTAATTTATATTATATCCTTATCAATACATAAATTTCTAAATAAAAAAATTAAGATAGCTGTTTGATTACAGTAGAGTCATTCATAATGGAATAGAGTCGTAAGTTGAACTACTTTGTTAGAATCTAAGAGTCTGGTTAGACTTTTGCGCAACAAACCGTTAGCGTCTCCCTGTACGCTTTTTTCTTTTGCTGAGTGAATGGCTTTTTATTCATTTGTTATGTTAATTTCATTTGTAGATTTATTAGTATCTGTAAAAACTTTATTTTGATATTTAAATATGAAGACTGCAATAAACAAAAACAAAAAAGAGAGACATAATGTTATTATTTGAGCTTTACATCATAAAATAATGTCATTAAATGCACATACAATGTTATTGAAGAGGATATTTTGTCATCTTCAATCTAAAAGCAAAACTCATGAAGCCAACAACTTTGTTTAAGTTGTATGTTTTGACTTATTGTATATAAATGTGAGTTAGAACACAAGAATCTTAATAATTGAAATTAAATATTCTAATAAATAAATCAAGGTTGTGTTGAACTACTCATTAGTAATTGTTCCGAAAAACTCAAAGTATTGTTTTTCAATTTTTTATTATAAGTATGAATTTATGATTTTTACCTGTCTGATGAAGTATTTAACATTTATGTCAGATATTTTTTGATTTTATAATAACATAAATTTAATTCTTAATGATAAATGATAAATCGAAAAAATATGTGATCATATACAAAAATTAACTACAAGTTAGTATTTTATGAATATTATTACTCTAAAAATTAGCATAAATATTAAATACTTCATAATCATTTATTTCTTGAATTCATTACTTTAAATATATACAACATTTCAAAAACATTTATTCATTTCTACCAAGAATTTGTTCTGCTTTTAAAGTCAACGATAGAAAATTAAAAACATTACAGTGCACTTCAAGTTCATCAAAATTCAAACTGTGACTTTTAAATTCAAGATGAAAATAGCCAAAAAAACTTTGATGAAGCAAATTGCTGATGCTATGAGTGGCGAAACCAAAGATTAAAATTTTCAGAAGTTTTATGTATGCAAATCACATAAAAATATATATTTTTTAATTTTTACTTTTCCAACTTATCAAAGAGTATGTATTTGTAGAAGTCTGTCTGTTCAAAAATGCACTTTAAAAATTAAACTCAAAATTTATTGTTAAAATAAAAATAAAAATATTTACTTGGATTTTCATTGAAAAATTATTCTTAACTGAACCAAAATCAAAATAAATTTAGTCAATGGATTTGTTTTTTATTCCATAAGAAAATTGTTTATTAAGATCATAATATATTTAACTAAGATCCGGAAAGAAAATAAGTTGTATCTTTGAAAAGTGTAATCTTTCCATGTCGGGATTTATGTCAAAACTTTTAATACAATAATCATAAAAAAATACTTACTCAAATCTACGTAGTAATGAAAAAGTGTTGAACGGTAATGACCAAAAGAGAAAACAATATTTTTATAACTTTCAAAAATATGTAAACACTTAGAATTGATATAAAACTGGGTTTGTAAAAGTGAGTGAAATAGTGAGTAGGATAAAAATTTTATATGAGAAAGGCTCTTTTCGCAGCTTTTTTTTTTTCGTCGTTAAAAATGAGAGAATAACGGAGTAAGGAGAAATTACAAGGAACAAGTATTAAATATTTAGTTTCCTTGCATTTTAACCAAATAACTTTTAATAACCTGAAGTATGAAGATAAAGTACAAATGTAATATACGTTCATATTCGTGAGAGAAGGATTTACAATAAGTATCAGAGATGAAACTATATGTAATATAAAAAAACTGAGGTATAAGATAAGGCAAAGAAATGTAAAAACTTTGGCGAAAGAACTTTAAAAATAAGGCTACATATATGAACGTATTAAGATAATGAAAACATTTTTTGAATACCTGAATGGTTTTTTGTCTAAATTATGGGAAACTGTCGTTCTCTTTAAAATGTTTATTAACCTGATTAACACTATGAAATAATGTATTTTAATTGATTTCTAAAGTACCTAAAATACAAAAAAAAATGCTGAGTGCTCGAAAAACATTCATTTAGTGAAGCTCATTTTATTTTAATTATTTTACCCTCTCTCTATATAAGACATTCTAATATTATTAACTATGACTGATTCTGAAGTTTTTCAATTATAGGTATGTGCTATATGCAGAACATACTTAATATATATTGATATTTATCAATAAATGAACGTAAGAGAGACCCAGTGACAGTTTCAGTACTTTTTGCTTCTAGTCCACTTACTAAAAACAGATTTGAGTTATATGCTTCAAAATTGAGCCCAACTTACTCATGGAATTTACTTATAGATTATACCAGCCAGTAATTTTTTCACAAATTCCATTGGAATGCGATTCGTCCAATGTTGTAACTCTCTTTACAGCTGGGGATGGTTGTGACATTTCTAAAAAAAAATAAGTTTGCTTTAGAAATTAAGCGAATTAAATAGAATATTTTTGGAGCTATAAAATGCACAACTTTTCAAGGTGCTAGATGAAGTATATGTAATTAATTTGCAATATACTATTGTACACTAAGATATTCAAAGATATTTACTATAGATTTGAGAAATTCACTTTAATGAGTGCTCCCACTCCCACTCTAACCCCGTAGATATAAAATAATCCAGAATATTAATAAACATTACGTAAGCAAATGAGTCACTTGTTGCAACTGACTCCTTTACACCTTACGTTACACTTTCTTAAATATCTCCTCAATCTTTGAGTTTTATTAATTTATATCAAGTGATAGCAAAAGAATCAACAATAATTCAAATGATATAAGTTATAGCGAAAACAATGAAAAATGGACTACAATTGATTACCCTTCAAAAATTACTTTTCCCTTTGAAAATCAGTTTTTATCAAATATCTTTAAGAAAAGTTGAAATAAAATATCTATTTTTTTTTTTTGGTTATTCATCCTCATTATACCTTACAATTTGATTTTTATAATTTTTTTGATGTTTGATAAAAAAGGCCTACTACAATTGTTCCCCTGATTTTCATTGTTTATCTTCTTCTTTTTTTTACTTTTAAATATATGAGTGAAGTGTAAACATTGTTATAATTAATATATTCTCATTCATTTTGATAAACAGATTGAAATCATATCAGACTTAATACCTATATATAGGTAAAATATGTACCTCCCTCTAATATAAAGTCTATTAGAAAGAGGTTTGAAGAATTTATAAATGTTTATATAATCTAGTACATTATTTCCAAATTGAGCCACAAAAACATTTTCTTCTTAATTTCATCTCAAATATCCTTGTAACAGAATTAGATTGAATAACTTAATTCACAATGCTTACTTTACAGTATTTACAGGTACATATTTGTATGAATGCTGTATTTATAGCAGAAAATCTACAATTTGATTCTGTTTAATGATCATGCAATGTAAAGGTATTATTTATGGATCTACTAAAATACCTATATAAATTTTGAGATCATCTTTCTTTCTAATCTTTCTCACCATTAAGCCATTTAATTGCTTTTAATACTACCTTTACAAATATTGAACATGATTTACAAGAGCTTATGCTGTAATTCATTGAAAACTAGGTTTGCATTGTTCCATAGTATAGGAATTACAATCGGTCCTGTCCTTGAATAATGTCCCAAATTTTAAAGTAACCTTTAAAACAGGGGTTCTCAACTGGTCTTGCACTGACCAATATTTCCTCATGGTCATTTTGCTACAAAACATTTTTATTCCATTTAGAGATTGACACAGTCCTGAAATTTTACCCGATAAGAAAGTGTGATTTAGTCTGATTTTAAATAATAAAAGGGTTTCAATTAGTTTCGTTCTTCCTCTTTTACGGAGGTCGAAGAGTCCTTCGTTATTCTACAGGAGATGATAATCAAGGATTATTCTCTTTCTATTCTTTTTTTTAAAATCTAAAGGCATCCTTCTCAATGAGTTTACAGTAATGTACTCGATTATACCAATTGAATTCGTTCAGTAGAGCTTGAAATATCTCTCATTGTCATAATAGTTATTTTCACGAATAAATTTAAAAGAATGGTTAACAATTATAACATTGTATTGGTCCTTAACATGGAACTTAAAATCTATTCTGTCCCGTACCTGTTACTTGTCACAGAAAAAGTCCCAAATTTCTTAAACTTAATGTAACTTTTATGAAAGAGAATAGTTTTCGATTATTCTAAATTTAAGCTTAATTAAAGGTTTAGATACGTATACAATGGTTCTTTACTTCTCCAAGAAAGCAGAGATAAGTCGATGATGACTTCACCGTTTGATATATATGATGATGCCATTTTACAAAAAATTTCATGGAATGACTTTTATGTTTGATTGGATGCATCATTCAGATATAGAACAGGGCATCCCTTTCAGAGTATTTGTTATTCTCATAAACATCTGATACTTATGCATACCTTTAAAATAGATGAAATATATTAATTATGACGTCTCATGCTGGTATATGTGAAGCAAAATTTGTTCCATGGAACTAATTTCATTTAGACATATCCTTAAGGTTTAGATTGGAATCGAATGTGACGTCAAACACCCTGTTGAAAATCAAATGAAACATATTTTGTAGTCAATTACTTTTCCTGCATACTTGATAGAAATATAAAGTGTATTTTTACTTTTTAGCTAAATTTATGTAATATTTCAATATTTTTATTCAATTTGTGACAAAAAGTTGACGTTTTATTTTCTATTATGTGTTTAAAATACGTGTATTTACATCCATGTCTACTAGATAATGCATGCATACATGAATATACCAATGTAACTATTGTGTTGTCTATTGTTTATCGAATAAATGACTTGTTTACAAAGAGAAAGTGTTTATATAGCCATACTTTTTTTTTACTATAAATCACCCAACTAACTTTTGATATATGAATAGAATTTTTAAATATTCTTATTTAAATTTGCCAATGTGTTTAACAATAAGTTATTTAATCATTTAAATTTATATTAACTAATTTTGTTGATCTGAATAAATACACAAATTAAATACGGATTGAATAACTATAATCAAACTTCAATTAATGAAAACGGTAAAATCAGTTATTATTTCATTATTAACTCATTATACTATTTACTTATATTGCTGAAAGCCATGAAGCTCGATTTAAAAAGTAAAAAAATACTTTTTAGCAGCCTATTAACTTTATTTCTTAAGAGTCGACTTTTGTTTTTTAATTTTGGGAATAGTATAAAATAAACTCTTCTATTTAAAAAGATTTTACCCTTAATTTTGTTAAGAATTATGTTTGGGAAGAAACTATCAAAGATGTATTAAAAAAAAGGATCTAATTAAAGACATTTATAGAAATTGTAAAGTATAAGACACATGTGGGCTTCTTATATTATTATTCATTTTGCAAACAAATATAATTCCACATCATTCACTTGGTCCATGTAAAATTTACTGCAACAATTTTAAAATAGTTACATGTAAAGGGTTTTTCCATAGGGATGCCGCATTATTATTTCATTAAACGGAGAACTACGTCATATTTTGTTTTGTTGATAGTTAAACTCACAAATAGTTTACAAATCATCATGGATCAGTAAAACCTTGAACAGCCTTTGCAAATTAACTAAATTTATTACCAAAATTCATGTTTTGTCATGGCTACTTTAAGAAGCTTGTGGCAAACTTATTTTTTTTGCTCAATGGGTTTGTTAATATGCAAAATATGAATTATTGGTCAGGCAAAAACACACATGTGCTTCATGAGACACCATTGCATCCCGAAACACTTACTGTTTGGTGTGAATTTCATGCTAGTGGTGCTATTGGGCTATACTTTTTTTTTGTTGATCATAACAATCACCACATTAATGCGAATGGAAATCGATATTATTTTTGGCCCCAATTGGATGGTATGGACTTTAATGAGATGTGGTTTTAACAAGTCGGTGCTACTTGCCTATCAGCAAACAATACAATCGATTTAAATAGGAGCAAATTTGGTGAACGTGTTATTTCCAAAAATGGACTATTTTCTATGGAGCCACGTATAGTCATTGGTCAACAAGCCAGCAACACTAGAGGAACTCAAAGCAAATATTGAACGCAAAATTCCTGCAATTTCGGTCGATTCATGCAAAATAGTGGTGCATGCCCGTGGTGGTCATGAAAAGAAATTTAATTCCATACTTAATTGTAATTGAATGTACTTCAATACTAAAAATAAATTCGTTTATATCTCAAACTCTTTATATTTAATAAAAAGAAAATGCGTCGATCTTATTGACAAGCCCTTTATATATTTTAAAAATGTATTAATGGGCATTTCTGAATCATATTTATTACTATTTCTGTATTTGGATTTCATGATATATTGATATTCGGAATTTGAGGGAATATTTATTTTATTTCTAGTAAGAAAAATTACACCTTGGCTAATGTTAGATAATATTTTTGAAAAAATTATCTATCTCAAAAATAAAAGTTCCAAGGGGCTACAGGGCTCAAACTTCTGGGTTAGATAATGGTAGATGTTAGTATGATTATTTATTACATCATTCCTGTACTAGAGCCAAAATCTGTTACTTCTGTTATTCTAATAAAAATAATTGCCTCAGATCCCCAAATATTGGTATATCAAGACATTCAAATCTAGAAATGCTCAATAATAAGGTTCTTGAAATGCATGTTTTTATAGCAGAATCCTTGTGGCAAATTTTACTATGACCAAGTCAAAGCAAACTAAATTGTAGATGGTCTTGGGTGACCATGAGACAATTTTATATTATTTTAAGACCTCTGGTATATAAATTATTCTCTTCCTTTTTTTGTCCTGTTTGATACCTAATTAAACAATTAATAAAATAATATTTTCGCAAGAGTAATTCATTCATCATTAGTTATTTAATTTTTTTTCAAAGAAACTAATTAAAAAGGTCAAAAGATAGTAGTCTATTGTTTGAGAAAGTGTTATTATAAATATCCTTTGTCTTACTTTGCTGAATGTTTTTAAGATTAAATTTAAAAGTAATTATACAAAAATAGAAATAAAATAATGAATAAAAAAATTAAAGTGTTGTTCGGTCATTGATGTATGTAGACACAATATGATATAAAATATGATACAAGCTTATTTGCTTTTTTTGCAAGATCACTTAAAACATAAAAATTGTTATCTTAAATTGACTTGCTACCTTGATCTTGAAATGTTCATTCTTCTTCCAAGTTTCGATATCGTCTCCAAAAACCGTCATATTTAGATGAAAAAGGTTTACTATAGTCCATGAATCAGCAAGGGTTGTCCTTTCTCTAATTTTCGTTTATGAAAACAGCTTCCCTTATCAACAGTAGTATTTGTGTGTTTGACAACTTGTCTGGTCTATGACAAGTAAACCATTCCTGTGGACACAAGGTTCCTTATGAGTTATAGCTGAGGTACTCAATGCTAAAAAGTGACAGAACAATCATTTATTTGTGATTAAATGCCAAAAATGCCAATCCAAAACTTTTAAAGTGCCTATTAAAAAGGTTGAGTTGATGTTTTTGTAATTCCGCAGAGTGTTATATCAAGTACAAATCATACCATAGAGCCAGTTGGCACATACTAAGACGGAAGCCACAAATTACAATAAATTTATATAAACCACAAACCCGAGCAACTCTTTTACTTTAGTGTAGTTTTGCTTTTTCTGTTACTGTGATATTCTAGTTCTGCAAATTAATATAGAGATGTGCTTCTCCAATAAGGCTGATTTTGATGAAATGAAGAATCCTTGACATCCATCTAGCCTTATTTTCCCCTGTATATTGCTACCCCAAGTAATTTTATATCAGTGACAGTCTCTACCAACACTGGCAACGCATATATTGTGTTTCTATTCATAAAAATATGACCACTGATCCAAAAAAGGATTGTATACTATTTACAATTCATTGTCGCGGTCAGTTGTGAACAAAAATGGTCAAAAGCCTCTAGAAATACAAGATTAATCAAATATACTCAGTAAAAAAACATAACTAAGTGTATATTTACAAAGTACTATGCGATTTATAAAAAAAAATCCCCTGTTGTCTCTAAAAGTCCAGAATAGGCTCCCAAATTAATAAAAGCCAAAATACTCTTATTCATAGATAAAATATAAATTTAGAGTATCAGTAAATTTAAATATACTTTTTTTATTGTAAAGCTTAATGATAATTAATTATTTATTAGTGTATTCATTGTTGTACTTTGAAATATAATTATATTATGTTGAGTTTTGAATATTCCCACAATTAATTCAGGATAATACCTACAAAGATATAAAATTATCATTTCTTGATATGTAATATAAATATGTTAGTATTCGGTAGCTCGAACTACCTCCAATTTACCAAGTGTCACATTTAAGGCAAATAGTAAAAAAAGTTCAAGAACATACCTAGGGGTGTATGATGCACCTCATTGAGTATCCTTATGAAATGCCACATATCTTTCATGCTCATTTGCTCACTTTACTTTGGATGTATCTTGTAATACTTGTAATTTTACACGAATCGGTGAACACATCTTTTGAAATATTCAATGTCAAAAAGTTGTTATTCATTTCAAATGCAATTCATTGTTATTGGTGTATCTCAGTGAAAATGTTTTCATAATGATATTTAATTAAATTTTTCATGAGCTACATTGAGTATCGGATTTAAAATATAACTTTTTTTAGTGCCGCAATGATAGGGGATTTTTCATACTAAATTTATCTTAATTTATTCTTCAAGACGTGCAAACTTCTAGTTAATGACCTATGTAAACCAAGTTAGATGCAGATATAATATTATTCTTTCACACTATACATTTATAATATATACAACAAACAATTTCGTATTTGTTGCTGTGTTAATTTTAAAAGGAAAGGAGATTGATTTACCTATTGAAACTTTTCCAATCGACCCAATTGTGTAGAACCAACATATGATTATCTGTTTTTTTCTTGTAAGGAAGATCTTGTACGTTTGTAGCTATAGTATAATGTATTCTTTGTATTGTTTTGTTTCCTGATTTTTTTTAATGTTTCCTAATAAGGAAGATTTAGTTTCATGAATTACTCAATCCCTAAATAAAATAATATTATATTTTTACATTATTCAACTAAGAAAAGATTTACAGGAGTGGAAAAAAGGATATGTATGGTATTTAAAAAGAAGTTTTTATGTTTATTTTTTTGAAAAAAATAAACAAATCGGTCAACAATTATTCGATGTATGTTTATGTAATATATAGCAATATAAGTATACATAAATACAATGGAAGCTCATGGGTGGAACTGCAGCACCCCCAAATCTCTTTACTGGGTGAATGTATAAATTAAGATTACATTAATTAATTTATTATTTTGTAATTTATTACTCTGTACATGGTACATATACATATAAGTAAAAACTACATTTAATAAATGGCAAATCTTTCAAAAAGATTTAGTAATGCCTGAGGATAAAAGCAACAATGCATATTATTAAAATAACCCATAAGTAGAGCTTAAGGGGAGCAAATTTGAAACAACATAAAAATTGAGTCCATATAGAACTGAAATTAGACATAATACCAGGATCAGCTCAGAAAGTTTAAAGTTATATTAAGCGCAAAAAAACTAGATGTACACCCAACACAACTCAATGATTGAATGACTGAGACTGTAAAATTGATATAGTGGAACTATAACGTACATCTTTGCAGTTTCCACTTTTCAAATGTTTATCGATTAAGTGTGTACATAAATACTGGATCGGAATTGACTCACTAGGAAACGTGGTCTGTGTATCAGTATAGAACTAGTCATTGTTTTTTATAGATCGGAAGAGGCTCTAGACTGTATTGGAATAATGAAGGGGCCATTCATCTACGCATTCTTACTATGACCACCCAGTTGTCATAAGGGTGGGATGTGATATACCTTATTATAAATCTGTGTTCTCCAGATATTAGGATGTTTGAGCTAATATTATTTTAACATCAAAGTAAAAATAGAAGATACCTTACAAAATACATATATAAATATAATGACAGTAAAGATTGTTGACATCCAACTTGGTTACGATTTTAAATTTATTCAGATAATATGTAGATATTTAAATTTGTGAATATAATAATTTTTGTGGTCATTGTGACTTCTTGGTTCTTCTAACAAATTTTACCAGGCATATTTATACTTTTAGGAAAGAAGACAATAATAGCCATACGCTCTTTCATCAATTTTTGTTAACTTAAACTTTTTTCTGCACCATTTTTTATTAACTTGAAGTTGAACAAAAAGGTGAAAGGAATTAAATTTCAACTTCCATTCTATTTTAATATTTCAAATTAACAGTGCCTTCTTGGGGTTCTAAATTATAATATTTTGGCTCTTTTGTGCCCACCAATATCACTAAAATAACATATGAATGGTGTTAACATAGTATAGTCTCATGTTGGAAGAGTAAAGTATGATTAAAAATGGGACCTTTAAAAAAATTATGCCTTCAAAACTGTAAGTTTTCTATATTTATGGGTGTTCAGTGCCGAAACATAGGAAAATCCATAATTTTCAGAAAGCTTAAAAAATCTTTAATAATTTTGATGTTGTGTCATTGTCATGATAATTAAATAGCACAGTAGATAATTTTTTTTAGCCATTCGTCCAGTAAATAGACTTCGGATCTTGAATTGTGTCCTAATTTAATACTAGAAAATTCTGAAAAATTCTATTGTGAGTACTTGTTGTCCTATTACAAGTCCATTTGTTACATTCTCAGTGAGTAAAACTTTTTATAATTCAAAACTGTTTATGTGAAACTTTTTCAACTTAAACATCAATCAAATGAAGTTGTTGTTTCTCAAATATGTTACACGAAATAAATTGTCTTAAAATAGTCAATAATAGTTAATCACTTTAATGTACTCATGCAATCACTTACATAAAAGAATATGTCGACAAAAGGAATAATACTTCAAAGTAAAGTGTACCTAAAGGTTTGAAATTTTACGTGTACGGAAAGTTCACTGTACACTTTTTACTTGAGCAAAATTCCCTTCCCTCTTTTCATCCTGGGGGAGGTTATTCCCAAGAACCTTGAAATGTTTAGAAGATTTTTAGGATTAGTTGTCTTCAGATCATAATAGAGTACTTTCATTCTAATGGTCAATTTATTGTACTCCACATTTGTGTACGTCATCTTTGATAGAAAAGGCTCAATTATGTGAATACCTATCAATACACACACTACCAAATGGATTTTGGGAAAACTGAATTTCTCAAATGATCTCACAGTGCAAGCCAGACAATTAGTGATATGCTCATATTTTTAAAGAAAGGGCCGAATATATGGATCGTGGTAAAGAAACACTGCACAAAGGTAAAATAAACGATGAAACAGATTTTTTCGGAATCCTAAAGCTAAATTCTTCCTGAAAAACATATAAATTGAAAATTTAGCTGCAAATTATTTTTTCTTTTTTCTTGGGTGTTTAGAATATGCTCTTGCATTATAAAATTAGGGCTAAAGTAGAGTTTGATTTGAACACCCCTCCCTATCGGTAGGGTAATTGGAGAAAAAGTTATAGTTAATTTATTGTTTATTGTCTATGTATATTATCATATAATGATGTAATGACCTATATTTAATATATATTAGAATATATGTACATATATCAAAGAGAGAGTAATTTTTAATAGACAGTAAAGGTTTAAGGCCTTTTATTTGTCGATCCCATTATGTCATTCAAATGCACAACAGTAATTCACTATTTTCTTTAAGAAACGTTACATGAGCTAGGATTATGATACCTAAAATATGGAATGATACAGGGAGGAATGAAAAAGTAAAACAAAAGGAACAATGGAAAAGTAATAAAAGTTTTGATCTTAAAAACGATTTTTTAAATTTTATTTTCCTATGTCCACAAAAAGGTGGTTCATGGACATTCCATCAGAAATGCAACTCATAATTATGAATTCAAACATAACGTATTTTACTTCATGTTTTTGGTAGGAAAAACCATTGAATGTTGGGCAATTTTAAACTAAAAAGGGTATTTTAAATCCTATTCTCAAAGAATTTGATGAAATTTATATTGCATCTTAGTTTCCCCCAATAGCACAAAAAAAATATTTTCTTATTGAATAGATAATAATTAACTAATCAATCTTAAAACGAACGTATGTATTATGTTTAAACTTTTTAACCTAATTTTTGACAAAGAACCAATTGCAGTAGCTTCGGAAAGTAAAAGTATGGAATACTTAAATGGAGAATATAAAGACGTCTCTTATATCTTTAATTAATTAAAAGTTAAAACTTACATCGCACTGAAAAAATGTTTTAACCCTATGAATTGAATCAGACAAAAAATTAAACGGTATTTTCTTAATATGAATAAAAGGGAAGTTATCGAGTATAAATATTTTTTTAAAAACTCGTACATATTTTTAAAGGATTGCTTTGTACAGATAAAAAAATCCTTCTCCTCAAGAACAGATTTGGCAATGATACGGATATTTATAGAAGTAGGTAGATACATACTAATATACTCAAGATATATTAATATGACTATATGTGCCTGAAACTTTTTGATTTCTAGGTTATGTGTATTTGTGATTATTGTTGACTGATTTATTAATATAATACTTATAATCAGAGGTGTGAACTCGAGTCACATGACTTTGACACAAGTCATTTATTTGATAACTCAGGACTCGACTCGCCAAAATGTTGAAGAATTTGAGAAGACTTCTAAGAAAATAATTTCAATCATAAGATATATCTACCAAATATGTGGGTAATTATTTTATGCTAATAATAATTTTTTTAGCAATTGCAAGTTTGTGAACTACTTCATAATTCATGTCTATTCAATCTTTCTATTAAAGATTTACATGCTTTGATCTCCTCAATAACTTTTTATCAAGTAGAATATTTTCATTATATAGGTTATGGTAGATAGATATTTCTTTAGCTTGAAGCTTGTGCAATAATAACGTTGCTCAAAAATATTTCTCATTATTTTATGCAGTTTATTACTTATGAATAAATATATGTTATTATAGAAATATGGACCCTACAGAGTGAAAGGCTATAAGCCTCAATTGAAACTTCAAACGTACTATTTTTTTTTTAAATGTTAACATTGAATATAACTTATTTATTATTTTTGTTAATTTTATCCCAGGGAGTAAGAACTCCTCTTATGTGCCCAATATAGCTATGTCAATTAATGATGATTCCTGACTGTATATGCCAAATGTTCACAACCCTCTTGGAGGTTTTAAGTACTTGATTTGTGAGTAGCGTAGCAAATAATTACAGTATTTTTAAAATGTTTCCTGACCTCTTTTCTTATGACGCTACTGATAATAAGTCATAAGGTGGAGGGGGTTCAAACTTTTAGGAAAGGAGTTACAGGTGCCAAAATGTTAGAAACCAATGGTTTTTTCCTTATTCTTAGATTTTTCATTAAAATCTTTGAATATATGAATCTTATTGATTTAATAATTATTCGATGATTAACTTGAAGACTCTCAGATGAGGGGCAATGGATAAGAATGTAAATAATATGCAAATGGGGTGTGTAAAATAAAAAGAAAGAGAAAATCAACCTGGTAACTCTGACAATTTGATGAATGTTGAGAGGGAAGCAGCTTGAGCTGTCATGACGTTTTACTGAGCTACAAGCTGCTATTCTCCATTATATATGTATACAAATGAATATATCAATAATAAATAATAACATTATGTATGTATACCATAGATGAGGGGCAGAAAATTAACTGAAATTAATGTCAGGAAATTATATGTATATTTTTAGCTAATAATAATTATACGAGGACTTGAGCCCCTTTTTTGTTTACATTTTATTTGCTTTATTAACCTTAATGCATGTATTCCTTCATGCGAGATCTGTACTATCAGTAGATGTTCTCCCCTCAGTAATAAAGGAAATATGATAACAGCTTTGGAAAACAAAAAGACCTGTTTGAAGAGCCAACTCCACAAAATCTCGCATGCGGCATTTTACATATTGTTTACATTCCTAGCAATGGACATGTTCACCTTAGAGAAATGTTGTCTTCCTCTAAATAATTGAAACATAATTAATGTGCCTTACATGGGTAATTCTTGGGATCTATGGGGGTACGACATGTGTACTCTAATGCTCCCACTTTGGTTCTTGGAAGTGGGTAACTTAGGCATTGTATACATTTACCCCGAAAATCATTATTTAAGCAGTTTATTTCAAGTGGGGCACTCTTGTGACTTCCTTCCTTGACCTGGAAAGCCACTGGCCCTTTTGGCAGTTGTGTTCTTGGGTATTATTTTTGGGTTTTTTCTCGACTTAGGGGTGAAGCAAATCAAATATTCGACATTTTTCTCAATCCTGAGTGAGCATCCTCAATCTGTAATTCAAAAGCATTTGTGCCTATCCTTTCTATTTAATTCTATTTTTTTATTGGTTTCTATGTATATACAATACAGAACGGAGAAAAACATGTAAAATATGACTTTTCCTACAACCCTTATTTTGATTACATGTAATCTAGAATTTTATTATATGTGCATAAAGTTAAGGGTACAAACATATATAATATATGTACATGTTTGTATACATAGTTAAAATATATTTTATGTATCTCTATTCTGCATAGATAAGTTGTTTCCCCATAATATTCCCTAAATTAATTAATTATTCTATATAATATAGTTATATCTATTATTGCTTAAACTTTATGACATTCCTTTGCATATTGTTTATTGTATATGTTTTAAATGTAGCATAAAAACTTTTATCATCTTCTTAAAATGAATAAAAGTAAATATTCATTTCAAAAGAATAGTTGTAATTTATGTATTAAACTTGTTAAAACCATGAATTGTTCAAACTCGAAATGAAAATGATGTATATATGTACATAGTTCTCATGAGTATTATAGGTAAATTTCGTGATGTGAGAAGTTTTGGTATAGAGGTGTGTTAGCGGTGTAGCGTGGCGTGTCCCTTTTTGTGCCTGCATATGTTTTTTCTCTAAATTACAAGCCATCTTTGAATTTTCCCAGTACTTCCCTAGCTGTGTGTCTACAAGTTACATACATAAATCATCAACCTCCTTTCAATCAAAAAACTAAGTGGTTTGATGATGATTGTGTCACATATATACATGTAAGTATTGTAAAAAAAAATAATTAAATGCAACCCCAGTGTGTTAAAAGATCCCCTTTTAAAAAATATTTGAATACTCTGACTCTCAGGGCTACCATATTTGTTATGAAATCTCAGATGTACTTTCTTGTTTTTGTATTTACACATGAGAAATGACTGTTTTGTATAAATGACCCATTTCGGGCTTAATGGAAGATATGAAAGTTTATTTCAGACACAGAGCCACTTGATCCTGGGATAACCCAGTTTTCTTATGCTAGGATTGTTGTTAGGAGGTGATTGTATCTGTCACAGAAGTAGTTAATCTTGATTTGTATTGACACATTCATTTTGGTTCTCTAGGATGAAAGAGGTCGACATCTTTAATGGGCAAATGTGATTTATTGATGTTTTAGTACATGTCTTCTTTTTTTTTACTTATGAAAAAAGGTTCCATGGTGCTATTTATATACCTAGATATGTACATACATATATTCTCAAGGGAAGTCAGTTTCTTCACAAATACTGTCACTGTTAGAAGAGAAGGAAGATAGAGCTTGTAATGTGTTTTTTTTGGATATCTTAATGTTTTGTACGAAATTCCGAAAAATATCATATTTAAAGCGTCTACATTACATATGTATATACTTTAAATTAGAGTCTGGCAGGTAAAAGTCTTTTTTTTCATCTCTGTGATCTATGTTTTGTAATAGCCTATCAAGATATATAATAAAAAGTATTGTATAAAAAAGATCTCCCTAACGAACACCCCTATTGTTTGGAAAATATTCGTATTGGCTTATGCATTTTATCAATGTTTAATCAATATGTGAGTTTGCATCAATAAAACAAGAGTAAAATTGGAGATAGATAAGAGACATACTTTGTATAAAACTTTAAAAATAAAACCTGATGACCCAGGGGTTTTATTTAGTTTTGCATTTTTATCAACAGCTCTTTTAGTTTCATTTACGAGATCCTCACAGAAAGAAGCATTTTTTAATTTGTATTTCACACATATCTAGGTACTTTTGCAGTCGAGAAAGCTGTATACATTGTAGAAAAAAGATCACATCTCTATAATAATTACTTTATGGTCATTCAATTCCACACCAGTTTTAAGCATGATTAGGTATGTTATTTTTATTTTTCAACTGAATTTTGTAATCTGGATTTCGATAAGATTTTGATGAACTTTATTTTCAATTTAACTCTATGAGAAAGGTCTATTTCTCGATACAATTGGCTCAACATATATATTTTTTATTTATGTTTCTTTTTCTCGGCACATTTTGAACCTACTTGAGCGAGAAACATTTTTTGCAAATCAAGAAACAAGTTGTTACCAATTTTAATACTACATTTTACAGAAAGTTCGTTCGAAAATAACAAATTGAGTTTCAATAGGCCTTTAGTTTTGCCTCCCTCTAAATTTTGATTAAAAATGATCAAGCACATCTAACATTGAATTAGATTCTAAAGTCTTGTAGTAAGAATTTACTCAAAATCGGGAATCGTCTCATCCTGTTATCATATTATCGTTATTAATTTAATTCTTACTACAAGACTTTAGAATCGAATTCAATGTTAGATGTGCTTGATCATTTTTAATTTATTTTTTATACAACTATGAAATCAAGGAAGTTATATCTACTATAGGTTTATGATGTAAAATACATTATTAAATAAATTTAATTGTCTACATCAGGGTTTCTCAAGCTGGTGAGGGGGGGGGGAGGGAGTGCTCCCTATAGATAAAATGGAATTAGTCCTGAAAAATGAGCGAAAAGATCTTCAAAAAATAGGTATCTTTATAAATAAATTTACTAACTTCCTATGTTAAAACGAGGAAGGGGGGGGGGCAGATGCTCCAATGGTACTCTAATAGTTTGAGAAACACTACTCTATAGAGTCCTTAACCAGATCTTTATCTGAAGAGAGACACTCCAAATTCTACGATTATTAGGAACAAGAATCTAAGATGGGGCCTGGATAACTGTACTATAAGTAATAATTGTGTAGTTTAAATGGAAAACATATTAAATTATGAGTATCTGTATATTCATTTGAATACAAGGGAGTACAGGCGTCTTACATAGCTACAACACTGAGTATGGTAGCCTTTATTATTTCTACGCTGAATAATTGACTATTCTTTAAGCCCGTAATCGTGACTGGATTCTTGAATCCAAATCGATTCCGGTCTACTATGGTAGAAAAGGAATCACGGTTTTTTTGGGTTGTTAGAATTGTATAGGCTCATGGCATATTTCACCCAAGGATAAAAAAATAAAATAAGTCTATCATTTTTTATTTGTTTCCATCATAATTACAGACTCGTATGAAACAAGCTCAAATCATCCATCACTCTTTTGTTGAATATACGAGTGTTGGTATATTTAAGAAAAAATTAAATTTTTCTTTCAAAGAATAACGTATAAGAATATAAAAGGAATATTATTTTGCTTCATTCTCGTTTTTGCATACCTATTTAGATATATGTATATCCATAGCACGTACCTTCATACATGCACATGTAGCAAAAAGTATATAGGAAAATGTGTGCTCGCATGTAAAGACTTTTTCGGACTTACATATTATAATTTATAATACTCTTAGAAAAATAGTAAAAGTCTTTCCCCCATTGCTTTCGATAACCATTGAACATGACAATAAACGGTAAAAGAGCTGTACACATATGTACATATTTATATATACATTATTAATTAAAGTAGTACAAAATGACAAAAACTTGAAGAAAAAAAAACCTCCTTTAATTGTATCTTTTTATTAACATTAATTGCATTTCATTGACTGATCCGTATCTCATAGGTAGAAATATCAACATGGATTCTTTGTTCTAACATCATTTTAAGTACAATTCGCAACGACATGACTCAATGGCATTTGATAAATTCAAACCTACGCAACAACCATTATTGCATTATGTATTTTTAGTCCACTATAACAATGATGATGTCCCTTTGTTTCATCTAAGGTACGATATTACGTCACTAAAAAAAAAGAAAAGAAATAAAAGTGTATTTGTGGAGTAGACAATGAGAATATGTAATATGTACCTATGTATACGAAGACATTAAAATTCAATCCATTATAAAGCTAATTAATATGAAAGGTTAAGAGTTTCAGTAACTAACCTAGTTTCATAGCAATTTACTTTTATAAAGTATACCATATACTTAAATTTACAATGATAATGTAGCATTATAGGAAATTCACCATTATTCCACTTACATCAAAATTATATATACATACATATACTGCAATTAAATCTCACTTATCCGTAACTATTTATACTATTGAATAGAAAGTAGTCAAAACGTTGGATGGAATAACGATATTTGCTAATCAGGAGCTACAATGTTGTTTTAGACCTGCTTGAGAGTACAGTGAAGATTGCTGAGTGCACTATGTGCAATATTCATCAAATAAAAAATGATGTCAACAAATGACCAAAGAATTAGAAAATTCTAAAATGATTATTTCATTTTCCAGACACCCAAAGTATCAGAAACCCCCTACATGAAGCAAAATACCTTTATAGAATAGTGTCATTTCAATAATTTGATACGGGTCAGGTACAAAATATAATATTATTCATAATTTATAAATATATACATAGGTATGTAACCTAATAATTTGTATTATTTTATTGTTTCGTGCTAACAATAAGGGGGGGGGGGGGAGGGGAAATTACATGTACATATATATGAATACAAAAGTTCTCTATAAAAATAATCCTTTAGGTGTGTAGTTTTTTGACTACTAATGAAACGCGGTAAAAATATATGATTACATACCTACAATAATAATAATAATAGCATTGAAGGCTTTTGAGTGTATGTAGAGTATGCATAAAAAACACTATTTTCTTGTATTATTTAGTTGGAAGTTTCAATTTTTGTAGATGAGGAGTCAATAAATGAACAGAAAAATATAAAATAAAAATAAAAAACTATTGCACTTATTTGAGTCACATCAGCAAATAAATACAATGTACTTATACACTTTCTTAGAGTGCATTCTAGTGAAATATACATATATATGATTATATATCAGCATAATCAATAAATATCGTTACACTAGTGGTGTGACATAGGTAATTCATAAGTAAGGAGTGTCGATACAATACAAATTTGTATTGAATTATTGTTGTATCTATACCAGGGACGTTGTATTCGTTCACTTGAGGTCGTACAACTTTGCTTTACATATTCATCACATGCATTATATATGTTATTTCCTTGTGCTTTTATCATTGTCATTTTAAAGTAGATGCAATAGTCTACTTACATACATCAAGCCATATGATTCTTTCCACTCCTACATCATTGTAATTGACATAGGATTTAAAGTAAACTTGTACACATTCAAATAAATATCTTTTTTAGTTTGAGATAAGTGTTTTTTTGTGAATAATTAACAAATAGAGTTATTCCCAGGCCTGAACTTGAGCATGTCTCATGGTGTTTTGTACTTTTATGTTTTTCTAAAGACAGGCTTGCTTACACAACATCTCGTTTCAGATTGTTCCATCTCCTTAATCAAGGATCCTAAGGAGATATTACTCTTTTATGAGACGAATGACCCAGCAAAAAACTTAAGTCAATTCAGCACATCTAATGAAATTGCATTTATAGCTAAAGGCAGTATTACTATTTTTGAAAATTATTCGAGTAAGCATCTGACAGAATAAATAAATGTATTTCTTTCAGCAAGATTTTTTCAAAATTCAACTATACAAGCTCTAGAAGATTATGGAGAAAATAAGTCAAAGCTTTTTGAAAACAGGCAAATTATCTGGGATATTTAAGGTTTTATGTTTTTAGTTTTGTAAAAGTTTTTAAAACTTTGTTTAATTTAAAGTCGCCTCTATTGATTTCCATTATTGGGTTTTTTGGAATATAAGAAGACGACGCTTCCTGAATAATGGAATCAATATGTTTTGAAAATAATTAAATTGTTTAAAAAATGTACAGTTTTTTTTTTTGTTTTTTTTTTGAGGGTTCTTGCAAAAACTTGATAAGAGTTGCCTATAGCAACATTCGTTTAAATAAAAAGCGAAAAAATTCGACGTGTACTTCTTTTTTCAACAGAAATTCTAAAGTATCAGTCAATATTTAGAATGTTTTTATAAAATTTATAGAGAAAAGAATATATATTTTTTAATTGATTAAATATTTGATTATACATTTTTTATACTTGGTTCATTCTTAATAAGGTATCATACATCGATATTTATGTCTAATTACTGTATGTATGATATTACTTACATAGTACATATCAAGTTGTACTTATGAAAAACACAGAGTGCGAGTAAAAAGAATTGTATCTTCTTATTCAATCTTTAATGTTATTGCCCTTATTAATGTTGACAATAATCTTCATTAGTTATTGTTGAGAAGTTTTTCTTCTAAAAAGAATTTCCTAGGGTTCATAACTGTTTCTGTTCTAATTATATCTTGACAAATATATGAATATATTTGTGGTCATCTTTTTGAATTAAGAATGCATAAGTTTATATCAAGACAGAGAAAGCACCACAATATTAATGAATTTTATTATTACTGATATTTATGATGAAGCTATTTTCTCATCATTTCACGAATTTCTTATATGTATTTTCATTTGTATATTACTTTATTTTCAAAATATAATCACTCTACGTAAGAATAACTTTACAAATATTATAATAATTATCCAACTCATAATGATGTATAAGTACATATTCTGCTTTATCTATATAATAAAAGCCAATATATATAAACAGACTATTTTTACGAATAGAACTTTAAGAATAAATACCATTAAATGGAATAAAGATATTGGTAAATAAGTAAGTCTATTAATGTATTCCTGTTTATAAAATATTGTATCAAACTAAACAAACTGACTACAAAAATTATTACTATTTATGAGCAATCTCAAAATTTATATTTAAATAAATTTATAACGTTAAGCTCTACCTTTTTGGGATAAACAAAAATATGGCGGTTTTCATTAGTTGACTTTTTACGGATTTAAAACGACTGACTTTGTTAATTATGGGGAAAAAAGGATGACAACGCTTTTTTGCTTGCCCGAATTTATTTTGGGATGCCAAAACTATAAAGTAGCTTAAATATGATTTTGTTCATTTCTTTTTGAAAGTCAAAGTTTCTAAAAGATTCAATTTTCTAATTTTCTTTTACTATTGTTTTTATATTATTTTTTTTTTGGCATTACATTTTTTAGCATGGAGTTGAAAATTTGATCAACTTTAAGAAGTACTATACTGATCAAATGGATAATCTTCATCGCATTCAATATCAATATCCAAAGTAGATATTTTTTTCTATATATCTTAAAATATTCTGTAGGATCTTATTTATATATCTATTTTTTTAAATACATTTCTAATGATATTCTATAAGTAAACTTACACACTAAGAAGAGGATATTTGATAGACTAATAAGTCCTCACTGGTCAATTTCCTCATATCCCAATTTTACGAGAATATATCCTCTCTTTATCGACTAATACTATAAATAAATTAATTGTCGTGGATATTAATGCTAAAAATATGCAATTAACATCTTGCTACCTTATTGAGGTCTTCAAAACCCCAGTTCTTATTTTTAAATGTGTGTACGTAAACTCTTAATTGTTCTTCATTATTCAATATCTAGTTTTTATTTGGCTTTTCTCGAATATTCTAGGAGTTATTTGTGATTACTTTGTTATTTTAACTATTCCTGATTAAGATTTTATATAAAAAAATGATGAGTATTGCATTATAATAGAACTTTGTACTATGGTATCTTTAAAACATTAACAACTACCATATATTATTGCCTCTTAAAAGTGTTCTGAACGTTGATTGGTTCAACTCAAATCAGATGTTGTTAAGATTAACACTTTTCTATACTATGAAATGTGGAATTGCCTATATTTGAGAAGAAATGGGAAACTACTAGTTAATTTAGGATAGTTTTAATTTTTCTTTCTGGAGGAGAGGTTGAGAGATACAGAGAAACTTGCTGATTGTAGGATGTTGAAATTGAGTTAAAATAATCACAAAACCTCTTAGGTAACAGATGAAGAATATATTTTTTAATTCACAAATTATTCTTAGACTCATAAAACTTTGTTGTTTTTTCTTTTAAAATTTTTTTAGCTAAAGGCTCTAGTTTAAAGAATATCTATTTATTTCATCATATGGACTAAAAAATATTAAGTACATGACCATATTATAAGCGATCCTCATACTTGCTCAATACTACTATCTGAAAAAAAAAACTTTTTTGCAAAAGATAGATGAGATACAATGTTGAAAGATACCCAAATTGCTTAACATTAAGAGAATGTTGTCACAGCATCATATTTTTCAATTCAATTTTTTTTTTTTTCATTTTTTTACATCATCTATGGACCAAATATTGTTATGACTTAATAGTGCATCAAGCACTCTTTTGTAACGATATACTGAGCAACACTAATCGATACACATGCCCACATTGATCTAGAATATTTTGTTAGGGATTTTTTGTTTAAATGACCATAACATGACTTTTCTTGTTGTGAGTGATGAAATATACCAAGAAAGTTTTACCGTAAGAGTTTGAAACAATAGTAATAGAGAGCAGAGTGACATTAGTTATTTTCATATTATTGGATAGTAGAATATAGGATGCAATTGTACTTATTGACTTTAAATTAGGGGTGGTTCGAAGAACACCAGGCATTGGGAACTTGAGACACTTCGTCGAATTTTTCGAAAATTCCAATCAAAAAAAGTAAAAATGTATAAATAGCAGACATTTGATTATGTGCATATAAACTTTTTGAAAGCTCTCTGCCCCCCCCCCCCTCTTTGGTCCAGAAATGCATTTTATGTACATACAAATATATTTATCCAATATAATGACTCTCATTCAACTCTGGAGGATCATTTATAGAAAACAAATATTTACGTAATATTTATCAAAAATAACGAGCAATATTCATAATATTTTATCGACTTATCTTGTTGAGTACGTAGAGATAACTTTAGCATAATTTCCCAATACATATTATATGTATGTATATAACTCTTCCAATAAATTTATCTAGACTACTTATTTGTAGACTTGGAGAGGAAAATAGTAGGAAAAAGTTGGGGTAATGTTTTTAATGGAGACGGGAAATAAATTCCTAAACTAAAATTACAGGTTCTAGGAAAACTCACCAAAAGGAAATTTGTGACAATGAAAAAAGAGATGGATGCATTATTATTTTTATCTATACTGTCATACACACGATTTTCATTACGTGTTGTGATTATTACAAATTGTAGAAATTTGTCTACATTTTAAGTAGATTTGTGCAGAAAAATGAACTACATACATATGTACATACCTCGAGCATAAAAGTTTTAAAATGCATCAGGTTTTCTCTATCCCACAGGCTAGAAAAATATATGACAGCAGGATCATATCCTCTCACTACTTGTGTTATATATTTTTTATTTTAACTAGTGTGTGTCTAATATGAATAAAGTTTATAAAGCATTATTATTAAAATCATTTTTGGTGAGTTTTCCTCGGGGTAGTGACAAAAATAAAATTAGAAGACAAAATTTGTGATCATGTTATTACTTTTAAAAAGATTTTTTAGTTTTTTATTTTATCCCCCCCCCCAAAAAAAATGCCTAATCTACAACGAAATTTGCCCTCTTGCCAAATTTTCTTTGCATTTGACAAATCAAATTAGTAGGGAGAGGTAGTGAAATTTATCTACCCCCACATACTACCATCATCACAGGCTTGGTTTCCCACACTATATTACGAAAAAAATACAATTTTGATTACTCATTTTTTTGTATGGTTTTTAATTGAGTCATAAACCTCGTACAATTATGTACATATACATATACCTACATATTTATATTTACGAGTGTTGTTCTGTTTTTTTAATCTACCTGCATACATTTGAATGTGGGAGTTATGAAAGCCATTTAAATGGAACAAAGAGTAAATATGAGTCTCATTCATGTTGTTACGTCTTAGATATATTTAGAATTTTATGTAGGAGTTGGTGCACTGCATCAGTTATGAAATCAATACACATGTCGTCAAGGATATAACTATGCCGTTTGCTTCAAAGTAAAACATCTTTATTTGAAGGAATTTTTTTAAATAATGAAATTGAAATTATTATCAGAGTGTTCCTTTACACTCTGAACATTTATGCATAATACCCATGTGCTTATATTATAGCGATAATTGATACCCTCCTTCAATTGTAATTAAATATCCAATGCACTATCAGCTATGGCTAGAGCTAGAACCTAGAATTAGAAGCTAAAATAACCAATAAAATTAAATATGGCAAATCAAGGATACTGGAAAATCTTGACTCCTTTACCTAGATTGCACATGAGAGCCACAGAATATTGTCTAACAGAATACGTATATGACAAACAAAAATCTGTTTTATCAGAATAAATTTGGGAGTGAAGAACCTCAAAATTGTGCTCCATATTCACTTAGAACTGTGTTTTCAAAAGTATTGTAAATTTACCCTAGAATTTGATATCTTATGGAAATGAAAACAATCATTGTGAATATTTGAAGAAAAAAAATTCCTGTTCTTTTCCTCTGTGTCCAAAAGAGTAACATACGAGAGATACGTCATTTGGGGACATTGAATTGTTAACAATAAGGTGATAATGTTGATGAATGATGACATCATTCTTGCCGAAAATAAAGGGAGCCCATCAAATATATATTATGTCTCTTTTCCCTGTACTACTCATATAATAAGTGGCTGGAGTAACCTCTAAGATCAGATTCAAATGTGTAGGTTTTTAATTTCAATTCAATAGGGCATCCTAGTCTATATCTAAGTACCTTATATCATGTTATATGGTCCATGTACAAAACATCAGTGATGAAGATGTGTTAGTAAAGAGTTAATAAATTGTATGTGTTTTTTATGGGCCAGGAACGAAATCCCCGACAAAACCGGTATACGATTCTTTATAATGTTTGAAAATAAATCAGGTAACTTTCAAAATCAAAAGAGGGGAAGCCCCCATAAACGTTTTATCCATATGTAGGATGAAACCAACTATAGGAAATCGGAAAAACTTTATTTGAGGGGATAATATTGTTCATTGTATATTAGGGTTTCTCTCTCAGGATTCCGTTTTCGAGCGGTCCTACTCCTACAAGAATTTCCCAGGAAATCTCACAATTTATTATTTCATAATATAGGCTTCATTTAATTATATATATAATAAATCATTAAATTAAAGTTAAATACATATTGAAGAACCACTCGGTTTAAAGTTTTAACAATTTATGGTATGCAAATGTTGTGGTATATGAATTGATAAGGAAGCACCAAAATATTATGAATATTGGAACTTTACCTCAACAACATACGTTCCTAGTCCCTTTTTTCCTTTTTATATATCGCTTATAGGTTATATTCTACACGTGCATCATTTGTGTTATACCTAGACATGGGTAAAACGTTAAGATATAGTTGAGTTTAAGGAAGAGAATAAAAATATCAGTTGTCACCACTACCTTGATAATCCATATGAATTCATTCTTCTCTGTAACGTTCAGGAAATAACTTCCAACAGTTATAAGTAGTTCAATTTCTGATTATTAAGAAATCATGCTAATGAAAGGGTAGGGTGCCCATTCTCCTGGATTCCCAACTGTTATTGAGTATTATTTAATATTGACAAATAACAATCAGACAATAAAATGTTGATGTACCATATTGTAGTTGCAGGCATGTTCTTTACCTCAACAAAATACCCATCCCTATACATATACCACGGACGTCTTTATGCTTTGCTCTGAACTGCCCTCAGAAGGGAAGAAACACAGGCCGGTTCCAAAGCGAGGCCTTCATCTTAACATTCTACTTGTTTACTTCTTTAAGTTGAGTAAAAGAGTACTAAATCGTGACTCATCTACGTGATTGTCATGAATTTGAATAGGATGTGATGCGAGTACTGTGCCCCTGGATGCCGAAAGGGCTATCATGATATCCCCAAGAACCCTGACATAAATTTCCACAGATTCTCAGGCTTTAATGTGCCCTCCAAATCAAGAGCTTCAATCCAAGTGGGAGAGGGTCCTTCCAAGATCAAAAGTTGAGATAAAAAAACCCAGAGACTATCAAGACAATAATAAAGAATTCAAGAATATGCAGCGCTCATTTCACAGTACATGACTTCATCACCAAGTCAGTCAACAAGGAACGTGACAGTGGCCGCAAATCAACTCACCAAAACTTTCGGATTACCTCACTATCGCCAAGAGCCACCTGAGCTTCAACAGACTCCAACTCGAAAATGAGTATCATGATGCAATCGAGATTGAGCTGTTTATGGAAGGAGAGGTACTATCACTATAAGAGCTACAAGAGAAGTTGTCACAGGAGACAGTACAATCAGGATTTACTCTTCTTAAGTCACCCAAAATGTCCCTTGTCAAACTTGAAGCTACTGAGGACAAGGGTCTTGAAATCGAAAACAACTTCACCCTCAAAGTTTTTTAAGGACATTACAAGATGAGTCTCCAATTGTCTATGAACAAAATCACAGGATAAGATAAAATGAGTTATAGAAGTAGTCAACATAGCAGTTACATATCTAGGATTGAAGGAGCATTTGAATGAAATATGAAGTCATCATAAACCTGTTGCACACACTATTAGAATCCCCAGACTTGTCTTTCATCACAGAACAGATGGCATTGTCGGTAAAATGAAAGTTTAGCACATCTCTAGTACATTGGCCTTCATGAATTTCGTCATCCCATTTTTATATCATATTTTTTAATTAATTTATTTTTGATATTTTCTATTTTTTTAAATACATGTAATCGATTCAGAGACTCACTAACGTAGTCACTATATCGATTTCAATGTAATTGAGTTAACTGAATTGAAATAAATAATTTAAAATATTTCTTTCTTTTTTTAAAAATTATATCTGGAATATTATCCTATTTTATTTTTTTCTTAGAAAAATTAAAATGACCGCATTACTTTTGACTGTTTGTAGCTGTTATCATAATTTTTAATGATGATAAAATGATTGAATAAAAAAGTAGACACTAGAGGAGATGATTATTAAATAAAATTATTTTGTTTTTGTATTTCTTTAATGTGCAATATGAACTATAGATTTCACTTAATAATTATTATACTGCTTCCTACTGTTTTTGTATTATTGTCATACTACCATTCTTGAACTTTCTCACGTTATAATATAGTTACAAATGAAATTTATCCTTGTGGGTTGAAAATAATATTTAATACAATATCATCTTTCATATTGTATGTGGTGAGAAAGAAGAAATTGAGTTTATGTATAGTGCTATTATATGTATTGTCTACAGTACTATCAGTTATCAACTGATCAGTTTTAGACCTCAATTTGGAGTGCTTTTAAAATAAAGTTACATGTAATGTGTGGGTTGACTTTTAGCTTGTGAGTCGGATCGAGTTGTGTATTTCACAAATATTCCCGGGATCTCGCTGAATGTCAATTTCTTGAATATGAGAAACTCCCTGTTAAATGTATGTGGAGAGAGAAGTACTTCTTAGATTAGTCATAAATAATTTGATAAACAATGTCTTTCTTCTTTTAACTACATACAATTTAAAATTTTTATTTATGAATAATAATAATCCATTGTTTCCTGTTTTGTTTAGTTATAATTACGAGATATTATTATAAAGTTGTTTTGAGGAGTCATCTGCTCAGCTTTCACAACAAACGATATCTATTGAAATACACAAATAGGTAGAGAATAAATAAATGGGAGTAACTCTGTTTATAAATAGTCTTGTTAAAAAGTATCATTGCTAAATCTTTAATCTGTCTTGAAGAAGTGTTTTTATTAAAAGCCCATGCTTATAAGAAGTTTAAAATCTTTAATTAAGCATATATTTAAAAAAAGATAATAGTAAATCATTCTCACACATGATTTGCTACATAAACGAATTATATTTGTATTAAAATTGATTTTCTGTAAAACTATTGGTGACAGAGCTCTTTTAGGTGGACTGTAAAGAAGACATTCACTATTTAAAATCGCACTTTTAATAAATTTTGTTGGTGGGGTGATATCGAAAGGACATTGAAAATAGATTACGGTATAAGAATTATTCGAAAAATAACTGAAAGACTATGTGAGAAACCCAGCTATGGAAGGGGCTTTACAATTCGAAACGTTTTTCAAGGACTGATTTTTGGGGTTCTATATCTAAGATCGATACAGTTCTTCACAGAAAAAGGCCTATTCATTTCTACACAGGTACATTTATAAATAAATTAGGACTTTAATCATACATACACATACAAAATAATTGGTTTTCTATCAGTATCTTCATAATATAATATATAGTAAATCTATAAAGTCACTTACATATTTACTTATGAATACACGTTTATATTTCACAATTACAATAGAGTTTAATGGACATATCGAAAATGTGTACATTAATATATATCCCAACATAAGCAAGCAAGGCCACTACATACGAGTGTATATATATATGTATTATATAGATGTATTATGTACTCGAATGTCTTAATGATTCTCCTTTACAAAGAACAAACAACCTTGACCTTAGATCCATTTCTAGTACATATATATTATCCTATGTTTATTTCTTGAATAACAAAAAAAAAAAAAGTAAAAAACAACAACATGAGTATATCTAATTAGTTGGTTGGATTTTTGTTTTTTAATGTACATATCTATCTAGGTACATACTCACCCATAGTATCATATCGCTCCAAGTATTTATTTTATTTAAAAGAAAATAACTACTTATGTAGAAAGAATGCTTTTTAAGCTATATGCTTTTATTTATAGAAGGGTTTTTTATTATTTTGACTGAGTAACTGTTGTGTAAAGAAAAAAACTATTTTACAAAAAAGTCACCACATTACTTTTTTTTTTCAAACCAGAATGCAGGAAAAGCATTTAATTGACCCAACTTTTACTATTAAGTCCATTGAAATTAATGAGCTATCGATTTATTCATGATACATTCAATTGAAAAAAATATATCCACTCAGTAATACATAATTTCAAGGTTGTTTTGTAGTAAAATATTGTCTTGTTTATTAGTGTTATGTAATCAAGAGAGGGAACCCATTCAAATAAAACTGTGCAATTCGATTAATAGAAAACTAATACTCAAAGAGTCACTATGTAATTGATGTTCATTACTTTTTTGGATTTAAAAAAATATGACAGAGCAAAGCATGATTTAAAGCATGTTCTCAAAACCGTTAAAGCAAACCTTTATTTTCGTTTTCATGTTGATTTTGTAGGTTGTGTAAGCCTTGAAGTTACTCTTATTTAACACTCTCTGGTTCGTTATATTCAACTAGGAAATAAAAATATGTATAAGTAACACATGTTTTTTTTCTATTTAGCTCCAAAGTATGTACATTACTTTTTAGATTTACTGTAGTGCCAATGGATAAACTTTTGCCTAAAAATGGCACAAAAACCCGTTATTTAATTGAAAATTTATAAAAAAGGTCACACCTAAAACCACTTTTAAATGTTATATGTGCATATAGGTAATTGGTTATGAAAAATGAATAAACCATTGGTGTATCAAGTTTTTTATATTTGGAACTATGACAAATAAATTTTATTTTAATTTGTTAGTTTGAGGGGGAAAAGTACCAAAGTAACCGCCTCGTTCTTCTTTATTTTAATTTTAATTGATATCTTTTATTGTCAAAGTTATGTAAAATATTAAAATAGGCTCAAGTAATGTCTATGAATGACACTCGATCAGTAAAATTGGCTTTTACTCTACATTAAAACTCATTCAAAAATATAAGGGAGTGAAAAAATCATCACTTTAATGTTCATATATATACTGAGTTTTTAAAAATGAGAATGCTGCCAAATGTACTAAGGAAATGAATATTAATGAGGCATTAATTATGATACTTGTTTGTACGATAAGAAGGGAAATTGTACATAAGTAGGTATGCCAAGAGGATTGAGGATACAATTATGTGTTTTCATAAACTAACTATCCCTTAGATTTATTGTGGTAACAATAAATCTAATAAACCTCAGGATCTCTTGGAGGTGAATATAACATCTTCTGAGAACTCTGGAAAAATTGTGTTTCTATTACTATTACAAAAAGATGGAGCCAAAAATAGTTTTTGAGCTTAGGAAAAGGTTAGAATGTTTATGATGTTATATAATTATGATGACAACTTTTTGGTGAAACTAACTGGCCTATCAGAATAACATATTGGGAAGAAAAATGCACTAAATCTACACTTTTCAGATCACCCCCAAGAACAGTTATTTTACTCTAAGGCTTGAAATGTGGTTGAAGAAACGGAACAAATGAAATACTGATTCATTCAATAATCTGATGAATCTGGTGACACTTGTTATTGGTTATGATTCAATCTAAGTGGTTTAGTATTATGCATCCTTTTTCATCACTCTATGTACACTCTTTCACCTAGACACAACATCTTACGGTTGTGAGTATAACTTTACTAATATTATTGCAGTCTTGGAGAGGCCCAATTTTGAAGATCTTGTTCTTGTCTAGGTCTTAATCCCACAAATTATTTGTCTCGTCTTCCTTCAACTCTTGGTATTGTCTTGATCTCCATCCCTCAAAATCTTGGTTTTGCCTTCTCATTGTCTTGGTCTTGTCTTGGACTCGAATAAGGTGGTCCTGACCACAACACTTATTAATACAAATAACAAAAAATGTTAAATATTAATTAAAAATAATTAATAGATATTTAACATAGATTTTGCTTACTATACTATTTTAAGAGGTTCACCATTTAATTAAAAAAGTATATTATAAAGAAAAATCCATCATTTATAGTATCTCAACATTTGTTGAAATAATCATAATGAAGAAATCATGAAATGACATTATTTTATCGTAATGAAGCTTTTTGATGGTCCAGATAAAACAATCCTAAATTATTTTCTTAAAATGCAGTTATATTTGCATCAACAATGCATAAAGTTTGTCATTTTATCATATGAAAATGACCATTATGTACACATATCCTAATTAAATCTCTCATATATTCTATACCAATTAGTCTGCCACTTTAGAAAACTTTGTGCATCGTAATATTAACTGCATCTGATAGTGGTTTTATTAAATTTAGAGTAATTATCCCTAGAACAATTTAAGTTAAAAAGGAAAGATACTCTAAAAATATATCATATTTTTAATAAAATTAGAAAGAGAATAGGAATTTTGTTGTTGTGTTCAGCAGCTACTCAGCGATTCGGTAATTACAAGTAGGTATACATACACACATAAGTGAAATATTTTGCAACAAACCTAAGCAGACTCAAATAGCTTCAAAGATATGTTTTAAACAATTTTTCATAATTTGAATGAAGTTACAGTTATGGATCCAATATTTTCAGCACATCCTTTGACCCGTTGTGTGAACAAAATAGTCTCAGACAATTGGTACAAATGGTACAAAATTCAGTAATTATTACCTGATAATATGAACCCAGTTATGTGTATCTGTAAATTAAAAAGGAATTATGATATTTGACTATAACTACTCGTTAGAAGATAATTATGTATAAGAATTTAAATGACATCCTTTCCTCATTTAAGGAAACTATAAAAAGGTATAAGAATTTCATATATTTAACGATAATTTTCAGAAAACTCAAGTATACTCTGTTATGTCTTAGAATTTTTATGTCATAACTATATGTAAATAATTTAAATAATTAATTTGGTTTGTAGTGCTAATTAAAGTTGTTGTTAGCTTGTGTAGTTTAAGTTTCTTTCTTTTGAACAAAAAGCTCATGAGTATATGTATATTTATTGATTTACAGAGCAAAAATTTAAAATCAATTAAATTAAATTTGAACAAATAAGTTCCTATACATATAAGTATACTACCCATAAACAAGTCGAACAAGTATGTGTATTAGTAAATTTAATACAAGCCTAAGGAAGATATTACTTGTACATTGCAAGTACATATAATATGTAGCTAGGTAGACCCAAAACTATAATAAATAGGTAAAACGCAATAGTTAGCTAGAAGATATTTCCTTGTCTAGGAAATAACTTTTTTTCCAGCAAGATGTCGCTTTTGATGTATGTAATTATACTCTTCTTTCCTTCGCAGAACTCACAAGATACACTCATGTAGGTAGCGTAGTTAGAGGTATTCATAGCATCCTAAGTGGCTCTATCAGTCAAAAAAAATATTTTCTAGGCAAACACATTTGAACAAAAAGTGATCACGTGTTCGTTATCGTTTACCTACTTTGATTCGATACTTTGGCGTGACCAATTTATATTTTTTAGAATAATTTTTATTAAAATTACTATTAAATTTCATATGTAAATTTTTTTCTCAAATGTTTAACTCGTCAAAAAAAAAAATTATTATTGTAGGAATAAATATTTCTGTAAAAGGTGTACATATGGTAATTAAGCTAATATACCAACCTATGTAAATAAGTGGATATTTAAAAATTGCTATAAATTACTTAATTACTTGGTAAGTATTTACGTGCAATAGAAAAGGCTGTAAATTCACATTATGAGAACGCAATATCCAACTTCAAATCTGAATAAAAATAGGAAATAAGGTATGAATCATGTTTCACAATAGCTCCATATTATTCCTTAGTGTTTACTTTGACACATTTAAATGCTTGAATACTAATGAAATACCAATAGAGTTAGATACAACATGTAATATTTGCTTGTACTAAATATTAAAAGGTGAGATAAATAAAATATGAATATACACTTTTGCACACTTCCTCATGCCAAAGTTGACGTAATCGGGTTCATAGGGAGTACTAACATATCCATATACATATATACAATTGCTTCTTTGCAGAAGATAGTGTGACCTTCATTATCAGGAAACATTCTATCTCCGCATAAGTACGTATACCACTGCATATTTACCTCATTAAGATACATACCTTCAACTCTTACCTATGTGTAAGTGCATAGTTTGTAAGGGAGACTACGCCTTCTGTACCTACATATGTAGGTACATACTTTATGTGATATATAACTCTCATTAGCCCTTAGTTGAATGTGTACATCCATAAGTACGAATGGACCATCATGCATTAGGGAGGAAATGTGACTATGACTCCTCGATCAACATTAATGGCATCATTTAATGTACGTACAATAAAATAAATTTCATTTAATAGGAGAGGAATCGATACAAAGATATAGCATAATGATCCATATTGAGTGTTTGAAACATGTAATTATCAAAAAAAACCAAAAAAAAAACCTTGATGTTTAGCCAGAGGTGTCAATATATGTACACTATTTCATGATATGATACGATATATTTAGAGATCATAAAAATGATACTATATCCTTTTTTTAAAACATAAAAATAAATTAGTAATTTGTATAGTGCACACAAATACTTACTATTGTATTTGATATTTATGATAGGTCATTAATAAAAAAAAACGTCTTTATGAAAATGTGGAAATTAAAAAAAAACAAAACACATTAATGATATGGTTCTTAAAATCGGTCTCAATAACAATTTTTAAAGGTAACAAGGCACAGACCAAAGTAACAGGATCAAAACCTTCTCTAAAAAAATAGAATATTTTATTTTTCTTGGATCTCGGTTCAGTCTCGATCTATCAAAGTTTTGATATCTCCTTGATTTTTTGTGGTATTTGAGGTACATTTTTGTTTAGGCTACATTATTTATATTTTTTTGTACGTAAAATAGAATGTTAATTCGTTTATTTGATAGTTATTTGTGTCTTCTAAACTGGTGGCATTTAAAGAGCCAGAATTTTCTAGGGGTTACTAAATACAAAAGTCTAAAAAGGGTTATAAGAGTATTTTGAAGCATTACATTACATTAGGTTTTTAATTACTAAAGGAATAATATACTTTTGAAACAGTTAAGAGAATAAAAATTATAAGGAATTATCACATTCTATATTATGACAGCATCTCAGGTGTAGTTTTTATACACAAAAGGAATAAGGCTTGTTTTTCACATCCATAACTTTCTTTTTGAGGTTAATAATATTTTTTTAGTTATGATAATATTTTATGTTGGTCCTAACTACCCATGGACAGAAATGGTATAATTTGAATTTCATAATTTTCAGGAAATAATTTTTCTCATATATAAATAATATCTTGTGCAAATCTTTAGAATCTTTATCCTCCGGCTCCAGAAAGAAAAGCTTCAAATGTGGTTTATCATTAGGCATTACTGTAAATGCATTCCATATATGTATAGTTATAGTAGCTTTTGTGTAATGTATGATAACATTTCTGTTAGTATTTACTTTTATATAGACATATTTGCTAGAAATAAATATCATTAATAAGTTTATACAATGGGTATTCTTCTTTGTACTATATACCCGATGTTTCAAAAAATAAAAGGATTAATTAACAAATTTTCTCATAAGGAAAACCAATAACTTTCTACCATTATGAATAAAATCATAATTTTATAAAGTGCATAAAATGTTCTTCATAGTTGTCTAACGTGTGAGGTTTATTTAAAAATATTTGCAAAGTTGATAGGAAATAAGTATTCAAGACAATATTTCAAAATGGGTACAAAAATATCAAATAAATTATTAGTGTTGTTTTTCAGGTAAGTCTCGAACTCGAAAAAAAACAACAACTGAATAACTTACTGAAGATTACTTGGTTTGTCCGAAAAATATTATTTGAAAACTCAAACGATCAATACTCGAAATAATCGAGTGAAATAATTAATCCATTCAACACTTTTTTTTTCTTCATCATTTTTATTCGTAATTCTTTATAAATATAGAAAACATATTATCTCTTCATATGTTTTTTATTTTAAAAAAGATGGAAAAAGGAAAGAAATGGTTTAGAAAGATATATTTAGCTGATATTTTTTGTTATAGTCTGTGCCTGTGGTGATCTATAGATAAATATATATTTGTAGTTGATCACAATTGGTGCCAATACCGTACGTAGATTCAATGTAGATCTAAACATTTGGATTTTAGTTATGGAATATTCTTCATTAGGATTAGTAGTTAAAGTGTATGATGTAATACCCTAATATTATAATTTCAAAAAAGAAGTAATAGAATTGGTAGTGATACGACTGAGATGTTAATAAGTACAAAATGTCAACCTAAATTAATTTGACCTATGATTTGTTCTAATTATAGATACACCCTTTTCAAATAATTTACTATTAAATCAATGAATATTTTCTAAAATTAGCTAGATTATTTGATTAATAATAACTAATTGACTACCTTACTGAGGTAGTCAAACTGACTTAATTGTTGAAATTAAATATTATCAATTCAATGAAAAAAAAAGAAGACTTTTCTTTGCCTGATGTCTTTACTACAACTCAAATTGACTCATTGCTCTAAAATTTGAACTCAATTTGACTAAATATTCAATTACTTGATCAAACTGGATAGTTATTACTCGAACCCAACACTTCTGGAAGATTATGTATCTCTTTTTTTTTACCTCATAAATATACAGAAACATATTTTCCTTCAAAATACTCTGCTATCTTTTTGATAGCAAAAAAACATACATAGATGATAGATTGTTTCTAGAAAAAATGCAATCAACTTTATCATGAAATATGAAAAAGAATTGATTTTTTTTTTAAATAATATGTATGTAGTTATTTTTGATAGCTGTCCCTTGAAATATACATATTATGAGATGTAATTTAATTATCATATATTGCATTTGTACTGAAGCAATATTTTCACAATTAAATCCTTATGAACAAATGCATATTCATAGGTGTAAATTAAGTTAATATACAAAATGATAAAAGTATTCTATCAAAGACAAATGAAGGCACAAAGAGCTTTAATGAATTTCAGGAATGAGCAATAAAAATTAAGTAATATGATATTTTTTTAATTGAATCATTAGTACATCCTTTATATAATTTTGATTGCAAATTCCTATGCAATTCATTGCTTAGATGGGAATTTGATAATGCTTTTTGAGTCAACCTAAGGCTTTTCTGTATGCATAAATCGTTAGTTTTTCACCTTATGTACAAATTAAATAATGACTTTCAACCTACAATTTTTAAAATAAAAGTTTATTGATCGTAAAACTCTGTACTAAAATTCCTGCACTATTCATACTCTACTAACAAGTACTTTGTCAAGTATCTGGTTAGAGGGTCTTCATCTTTGGGGCATTTATTTTGGTGATGTAATTCCAGTTTGACTTGTAGGAGTTAGAAAAGGCACATTTCATAAGCTCAAAGTCTCTCTATATTCACTTTGTAGTACATATCATACTAATCATAGCTTTTTCGATGCAACCTCTCAAAAGGGTTACCATAAACTCATCTGAAAAAATAAAAGTTTCCTCCTTCTTTTTGACTTCATGAAAATTTAGTATTTTCGTAAATTTTTCAACTTGCAAATTTCTTTGTATGATGTTTCAATACTACATAGGTCATGGTTATAGCCCTTGAGACCAATATTAGGTCTTTTGTAACGTGTAAAGATTAGAATTTCTAGTTCTACCTCTTGAGCACAGCTGTATTTCATTTGAAACTATTTTTAACATTGACAATTAGGACTTTTGGTTTTACATGGTATTTTTCAAAACTTTTTATTCCTGTAGATTAAGATCTACGTTACAGACTGTCATTTTTGGATCACTCCCCTATACTCAGAACTGTACTTAGAGCGTGCTAGCTCACGGGAATATACAATTGGGTACACTGGATAACTTATCCATCTCTGTACCTCCAAGACACACTGTGTCAATGTAATATCTTATAACTGTATGCCCCAGGGAAATATTCCTATTTTTTTATTTTTTTACTAAGGACTGAGCTGCCTATGTGCCTATATATGTACCTACATATGATGCCGAAGGTATGTTTCAAATGTTTATTTTGAGAATGGTTTTGAACATTTATTTATTATTACTTAATGTAAATTTATTGAATTTCATCTATGTTGTCCTTCAATGGCACGGTTTATAATTTTGCCCATATTACACTTTGGAAATTTAATTATCACAACCTTTTAAATGATGTATAAAGAAGCAAAGTTCTTAAAGTTGGAGTAATATCTCGACTTTTTTCGACTTATTCCGACTATTAGTACTAGTAAGAATTGTAAAAGTTGATTGAAATGTCACCTAAGGTCTCATTTGTATCTTTTCATCTTAAGGAACGTTTTAAGTAAGTATTAGAAAATAAAAGCTAATTAACTTGTTCTTTGGTGAATGCGAGTCAAAAGAATTAGAAGCAAAGTATTGATTGTAAGCTAATGTACGGAACAAATAGACTATCACCTACTTAAATACTCTCTATTTAGTCTATTCATTGAGTATTTCAGCATTTAATTAATAATTTCTTCTCAGAACTTCTCTTATCATAGTTCTTAAGTCCTTGAACGTTCATTATATATACATATATATATATAAATATATATACCAAACTTCACAATATATTCTTAGGTACTAGTAAGTAGTAAATTGCATATGTTGTTAGTAGTGATGTCCAAATTATTTTGGGGCCTTAATTGCATTATATGCATTTTGATCTACGGCCCAAGGCTTCTCTTTGATCAAAACCAACTTCAAGATCCTCACTCAGCTCGAGAAAAGACCACCTCTTGTCCAGCATTCAGAAGGTCTGAGAGAGCCTGACCATCCAACATTTGATATCAAGATGGAGGAGATCCTCAAGAAGAACCCAGCCAATTTGAAGATGAGTAAAGTGCTTTCTGGGGGTAATATGTCTAGTTTGAAGGAACACCCAAACATCATTGGAAGCTTCAACTCTGCCCCATCACATCTGTAGACTATGAGAGAACCTTCAATAACTTCAAAAAAAAAAAACCTCGCCAACAAGACAAACCAGCAAATAAAGGGTCATCTGAGGGACCACATGATTATTTAGTAGAACAAGGCTCTGCTTTAATACAAAATGTACTTTCAATGGCTTTTTTTTACCAAAATACAATTCAATTTTACTCAAAGGAACTCCTTATTCCCTAATTCCCCTGCCTAATTTTGCAGCGTTTATTTGCATTTTAGCCTTTTATTAGGATATCACTAGTCATTAGTAATAACATACATCATAAATAAAAAATATCTGACAGGAAATATTTAAAATTATGATCTAAGTAAGGGTTTTGCGTAAAGTTAAACCTATTTTTCGTATTTTTCTACGTCGAACTCGCCTAGTAGGATTAAATTAAAACTACCATGATCAAAGTATGGTTTAAAACACGTCTCCAGGATTGACCAGGGAGATTTTTAAGTGTTATAACTATCTCATGATTCCTTTGATCATACTGGGGAATGGACGAAATATTATCCTTGCTCATAATTTCCATCTAATTTTCATCTCTCCCAATGAGCAGGATTTGAATAACCTTTCAAGCTCATGAGGGTTTTTGATAAACATAGACAATCATGGGTTACACACTATAGGACCCTAAGTGACTGAGGAGGAAAAAACAACAAATACGTGTAACTTTGTTTGCCTCTTCTCTATTTATTGCATTTCAATCCACATTTATATTATTCGTCAAATTGAGTTTGTCAGAATTTGTTTGATAAATACATACGTATTTGTTAGACTTAAAATATATTTAAAAACCTAATTAATATGTGATCACTATGAATGGAGATGATAATGTTTGAAATTTCGACAAGGATACGGGTGTGGTGGTGACATGCCAGCTATATAATTTCACGACTTCTATAAAGAAAATGTTTCCGATCATGAGACATGCAAACCACCGATGTCACTATAAAAATTTGGATCTATTCAATAAGCATAATATCAGTGACGTTTCAGGTACATCTGATTTCATGTCTGACCCAAATTAATTGCTTGTTTCATGTAATATCTTACTTCCCATCGTGAAACATCAGAGTTTTGTCAAATTTATGTAAAAATACATAAGGAATTCTGATCCATATCTTTTTTTGTAATCCAATCATTGTAGCTCGAACATCAAGTCAAATTTTCCAAAATAAAACATGAAATTGGCGAGAAGGATATATTCATAACAAAGGACATCGAGAATCGATCCATGATTGAAGTGTTGATTTGCCCTCAGTATGAATTTTTCCTAGGTCAACGTTACCTCGTTAACTTTACTGATTTTACTGATAAATACCAATAGCTTGACAATAGAAGAGGTTGCTGTCATTAGTCTTTGAGAAACGTTAGGTTCTAATTTTAAACTGGACTAAAGCAGCTGAAAAATTAATAAATAAGTTTTTAGCAATGATTCATGTGGACTCCATAGAATTGCAGAACTTTGGCGTATTCAATTTCCGAATTATAACCTACTAATCTTTGAAATAAAGATTATGGCGTTATGAAGTAAGGCTTTACTGCAAATTCCCCTACCACCAGCATCTACTATTACACATTAGGGAACTTGGTCAAAAGCATTCAAATATTATTTTGTGAATTTTAACACATAAAGGAGTTTATTAATGATCTCAATAAAAATAGTTTTTCAATTACCAATTAGAAAAAAAAAATCGAGACAATATTCATGGAGTTATTGTTGATTCATCAAAATGTCAATCAAGTTCTTCAAACAATACAAGCCTTTCTAGAAATAATGCCTCTGCTTACAAGTGTGACTACAGTGAAAAATATAGTCCATGTATTACACTTGAGGCATTCAAAAGTAGGTTGCTGTTGATAATTGAGAATAATATTAGATATATTCTTTTGAGAAATATATCTGCTGAGATAAGCATGGACTATAAGATTTTTTTCATTTGCTATAGCGTCGTCAATTGTGATTCTGAGAGGGTTTTTAGCATGATGTGTTCTTATTTAGAGGACAAAAATGAGTAAAAAAACATTCCTAGGACCACCATATAATAAAATGGAGCTCTGACATTGCAAAAATTGAATCAGCTTGAGTCAATGGAAAAGTGATGACATTGTCTCTAAAATAAAGGTTTGCTGGTTTTCATCAAATGTATTGTACCATTTTTACATAATGTTTTTTTAATTAATTTCCTTTTTCATGTTTAACCCTCACTTATTTATAACTGCATGTAATGGATAAAGTGACTCACTGCTGTAGTCACTATATCGGTTTCAATCTAATTAGTTCCCTACAAATATCATTCTTCCTTTCAAATTATATATTATGCTTTTAATATTCTTTTACTAACCATTTCAACTTACATTTTGATGGTGTCATCAATTCAAATTATAATCCATTTTATTAGTTGCATTGGTTTCATTATGAAAATTTAGTTTTAAAACATATTGCCTCTCCGAATAAACGTTCAGTTTTCCTTATGAAACTATATACTTATATGTAATTGAAATAATTCAATAATACCCTATTTATTTTTTTCATAGAAAAAATAAAGTGACCACAACTTGCGTTCCTTTTGACTATTCGAAGTTGTTTTGATCATTTTAAATGATAATAAAATGCTTGAACATGTTGAAGAATAATAATAATTATAAAAAAAAAAAAAAAAACAGACACTAGATCAGATGAAGATTAAATAAAATTATTTCATTTATGTATTTCTTTAATGTGTGAATTGAATTATTGATTTCCCATAAAAATATAACATATCTATTTAATTTCTTAGATATTGAAAATTTCGTATAAATTAATCCGTAAATCTGAGTTCTTCAATATTTGAAACTACAATAGTCGTTAAGTTAGAAAACCATAAAAAGTATATAGTAGTTTCTATGTGCAATGCTAACAAACACATATAAAGGCTTATACTCTTACTTGTATTGATTAGGAATTGTATCATATTGTTAAGCATTAGACTCGTGTACCACAGTTTGGGCATTTGGTTCCTCCTCTTAATATATTTTTATTAATATTGAATTTAATAATAATAAACTGTTACTAAGTAAAACTAAAAATCACGATAGCTATATGACTACCTTTGAAAGTAATTGTCTGATATATTGTCATTATTTAAAATTATCATATTTTTATAACATCATCTGATAGTTTCTTTTTTAATTAGCTCTTTTTTCATATCCTTAACTTAATAAGTCAGAAGTAGCAGTTCTTTGCACTCAGATACTTTATTAACCATAGATGAACATGAACAAACTTTTGATGTATTACACTAATGTACCAATATATTTCACGATATAATATGAAAATTATTATAATTACAGTGATTAAATAGATGATACTAAATAGAAATGAAAAAATTTTATATTTAATTATGAATTATTCTTTTTTGGAAAAAAATATTGAATTCGATCATCGACAGTAGCACACTGTGTTCAATTCACTGATTTTTCTTTCTTTTTTTTAGATATATTTCACACCCTTTCATTCACATATTGGGATTGTTAAGTAAGTCAAAAAAGTATATTTGGAGTAAACTTTACTCAATTTGCTCTATATTTTCACCTATGGGTGTGCTGATTTATAATAAAACTCCCTGGATAGGTATATAAGAACTAGATATGTATCAAATACTTTCATTTACATGTACGAATTACATGCGTTAAAAAAAATTAGCATTCACATATGCATTCGTAGATTTCTAAATTTTAATATTATATTAATGCTAAATTTTTAAATATTCAATACATTACTAATAAACAGTATGTACAGGGTAACCTATAAAGAATCACAAGTATATCTGTATGTACTATTAGGTACATAACAGTGGTTCTCAAAGAGAGCATTTCATAGCTTTTTCAGGTGTACTCTATATAATTCCTTAAATAAATATATCAGAATATGAAATCCAAATACATATATACTAAATTACTATATTGTACCATGTTATTAGTAAAAATATCAACATTTGATTCAATGGTATGCCCAAGTAGTTTATTATTTCATAAATGCACTCTGAGGTACAAAAGTTTGAGGAGCACTGGTATAGAAAGATAATACATCAAAATAGAGCTAACATGTGTCAGGATTTTCTTTTAAAATTAGGAGCCGAATATCTGCTTTTAAAACATTTAGTCATCAATTCAAGGATTCATATTTTTGTAATCTTTCTTACTTTTACTCAAATCAAACTTTTTTGTTTAGTTTGTTTGTTTATTTGTTTTTCATGAAGTCGTGCGTCTACTTTTTTGAATTATGTTACTCAATTAACAACATTATAGCTCATTTCACTACCGGAAAATAAATTATTGAGACAAGTATAACAAAATGATTATAGATTTTTATACCCATACGTTAATCTCACTTGTATCTACATATAAGATCTAATTTAAATCAACTTGAGTTATTAATAATATAACATTTAAAGCCTGAAAAAAAAAACTTAACTAGATTATAGGTGAGGAACAATCTGGTTTTTGTTGGAACTTTCCCTTTCACTTACATTTGTATGACTAAAAAGGCAAAACCTGCTGTTGATGCATTTGACAACTTTTTTTAACGGCCTCTATCTCGCCTGCTACGATATACATATATCGCAACAATGAATGTTGTATTATTGTATTATGTGTTTATGTTGCTATGGAAGCATTTGTTTATCAAAAAATAAGTATATATTTTTAAGTCGTATGTGTGTTTGAATTTCATTGTTCTGGAATGACGAATTATTTTACCTAACTAGGGTATTGAATTTATGTATGTTACAATTTCCAATATTTTACTCAATCAATTTACCGTATTCTTTATGTATTTTAGAGTCTACTACTTTTTTATTTAAAAATAATGAAGAAAACATACTTTGGATATCTATTGTAATTTATTCTAGTAGATTTTGTGTTACTTTATTTTACAACATATCACGTATTTTATGTTGGATTTTAAAGTTCTTTTTATATATTTCTCATATAGAATTTTCCGTTCCCTAACAATTACATATCGTCAAATAGATTAATTTAAGTTGAAGGGGTGAGGGGGAAATAATAATTTTTGAAAAACATGTGTCGTACAGACAAACTTATAATTTTTTTGATTTTGTCCAGAATTTGTTTTTTCGGAGGGGGTAATACAATAAATATAACCTTTATGTATTGTGCATGGAGCATTGTTTAAAATTTCAAAAAGTAAAATGTACACACTGATAACCCTAAAACTGCCTTTAAAAGTTTTGGGATCGATTTAAAAGACTACTTCGTAGTGAAAAATAATTGCAATTATAGATGAATTCATTACGTATGAAAAAGTTTAAACAAGGTGAAATGAAATTTTGTAACCTTCTTTTCAATATTTTATGTTCCAAAATGGGTTATGATTGTTTTATATATAGAAATAAAGAATAGGTATCTGTATAAAGCGATTTTTCATCCATTTTCCCTACTAGAAGTTACTTACTAGATATAGTATCTAAATCCATGCAGTTTTAAATTTATGTTCATATTTCTAAACTATAATAGAATGATATATGTACTACAACTTTGGAATAAATATGGCTTTGTACTTTCTGCTTTCTACATTTAAAAACTTATTGCTATCAAAATTACCCATGTTGACTAAGATTAATGTCTTTTCGTAATCATACTTAATCCATACAACAATGTTTTCACATTAAAAAATTTGAGAATTATATGTATAAATATCAAATACACTCATTATTTTATTTTTAAGGGGCTCGTACAGGAAATTAAAAACTTCAAACTCAACTTACACTCAAGTATTGACTCGGAATCGTAATAAATATTTTTGTAAACAGTTTTGAATAATTAAAATACACAAAAAAACAATATATATAAGCAACAAAGGCTTTAAACTAAGGGGCCCATTTTTTTACTCAAAATGAAAGATAAAAAGCAAACCATAAGAACACTAGAATATCTTAAATGTTGTTACATATAGCTAATCAAAGGTATTAGATAGGTATTAGGTATACACAGATTGCGTAATTGTTTTAGTAGAGGACATATCAACATATAAATATGTAGATACAAACCTAAATGAGGGTGTAAGTTGAAAAGTTACAAAAAATACGTAGGAAGATACTTTTAAATCAAACTGATCAATATGAACAATTATATAACTCTCCGAATATATCTTATTTTTAATTGCTTATTATCGGTTAAGAGCAAAATACTATTGTATAGCAATAAGGGGTACAAATAAATGTGGAACATAAACAGCTTTAAAATGAAGTTGAAAGTGATCCCCTTAATAAAAAGGATAAAACTATAAACCATGAAATAAAGACAAAAATGATAAGTTGATAAAATATAATCAAGGAAGTTAAATAAAAAGAGTTAAGGTGGACATAAAATATAGACATTACATTTTTTTAAGGATTGAATTATGGGAAAATATCTGTAAAATATAAATATATATTGTAGAAATAGACTTGTAATAATACCTTCAAAGCCCGAAGGTTTCTTCGATGTGGAGGAATTTTGTTCCATTTTGTAATAGTTCTCTTATAAAAACTGTGCTTCAGGAAATTATAATTATAAAATCTGTTCGTCCAAAAACCTCACTGTTCTTTTTCTAGCTTCGTTATTCGAATTTATATTCAACGGGAGTGAAAAACCCTTGTATTTCATTTTTGTAATTTTAAGAAGAGTTGTTAAATTTGTAAGATTTTTTTTTCTTCTTTCTAAACTCAAAAGAAATCATTTCTTTTTCGTAATCCTCTCTTGACTCGACTTGAAATTGTGTTCAAAGACTCGCAAGTTGACTAGAACTCTCACTCAAGACTTAATCCTCGACTTGAGCTTGTAAAGAGGGACTCACTAACTCTGTTTGTAGGCTCTGAATCTAACATGTATTCAAATAAACTCATAGATATAAAGGATAATAACATTGGTCAACACTCAAAAATCCCTAGGGGTATAAGTATAATAAAAGTTTTGAGTTTTACAGCAATTTTTCATATACATATATATATGAATATGTATCCTAATTTGACTCATAAATATACTTACAAAGAAAGGTACTTAATGGTAGAAAGGAACATTCTATACATAAAACAAATATTATATGAATTCACATTTATCTATTAATCCTACGTATGAAGGTAATGGGCACTTACATATTCATGCTATGTGTGTACAGGTCTATCAATTGTATTATTAGAATTGAAGTATGAAGATAAGATAACTATTTAGATAGTTAAATAACTCATTCAGTCCTTTGTGATTAACAAGTCAAACAATTGGAAAGTGTCTTTGTAGATGATTTCAGCCTTTAACATATATTCCAGCATCAGAACTTTCCCAACTTTTTTTTCTATGTATATACAAAATGAAAATATTTCTAATGACTTTTAATAATAAACTTTAGAGATCATTTGTTCTTTTCTTTTCTAAATATAATAGTAGGTGTTCTAACGGTTACTTTTTCTACCAACACAAGACACAAAAAGGTTTTTTCTAACCATCCGTTCATCAAAAATATAAATAGTATCGTAAAAAAATGAGAAAATTTCTATTTGAAAAGATATAGTAATACATATTACTGTCATTTGTTTCTATAACTTAAAAAAAAAGAACTATTAGAAATGAGGGTTGATAGAACAAAGATAACTAAGACTACTTTTTTTTTTGTTCCTAAAATATCTTATTTAATCGTATATATGTACAATTGTACTGTTTGTATATTTGTTCACTCCAAATCAGTCTCATTCATCATTTTAGATTACTTCATTTCTTTTTATTTAATAGTACCTTGCACGACCAATGCATCGTATTGTAATCCCTTTGATTGCATTTTTGAATTATGTATAATCTCTATGCATAATAAGTAGTAATTCAATATTCAGTCAAATAGTTTATCTTTAAATGTCAATGACAACACCACTGTATACAGCAAATTAAATTAATACCAGTGTCATCGTTAAGCAAAAGTTTTAATTACATATTATACATAATAATCTCTCTTTGATGAAATCTTAAAACGATTACTTAAAAAGTAAATATGTACACTTAAACCGTATGTTATCAGTACTAAAAACTAAACTTGGCCATTATACCAATATATAATTAATTATAGTGTTAAACTTTATAAATATAACGCGTTTTTACTTACATCACAGATTGCAAACGAAATGAATCCATGTTGGAGGCATATATTGTTAATGTGCTTACCAAATAAAATTGATAGTTTTCCAAAAAAAAAAAAAAAAAAAAAAAATTCAAGGAAACTTTATCAAATGGCTTTAAAAACAAGAAAAGACCAAACACCTTTGAACATTGAATACAACTTGATAATAGCAAAGTACAATAGGGATATTTGAATACAAATCAGATAAATTGATTGGTACTAAAAATCCCTATGAATGGTTTAATTTTTTAATAATTTTTAATTGGAGAAAAATGTCTTATTTTTGTAAAATAACTAGTTATTTTATTAACTACTCCATAGAAATGCAAATGTATAATTATTATTTAATAACATATTTGTAGTACATAATATAATATAAGGGTCTGACAAAGTCTAATAAATAATTGTTGGTTACATTGTGACACCCAAATATACGGCAGTTCTTGCAATGAAACAAGGATTTTTATTCTTATAAAATTTGGTTGTTTATGCACCAATCTAAGATGACGATCATGAAGTACCATGAACACGTTCTATATTTAAATACCTATGCCTTTAATTATCGTAAAACATTATTGAGTCCTCCCTTTACGGTATTCATACCTATTAGTTAATTATTTATTATAGACCATCATTTATGATTTTATTTGTATAAATATGTCTTACATATTTCAAATGAGATAAATGTGATATTTACGGACAATCCAAAATGCATAATAATTCACATGATATAATATTATGAACAATGAAATACATAGTTGCAATCATTTTCCTTCATCTACTAACATAATATTATTTACACATATTACATGCATTTTGAAATAATATTTTAAAGCACAATTTCTTATATAATATCATTAATCAAGGATCCTTCTGCTTGTCTGTAGAAGATATTTGATTTATAATGACTCCTTTTTAAATTTGACAGTTGAAATATGATGTGCACTCTAATTACAAAAAGATACCTGAGAAGTTACCATATATATGTACGAGTATGCATATTATATATTTTTGACTCTACTAAAAATATTGAATCATGAATAAAATGATCCTACTCATTTATATCAAATAAAAGTTTTCCACATATTTCACAGCCATCGACACGGTGTTTGATATGAAGGCAGGTATAGAGTTTGAGACGTAGGAGGATGCACCATGGTTGGGTTCGAAGGTCACAAAATATTTATGAAATGACCCCATTGATCAGTGGTTCTTAAACTGGGTTTGATCCAATCCCAGGGGTTTGATGATTTGGTCCACCCCACTTGTATGATTCGTGACGTCACAGTCTTCTTGGCCATCATTGGCTGCAGTTAATCACGCCACATCGCTTAGCCTTGATATCTAAGAAGGGTTCGATGAATGCATGTATGGAACTTGTGGAGTTCAGTACCTCCAACAAGGTTAAGAACCACTTTTCGAGATTGTCTAAAATGATAGTTTTCTCCTAGAAGAAGTAGCATTTTATTTCTTATTAAACTAGTATAATAAAACATTATATTTAATTAGAATGTGCTTAAACTTAAAAAGGCTTAAAAAGGTGAAATATAACTTTACTTTTAAATTTGAATGAAGGAGCCATGTCTCCCCCCCCCCCCATACACGGTATCCACTGCCCTGTATTGAACACTACATTAGTCCAATAGGAAGTTTGCATCTTACGATTAATAAAATAAGGAACATCTTTGTTTTGAATGTGTAACTTTGCTTTATAAATATATATATATATATATATACATTTATTTCATGAAATTTTTTCCTAAATTATCCTTCTCATGGTATATGCCATGAGAAGTATAAATAAATACTGATTATTATGCAATTTACTAATTTTATTAAGAAGTTTGAATAAAAAAATATAAAGTGTTTGTTTGAATAGGAAGATGGATTGTTTTTTCTCCTGCCACAGCAACCCTTTTTCTTTTACTTTTTGCTTGAGTACTTTATGATACATATAATGATTAGAAATAATTAATTTTTGAAATATAAGACATTTAAAAAAGAAAACATAAATACATTAATTAGAGTTTCAAAAAATTTAATTATATTGCAACAATTAATTTGTAATTAATTAATTAATGGAGGGGAGAAGTCTGAGTTAAGCGGTTCAAAATCTTCCTTAATCCTAAGTAAAGATGAGTCAAGATTAAATTTTTCTAGTGAAATACAATGATTCTCACAAAGATCCTTAAAATTGTTATAAATTATTTTAGATCAAATTAGATGATTTAATTTCACAAAATCCCAACTCATATTTGATAATTCACTAACATTTTTATGTTATTAAAGTTTACTACTGGCTACGTATAATAATTAATTAATTATGGTAAGTGTAGTAAAGCTCCTTTAATGAGTTTGGAACATTTAAGCTATATTTGGGATCTATCACTGAGTGATGAGAGTCTCACTAACAAATGAAAAGCTTGACTCTATTAAGAGTTGTTTTAATATTCAAAGTGTCAAAACAACATTACGAAAAGCTTAAAGGACTGCACAATGGGTGCACAATTCTTGATTTAATATATTTTTTATACATCAAAATTATGAATACTAATAACACCCGTTTAGAGTCCATAACACATAGAGTCAGCTCCTTTCAATCAGTAGAGTCAATTGATGAAAAACAAATGAAGGGAGAATAAATAATATTTTTATTTATCTCAAAACTGCTCGTCATGATAATTAATAAAACAAATTTAATAACAAGGAAAAAAAAAGTATTTATATAATTTAATGTGATTTTTTTGGAAGACACAGATGATGTCACATGTGCAAATCTAGAATGTATGTACGTACGTACATATTTCTTACATGTGTCTAATACATACCCACATTAAGAAATGGTTTGTTGTATCTTGTCTCCTACTAATAAATCGTGCAATGCTGGTTTTTGTTTACTTTTGCTTAACCCCCCCCCCTCTACACACACACACACACTACACACCTAACTATGAATATTGAATATAAAAAGAGAGTAGGATTATGAATATTGTACATACGTTTCTCTAGGGATTAAAACATTTCATATAACCTACCCTAAAAATCCCCCACAAACTCCCAAAGCCTTATATAAGACATTTCCAGAACAATTTCTCTTCAATCATGGTAGACAGGAATGTATTTCGGTTTCAGGATTCAGTCATGATTCCAGGATTAACTTAAATTGATCATATTTAATTTTTCAGCCAAAAAATAAAAAAAGGTATCATAATAGATTAGGGCTGTAACTATAGAGATGAAGCCATTTGGTGTGCCCCCCTCACTCCCCCCCCCGCCCAACAATGCTTGTACCCCTAACTCAAATAAATATACAACCACACATATTTGATAATATATTCTACTAAAACTAGAGAAATGTCAGGCTATTGTATTCATAATTATTCAGGCCACATCCTAGATAATCCTTAATAATTGTAAAATTCGGAATAACTCTTCTCAGAAATGCGTCCGGTTAAAAGGACTGTATAGTCTAGTGTTTCTCAAACTTTTAAGGTAACATTTGAGCATCTTCTCTCCCCTTCTTCATTATAACTAAGGAAGTTAATAATTTTTTAATGTTGATACCTACTTCTCGAAAATCTTTTCACCCCTTTCCCTGGAGTTGATCCATTCTGTCTTTAGCAAGCACTTCCCCTCCCCCCAGTATGAGTCCATTTTTTAGGTTAGAAAGAAACAAATGCAATTAACTGCATACCATAATATACATATATGTAGACCAGTGTCTCTCAAACTTTTCAACTTGCAACTCCTTCTTCATTCTAACAGAGGGAAATTGTTTCAGTGATGATTGGGATTAAATATTTTCACAAACAATTATTTGATAACTTATAATTAGTTATTATAGGTGAAACTGGGCTCTTTTAATCGGACATTATATGTACCGAATGTATGTCCTATAGACAAAAAATATGATGATGTTTTTATGTTTGGGTCTTTACCCAAATATTTTACGTAATATATATGTATAAATATTTTTTTAAATATTTCTATTTTCCGAAATTCCAAATATAATTGTCCAAGTCTCGATAAATTTGCAAAAAATGGTAAGGGCCATTGCCGCTCCCTCCACACCTTCAATGCCTAGTCATAATATTTGTTCCCTTTGAAAATATAAGGAGTTTACGTCACATAAGGGCTGTTTCAAAAGTCCTTTGAGTAGAAAACCTTGTATCATTGTTTCGTTTTCTAGGGTAAATGGGCGACCAGATCAGTCTGAAATTTGGTAAATAAAAATACCTGACTACAATTACAATCTTTAAAATAGCAATTTCCATATCATTTGTCTAAACATTTCGATTTCAGTTCTGGAATATTCTTCATTAGGATTAGTAGTTAAAGTTTATGATGTAATACCCTAATATTATAATTTCAAAAAAGAAGAAATAGCATTGGTAGTGAACCGACTGAGATCTTAATAGGTATTAAATGTTAACTCATATTAATTTGACCTATGATTTGTTCTAATTATAGATACACCCTTTTCAAATGATTTACTATTAAACCAATGACTATTTTCTAAAATTAACTACATTATTTAATTAATAATAATTAATTGACTACCTTACTGAGGTGGTCAAACTGACATAATTGTTGAAATTAAATATTATCAATTCAATAAATAAATAAAATTTCTTTGCCTGATGTCTTTACTACAACTCGACTGAATATTCAATTACTCGAACACAATAGTGATAACTTTAATTCATAAGTGATAACTCAAATCCAACACTAATAATTAATAACCAAATTCTCATATCCAATTTATAATAAGAGCAATTTTGTACCATCATGTAATTTCGGCAAATGATAAATCTATCATTTGCAATTTTATATTGAATTAACATTTGATCTCTTATATAAAAAATTCTCTTAATATACTAACTTTGTCTAATTAAAATATCTGATTTAAGTATGTACAAACCTACAATACAATGATATGAAAGCTAAATTATCAAACAAAATAAGTTTTGTAGAAATACTAAAAGTAGGGAGGGGTGTTAAAATCAAATTCAACTTTAGTCTTAGTTTTATATTACAAGAGCATATTCTAAGCACTCAAGAAAAAAGAAAAAATAATTTGCAATCAAACTCTCTCTCTCTCTCTCTCTCTCTCTCTCCCTCCTACCCCAAAAATTACTTTTTCTTATAAATGCTCGCTTAATCAATTTTAACTGTTATTTTATTTTTTATTTTTTTGATATAAACCAATATAATTATACTATCAATGTTTGGAATCGATTTGCAAAAAAATTTCACTAAAATGCTTTTAAGACATAAAAGCATAACAAAAGTTGGACAAAAAGTGAGTATCCTAACTTTCATAAAATAACACCCCCCTCTCCCTTTCTAAAGTAAATTTAATTTCTTTTTGAGATGAAGGTCACAAAAGAATTAAAGGAAATAATAATTGTAGTAAATATTATGTAAAAAAAATATAAAAAAAAACACCAGTAACCATAAGAATTGCATTAACTCCTGTGGGAATAATGTTAAAATTTAGTTTTATTGATGCGTACTCTTTTGGGATTAGTGATTTTTTTCCAAGATTAAACATATTTTGAATTATATTGTAGGGTGTGATCCTTACTGTATGTACATGTAGTGCAACTTTTTCTTTCAAAAGACAAGGATAATTAGGCATTAAATTACATGGTATTTAACGTACTCATTCCAGTTATTCTTCATTTAGTTTTAGGAAGATGATCACTGCTTAACAAGAGTTAATTCGAGATCAACCAGGCTTGATGATTAAGCAAAAAATGAGTGCTATTAATTTTTTTACTCTTTTTTTTACTAGCCTAGTTCAGCCTTGACCTTGTAGTGTTTTGTAGTATGTTTATTTGAATATTGTAAGGTCATTAAAGGTAAAACTTTAAATACCACATTAACAATTTTATCAATGTCGTCAACTTTATCATTGATATGCTCAATACTATTAATTTTAGCGTCTTTTCTAAATATAAACATTATCGAGGATAACATATATTTTTTTTACTGAGTCATTTTCCTCCTTAGAACATTTTGTAGTCTGCTTTGTTGAAAAGTTTGGATTCGTGCAGTAGTCATTGGATTTATTAAAATATTCTAAAATTAATATTATAATTTATATGTGTAACTGTCAGATAAATTATTATTTGTCAAATACACAAGATTTTAGGATTCCAGTACTAGAAACTTTGATAACGAATCTGTAATTAGTTTTTGAGCATTTTTTATTTTAATGTTTCCATATTTTTACGCTTTTTAAAAGTTTGTAATAATTTTGAATATAAAAAAAAAAAAAAGGAAAGAGAAATCATCTTGAGAGATACTAAATTTCAGGAATATAACATAACTAGTAACAAAAACTGAATTTACTGATGTCCCAAAGTTCAATTCATTGTCGCACGTCAAGAATAATTTCAATCCTTGTAGTAGTTTTGGAGCCTGTACCTAGCAAATAGACCGACCGACGGAAGTCTACAAATATAGCTGATATAATATGAATGAATGATCTTTTGGTCAAAAGTAAACGAATGAATGAACGGAAATAAATTAACAAATGAGTGCTCATTTGGAAATTTTTCAGAAAAGAAGGGATGAACGGGTCCAAACCTGAATTCACTCAGTGTATGCACAGAATACTAATACGGAGAAGCCTAATAGAAAATCGACAGCTGACTATAAAATGTAGTATACATTTTGATATTAGGTGGATGATGATGCCGTGATTAATCTCTCAGCCATTCAAATAAAACAGCTTTATTAATTTAATAATTTGAACTAATGAATTGACATTCATAGTTAGCTCAGAGAAGGATATTTCACTAGTGTTCCAAAACTAATTAGAAAACCAAATAAATTCTTATTGAATGGCATATATTAATTATTAAAGAAGTTTAATGCGTATTTTTTATATACATACATACCTAGGTAGCCCTAAATATCAATGTTTCCTGAAAGCTAAAAAATTGTTCAGATGTCGTTGTTTCCTTTTTATTAAATGACAGACAAAGTATTTGAAGCCATCTCCTTGTAATTGCTATGAACCTATAAAAATATTTACTTGAGTGATTTTTATAGCATGTATTTTAATATATTTATATCGTTATTATCTGCTACGAATGTGATTAAGAAACATAAATACCTACATATGTTGGTACAAAATGTGTAGGTAAATCTCTTTTTTAATAAAATAAATTGTAAAGCTTAGGCTATTATCTAACGTTAGTTATAGCTCTATATATTATATGTACTTGAATTAATTAACTATTTACTGTTAGTACAGTATATTACATCTTTTCTTTTTCAAAAATGAAAGAAAATTTTCTTTAAGTATATTAAAGTTATTAAATTAAAACTTTAAGCCTCTATAATTATGTAGGACATTTGGATTCATTTACATTTGAAACATGAGGTGAGAACATTTAACAGACTAGTTCAAAAATGCAATGTTTAACTTGAATTTTTTAAATGACTTTCTCAAAAAAAATTATATTCTTAATTAGTAGCAGACAGGGAGTGAGAGTTAATACACTTTTTACTTGTTCTAGCACAAGTGTAAAAATATGCATTAGTTTAAACCGTTGATCGATACAAATTGTAAATGGATATCTTGGTCACAATCGTTTGTAATATATATGTATAAACGAGTGGGAGATAGAGATCGTGAAAGAAATTGGCAAAAAATTATCAACCCTCCCTCCTTGTAGGGAGAGTACATACATACATTCCAATGTGCACTATTTTAAGATATAAAGCAAAGTGAAGTATTTATGCAATTCTACCTTTTTATAATATGTATAATAATATTTATTATTTCACTTTTCTTCATATGCCTTTTCAACTGTATCAACTCTCCCTTCATTGACTTTGTTTAAAATGACATGTGTTAATTTTTAAAGTATTTCTGAAGAACTTGAATTCTTTCAATATATTTTTAAATAGAATAAAAAAGTTTTTGTAAAATCCTAACAGTTTAATTATAATTAAATTTTTTACCCCATTTTGATTTTTCACTTTTAGAGTCCAACATCAGATTACACAAGAAAAGTTGTACTTTTTCTATTTTGTATTTCTCAATGTGATGTAAAATGATGGAGTACATAATCATCTATCATTTGTGGATCCACTCATGAAAATGTTCATTAATAAGAGCTAGAGAGGGGTTGATATATTGTAGCTATTCACAGTGCATTTAACGTTATAAATGATGTTCAAATGTTTAATGGAAATATTACATAATAAGTATGTGGCTACTAGAGATTCTCATTTCCCTGAAAATTATTGGGAAACCTATTTTTAAATTTTATGATCCAGGAAAATTTGAGAATGAGATACTTAATAAATCCTACAGTGAAATTCAAGTAATTTAATATATAATTCATGATGAAAAGATAAATTTAAAAGTCTTACCCAGTCAAACCTACATTTTGTGAAAGATTTTAAAAAATTAATTTTTTTGGACAAATATTTGTACTAAGAATCACCAATAGGTATTTATATGGTTAAGTACAATCGATAATATTTGTAATTGTTCAAATAAGTATATGAATAGTAACTTCATTTTATAAAAATAGTAGAGATCTCATACTACTCCAGAAACATAGATTAAGTATGAAAGCTGTCTTTTTATAAATATAAAAAACATCAATTATTTTGAAGCTTCGTTGGGCATCATTTTTGTCAATGCACATTGCAAGGTAAATCGTTACTAAATCTATATTATTATCTCAAGTGAATTATCAATATGTACATATCCATTTAAGAATAGTAGCTTAATTTATGAAATATGTATTTAACCCATTACTATGAGTACTTGGTTTAAGTTTGACTTTGTAGCATCATTACGTTGCAGTTTGAAGAGGTAGAAGCTATTAAAATAAATGAAGAGAAAGAACATTACTTTAATTTATATTAAATCTTACATGCTGCACAAAAATTATCGTTGGAACAAGATGGTTCACTTTATCAATTGAAAAAGATAATAAATTATATTTTTTTGTACTAGATTTAGTGTCTTAAACATCAATAATTTGATGTATTTTATGATTTCGATACAACTTATGACGTCTTAGTTCAGGGTCAAAGTTGTTATGTACTTAAAAGTACGCGCAGGGAGAATTCATGCTATTTTTTCAATAATAAGGGTGTTCCTTTTATAGTTTGAAACTATCATTTTTACTTCATTTTGCCACCGCGATCATCATCATAATTTATTTCGAACTTATTTTCAGCTAATTAATGTTTTTATTTAATTGTATTTGAATTAATTTTGATAAAATATATACAGATCAAGACCACTGGACTCAGCACATTAGAGATTTTGGATCTACTAGAATATGATACTCCTAAGATTCTTTAGATATGGTTGTCTTTCCTCCAGGAGAGGGAAATGAACCATGTAACAAAGATAATAACATAGATGAATTTGGTGGAGTCGTAGATGTTAACACTAAAGGCAAAAAAATATGAACCTTCATAGAAAAATTGAAATGAACAAGATGGCAGTGGGTGACATGAAAACAGTGTTGGTTGACTATGGTTTATGTATAACTGCATGGAAAGACTCTGTTTCAGTCTACATTGGGTCTAATTACTAGAATTCAGGGCCAATTAGATCGGTGGGCCATTACAACAGAGAACAACAAAAAAAGTTGTACTAGGACGAAAAAATGGTACAATTGCTCCCTAAACGTTCAAATGGTACAGACGAATAGGAAAATTAAAGATAAACGACAATGACACAATAGAGTTCAGCAGAAGTCAGGGAAGTTCAATGCATAATCTCAGCAGACCGCTAGATAATAATTCTACAGCTGCTTTGTGCTATGATGGATGGAAACATCGTATTGTAATTTGCGTACCTGAGACGAAGTCTGCATGTCAATATTGCAAATATTGCAAAGAAGTAAAAAAAGGATCATTTTTTGTTGTCAACGATGTGACTTAGGCCTTGCCCCACAATGTTCCTTTGACTATCATACAAAAAAATCACAATAATGTCACTACTTTTCAACTTAAATGATATATTATGCAAAAATATTGTTAATTTATTTCATATTTGAATAGAAAATACAGAAAAATAATTATTTATTTTTCCTCTTGATCAATTATTCCATCACGTCCTTTTAAGTACACGGCCAGTACGCTTGGGGTGATTTTTTTTCACTATCCATATTTAGTTAAGAAAGAACAACATATCAAAATGTTGGATATGAAATTCAAATTTAAGTAGTCGAAGAAAGTGATGGGTTAAATGGTAGATCTCTCGGGATTCTCTCGTAGGTGTAAAATCCTAAGATCCCGGAAGAGAAAACCCCTAGAAACTACCTATGAATTTTCTATCCATGTGAAATAATTGGATGTTTACACTCTTAAATACGTATCAGTATCACTAAATTGTATTCTTGTTTTTGTTAAGAGTGTGTGAGAAATATTCTTTATCTGAGGTATTGTCCAAAGTACAATATTTCTATAACATTTAGAGTTGAAAATTGGTGGCTCAACTATGTAAGAGGAATATATTTTTCGAAAAAATATTTTAAAGATAAATAATATATCCATGGTTTGAGCATCTCTGTGAAAGCAATAACTCTTGGGGATTTTCTGAAAAAAAATTTAGTCATTTTTTTTTGAAAAATTTGAACATGTTCCAAGATTTATGGATGCCTACAAACAAACGTATATTTGCAATTATAAATTGAAAAAAAAAGTTATTTATGTAAATCTAAGTATGAACAATAACGTAATAGAATTCGTGCAAAGTGTTCCTTTTTTGGGATAAAGTTTTTGTTTTTTTACTGCGCTATGTATTTCTGCTGAAGGGCATCAAGAAAACATTACTCCCAAAATTCAACATTCCTTTTGTCTAATTTTTGGCTCGATATTGGCTCATAAAAAATGAAAAATGAGTATTTTCAGACATTTTATACCGTCTTCATTTTAAAGCTATGGGCCAATCATTGTTGCTGGGTTGTTTTATAGGTTTTAATTAACATAAAAAACCCTTTTAAAGCTCCCTTTGTCTTAAAAAATTTAAAATGCTAATGATAGTTTCAATACAAAAAGTTTCTCTTTTGTATTGATCAATGTATAAGCATTGATGAAAATGTACAAGGAAGAAAAAGGCTGAAACTATCATATTTAACTCCATTTTAAGCAGTTTATACTTTGAACGCTCTTCAAACACCGTATATATTTAAAATTGTTACTGTTTTTGATAGATATTGTATATATGTAGAAGTATTGGGCAAGATATGCATCCTCAAAAAGCTTCTCGTCCTCAAAATGCAAAAAAAAAAAAAAATTAAAAAAAATACAAATATATCTTATTTACATAATTTGGACATCACAAGTGATGGCTTTATTTGCAAACTACGTGCAGTTTTTAAGATGGTGTGAATATCAAATTATTATAAATGGAAGAAAAACAAAAACAGATCTTTTATTTTTTGTTCCAAATAACATAAAACAGTTGTGAAGCAAGATAGCAGTATAATTGCATATAAATATAATTAATGTACCTTATCTACAAAATGTCATTTTATTACTTTGATTGTCGATAGTTGAATGACAATATGTGCAATGCTTATTTAATTAGGCCATAAAAAATTATATCTATATATTAATATTTTGATAGTAAGTACAAATTGCACTTATCAACAGGATTTTTTGATAAAGGAAAAGCGAATACCATACAGAGTAGAGCATGAATTACCCTGAAAATAATGCAACCATATTAGGACTTAGGTATTTATAGCAGGTCTATTACATGAGCTTCATTAAAATACTCAGTTTATAATATTGTGTGTATTTTCCATATATTTTAGAAGTAGCAAGGAGCTAGCGAATTATTAAACTTTAATGTGATTTAAACAACAAAGTCGTATATCAGAATGTCATTGACTTTTTATTTACATGCTTGGTTTGCAAATAATTATACATGTGTAAGTGTTCTTTAATGATAAGAAAAATTTGTTTGCATTTAATTATAGTGGTTTTACGTACAATAAATGGTTTCTGTGAACGTTTAACGTTTAAAATTCATTGTGGAATCCTTAGAGATGATAAAAAAGGAGAAAAAAGTAGATTTTATAACCATTTTTCATAACTGAAGAACAATCGAGATATCCTTCTATGTATGTATGTTGAAATTTACAAAGACACTCAACCCAGTAAAATATGATCATACATTTACTTCAATGTAAAAGTTCTGTCAGAAAAATTGAGTGTTCTTTTTTATGGGGAGAAATAAATAAGCAATTACATAATTTGCTATTCTAGGTAGAGTCAGAATATAAAACATTTTAGAGAACTGGGCTCAAAGATCCTGTCGAAATAAGGCTTGTAGCGTAAATAGTGTACCTTTCTATTTGTTTGATAAAGGCTTGAAAAAGGCAGCAAAGTAGTCTATTAAATATGAATAAAATAGCTTTTAGTTAGTTGTAAAAAGGAAGGAATTATAAAAGGTATAGTTTTGTCAATGTATTCATTTACAGTAGGTACAACTGGTTATTTAGATGATGAACTTTGGACACTGACACAAAATCCATGCTTGAAAAATTTCTTTGAATACCCTAAAAATTAGTCATAGAAAGCGAATAATATATCTAATGCCATCCCATCTAGGAAGTGTTACGTCATCAATACATGCTACCATCTTGTATTTTTGTCTTATTTAAAAAAAATTGTTATCAAGTTTGAATTTGTTTTATTTGAAATATGCCGCCCATAAAATCAATAACAATAGATATCATGAATGAAACAGTTGGTTTGATATCAACAAATTAATCCTTCTTTTTGTCGCACTTTTATTTGAGTGTAATCACAATTTCAAAAAGGGGATCAAAGTGGGAATAGTTGATACGTCGGTAAATTGATGCACTTCTATTTTCTAGCAAGTTTACAGGGTATTCATTCCAACGTTTTATCCCCTGGGGCAGATGAATGCCATGGATAGTTGTTGTCTGTGGGTAAAAGGTTGGAAGTAACTTTTGTAGAACCAATTTCTATGGCTTGTGTTTCAGCACCAATCAGTACTACACTTGATACCATTTATTATAGGTGGTGTGTATAATCACGCCTGAGTTGCTGTGACTCATTTTCTGAGTTTATATTCTGGTATTTATTATTTTCATGCTAATTATTTTTCTCCTGAAATTCAAGTTTCAGCCTCTTTATTTTATGAAAATATAGGTATTTGTAGTTAATTTAAGAGTTGAAATACATACATGTATTGTTAATTGATTATGTTCCAAAATAAATAATCTGGAACTCTTGCTGTAACTTTAAAAATTTTCACCTAAATTATCAGCGACTAAGGATTTTATGTTGACTCGATTAGACAATGTATTAAGTTTTTCTTTATTTATAAATTTGTTAAATCTTGTATCGTTTAAGTCGTTTATTAATTTTGTAATTTTCGTCCTATGTCTTCTAAATATATATGTATATATATTAGATTTTTCCGTCATTCTTTAAATTTGAAATTAACACTGATGAAAGAATTAATATCACATGCCTACACATTTTGACATCCCTCACAACTTATTTTGATTTGAAGTCATACTGTGCTAATTTGAGTTTCTATATGTATATATTTATATATAATACATATATGTAATTTAAGCATATTCATAGTTTCAAATTCCTTAAATGCCTTAAAGGAATTACATGTTTCCGAATCACTTTCTATTGTATAGTTTCAATCTAGCATTGAAAAAAATAATAATAATTGATATAATGCGTTCATGCATTGAAGGATAGTACTAGAACCAAATTTAGTTTCTTTGCCGGAGAAATGAGACTCTATTGGATATTGGGATTATTCCCCTTGCATACATTACTTATTCTTAAGGTTTTCAGTCGAAAGGAGTAGAAGCTTTTTAGTTAATAAAACAAGTACAATGTTAACAAGAAAGAGCTCAAATTCTAATTTGAGATTTTTTCTTCCATCTACGAATAGTTAATGTATTCATCTGTAAATATACAAGAGAAAAGCTGCTTGTAGTGGATTAGTAAAACGTCATGACATCAAAAGTGCCCCCCTATTAAACATTTATCAGATTGGTAATTTTTTCTTTTATTTTTTTTCTACATATTGGCACTGCATAATATTTACAAATCTATAAATGCATTTTTATCATTTTGAGGCCTATTTCGTATGACTACATAAATACCTGGTCCTTAAATGCAAAAGTATGTATAAATTCTGAGAAGTAAAAAAAAAATCATCATCATCTGTTATTATGAAAATGAGGGCGTTAAAATGACATAACTAACTTAATATGACAGGCACATACAAAAATATTTGTATCAAATTTCTATACATAAAGTAATCTTTTAATTCCAATAGATTATAAAAATAAAAGTTATTTTGTAGAAAGGTTCAAAATTTCATTCATACTCCATTTTTCCTTATCAACAACCCAAATTATGAGTCTGCAAAAATAAAAATGAAGTGTACTCCCATTGAAGGGGAATTATATTTAAAAATAGGTATAAATAAAATGTTTACCAGTTTTTATAACGTAACAAAATTAAGAGTACTAAATATATAATATATTGATATACAAAAAATATAGGCTTGTAAAGTTCCTATATTTAACTTTTTCCCTTGTTTTCTCGAAGTACTAATTTATTTTAAAAGTACAACAAAATAAATGGGCATTGATTTTATATGATTATCTAGTATTTTAGGGGTATTAGGAAAGGTATGCTGCAAGGTAAATACATTTTACTAATATTAAACTTAGATTTTTAAAAAAACTTTCAATTGTGTTATTGATTTTTTTTAGAAGTTGTCAAAAGGGCATTACATAGCCCATCGAGGTGGTATACAACTTTTGGGGGAGCAGGTTAAAACTGTACATACAAAACATATCTACAATTTTGTTGCAGAGAAATTTCGATAAGTTAAGAAATTCTGTACAAGTTGGCAAAAACATATGAGAATAGCATAGGTTCCTTCAATGGATCCCGAATGACTTAATACAAGTTAAACTGGCCTTTCATTTCAAAAAGGTTTTAAACAAAACAGGACTAAAATAAATAACGTCAATATAAATGATGGGAACAAGACATCTACCCCCTGGACTTTTACTCCAACCCCCTCCCCCTCGAAACATTTACCCTCCATCATTTTCTATCATTATTGTTGAGAAGTACAGCTAACACTTGATATTGACCATCCCACAACCTCTCAGCAATCCAGAACAACCCCAAGGGCCTGGAGTATATTTGATGATATTGGAGAGACCCTTGAGCTTGTACAAAGTATTGGTGGAGTATTTTGTCCACCCTCCGAGTGATCCAGTGGAACTCAAGTGACTGGGGTATGTTTGGTGATATCCAATGGGTTTTTGAGCTTGCTACCATATGTTTTTTTCAGACTTTTCTCCTCCTCGTGGCAGATTAGTAACCTCTGCACGAAAAAACATATAATAAATACCTATTTGTTTTGCATACACCAATGTTGTAACTCTGGCATACACCTGTAGGGCTCTGTTCTCCATATATACATACGAGTGTGGATTAGAAAGTTCGCAGATTTGGTAAGAGATTAATTTATTTTATAAAAGCAGTAACATATTGTTAAACACTGTGACACTTCTTGTCTTTTGGCAACTTCCTCCATAAAAATCTATGTCTTATTTTTAGTGTCTCAAACTTAATGATCTATTTTCATGAATTCATGTATATAAAATTCTACGTGAGGTTACATACATTGGAAATTGTTTGACTGAACTTTTCCTCATAATAGTTGAATATTCTTGTCCTATAGTAGGTATATGTAGATAATCTATTCTTAGTCAAAATGAAATACGTAAAATATTCTGATAAATTATACAGAATAAGTCTATTTATAAAATAGTACCTAGTAATAGAGGTTAGAATATTTTTTTTGATTGAGTGCAATCATGAAGGTATAAAAACATTTTCTTTTCCAGGGAATATGTCATACATTGAAGCTTCATTGATATTTTATACTTTTTTTAATACTATTTTATCAGACGTAGACAAAAAATATAAAATTTGAGCAATGTGAAACTTGGATGTTATGTAAAAGTTAAAAGAATTTTTCTTTTTTAAATCGAAGCAATGATGGATGAAGTGTTTTTATTTTCAATCAGTTTAATATTTACACCCAGTTCATTGATACTTGATTATAATCTGAAAAAGTTATATTGCGAAAAGATATATACATATAATCTATGGTCTTGACAACACTAAAAAAAGGATTTATTTCATTTTCTTTGCTTATAAATGTAACTCTATGTTCAATGTACATTCATATGCTCTATGCATAGGCACCAGGGGAGGAAGAAGAGGCCATGAACCCCCATTTTTTGAATGTTTTCCCCCTCCCTCCTACAATAACAAGGTGCTTGATTTTCTTGTCATCGAAATGGGACGTCCTTTTTCACGTCACTTATATCCCCCTGACTCTATTTTTAAGGTTATAAGTCCTTCACTGCAAACTGAAGTTAAATTGTAGTGGTCTAGCAAGCTTTACATAGTGCAGGGCTATTCAGTAAGCAGCTTGGCAATAACTTTTGAGTGACCTAGCTTGGGGTCTGGTAAAAAGTTTTCGTTTTGTTACTATTCTTTTAAATATTAATAATTAGTTTTGTTTATTTTGCCCAGATGAAGGCCTCAGTAATGAAATAACCCTGCTTTGGAGGGGAGAAGAAGTAGTTGATACATGGTGAGCTTAATTTTGTTTTGAAAACAAACAGAACAAAAACAATGCATGACGTCAATTCAATTTTATCCCAACTCTTTTTGAATAATTTTTATGGTGTTTTTTTAACTCTTGCTACACTTTAATACATATGAAAATATGGCTTATGTGTCTGAGCGATATTTCAGTGTTTCTTTTTTTCACTTAATGATACTTTTTTGTAACTTTTAATAATACATATTTACTTATAAATTATAACCTTGAAAATATGTTTGTTTGTTTGTTTGTTTTTTGTTTTGGAATGTGCACTATTTTTTGGTTGCCCATTAAGGAAAACAATTTTCAAATCTGCAACTGACATTATATATATTCATTGTTTTCTTTCAATATGAGACAATTACAAGACCTATACAAAACTATAACAAAAGTTTTGAGGAATATATATGCATTTGGCATATGCTTACGTACTATTTGGTTTCATCTCTTCATGTCCTAAATCCCTTTATGAAGGCTCAATACTACATTCATATACCACACCATAAACCACAGGCAATTTGAACCATTGTAGTTATTAACCTTGAATGAATAATTTAAACTATTTTAGGTATAATTCTGTATAATTTATTAATGATCGAATCTCATGAAAGACATTAAAGCAAATAGAAGAAAAAGTATTAAGTCATCATTTATTAAAGGGTTACTTATGCTGACAGTAAATTTCATAATAGATCTCTAACTTTTCTCTTTTCCTCTATGAATATTTATTTAGACAGAACAATGAAACGACACGAAATCAAACATCAAATACTACTTACAGGTATGTACAGCATAATTTAGGAAAATAAAAGTCACTTACAGGGGGAAAAAAGAAAAAAAAATATCCACATAGTGTGGAACATTATTTCCCTATTTAGAATAACTAAGGATGAGGATTTTGTTGAGGTGAGTGAGTGTGCTCGTGATTAATAACGGGTATCTTTGTTTCACTTAAATCGGCTTATTTTATTGACAATATTAATTAATAATCAATAACTGAGAGGGCTGAAGAAATTTTGAATAGTCAGAAATCCAGGAGAATGGGCACACTTTTTTTAGCATTATTTCTTAATAATCAAAAATTGAACTTATACTTATAATTGTAGCTAGTTGTCACTTCAACAATGAAGAGAAGACTGAGCTAATATTGATTATCAAGGTAATCCTACCAATAGTTGTTTTTCTTTCCTTCCTTAAAACATTTGCAACCTTTTACTTATGTCTTGGAATAGCAAATTGATATGCTATTAAAATAAACAATAGAAATATCGTTCCTTTGGATCAGGGATGCGCAAACTTTTTGACTTGCGGGCCACTATGGGTTATAAAATTTGAAAAAGGGGCCACAGCAGTACATTGACCTGTGGGCCAAATATAATAAAGCGTTGCTTGTAGTGTGCAAGCTCGGTGGGCCAGATTAAATTGTCTAACGGGCCATATAAGGCCCGCGGGCTTTAGTTTGCCCATGTCTGCTTAAGATGGTGCATGTTTATGTAGAAAGGACAATAATTTTCTTTTTTCTTTACAAATTTTTTCTTCTCATCTGCGTTTGCTTGTTTCGCTAGGTGTAGATGTAAGTTTCCAGGTTTCACATATAAATGGTGCAAAAGAATAATTTAATCGACACATATGACGTGTGAACTTGTGTTTTTTTTATAGTGGTATATCCAGACTTATAGATCAGCATATATCTACGTTTTATTTCCGATTAAAAAAAGTATAATCTTAATATGATCCTTCACGGTCTGCCCCCTCCCTATAGGTGCGACACTGCCATATTGACAAATGCAACTCCTAATACCAACAAATATTAAATCACAATATACGTTTTCTTATAAGGAAAATGGCGAGTTTTGAGCCAAATAAACAGCATTTGTGGGAATGTTGCTTCTAGGCTTTGACTTGAAAAAAGAAAAATAACAATACAGAAGCGAAGCATTGGTTTACTTAAGAATACCTACGGTAAACGTGTACATACTTTTGAAAACTGTGAGTGAAGATTGATTTAAACGCCTCAAAAGAGGCCACTTTGGTACAAGAATAGCTCTGGACGACTCAAAGTGATAGAGGTACCCGATTTCTGTGCATTATTGAATGAAAATGTTATGAAAACAACATGGCTCAGCAGTACATTTCCGAGCGGTTTCAATGATTCAAAAAACTTCAGAAACTAAGTTGAGCAGCTTTGATAAAAGGTTTGAAGGACTTTTTGGAGAAAGGGCTTTACAATCCCAAGAGGAGTAACTCTTTTAATATATTATAATCTTTTATTTTTTCCTCGTACATGGATATTCAAGGTTTTCTACTTGAAAACCAGGATTTTCATGCCTATCATCCAAATACTAATATCCATAACAGCAAAAAGATGCATCATAAATAAACACACACAGAGATACGAATTTAAATCAAATCAAAGAACAGTGCAACATACATTCAAAGTAATAGAAATGCAATTGTACATAGAGCCATGACACTTTCTAAACAATTTATTTTAGTGTTTCTTTCTTTGTGTATACGTATAGTAAATATAGGTATAAGTTAAAAAGGGAAATTTTTATTTCCATAGCTACATATGTGTAGTGATATAAACAAACCAAAAATTAGGATTGGACAAGGCTTGGTATATCTCTTATAAATCTGTAAAAGCTTATATTTGGTTGAAAAGCCAGGTAAAAGCTTGTGGCTTTATAATTGAAAGCTTGTGATTTGGAACTTTAATATACGAGTCGCTTTTGAAAATTTATTTAAAAAATGATAAGGTCAGCAAATCAAAGTAAATAGTAAACCAAAAAAATGTAAATGATCAAGCTAGCAAGAGCGTTTGGTCACTTTTTTACTATGTATTTTATGGGCTTGGCTTTATGCTCAAGCTTGTTTGGGCTTTTAAAAACTTAAGCTTGTGTTTGGATTTAGTTTGCAAAAAAGATCGAGGCTTGGAATTGGTAAATCTCGACTCGTTTACATCACTACCTACATAAGTATGTAGATGTTTACACATGTAAATGTTACTCATAACATTAAATTTTAAAACGTCTAATATAATGTTTTATGATATTAAGCACCATATTGGAATGAAGTTCAATGCTACAATATATTAAATGCTGTTCAAATTGACATAACTTAGAACTGTCAACAAAATACTGAAGAGCTGAATTTCCAATTTTATGTTAACTCTTTATATTATTAATCATATTGCTTTATTCAATTCATCATACAACGTAAATTCAATCTAAAATAGATTAAAGTTGATTCTTGTTCTTTCATTTAAAAAAACACAAAAAACAATAATAATAATCAGCGATTTACTGACGTCTTACTCAAATACAGTTATAACTAGGAATGTAAATCATATGCAATTCGGGCGTGTTATAAAAAAAGAAAGAGAAAATCAACCTGGCAACCCTGACAATTTAATGAATGTCGAGGGGGGAAGCAGCTTGAGCTGTCATGACGTTTTACTGAGCTACAAGCTGTTATTCTCCATTATATATACAACAATAAATAATAACATGGATGAGAGGCAGAAAATTAACTGAAATGAATATCAGAAAATTATATATTTCTAACTAATAATAATTATACGAGGACTTGAGCCCTTTTTGTTTACATTTTATTTGCTTTATTAAACTTAATGCATATATTCCTTCATGTGAGATCGTTACTATCAGGTAGATGTTCTCCCCTCAGTAATAAAGGAAAAATGATAACAGCTTTGGAAAACAAAAAGACCTGTTTGAAGAGCCAACTCCACTTTTTTATCACACGCCCGAATTGCATATGATTTACATTCCTAGTTATAACTTATAAGTGTAATAATCGCTGCGCTCGTCTCTTAATCAACTCGTATATTTTTTTATTTTCATGTACCTATTATAAATTTTACATAGAAACAGATCATTCTCATTTTTATCAGTTCTATACTGTCGTTTACTCAGTTTGGGATTTTAGCTTCCAAGTCGTTCCTTGTGAACTTATTGTATACTAGAATGATAGTATTTATTTGAATGTAATAAATGTCTTTTTGACTTCCTTAATTTGTGTATTCCAATCATTTTGGGATTCGAGTTGTTCCTGAGTTTCAGTGACACACCAAAATAATGTTATAGTTTTAACTTAAATCCTTTTTGATAAGAAGCATCGCAATAAGCGCCCCCTGATACGATGTCCTTTTTGAATAATCAGGAGAAAAACAAAGAGAGAAATGACGTCATTGAATCTGCTGGGCTGCTAAATTCACCTCTTTTCTCTCACAAACTGCAAGGAAAGTTGAGTCAACTATTGACTACAGGCTGAAAATCCTCTCGATAAATATTTTAGGTGTTAAATTTCGAAAATTTAGACACAGCTTCAAATATATTATATCTGGGATGGAGTAAAAAATATCTACAACAGTTGCATAGAAGCTAATATTTCTCAAATATTAAAGTCTAAGTCTCTTGCTTTTTCTTTATTTACTGTTGTTCAATCTCTGTGCAGTATTTTCTATTAAATTTTTTTTTTGCCCTTTTCATAGTTTATTTTAATTTTGAAGAGTTTGGTTTTCCATTAACCTAGTGCCATTTCTAAATCAAGCCGTGGTTAAGTTAATGGTCTATTTTCTGAGTATTTCAGCTATCATATGATTTGATTTCTTTGACTATGAATGGTCTCAAAATGTACAAAATAACTTTGATTTTTCCCAGATATGTAAACATAGATGAACCGACAAAAGTGCACCTTACAAAAGCTTATCTTTTACAGTTGCAAGTTCGGATAAGATGACGTCATAATTTTCCAAAAAAATGGAACGACTCCGTTCCTTTACAAGAAATGTAAGTAATTCCGAGGGAAATGAACACTACCTACCGATATAAACATCGTTTTAGCCTTTGGTTCACTTTAATCTCTTTAAGATCATTTCCTTAAATTCTATTTTACCATCACCAAAATCCTGTGAGAGTAAGAAGAAATAAAATTATTGAGAATGGGATAGTTAAGCTATTTTACTACTGTTTGAAAGTCCCTCAAATCAAAAAGCTTTATGTTGTATCTAAAAATATAAAACAGAAAGATTTTGGTACCTGTATACCTCAACATTTAATTTATGGCAGTATACTTCTTGTATGTAAATGCATTTCCACTACGACATTGGAACAGATACAATCAGGAGTTTGGAAAATTATAATTTATCTATCAAAGAGTTACATAGTAACCATCCCAAACAATCTTCGTCAATATTTTAAGCCTACTTGTTACATTTCTCATATTGATTTTTATGTTCAAAGTGAGAGTGATCTTTTTTTTAGTCACTAGATATATTATACAGATCATGTCTATTTTTAGCGCTTGATTTTTATTGTATAGGTTGTTGAAAATATAAACTTTGTAAAAAGACAATTAGTGACAAGCTACAAATGCATGTTACATATGTATTTTCTGCTTGAATTAATTTTTCTCAAAAGTAAAAAAGTAATTATAAAAACTAGGTATGTCACAAACATATGCTTCAAGGACGCTTCAAAATATTTACAGGGAGTGAGCACATTTTTTCCGCCTTTTTGGTTTTGAATTGTACAAAACTACAGATTTCTCCGGATAATAGTGCAAACTACATTTTTTTTTTCTACAGTCACCTGTTTTTAAAGGTGTGTGTCCCAATTCTAGACTAATAAGTTATAACTATTTCTACCACTTTCATACTTTATTTTATTTTTTTAATTTTGGTTTTTAATTACCCTACTATCACTTTCAAACAAGGCTATGGTCACTATTCCGAAGTAAATGATAACTTTTTTAAACATTTTAGGTTTCATTTGAGTGATTTTTTCATATGAGTGATTTTGTTGTTTCAAAGGATGAACAAGCTTAAACTCGATTTTGGTCATAGCATAATAAATAAAAATATGTAGTTGAAATAAGAGATGCGACTCCTACAATAGCTTATCTGTTATAATTGAAAATCCAGATTTAATGACGTCATAAATTTCTCAAGAAAATTGTAATTACCCCGTTTTTTTCTAGATAGGTAAGCAATATGTAGTTTTGTGTCTATTATTGAAATTCTGAGGAAAAAATAATTTGTAGCTTTTGATTCGAAAATTTTGAAATGTTTACGACATACCTGATAAAAACTAATTATGAATATTTCAATCCTTAAAATGATAACATTTTCTAGGCATACCTTTTTTCTAAAAAATATTTCAAGATTAAATGTTTAAAATATATTTAACACTCAACAAAATGACCTTCATATAAATACTAAATTTCAATTTAGTGAAGCATCCTCTTTTATTTGTGTATCGATTTGAATATTGTATTAATAAATAAATCACATGCAATATGTTTGTTCATATCTAATGAATATTAGACAAATAAGGAAGATAAGGCTCATGAATGTAAATTGTACTTCAAAGCCAACAATCTATAGGTTCATACATACAAACATACATATATTCAATTGGGAGTTAATTTTTGCTCCCTTTTTTGGAATAATATTTTGGCCAATCTTTTTTTCAATTAAATTAAGTTAGCTGACGCAAAAAAATTGGAATAACTCAGACGTGTTCAACCTTGTTCTTCTAATCAAGGGTGTTTCTACGTCAATCTCGTTTATAGGGAGCTGCAGTGCCTTAACTTGATATTTACAAAATTAATACTGTCTAACAATGCTAAAATACAACCTACACATAGCTTTTTGTCTCATGCACATTTCCACACCAACATAAAAATCTACTTTGTATTTTGTTGTCAGCTGTCGACTTTTATACTTTTCCTTATTAGTGTTCTAAACACTGATTGATTAAACTCGAATTGACTTCTCTTCAGCTGTAAATAGTCTTACAATTAAATTAAGAATCATGCTACAGTTTGGAAGAATTGGCTAATCACCAGCTGATTTGAGACCTTTTTTTCTTTCTTTTTCTTTTTGAAGAAAAGGTTGACTATAAAAATAACGGAGACATCAACAGCTGGCGAAGTCAACTGAATCTATAAAATATATCCTATAAATGATTAATTATAAGTTTATGGTAATTAAAATATAACTTTTCAACTTATTCACTTTGGCACTGTTTGAATTAAATATTCACAGCTTTTAATCATACATTTTTTTATAGATATTGTTTGAATGACTTTTAAGTATATTTTTATCAATTTTATTTAATGCATTGAAATATATATGAATGAATGAATCAATCATATTATAATATTTATTTCCATTCAAAAATCACAATCATCCTTTATGCAAAAATAATGTAGGTTTGTAGAACGAGGAAGGATAATTAAAAAAAAAAAAAAAAAAAAAAAAAACAAGAATGAGATATTGTGTATTAGACGGGATAGATATTTGTAGCAGCATCATGATTCAAGTTATGGAGACTCGTGTAGTACACTAAGTGTAGGAAGTTACGCTATAGATAGGTAGAAAAAGATAATTGCCCTTCAGAGCTGCTTCAAACAACTTTGTCAAAATAGTTACAAACTCCTACATTCAACTCTATCAGGAGTTCCACTTACACTAAATATCATATTATTTCAAGGATTGTGAGATCCTTCTTCCTACGAAATATTTACAATGTCTATCGTCCGATTATTATTTAAAATAATTGAAAGTCCTTTTCTTTGTTTTTTATGAATAATTATTATTAAAGATTAAAAATTATAAGATAAATACTCCAATATTGTAGTAGACTCATATAAAGGTGGACCTGAAGTATTTGCACATGTTGAACTAAAAAAATAGTCGTAAAAAAAGATTAAAAAGCCTTTTTTGTCATAAGAAGAGCCAAGATGGTCATTTTGTTCGTTTTGTAATTTGAAAATATAATTACTTGGTTAAATACAGAAATAAGTTCATACTAGTCCGTGACTTTCCCTTAAAGTGTACGTTTTTTCTTTTTGTACAAAAAGTTGAAAAATATATTCAGTTTTATCTACTTATTTCGGTCAAATGTCTGATAACTAACCTAAGTTCTATTCTTTTTATGGATAAGATATAAGTTATGTGTTTCCTACCTTTAACTTCATTTTTCTTTTCTCTGAAGTATAAAATATACCATTAATTATCTTGCTAAAGTGATTGAGGAGAAGGAGGAATGAAATTGGCCTAATGTTAGTTAATAAAGCAAGATGGAGAAAGACAATAGTTGAAAAGATAAAAATAACTAAAGGATAAAAGGGTTAGAGGTGCTTTGATTAGAAAAGAGCAATAACTTAGTATAAAAATTATTTTTAAGCTTATATTAGCTCCAGTCAATGTTCAAATATATATATTAACTACAATAGATACTTTGGATCAAAATGGTCATCTATGTTCGTTCTTGTATAATGAAAAATCTGAGTCCTCTTGTATCAAAGAGTTGTGAAGTAACGTCAAGGATTGAATAGGAATAAAACAAGGATATTCATAAATAATTATATCCATTATAGATACAGTCCGGAAAAAAGAGGGAAAGGAATTTGTTATCCTTGAATACGTATGAATTAAATTTAAAATTAAACTACAATTTCTAACTAGGAATAATTTTTGAATGATAATTCAAATAATGAATAACTTTGGACTTTTTAATAGTTCATATAGTTTTTCCTTATCAACAAATTTACTGGACTCAAATTAGCTTAAACTGATATATTTTTAATGTTTAAAAAAATAAATAATCTTAATATGTGTACATATGTATATTAGGAGGCAGTAAATAAGCGTGAATTTATGAGAAACGAACTTCACTTTTCAGACTTTATTTGTATGGTTGTGCCAAATTTCAGGTCACCTCAAGTGTATCTACCCTGCTGCATATTGATTGACTTTATATTTTCTATTTTGGTTAGAACTTCAATAAAGTACCCATATGTCATGAACGGCTGATTTTGCCATATTAAAATTTGCTACACATTTTTTCTTATGCGATAGAGCTCCAGCATCAAAAATAATAAAATTATGTGATGGTCGAGTTTCTTTATTAAGTCGTCTATTTTTAGAGCTACAATTAAAAATACGGTTGACTCAAACCTCCATCTATTAGCTTCAAGTTTGTCGTGGAGTCTTAAATGTATAAAAGTAACGATGTTTGAAGAGTGCAGCCTTGAGAAAAATGTATTTGTTGCCTAGCGTATATGTATTCGGTCATTATAATATATTTGCTCGGACTCAGACCTTTGAAAAGATAACAAGAGCAACAAAATAAATTAGTTATTTATATCTTTAAAAAAGATTATTTGTGAAAATGCACGCATTTTCAGGAATTTTTTCTTACACCTTTTTCATCGATAAGCATTTAAAAAATGAGTTTAGCAATGTTTTGTAAATAAATGTATGCTACATAAATTCTATATTTATCATCTTTCTAAATGGATAAAAAATGGTCACTATATTCGGGATTTGATACAGCTCTCATATTTCTGAACCGTTGATAATAAAATTAATTTTTACAAATTTATCTATAAACACAGTTCTTGGTCTCTTAATGTTCTATCTGTTATTGCTTATTTGACATTTAAATATCCATTGTTACTTTCAACATTTTCACTTAGATTATTTAACATCATAAGTACTAAATTAATCAATCTATGTATTTTAAATTTTTAACTATCCAATAAAAATATTTGAGGAAGCTGCTGGATTTCCACCCAGAGGTTGTCACTTAGAAAGAATTGTCGAATACCTAAAAATGCAAATAAATATGGAGATACAAATATCAAAATTTAGGCATTTCTTGGTGTAAATATAAATACTTGAAAATGGATGAAAATGAAAATGTGAATATTGGCTGTGTCACTAATAGGTACATAATATGTAGATAGGTATAGTGAAATGTTAAGAAATGAAGGGGTAAAAATATTTAACTCATTCATCTGAATGAAAATTATTCCTCAAATATTTTGTGTATAACATACCTATTTGTGTTTCTACATATGTACATACTTTTCAACAGTTACAAAATATTATTACTTATAAGTTATAGCGTATGTACATGCTATAAAGCATTTCTCATCCATCAAATGAATCAAGTTACACAACCACGTACAAACCTATGTCATTCATTACCAAATTCAATATAAGTAAGCTATAAATTCAGTTCAATTTATCTCTTCTACATACATATCAAAGGAATAAAATTAAGAAATTTGAGCACTCTTTGATACATTGAAATATAATGTACCCATACCTAAACATACCTACAGTATTTGATGTTATACATTCATTCAAATTTGCGTGAATTACTTTGTGTTACGGCTAAAATATCCAAGGAATTCAAGTTTTACTCAATTAACATATCTACATACATTTTATGTGTACACGTCAATGACTATTTAATAACAAATACCACTCTTCTAGATTGGTATAATGTGGGGTGGTCATCCGCGGATCCTAATGTGAACATTCGACAGAGGCATGTATTTGGAATTGTAACTTGGATTTAAGCTGCTATAACCTGCAACGTCCGACTTGACTTGGACTCGAACTCAAAGACTTCTGACTCGATTCTGACTCCTGAACAGCTCTGGCATTCAATACATCATGGGTAAGGTGACTTCAGTGCTCAAGGTCCATAGGGACTTTGAGTAATAAAGGGGTTTGTTATATCTCCAACAATCTCTCTACTTCTATCGCCTTCCCGTGGTAAATTACTGTAGAGATGTAAAAAAAAGAGTCTTTCAGGGCTACCCCTAAAATAAAATTGTGTAGATTGACAAGAATAAGGATGCAGAATTCAGGGAATTTTCAATATTGCCAACTTGCTATGGTGATTTTCGGAATTTACGGGAACAAATAGGAATAACATGGGAATTCACAACGTTTCTAAATCGTTTCTTTTTTTAAAATCCCGAGTGTACTATTAAAAAAACGACATTACACATTTCCACCCATTACTATTAAATAATTAATGAACACATAAATGCACAATTTAGGTATTTTGCATAAATATTATGGATAACTTGAGCTTTTCCTGTTGATAGGGATTATAATTCCTAAAAATGTATTTTTTCCCCTATAATTTCATTGATTGGAGTTCCTTCATTCTATCACATCCTTTACTAATCATGCATGGACACTGGAATCAAATAATAAGTTAATTTAGATTTATAAATTCTATTTTGCCTTTAGTTAAAATAATTTATGAGGTTTTAAATAATGACTGCTATCCAAAAGGAAATCATAATTGAAATAGGAAAAAATATGAAGAAAATGATTATATTTCAAGAAATAAGAAGTAATAACCTTTCTTGATATACATAGTCATCAAGAATATTAAGTATTATAATCTGTTTTTACTATGTTAATGTACCGAATGTGCCATATTAGTACTTTTTCTAAACGATTAAAGTTGTCGTTTTCATTTCATTTTTTTTTCGAGATTCAGGAACAATTAGCTTGAAGCTGCAACCTTGTTTATTACATAACGCAAATGTTTAAACTACGTGAGAAAATCTATGCGTGAATTTTGGCTGTAGATAGTTTCCACAAGGTCTTTTCTGTGCTTAACAGCATATACAGACAAGATGACTGGATTTGGAACATAAATGGAGCTCCATCTCACTCTTTCAACGTTGTTTAGAACTACATCGCCTCCAATAAGGGATTCAAGGAATCATGACCATGAGAAATGTGACTTCCATCATCCCCAAACCTGAATCCTTTGGTATATTTCGTGTGGATGTATGTGAAGCAGACGACCTGTCAAACCTCCCAATCTAATATTTACATGTATGTGTATATGAGCTCTTTAATGCCTACAGGGTCTTCAGGTGTGTTGTGGAAGTCTGTATTGCTGTATTTAAGAAGTGACACTTATTATGTAGCTCTTCCATTTAATATCTTTTAATAAATTTTATATACAACATTAAATACACGTTTGAGATATTAAAAAAGTAGAATCTTCATTTTAGTCCATTTATTATGACGCATCTGGTAGATTAAGGCCATAATCCAATTTTATTTAAAATATGTGGTCGTATGATATTTTTGGCAAATTCATGATTGTCATAATATGAATTGAGAATTAGAAAGAATATGCTTAAGCTTTTTGTATAGTGTTTCTCAACTGTTGGGTCATAGAGAGGTGATCGAAAATAAAAATAGTCTTTGATTTTCAATATACAATAATGAAGAGCTATCTCGATTAAAGAGAAGGCATGAAAAAAAGAAGAAGAAGATTATCACTTTAAATCACACTAAATAGATCTTGATACTATCCGGTGATGCCGGATTACGAAAAAAAATGGAAATGACAGGGTCGCTCAAAAATCAGTGGATCTCTTTAATTTAATTAACACACTCTTGCTCGACTTGAAAGGCAATACAAATGGGTCGCAGAAAAATGACCATGGGGAAATGTGGGTCTCATTCGAAGAAGATCAGTTGATAAGAAAACCTGTAGCAAACAACTATGTCTTCCTTGATAAACAACCAATTTGCTGAAGTATAAATCGATAAATACTGATTTTGAGAAAATGAAAGTAATTTTTTGATGTCCACCACTTTTTTTGTCATAATGGAGTTAATTTTTGATTCTTTTGCTGTGACTTATGTATATTATTTGAGTTATTGAATTTTCCAATTACCTGACGTAATTTATTAAAATGTCAAGCTCACTCATTTGGTCATTGTTACCAAGGGGTCTGTTACAACATTTGACGGATTGCTTTCAAATACATTCTGTGAAAAACTACTGACTCGTATAACCTATACATAGTATATATATATATATATATATATATATATATAGCAAAAATTGTTACAACTGTTTCCGGTCTCCCCTATGTATTAAAAAGATGATCTATTAAATATCAAGATACCTATATTAAGTACATACATGACATAATACCAAGAATATAATTTCATTTTCAATTGCAAAAAATGGAGTGCTTAATTATTTCTTATAAATGTCAATTCTTTGTAACTCGCAAACGTTAAATATTATAAGAAGGAAGTAAAAAACATTTTGAAGTTTTGACTCGTATTTTGATATAAATCCCTTATTTCTTTAAAATCTCTATAGTCATTAAAAATGATTTTGAAACTCTAATACCAACCGAGTATATTAAATTAATTATTTTGAAGAACTAGTAAGGATAAATAAATTTAGTCGAGTTGTTCAAATAATATTTCGGTCGAGTTCGAGTACTCTCCAGAAAGTTAGCAACTTTAGTAAATTCGAGTTGTTTTTTTTCAAATTCGAATATTACATGAGCCCAACACTAATAAAAAGACAAGCTTTCTGAGATTCTAGAAATTTTCACAGCTCTAGTCGTAGTATGAATAAACCAGAGCCGGAGGAGATCCTGTAAAAAAAATATTAGATTCAAAATTATTTGATGTTACTCTTCTCTTTCTATCTTGGATCATGCATGATTCATTATGTATCTATGACTTCGATCATCCCTTCTATTGTCTCATCTGTCTTTTTCATATATGTTTATATCAATTTATGTACTATGCATTTTTCTGAGGGTAAGCAGAAATGCTAATAAGGAGTAAATATTTTTTTTTAATAACTTATATACATATATTGTCTTCATAGGAAGATGCCAATGACCTTTTGTTTCCATAGAAACTCCACTATCAAATAATGAGTTTATCAAGTGCAAAACATATCATATGTACAAACACTCAAATAATTTGGACAGTTAAGATTTTGAATAGGAATAAAAACATGCATTGATTTATGAATCATGGGCCTTGAAAAGATAAAGTGGTAATTTAAAATCATGCTTCCATGATATAAATATACCTATTCTAGATACACAATTCCATTGATATATACCTATATATATATATATGTATTTGTAGATTTATTTTTGAATTACACTCGTAAATTAGATATTCAATTCAATGAAAAGACAAATAAATCAGGTATTCACTCAATGAAAAGATAAATACATAAAGTATTCACTCAATAAAAAGACAAATAAATGTAAATATTGTATATTTAAAGATGATGTTGCTATCATTTTTAGCTAAAAATGTAGATTTTCTTTCCTTGTATTGTTATTTTTAAACAAAAGACTTTAAAGATAAAGGAAAGCTGTTGGCATGAATGAATAATTCATAAGTTCCTTAAATCAAGTCACAAAGTTTTAAAATATTTTTATTTACTTAATAGAAATAGACTCTTTTCAAAAATTGGTTTTTTCTAAAGTTCACATAGATACAATCTCTTCTTTTTTTTTCTTAATTATATTTTTTTATGATTATACATAAGATGAATATGTACATATATGTACACTTTCAAATTACTGAGTGTACTAAAATAAAACACTGGGGAGGGTGAACCCTTCATTTTTTTAGAAAAGATTTTAGGTATATGAAACATTGATATTGTGGTCAATTAAGACCAAAAACATGTGTCTCTGGGACTGTGGTGTTAAATTGTTGTACATATATACAATTTTCTAAAATATTAGCAATAGACAATGAAATACCAGGAGAATAACCTGAATTTTTCTTGTCCTCAAGGTGTCCTCATTTATTATGAAGCATGTCCATTTAAAGCTAATAACTTTCTTAGCCCTTTCAAACCTGTAAAGTATCAGAAAGTATTTTTAACTGGAAGTTATGTTTTTTGACACCAGTATGATGATACTAGTCTAATTCTATTCAATCCAAAAATTGTTACTTGACCTGTTTCTATACAAATTTATGGGACACTGGTGCCCCACTGAGTGTTAAGATATTTTTTTAATTCTTATTAATAAATGGTAATACTTTTTTCGTATTTATTATATCTTTAAATAAATTTATTCTTGTTCATATATTCTACATCACAGAAAAATTCAAGACCTTAAATATGTAAATGTTGTAAACATTTTACAGGTGATATTTTAGGAAGCAATTTCTGTCTTTTAATAAGTATAAGGATATATCACAAGCAAAAGTTATATTTTTGTTCGTACATTAGACACATTTTCTTCTAAATTCTTTAAATTCTGGCACAATTGATCTTTTTTAAGGCCTAGCCGAAGGGATTGCTCTTTTACGTCCTTGATGATACTTCACAAGACTTTTAGCTATAACAATTTTATATCATTTTAGCAATGTCATTTTATTAGGATGTTTTATATTATAAATCATAACACTATTTACACATGCAGTATCCATCCGATCAAAGAAAATTCTTATATAAAAGCACGTTGAGGATTTCTTATTCAATCGACTAGCTGCAGTTTGTTGATCCATGGAAGATTTAACAACTGAAGGACATGAGACTCAAGACTTATTCTAAAGCCTTTTTCATTCTAGGTATAGTTCACAGCTCATTCATTCCTTTAGGGCAGATGACACCATAACAATAATTCTGTAGTCCATCCGCTTACATTCCAGCACATTTTCCTAGAATCGAAACTCAAAATCGCTTCTTTTCATTTTCTTATCATCTTAAGCATTTGTTTTATGTTTATTTGAACTGTTCTTACTTCATATATATATTTTTTGAACAACTTATATATAAATATTGGACTACCAAAGAAATTGTCAAGGTAAACTTCTAATTCCTTTGTCAACTAACGAACAACTTCTTCTCCAAGTCCAAGGTTAAGTTATGATAAAAATTCAGTGTTACTATGGCATCTAAGCCAAAACTTAAATTCCCATTTTATAGGTTTAGATTTAAATATTGAAGCATACTCGAACGACCTTTAAATTTTATCATATGCTCGTCAATACACTGTTCCTTGTCGTTAGATAAAATATTGGTGTATATTTACTATTTAAGTTGTTATTTGAAAAGTGGAAATTTCGAAGAATCTTGTTGAAACAGTTTCGAATCATATATTTTTTTTAAATGCTTTCTTTCCCAATTAGTTTATCATTTCTCCAATACTCAGCAATTATCGGTAATTTATTGATAGACATTATATAGTCTTCATTTTGTCCGAATGTACAGAATTTTTCGTCTATTTTGATGGATATAAATACTTGTTTATAAATTAATTTAATAAAACTCTCTTAACATCTCTATCCCAAAGAACTTAAAACTTGAATAACTTCTGATGTATGCGTTAGAATTAAAAGATATTTTGAGTTTATAATTCTTTAAATATAACATATACTAACAAATAACTTCCTTGAAAAATGAAAAAGTTATTTCGGTTTAAACATGATTTTTTTGCATGTGTAAAAATCGTAATGCTCAGTACCATGAAAAATATTCAAATCAAATTTGCTTTATGACTAACTATGAAATATGAAAAATAGCTTGACATCTTAGCTATCAAACAAAAAAAAGACAACAAAAATCAGTTGACAATAGACTGCATTAGCGCATTTTGAATTTATGGGACATTGGTGTACCCCAGGTTTGAATGAATTAAGGCTGTAATTATTCTAAATAACATTGGGTGCAATGAACCTACCTATGAAACACTATCTAATTCATCTGGTTTGTACCAAGACTTTGCAAACTCCATGTATATCTTTCTAGGTATTTCCAAAAGTTAATATTAAGTATAATATTTATCTATAACCTATTTGTGAAGATATTCTTTTGTATGTCTTCCTTTATTTTATAAACAAATATAATCCAATTATACATAACATATTTATAATTGTAAAAATTTAATTTTTTTTTTAAATTCATGAATAGAAATAATTAGTATCTTGTATTTGTTCAACTTTATTTTCATTTGCCTTCGAAATTTGTTAATGAATGAAGCACAATAATTGTATTTTTTGTTTGGTTTTGCGATAACAAATAAATGAATATATAAATCCCTTATGAGTAAATTAAATGAAAAAAAATTCAATTCTCAAGTGTTGCTCAATTGGAATACAATTCCCCATAGAATACCATTAAAATGGAAAAAAAAAAAACATACCACAGGAAGAAGGTTCTCTACCTTAGTTGTTAATTTTACTTCATTTCAAATGTAGTAAAATTGAACCATCAATGCATTAATGGTTAGTAGTGAGTATCTCGTAGGGTTGTAATAGTTTAAAAGCTATTAAAGAACCCTGGAGCTTGACATATTTGGAGTTTTACATCAAGTGTTAAGAAAACTTTACATCTGAGCTTCAGCAAAAATTGAAAATCTGACTAGGCTCACGTGAGTTTTGTAAACAAAAGTACAGTTTGGTCACATACCACTATTCGGAACTCGACTGCATCGTTTCTCAATGATCCTTACAGAAGGAATTAGCGTTGAGTTTCTGAGGTAAACCTGACCTCTATTTATTTGAATATGAGGGAAATTGAAATACAATATACAATCTATATTAATATTGTATTAGAATGAATATCATTAATGAACAGGGGCTAGTCTGGAATCAATATAAATACCTGTATGCATAGAAAAGATACAGTAGTATGTTCGTACATATATCTATTTCTATACTGATAACTGATATAACATGTTAATATTTGTATAGAATCAGTAACTGCGACTGATATTATACCTTAGTAACTCTATGTATTAATGTCTGTGCGAAATACGAGTCTAATGGAATGTCAAGTTGTTATATTACAGATTATATAGAAGAAGTAGAACTTATCATTAAATAAGAGTGCCTTTCAACTAGATATCTAGTTTGTTAGAACTCAAACCGATAGGAACTATTTTTTAGATCAAATATGATTACTTAGGGTTTAAAAAACAAATAACTGATTCATCGGTCTTTTTTTTCTTTTTTTTTTATCAAATTAACTTTGTAAAAATTATAACCACTGTATTAATTTTAAACTAAAAAGTAATAGCATCAATAGTATTTGTAGCAAAATGGAACTTGAAGTAAAAAATAATATTGTTATTATTATCGTAAGAAATGAATAATAACACAACTATATTCGGTTTTCATCTTATCCTTGCTTTCAGAAATCAAAGCAATAATGAAGTAAGTACTTTTTTCCTCTGTCAAAACAAGATTAACATGCTTCAACTATTTTTTTTTAAAGTTATATTTCATGTGATTGATAGGAATACAAACAAAGTATACATATACAAACATGCTTGGTTACACGTAAATACAAACATAAAATTATGTAAATAAAATGTAGGGGGCCACATACTTAAAACATGTATCAATGCACAACAAACAACTCACTTGTTTTTAATCACCTAGGTATATGGTATAGCAACCTAAATATCCTAATCTCAATTCATTTTTAAATTACAGTGATCCCTCGCTATATTGCGCTTCACCAATCGCAGCTTCGCGGAATTTTTTACAGTGCTTTTACAGAAAGAGTATTAACAACTACCCATAAGGATGTTCTTCCCTCGGAAAAAGACCCCTCCGCAGCCTTCAGTAGAAAAAAACGCTTTAGCGCAGCGGAGTCAGGACTGAGGTTTTGTCTGTTGTTTCATTCTGCAGTACAGTATTGCATTGTAAAATAACAATAAAAAATAAAGTTGACTACTTCGCGGATTTCACCTATCGCGGGTTATCTTTGGAACGTATCCCCCGCGATAAACGAGGGTTCACTGCACATATATAAATGTATACATCTAGGGATGGGTATTTTGTTGAGGTGAGAAAGCGTTCCCACTATTACTCTCCGGTGCCTCTACATTTTATCTGCTGATTGTTATTTGACAATATTAAATAATACACAATAGCTACTTATAATTGTAGCAAGTTCTCACCTCTACGATACTGAGAAGGCTAAATTCATATTGGTCATGAAGGTATTGGTACCCACTGATGTTTTTCTTTTCTTCCATAAACTCAACTTTTTCAGTTTTACTCGCTGATTTCAAATCTATAACTTTTTCTTCGAGAGTCCTAAAGTTTTCGAGAAATCGGACCCTACTTTTCTAGCTTTTTTGGCCCATTTTCCAACTTCAACTTCAATTTAAGCCTAGAAGGATACAAATTTTGTGCATTAAAAAATAATAATTCTCTAGTGTATTTAATGCAAATTTTATTTCCAGTCTTTGTTTTGACCTAAAAGGATTCGTAGAGGCGTAGGGTGCCGGAGTAGACCCATAAATCGGCCAAATCCTTAGTACTTTAATAATTCATTGAATATTACATAAAATGGATTAATAAGGAATGCATTAAAGAGCTTAGACCCACAGCTTTCAAACGAGATGTGAAGCGCCTGATGAAAGTCCTTAACTTTGAAGAAAGTCTGTAAATTTTTATCCAATTTCGAGCAAAAATTCACTAGAAATCTAAGACTCACGGTAGAGTTACTTAAGTAGTAGCACGCAGAAGGATTAAGAAACTATTAAACTTAGTTTTATTACGAATAAGAACAAGACGCTTGTTTACTCAAATGTCTCACTTAACAGATGAAGACATATATAATATATTATATCTTTGATCCAAATTTTGTAATAAACTTTATACTGCAAAAAGTAGTTCCTTCTTATACGTCATCACGAAGTCGATGGAGTTATAGAGTGAAGAAATGTTGTCCAATATTAAGAAAGAAGTTAAAGGAAAGAATTTTTTCACCATCAATGTCATGATGTTACATTCGAATCACTCAAACGTAAATGCATGAATGTGATTGAGAGGAACTGAATATACATATAACTGAGGGAAATGTCAGCAGAGTCCATAATCTGCGATACCAAGTTCTTTAAAAACAGAAAAACTCCTCGTAAACTTTGACGTCTTGAGGGTTCTCAATATGGTGAAGGCATTAACGTCCCGAAAATGTCAAGTCTAATGGAATGTCTCAAGAGGAATTTGATGATCATCAGATGAAACTCGGACTCCATTAAAATTGATTTATATTGACCATAGTAAAATGATCCCATAAGCGGGGGAATCCAGGGAAATATCTGAAAAATGTCAAATCCTAGAGTTAATACAATTTACAATTATTTTGAAATTATTTCTTTAATTTACGACATTAGATACTTATTAGTTAATATAGTTTAAGTTGGCCATGAGAGCATTTGCCAACACTTCGTAGGACTTTTCTACTCCATGTTATGATGCTTGAGGTGTCTGTAAATTCAGTATACATACAATTTTATGCTGTTCTCTTGTCTTCCAACAAAAATCTTGGCCATCCAGGCGCTTGGGTGGAAAAAGAAGTAGCCTATATTATGTGTATTGTAGTTAGGTTGAATAACTCTCTATTTTGCTATGTTTTGACCTAAATCCCTGCCCAAAAAAGTTACACATATATCTAAATACTAAATACATGGACGATTTTATTACTTAATAACATTTTAGGACCCTTATTATCAAGCTCAATTCCTCAAAGTTTGAGTAAGGGCATCATACTTATTGACCATGATTTGTATTTAAAATAAGTTTTTACAGAAACACGAAAAAAATAGCATAAAATGGAACAAAAACTAAAATTACTGACATTTCAAAGATACCTTGGCTATTGATAAAGGTAAAATATGCTCAGAAAAGTGTTCTAGGAAAGTCACATGCAAAAAAATTGCTCAATTTATCTTGGAGTTTACAAATGCAATACATAAGATGTTGGAGATATTAAGTCATTCATGTATATTTGATAATTTCTACATTGTATAATTAGGTAAAATCCTTCTCATAATTACATTCTAAGGGTGATTTCTTGTCATGATTGTCATGAGTAAGTAAGAAAATATGAAAAAGTAATTACTTAAATATATGTACATGGGTATGTACATGTATATATATCTCTCTCTGAATGGATTGTTAAATAATTGGAATCTACTACAGCATTCAGTTCTTTATTATTCTTTTTATAACGCTTTCTTTATTAAAAAAAAAGAGATTAGTAAAGAAACTTAAAATATACGAGGGATGCTAACTTCAAAATGGACATTGTCAATTATCACAGCTGGTGGCTTATCTATTGATAAGCTTTCAAGAGTTGATGTTGCAGAATCAAAATTTCAGATTTTCAATAGATCGAAGTGTGTTAGACAAGAGATCTTTTTATTCCCAACCCTCTTCTTAATCACCATAAACAGTTTGTGGAATAATCTTGAATGTACTACCTTCTCACGAAAATAGGACTTTAGAAAACATTTCAATTTACTTAAATTAATTATCATTTCCAAGGCTAATCATAGCTCGAAAGAGTTGAAATACAACCCCAACTTCAATGCTTAATATTTGTTGATGATGGTAATTGGCTTAGCTTCATTCCTCATTCTTTATTTCTCAAAAGATTGTTATCCTTGAATTACAATTTTCGGGATTGAAAACTCAATACTGTCCACAATAACGAGATAGAAAAGAAAAAACTATGACATAGGGCAAAATTAGAAACCGTACCGTTTTGTATTTCCTTGATTTTGAAATCCTCTCTTCAATTTAAGAATAATATTGTTGAATTTTTGTTTCATTCCTTTATGTGATCTATTCCTACTTTTTAGCATAGTACGTTAATATTTGTATTTACAGATGTTGAGATGTGATAATTTTTTTCTTCTTCACTCAATATCATCCAAATACATTGGAATATAGTATATTTTTTTAATAACTTTTTATAGTTCAATAAATAATCTTTATTCGAAAAAAACAAAACAAAACCATATGATATGTTTTCAAATGCCACTCAAACTTTCATTTATTTTTCAAAAGAAATCTTAACATTACCAAGTTCAATTTAAAACCCCAAAATTGTTTATAAAATTTTGTAATTTGTCTTACAAAGACAGGGAGGACAAAACGAGGACAAAACCATAACTAATCCCAACTTAATGTCTATAAGTCATATAATTAAGATTATCTGTAAGGTTAGAGAAGGATAGGACTTCTCTTGGATGAGGATATCAAAAAAAAAAAAACGTATCACTATCAGAAAACTTTCAGAAGTATCAGTTTGAACAATATTCAGGTACCTCCGGGATGATCTGGGGTTAGTAAAGCTCCGTTGGGTACAGCAGCTTCTTACTCAAGTTCAAAAACACGAGATTGTATGATGAACATAATTTTTTTATGGGCCTCCGGAGACGCTCCTTTGCATTCCTTGGTTAAATTGTTACAACAGCTGAATGGATAATAAATGATGAATATAATTGTGAGATTATTCCACAAAAGTAGACTTATTAATTTAAAAGAAAAATGTTATATTGCTCTTTAATAAATAAATAAATATAGCTCAAAGCAATGTTTCTCACCACATCATTTTAAATTGCATTAAAATATGCATATTTTATATACATATATTATCTTTCACCGAATTGTCCTTTGGCAAATTGTCTAACCAGGGGCGTTTTCAATGTGAATAAAGCAATAAAATACGTAATCAATCACTCAAAACACCACTTACTATCCACATCTATTACCTAGCTATGTTTTTTTATTCAAAGCACCATGAAGTGATTTGAATTTATCATTGAAACTTATACAATTTTTACTAATTTAAAAACTCAAATATAAGACCCTTAGTTTTAGATTTGAGTTAAAACAGTAGTATGCAGTATCCCTTCATCAGCATTGTTTGAGGCTGAACGCAATTATTTGGGTAAAAATAACGGGGAAAAAACAAATACCGGTAAAGGGGTCAATTTTTTTTTTAAATAAAGGCTACTGTTTCATCATTTATTTTCTCAAAATTAATGTACAGATAAGCTCATAACTTGTCCGTTCGCTATTTATGTAGTTTATTATGATTTATGGCCATTTATGCCAATCCAGAGATATTTGTGGACTATAGTCCATACATGATCCTAAAACGAACGCTCTTTTTATGAATTTACAAATAGGTACATATTTTACCACTAATTGGTTCATCTTGCTCCCTACAATTATTGTCTTATGTCTTTGATAAGATGAAATGTCATTCACTCAATATTAAAAGTATAGAAAAGAAAATCTCGTACTTACATAATTGTTGTCAAAATCTGAGGAATTAGTATTTGATGTTGAACTATGGATTAATACAGTTGATCTATAATCTTTTTGCAAATTTGACCCTTGTATTGATCTCAAACAACCTTCCTAATGGCAGCATGTCCCCCTCCCCCTCAAGCAACTATATTTACAAACTTATTTATTCATCGTTTTTCAATCAATTTTTCCTATAAAATGTACAACCGGTACTAAAAGAAATTAACAGAAGTTCTTATTATAGTATGAATAAATTATTTTAATTACAGGATTATTTTTAATTGAATTGTCTCTTTCCATTCATATTAATCTTATTTCTAAATACAAATCGAATATTAATTATAAGCGCTGTGTAAAAAGAGCCCTCACAGTGAGTGTTTGTCACTCCAAAATCGTCTTAGTTGGCAAGATGTATTATGTAACATATTAGTTTTTTGTAAATATGTTGTTCTTCATTCTCGTAGGGGACACTATATATATTAAATAAATAGGTTTTAACGAAACAAATGAGTTAAAAATATTTAATATGAATCATACCTTTTGAAATGATCAAGTTTGTCACAAAGTACATATATAATTTATGGGGAATGACTTATTTCTTCGTTTATTCTCCGATGTGCTCAAATGAATGAAATACAAGCTGCTTTAAGAATGTGGAGTTTTTAAAAAATAGATTTTATGAATGATGTATTTTAATAGATTTTTTTACACTCCTTTTTATTTCTTTTGGGCTCTACATAAAGTATAAAAACACTGGTACACAAATATTTGATTTTTGGAATGTTTTTTTTTTAAATCTTAAGTACCATGTTCCCCATTAAAATATAAATATAGAAAATGATCTGTTCAAAATGTTTTCATGTGTTTACTATTGAGCTTATATAGTCACAGAACAAAATGTATAACCTGGAAATAATTTTTTTTTGAATGAAAGTTAGCTGTTTTATAAGGGCTTAAGAGGTCTGAATATTAAATCTATTAGACCCAAAAAAAATCTGAATTTCCGAATCTCATTTTTTAAAAGAACTTTTTGTGCAATCTGGCAAATGATACCTTCTTATAGCATAAAAGTTCACCTATGAGGGGCAAAAATTGATGATTACAGTTTTTCTTAAAAAACTACCTTAAGTTTTGAGTACCTTTTTTTTAAAAATAATTACTTGTATAAATTTTCCTTCAACTATCTTGTAGGTAAATTTCAAGTATAAATTTGGATTGGTTGCAATTTTATGTACAATTTTGAGTTACATTTTCATGTAAATTTTATGTATTGATATTTAAAAAAATATTTTTTCATAATAGCACAGAGCTTTGTCTCGACTCTTGATTAAAATAAATATTTTATTTAAGTAATGTATCGAACTACAATGTTATTAACGAAACCTAATATGAATCAGTGACGCCATAGAAGGAAAATTATAATTTACATTTTTTATAAAAACTCCATTTATATTATTGAACTATTTTCACTTTGGTAGTCAAACTCTATAGTGTAGATGAAATAACGGATCGACCTAAGGTAAAGGATTTATAACATTTTTGGTTTTTTGAGTTATAAAATAAAGCTTTTTGTGAAGAAAAGTATTCAATATAATAATTGGAAATGTTAGCCCATTACCGATTACTTTCAAAGTCATGAAAAAAACTTCGTTGACCAACGCGTTTTGTCTAGTCTTGTCTGATAAAATTAACACTGTATTGGTCGATTCAATCAGATCACTGATTTATCCATTTGGTCCTGATATATCTGATATATACATAATATATGGATACAAAAAATATTTTTTGTGTCCATATGTGAAATATCTAAAATGTATTACTAACTTACTTTATTAAACTAAATACAACTGTGAATCTTTGACTTTATAAATCAAACACAAATCTTTATTGTCAATATCGGAATGAAAATAATTAATATCATTTTCCTCCTGTATTTCCATTGTGCAAACTTAATAATCTTGTGACACACTTTGTAGTTGTTATATTTTATCTATTTTTGGCTTATATGCAATATAAAAATCGGAATCTATTGGAATTAAATGAGGTGTTGTTCCCAAAATCCATACTAATAAAGTTATAGGTTTTAATACCATACGGTTGTTAAACATTCTGAATATTAAGTAAAATAATAGGTTAAAACAATATTTGGCCAGTTTGGGAAAGACAATTTAATCTGTTGTAAGTTAGGAATTAATTATTTTGAGAGAGTCATTAAATATAGTTTGTAGTGTAAGTGAAACACTTTCAATAGAATACTAGAATAAATATTTGTTTCCTAAATTCTTATGAGTCCTAATGTATGTATTATGTTCTCATTCAATATCTAATTTGTCATTAAATAGATACAAATTATTCCGTGAGCGCTCCAAAGTCTTTAACTCAAAGATTTATTTTATGTAGTACATATTCTTTAACATTATCAAACTAAACGATCATAGGTAGGTAATCCTAGAAACGAAATAATTACTAATATGAGTCGATTTAAGGGTTACCAAACTTTTTTTATAGTGGGGCAAATGATTGAAAGAATGGGAAGTACAAGGATAATTTTTGGCTAAAATCTTTGTATAAATATACAAATTCATACAAAGTTCGTTTTTAAAGTTTTTGTAAAGAGAATAGTTTCATACTTTAGAGGTTCATCAAAAGTTCGATGAGGTAATGAAACAGTTTGTGACTTCTTCTACAACAGTCAATGGTTTAACATTTTCTAACAAATAGGAAAGCTTATGGGTTCAAAGTTACCAAAATCTCGACTTGTACATAACATATGTATGTATATATTTTTATAAGATACATCTTATGGAATTAAGTATAAAAAGTATGTAAACAATGAGCGAATCTTTTTGCAGTGATAGGTCATTCAAAATTTTCGTCATTATTATCACAAGTATACAAATTGGAATATTTTTTTATTCTTTTTTTGGTAGGGGGGGGGGGAAGGTGTAGATCAAAACAATTGAATAGACAATTGATTTCTAGTTAATAAACAGGACCCTCAAATTTTAAAATTAGTTCGGTATGATATTTTTAATCTTACATACAATGTGACGTCATCAATAGTATGACATTTTTCTACTGGGCTCACACGTTTTTAAATATGAGTCAATTCATCATATATTTTTTGATTTTCTAATCAATATCTTCGTTAACAACAAACTATGAAATATTCTGTTGAATCAACTTATAAGTATGTTTATATTAGATACTAGAAGCACACATGATTTACAAATAGATTGCTTCAAAAGAAGTAATGGCGCATTATTGAAGATATTGGCTTGAAATTAAGGCAAGGGCATACAACTATTATCAAGCAATATTTATGTATACATTATTTACAAGTATACTTATAAATAGAAGTGTGATCATATAATAACACTAAGCAATTGAACTTAATCTGATAATGTTAGATTCTTATTAATAAGGGATACTACATTTATTTTGCTACTTTACCTCAGCGTAACTTTTATTTAACCAACTTAAATTTTGATTAAGTAAATCATTGCCCATAATATGTATATTTTGCTATAATTTGTACGCTATTTTACTTCATTTGTAATGTGAAAGCATATCCATTTAATATACGTATCCTCCAGAAGAATTTTTGAAAATGATTAAAAATAAAATATTGAATACAGTAGCCAACTGACATCATTTTGGAATCCTCAACCCTGCTTGCTCAATAAGAATTCTGGATTGTTCTGTTTGTGACTGTTTAAACAATAATTTTAAATTCATGTTCTTTGCGACTGCTAAAGCAAATACATGATTTGCAATACGTCTAGAAGTAACCATGTTTGAATGATCATAGTCATCCTTGTAAAATGTCAGCTCTCTAAATGCTGTCAATTTCGAGTTTATTTGGAACAAAAAAGTGTGAAGAACGAACGAAATAACATTCTGTTTTCTATCATATGTACATAGAAATATGAGAAAAGATGAAAGAATCCAAGACTATGTCTCTCACAAATAATGCTCTCACATTAGAAATTGATGCTTCAATACATAGAATAACTGTGAAGTTTATAATATTAACATTTATATTACTAGATTCAACACATTAGAAGATAGAATATGTACAACTTTTATCTACGGGTGGCAGAGGTATTTATTCCAAATTTAAAGAATTTTGGAGAAAAATTCATCAAGCTATGGTCCAGAACCAAACAATTATTTTGTATCTTCTTTCTTTTTATTTGAAAATAAATTATCAAGTGTCACAACGGTTCATATTATTTGCACAATCTAAATTTGTAGAGTGACTCCTAATGTACATAAATATATAGGTATTACATGGTAAGAGTAAATCTCATGCCAAGGGTAGTGCATGATTTATGTATATATATATATTAGCATACTGTGTATATTAAATTATTTATTATATTACTTAGTATGAAAGTATGCAATTTATATTTAACTCACGGTAATACATCATGAGATAAAATATGCTCAAATATACATATATAAATATGTATTTAGTGTAACAATATTTACTATAATAGAAAAATCTTATCAATCTAATTATAGGCCATCAGTTCCATTTTGCGCAGCAATTTGAATCATAATTTAATTTTCATTCAATGTTTTTTTTGCTTAAGGTAAAATTCACGTCAATGTACGTAGCCACAGGAAATAATATTTAGTATTTATGAAGATTCAAAACATCTTCAACAAAAAAAAATATATATTTCACTCAAAAGTGTATTATATTATTAGCTTCAATAAGTGCTAATTAAGTCAATAATTATGTAGATAATTTTATAAAGAATTAAGGATAGTTAATAGATTCAGTTTTATGAACCTTCATAGGGGTATGAGAGGATCTATTATGTTAATTAAAATGGTGTGTAATAGTCACATAGACATCAAATATAGTTAGTAATTATTTTTATTTTTTTAAGGAAGATAAAGCAAAGCAAATTGTAGGTTGTAGGTAGAGGTCAAAAGAAGTGCTTATCATCATCAGTCATGAGTCGTATTTTGTATCCATAGTATAATCATTTTTATCATTTAAATATTATATGATTCCTTCTTTTTTTATTTTTTGAAGGTCGATACTTGACAAATTGACCTTTGAATCTCATAAAAAATTCAATTATATTAATTATATCCTTCACTTAATGAAAAATATTTTCCTAATGGACTTTGATTAATTAATGAGTGGGTGTTTTTTAAAACTACGGGGATTTAATAATTGTAGTTTAAAAATTTATTTCGTAGAATGACAAAATATATGTACTTAGTCAAGAAAAGGAAGTGAGTTTTAACCTTGCACTTCCTTATATTTTGCTGTGCTTTTCACTTTTATCTGCAAAAACATCTCCCTTCTGCTACACAAAATATTTTATGTAATAGTCAAAATAAAAGATGAATGTGTTAGATGTTATGATTGGACACGAGTCTATCTTTATTGTATCATTCAACCTTTCCTCAAAAAAGAAATAGAAAATAAGGCACAAAATCAGTTGGTAGTAAATAGCCAGTTATCGTCCTCAATTGCAAAATTATTCTTAACTTAATCTCAAAACATTGTTCCTTGAGTCCATGAAAACAAACCTTTCAAAAATATATGTAAATATAGATCTGAAACCTTGTTGCATCTATTTGAAGGACGTTGGATGTTTTATTTTGTATTCAATCTTTTCCTTTATAAATATTTGCCTCTTTAAAAGAAAAAAATATATATGTTTGTTCAATTTCTTCAAACTTTACATTATGAATTCACTTATTTATTTCCACCAAGTTATACCTTTACAAATAAATCTTCATAAATATAAATACTATATCAATGAAATTAATGTATGTAAAAGGTGCTCACTTGAACGTATATGTAGTGATTATAATGAAAAACAATCACTTGACCACTTTTACTAATGGAATTATTAATTAGGTATTTACCTATGTACAGGGTGGCTTTTATAAACGGTCACCTATTTTTAAAGGCAAATATCGCTCCAAGTGTTAAAATTGTCATTTTTGTTGATATCATAACAAATAACATATGTGTTGTTTCAATGTAATCAAAGAGCTTGTTTAACCCTTTTACAAATCTCTCAAATTGACGAGAGAAGCGGTTTTGGAAGTTGAAATATTAAAGACTTAAGTCATGATGTTTCTCAAACCCAACAATACCTACGAGGAGATCTAGATAAGCCTGCAAAAGAACTCCAAATTCATTTGACGAAATAAAAAATGCTTCAAAGAGACTAGGAGCAATGTATATTAATAAAAAGCTGTTTGAATTTTTGCCTTCTGATGGCGCATAAGTTCCGAAGGAATCCATGGCAATCCATGATGCAGCTTGTGATCTTTACCTTTAGCCTTACATGCTGATAGCTCGCCAGAAGAACAAGGTATTGTCTGCAGATAATACAAGTGTTGAATCAGGCGTAAGGAATGTTTATTGAGCTCATAAACCAAAATAAGTTATGAATTCAGCAGTAGTGACCTCAAATAAACAAAAATTGTCGATTTTCCAGATTTCTGACAGTTTAAAAATCAACTAGAAGGTTTATTTAGAGCTTTTTGAGTTTGTAAAGTCTTCTCAAATCAAGAGGCCAGCTACCAACTGGGGGGAACACCAACTTATGCTGGCCATCATAGTGCAATCTTGTTATATTAACTTTAAACACTTTCTTCACTTGATAAGAAGCCCTTTGATTTTTCCTTGTAGAAAATGGTTGAGAGGAAGGCTAATGAAGTTGCTAGAAGCAGTAAATGCAGCCTCTTTACCATATTAAGTCATCTTGGAAGAAATACTTACATAAATTGTGAGAACCACCTGCAAATACCATCAAAGGCAAGGGAGCCATTTTGACTAACCTTTGTCAAGCAACTAATTTGGATTTGTTTAACTATGGGACCGTTAAAAAGCCACCCTGTACATACCTATATTGTAACTTTTTGTATATGCACAAGTATATATGTACAATAATATATATATATATATATATACATTCACATAATTAATGAGAAAACCTCCATTTTTGACCTCCTAAAAATAAATAAGATCAAGAATCATTTGTAAAAAGATTTAATAAAATGTTATCTATGTATGTTGCTATGTTTATTTTATTATTGTATCTTGGCAAAGAAATGTATGTAGGTTCTATTCCATCTAGGAAATATGGAGTTCTTCCTTCACTCAAATCTTTCCTGTCCTAGATATTACATTTTTATATGTCTCTCCCCCCCCCCCCCCCCGATATAGCAGAACTAGAGGAGACGGTGTACATATTATATGAATGTACAATGAATATTGTATATGAATACAAACATACATATACAACAAGCTAAAAGCATAATTGAAGAGAACTTTCGTCAGCATTGTTTCATCTAAATCACTTAATGAAATTAGTTTTACATTCAGGCTAAATTGACATGATAAAAACGTACCAATAGAACGGAACGCTAGTCACAAAGGTTTCTCTATTAAATCAATCATTATCACTATTTATTTTTTATTGTCCCTATTGCTTTTTCGATTAAGATAACCTAAGTCTTCATGTTGCACGATATTGATACGATAACAATATATCGTTCAACCCTAATATATTAATAAAGCATTTACTCTGACGTCACAGATTGCATAATAAACCGAAAGGGAGTATAGAATTGATATGTTCATTAAATAAAAAGTTAATAAACAACCTTCATCAAATGACTTTAATAATGGAAAAGATCTAAACGCCTGAATCGAATACAGTTTGATACCAAAGAGAAATAGTGGTATTTGAATGAAATCATAGTAACTGTTGGACGTAAAAATCCCTGTGAAATTAATTACAATAATTTTGTCCTGGATGGATTGGGGGTTATAAAAGTCGAATAATTATTTGATAAAAATATGAGATCCTTGCAAAAGTAATATCTGATTTATTGTCTAGAGGATGTGATAATAGATTTTTAATAAATATTATTAGGGTATGAGCTATAACTAATAAAGAGAGATTTTTGATTGAAGGTAAAGGTTAAAGTTCTTTTGTTGATCGGTCCCATTGTAGCACTCAAATGCACAGTAGTAATTCATCATTTTCCTTTATCTTAAAAAAAAACAGGGCTTTTATTTTAATGAATTTAGATTGTTGTCTTTGGCACAATTCAAGAAGGGTGATATCCAAAATGAAGATACATATTGTAAAAAATTATTATTCTCCAAACAAAATTTTTTGTAGAATTATATTTTCATTTTTTTTATAAACAACATCTAAACTTACCTCTCAATATTAAACTCACAAGGTATTGTAAAAAAATCACTTTTTATGTAAAATTTTGTGTAACAATATATTGTATAAAAAGTCACAGTTTTTTGGCATATAATCTTATGATTTGAATTATTGGTAGTTATACTTCACATTATTTTGTATTATAAAATTCAATCAATAGTATTTTGTCTTTCTTCCGCATTTGTATTTCCTTGACATAAGTAATGACATTAATCCTTAAACTAATGTATGAGAACAAATATATGTATTTGTCATGGCCGTCATTTAATTAACTTTTATATTTCTTACAACTTTTAATGGGGTTTTATAAATATGGCCTCATTGAAATGGAGTCTTTTCTTACTTATGAATGTAGATATTCCTAATGAGTAGGGATTTGACTTTTTTAGAGAGTGAGGAGAAGTTGGGAGCAAGATTTATGGTACTAGTGAATTAATATCCTTGTTATTTTACATTGGCTGCCTGTATATTCAATTTTGAAGGAGAAATGTCTCATTAAGAGTGTTATTGTCCCAGGAGGGATCTTATATATTTATAAATATTACTATGTGCTGGGAAAATATTATAAATCTAGTTATATTATAGTTTTATTGAGCATTTTTAACAAAATCTGGGTCAAATGTAGGCGAAAAGTCTTTTATTATTTATTTTTTAAAGGAAACTTTGAATTTTCTTGCTTTGATCATGGTCTTAACAAGAAGACCAAGCCTTTGAGGGGACTAGACCAATAAGAGTGTATACATATGTATACGGATTAGAATTATATTGGTCCATAATAAAGAATCGATCACGTCCCTGTGATCGACAGCATTCCCAATTTTTAAGTACCTCTTCCAAGCCATTATTATCACATATATTCTTGTTAAGTACTTCAGTCAAGTGTTGTGTTGACTTGAGTCGAACCGAGTCGAGTTGTGAAGGATAGACTCGAGTTGATAAATTAGAAAAGGAAAAAAAGAAAAAAAATTAAGTTGCTTGTTAGCATCAATGCATCCTTCATCAATTTCTACAGGATGAAGTATGTAATTTTTTTGACATATACTATTCTGTCCTCTAACAGTTAAAATTAAAAAGAAAAAAGAAAAGGGACGACACAACTTTGGGACTGATACACCCCTAATTCAAATATATAATATTTTTATGAACATATGCACATATTTTCTTTACATTAAACCATATTAATTTTAATTTAATTTAAATAACTTCTATAAAGAATTAATTATATAAATTCATTGATATTCTTATGAAAAATAATATAAACTATCAAAATAAAATAAAGTGCATTTAATGTAAAAAGACATTAACATTTTTATTGAATTTATAGATATTTGATAAGAGAAAAATCTAAAAGGATTAAATGATTATTGTGTATGTAGATCAAAGATCAACCATACATACATGGTTTTTGTTTCGTTAATTTCGTATCGTAAAAATTGAGTACACTTCTAGAAGAAGTATCCCATTGTTTTTTAATATAAAAAGTATGCTCTCTCTGAGAGGGAGCAACAAACTTACTGAAAATAAAGTTCATAGAGAAAACAACCCTCAAAGTCAAGGGAATTTTAATGGAACACAAATTCAAGGACTCAGATCCGCAGCTTCAATTCTGTCTCAGGAAGGAATAGAATGGAACTGGTGTGCCGTGAGATGTATGAATTGAAAATAATATCGGACCCAAGACAATTACTTCCTTTCTCTGGATTCTAACCCTAATCAATGGATTGCAATCCGTGACTCAGGCGCTACAGCCTATAATATTGGATAATTATGCACTATCAATAAATCTACTATCTGCAAATCGTTTCCCGATGGCAATCGTACACCAGTACAAAGTTCGACTGCCGGAGTCTAAAGTTGTAGAAAAAGAGGTATTCCAGGCGAGTGCCGGTCGCTCTAAAATCTTACTTGTTAGTAACCTTCAAAATATTTCTTGTTTTTTTAAGACTGAGAGCTGAGTTTTAAGGAAATTTAAAGTTGTTTGATGTCAAATATGACTTCCACTTTTGATCTCTTCTTTATTTTGATTTTGTAAATGAAGAAAAATTTGCAATATTCGAGGATATGTAGTTTTGGTATCCATGTGGAATTAATATTATTCAAATTAACTCCAATATACGTAAATACTTCTTAGTTCTACATTTTTGGAAATTAATTCAATATAAAGATATAATTATATGTATATGTACATATATTATATCTATACTGTTTGAATGTATTGCTCTTAATAATTTGTTGCTTTAGAATATTTTTTTCACGATGATAAAAATAAACTGCATTAAGTATGTTCTTTTTTTTTGGTATATAAGCAATAATCAAATGCAGTGCAATTTGTATAATTTTTCAATTATATAAATTTGCTCATATGATTTATTTTATTTATTCATTTTCTTGCATCAACGATATATCTCAAATTATTGTCATCCGTTCGACAACCTTTATTTTTTATTCAAACACAAGGATCAATGTCATTATAAGTATATATCTAGACATTAAACGACTAAAATAGAGAAGGGAAATAGTTTTTTAGCTAAAAATACCGGAGGTCATACTCAGGAATGTAAAAACAATTGATCTTTTGTATCTCGAAAAAAATATGTATTGTAGCAAAGAAAGAAAACAAATCATATAAAATGAGGCTCTTTCATTTCAATGGTTTTATTTATATATGCTTAATGTTGATGATTGGCATTTTTAGAGAAAAATAAATTGCTATAAAATAATTAATTGTACTATTAATACAAAAAAAAGTAGTAAAGAAATAATTTTAATAAATCAATTCACAAAAGACTGGCTCCAGCAAAGTCATTAAAATGATGATTAATCGAGCGATTTTCGTTTTATTTACTTTTCTGTGTATATACATAAGCTAAACATGTATACGCAATATACACACATGCGTATCAGAGACATCCATGGATGTATGTACTTCTCCATTAACTCCAATCAGGAACCTGTACCCAAATGATAGAAATTGGGGTACTTGATCCTCAATTTTCAAATTTAAAATTGATTTAAATAGCCTTGACTGAATGTCATAAATTATGATAGTGTCGGACAGCCGATCACCTCCTTGTGGTCTCAGGGAAACCTGTCAGGAATGTAAGTAATAGTTAATTGAGTGAAGAAGGGCACATCCCATACAACTATTTTTCAAAATCAACACTGTGTTTAGGATACTTCTCATTCATAGGAACAGGTACACATTTCATGGGCCTACAGAAATATATATATACGTACTAATAAATGATATGTAAAATAATCTGAAATAACAATAATTATAGTGATATGCAAATGAGGTAGTTCTGACTCTAACTGGTAATGAGATTGTTTTGTTTTTTTTTATGTTGGGAGTTCAATTTTTACACAGTTCATTTTTTGATAAAAAATAAAGAAAAAGAAAATTTAAGCCATTTTGATCAACCTCTAGGGTTGTGAACCGCTCTTGAAGTTTCTAAATTTAGCATTTTGTCATTTTTACCTAAAATTACTATTTTAGATAAATATATAATGTTTCAAAAGATGTTTATATACTTATGTACTTATGTATATCATAAAAACAAGAAAGAAGGAAAATGAAAAATAAAGTATTTTTGTACCGAGTATAGCGCACTCTATTACATATTCATAAATATAGGATCAAAACTTTCTAATCCATTTTGTTGTATGTAAACTTAGGGAAAAAAATTTAACATAGTTGCTTAGTTGTCTTAGTCTTGACACCAAGGTGATGACTCTAAAGGGTCCATAAAAAAACTGATTTCTTTCATTTAATAGTCGAAACTCACTCCATGTCTGTTCTTAGGGTGATAAAACTACAGTATAATACATTCAAAAAATTCGCCTGCACACATTGCATTCTGTTTTGTTTTTTTATGATTGGAAAAATTTCAAAGTCATAGAAGTTCCTTTTTTACACATGATTAGTATGTTTTTAAATTTGCTAGTTCGATCATGGAGTGATTTTTTTAGTCTTATTGTAATTGTAAATAGAACACTTTTCTAATTTTTGATTTAATATAGGAAATAATCAATTTTCTCTGAAATAAAGTTAATTACTTGCCTCAAGCCATGCATGAAATTCAATTTTTTATACTAATGATGCCATATTTCCTATGTTCCATATAAAATGGCTAAAAATATCAATAATATTTTGAAAAGTCTTTGATGCTTTGGAATGTTATAGGTATGTATTTTATTTTTTATGCAGTAACAACAGAATTTCAAAATAATTAACAACTAAATGCATTTTTTAAAGAGATTGAAAATAAATGTAATGATAATTTAATTCAATTTTATTCATGTTAAATATGGACAACTCTACTCTACTACTGATATCCAACAGATACATTTTTGTTATAAGTTTGATTTATATATGTCCAGGTCATTACCTGTTAGAGACCAAAAGCTTGGTTAACTCATCACAATGATTATTTTGTTTTATATTATCGACGTATTTTAGGCTTATGAAACAAGTATTGGTATTTGAACACTGTATCAATAAAATAAGCAGAATCGTGAATTGAATAGAACATTAATTTTGTAACGTTATTATATCGGTTGTTACATTTGATATATTGCGAAAAAAAGTAAGTCACTCGAGTATATTTGAGTTTAAAAAAAAATCTGAGCATTCCTGTAAATCGAAAAAAACTAGTAACTAATTTTTTTTTTAAACAACAATATTCTATTCGAAATCCTCATAATATTTTTTAAATACATAAAAAAAGTATTTGAGTGTTCAAATTACTAATGTTGCATTTCATTGAAATTCATAAGTTTGGGGTATTTAATGCGAAAATTTTTGCCCAAAAATATTTTATAATAGAAATTAAACCTACTAGTCAAACATCATTTCTGTTTAGTTCTATTTTTGATTTGATATTATAAACAAAAGAATAAATTGGTTCTTATTCAGGATTTTTTTTTCTACATTTGTAGATTCTGTCAGTTTTTTTACGTAAAGATTCAAAATTAACTTGGTAGATTGAGCGGATTTTTTGTATTTGCTACTTTTTTCCCTAAGGTCCATAGTGTGATTAGGGTATCTGTAAATTTGTTTTTGTTTTTTTGTGTACAACTTTATGTTATACTCTTGATGTTTCTAAAAAAATTATTTTATGCAAAAAAAAAAAGGGCATATAAGTAGCAATAGGCCCTTGCATGAAGTTTAAGTTCTGCAATTTAAAAAAAAAAAGAAAGATTTCTAAACTCTATTGAGAAATAGCTAAAACCATTTATGTATCATTTTTTCACTATTTTTTTTTCTGGGAACGAGGGGAAGGAATGCAAATCAAAACACAGAAAAATATAGATTTATTTTGCACAAAGTTCCAAGGAGTCAATATGACCAAAATTTTAATTCACAACAAATTTTTACTGATACGCCAAGAGAGAAAAACGCATAAAGGGTAAATAAAAACTGAATTTAAAGATGTCCTCGCACTTGGAGACGAAGAAAAGTTACCTAAAATGTATACTAAAAAAATTTTTAAAAAATCATTCCTTCATCTAGCATTTGACTAGTGATATAATCTGATAGGTGTTTGTATAAAAGTATATTTAATTAACTATATTGATGTCAATTATTCTGTGCAAATTTAAAAGAGGTTCATGTTGTTGAGTTTATTAAACGGATTGTATTTCGAGTGGAACATAAAGAAATGGAGTAAATGTTAAAGTACATATAAATACGAGTAAGAATACTTGACCTCTCTTTGGGGTGGACCCAGATGAACTAAAGATGAGTGGAGTAAATATATAAATGAGTATAAAAGGTATAAAATGGATTAAAGATATCAAAGAAGAGTCAGTCAAACAACTGTGAGGATCAGCAATAAAGACAACATGTACAAATAGCTGATAAACGTAAAACCCTATGAACATAGCACATATCTTTCTCTGTGAGATATTGGAGATAACTTGTTTGTGAGGTATGAAACTATTTCTTTGAATTCACCTATTGTTTTTGCATCATCCTTGTCAAATTTTCTATAGTTTTGAACTAACTCTTATGAATTGGAATATAACTTTTGTGAGTTTTTTTTTTTAGTTTTTTTTCAAATCATGTCTTCAACGTTTATTGAAATTATCTCCTTCTGTAAGTATAAGAAATTTTGATATATTCCAATATTTGAAACGAAAGTCCACAAAAAGAACCCATTTTAAATAATATATATATATAAATAAAATCAATTTTAGATCTTATTTAACCAAATTATAAGTTATTGTATTTCAAAAGTCAAAGATTTTTTGAGTAAAAAGTATATGAACAAATAAGGAGTTTTGAACGAGTTTTAAGAAAAAACAACTCATCTTTTAGTCCCATGAGCCGAGTTTTTGATAACTTTTTTGATTACAAAATAAAAAACCCGAGTACTGTTCACAACACGTAACTATATAAATGTAACCCTGTCGTTGTCATTATTTATAATCTTGCGAGGTCTGTTGCACACATTATATGCAACATATTATCACAAAAGTGTTTAAAAATATATGCACAGGTGTGTGTGAGTGTAAACATTTTTTAACTAAATAATATTAAAAAAATATATACTAGTGATGTGTTGATCATAAATGATCCGGCTCAATTTCTAAATGGAAGCACATCTTTTTTCCCCACCTTTTTTATTACATTTTTATTCCAAATTGGCAAGAGTTTTAACTTTATTTTGTTAGGTTTCAAGTTTGATTTTAAAAAATGTTTCAAAAATCGTATTTATGGATAAAGGTTTTTTTTTTAAAATAGTTATCCATATCTTTTGGATTTTATTCCTTAGAAAAGATCAATAAAATTTGAAAATTTAAAACCCAATGCCAATATATATATTTGTATACTTCCGTCTGTCTGTTTGTCTGTTTACTGGAAGGATTAAATTCTAGTTCTTTTAAATGATCCTCTTCAAAAAATTACTAAGGACATAAATAACTTTTTTCTACCCCAATTGCCTGTAAATGTATGTTTTTATACATTTAATGTCATATTCTTGACATTTCTGTCAAATCTTATTTTTTACAAAAATATTGGCCATATAGTTATACATTCTAGCCTAAAATTTGAAGCGTTTATCTTCAAAAGTGGGGTTTTAGGTCTTATAAGTAATTACAAAAACCATCAATGTACATATTTACTTTAATTATTTGTGCAGGAATTTACGCCACGCAAGAAAGAGGGTATCATCAACATAAAAATATTATCAAGTGTCTCAAGACGACATAGGTTACGTACTGGTCCACCCCCAGCGCCGCCCTGGCTAAGATTTTTGTTCAAAATAAATTTTGACAAAGCGTCAGGGGTATAGTATAGCAGAAAGTTGTATAAAATCTAAATTGCAGACACGGGGGAGGGGGGCAGTAAAATCAGAAATCCCTGCTCATTTTGCTGTTTGAGACGTATTTGTTTTTTGACGAGTGAAGTCTCTGGGTTCAGCTAATTTACTAAAAACATGAAGGAACAAATTGAACTTCTCATTGATAATTATTATTAATCCTTAACTGTACGCTTAAATTGAATGAAAATTTTAAAACTGTCCCTCCACCACATAGTGTTATCCACTGTTATAAAAATTTACAGTATACTTTTTTGTCTGCTGTCGTTTTTCTTACTTTTCATCCTCGTATTTGTGTTCTGAACATTTGTTAATTAATCATAAATGAGCTCTTGTTCAGTTGTCAACAAATATCTACTATTAAATGAAAAATAATTTAAGAATTGAAAGGAATTGGCCAATTATGATACCAACTGATTCTGGGCCCTATTGATACAATAAAGATAAAGGCGTGCTGAGATTCAAAATAATCATTTGAATTTGTATAGCAAAATTTCATATCATTTCTTCATAATGCAATATAAATACACCTAATGTACTTAAATATATAAAATATTTTTCATAAAATCTATTGGTGATGCTATTTTATTTTGAGTTTAAATATTTAATATACACATTTCGATCTAATTGTAGATATGCATTAAGGGTATAAAAAAATATTGAATATTTATGAAAATATATTATTTTATAGCAATATTTTGATACTAATTTATTTCAAATTATTACATCAAGACAGGATAATAAATATTCTAGTTAATTCTAGTTGACATATAATTTAGTTTATCTTACAGGGAATAAATATAGCACTACTTAGTAGTGATGGTGAGATGACGCACTTTGAAAAAACGTTTCGACACCTATGAGAATATAGCACCATCTATATGATCATTGATCACTAAATATGTCGTATAATAAATCATGATTCATTGTATGGTTAGGAATGTAAATAATATGCAACACGCCGCGTGCGAGACTTTGTGGAGTTGGCTCTTGGAACAGTATTTTTTGTTTTCCAAAGCTGTTATCATTTTTCCTTTATTACTGAGGGGATAACATCTACCTGATAGTAAAGATCTCGCATGAAGGAATACATGCATTAAGGTTAATAAAGCAAATAAAATGTAAACAAAAAGGGCTCAAGTCTATTAGTTAAAAATATATAATTTCCTGACATTAATTTGAGTTAATTTTCTGTCTCTCATCAATGGTATACATAATGTTATTATTTATTATTGATGTCTTCATTTGTATGTATAAAGGAGAATAGCAGCTTGTAGCTCAGTAAAACGTCATGACAGCTCAAGCTGCTTCCCTCTCAACATTCATCAAATTGTCAGAGTTACCAGGTTGATTTTCTCTTTCTTTTTATTTTACACACCCCATTTGCATATTATTTACATTCCTATGTATGGTCAAATGGTGAAAACCCCGGATAGCTATATTAAATGAAGACTCAATGTAGTGGTGAAATTCAAATCTCAAATTTTAAATTTGTTAATAATAAAAGGAAATTAGTTGTGTACACTTCTATGAATGAAAGCAAAGTAATAGAAAACAAAGGTATCTTAGAGCTCCTTAAAAAGTACGTATATTATTGTCATAGAGTCTTATTTACTTTGAAGCCTTTATCAACTCTTGAGGCACTGTGAACTCATGAACCTTCATGATACACTTTAAATTTAGGTTCATTTATGAGTAAAGGAGCTCCATCAAGAGAAACTTCTAATTGTGTCGTCAGGTTTACAATTTATACATATAAGAAAAGGGTCAACTTCTAGTAAAATATTTGTACAGAGTACCGACTGCACCATTGAATTGAAAAAAAAATGGCAGAGTAAGTCATGGTATGTACAAATACATATATATTTTACATGGAGAAAAATATTGAGTAGAGATGCGACTTTTGAAGAGAAAAACAACAGTTTTATGATTAAAAAAGGAGAAACGGTTGGAAGTTTTGATATTTTTTTAATTTCTGTTCATTCGTTATTTGATCGTTGTGGAAAAAACATCTCCCTCTAAAAAAGCTATCAATAAATTTGTTAGAGGTTCTGTTAAAAAAGCATAATAAAATTTCGAAACCTCCCCTTATATTATGCATAAATAATTATAACCCATCATGTGTAAAATTGAATCGTTTTATGCAAAATATAAATATTTTAATTTGTTTTTCTCTTATAAATAACAATATTTTCTTTCTAAAACATGAATCCTTTTCAACATGCGTCGTCGACATCATCTTTTGACAAATCCCTTTCTCACTGTTTGTAAAGCACCGTCTTTGGGCGAACCCACCTTAGTCTTCCCCTTGCTGCCGACGTTGTTTATGAACGTTCTCTATCTGTGAATGATTGATCATAAAGCATTTTTCAAAATGCGTAGCTTGAACTATTTTTTAGATACGTGTATAACATACGTACTAATAACTAATTTTAAAATGGGTTTACAAGACGATGTAAGGAGAGGAGTCGTGTCATTAAGCTTCATCAGACGTATTTAAACTCATTTACACCTGAAAGGCTTATATTTTTGTTCACTTGACTCATTGAGGTTAGTGAACGCACGTAAACGCATTCCTATTTAACTATATGCACAAGTATCATAAGCTGGTAAAATTATAAATGTTGAATAAACTATGATCATTTACCCCCTTGTTATTTATAGAATTAAGAACTTTGCTTTCACAATATTTCTGTAAATGAAAATTCATAACTTTTAAATGTATCCGGTTCAGTGGAACACTTTTTGTACCACCAATAGAATCCTAATTTATGGTGCAATGGTTCAAAAAATTGGAGCATGTGTTTAATAGAGCATTGTCTAAATTTCTAGCTGTTTCATAGACTTCTCATTTAAATAAAGACCAATGTACAAGGTATTTACCGTATTAAAAGAAAACTATTTTTTTAAATAAATTTTCTTAACCGGATTAATGAATTTAAATTAAATTAAACTACTCGTATGAGCTTTTAATTAAAAAAAGAAGTATTACACCACTATGGTATTTGCTTTTTTACTTTTTTGTGAAAAGCACTGCTCCAAAAAGATTTATGGAGAGAATAATAAATTTTAAAAGCCTTGTGCGTGTCTAGTTATTCGTACTATATTTCAACTTTTCTTCAGAGGTTGAATTGGTTTATATAAGTAGTACCCTTACTGATTCTTGCAAATTCAAAAAATGGATTCATTAACACAACCTCTGCAAACCTATATAATTTAAATGCTTAGTTATAAACAATTTTCATTTAAAGTTATTGTTATTTAGTCATCCATACTACATTTAATAAATCCACTTTCTTATTTTTACATAGATGAAAATATAAGCTGATTATTTACTATTTACGTTAAGCAATTTATAAAATGGAAGAAATAAACTGCGTGAAATTCAGTGGTTTGTCTAGGGTCCTTATTATAACCATATTCAAATGTTTAAAGAGGCATAACGTTTAGGAAAAAAGAAAATCAAAAGTTACAGTAACATTAGTAATAATAATAATCATCATTTCTATTTCTCTCAATTACAATTTATATATGAGTATTTACTCTTTTAACACAAAATCATAGCGGTATATTATGTTTATTTACAATACTATAATAACATAGATTAATATAACGTTTTTATAGAATCGAACTAGGAACACTATTCGAGTTTAAAGAAAATAGTAAAATCTGGATATAAGAAAAGTACACTCATGGACAACGTTTTCTCAAATAACAATTTTACTTTGCATACAAGAAACAAAAAAATCTGCATAGAGTCAAGTTTTTTCTCTTTGTTGGTATTAACTTTATAGAAATCTGATGGAAAAATTAGACTGAAGAATTCCCATGATGTTTTTATTTCTATTTTATAAGTACAAATCGTAAGGTGGTGCCAACTTTTTTTTTTCTGTATGTTTCTTTTTATATTTATTTCACATTACCTTTCTATTAATAAGGATATATATCATGAGTGCCCCAACCCTTATATTGAAAGATAAGCTAAAAATCCTTGAGGTCCTGTCAAAGACAGAATCTAATCAAACATTGGTTGCCCCGAAATATAGAGTTTCAAAATCCAGTAGATCCAAGATTTCCAAGCAAAACAATACATAACATGACATTGCTCATTGAATTTCATGATTTTATCGAGATGGATTCTACCTTAGGGAAAACGGGAAAAAACTTCAATGTATTGAATGATGTCCAGTTCGAAAATGTTTGCCAAGAGGATGAAGATGAAGAAATTTCAAAAGAACCAACTTTGAAGCAGACAAATAATATGTTGAACATCATCTTAAGTGAATATGTACAATTTACATAACACTAATCAACAGTATTTTTGATCATGGGTTTGAATGCAGTGCTCATGATTTGTTTTATGCTCAAAAATGTAAAAATTAAAAATTTAGCTCAATAAGTTTATTTTTGTGACCACAGAATCATTTTTACTAAATGATGATTTTTGTATGATAAAATTTTAAATATTAAATTTTATTGTAGGTAAATATCTTGAAATTTTATAAAAAGTAATTGGCATTTCTTTACCTCCTTTTATATTTGAGGAAAATATATTTTTAAATATAATATTTTAATAGTAAAAATTTGTTTTTATTAGAACATTTACAAAAGTATCCAAAAATTGTGGTTTTTTATATACTTCGGATATAAGGAAAATCAGAATATGGTCAACATTTCGTCTGAAAAATAGCAGATTTCTTTATCTGAACTTAAGTAATTGTTATTGAGAAGGTCATGTAGAAACATACCGAGATATGGATCAAGTCTTAGCTTATATCTAATCTGTTTACATATTCGCTGAGTTTACTAAATCGGCCTATAATTACAAGGTAGTTTCAGGTTGATCAGTAATATGCCAAGTTGCCATTTTTTTTTCTTCCAAAAAAATGATTAAAAGTTTTTAACAACAATATCATTGGATACCCAAACATGGTCTATATGATACTTTCTGAAATTTCTTTTACCCAAATTAATCTTTTATCTTTAGACTAATAAAAATCAATGTAATTGTATGTGTGTGACATCCCTTATATGAACTTATCCATAAAATCCATGAACTGACTATGAATAAAAATAAAGTGGTCATACTTTGATTTATCTGTTGTTATTTGTACTAGAATTTTAAATGTTAACTCAAAAAAATTAATTGACCAATTAATCCGTTTTTGGCATTTCATCACCCAATTAATCGATCCCAAATCCCATATCAACTATTTAAGTACTTTTGAAGTAGTTCACAAATATATGTACAACTTCTTTAAAAAAAATTATATCAAATAATGATTGACTTTTCTGGCAAGTTCCTCACCACTGATCTACACTATATACATATAAAACTGAAATATTTTACTTTATCATTTTGCTATAATTTGGAAAAAATAAATTATTTATGCATTAGTATTATGCAATATTGGGTAATATTACTTAATAGAGTAATAATTACCTATCACATATTACTCAATTGAAAAGTGATATTGCTTTATTAATTATTACTTAGAATAATTGACAGATTATTCTAATACTTGACAAATAAATTCTACCTCATTATGAATATTGGTTTTTTTAAAAATTATTTATAAAAAGTTAAACTTATATTACAACTCAACACTGCTTTGTAACATTGAATATGTATGCAATGTATGCAGGAAGGATCTTTTCAATTATTGATATTTCTTGCAGCAAGTAAAATAGTCAAAACCGGGGCTCGCTTTGTTGAGTACTAAAGCAACATTTGTGTTCAACTAAGACGCTCTTTATCACTGACTAAATATAACTATGAATAGAGCGGTAAACAATATGTAGAGGTGTAGAATCCCTTTTCAATGTGTGCTTTTGTCTAAGGATCATAATTGGTGTTTCTACATTTAAGCGTGTGACTCGAAGAGAGATATGAACAACAATTCGTTACTTGCTCATTTAAAGCCAAATCTTTTTTTTTTTCTTGTTGAACGCTGAATTTTGAACATTCTAACGCCAATAATATAATCAAGACTCGTTCATCGTTTTATATGATAGAATAAGGAACCTTCAAGTTTTGTTTAATATAAAACTCTGAAAAATGAATGTACCTGTAATGACAATTTATATTTCTTTTCCTATTTTTTTAAAATAGAAAAAAGGCTCCGCACGTTTATTTTTGTTTCAGGCTATAGATATGGTACTACAACTAACACTGCTGAAGGCTTGAGCTCCTGAAGAAAACATTCACTTCATAAAAATATATTCTCAATCTCATATAAGAAGACACTCAAATTTCCTCAGCAAATTTGTATATGACATTGACATTGATCAGATTAAGTTTATTCAAAAGATTTTCAATCAAATGAAGAAGCACTGATGCAAATAATGATGAAAAAAACAACAATGAGGCTGGTGATATTATGATTGAATAATAATCAAATGACCTTCGACAGAAATGGGTTGACTCAAAAGCTAGTTCCCAGCGTAGTTATCTGCATTTGACATTCATTACATAGAAGGAAGTTGCTTTAAAAATCGTTATTTTTAAAACTTTGAGATGTATCAGGCAGTTGTTACCTGTATTGGAGAAGAAGAAGAAGAAGAAGAAGAAGAAATGGGTGTGCGAGCCTGTGTGAGTGAGGAGCGCGTGGATTGCTCGGGATACTTTGACTAAGACAAAAAACAGGAGCTTATGTGGATTCAGTTTGTTCTATTCGAGATGTTGTGTATGTCTAAGGAGGGCAACGTGAATTTTTTCTTTTTTGATTAATCTCCTTGACACAATCCTTTCATCCAGTGATTTTGTTGCTCATTGTTAATTGTTTTTTGATATTTCTATTTTTGTCCGGGCCGTTTCATTTATTTGTGTCGAGTGTTTTTTGTTTTCTTGCAAATTTATATTTTTCGACTGTGTCTTCAGTTGTGAAGTCCATTAATTCATACATTATTCAACATGAAGAAACCCACTTTGCCTACGTTTGAAGAAGAAGAAGTCGAAGGAAAATATCGTACTTTAACTTTTGGAGATCGTACAATTAGTTACGACGCTGGCATGGATCGTTTTGACCAAGAGTCACGTCAACGACCTAGGCGCAATCCAACTGAAAGTAAGGCTAATGCAAAGAAATAAAAAAATAATCATATATGTATATTGCATTAAATTTGATGTTGTCGATTGACATTTACTCGATCCATTAAAAAAACTTTTTTTTTTTGATGGATTATGAAAAAATAAAAATAACTCATAAGGTTACGTAATGTTTGCTCATTCTGTATCTATTTTGATATTGATCTTTTCTTAAGCCTTTATCAAACAACTCCAATCATATTTTTATCAATGAGTCATGAATCATCCTTTCATTAATAGTTTTACTTAATTTTCTTGAGTGCACAAAGTCATAACCAATAAGAAGTATGTTGCTGCTTGTTTCCAGATGTGCAACTTGACTCATGTCTTTATATACATACATATATTAAATCAGCATGGATTATTTTACTTTTTGAGACTATATTCATGTTTATGTATTGAAAGGAACACAACCTGTTTTAAAGATAAATAATACGTGGCACGCCAAAGAGTAATAGTTTTTTTTGTTTTTTGCAAATACTTTATGGAAAGAGTTGGCGAGCAGGTTAAGTTCATGATTTCATTCTAGTATTAATATTTTACTCGTGGGTGTCTTTCATTTGAGGCAAAGAAATGAAAGAAAAAAACGTACGTAAGTAGTAATAACATGGAACTCTTTAATTAAATATGCAATGCACTAGATGATATTTAAACACGTCAAATGAAAGCTTATCATTTAGTCTCAACTCAGAGCGGAAGTTGACATTGAAGGATTATTATGAGATCTTTCATACAACTAATTATATTTCATAGAGAGCAAAGTTACATGAATCGTTTGCACTTAATACTTTATGATTGGCCAAAATGCATTTTGACTTATTCCATCTTTCTTACACACATTGATACATATGTATATTCAATATACCTATACCTTTGTATTACCAAATCTTACTCTTATATATTCATGATTTATGTACTTTTTAATTATGATGGATGCCCTCGCATATAGTTACTTAATTGGACTCTGATTAACTTTTAACTGCCAATTTGAAACCTATTCAATTTATTATAATATGTAGGTATAAGGGAAAGAATGATATATAGTCTTTGGGATTTCACTGTGTTGTCTTGGTTTCTCTTCTGTCGTCATTGTTTGTGCTACTTGTCTACTTGTTAGGCACTAAGTTTCTTCTATTATAAAGATAATAATAAGTCAAGATGAATTATTAGCCTAATTTTAAATAAATGCGGACGAATGTACATCTGCCTGAATAAAATAAAAACAGAGGCTCTGTTGTTTATCGTCACCACAAACACATGTCGATTGTGCCTGGTTTGGAAAAGTTTAAGTGTTTTGTTAAGCATGTAGAGTCTTCAAATTATACATAAATAGTCATATATAAAAGAAACAGTTGTAAAAATAACTTCATTACTAATAAATAAAAATGATTCGTCATCACTGTGTTTCTATCTATGTTTTAATAATGATTTATGGGCTTTTAAATCATCATGGCTTTAACTGCTGTTTGTGTGTGTAGATACCTATGTGGATATGTACATCCTTGAACTTGAGAGGGATAGGTTTATACCTATATATTATTATTATTATTCAACTTTATATATATATATACATAAAAAATTGATTTAAAGAGGTTCAAGGTAAAATATATGTAACCTGCTCTAATTCAGTGCATGAGGAAAAGAGAATTGAATTATTTTTGAGTATTATTTCAATTATGTATAATATATATGGTAAATATATCATTCTAATTATAGCTTTTTCACTCTAATATTTGTTTGTTTTTTTAGAAATAAATAAAGGTATGTTGTATGACTACCGTTTCCTTAACCAAATAATGCATTCTTTTAAAATAAATCATAAACATATCCATATATTCCATTTGATCCATTTTACATGTCTCAAAATAATCGTGAATTATTTAAAAATAAAAAAACTCAAAGGTCATGAAATATGATTCTTTTAAGTTTCATTTTTTTTTTTTTCAACTAAAAATGGTTTTTAATAATAGCCTTTTTCGTTTTTTTTGTTGTTGTTGTTTAGAGTCGTGTCTGATACATATCAATATATGTATTTATGTATGAACATGAATTCCATGTATGTTTTTTTTAGAAGGGGGACTGCAGCTGTAGAATGTGGGAGTTACTTACTCTTCATTATTTGGATTTATGTCATCAACCTTCGTCTGGTTAATTATAATATTTTATCGAGAGAACTTTAGTATGAAGTATTAGACATGTGTATTTTAATATTGGGGCATAATGCTTTATTGCATAGTTCTTGATTTATATATTTTTATGAGTCCATAGAGGGTTTTTGCGTGACGTCATCATTGTAGAAGTCGGCCATTTTGAACGGAGGTATAAACAACTTCGTTTTAAAGGGAATAAAAACTCTTGTTTCTTTAAAATGAAATAAAATAGTGGATGATTCCCATGTATTTAAGGTCTCACAATGGGGCCGACAAATAAAAGACTGAGGCATTTACTCTCTCTATAATATCTCTTTCTTCATTATATTTCAAACACCAATATCTATGTACTACAAATATCCTATTACATCATTATTGTACATTTACATGGTATAACAAATAAATTAGTCATTACTTTTGCTAGGATAAGATATTTGTCTCCAAATATCCTACTTTTCTTATCCCTAATCCATCCGGACCAAAATTAATGTCAAAATCAAGCCATTTTATATGAATTTTCATTATTTTATTCAAATATCACACTACTATTTAGCATCAAACGGTAAACAATAGAATTGTTTAGTCTTATTTCATTTTTAAAACCATTAAAAATGAAGTTTTCCTTAATATTTTTAGGAAACTTGTAATTTTATTTGATAAATATATCCATTCTAAGCTCTCATTGCGGCGTCTCTTCGATTTATGATGCAATCTCTGATGTTTATAGAATACTAATAGGCAGCTGTATGTTTGTTAACTGCATTTTTAGTACTTTATTTTAACAAGTTATTTATTTATAAATAACAACGATATATTATGTATACATATATCTTTCAAATAAAACCATTAAGATTTTGTATTCACTATCTAGATATTTTTTATCACTAGACGGAAGTCATGATTACAAAAGTTTAGAATTAATAATAAAACAATAATAATAATAAAGTGTCATACACATTAAACATAAACAAAAAAAAATGTGATTATTCTACTTAAAGTTAAATGAATACAATAGCTATGTCTTAGATGACCTTTTCTTTAGACTTCATTTCCTTGTTTTTGCTCATTATGATATGAATATGTTTTTGTGTATTTTTTTTGGCATTGTATGTTTTTTTTAGTATGTTTCTAGCAAGGGATGGCATTGAGTGAGAAACTAGGTTTTTTTTGCAAATTGTTTAAATTATATTGCAGGATCTTTTTTTCAGACAAAAGGATTTGTCCCTGATGTTAAAAAACAAATTATTATATCTTGACGATTATTTTTGTGGGTTTTTGTGTTTAATTATCTGAGTAATTGGAAATACTAATATTTTACGTGTATGCTGTTTATAATTTGTAATTTGTACTAAAAGATTGCAGAAGTTGTGATCAAAGGATTATAAGAAATTAAGAGTAGCACTTGAGATAAGTGTTATCATGATGTTATCATGGTCTTAAGGATTTATTTTTTTAATTTTTTAGAGTGAAAATTAAAAATTGATAAATATTTTATTGCACTGGGGTACAAATTCATAGGGTTACGGTTCAATCGCATATATATATATATATATATATATATATATATATCACAACATTATTTTTGTTGTATCTCATAATCTTTTCTCCAAAAAATACAAAATACAAAAAGATACAAAAAAGGCCCAAAATCACTGGGTAGTTATCCATTTCTTCTTCCCAAACGACCGTGGAGTCATTATTATTCATTTAATTATACAGAACTGTTTACAGCTTAATAAGAGCCCATTTTATTTAAATTGATTAAGATTTTGAAGACTGATAAGGAGCAAAGAAGCAAATAAATCGGCAGCTGACCACAAAATACAATGCTTAATTTTATGTTAGTGGGATTGGTAAATCCGTAATGTTTCATACATAATAAATAAATAATTTTAAGAGATCCAAAATGAATTCTCCGTTCAATTTATGGTTTATCATAATCCAATAAGAAGTTACGAGCTGTACAAATTACAACTTGTACACTATAAGATTTGCTCTAATAATCTATTGTAGAAATTTGATTTGAACTCGATCGTAAAATGCTTGAAATATTATTTATGTGAATAAAAATGGTGGTAGAGAGTTATTTATTGAATAATTTATTACTATAGTGTTTCATACAATTCCATGTCTTTACACTTTATGAAAAAACATGAAAAATTTGCTTACAATGACGTGTCATTTTTGTTTTAAAGTAAGTAGATTTGTTCACAAATGGGATTGCAAGTTTACTTTTTGTTATTTTTTATTATCAAGTACAAGGTTTATTTACCAAAAACAAAACAAATATACAGAAAAAAATATTTTGTTCTTTGTTTAAAGAAACTATAATTTGAGGCTTCTATTTACTTTAAAATAGATAAAAACAAAATTAAATGAACTGTGAAAAAAATTACTAAGTCCTTGGCAGAAGAGAGAACGGGAAAACAAGCCCACGTTTAGTCGATATGTATTATTCAGTAAGGTGACCCATATTTTTTTGCTACTTTCAACTCTGAGAAAAACTTGTATTTGAGAACGTCAAGGATAATATGTTCATTAGATACATACTCCATGTATTTTTCGATAACAATAAATAAATGGAGATAAATAATATGCCTATATGTATGTATGTAATTGAGTAATCGGCGATTGTTTATTAATGATTAAATCGTTAAGAAATAACATAACATTGCATATCTGAGATTATGCACTTTTCTAAGTAGTGAACGTATAGAGAAAGTCCTGATTTTTAATTTAATTTTTTTGATCGCATAATTTGGTTTTAAATTGTGTTACTTTTCCTATTCATGTTCTCCTTTTTGAACACACAAGGATAATAATAATCTTTGTTTCATTTTTAAATATTCGTCATTTTTTATATGTATGGTAGTAATAGACCGACTCTTGAAGGTCTTGTTTCGATTTTGACCCCTTTAAGTCTTGGTATTGTTTTACTTTCAACTCTTTCAAAGTCTTGGTCTCTGTATGTCAAGAGATCAAGAACAAAGCAACCACAACATTCAATATAAATAAACATATCGAATCATAGAAAACAGGGGTGTATCTAGTCTTGAATGAACTTTGTATTTCTTGTTTGTTAATTTACACATATATACACGTAATATATAGGCAGCAAATATACACAAAGAAGATGCGAAAAATAATGAAATATAATAAGGGATAGCTAATGCCAATAGTGAGAGAAAGTGAATGATATTTTAAAAGTAATTATAATTATTATTACCTCTCAATTAGTTGGTTGAATTCCTTCTGAGAATGACTTTAAGGCATTTTTGATTTATGTGATAAAGGCTTATATATATGTATATACCAATGTATCTGTCAATTGTGAAACTTACTTTATTAGCTATGTATGTATGTAATTAAAAGTTCTAAAGGACAGACGGTTTCATAAGGTCATTTTCCTTGACATCTATGGAGTCCCCTAGTGTGTCAGTCAAATATTAACTCATGCATAAACGTCCAACAAAATCTTTAGTTGTAAGTATTGGAACCAATGATTTAGTACGTGTTGGTACATCTTTTTAAGTGTAAATATTTAATAAAAAGATAGATACAAATATCTATGTAGCGTTTCACATGTATCGTTTGTAAGGGAAATGTTTAAATATGGATGACATATGGTGTCGTCTATGAAAGAAAAAGAATGAAAGGAAATGGTATTAGTAGCAAGGTATGAAGTTGTCTGTGTGTGTGTTTTTTTTGTTTTTGTTTTTTTTTCAAATATTATTTGTAATCAGTTTTTAATAGCAAACAAGCAAAAAAAGTAAAAAAAAAAAAGTTAGTTAAATTTAATGTTATGTAAAGGAAAACTTTCCTTTATGAAAAAGCCATGTATATTTTATTGATGTCATTTAGAAAATATGTTGTACATGGTGTGTGTGCTTTGCAAACTTGGACCATGCATGCCGAGCCATACGCAAAGCATTCTGTCCTTTGTATATCGTTTGCTAAATCGTATTATAATTAGGTATACATACACAATTCATGGGAACGTATCAAATGTCACCGCAAATAAAATGAAATTGTATTTTTGCTTTATTTTATTTGCATGCAAATTCATGACCTTCCATACATATTGTAATTGTATACATATACTATGACGCAGTTTTGACCACAATCAAGAATGATTTGGCATCTCAAATTTCCTATAAGTTTCTTCAACGTCATGTATTATTTATTCATTTCACTGGGATTTCCGTTTCTATGTACATACTCTAATTAAATGTCAAATCAAGTGTATTATGGGTACTGATTGATTCACACATGTAAAAGCTGCTTATTTTATATGTCCTATACAAATCTTATAAGGGAGATAAAGACCATTGGCTATATGTACATATCCAACAAAGTATGTTCTTCAATATCTTAAGGGATTTTTGATTGCTAGAGGAATCCGATTGAGTTTCCAAGATTGAAAGACTATGAAGGTTTTATTTTTATTAAAGTACATACACACACAATGTTTTTCATGGCTCTTATTGTTTATTTCAAGTTTATATAATATATATATATATTATAACTCTTCTTCATTCAAGATGTTTCGAAATAAATACATGAAAAAAAATCCAAAAAAAAAAAAAAAACCAGCCATTAGTGGTCATTTGAAATGTAATAAAAATTGAATTAAAACCGTTATTTCCAGCTCATTGGATTTTGAACTTTTCAAAGATATGTATATATGTATAGACTCGTAGAAATACCAAAGGTAATAAAGGTCCAATTGATTTTTTTTTCGCTCTCTTTCTCTCTCTGGAAGAAGTAGGTAACGAAATTTCTTCAAGCACATAATATGTACATGTTTTTAGCGTAAAATCTATGCCTGAATACTATTATGTCTTGTCTTCGTTTTGTATGATTATATATATACATTTGAGTGAAAATATTAATTTATTTGTACTACTTGTGAAGGATCTTAGTAGAAATCATTTTATTTCTGATTGAAGTGTTGTCTGTTCCTATGGCTTTGATGAATTTTCATTAATATTTTTTATCTGTAAAAACATCAAATTTGAGTAGAATACAACAATACATTCGGATATTGGAAAGGTCATATCAATGTTTTGACAAATTGGTTCTATGAAAACAGAACAAGAAAAAAAAACAACGTGGGTGTATTTATCTTCTAATACTCGTTTTTGCATTGCCTATTTTTCGTCATTCTTATTTTCAAGACTATGCAATGTTCTCCTTAGTGATAATTAATTCTGAAGAAAAACATTTTTTTTTTTAATCTTCAACAGAGTTACACGGCTCTGTTTGAGAATATGTTCATAAACATGTCGTATGATAAACTCTTTTTTCTGAGTAAGGAGGGTATTGAATTTTGCTATAAACTTATGCTGTACATTAAGAGTGTTCATATTCAAAGGAATATTAAACTGCATACAGAGTGTTAATTTGGCCTGTGGTTATCATTCGTTCCAAAAGTGTAGTCGAGAACCGAAAACACTTCCAGAGAATTCCATTTTTTTAATATACTATCTATCCATGATGATTAAAGGCTATAATGGATACAAAGAGATAGTGGAAATGCAAAATAGTTTCGTGTTCCAAAAGTTTGTTTGACTTCAGAGGCAATTTGAACTCAATTTTTGTGTGGAATACTAATTCAAGAGTGTTACAAGTACTCAGATACCATTGTAGTAATATAATTTTGATTATATTTAATGTACATACATTTGTTTATAGTTTAGTTCAAAGGAGCTCAGTATTAAAATAAACAGTCATATTTTTTTCTTAAATGCTTTGAATATTTTGGAGTTAATTGACCAATGAATGTTAAGCGATTAAAGAAAAAAGATAATTGATTAATGATAATAATTTGAAATATTATAAACGGTTCTATTTTGATTGACTGACAATCAAGAGGTGACCTTTAACTTGTAATTGCATGGCAACAATAGTTGAATTTAATGTTGTGCTAACCTGAGTTAAGGATTGACTCAAATCCATAAGTTAGAAAAGGAAAAGATTAATCAGCCGCACATACTCTCTGCCAGTTTGATATTATTTTGAAAACAACATGCATTAATATTTAGTGTGCTCTTTGATTCCAAATAGAACTTAGGAATCTTTCCATAATATATTATTGCACTTATATTAGTATTTCATTACAAATAAAAATCAGATCAATAAAACTTGCTGGGATTATGATGTCAAAGACATACTCTGGACAGTCCCTATTATCATTAATGACATTAGAAATATCATAGATTTAAAAATAGACTCACAATTTGAGTCGAATCGATATTTATTAATTATGTAGTGAGCACAACACGAATTGAAAATCAATATTTTTTTTTGTTTGATCCCGAAACAAGCGGTCTTGATTGTACTATATATATATATACATTTCCTTGAATTTAATTTGGTTTCACCTTTTAATAAAAGTTTAGTTCATAGATGTGATTTCTAAGGTAAACTAATTAAGTTCACCTTACATCCCTATATTATTTATATAATTCGTCACGAATCACTTGTATTTCAACACACCAAAGAGAAGAAGACGAGAATTTCGTTAATATATCTTAAAATAATTAATCATTTTTAAAGTGTGTGCTGTGTGTATGTAATAGAAATAAAGAGAGAGAGAGAGTGAATGTGTGTGTAAAACGTTTCATCAGGACACAAGGTTTTCCCTTAGTCTTTACTCCTTACTCCAGGAGTTTAATAACAATTAATGTCTTTGTTGTAAGTCAAAACGGCTTAATGTAATGTATCCTTGGGTGTTATTTGATTTTGTAGAATACAAAGTAATGAATTGAATTTTGATTTTTAACCCTCTATAAGATTGAGTCAAGGATAATGTTCCTTATTTCTCGTAGTCAAAAAAAGTTGGTGCTCCATTTTAATCGTCCATTATTATCCTTTTATGAAGATACATATGTCTCTATGAGTAGATCAATTTCTTTTAAAAAAAAGGTATGATCATGAATTGGAATGACATTGCAAATTAGGGGGGGGGGGGGTTATAATGCATTTGAAGGCATTTCAACTATGAGCATTCATTTACTTATTTATTCTTCAAAAAAGTAAAAAAGAAAAAAAATGAAATTGAGCAATTTCCTATTATACTGAATGACAAAGACAAACTCAAAATCATACAATTTGTCCTTCTCACGCTCAATGAACATTCCTAGTCGTCATTAATGGGGTACTTACTATGTATACCATATATTAAGAGAGTTAGTCGAGTGGATTAGAACGTAATTTAAATACACTCCTTTAGAATATAAACCTATACATATGTTTATATAATGATGTCTGGGAATCCGTGAAAAACTTTTGATTTTAATTACTTAAGTGGAGCTATAAAACTTTGTATGTGTACTATATTATAACGAATTAAATTTGCTTAATTACATGGCGTCTTAGGTCATTGGAATGCATTCAATATGTTGCAGCCAAGGAACATAAAAAGTTCCTTCTTCTTCTCTCATACCCATCATTTTCCCAAATGCATTTATGTAGGTACATACACACCCAAATAATAAAGCAAATTAGTATTAACTTTTCAATACTCATTACACTTTTTAGTCATCAGTTTAGAAGGTATTTTAAAAAAGGAGCTTTAATGAGTATATTTATATACATCATCCTCTTTTAATTCATACGCTTTAAAAGGAACTTGATTTCAGTGCTTGTGTATGCATGTAAATACATATTATTTAGAGCCGAGTCATGATTGATTTTTTAATTATTTTGATCGTAATTATTTGCAAATGTGGGATATATTCAAGTAAGTATGTGGAACATTGAGACAAATTTGATGACTGTTTTCATCATTCATTTCATTTGCTCTTGTGGCTGGTGGTAAAGAAATGCTAACGGTTACTTATTTTTAAATTGGAATGCTATTTTATTGTAGACTTTAGACAGGTTACTAAATTAAGGAGTGTTTTTTTTTTGCAGTTAAATTAGCTTTGTAAAGTATTTTATGTTAATTAAAAGAGTTTATTGAGATTATTTCATTTTGCATTGAGTACCTTATTAAGATTTGTATCTCCCCCATGACAATTATAATTACTGGGTATTCTTTGTTAGTTTTTATTCTTATTTTTATTAATATTAGCATTTTTTTTATTGTATCGATGAATTTTTCCTTCCAAAATGAGAAAGGGAAAAAGATCGTAATTTACTTGGTCAATTACACGTCATTCTTCACAAATTTTTGACTATTCTCTAATTATGAGTAGTTCAAGTTCAACAAATTAACGTTCTAAACACTACTAAGAGGCAAGAATAGGTTGATTTTCATGTTTTAATGTATAATAAATATAACTAGTAGGTAAATACTTATATACATATTAGGGCGACCTTATTTTTATTTAGAACAGGTTTTAGGGGGAGGGTTAATATTTTGAGATTAATAAATTTTGATTGTTGTTTTATTATAAATATATATAACATATATATAGATATTTTGGTATGTGTTTTTTAAACTATATGTTGGATCTTTATTGTTATTAAAAAACCTAGATCAGGAAAGAGGACATGACTGAGAAACAAACCTTATTCAAATATAAAGGTATATACAGGGTTTTTCAATAAGAGCAACGCATTCGAATTTGCTCTTCAATAAATCAAATGTATTGTTTGCTCATTAGCAAGTAGCACCCTTGTTAAAACCACATTTCATTAAAGTCCATACCATCCAATTGGGGTCAAAAATAATATCGATTTCCATTCACAGTAATGTGGTGATTGTTATGATCAACAAAAAAAAGTATAGCCCACTAACATCACCAGCATAAAATCCACACCAAACAGCAAGTTTTTCGGGATGCAATTACGCACATGTGTGTTTTTGTCTGACCAATAACACATATTTTGCTTAATAACAAACCCATTGAGCCACAAATGAGCTTCGTCCATGAAGGTGATTTTTCGATGAAAACCCGGATCATTTTCGAAATATTCAATTGCCCAATTGACGAATTGTCGACGCTTCAAATGGTCAATCGGCTTTAGTTCTTGTATCAATTTTATTTTGTATGGATGTAAACCAAGATCTTTTCTCAAAATACACCACAATGAGGTCACAGAAATGCCCAATTCTTGATGACGGCGTGTAAGAGACTGACTTGGGTTTTCTTGAATTGATGCACTAGTTGCCGCGATATTTTCATTATTGCGTGCATTTCTTTGTCTATCTGGCACTGGAACATTATGTAATGAATATGTAGATTCAAATTTTTTCACTAGACGTTCAATTTTTCGACGGGACGGATGATTACGTGGGTCATAATATTTACCGCAAGCCTCTTAAAGTTGCCACGACCGAACGTGAATTTTGGTAATAAACTTGGATAATTTGCAAATGTTGCTCAAGGCTATACTGCCCCATGATGATTTGTAAGCTATTTATAAGCAGAAATGTAAACAAAACGAAACAAAAATATGACGTAGTTCGCTGTTCTAATGAAATAAAAAGACCTCATTCCTTTTTGAATATCCTTTATATACTTTTTAAATTGGACCCCTAAACAAATTTCAAAGGCTACTTCTGTCTGATTGTAATAGTCAATTTCTTGTTGCATGTGTTTAGTACATCTTGTTTATGATAAGAAAATTTACCTTTTTCATTACAGAAGAGAGACTTCTTCTGCGAAAATATACTGTAGGCCTGCTCCACCCGCCTATGTCTTCTTCTTACTTCGTAATAATTGAATATTCCTCAAAATATAGGTCATGTATTTTTAGCAATACGCTTGGCATCTTCCGCCGCCGCCCTTCACTCGAAAAGGAATTTCTCTTTGCCAAAATCAAATAATGTTTTATTTTTCTATTACCCCTCTTTCCTGATCCCCTATAAATAAAATAAAATGCTTCATGCACGACTCTCAAGAGAATTCATAAACGTGGAAATCAACGTTTCATCTCAGTAGACAAATATTGTCTTCATTTCTCATAATAGGGTTGTGGCTTTATGGATGCATATTATTTATTGCCTTGCATATGTATGTACATATATCGCCGGTTGTAAGTCACGTTCTTGAAAGTAAAGCAATGCGTGAAGAATCATCATTAATTTTGAATAAGAAAATGAGTCAATAGGATGTAGCAAAAAGGCTTATGCACAAGGAATGTGTATAATAAAGTGCAGAAGACACCCATCAATTCAAATAACGGATGCCATAGACATTACATGTTTTTAAACCTTATAAGCTGAATTAATGTTTCTTCATATTGCATTTATTCTATTTATATTATATATATTATTGTCGGTTTAAGTAGAAGATCAACAAATTTGCTTCTCTTAGTCTGAATCATTTTCTTTTTAATAAACTACAACGCGCATTTTTACTTTTCGAAATTATATCATGTATTTGTTATTCACGATTTTTAATATGTATTTATTATCTTTAAAAAAATGACTAAGGACTTTGTATTGTGCTTACTTACATATAGATATATAAGTCTATTAAAGTGTTTATTTTTTGCAAGGCACAAAGAAACCATGAAAAAGAGTTATTTAAACGCTTCCTTTTGTAAATTTTAATTGACTTTATAGAGAGGATAATTAATTTTTAGTTTGGTGAATTATTTTAAATGGAAGAAAATTGTGTTTAAATGTGGAGTTCTGAATATACCATCATAGCCTTCATAATTTGTAACATATTCAAGGAATAACTATTCCATAATTTAATGTGGTTTTCTAATTTACCAACTAGAATAAAATGTCGGAAGAAAATATTTTTTTTATACATATATATATATACTCTTTTATAAAATTGAAATTTTTAAGTGTATGAATTATTGTGTAAATTTTTAATTTAGAACTACAGTTCAGCTTGGTCTATCTACACCAACGGCTTTCAAACTTATAATAAATAAATATTATAACCACTGTTTACTATCAGAAGAAAAAAATGATGTGAATGAAGGAGCCAGTTATTCATTTATTATCTGAGGGAGTGGGGGCTCACTCCCCTACACTTTTAAAGCACTTTCTAGTACTTTACTAAATCATAAATTTGATTAACTTTTAGGACTTAGAAACAAAAATCATAGGACTCATCATGATTCATTGATGAAATATTCAAAAAATCCAAGCGACTCCCAAAAAATAGAGATTCGACTCGAGTTTTTTATTTACCTCTTTAATCGACTCACCATTTGAAGGTTGAGTGGAAAAATTAACGACTCGAGTCGACACAACACTATTTGAGATGGAGTTGAACTGTTAATACTCCATTTTCCAATCTTTTCTTTTTGGTGATGAATGGGATTTATCGGTATAAATCATCAACTTGTTCGTAGCAGGAAGCCTTTTTCAACTGAATTTATGAAATCAATTTATAATGTGTGCATTAGTTCTAATATTCTACAAAAAGAATTGCTTATTGAAAATGCACAGGAAGAAACGTACCAAGTGATCCATCAATATTTTAATCTTCTATTTTTATCATCCACATCAATTTGTGCCAATTTTGAATGGTAATTTTTTATTCAATAATCATATCCATTATGCTCTATTTATTATTTATACACATAATTGGTAGTTATAAATGACATTTTTGAATTCCATTAGGTTCATTGAGTAACTTCCATGTGCGTCTTATGTTACTATTATTCTTGTAAACTAAACAATAATTTAGAAGGTATTGATAGTAAATAATCTGTACACGGAAGTAACTGTAGCAAATGTTATTTTACTTTTTTAAGAGGGTTTTTTAGCAGAAGCTACGTGCATTTGTTACTATAATTAGTAAATGGATTTTTTTTATTTTTGCAAATTAAATGTTTTGGTTTTGAGACCATTTAAGAAAATGTGTGGACTGTAGGGGAAAGGAAATGATATGATTATATAACTTTTTGCAGACTTTTTTTTTTTTTGCAAGTGTAAAAGCACGTAATGTACATTGCATTGATTTTTTTTTAGAAATGACACGTGACAACTTTGAGTTTGCATTTATGGGATGTTTTCCATGCAGTTTCAAAGGATTGTAGAATATTGGAAGGTCATTTGAATGGTATCCCTCTAGTCTTTTCATTCAAAATCCAATCCTTAACCACATGTTATACTTTTTTATTATTTATATTATTCTCTCATGTAAATCTTTGATTTCTATTTTTAAAGTAATGAGATTATTTTTGACGGAGCATTTAGGGGGGAGGGGGCGGATTATTTCGCACTATTTCTCAAGAAAGAATTAGAGCACGTAAAATTGATTTCAATTGCATTAAATGATAATGATTATTATTATTTTGTATTAAAAGTATTTATGTACTGAAGTCACAAAAAGAGGATAAACATAATATGTAATATTTGAGTGAAAGGAAAATAAAAGTTTAAAACAAGTTAGAATTGATGGATGTATTTTATTTATATGAATTTCATCATTACTTTGATTTTGTTTTTGTAGAATATATGTGGGGTATGTTCACATTACTTTCCTTTTGAGAGAGTGACAATTTGAATTGATTTAATGAATTTTCATATTTTATGTAATATTTTAGTGATAAATACATTTTTTTTATCTAAAATTTATATAAAATTTACCATTTAATTCATTATTTTAGTAAAAGCAGCTACTCATCTGCTATCCCCTCATAATGTTTGAAACTTTGATTTATTGTTGCATTGAACAAATAATTGTTTTATTTTATTGAGGACTATACATACATGGAAGTTTTTTTTTAGAATTTCAAAAAGAAAAAATATTAATTGATTAACATTCACCGCTATTGTCAAACATTCTATAATCGGCCTAATTTCTGAAGCTTCTTCTGTTAATAAGTATTGTACTTGTAGTAGCTACATTTTTTTTTTTTTTTTTTGTGAAGGCCTTGCTTCCAATGTTAAAATATATATTCCTTGATTTGTCAGCAAGCTTCCTTTTTTACACTTTAACTACTCTTTTTGTTTTTTTCGTCATCTTATTTATAAGTTTTTTATACCCACCTACTTCCGCCTATACTTTGTTCTTGGACTTTTATACTTCTCTTCTACCTCAAACTGAAAATACAAGGCTCTCTTTCCTACTGAAATCTTTGACATTCTTATACTTTTTGTTTTCAACAAGAGGGCCATTCATTATTTTAGGTTATGACCTTGGCTACAAACAATGATATTATTAGGGTTATTGTGGCTGAGGTGAAAGAATGACGCAAGGCTAGATTTAACATAAATACACGGTACATACAGTATAATTATTTAGTATAAATGGCTTCTTTTTTTTGTTTTGTTCTTACACTTCAATTAGTTTCCATATGTTTGGTCTAAACTATTTTCAACAAAATTCGTGCATTTTAATTCTATTGACACTTATTGTATTACCAGTACATTTAGAATGGGCAAACTAAGGCACTTAAAATAATTATATGTGGCCCACCAAAAAGCTTTTTTGAAATGTTATAAATGTGATTTAGGCGGAGTTGCATTTAAGTAAAAATAGAACATGAGTGTTGTATTTGTTTACTAGGAATCATTATATTTGTGCCATCTCGTGACTATGCATAATTTGTTAGTTTGCTCATGTTCTATTGGCAAAAAATTTGGGAACATACAGGGTCAATGCTAAGGGAAAGCGGAAGGGGCATATCTTCCTTGATTGAGAACAATATTAAGGTATAAAAAGAAATAACACCCTGCCATAGTATGTTGACATTGGTCCTGGGTGTATGTATACATATACTTTAATATTTTTTACTCAATTTAAATGAAATAGAAAATAGGTGAGATACAAACAAGTTCCTTTAATGCAACTGTTTTTGTGTTCTGATTGTTAGATATGACGTCATAAAATAGTTGTTAACACTGAGAGACATCATGTCAACTGATAGTCTGTCGACTATTCAATAATTAAGAGAGGGAATAAAGAAGCTGTTTTATTTTGCTCTTCTATTCTAAATGAGCTTGTATTTAATCTTTTTGAGCATATCACTACTATAACGGATAAGATAGTCGGTATTCCCCATAAAAGGTGTGCTGTGTGGCATCTTTTCTTTGCAAACGGTAGGGATTTAGACAGTTTTAACTCATTTGTTTTGTCAATACCTATCTATTTAATATGTATAGTGCCGTCTGCGAGATTGAAGAAGGACTGCTTTAAAAAAAAACAAATAGATAATACAACTTGACAACTAAGGCGATTTTGGAATGAAAAACGCTCGCTGCTAGGACCTTCTTTTTTTTTCTTTACATATCTAGATACTGAATGTACATATTTTTTTAAAAAAGAAGACAATTCTTGACCTTCTTTTCGTGTGTAGATATCATACACATAAGAGTTTAATTCTTGATAGTTGGTGTGTCATGCTTTTCTTTGGGTGTGCTAAGGACATCTTTTATCTTCATACTTTGTCAATATAAAATTAACCATGAGAGCCTGCATATATTTTTTTTTCATGGTTTGTAATATTTTTATTTAAAAAAGAAATATATGTATAGGTTTAATTAAAAGGCTTAGAGCTCTTGGCTACGAATTTCGTGGTTGATATAACTTAAATTAATTCCTTTATTTCTTAAAAATCCTTTGGGCTATTTAACATACAGTGGATGGGAAATAGGTTTTAAATGAAATGTGAAAGTAATGAATGCAAATAAAGATTGTAATGTAGACTCTACGAACTTGACTAAAGAGGTGCGAGTCTATTTGAATATTTCACTTGATGAGAAATTTATTAAAGCTTTAAAAACTTCTTAGCTTATTAATTGTGGTCGGCATTTGAGTATTTATTTATGTATGTACTCGCAGTGAAGATAAATACCTACATTTACATACTATGTATGTTATATATGTATTCAAGTGATGTGTAAATGTTTTAAATTATACATTTTTACTTATTTACGAAAATTGAATACTTATGTGTTTTTTATTATTATTATTTATTTCCTTGTTAACTTAAAATCATGTTTTTCCATGAATAAAATTACTATAAATGTAACCTCTTCAATTACGACCAGAGCTGCTGCTATTATGTTTTTTTGAGTACATTGAGAAAAAAAAAATTCTTAGTTCTTCTCTACATCGTGTTAATATTAGTTTTTTTAAGATTTTCTTACAGACATATAAGCACATACAACAATACATATATCCTTGATTTCTTATTCATAGGATTGAGTTTACTTAACTCAACTTTCAAGATATATTTGCCCATTTAACGTTTTAATTATATATAATTTTTTTTAAAAGTTAATTTAATATCTATAGGATGAAAAAGGTCATAAAAATGTCTCTTAAAAGTTCTTAAAGGGATTTAATTGAGCGTTTTACATGTTTAATTGCGCAAAGATGGAAAATAAATATGATAAAAGACTAGAATTTTTTTTCTTCAAAATATATTTATGGTATCTTTGCATAATCACGGTTTCGATAGTTCTTCATCAAATTAAAAACCTTTATTTCTTTAGAGTAATGGGGAGAATTTTATATTTCTCTCTATTGTATCTATTGTCCAGCCTATAGATTATTTTTTTATTTTTTTTTTGCTTTTTATAGGTGGGGCTCCTATGTTAAATCCCCTATAATGCGTTTCCTTTTTGTATTTATAATTAAGAAAATGTTTACCTTAGGTTCATATTTACCTACATACCAGACTTCCTGATTGAAAGGATTATTTATGATGAATGCTTTATTTATTTAAAATAGTCGGAAACGATCAAATTCTTTAGAAAAACTTTTTTATAAAGAATGATCTATGTGCCTTCATTGAAGAGGCATGATAGCTTATAAAATGAGGTCACCTATTGATGACACCATAATCAGTCAGCTTTTCATTGGTAAACAATCTTTAAGAAAGTCCAATGCTCTGTTGTGTTATAACTAGAGATGTGGAAAAAGAGCCATTCCCGGTAAGTATTGAAACCATGCCTGAGCCGTCGTCATTATAAACACAGTAACCATCGATAGACGCAATGTGAGCTGATATCCTGTCGAGTATTTGATAAGGGAGGGAATGAAGAAGCTGTCATTATTTTTCTGTTCTATCCCAATGCAGCTTTCAATTAATCAATTTGAGCACATTGCAGCGTAAACGAAAAAAGAAGACATTATTAACCATAAAATGTGTATTTTGTGGCTGTTTTTCATTGTAAATATCATTTTTAATTCATTTGTTATGCCAAAACTGAGACGATTTAAGAGTGGTCATTGTGCGCCAAAAAGAGTTTTTTCACATTTGTGACTTAAAAACGTAACTCAAAGCTGTTACTCATTGGACTCAAATAACTATTTGAGCTATTAATATAACTATTATTCGCAAAAAGTTACTAAGAAAAGGAATTGTTCAAAGGCTTTTGTTTACGTTGAATAAGCCATTATTTTTAGGCATTCCTTTATGCCTTTATCCATTGCCTATTTCCGTAAATGTAATATTATCATTATTTCTTGGTACATTAAGACTCACATTTAAAAAAAATGTACTTATCAAAATGTAATTCGTTGAACTCAGTCTTCTCTCTTATCGTGGATATTATGTATATCCTTTAATATACATATAATATAAAGTATTTTTGAAGGTTGTTATGATTATCCTGTTTGACCCTTACGATAGAGGTATCCTTAGACAGTAATAAAAAGAGGGTCCTCACCGTTATCTTTGAAAATATGTTGGTCCTACATAGATATAATTTTTTTTTTTGAACATGTTCTTAGGTACTTGTTTTTAAATATCTCTTCCTGAGTAAGTAACATTGAATTAGATAATTCAAATTACTTTTAGTGAATAATCACTTATTTATATCCGTTTTCTTCTCTGGAGGCATGGAATTGGAAAAAAAATATGGACTAATATAATATACATATTCTATGTATTACTTTTTTTAATAGATGCAGATTTTTATAAGTATCGAATCGAAATATTACCTTATTTAAAAAAAAAGAAAGAAGATTCTTATCAACTTGGCAGCTAATGGTTGACATTGATATAATATATAAACCTATTTGGAACAATCTCCGATTTGTTCAATTAATTATTTCCCTCACTTCCTTTATAATTTATGTGGGATAATTTTGATTAAATTGTTCATGTTAATAATAAAGAAATAAAGGTCTTTTGGTAAAGACAAGCTATTTTAATAGGTTTTGTGATTTTGAATTTGAAAGTACCGTTCAACGTTTATGTTATAAATACTAAGAGCCATAGGCTATTGGTTAGTTTGTAACATTGCAAGTTGTATTAACAGTATGGCATTTGCAGGAGCTATCCATATAAGTGCATAAATTAATTACTTATCGTTTAAAATAATTTATATACCTACATTTACAAAACACAGAGCGGTTCATTCATTGTGAGTGATTTCATTCCTATGTAAAATTTCTTAATGAATCTTTAGATGCTCATAATGATCTTCTAACAACCTCTTTGATTATAATTTATAAAAGGTATTTGTATGCATAGACTTGAAGTATCATGACTAAACACTTTTAATATTGTTTTTTATTCATAAAAAAGAGGCGTCTTTTTATTTGACTTCGTGAATATTGGTATATTCATGACTTGAAGTTGTTTACCAAGGACATATCATACACTGTAATTTGGTATAAAAGTTATCCAGGAATTAAAGTTCTCAAATAAATACTTAAGTTGATTAATACTTATATTCTGTACCATGTATTTATGAGATTATTGCCTATTAGGCTTAATATATTTTAGTATATATGTAATTATGTGGATAATGCATTTTCTTCATTTTTTTTTATGAAAAAAAAGTCATAGAAATGATATTACAACCATTTTATAGGTTTGGTTATTCCATGGTTAGGGAATGAATAATATATTTTATACCCATTGAACAGATGCTATTATTCACAATTTTTAGCCTTATACCTATGACATCATTCTTATATAAAGACCATTATTACAATCAATCGTATTTTAGATCGAGTTATTGATTGGGTTTGTTATAATTATTTTCTTGATAGAAGTTTGCTCTTTCCTCTTTTGGATAAATAAATTGATTTATGTTGTTCATAAAGTATTTATTGTTATTGATCTATTCAGAAAGACATCTACTTTTGTTTATGCGTTTTTAGCTAAACTTATTTATGATAACATATGTTTGATAAGGAAATATATTCCAAGCACAAAAATGAATATAGTAATGGGTTGATGGCTTAATGTTGTTGTTACAAGCAGTTTTAATTATTCTCTGCAAAATATTCCCTTCCTAGAGCGTGTTATGTGTTTACCTACTGCATAAAAGTATACCCAACTTCGCTATATGTAGATACTTAGCTATGCTTCCTCTTCGTAAAAAATTATTTGTTAAGCGGAAGTTTTTTATATTAATATTAGGGTCATTTATAACCTTGAGCTAGTAATGACTAATGGTTATTAACATTTGCGAATGGGTTTATTCATACAATTTTAAGATTCATTTTATTATCTTCTTATTCTTCTTTTTTTTTAGATGATACGTCAGATGACCAAGCCGATGATGGAATTGGTACTTCCGATGATGATGAAAACTCCGTTTCGGAAGAGAACTCTACTTTGAAAGCTCGAATTGTAATTAAACCAGATCCATCTTTGATTGGGCAACTCATGAACTTTGACGAAGAGGTATGTATGTGTGCGCTAGCTTGTTACCCATTTTGTGTACTGTCCCGTACTTCCATGGCCTTGAACACTCTCCTTTATCGTTAATTCAATGTTTTTACTTCATTTATCTTCCGCATTTGAAAATCTTAATCACAATGATATCTCCAAAACATCACTAACTTTTATGTATGCTTTTTTTTTGTCAGCAGTTTATTTTCTACTTCTCCTATCTCTTAATAGTGCTCTGATTGGTTTAGCTCGAATCAGCTGTTGTTAAGCTGTGAACAATTACCTACTATTAAAATAAAGTACTGCCCATTTTTCTCTTTCTTTCTTAATTAAAAGTTGAGAGATACAATGTACAACATAAGTGAGGCATCATTTACATTTTTGGAGAACGTACTGTGTCTTATTCATGAATAGTTAATTATGTATGTATTTAGCTCGTTCATGAAGGAGATGGATTGACTTAGTTATGAATTACTCTGCAATTTTGACTCAATCTAAGTTTAAATATAAAGTTACAATCTCTTCCTATTTATGAAACCAGTTTGTAAGTATTAAACATGCGATAAAGGTCATAGCGCACATGCATGCTTGATTCTCATTCATATCCATCGTGATCTATGTTTTGAGAGTTTGAACAATTTTAAGAAGAACTCAGGATGTAAGAAGGGTAACAATATGTATGGGTTTCTTGTATCTAAAATAAGGTGTGTGTTGTTTTCTTGTTTGTCTTTTAATTCCCTAATAAGAGTGACATTTATCTGTGAAGTATTTTGGCATATTTTTTTTGTCTACTCAATATATGTAATGGGGAAGGGGAGGTAGGAAACACGTTTTTATAAAAAATTACTTGCAATTATGTTTATGTAAATTCTTCAACAATATTTATTCTTTTTTCACCAATTGATGGTTCTTTTAGTATTCAAATTCTCTTCATTATTTCATTAAAAGTTTCAAATTACCTACCTTTAAAAATAGCCAGGTCGCTAATAGATGTAATTTCATTCTTTCAAGTTCTAGGACTCTGCCTTGAGATAGATTGTTGTGGTGAATTTCTTCAACATGAAATATATGTATCCTGTTCTCGTCAATGTTCCTTTTTGATTCCATCTTCAAATCTAAAAATAGATCACTGAGTTTTTCATTTGAATAAATGTTGTAATGTGAGATCATTAAAAGTTTTTTGCTGATTGATTTATAATTTAAAGTACTATTTAGAGAGAGTATTTCAAATTTTTCTCAAAGGGCCTAAGTAGGAGCGATTTATTTTACATTCACTATACTTCATATGGTATATTTTTGTATAATACTTAATTTGTTTAAAAGTTTCTTATAAGGTTGCCCCAAATAGGTTGATATTTCATTTTCAAAGTGCATTATACAATAAAATTATCAAGCTAGTCGGTAAAAGCCTTTTAATTTTCGTAAAATGTATGTAGTTAATTGATTTCAGTCTGTTGCAAAAAGATAAATATATTCTTGAAAGGTTAATTTATTATTTACAGGGATACTAACATACTTAACATATATTTGACTAAAATCTTTATCTACCTGACAAATTTATGTGTTTTAAAAAAAATAAGTTTATTGGATCATCTTTTTTTATTATTAAAATATATAAAATAAGGTTTTTCTTCAAGTAATATTTCAACATTAAGTGTATCAAACGATATTTCTTGATATCCAAAAATATAGCAATCGAGTTTCGATTGATTTTTTAAAACCATTTGTTATGAATATATTTCTCGAGACCAATTTTTGAAGGCCTTGTCTTGGTTCAGACCCGTCAAAGTCGAGGTCTTATCTTGGTGAAAGAGCAGTTTTTATCTCTTTATCGTGGTCGCTCAGAGTTTTGGTTCCGATTATGGTGGTTTTGACCCAGTGATGCTGGGACCTTGGGGGTTATTGGACTCCACTTATTGAAAAAAATGAGGTTCTGCTATTTAGTTATATAATAGTTTTGGTCATAAACAAACTTGAGTCGCATTAATTAAAAAAATTGCCTCCCCCTCCCCCCCCCCCCCGCTTACAAATCCATTCCAGCACCGCTATCTTCAACACAACACTGAGGAAATCATACTTACATTAGTCTACATACATAATAGCATGAAATTCTTTAAAGCTATGGATCATGTCAGTTAGGGCCATTGAAAAAGTGTACTTTGTTTAACTGAAATTAATTACTTTTTTAGTTCACAGTATGCATGCTGTTTTAATATTTCAAGGAGTCCGGATAGAAGTTAGCCTAATAGTTGTGCCTTTGGACTGGAATGAATTTTCTTAAGACTTTCATTTATCATTCCTTTTTAAAGTGATAATTCATAATATGTTTTTCCAATACTTTTAGAAATGAGAGAGATTGATATTTCGATTCCTTGGTTAATGTGTAATCCAATTCTGAGTTAATTCTTCAATATAGTAATAATTGTCTATATCGATCATTTTTATTCATTTCTCTTATTTCTTTTAACAAAGTTATCACTCTATTTTTTAAATCTCGTGCTACATAGTATGTGCATATTAACTGGCAAATCGTTTTTGTTGTTATATGTTGTATGTTAATATAATGTATATTGATTAATCAATAAAGAACATTGTAACTAAGCTATTGTTAAGAATGTAAATCATATGCAATTCGGGCGTGTTATAAAAAAAGAAAGAGAAAATCAACCTGGCAACCCTGACAATTTAATGAATGTCGAGGGGGAAGAAGCTTGAGCTGTCATGACGTTTTACTGAGCCTCATGCTGCTATTCTCCATTATATATAAACAATAAATAATAACATAGATGAGAGGCAGAAAATTAACTGAAATTAATGTCAGGAAATTATATATTTTTAACTAATAATAATTATACGAGGACTTGAGCCCTTTTTGTTTACATTTTATTTCCTTTATTAACCTTAATGCATGTATTCCTTCATGCAAAATCTTTACTATCAGGTAGATGTTATCCCCTTAGTAATAAAGGAAAAATGATAACAGCTTTGGAAAACAAAAAGTACTGTTCGAAGATCCAACTCCACAAAATCTCGCACGCGGCGTGTTGCATATTATTTACATTCCTAGCTATTGTTGAATCCACTGATATATCGTTGAGTCTACTAATTCGACCAATTTTAGGCGGTTTTAGACGAATCTGTAATCGGTCATAGCTCCCGATTATTACCAATGTTTCCCCCCCCCCTCAAATTTGTTAAAAAAATGAGATTATAAGAATTAAAATGCATATACATTGGAAACCAAAACCTTGGCAATCAATATAATGGAAGATATATGAGATTACCGCTAACTGTCTTTTACTATTAAAAAACCAAAAAGTGGCATATGTTAGGACAACCCCGACCATCAATAAAATGAAACTGAATCAACAATTTGAAAATTCTTTGAAGAAAAGTTCTAAGATGTTATTTCTCCAAATCTTGGCAGATGATACATATATTGCTGTGATCTTTGCTATAGCGGTGAGAAAATTATACTGTGGCTGAAGCGGCCATATTTAGGCCTTTGTGTAGTTACCTTTACTCTGGGGTCTCAAAGGTTGATTTTTAAAAACAAAAAAAATAATAATAATATGCCTTATTAATCGGTTTTTTAGCCTATTAAATAATAGGTATCGGTCAAGTATGTACATCTACATATATCTTTATGACTTTAAGGCATAAATTCTTCAACTAGGTAAATCATGGCTAATTAATCAATAGCTTAATGGCCAAAGGATCATTTGAGTCTTTTATACATACTAATAACTATTAATATTATAAAACATTTAACTTTTGCTCAAGGAAGTAACTCTACCAAAATCATGACTGAGGCCTAAAAAACACTTGATTTTTTTATATCATAGTCACCAAAATCTGACAAGTTTGACTGTTACAAATGTCTTCTATTCAAATAATAATGATACCCTTGTACGTTTTTAAGCTTTTACAGCTTCGTCTAAAGGTCAATCTATGCGATTCCACCCATGATAACTATGAATACTCTCTGATATATTTTATAAATTGATCTTATGAAATTGATCCTGATCTTCGTTTGAATGGCTTCAATTAGTTCTATCTTTATCATCGATCTCGAGTTGGTGGATTTTGGCTTATTTAAGACATTATTGTTATTTTTGTATCTCTTAAAGTGTTTTTAAAATCTTTGAATTATATTTAGCCCTGTGTTCTTTAGCCAAATGATAATTATACATTTCTTAATTTTGTTAAAGCTGTATTGTTGGAGATAATTTTGAAAAAAAAATTGTGAAAATTAAATTGACCTATAGGATGTGACCATAGGGAATGTGTGAGATATTTAAATATAAAAACATTTCAATGTATTGTATATTCATTAAATGAGCTGTAATATAATTTTTTTCTTATGTTTTTCCTAGGAAGAAGATGAAGAGGATGAGGATGATGAATCTGAACAATCATCTAATTCCGTTAAATCTAATAAATGGCAAAAAACTGGTAAGTGGGCGCCGCCTTTTAATTGCTGTGCTATATTCAATCATGGATATTATTTGTTTCCTTGTAACAAATGCATTTACGATTTTTATATTTCTTTTTTTTTGTATGAATTAGTTGCTAAGGACTTATTGGAGCTCTCTCCTCGATCTTTGGAGCGTCGTCATTCCATTTCACTCTGTATGTCTCCAAGTCGTCGCAAAAACTCATATTCATCCTCTGTTTCTTCGGACATGTCCAAGCCAACTGTTTCTCAACAGAATTCCATTAATGATGAGGAGGATACTTACTATACAAATGAATCTCCTTCTTACGAGAATGGAGGGAATCTTCGTACCTGTGAACTTCATTTAGATGAAGTAGCTCACATTAGATCCGTTTTAACGAAGGCGGAACTAGAAACTTTGCCTATGGATAACAATATTAGGTCGAATGTTCAACGTGGAAAAGTGAGCTCATGTTTTCATTAAAGGAGTTTAAATAGGTTAAGGGATTCTTAGTAGTATTTTTTCCCCTCATTCCATCCTTCTATTTCTAGGGATTTTTTGTTAATGTATGTACTTTTTTTTATACATATATGTACTCCTTCACGGAAGACTTGAAATTTAGGTTGTCAAATGAAAGTGACCTTCAAAACTATATGAAGCTTGCTTTTCGCAATTGAAATAAATATTTTTTTTATCTTCTTTCTCAATTAAGACTAATTTCATGCTAGATTATTTTAATATGTATACTTCTATATTTTTAATGTATTTCTAAAAAAAAATTATTTGGATAATGTATTTTGTAATACATTTTGTTTTCATTTATATTTAATACATATTATTCTACATAGGTATGCTATGTTTGTTTAAAAACTAAATTCGGCCTCTTTTATCGAGGACAAAGATGTGATATGTGTAAACAAATGGTCTGCGCCAACTGCTACTCTAAGGTATACTCTTAAATTATTTTAATCAAACATGATTTTATTCAATTATTCATATCCGATTTTCAGACTCGAATTCCAACAGATCATTTCAAATCAACACCTGTTTTTACTTTGAGCCCTTCAATTCAGGGATCCTTGGAATCATATTCAAGCTCCTGCAACAATAGTTTCGCTTCTCTTCCACCCACTGTGAATGCAGGAACTCGAAAAATTTCTCCTCCATGTTTTATAAATAAAACTGTTGGCTCTGCTCCTTCATCCCCAGAAAACTCTCGTAAAGGGATGATCTCTACGATTTCAGAAACCGTTGGCTCCTCCACTGCCAATTCTCGTCAAAAATACGCAACTTTACCTAAGAAGTAAGTTAGTAATTTATATTTTTATATCAACGTTCATTATTCATTCCCTTTTTTTAATGTAAAGTAATGGACGAAGAATAAGCTCTGTTGAAGCTCGTGAGCTAGAAAGAGAAAGGTTGGAAGGACACTTGCTCAACATATGTGCAGATTGTAAGGATATGGTGCTACAAGTAAGTCGTTTCCCAAAATTTTCTGCATTTGGCAGTATTTATTTTGATAAATAATTCATTTTTAGGTCATCCGAGCCTCATCTAACCGTCGTGTTCAGCAAGGTTTAAATGGTGTGGCATAAAATTACACATATTTCTTGCACAAGAACAAAGCTAGTAAAAAAGAAAAGAAAACTAACTTATATATATTTTTATTATTATACTTTTCTCGCATATTTTTTATATAAGATTTCTTAAATGTAATATTAAATTTTGACTATGTATAAAAAAGTAAAATTTTCCCATCCGTACATGCATTAGTCAAGACGAAGAAGAAGAAGAAGACAAATAGTGTGTTTTGAACCATGTTTTTAATACTATTTTATATAGAATTTCTTATCTCTAAACACTGACAATATATGGAAAGACAAATTAATTTACTGCCCTATTTTGATCAAGATATTATCCTGTCATTATTGTATGAACATAAATATATACCCTATATATATTTCTTTCTTAAATGTATGTATCTCTAATAATTGTGATGAGCTGTTCAACCTTGAGGAGGGTATCAATGTGCATATTATGCTTTTGCTGGGGTGTCTTATTGAGAGAGATATTAAGATTAAATTCGAGTGGTCTTCCTTTTATTTGGTGTATATAGTGCGTCTGTATTCCCCCTTGAGCAATTCTAACTGGTGAATAAATCATAATTTGAAAGCAAGTTTGAGTGTTGTAAGCCTTTATTATCATCATATTCTTTATGTACATTATAAAGTGTGCTGGTAAAATATGTATGTAGGTATGTAGAATTATCATCTCTGTTAAATGTATTAACAATAAAAAGATAAAAAGTGAATAATGCCATATAAAATAATAGATGTAGCTAGAATAGGTATTCATTCAAGTAGGAAGAGATTGGTATATAGTTTCTTTTTTAGGTGCGTGGAGCATACTTTGAAAAGGGGGACATGGATGAGTACTCATTGATAGGAAGGACCGCAATTTATTCATTTACTGTCTAGGGATTTATCTTGATTTCTTTTACAATTCTTGGTTTAAACGATTATCTGATTTCCATACCTACCGTATGGAGAAATGATTTAAAAAGACAGCTTACTCACGAAGCTCTAATACTAAGACTTATCAAATGTAATACAACTTGTTTTTGAGAGGATCTTACTGATCCTAAATACAGCCATTACTCATAAATACCTAGTTTGTATGGGTAAAATACCTTTCTATCTTACTACATACATTGGTTGAAGTAGCGTTTTGTGATAGTTATTTTATAATCAACTAACTAAACGTGATTGGGGCTTATAAACTTCTTTTTAGGTAGTTTGAGCAATGGTTATGAGAAATGTGTACCAAAGTTTGGGCTTTTGTTGAAATAATTGAAAAGGTAGATAGATATACAAGACATGTCACATGTGTTCTTATGTCGTCCGCTTACAATTTCTTTCTTTCCTCCAGTGTACTGCATCACAAATCGTGTACTTCGTCATTTGCCGTACAAGTACACACTCAATTCAATGATTGACATCCTTTGAGTTTGACAAAATATTTCATCTCTTACTTTTTAGTCTACTTGAAAAAATGTATGGTGCTCATTGGGAATATCGTGACAAAAGGCTGGATAATTGGTCCCTTATGTTCTCAATTTGGCCAACTTTGATCCTTTGCACTCTCTACTTGTATTTTGTGTATTTTTGGGGAAAGAATTTCATGAAGGACAAGAAGCCTTATGAATTTAAAGGACTTATGAACCTTTACAATCTGACTCAAATCTATGGAAGCATGTACATGTTCATCAATTTCCTCAAGGGAGGATGGTTTGTTGATTATAGCCTGAGTAAGTAAATGAAAATATCACAAAATATAGTGTTATATATTTCAATTTGATCCTTTGATTGTATACAATGATAGTCTGCCAGCCTGTGGACTACAATTCTGAACCCGGTAGTAAGGCGATGCTAATGGTGAACACTTGTTACATCTGTTACCTAAGTAAGTTATTGGATTTGTTGGATACCGTCTTTTTTGTATTTCGGAAAAAGAATAATCAAATAACATTTTTGCACGTTTTTCATCATGTGTCAATGCCTATATATGCATGGATTGAAGTTCGTTGGTTACCGGGTGGTCATGAAACCTTTGGACCCTTAATTAATTCTTTTATTCATTTTCTCATGTACACTTATTACTTTTTATCCTCCTTGGGTCCATCGATGCAAAAATATCTCTGGTGGAAACGCTATTTGACACAGTTGCAAATGATCCAATTTGTAGTGGTTCTAATAAAAAGCTGTCTATTAGTATTTGGGTTTGTTGAATGTGGATATCCCTGGCAGTGGTCTGCTATTACAGCAGGGTTCATGGTTGCTTTTTTTATTCTATTTTTTCAATTTTATGTTCAATCATATCTCGATAAAACTGCCAAGAAAAAAATGAAGTAAAAATGCTCACTACAATTGTTTTATATTTAATAAATTTGATGGGATTTTTCTAATACTCTTCTAGTTTTATTGAATTGATGACTATTGACTAATCTGTAGAATTGACATTTTTCTCCTCATAATAAAACTTAGTCTTAATATAATTTATATTACAACAGAAAAATTCTATTTTGGAGGTATAAATACACTAGAATTCTCATTTGTAGTACCAATTGGAGATTTTAATTATGATCAGATATTCAAAAAAGGTAGCATTAAGATTTCATAAATATTATTGTACAAAACAACATCAAAATATATTTGAAACTGATAATAACTATAGCTCATATTTTGGAAAAAGATCAGAAATAATAGCAAGCTAGTTGTATATAGTCAATTGTCCACAACAGCAATTATGATATATCGTATACTTAATGTTAGTATTGCACTTTATTTTATATCAGAGCTCACTTTCTTCGTGGTAACCTTTCTTTAGTTGTCCTGCTTGTCTCCAACAACAACGTTCCTATTTTTTAAATCAAAATTTGATGAATCAAATATGGAGACATTTAAATATTTGATAAAACTCTGGTGGGTCTTATGCAATATCCATATTCCTGCAGAGATCCGTTCAAGTCATGAGTATTTCACCGTTTATGTCGAGGGACCAACAGGAAGTGGAAAATCTACATTTATTGAAATGTTTAATGAACGTCCAGATATTCATGTAGTTCAAGAGCCAGTAAGTTCATGGATGAATGTAAATGGTACAAACTTATTTGAAATGATGTATACTGATCCAAAACGCTGGGCCGGAACATTTCAACTCCATGCATCCTTGTCTAGACTTCGATCTGTTGTGGAACCCCTTCCTCATCGAAAAAAGATTCGTATATTAGAGAGATCTATTTATAGTGAAAGATATTGCTTTTTGGAATATTTAATCAAAAATCAAATAATGAAAAGGCCAGAGACAGCTCTAATGGATAAGTGGTTTGATTTTATGGTCAATAAGTTTGAAAAAAACATAAAGCCTGATCTAATAAGTATTTATATATAAATATCGTTGTTTGATTTCACTCTAATTTTTAATAAATTTCATTTAGTTTATCTTCGAGGTGATAATGAAATCTTCAAGAATCGTATTCTTAAGAGAGGACGTAAAGATGAGCTACCCTACATCAAAGGAAACGTTTTCGATGAAATTCATCGTCGTCATGAGAACTGGTTATTTCATAGGAACTCAACGTTCCCAGTGCCAGCAGAGGTTTTGATCCTTGATGCTAATATTAATATTGACGGATTTAAGGAGCAGGCCAAGTTTATCGAAAACCGATTTCTGCCTCGTTACTATACACATGAGGAAAAATTGTGTTAATAATATGTCAAGTCTGTAGATGTATATTTTAGATCTTGATTTGGATTACAACAATTAATAAAATCATTATTGTAGAAATGCTATAATCAATTAATACAAGCTTATTTGCGTTAAAAAATTGATGAAAATAAAAAAATGATTGATTTTAAACATGTAATATATATGTTATCTGTTTAGCTGGTAACTGGAGATAGTAAAGTTATTTTCAAAGTCATTTCACTAGTTTCAAATTATAATAAAACAATCCTCCAATAATCCCGATGATACCAAAGCTAACAGTCCAGCCTATTATTTTTATATTACTTATTTTTTTCTTCATTGATGCTCTATCATTGGCCTTAGGAAAAGGGATATCTGGAATGGGAAGATCCAAAAATTTACAGAGAGGCTCCCATCCTTGTCGGACATCAAATACCAAAAGTTGCTTCTCTGGAACATTTTTTTTCACCTCTTCAATCCATTTATCAAAATATACTTTAGAAGCCTCCGGACCAGATTTATTTGCTTCTTTAAAGCTCATAGAAAACCCTGGAATAATTTGTCCTCCCATTCTTTCGGCTACCTATGCGGGGTAAATAATGTAACATAATAATGCTAAGAAGTTCATATCTGAATACAAGCGAAATACCTTATAGCGTTGAGCTAATCCGGTAAGGTAATAGATCCAGGGTGTTCTTGCATTTTCATGATTGTTAAAAATAGTCGAGTAGCAAGACTCATGCCAGCTTTGAACGTCCCTTATAGTAAGAACAACTTTTGCTTCGGGATAAGTTTCAAGAAGTTCTTTATAGAAATAAGACGCAGGATAGTCAACGGCACATCGAAATCCACCTTTATCAAAGAGTTTATACCAATCCTCCTTTGTAGTCTTCCCTATAAATAATAAGTAAATTTAAAACACTATATATTTCATATTGATTTCAATGCATTATATTAATACCAATATCCAAATTATTTCAGTACAAGTTACGGCTATTATTAGTTATGTCCAAATTATGTAAATTAGATATTTTTTTTTTTTGCATTTTTTTGCATTTTGAGATCTTAATTGCATGATGTCCATTATTTTTGCATTCTGAAGCAAATAAGCTTTTTGAGGATGTTTATCTTGCTCAATACCTCTCTTTGATCAAGATTAACTTCAAAATCCTGAGGAGGGCTCGAAAAAAGACTGCCTTTTGTTCAAGCCTTTCCACTGTTCAGACGACCTATGGGAGCTTGACCATCCCCAAGTTTGCCAACAAGCTGAAAGAGATCCTAAAGAAGATCCCAGCCTAAGAGAAGATGAGTAAGATTGGCTTAGTACTCTGAGGGGAGAACGTGCCTGGCTTGAAAGAGGACCCCCACATTATAACAAGCTTCAACTGCGCCCCCTTAACATCTGTAGACTGTGAGAGAGTATTCAGCATCTTCAAGGACCTCCTCACCAACAAGAGGAACATGCAACAGTAGGACCACCTGAGGGAACAGATGATTATTCAGTGGAACAAGGCTTGCTTGAATAAAAAAGTGTACATTCAGTGGCATTTCTTTACCAAAGTACACTGTTTTGCTGAATTTATTTGCATTTTTGGCCTTTTTTCTGCATATTAGCTCCACAAAGTATTTTTTGTGTAACAAAATTTGATTTTTTTAAATTAGGTTTTAATGGTTATTTTGTACTTGTTTTTATGTCAAATAACATACAACTTTTCCTTCAAAAAGAAAGAGAAAAAAAAAGGCCCAAAATCAATAAGTAATTAGCCAAATCTTTCAAAGTATAGAAATAGAAAGTTGTCCACTCATATTTATAAACTATATTAATTCACTTTCTTATTATTAAAAAACATACTCTTTTATCTTCGGATTTTAATAGTTTTTGATCTACCTAGAAAAAATTTCATCAGTTTGATGGGATAAACCTTTCTAATTAAATTAAATTTTGAAATGAAAAAAAAGACCCTTAATATAAAACATAAGTACTTAAATTAAATGACGCTTTAATATTTGTTTTTGAATGACATAACAACTTCAAAGGGTCGATTCCTTTTAAACGATGAAAAAATATCAATTCGTATTATTATTCGAATAATATCAGTACCAAAATATTTAATCTAATAAAAATAAAATGAACCGAACAAAGTCATGTTTATTTTATTTTGCTTTGATTAGATTTCTTAAGACAGTTGATAAATAACATCTAAGTATTAATAATTATAATTTATTCATACATAAATATAATATCAAATGAAACTGTGTTTTTGCATCAAAATTATATAGTTAATATTATCATAGTTTCATTCAATGTATGTATCTACAATCTACATAGACGGTCCAACATGAATTCATACTCAGAGAAAGAAATGAAGGCAAAAGAAGTAAAAATAATTTTTTTTTGTTTTTTTAAAGAAAATTGGTCCTGTTGGGGGAGGTGAGAGTTGGATAGATGTAGTTGGTAGGAAGGGGGAGGGGGTAAGAATAATCTTTAATGGTCAGTTGCAAAAATTATATCAACACCGCTGACTAAACCTAATCAGAAGCACACACATATAATTACCAGTGATGTAAAAAACGGCGATTTTTAAGCGTGCGAGTAGCCCCTCCCGTTTTTACATCACTGGTAATTACTAGGAACGTAAATAATATGCAACACGCCGCGTGCGAGATTTTGTGGAGTTGGATCTTCGAACAGTACTTTTTGTTTTCCAAAGCTGTTATCATTAGGAATGTAAATCATATGCAATTCGGGCTTGTAATAAAAAAAGAAAGAGAAAATCAACTTGGCAACCCTGACAATTTAATGAATGTCGAGGGGGGAAGCAGCTTGAGCTGTCGTGACGTCTTATTGAGCTACAAGCTGCTATTCTCCATTATATATACAACAATAAATAATAACATAGATGAGAGGCAGAAAATTAACTGAAATTAATGTCAGGAAATTATATATTTTTAACTAATAATAATAATTATACGAGGACTTAAGCCCTTTTTGTTTACATTTACTTTGCTTTATTAACCTTAATGCATGTATTCCTTCATGCGACATCTTTACTATCAGGTAGATGTTCTCCCCTCACTAATAAAGGAAAAATGATAACAGCTTCGGAAAACAAAAAGACCTGTTTTAAGAGCCAACGTCATGACAGCTCAAGCTGCTTCCCTCTCAACATTCATCAAATTGTCAGAGTTACCAGGTTGATTTTCCCTTTCTTTTTATTTTACACACCCCATTTGCATATTATTTACATTCCTAGTAATTACATGTAGTACATCCTGGCATTTTCCCTCTTAAACAAAAAGAAAAGTTAGTGAGAACATAACCTCTTGATTTTGAAGAAATACAGAGTTCATTGAAATATATAATTTTTTCCATTGCTCCAAATCGTCGTGATTAGCAAATTCACCGCTAGAGTTCCTTCCAGGAAAAAATGGATAAAAACAAACCATACACATGATTTACATATGCAATAATATAACATTTCTACTTGATATTTTGAACGGTGATATAGAAAATTAACGGTCAGTTCTAGATTTTACCCTTCAAACTCCTGTAATTGCCTACGTATGACGTATGTATTTACGTTTGAGTATTGAGTAATTACGTTTTAAATCGGTGAGAGATAAATAAATCAGTTACATAAAGTTACATCACATTAATATATACAAATAAGTTTGTAGTTACGTCAGCCCTCTACATAGAAAAAAATGTTATTAAACATGACTAGATATTTAATTTAACACATAAGTATGTATTTTGAAAAAGGAATAGCTTCAATCAGTATCAAAACTTATGGTAAAACCTTTGATTCCTTCAATCCATAATTCGAGATTATTATTTAATATAACAATTTATAAACTTATTTACATAGTTTATGTGAAAGATTTTCCGCCCCGTGCTAGAGTTGACAAAAACGTTACGTTTGATTTTTTTTTTTGAAATTACTGATTTTAGTGCGTATTTTAGCTCTAAAAATGGAGTTGTCAGATTAATTTCTTTTAAATACCAATTATTCTGTTTGAATCAAAGCTTTTAACCGACTTTGAATTTTAATAATCGATCTATGTATGCACTAAAGGAGAATTGATACATTTTTTTGCTTTTTCTTGCATAAGTACAAAAATATGCATCAATTTCACCCGTTTGTAAATCAATATCTTGGATACAATCGATATTTGGGACATTTAACAATGTGTGCAAGATAGAGGTCGGTAATTTTTCTAGTCAAATGTATCAATTCTCCCTCATGGTAGGAAGAGTTGATACATTTCAATGTGTACCATTTCAAGAGCTATAAAAGCAAAGAGAAGTATTTATGTAATTATACCTTTTTATAATATACATGTATAATAATATTTATTATTTTACTTTTTTTCGTTTATGGATTATGTTGCTGTCTCTTTTGTCTCTGCTCCTTTTGTGCATGAAGTTCATTACGTTTCCACACTAGTAGCTTACTACAGTAAACACAAAAAAATATTTTCACTAATTTAATCATCTTTAAAAATTATTTCTAATAGATAAGAGGGAGATTACACCTGTATCAAATATTCTTTTTCAACTTTCCCTTCATTAGCTTTTTGTTTATTTGCTTTGTTTACAAAGGTATGTGTTATATATAGCTTAAAGTATTTGTATGGATTTTTAGTTCTTTTCATGTGTTTTTACAAAGAATAAAAAATTTCTATGAAATCCTAACAATTTCACTAGAAACTAGAATTCTTACTTCGATTTTCTTTTTTACTTTTTGAGTTCAAAATCAGTTTTTTTAAAGAAAGTTTGTACTTATTATTTTATCCTTCTCAATGTGATGTACAATGAAGGAATGTATAGCTATCTATCAATGGGTGAATCCACTCATGAAAATATTCATTGATAAGAACTAGAGAGGGGGTTCTATCAACTCTCTCGCCGTATTTTATGTTAATGTCATTTCATCAATGCTAAATGTAGGAACATGAAATCTGTAGATACAAATTCAAATATCCTAATATACGTGAAATCGAGCATTCATATATTATATATTTAAAAGTAAAGAAAGTTGCAAAACCTTCCCGATAAGGAGTATGAACGTTGTTTACTTTGTAGTTTGACTACTAAGATTCCGAACTTCTGCGCCATCTTGCAACTTTGCTTTGCCCAATTGGCTATGAGGGTATGATGTCATGAGGGTTGTTTGTTTGGTGTTTACAATGGATCTGGATTTCTGCGCCATCTTGCGACTATGAATGTTTTGTGAGTTTTCTCAGGCCCAAATGAAATAATTTACTCCAAGATAACAAATTTTTATCTTCAAAAAACTGTAGCTTCTTCCAGCTTTTATAATTGTAAACATGAAAAAAGATATGAATGTCGAACATTTAAAGATATTTTCAAAATTATGTATGCATATATATTTATCATATCTGGGTTGCTGGATACAATTTATAAGCAGTATTGGTTTGTTCCGCATAACTTTGTTATATGTTATTGTACTGTTATTACTTTAAGGAGTAACGAGTAATGTACAGAATACATAATAAGTAATATATGTAACTAAACTACTTTTACAAATTAAGAATTTGTTGTCAAAATGTGTTGTTTTGAAATAACTTTTTTTTTAAAAAAAAAAAGAAAAGAAAATCATTAAAAATAGGAGGGATAATTTTTTTTTTTTCAATTCTAGAAAATTGTCAAATTTGTCGACAAAAATTTGTTCTTTTGATACAGAGTAAGAACGAATTCTAGCATACCACACAAATCAGAAAATATTTATAGTATAAATTTCATTTTGATTAATGTCATGTTTTCTTTTGCCAATTAATAATTCAAAGTTTCATCAGTCAATTACTTAATAAATCAAACTCGGATTATGTGATCGTAAGGATATTGTTCTACATAAAGAATACAAAGTACGCACAAATTTAATAGATGAGATTGAATTAATGCTAATACTTTTACTTCAAAGTTGTGGTTAAGTTAACAATATTACATTTCAATTGAGTAACATGCAATACGTAACTTATTATCTTATTAAGTAATATGAGTGACCCAACACTGTTCATAAGTGGGGAGAGGCGGTTTTGCATATGTTAGGTCATATATTAACAACACAATCATTACGCAACTTTTACTTTTGATTGTTTTTCAATAGGTGTGCGAGGGGGGGGGGGAGTATGGGCCCTTATCCCAATGGCGTAGCTAGAACCAGGTTTGCACGGGAGCTATTTTGTGATTTGAAAAAATCTGGGGCACAAAATAATATAGATCTTCTGATTTAATTATTAAATTTTTTTTAGAGGGGCAAAGCGCGGCGTGTCACCTCTCAGCTACGGGATGTAGCTTTGCCCTATTGTTCAAAATCCATTGCTATTTAAGTATTTATCTTAATATATATAAAACATTAGACAAAAAGCTTCCGCATGCATATGCTTCTATGCTCCTTTCACTAACAAACGTACAAGTATTTAATTATTTTTGGATTCCTCAGATACCCAAAATTAAAATGGTTAAACCTGGTTTTCCATTTTTGTTTGTCAATTTCTAACAAAATGGTCATAAATAATTATATGAGCAAAATGTGCTTAAAATTATTGTCTTATTTTGAGTTGCAGAGCAATAAAAAAAATTCTAATTTATAAGTCAAATTTTGGAATTTTCCTTTAGTTTTTGTAAAATAAAAATTGAAAATGAATAATCTTAAAAACAAGTAACCATGTAAAACAAATCATATCATACCTTTAACATGGTTCTACAAGCTAAGTTTGTAAATAATTTTTTTAAATAACTAAGTTTTGAACGGTTTTGTGTCCAAATTTCTATGATTAATAAGTTCATATTTAAACAAACAAAGTCTATGAATTAATAAAATAATTAATATTGTTAGTTTAAGTTTCTACTTTAAAAAAATCAGGGTCAAAATTAAATTTGGCATTCAAAACCTCAAAAGTATCAAAAGACAGACTCAAATATTGAAATATATTTTAGCTCCAAATTAACAGGTTGATAGACAATCAAGTTTATTTGTTCTTGTTTTTCATGCCAATAAACAAGAAGAAGCAAGAAACAGTTAAGAGAGAACCCAACCTGTTTACTAATGTGCAGAGAACTTTTTTTAAGGGAACATTATAAAAGGGCTCTATATTTATTGACATCAAACGATATCTTTAACTGTCCTTAGCCACAAATTATCCTTGAGTTTTACAACAGTCATCATATCTTGTCATTAGGTCTAGGTAATCAATTATAATACTAAATTTTACACTATTCCGTTTACATGTCTTCACTTTTGATTTCCATTGAAAAGTTTTTCAAGTGTTTTCTTTTCTTTTAAAAAAATATAATTTAAAATCAGGACTTTAGATGTCTATCTTAAATTCACGTGCAAAGAACAGATATTATTGTAGTAATGCATATATTATCGACTCGATAGAATTGAAACTAAACATTATTTTTAGACGTAGGAGACATATTTATGACTTATAGTCCCATTAATTTCCTTTAGTCTAGGTATAACTGACATATAAATCCCTTACACGAAAGAAAAGGCAGAAGGAATTCACTGAATAAATACATACATTATGTACTTGGTATATTTAATGATGTTTTTATAAATTGAAATAAAATTTAAAAAATATGAATAGTTTAACTAGTCTTCGAGACTTTGTTTTGCCTTTGTTTTTAATCTTAATTTTCTTGTTTTTGAATTAAATTAAATGTAACCTTTCTTCTTATGAAAGATGAATACATTCATTGTAATCTTGAAATATATTCTATTTGTATAATTTTTTTATTGGACGATACAACTTTTAATATAAATGACCTAGATATAACAATTTTAAGGACCATAGATCTTTTATATTCTACCTTATCATGTAATGCACATTTTGAATAAAATATGTTAAACTGCAATATTAGTTACATATTTAAGCCATATAATTTTGATGATACATTTTAAAGGCCATTATTTTAATAGTAATTGAAGCTTATGTTGAGTGTTTATAAATTGTATGAATGCTGCAATTTTTTTATTTTTTTACTTTTTATTTTGGAATAGATAAATGAATCCGAATCCTTATGGACTCACTTATTTGTTGCATAATAATAATAATCAAATCTTCAAATAACAAAAAAAAATTATTTATGATTATTTAGAAATTTATTGATCAACTCAAATTATAGTCAATTCGACTTTTTTGGTGAGTTGTTTCAATTCCTCCATGAGATAAATATATAGCAATGTTGAAGTTATTATTTGTAAAAGGGTTAAATACGTAGGAATTACGTCAATGATTGTCCAAATTATTTTTTCTTTAAACCATTGATTAATTCAGCATGAGAAAAATAACAAAACTTTCATGGCCTCAAGATGAACTAAGTTTACATTGTTATACTAATGAACCAATTAAGTAAACAAGGCTTTGGTTCTATTATAGAAAGCATTAACTTTTAATCTGGGAACTAAGTATGTTGGTATTTTCCAAGTCAAAAATATTTGTTATAAGTAGTTTCTATTCTAAGAATATCTTGTCTAAAGATAAATTAACTCTGTTATACCAAATATTTCATTAGAAAAGTTAGACCAAAATCTCTTCCCAATTATTTACTCATCCTTTACTACACAATCCACTCAAATACTTTCTTCATACATATTGTATATAAGCTATGATTAAAGATTTTTGAATGACATTTCCCTCTTATTTGAAAAGAGTTACACACATGTGAAATATATAAAATATTAACATAATAAATCCAAAATTAGAACAAAAGGTTTAAAAACATGGATAATTTTAGAGAAGCATCCTCAAAGGAGATCATAGGCATAGATAAGATTATATGTATTTAAATTTGTAGCTCTTGCTCTCAGTGCCAACTGCTCCCCTGAAGCAGACTATCGAAGGTAACATAAGTTCTACCAAGAAAGTATAATACAATTAAACTGATCAAAACGAGTGTTATAACTCTACCCTTTTTAGAACTAGATGTATAAGTAACAATTGTGTTGATCTAAATACTCTTTGTAAAATATGTGCATCACCATTGAAATAAAATTATGTAAGGATACCATATTATGGTTCATTATTCTTAATATATGAACTTTACTTTTTATAAAATTTCACTTATTGGTATTTTTAATGAGCCTCACCAAAACAAGTTTTGATATACATACATATTTTTATATATACACATCTGGCTTGCATATGTTACTTATTTTTGCAAGATCATTCTGTGTCATTTTTTTTTATTCTACCAGCATTACCTTTTTTATTATATTACTTAGTTTCAAATTTATTAACTTTTGTGATAGGAGTAAAAAAACTAAAAATATAATACAGAACTAGCAAACGTAATCAAACAAGTATTTCTATAACAAAAATGAATGTATAATTTATCTGTCAGTACGTTATTTTAATAAAACGAAAGTTCACGATTCAGTTTTTTAATCAAAGACTAACTTTGAAGATCATAAAACATTAATACATAATTTCGACAAAAATAACTTTTAGGTACAGTGAAGCCAACTTTACATCAGATTATTGGGATTTTTTAAGCTCCACAGGTTGTAAAATTTAGTTTTCTTGTTAATACTTTTCGTTAAAATTGGAGTTTTGGAATTATTAGGGAGCATTGTAAAACTTAAACCCAAAGTTTTTAGCATTCTGCAAATAGGTATTTTAACATAAAAGACTTGGCCCAGCCAGTGCCAATTCTTAAATATACAAGGTATCAAATCTCTTTAGGTAGTTTAGACTAATCAAGCAGGAATTGTGATGGAATTTTTTTTAAAGACATGATTTTTCAACTTTTTTCAAATAGAATTACATTTTATTTTTGTTATTTTTTTTAGAGAAATATAGAAAATTGTTTTGCACTATTTGTCCCACATTAAACTTATATTTTATGAATTTATATTAAGAACAGGTAGCACAGGCAGGATGTAAAAGGAGGAGTTGTCTGAGTGAAAGAGGACAGTTGGTCACCCTACTATAATAAAAATAGTACTTTGTAGCCTCTACTGTGTGATGAATAATAAAAATCTCACCAGATATAGCTTTATGCCAGTGCTCTGCGTCCTTGGAATTTCCTTCCATGAGGAAAGACATCATATGATAACAAGGCCCCTCTGGATACAAAATCTCCAGGGCCTCTTTCATAGACAAGGTTCCCGTCCTTGGCAAACCAGCACCAATCACAGCCAACTTCATGCTCTTACACTGATGAAACTATTTATACGATTAAAGAAATAGTTTAATTCTATAGATTGATAGTAGAATAACACATATCACATATGCAACAAACGAGTAGTGTATTCATCTATGACTTATGAGTCTATTACTACTTGCACGCCAGGATATCTAAAACTCATTTTGTTGTCAGTTGTAGTAGTTCCTGTGCTTGTCAGAAAATAGCGTGCCATATAATGAAAAAGAAATACTTTATCTCTTGAAACAGCCTTACATATTCGTCCCTTATTATACAATATAATATATTATATTATATCAAAGTGAAAAGCGTTGTCCCATGACGTCATCATTGTGGAAACGGGCCATCTTGGAGACATAAACAATCAATTTTTACAGGAAAAAAAACTTTATTTCTTTTTAAATATGAAAAATGGTGAATTGCTTCCTCACATTTTTATGTCACGATAGCAGCGGTAAAGTCTTACACATATATCATCTATTGGAAAAAACATATTTGTAATATGTGTATCAAGTGAACAAGAAAGCAAGTTTGTTTTTAAATATTGAAAGGAGAAAATTCACTTTTAAATTTTTTTACTTCATAAATATAACGGCCAAATATTTTGGAATCATTTTAAGACCTATACTGCACGGTTTTTTGCTGAAATGTCACTTTTAATCGAGAAACCAAGAATTGTTGACTATCCAATGGAGCAATCAGATAAATGTTACGACACCACATGAAGCCGATATAGTCCCTGAAAGAATGTCCTTCTTTTTCGTAGCCACAGAGATGTATGTAGTTGCAGTTGGCTAAAACCAGTTCATTTGTTTAAGAACTATTAATAATTAACTACATCCGCTATCATGCTCACCATGAATCTTATTAATAGTAACTACATAGTCAGAAATACCATATTTTTGATTCTTGATTGTGGCCGGTAAATTTTTCATTATAATAATTATATTGGAATTATTGGAGTCATTATTTAATTAATCGAAATATACTATTGATACCTACGAAAGAGAATGTCTTCAAGAATATGATTTTTGAAATATTTCAGATAAACTTGGTTTCTTGTTGACTTGGCACATGTATTAAAACTATGTTGTTACATCATTATACACTCATTTTTACATAGTGTAGCAGGTAAATTAATTATTATTTTTGAACAAATAAGATATTTTTCTCCAAGAGTTAATTATCAACCTACTTTCCTGGCCCTAATCTACCCAGAACAAAATTAATTGTAAAAGTTTGATCAACTTCATAGGAATTTTAACCACCTATTATAATTATTATAGTTTCGTTTTGGAAAATTTGTCAATTTTATTTGATGAATATATTAATTAAGCGTCGCTTTCGGTTTATTATGTAATCTGTGACGTGAGTGAAAACGTTCTATAATGATGAGTGATAACTGATAAGAGACTAAATAATAAGAACATAAAATACATTGTATGTAACACTGCCACTAGGAGGGAATTGAATCTCCTTTAGGGATAAATACCTAAAATATTTTAAGGAAAATAGTTGTATGCTCTGGAAATATAAAACTGTGTATGTATGTAGAGAATCGATCAACATAATCAATATTATGTATAACATTAATTATATTATTTACATTTAATAATATTAATAAAAGAATCGGATAAATAAATAATACTCATGTTGATTGACCCACTAATCATGCTCAAGTATTCGCATTCATCGGTTATTATTTTTACAATATTTTGCTATGAATATTGAATAAAACCCAAATAGAGTTTTTTAGAGGATTTAAGTTGTTTTTTTTTTTGCATTTTTACGTTATGACTAATCAAAAAGCAAAAGGAAAAATAGATAAGTAATGTCAGGTGGAGTTCTGTTTGGATGTAAACAGAGATATATTTTAACTGAGAAAAAAAATGTATTTTTATCTTAGTTTTAAATTTGGGGATATTTAATTTTTGTCATTTGTAGTAGAAATTGTTATAACCTTATAATAAGCACATTCCGTTTTTGGGTCAATTTTGTTAATAAAAAGTATAATATACTTTATATATCATTAAATTATTTTCCTTTAATTATTATTTGTTTGTACGAAATAATCCAAGTTTGCCAAAAATATTTTTGCACCTTTTTGAATCAAGAAGAGTCTTTTATGGTATAGTGTGTTTTGTTGGTATGACCCCAAATTAAAATCAAGTACTCTTAAATAGTTTGATCACTCTATACTATCGGTTTTCAAATTAAGGGACACACCTTTCTTGTGTGTGAGTGAGTTCTTCAGGGGGGGGGGGGGAGAGCAAACCAGAAAAAAAAATTGTAAACATAAACACTCTTAACTAACAAATGGAGAATCATAGAAAAAGATGTTGAAGGGACTCACTAAGGCTGAGTTGTAAATCCTCAGCTCTGCTGGTATGTAAAAAAAAACTGACATGGTAACTTTGACAATTTTATGAATGTTTGGGAGGAAGGCTGTGTTATGACGTTTTACTATATCAGCTGTTATCTTACTCTTTTAAAGGGGTAGTCATTACAGATATTGGAGAAGGGGGGGAAAGGAAATAAACACAAACTTATATTTATCAAAAGATTATATTATATCCAGAATTCTGAGTTCACTCAATTAGGCTTTTTATTGATTAATAATTATTATTTGTAAAGGGTGTGTATTACTCCATTAAACGTGGTTAGATGATTACTACATGTTATTCCCTCAAAAATTAAGGAATAATGATAATTTTAACTGTTGTACAGATTGTCAACCACTAAAAATATCGCACGAGGGAAAACGCTGAGAATTTACAGCTCTAGGCTAAGGGGCTTACTCTCTTTCACTTTGAAAACACCTGCTCTATACTTTAAATATTAAAATTTTTGTTTTTGTTGGTAAAAATTTTTCTTGATTTTATGAGTATGAAATTTATTTTTGTTAATATTAGGTTTACAAATAAATATAACTTTTGTCGAAGAGTCTTCGTGTAGCTCAAAAAAAAAAAAATAATAAAATGGACACCATGCGTTATTTAATAGTGAATACGTTACTATATAAATGCATAAATACGAGTCTTTCTTTCTAAATTAATGGAGATATTTTTTTAAGAAACAACTTATCAAAGAAAGAAAACAAATTAATAATTAATGTTATTATTATTGGGTTTGAATATAATAATAATAATAACAACTAATTACTATTATTAATAGTTAAATTATTTAAAAAAAAGTTAAATTAATTATTGAACATTTTTTGGTTGCAAATTGAACAATATCCTTGAACAAAATCATAACTTGTATGCTACAGAAATATACTGACGAAATACCTCAGAGCAAAGCTATTAAACAAAATGGCGGAAAAATGATCACGTGAACAATTATTGTTAAAATTTAGTTGACTACAAAGTGACTTTTATGTCCACCAGAGGACCTTTAGTTACCATGAATTATTCGGAAACTAACTATGCAATTTCAATGAATTTAGAGTATTATTAAAATTATTAAGATGAATTCTGATAAGGTAAGAATATACAAGAATATGTATAAGTATTTCAAAAGTGACACCTTGCGCTGAAAAAAGTTGTCTCGTAGACAAAAAATATCCCCAAGCTAACATAGTTTTATAGTTTAGCATCAGGGGCACAAATATGGTCTTTAAATTAGAGGGGGGAGCATATTGGGGTTATAGAAATTGCTGGGCATGGGCCTCCAGAAAATATGTTAGTCAATTAATTTGATGGAAAATATCTTTGTACTTCAGTTATGTCCCTGGAATTTGTCAAGTCTTGTACCTAGATAGGAACAACAAGAGAAAAATGAAATAATTTAATATACATTTAAACTGTATTTCTTTTATCAAGGAAATGTATCTAATGTATGCACTCATAGATTCATTAGTTGAAGGGATTACATGTAATGGATACGAGGTTATGTCTTGAGAAGGAAAATAAGCAATTTATTTTATCAGTATTTTCTTACATTAGATAAAGATGAAAACATATTCTAAAGAAAATTTACAAAAAGGTGTATGCACACAGTATCTATAAGATCCGTATGTGTTGCATGGGCGCAGTTGAGGCTGGGGATGGAGGCAGGGGTGTTGTGAAATATTTTATCTTAAAATTTGTTGTCAAAATGTAACTTATAAAAAAAGCAAGAATAAAGATAATGAGAGAAACACTCTCCTCGTATGAGAAAAGTCAATACTCGCTTCATGAAATATAACACATTTATTTCAACATGATCATAATTGATAATAATAATAATTAATAAATAATAATCATTTTAATGAAAAATCTACTGTGTGACAAGTAATAAGTCCCTATAATGCAATGATTTAAATTCTATTAGATGTTCGATTTATTAATGGTGTAATTTTTTCTTTTTCTAAATAAGATGACTTATTGATATGTATGTATACCGTGACTTATTAAATTATAATAATCCAGTGTTATTTCCATCCTAAGTCTTAGATAACTAATATTAATAAATTAAATAAAATGTTAGCATAATTCATTTTTGTTAAGTTTAATGTCTAGTGTCCCCTACCACAGATTTACAAAATTTGTTACCCTTTAATAATTTTCATTTTTTTTAAAGTGATTTGTTTTGTTTTTTTAGAAAAGAAAATTTTTGATCTTGTTTTTCTTCGAAAACGAAATTTTTCAAAATATCCCATCCGTTGACAATATTCTGTGCACTATTATGAGAGCTACGGACCAACCCTCTGCTAGGCTGTTTCTGCAACAAAACATATCAATACAAAACTGTAATACTAATTAAACTATTTTAAAATAAAGTAGTATGAATAAATTTTACCCACATTTTATTATTGATTCAAAGTACGAACTGGACCTTTGTGAATATCAAGAGGTTATAGCTCTGCTTGCGTATACACACATAGGTCCACATATTATATAAATATGTATATCGAAAACTTCTTTAGTTAAGACTCCTAACTTTGCTAAAGTTTATATGAGCAAAACTATGAACAGTGTACAAAGGAATTAGTCATACAATTTCCATGTAATCAGGGTGATGAAAATATTGATGATACTACGAGCTCTAATAAAAATTGGTTCATATTTTCTTTCATTTTTAATAAAAGTTTGATAGTTGAAATAAGAAATTAAATTAATAAACGACTCGTACATTTTTTCAACTTAAAAGATTAGAAAGTTCCTTGTGAACTTGCAAAAAGCAAATTACGAGGCAATTAAAAACTTTTTTTATGAGTGAACTTTTTGACAAATGAGGTCAACAAATTTTATGAAAGTAAATTCATACTATAGAAATTATCAAATTAACAGACTTCTTTTTAAAAAAAAAATAACTTGATGTCACTTTAACCAGAGGGGATTTTCGTTATTAAAAAATTAAACATACGTAGAATATATGTTACGTACCTTCTTTTTTTTAATGAATGAATCAAAACTTTTTTTGTGCAAATATATATAATGTATGAATCACTATGATGCATGATAGAGTAGTATACTAGGCATGTGTTAAATAGGCACATGCATTTGAATTAAAACTTATTAATTATATACATTTTCGAAATATTCGTATCTGCAAATTTCAAAATTTTGACATTTCTATCCACATATCCACATTTTTAGATATTCTATTTTCTAAAAAAAACAAAAGACATAAGGGTTTATTCATTGATGAGCAAGAAGCTGCGTTTCGTAAGTTTATTTTTGTTATTATTATTGTCATATAAGGTTTTTCACTAGACACTTCAGATGAATATTTAACGAACTTACATTTTATGATGTGATATGAAATACCCTCCCTTGAATTAAGGGAAAAGGGCATACAAAAAGTAAAGGAAGAGGTTGCGTTAATTATTCCTCCGAATCTTTTAGTTAAAACTTCACACGACAATATTAATAGTAAGAAGAGGAATAAGAAAAAAAACTAACGACAAGACGCTGCTTTTAGTGCCCATCAGTGAACCAAGCTTAACTTTTCTTGCAACAAAAACAATATTTGCGTCCACGGAGTATTTCACATTTTATAAAATATTCCCATATTCGAAACTTCATAATTCATGGTACATCGGATTCGGAATATAGTATTAACTACATTATAAGTCGCAGTATTTTTTTTTTAAATTTGCAGGAGTACGAGCAGTGGTGGGAGAATCGGGTGACCAAGGGACCATTGCCCTCACTCCCACTTTTTGACATACAATAACAATGAAAAGTAGCGTAATTATGGTGCCATCCATATGTGTCGTCAGTTTTATAAAACTGTCCCCATATGAAGCTATTTTCTCGCTACTTACAGTGTTATTCCACTAACACAAAATTTATATTGAATTTTGCTGAAATCTGTTCTCTGCTTATCTTCCCCTTACTCGTGTTGTTAACGTTGATTGGTTCAACTGTTGCTCAGTTGTGAACAATTTTTTCTAATATTTAATGAAGAATAATTCTACTGTTGGGAAGAATTGGATAACTATCCTTTGCTCTTATTGGGGTGGGAGGTCGCGAAATACAACATAGAAAGTGACGTTTCCTTGGGACGACTCATTTATAACTTATAAAATACACTATTTGCTTGTTTTTTTTTAATTTCTGTTGAACTCATAACGTCGTCTAAGCAGCAAAAAGTACTGTACCAAGTACATACAAACTTAAACCCTTTTAAAAGCTTATTATGTGTTATTTTTTTCATTCCCAAGAGATGAAAATAAGAAAAGCCAATAAATAACAAATAATACCCTATCTTTTCTCTTATATCACACTAAAATAAAAACAAAATACGCTATATTTTTGTTATCACCAATAAATTGTTATTCTTCTTTCCCTTATCAAGTCATTGCTCCTTATTATAAAAGTTCATAGGCTGAAATCGGGTTAGCTCTTACTAAACCTCTATTAACCATTAATTAATTATCAACTATTAAATGCAGAATAGCTCCAGAGTTGAAAAACAAAATTGTTCTTTTATATTTCTTTTTTGAAGAAAGATTGTAAGATACAATAAAAATAACGAATTGAATAAAAACACTTTTAAATATTCGATACATCACAAGTATATATATATATATATACAAAATGCCCTTTTTACGGTATATGAGGCCGTAGACAAAGATAAATGAACCAATTTTATCATTATTTAGAAACAAGGAAGCAATTACCTGTTGACTTCCGAGAGTCCATTTTCAAAAAATTATGTTTGCATGATCTTTTTTCATAAAAAAGGATTTAACAAATTTATGAATATGCTGTTAATTTGAGTCTTACATCAATAAGACCATAAGCCAATAAGCCATAAGTTTAGATTATTTTGGAGAAATTTTAGCGTATGGTTATGTATGCAGCCTTGTGTGTACATATGTAAATATTTGCAATTCTTTAAGAACCATTCAAAAATTTTACCATTTTCACTAATGCCCCTGTGCAAATAATCAATTTAAACTATTATTCAAATGCATATTAAACTTTTAATTAACCTAGTACATGGGTGAACAATTCTCCAAAAAATAGGTTTACAAAGATAAATACATATTTTAATTCAATTTAAAATGATATTGTACAGAAAATTGTATTATTCTTTTAGCTTTACTAAATTATTAAATAGCACGTTTATATTTTTTAAAATTATAATTAATATAAATATGTTAGTGGAGTAATTTTCTAATTATATTTACTATTATGGGCAGTAACATATAACTCGAATCGCGTAGCTATTTATGTAACTTTGTGGGTAGATTGTAGAAAAAAGTTATAGTCATCATTATAGTCTCATTTACTCCTTGGACTATAGTGTACTGCAATCCCAATCAGGATCTAGTTGTCCTCATTTTAGGATACAAAATGTATATAACGAATATATAATCTTCTCTTTTCTATATAAATGAACCCCCCTCTGTACATCGAAATTACACAAAGGGGGCCTTTAGAGTCCTAAATATATTATACCAAAATAGTACTTTTGTACATGAAAAACAAGCTGGGAGTATTTCAAGCAACCTTTTTGTTATTAATAAACTTTATAATAATGATTAATAGTTATCTTTATTAATTACAAATTTGGTTTTCTGTGTAAAAATTTTTTAATACATAAATACAAATTTTTATCTTTAAAATACAATATTTCACGGTAGAAGCGCTTAATCCATGAGTTTAAATACATAAATTATCCCTGTGGGCTCGTTTAATTAAAACTATATTCATATTCTAAAAACAAATTAGCTGGAATAAAAGGGATTAAACGGTTTTTAGTGATGAAGGGGTAATCCATTATTAATGATTACATAAATAGTTAATGAAAGAAACATTGAATCACCCATATATGTACCTTAAACGATCTGTCATTTGTATAAGATCTATTTGCCCAATATAATTTTTTTTTGCTCAGTACAACATCAGTCAAAACTAGTTATAATTGAAGGAAAATAGGAGCCCTATTTATATTTAACCAACTGTAAACTGCATGTCCTCCTATGAGTGATGATTCCAGAATGTATTTATTATTATTATTATTATTTTGAGGTGGCAGAAGCTCCAAAATATATGTAATTAAATAACTTCTTGAATATTACATGAAATGGATTAATAAGGAATGCATTAAAGAGCTTAAACCCGCAGCTTTCAAACAAGATGTCAAATGCCCGATAAGAATCCTTAATTAAGAAGAAATCGTCTTTTAAATATGTAAATTTTCATTCAATTTCGAGCAAAAATTTGCTAGAAATCAATAACTCACGGTAGAGCTACTAAAAAAACAAGTACAATAGACTGAAGTAGTAGAGGCAAAAGGATTTCAGCTGATTTCGAAATCCTTCTGCGCGCTACTACTTTTGTAACTCTACCGTGAGTCTTTGATTTCTATTGAATTTTTTTCCATTAATTTACTTAAATATATATGAGATCAAAATATTACATATATGTAGCGGCAGTATAAAAAGGTCCTGGATTTTTTTATTTTTTAGCTATTGCAACTTCATACGAAATAATCATGAAAAATATTAAGTCCGAAAATAAGTTTATATCCTGTTGGTAAAAAGTCTGAATTTCTTGATGATCTACCTTTTTTTAAATTTTATTCATACAAAGTCATCATCACCTTCAATACTTCATAAAAAATTGAAGTCGGTTGCTCAATTCAAGTAACAGTGGAACCTTTTTCATCCTTTATTTTACTGTATTTCACTATTTATTATTGTCTGTTTATGTGTGGATGAGTAAGTGAAGGAGGAAAATAATAAACAATTTATTATTAGTGTTCAAATGTAGCGGGAGGGGTGGGGGAAGGGGTCTCCCCATTAATTTATTCTCACAAAAAGTATTCCCAGGACCTTTTTATGCTGCCACTACACATTTATTATATTGTTCTTTTATAAAGAAAGAAAGCTAAAAGAATTTAAAAAATATCCCTCACAATCTCAATTTAAATTGCATTAAAATATTATATAAAATATCCTTATACAACAAATCTTTGGTGAATTGTCCCCTCACGGTTATTATAAATTATAATGGTGAGGTACCATTGCTCATAAGCACTTATTGGCATTCAGCAGAAGATTGTTCACAAAGTATTTTTCTAAAAATTCCTGCCTGTTTTGACAGTAGAGCCTCTCACTAGTTACTAGCTCATCTTAGACTATAAAACCTTTTTGATTCATCTGTACTAGGTCAAGAATAGCAATACAAAACGAAAAAAAGAAACGTTTATTTTTTCAAAAATGGACAGCACTCATTTTCTGCTAGATATCCAAAGTATTGTAGGACCAAGCTATCTTTTGACTTCAAACGATTTTCAAAATTACATTAGTTAAATTATCAACATCTTCAGTAGGTATAACTAATTCTCAATTATAATATCTCTTTAAAATATGTTGTCGTACTTTTTTAAAAATTACTGGAGTTGTAAGAGCCTTTATAAATTCACAATAGCAGTTCCTAAAACGTGTATGTCATGATAATATATTAAAACATTATAAATTAATCAACGTTCACATATTATTATAATATTTATGGTTTTACTTAAAACTCGCTAAAAGGTATTAAAAATTTATTTACACTATATATGTATATTGTGTAATTTTAACCTATCATGATTCATAATAATCAATAGTCATTTTTCATTCCATCAGTAAGACATTTTACTTTACTCTATAAGCAATGAAGAAAAAAACCATATATATTAAAAAGATTCATTCTCTTCAGTTAATACATAGATCTAATTATATTTTATTTAAAAAAAATACTAATGATCGTGAGCAGTCTCAAGATGAATTTTTGAAGCCCTTACTATTGTTTCAGTCTCAACCCCTTAAAGTCTTGATCTCAGTGTCAAGACTAAAGCAATCAAATATACAATTTCCTTTTATTAACAAGAAAACAAAAGTTTTTCTCATGGTTTTGTCTTGATCTCGGGTGATGTGACCTTTACCCCAACACACAAGGAGTTTAACTTACTAAACTTAACCTGTGACAAGTATAAGAACTCAAAGGAATTTATTTTTTGTCTTTTTGCTTCTAAATAGACCTTGTAACACAAAATTTGTAAATTGGTTAAAACTAACAATTAGTTTTTTATTTGGTAGAATTTAAATCGATGCGAAATAGGAATAAAAAGTTTCATAGTTTTGACTTCAATTTGAAAAAATAATTTTACTAATCGACGGACATCCATTCACGAGAATTGAGGGAAAATGTATTGAGATATTCTGTTTATTCATGGAAAAATTTAAAAAATCTTAAAAATAATATTAGTTGATAAGTTGTAATTACAGGGTTATTTTTTATAAATATCTAATTATAAAATAAAAAAACAAGTCTTAAATGAAAGAACAAGATGGTTCTGATGGCATTGTATGATATTTTGTTGGAATTAATGCTGAATTTATAATATGAAGTAAAGTGAATAAGAGGAAAATAATGCACGTTATGAACGGTACATTTATTTTCTCTCCTTTAACACATTTCTCCTTTCTTTATTTCACTCAGAATACATTTTACTGAAATTTAGTATCAATACATTTTAGAGATTGTTTATTCAAATAAAAAAGTTATTAAGTTACAAACATTAGACCTCATTGTATTTGAATGATAATGAAAGAAGAAGATGAAATTTTTTAAAAAGGTGTCAACTGTCTGAAATTTGACGGTGTTGAGAGACCTTTAAATATTAAAACGTTTCAATTTTTTAAATGATGTACTAATCTATACGACAAAAAAAATTAAGGGTTAAAGTCTTCAAAAAATTTAAAATTTAATGTTTACTACATTTGGATTGGCACCCTAATTATATATGTATATTAAAATATGCCCTTTTATAAACAGAATCTTTGGATGTTGCACTAACAAGTATACGCACATTTTCAGCAAAATTTGTATCTTTTTTTTAATAGAAAGGAGCAATTTTTAGGGGTGATATTAAATTATTTCTGAAAGATAATGTGTAATTCTGTAGTAATTATTTTTTTAAAAAGTTCATTTGTCAAATTTTGAATGGTTGTCAACTTATTACAACTCAAACTTCTTTTCTTTTTTTGCCAATAAAAAAATCGAACAATTTGGTATATTTCCCCAAAAATTTACGGTGAAATATTGATAACTTTTTTAAATCATAAAGCTTACATATTTGTTGGTGATTCCAAAACTGGCTTCAAAAGTCTTGGATTTAATTTCAACTGTTTTGACAAGTGTGGTTGTATTAAAGGAATGATAATACTAATTCATTACTAATTCATAAATCCACAAGTCCCTTGGAATGGAATATTTGATCCTTTTCTAAGAGCCACTGAGCTACAAAAAGGAAACATGTCCGATGAACATCCTATCTATGTACAAAGACAACCTTAGATAACATTTCTACAAACTATTATAATTTGTCCGTCACATCACCTATGATCCCACAATTACTCCCTTTTCAAACTTTACAAATGACAATTTTGGAAAACAGATATTTCATGTACTCCTTATCGAGTTATTTAACAAACTGCTTGATCAAATCCAATTTAATGTTTTTCGCCATCATCAAGTAATTGTTGATTCATGTCAGAAGTTGTAATATCTAATTTCTTATTTGTAGAAGAAGATGCTTTTCTTATGGTCAAATGTACATTGATAATACATGGTAAAGATACTCTAAACTTCCCTCAAAAGTTTTATCCACATAACTTATACTATAACTTTCTAATGATGATGGTCTTATTATAACTCATTCATTCAGATTATGACGTTAATACTCAAACTTGTCTCAAAATACAAATACAAAGTTATGATAATGGCGATTTTGTACTATAAAAAAAATAAGAACACAAACAAAATACAGCAATTATTTTTTGTGGATGATAAGATTTTTTTTGTCACACTGAGTGTGTATTATAAGAAATAGTTGTTGTTGGATATACTCCCTTTTAGAAGTTAAGATCTTTGCATATTAGTTTGAGATTGACAACAAAAGTCCTGGTTTGAAATTATGTTTTTTACCAAAAACACTTGAATAAATTTTCAATGGAAAACAACAGTAAAAACATGTAAATAAATAAATGTAAAATTGGAATAGCTTTGTAAAATTGGGGTTAAATGTCTTATTTACTCTTAAACTAATGAATTAATGATAATTTGTAGTTAAGGATATAATAATATACCGTTTGATCTCGAAAAATATAAAGCCATTTTATCATGTTTCCTAAAATAATGTTCGCAGTACATCAGTAGACATTAATTACAGGCGGGTTCTCACTTAATTTGTCTAGCTTACTGGCAAATACGTTTAGCTTATTAGCACTTATTAGCCTTAAAAGATTAGACACAAAATTGTACACATTTTGGTTATTTGTTCTTGTAAAACCATGTTGAAAGTATCATATGATTTGTCTTACAAATCTTATATTTTTTATTTTCAATTTTTGTTTTTTAAAGGTCCATGAAAATCCCAAAATCTAATTACGCGATTTTTTTCCATTAAAAAAAGAAAAAGAAAAAAAATTTGACACCACAGTGCAACAAAAGACAAAATTCTAAGTACATTTTACTTCATACATTTATTTCGTGGGGTTGACTATAATTTCAAAAATTGATGTAAAAAAAGGATGTATCACAAAAACAGAAAATCGGGTTTAACTATTTTAATTTTGGGTATCTGAGAATTCCGAGAATGCATGATACTTTTATGTTTATTAGTAAAAGTTATAAGGATATCCCTGTGGATTTTTTTTGTCTACTGTTGTATTAATATTATATCATAAAGGTTTATTTTTAATTTTATGTATATTTAAGGAAAAATGAAGGTGGAGGAAAGGTAGAGAAAAACACATATAATTAACCAAATCCATGGAAGTTAAATATTCAATTAGACTGGATTAATTAACATATTTGATTATTCTTAGTAACATTGATTAACTATGTTTGATAGCTAGTTTTAAATATGTGTATATAGAAAAATAAATTTGATACTCTGTCGGAACTTTTCAAATAAAAGAATATTTGCAACCTTAAATTTTCTTTTCAGAATACCTACTCTGTTACATTAACAAAATATGTACTTACTAGGAAAGTTAACTTATCAAATAATAACAAATTTTTGAATTACCTTCTCAATATTACACCTTGGAATAGCTTCTCAGTTTAAAGTAGTACTAATTTCAAATACTGTTCATCACTCCTACTGTGGAAATTTTTCATCTACTCTTTGTATATATTAAGATAACTAATTATAATTATTGGCTGTATAAATAGGGTTTTTTTGTAACTTTGAAGTTTTCTTCACAAAATGTAATTTACACAAGCCATTTATCAAACCAGCTTGTAGTAACTAAACCAAAATCAGAAAGCGTTGCAATTGTCCCCAGTTTTTCTTAAACAATTAATTAATTATCGTTCAAAATCGTGATTGAGGATTATCAAAAATTCGGAACATTGTATTGAAATAAGTTATACAACTTTTCATTTTGTTCCAATACAAATGCATACTAACATAACATGGAGTGGAGCTCCACATCCAAACAACAGGTCTGCCAGTACGTGCAAGAAAAGCTTGCAATAACGACGCTTCGAACACTTCTATATAGACTTAGTGGGACTGTTACCTCCATCGCAAGGATACATTTATCTCCTCACGGTAGTTGACTGATAACTAAGTGGCCAGAAGCTATGCCTCTCTCAAACACAGACGTGAACAAATGCGCCAGAGCTTTTCTTAACTACTGGGTCGTGCCAATAGGCCTCCCTCAAGACATTATGTCCGATCAAGGTGCTCAATTCACATGGCAGCTTTAGTCCTCCTTAAACGAACTATATGGCATCAAGATTTACAGGACAACTACAACTATCATTCACAAGCGAACGGATTTGTAGAATGCTTCCACAGACACTTGAAATTCTGTCTACGTGCTAGGTTGAAGAACCCTAACTGAATCGATTGACTCACATGGATACTGCTAGACATCAGAAATATCCTGAAAGAAGACTTAGGGTGTTACTTGGCAGAGATCGTGTACGATGCTCCTCTCACAGTTCCTGGAGATTTTTTCTACTCCCCAGTCGTAAATCCTCCTCCAAGCCAAAGTTACGAAATCTTGCAAACACCCTAGCCCTGTTCTGACCTCGCAGTATGGTCTGGTTACATTCTTCATTTCCCATTCACTAGTCGAATCCCAGTACGTTTTCATAAGACGAGACAACCACAAGAATTCGTAACAAACCCCATACTCTGGTCCGTACAAAGTACTCAGAGGACCGAGAAAACCTATGTCATGGATAGGAATGTTAAAAATATGCAAATCGGATGTGTAAAATAAAAAGAAAGAGAAAATCAACCTGGTAACACTGACAATTTGATGATTGTTGAGAGGGAAGCAGTTTGAGCTGTCATGACGTTTTACTGAGCTACAAGCTGCTATTCTCCATTATATATACAAATGAATCAATAATAAATAACATTATGTATATCATAGATATGAGGCAGAAAATTAACTCAAATTAATGTCAGAAAGTTATATATCTATAGCTACAAGTCGTCAACCAACAATTATTACGAGAACATGATCCCTTTTCTAACATTGTATTTGCTATTGTTCTCCCCTCAGTAATAAAGGAAAAATGATAACAGCTTTGGAAAACAAAAAGTACTGTTAAAAGTGTCAACTCCACAAAATCTCGCACGCGTCATTCTGCATATTTTTTACATTCCTAGTCATCGACTACAGAGGAGACAATCTCGATAGACATACTCAAGCCAGCCCATGTGATTCCCGCAGTTCATGTGTCAGTTGCTCGACCAACCTGCAGAGGCTTTCCTCCTGCTTATACATACTTAAACAGTATTTGAATGAATAAAGCTAAAATCTAATCCACCTTAGTGTACGCTTTTTAATGTTCATTAATTATTTAATTGTGCATTACATATATATTAACCATAAACGGATGGGCATTTTGTAGTCCATAATTATTCCTGGTAATTTTTTATCAAAATATTTTATATGATTGGAATGTCAATGTTGCTGTTTGTTTGTAATAGTCTGGATACTCTCTCTTCTTCACCATTTATTATCTTAACTGATTTTCTAATTTAATTACCCTAGGCAAAGAATATTAAATGGGACTTTGTATGGCATTTTTCTCTTTTGTCAGTATGGGTATAAACGTATAAAACAATGAAAAATAATGTCTAAACATACACAACCAACTTATTAGTTAATAACACATTTAATCGTATTTATTTCAAAGAAAGGAATGTTCCAATGAATCAGTTTCAAAAGATATTAAAAGCAAATAACACTGTGCAACAAATTTGAAGTGAAAAAAAAGTACAAGACATATAAGACCTGTTTTGGTGTAAGAAAAGTATGTTGATTCCAAATCTGACTTTTATTTCTCTGGATTAAGTACCATTTTCATGTATTTTAATAATATATATTAAAAAATACATATATATAAAACACCGAATTCACCCGTTTAAACAATATTTGTCCTCTTAACTCTCTTGTGTAGAGTGTCATCATCCTTTTTTAAATTCCAGCAGTAGTCTGCCAACATACCAGTATTCCATTTTCCTTTAAAACGTTTTTCTATTAATGAAATATCTTGATGTTCATCACTCACATAGCCAAGATTCTCAGCAAAAAATCCAAATGAGAGTGGAACACATGAACTTTTAGAGACATGCTACATCCCATATCATGAAAATGACGCAGAAGATCATTCACAACTTGCACATAGTCTTCTGAACGATGTTTTCCCAGGAAATTAACAAAACTTTCTTGAATGACTCAAAGGCACATTTTTCTTTTCTCGTGAGATGTTTGTCAAAAGTTTCATCAAGAACAATTTTTCGAATCTGGGGACCTATGAAGATACCTTCTTTTATTTTAGCTCGACTTAATGAAGGAAACTTTTCTGCAAGATATGCAAATGCCAAGGAATCCTTGTCTAGTGCTTTTACAAACTGCTTGAACAAACCGAGTTTAATATGCAAAGGTGGTAAATAGATTCTAGCACTTTGCAGAAGTGGTTTGTGTTTGATGTTATGTTTTCCTTGCTCAATTTCATCTCTAGCGGGCCAGTGCTTGCATACATAGTGTTCAGCTCTTGCTCTAGAGTCTCATAAGCACAAGAAGCAACAAAATTTAGTATAGCCTGGCTGAAGGCCAGTGAGCATGGCTATAACCTTGAAATCTGCACAAACATGCAATTTATGAACTTCATACTGTATGCTTGTTAAAACTGTTTTTTAAATTTTCATATGATTCTTTCATGGTTGTGCTGTAAGCTATAGGAGCAGATGGCAGGGTTTTCCCATTGTGAAGCAAAACAGCTTTTATGCTTTCATTGGATGCATCTAAGAAAAGTCGCCAGTTGGTGTTATCAAATGGTATTTCCAGTTGTTCAAAAAGTCCAACAATGTCATTGCAGAAGCATAAATCATCTTTCAAAGTGAACAAAAAATGCAATTTTTGTGCACGTTTTCTGTACAATGTTATTTTCACACCTTTTCTAAGAAGATTTCGTTCTTTAAGCCTTGATGCAAGAAGTTCACTTTTGTCTTTGGTTAAATAAAGATCTCGGCATAAGTCATATAGAGTGTCTTGATAAAATAGTATTTGTTTATTATTGCTTACTGAATTAGAAAATTCTACTGTTTCATCACTGTAATGTTCATCCCCACTGCTTGAACTCCACATTTCCTGATCAAGGGGTTTTGGTACAGGTAATTCTTTTGAGTGCTCAACTGGGCGCATTGCTGATTGCAAATTTGGGTAGACAATGTGTTTCTTTTTTTGTTGTTGTTGTACAGCCCGTATAGTCTTGCTGACAAAAATAGCAATCATTAGAATGATTTTTCTGCTCTCACCAAATCATTGGCACACCAATCTTCATGTGAACATTCTTTTTTGCATACCATGCGCTCAATGTTTTCACACATGTAAGGCAACAGGCATCAGGAGCCCATGACTTGTCCTGGTCTCCACAATGAAAGTACGCCTTGTAAAATTTCTTGATATGGCTAGTAATGCTGCACCTTTCTTTAGCAAATGTTAATTCGCCACATATGTAGCAGAATTTGCTTGGATCATTTTTGCACTGTCTTGAAGTCGTCGTCAAAGCCAACATCTAAAGAATTTATCAAATAAGGTTTTGAGGTATAAAAAATTTAAAAAAAATTTTGACGATTAATATTTTATATTTTTCCGACTTATATTGAACTTTTAAAAATTAATAATTTAATAAAATAAAAGTATTTTAATAGGCTTTATAGACTGCAAAGTCGTCAGTAACCCATTTTTGACGTTTTTACTGAAATTCACGACTGTGGCAATTTTGCAAAACTATACCTAATTCAACAAAAAGAAAGCCAGAAATAAATTTTCCACGTTACTAAGTATACAAAAATTGCTGCAGATATCCTGTACTTTTTTAGTGTTGCACAATGTAATCAAAAGAAGCATAAATTCTACCAATGAATTAAGAAACAATAAAACTGACATACAGTTTCACATACAGGAACAGAATCGGAGCATAACTTTACTTAATTATCGCATTGTTTCCCTTATTCCTGCACCTATGGTCTATGATATATATATATATCGGTGATTCTTAAACTTTTGAACTCCTCCAACCCTCAGTAAAACATCAAAATTGTTATCGGCCTTTACATTAAAGAAAAAATTACCCATTGATCTAAGCCAAGTGGAACAGGCCATTTTGTATTTTATAACTCATATTGAGATGAGTTCTTTTATCCAAAGAACTAAAGAATTGAGATGTATAGACCAGCATATACATATTTGTAAACTGTGGCTGTATGTAGACAGCCAAATTGCATTAGTATGTAGGAGCAATGGCTTAAATGTGCTGTCATTCCTTTTGCATTAAATTAATTGTTTCCGTTCATCGACTCCTTGGATCATCATTTATATCCCCGAGGGTAAATATCATCCACTTTAGAAACCCCAGATCTACATATATACACTGACAAAAGTGTGTTTATAACGTATATCCTTGATTGTAAATCATTGTACCGTAATGGTGCTGAGTTATTACTCTTATAAATATAATTTGTACAAACTTTCCTATCATATATGACATTTCATATGATGGATTTTTTTTTAAATTACAAAATTGCCAAAATAATTTCATATTGCTCTTAAAACAGCTGCTATAGATGCTTGTAATAAAAAAGTTTATATGCGTAAGAAAGTTGATTGGATGACCCAGGAAAATCATTTGGTAAATTGATTTTTTAATTTAAAAAAAAACATAGAAATATACTGGAATACAAAGTGATATATGGGTATAAATACGGATAGTGACTTACATTGTCAATTTGGTCTTAACAGATCAATGCATTTTTTTACGACCCTTTGCATTTTAATTAAATATATATATATATACCCACGATTATAATTTATAGTAAAAATAAATAATACTCGTACTGAGATTTAATAACTATTTCTACATTAATGCAGAGGAAGATTCAGTCTCAACTGTCCTATATATGTAATTGCATTAAGCTCTCTAAGGTAATACCTGTATGACATGAATATAAGAAGATATTTTATATCTTTTTAAACAGCTTAATGTAGCTTTACACTTGTATGTTAGTAGGGGATTAGCATATATTTTGACCCAGTACATAATAGAAGGGGACCTGAATAAATACATTTGTATGTATCTATATGTATGCTGTTAAAATAGGTATAGAATTTGATTGAGCCTATATGAATGTTCAAAACAATGGACATTAAAATAATTATTTATCATGTTATAATGAATTTCCAATATTTTGACAAAATTATTTGCTTATTGCTTTTCAATTTTATTAGCAGAAAACATTGTAGAATCCAATAATTAACTAGAATTAATTATAATAATAAAATTATATTATAATAAAAATATTCCAATAAATAAGCAACAAACTATCGACATTTGGTATTGCCGAACCCTATTAGAGGAGTTTTTTAACATTTGACGAGAAATCATAACAAAAGCTTTTATGAATATGAGTTGTGAAGAACTATTAAAAAACTTATGTCCCGCCAGAGTTTAATTATATGAATTTATACTCTAACCATTTGATTTTTTAATGGATTGAACATGTTTGAGCCATGTTTTAGAGTAGGTCTGTATTAGTTTTCTAGACATATTTGTGTATTATCTACACATATGTGATATATTTCTAATCATCGTCTAGGCCTTTACAAAATCTTTCAGGATTCTAAGTTATGAAATAATCTTTTTTATTTTAACTCTGGTCAAATTTGTAGTAATATTTGAATTCCTTTAAATCGAAATGCAAGGATCTAATATTTAAAACTACTCTTATTAAATGTACAAAAAATTAATTTAAAACGTGTGCATTTTTTATCTGCGAATTATAATCTTAGCTTCCTAAGTTAAATTATTTGAAATCATCAGTCATGTTCTTGCATTTAATATTCAAAATTTGTAAATGGAATGTTTGAAGAAAAAAAAGTGTACTCAGGTAAAAATGTACTACATATGTAGGTATTTATATTCCAATTCTTGTTTTGTTTTGTTTTTTACTACTATTAAGTTAGATCTTAAGTTGGGGACTATATAATACCTTATTTATTTTGGGACAGCGTTTAATTTAGTTTGCATTTTTTTTTCAATGCATTTTTTTCAGTAATTATTTTAATCAAGCATCACAGGACGAATGCATGAAATAGATATTAAATGTTATTTCACAATGAAACAATTGAAGCCATAATGTCATCAACTTAAGTTTGATTTGTCCCCATCTATGCTGTCATATTAAAGGGTACTTTATTATTTCAATATAACGTATTTCTTAAAGTATGACTCAATGTAACTTAAATATTTGTTGTTGTTTTTAAAAATTTTTGTGTGTCTTTAGGAGGATTAGAGGAGACGAGAGAGTGAATAATGATATAAATTGGAGTGAAGAACAGTATTCGAAGTTAGTACTACTTTAAACTGAGAAGCTATTCCAAGGTGTAATATTGAGAAGGTAATTCAAAAATTCGTTATTATTTGATAAGTTAACTTTCCTAGTAAGTACATATTTTGTGAATGTAACAGAGTAGGAATTCTGAAAAGAAAATTTAAGGTTGCTAATATTTTTTTTATTTGAAAAGTTCCGACAGAGTATCAAATTGATTTTTCTAAATACACATATTTAAAACTAGCTATCAAACATAGCTAATCAATGTTACTAAGACTAATCAAATATGTTAATTCATCCAGTCTAATTGAATATTTAACTTCCATGGATTTGGTTAATTATATGTGTTTTTCTCTACCTTTCCTCCACCTTCCTTAAATATACAAAAAATTAAAAATAAATCTTCATGATATAATATTAATACAACAGTAGACAAAAAAAATCCACAGGGATATCCTTATAACTTTTACTAATAAACATAAAAGTATCATGCATTCTCGGAATTCTCAGATACCCAAAATTAAAATAGTTAAACCCAATTTTCTGTTTTTGTGATACACTCTTTTTAAACATCAATTTTTGAAATTATAGTCAACCCCACGAAATAAATGTATGAAGCAAAATGTACTTAGAATTTTGTCTTTTGTTGCACTGTGGTGTCAAATTTTTTTTCTTTTTCTTTTTTTAATGGAAAAAAATCGAATAATCAGATTTTTGTATTATCATGGGTTTTTAAAAAACAAAAATTGAAAATAAAAAGTATAGGATACATTTAACTTTGTAAGACAAATCATATGATACTTTCGACATGGTTTTACGAGAACAAATAACTAAAATATGAACGGTTTCGTGTCCAAACTTTCAAAGCTCATATTTGAACAAACAAAGTCTAAAAATTAATGAAATAAAAATATTTTTAGTTTAAATATCTACTTATGATATTCAACAATTAGGTTTGTATCTTTGTTAAAAAAACCCAAAGAGTCAAAATTAAATTTTACATTCAAAACCTGAATGAAAACCTTTTGCATGGGGACGTAATTTTCAAAATTTACAAACAAATTTTTGTCTTATTTTGAGTTGCAGAGCAATTAAAAAAAATTTTTCTTTAGTTTTTGGAAAATAAAAATTGAAAATGAATAATCTTAAAAACAAGTAACCATGTAAAACAAATCATATCATACCTTTAACATGGTTCTACAAGCTAAGTTTGTAAATAATTTTTTTAAATAACTAAGTTTTGAACGGTTTTGTGTCCAAATTTCTATGATTAATAAGTTCATATTTAAACAAACAAAGTCTATGAATTAATAAAATAATTAATATTGTTAGTTTAAGTTTCTACTTTAAAAAAATCAGGGTCAAAATTAAATTTGGCATTCAAAACCTCAAAAGTATCAAAAGACAGACTCAAATATTGAAATATATTTTAGCTTCAAATTAACAGGTTGATAGACAATCAAGTTTATTTTTTCTTGCCAATAAACTAAAAGAAGCAAGAAACAGTTAAGAGAGAACCCAACCTGTTTACTGATGTGCAGAGAACTTTTTTTAAGGGAACATTATAAAAGGGCTCTATATTTATTGACATCAAACAATATCTTTAACTGTCCTTAGCTACAAGTTATCCTTGAGTTTTACAACAGTCCTCATATCTTGTCATTAGGTCTAGGTAATCAATTATAATACTAAATTTTACACTATTCCGTTTACATGTCTTCGCTTTTGATTTCCATTGAAAAGTTTCTAATGACAATTCTATATACCGTACATATACATACATTGTTGATATGTATTAGAAAATTTGAAATTGTATTTTTTTCTCCTTATTATCAATATTATGATTGAAATATTATCAAACAGACAGGCCTATTCTGATTTTAAAAATATATCATAAAAAGTAAATAACATTCATTTTTGCTAGAAAATAAAGATACAAGTAGTATAGTCATAATATATCCATTCATCAACAATTACATAATATATCAATTTAGTTATAGCAATATGCTAGACTCAAGTTCATTTATACACTATAAATACAAGTATATTTATGTCTTAAATAAACTTATTTCTATTCCGCTATAACTTCTTTCCCTCTGTAACAATAACATATTAATAAAGATCAATCCTATAAAATTTAATCATATGTTCAACTTTTGATAAATCTTTTTAAATAGAAAAAATGATTTCATAAAGTTTCTGAACTATCATTGATGACTAATCAATTAATTATCGATTCGGATGCACTTTTGAAGTTATATTTATATTTGCTTGAGAGATTTCCCTTTCGTTTATATTTTCACACCAGCAATGAAATGTAATTTAGACAATTGAAAATTGGAAACAATTGTATCTCATTATGTTTGCAAAAAAAGTAATATTAGTTAAGGTCAAGATAGAGCAGACAAATTACGTATTACTATTATTATTATCATTTTCTCCAACTAGGTTAAAAACATCTAGATATAGAATAACAGTACACAAGCAAACTAACAAAAACATTCATGACCACAAGATGGGGTGTATTTACTAAGTTTTAGTACGCAAACAAATAAATAAGCAATACTATTGTTATCTTTATTCTATCTCATAACCTTTCCTCTCAAACAAAAGGTAAAAAAGACCCTATCAGCTGATAAAAGTGAGCTAATTTTTTCAAACATTTTATTGTAGATTACAATAAATGAGTTGGACCAATTCTCTTTCACAATACGGATAAGGGGAAGGGAAGTAGACAAATCTTCAGCTGAAAAATTAATACAGCGTAAACTTTAGGGTAAGTGGGGTTCGGCCGCGCTATTGTATTACTTTCCCTAAAAAATGCATGCCATTTGTAATTTTAAAAAAAAGTTTGAAATATAAATACCTCTTTTTCCGGCTGAATGATGGAAATTCCAAGTAGCATTCGATCCCTTTTAAAATTAGCCTTTCATATTCGACTAACACATATAATAATTTTTTTATTCATGTAAAACATGAGCATGTGGCCCTTTCTATTAAAAATAAATAATCTATAGTGTTTTTGATCATAAAAAATGATACAAAATTGTAAGGTTATGTGGCCCTCTATACAAACACTGTCGTGACTAATGGCCCTTCGAGAAAAAACAGTTGGACACCCTTGATGTAAAATATCGTTAAAATATAGTTCGTTACATAAATGTGACATTCATGTCCTGAGAATATCTTTTTTAAAGTTGGGACACATGTCAAAATTGAAATGTTTAACGGGATATTGATGAAAATATTTTAAAGTGTTTAATTTGGAAGTTCTAAAATATTCATCATGATTTAAAAAAATAACATATATATATTTAATTAACTTTTTACGTAATTAACAATATTGCTACTTAACTCACAATATGACGTATGAATAATGACGTAAAATAAACCGGATTTAATTCCGTGTCAATGTAAACAATCTGTTCTAATCTATTGACTTTCCTGATCCAATTTGCTTTAGAAGCGCTTTAATTGTAAATAGACACTAACATATTATAAACATATTTCTGAAAAAAAAATATATCCAACACTTTTTCTTCTATCTTGCATCTCTTCTTTCTGCCGGCTTTGGAGAATTCAGAGTGGCTTTTCCTATTGATAGTAGCAACATAAGTAGCATAAAATTAAATGTGAATACTTTTGAATGATTGCTTCTTTCCTTCTTGTGAAACTCTACACTTCGAGATTTTGTTGCCAATTTGAACATAATTTTAAAATGATATATTTTGATATTATAACTACTTTCTATATTTGATGAAACAGTCAAAAAAATAAACTGTGGAAGTTTAGAATTAAGAAAATATAAAGCTTGTCCTTAGCAACAGTTATTTAGAAGTAGTTATTTCTATTTCTGAATTTTGCAATCTCTTAATCCCTCAGTTGTGACTCTAAAGTAGTGATTCTTTGGTTTATAACCTATCAATCTTTTTCCTCTAGAGATTTTTTTTATTATTATTTTTGATCTTGTTCTCCTGGAATTACTTTATGCCTCCTTTAACACGGAGTTACTCTCCTAGCATAAATATTTACACTGGGTTTTTTTGTCGGCTATACATTTTTCTATTTCTTTTTCCCTTAACAGTGTTCTAAATATTGATTGGTTGAACTTGAATTAGCTCTGTTCAACTGTGAATAATTCTTAAAAAGAAAAAAAAACATAATTGGAATGAATTGGTTAACTACGAACTGATTTTGGGTCTTTTTTCTGTTTCTTTTCTGAACAAAGGTTGCGAGATATAATAAAGATAACGATGTAGTAATTGATTCAAAAATTTCACTTCAATTCAACATAATTCTATTCAGAATACTGTCCTGGCTATTGTTATAATTTATAACAATGACGCATATTTATTAAAGAATAAACAATAGGGGAACGAATGCAACACTCGTTGCAGCTTGCCCCTTTAGTAAATGTATCCTCCATGAGTGAGCTTTGAATTTATAACAAATTAAATCAAGTAATAGAAAAGATTCACTAACTCAAATAATATAAGTTACAGCAAAACAATAAGAAATTAACTCCTTGTCGGACATCCAAAAATTACTTGTAACCCTCATAATCAGTTTTTTATCAAATATTTCAAAGAAAAGATAACACTTGTCTGATTTTTTTCCTCAATAATTCTCATTACTTTTGCTGTTTTAATTTGATGGCTCTTTTAATGTTTGAAAAAAGGACTTGTTGTCTATTATCTACTATTCCAGGTCTCACCTACATACTGTCAAACTAGAAGTGCATCATCAATATGACATATATGTCAAAATGAAAATACTTGTTAACTTATGCATACATATATGTATGTATGCACATGAAATTATTGATTTATAGTTTTTGTTTTTAGATGAATACTACTAAACATTAATAGATGTTATTTTGGGAAATAACGATTGACCTAAAAAAATGGACCCCAAATTTGTTTAAACTTCATATTTTTATTTTCTGTCCGAATAAGTTGAAACTACATTTGTGATTTGTTCATTATATGAATTTAAAAATAAAAAAATTAGGACCATATGCCTCTTCTTCTGTCTTCTAGATCAGTGGTTCCCTTGCCCCGGACTGCGGGCCGTTACCAGTCCATGGATCAATCAGTACCGGGCCGCACAATAATTAATTAGTAATTTCCGATTTATTTAATATCTAAGTCTGGGACGATAATAACCCCTTTATTTTAGTAAAAACTTACTACTTCATCTACAGACTATAGAAGAAGACGAAAGTATTAAGTATAAATGCAAATTACAAAAGATAATTTATTGTGCAGGGTAGTCGTTAATTATTTTTGGGTTGATAATTCTTAATTGACTCGTCCAATTTTAAGGGCAACAAGCTACAATGCCTACTACATGATCTCCGCGCATCTCATTGTAAAGAAACAAGCTCAAGGGTCCCTTGGTTTAGTGTTACGGACAGTTTTTGATATTACAATATGTTATATTGTTGGAACAATGTGTTAACAAAGTTGTTACTTCCTCATGTTATAATAGCATGGTAATGTTGGAGCAATGTGCTATTGAATTTCCATATAAGGTCACAGTGGATTCACGTTTATTAATTATTCTTATTATTTCAACCCCCTGATCCGCAATAAAATTGTCAAGCGTTGACCGGTCTGCAGTTGTGAAAAGGTTGGGGACCCCTGTTCCTGATTACTACTTTTTTGCATCGTGTATCGCTTTTTTTTTCTTGGTTTAAGTGAATTCATAATTCTCTGAAAACAATATGATCTCTATGATGCTAATGAAAAGTTAATTCAGTATAATGTCAGTATAATTCCTGTTATTTTTACAAAATTATGCTAAATGACTCATATCAATATTAAAGTTAATACTATGTATAACCTATCATTTTAATATTATACGAGAAGGAAAGGTTACTATACCTTTTCAAGTTCAATATGAGAATAAATGAACTGAACTTAACTTTTTTATTTCCATATTGAACTTGCTTATTCCCATATTGAACTTGAAAAGGTATAGATGCGATAAGGATAACGGCGTGATAATTTAGTAGTTATTTCTTCAGATAATAGTTAATTTTATCTACTTTTCTCAAATTTTTAGTACTTTTTGATTCTTCAAACTTTATCTTGATAAGTCTATAAAAATATGTATTAAAAAAATGACTTTTTAAAATCGTATTTTTACCCTTTACTTTATTATTCAAAAATCTACACCTTGGAGACACTAAAACAAAATTCAAATATTTTTTATATTAATTTTCCTGTTTTTGTATGTCATGTATTGTAACTACCATTAAATTTTAATACTCAATATTATTTGCGGAAATCATCAAACTGAGGGCAAAAGTGATGATCTTTCTATGTATTTCTACAAAACAAGTTTTCATGCATTTTATATTCGTAATAGTATTGAATTTTAGCATTATATTTACTCAAATTCATTTGATATTTTAATAACATGATAAGTCAAGGTTTTTCAATTCAAATTACTTCAAATAAACATGAATACACGCTACAACGAAATCCGCAGCTTGAATAATGGAACAAACTTGATTTAAAAACATTATATTGTATCACAAATATTACTTCACTAATATGTACACGTATTAGGAGAGAAAAAAAGACACTAAACTTGAAATTTTTCTTCTGAAAAAAAAAAAAATGATAAAAAGAATCAAAATATATTTGATCAAACATTTGGTTCATTCAATTCAAGTCTGAGATACAAGAAATATAAATTCCCTTGAATCGGTCCAGGGAAGTGTATTAATAATTAAATAATTTGAATATATTTTTTCAAAGTTATAAGTAAGGTAAGTCATTTTTCTCATAGTCTTAATAATTTTCTGAAGCCTGTTGTTTGCAGCTAAAGAAATATACAATAGTACAAATACTTGAAAATAAGTAGACTAATGTATGTATATGTAGGTATATCAAAATTCATGAAAGTTTGTCTTCGATAGACTCCAAAACTGTGGGTCGAATCAAAATTAATTGTACATTAAAAAATGTAAATATTTATCTAATAAATGTTTAAAGTCTATTAGATATTTGATTCGATAGTCAATTGAAGACAAAAGGGGCTAAAACTTGAGAGCCATAAGATTAATCAAACAAACGTATATAAATTACAAAAACTTTATGTTTTATAAAAAAAAAATTTATCCCTCTATAATTTGAATTTATACTCCAAATGAAAAAAACAAAAATATTATACATAAATAATTTAATAATATTTTAATGAATATTAATAATGTCTTCTTCATTTTCATCTTTAAATGTGTCGCAGGGTAATGCTTGAATTAAACAAAACGAACTTATTTTATCTTTTTTGTAAAATGAATATTAAAGTGACTCGTTTAAGAGAGGGGGGAGGGGTTACAAATAAGTTGAAAATAAAAGTAGGCCATTAAAAAAAATTATTACTACATAGAATATGACCACAAATAAATTTCAGGTGTGTAGAACAAAATTTTGAGGTTTCACAATTAAGCTGAGTTTGTAAAAGTATTATTTTGATGATTTTTTTTAAGAATGTCCTTAACAATTAATTTGTTCTACTACATCAATAGCTCTTTAATTTATTTCAATACTTAATATTTTATAGCCTCAAAACAAATTTCAGCTAAATTGAACAATATTAAGAGGTTAGTTAAAATTTTCAGTTCCTTCATAGTTATATTTCCTTTCCTTTTAAAAATCAATTCCAAGAGCAAAAACTTGCTTACAATGCGTTTCAAATGCATTTAAAAGATATATTTAAATACAGTATTTCAAATAATTTGAATTAAAAGAGATAAATGACTCTTCTATGTTAGTGTATTTGAGTTTTTATACTAAAACTTTTGATAACTAATTACATATTAGAGAAATTAGGACCGTTAATTTTTTTTCTATGAAATTGAAACTTTACAGAGCATGTTTTTATACTTGAGAACAACTTTTGATAAGTGACCAACCACAAAATAAAAAATATTCTATTGAATATATTTTAAAAGGTTTTGTTAGAAAATATCACTTAATTGTTCCGTAAATGTGTAAACTATGTTATTTATCGTTTTTTATAATAATTGATAATTAATTATTACCCTCTCAATTTATGCGATATGTAAATTTAAATATTATGCCAAATATGTTTAAAAATACGTAATACAATTATTCGTAAGTATATATAGTCATGTTAGAATGAATATATGCTGGGTCAAAGTCTAAATTAATTGCTCTATTTTTCTGTTACTTGGAATATGACTTATGAGGAATACATATAGGGATTTTGTGCAAGTTGCAATGGGGGGTAAGCACTGTTTAGTTTGTATAATACGGTTCAGGATTTCTGTGTCATCTTGTGTCTATAAATATTTAGTTCATTTGCTAATTCCCTGTTGGCTATTAGTGTATGACGTTATGTACGTTGTTTACTTAGTTGTTTAATTACAAGTACGATCTTAATTTATATTCCTCTGATAAAAAAATGTACACTTTATTTTGTTGTCAGCTGTCGATTTTTCTATAACTTTTTCCCTTATCATCGTTCGAAATGCTGATTGGTTGAACTCAAATTAGCTCATCTGAAGCTATGGATAATTTTCTATTTTTAAATCGAAAATATTTCCATAGTTGTTATGAATTGGCTAATTAAAAACAGATTTTTAGCGGTTTTTTTTTAATTTTAAATATTTGCAAAAATAGATACAATAACGATAGCATGGGGTTTGTTTAATAAGTCTCAGGATTTCTGTTCTTCTATCTTGCGACTTTGAATGTTTTGCGAGTTTGGTCATGCTCTAATTATACCAAACCATCTAATTAAGTTATAACATCAGCATTTTTAAGAATGAATGAAATGAGTGACTTAAATTTTCTTCTGATAAAAATGTTAATAATAATGATCAGAAAAATCAAATATGACACCCTTGTACGGCTATATAACTTATCAAATATCTATAATAAAATTTCAATCATAACGTTATTTTTACACAAACATAGTAAATTCTTTGTTTTGTAGTTTCAAGAGACAACATTTTGTATGCACACAACAAAAACATCATAAAATTTATGTAATTGTTTTTTTGTTTTTTTTTATTTATTGATACTTTTAGTTGTTGTTTTTTCGAAGTAAACTTGATCCCAATAGTATTTACATAGGTATTTCAGTTTATAATAAAGCATATCAGTAATGAAATTTTACATAAAACAAGACTGATATATGGCTAATTAAAGAATTATTTCCATGGATATCCGATTGATAATCATATGTGGATATAGTCACATATTTTCTTGTACGCTGTAGAATCATAGATTTACTAATAGCATTGACACGTGATATATTCTACTATCAAAGTAAAGGTTAATAATCTCTTAAGGAATTAAAATGATAAATGATCTGTGTCTAATAAAAAATTATTTAAGTAGTTATTTGATCATTTTGACAGTTTATAAACAAGTTATATTAAATGTTTTAATCGTATAATTTAAATATTTTATACAAAGATCAAAGCAAACTGGAAGATATCACTGTCTAAATATTTTGATCCATAAATAATGATGTAAAATGTGTACATATATTGAAAATGATACAAAATTATTTGTATGTAGAAAATACAATTTACAATATAAACAATAGTTTGACTATTTCTTAGAAGTGTATTAAATGTTAGCGATATTTATGCTCATTCAAGGAATGATAAAATTCATTATTCAATATTGAAAGGTTTTGTTCTTCATCAACAAAAATAATGTGATAAGAAACAAAAAACCATTTTATACTTAAAAACTCTTTAGTGTAGGTAGTTATAATATTTATATACTATTTATGTGTAGTTCTTGTGTTAGTAATAATGTATGTGGTTGTAGGACCCCAGTTTAGTAGACTGAATTAAACTTACTTTTTATTTTTTTACAAACAAAATCCATTGCAACTCCTGTATTAATTAATATCCTCGTTTATTAAATATTTTACGTCATTGTACATACATTTGATTAAATTTTATATTGCCTTCAAAAAACGGGATTGAGACTCTGTGCTATTTATTAAGAATAATTAAATGATCATTACTTCCGAAATTGATTTCAAATTACCTAATAGTAAATTATATCAATCAATCATTTCAATGTTAATTTCTTAAAGTATTTGTCCAAAGACATCTTTGAATTCTAAGCCCCATTTAAATGACATTTATCTAATTTCAAACACTTTACTTCAAAATCGATTATTTTATGTATTGATCTATACACGCTCAATGCATATGCCTCATTTAGCTGGGAGTATGTACAATCTAATTTGGTCTAATATATACTTTGTTGTTTTACGAATAGGTAAATATGTACAAGGACCAATCGATTTTGAAGTGAACGAATCAAATTAAATCTCACTAAATGATATTCGAAATGAAAGTCGATTTTCTTTTTCTGGACTGGCAATTTTAGGACTGGATTATGTAGTGTTTGTAAATGTATTTGAACTTGATTCCATTGTATAACTTTTTCATGTTGGCAATCTATTTAATGTATAGATATTATACATAAGTCATTGGTAGGTTTTACTAAGTAAATTCAATTGAGTTCAATTTGATAGATACGTATCTGCCAGATCAATTCAAGTTCATTTTGGGTCTATACCAATACAATTACCTACAATAGCGTTTTGTTCAAAATGTATATACATAATTTATAGCAATAAATATTCATTTTGAATACATTTTTTGAAGAGTATCGATTAATCAAATAAGGAATATTTCATTCTAGGAATCAATTTTCATCAATGATATATTACATATGTGTGTACACATTTTTAAGTTGAATACATAATGATACTAAGATCAGATTGACATAAATCATACATGATATGTAATCAGATCTTATGTTAGAGTACATATATGTGTTATAACTAAGTAAAACTCTAAGGATATATAAGTAGGGTAGATCGGGGAGTGTTGCAACACTTTTTCCTCAATTATTGGGCCCTGCTTTGACACAGACACTCTAAAATTAATTAAAACAAAATTACCTCTATCTGTTATCGATTGAATTTATTTAAAAACCATCAAGTTTTTCTCAAATTGCTACGGAACTGGTTACAACAGTTAAACAAATCGACTTTGAGTTAGAAATGAAGAAAATCAAAACAAAATAATAGTTTTTGAGGAATAAGTAACCAAACTTTTCAAGGTGTTCAAATATTAATTTTCAATTTACTATATAATAAGATTTCTTTCAAGAATGATTATCAGTATTATAGATTGGACTTATTTACTTCAATACAAAACGTGTGCGTTCACATTCTAAAAACCCTCATCAGGGTCCTCCTCTGGCTATTAATTAAGTATTATGTATGCTGGAGGAAGTGTAATATAGAAAATAATAATAATTAATTGATGAAGAATGAGCCAAGGGGCTGTATATAGTACTTCATGAATAAGGAATAAGTACACAATTGCAAGACTCGCAGCAACCGAACCCTATTGTACCGAACGTTACAATAATATCAAAAATTTATCTTCAATGAGTGAGTTTTGAATTTTGATGAATTCTATCAACTGATGACGAACGAATCAATAATAATTCAAAAGATATAAGTTTTGGTAAAAGCAATGAAAAACTTACTACATCTATAATTACAAAATATATTTTTCATTCAAAAAATTACTTTTAACTCTTAAAATCAGTTAATCAAGTCAAGAAAATACTCATTATTTTGTATTGTTTGGTTATAGTTTTTTTATTTCAAAAAACAAACTTTTTGCAACCATCACCTATTGCAAATATTCTAGACTTTCATACAGCTTAATATAATTATTTTATTAAAAGTATATTATCTTTAAATGGAATAGAAAAGGTTCAATAAAAAAATGATGATGAAATTATATATTTTAGTGTGTAGATAAAGTAAAATATGAAATGATTATTATTTGTTATAAAATGAAGCATATAATCAAGTATTGTACAATACGCGAAGAGGAGGTTTTTATCAAAATCCATTAAAAAACCTGTTTTCCTAAATCATAATGAATGTACATATTAGTAAATAAAAAAAATGTTTATCACCAATTCTTAGGGATTTCCATTTTATATATATTTTTTTAATTGGAGGTATTTGAACAGAATATGAATTAAAGAAATCTGATGGGTTATTAAAGGAGTCAGGGACCTTGGGCTCACTAAAAACCCCTCCACTCGTTCACTAAAAAAAATTATATATGTATGTATATAAAAAAACCACCATACATTTTAATTGTAATTCGACTCCCCAATAATTTCCTTTTTGGATCTTTTAATTTTTTAGTTTGAGAGCCCTATAGACTACCAAACGTAGAACATATTTGTCGTGCCTACATAAGTGAGCATGTTTGTTCCATAGAAGTTCAAATTTTATATAATCTTTAAGATTTTCATAAGTTTAGTAATTTAACCCTTTCAAACCCGTAAGATATCAGAAAGTATTTTAACTGCAAGTTTTGTTTTTGAAGGTCAGAGTGACCATACTAACCTAATTTAATCTTATAAGAAAATTGTAACTCATCCCGTTTCTCTAAGAAGTTATGGGGCACTTGTGTCCCTCTGGATGTGAAGGGAATTTTTTCATCCTTAAAAATACACGGTTTATCAGTACTTTTTTCGTATTTATTTTATCTTTATTACATCTTTAGGTACATTTATTCTTTATTCTTATATTCTACTTGACAAAAAAAGTTGAAAAATCTTAAATAAAAAATATATATCACATATTATGTAAATTTTACAGGTGATATTTTATGAAGTAATTTCTATTCATATATTAATAAAAAAAAACTCCCTTCGCACCCAGAGGGACACCTATGTCCCAAAGAACTTAGACTTGAATAATTTCTAATGTATGCGTTAGAACTAAAAGATATTTGAAATTTTTTATAATTCTTTAAATATATACTAACAAATATTTGATTAACAAATAATTTCCTTGTAAAACGAAAAAGTTATTTTGGTTTAAACATGATTTTTTTGCAAGTGTAAAAATCGTAACTTTCAGTATTTTGAAAAATATTCAAATCAAATTTTTGTATGACTAACTATGAAATATGAATAAAAGCTTGACATCTTAGCTATCAAATAAAAAAAAAAGAAAACAAAAATCGGTGGACAATGGAGCGCATCAGCGCATTTTGAATTTATGGGACACCGGTGTCCTCTGAGTTGGAAAGGGTTTAAACAGAATATGCGTATTTTGCGTGAGTCTCTTTGTTCCTGCGTTTTTTTGACCGAGCATCAGAGAGCCTAAAAAGGACATAAACTATGTCCCGTCGTCCTACGAAATGACCAAAGGTCTTTGGAAGCTGATTTTGAGGCCAAAATGCAATTTGAAGACTTAGGAGGCCAATTTGAGGTTGCTTGTCAAGTCACAAGTTTCAAGAAATGATCTATTTAGAGGGTTCGGATTAATGTGACGTGTTGCAGGTCGCCGTTTTAAGACTAATGTTTGATATGTAGGACATGATAAATGTAGTTTATGGAAATATGTTCAGCTTTGTTCTGTTTTTTAAATTGAAACTACCTGATCAATCTACCAAAGAGGAGCAAATTAATTTGGTTAGATTATAATTTTACTTATATGTCACCTTACTTTACAAAAGGTTGGCACATTTTTTGTTAATTTCATTTTTAATAATAAAGTTATTTTTTAGAGGAAGTCGAATCTGTAATAAATTGTATGTAACAAATACATGTCTTTTTATAATAATTCCAGAAAATGAAAGAAAAAACATGATTTTTCACAATATCCTTCACATTCAGTTGATTTTTTTTTTTTTTTGTATTTGTAAAAATAACAACAGGAAGTGAGAGACCTGGTAATCATCAGGTAGGATATATCTACACATAACATAATCTATGACGAAAAGTTGTTTAGTATGTCGAAAAATATATAATTAAACATAGCTTAAGCTCCTACATGGATAGGTAGAAGTGTCCACCGCAACAGTGATTCACTTGATGGTATAAACATTTTGTTTAATGCTCACAAGCCTCCAGCCATTCATTTGTTCATAGAATTAAATTATAAAACTAATTTCCATCCTTGATTATAATTTATACATTGCATGCTACATGAAGTAAAGAAACACAAAACTCTTAACGTAAGAATATGAAATTATCCCATCTTCATCCTATGAATCCCTCAAGAGATTTAGGAATTGTGAAACTGGTTATTAAATAGATATTTACAATACCCATGATACCATAAAACAGAGCAGAAATTAAAACATAAATTGCATAAAATTGTATTTTTTTAATTTTTTTTAAATAGGTTATAAAACACAGAATAAATTATGGAGACTATAAAATCATAAATTAGAAAACAAATGATGGTATGACCGTTTCTGCCCACTTTGGCCATCATCCTCTTTGACGATGACAAAACAAAACTCATTATAAATGTTTTCAACAAATTTTGCAATGCATACATATTGTATTGCCTATTATATTCAAGGTACTACAAGGCTAACATCACGGGCCCCACACTATGTAAAAACTTAATATATACATATACATATTTGTACTCCTTTGCAGCTTCAAGATAATACGTTATCATTATAAATTGTTTTAGACCTGTTTGAAGAGGAGGGGGGGGGGGATTTAATTTATATAGGAATTTTATTTTAGTTCTACGCGTTGAAATAACCAAATCACTTTGGTAAATCCCTATGTGTAGAAAGAAATATCTACCTATGAATATTTCGTAACTTACATAAATACTTATGTATACCAAGAGTATGTAAACATACTCATGTTGTAGTCGATAAATGATAATCTTATGTACTATTTATTCTATATAATTTATTTATTTATTTTATATAAATAATGAAGTGTTCCCTTATACAAAATGTAGTTATCGTTTCTATATATAGCTTTGTATATCTTTAACACTTTTGTTTTCTAGGAATTGACCAATATGACAAATTATGAAAGGATTTCAAACGGAAATGGAAATAATACAGAAATTTGCAAAATGTTAAAGGATGAATCAAATAATGAAAACGATGGAAGTTAGTAAGTTCTTAGATTTTTGTACATACTATTTAGATAATACGTACCTAAGGTGTTTAATGTTCCTATTGCATCTCAAATGCATGATGCACTTTTGAAATAAAGTTCGGCTCTATTGAAAATTTAACGTTTTTACATTTAGCCTCAGCTATGACAAAATATCCCATACTGCCACATACCTCTGTGAACGGACAGTCTACAAACCCAAGATAGGGATTATTTGTGGATCTGGTCTAGGGGAGCTTGCGGATCTTCTTATCAATCCAGATGTATTTCAATATGATGATATCCCCAATTTCCCCGTCTCCACAGTTGCAGGACACAAGTCACGATTATTATTTGGATTGTTGGAAGAGGTTCCTATCATGGTGATGCAGGGACGTTTCCATGCTTATGAGGGACATTCCCTGGATAAATGTACCATGTGTGTCCGTGTCATGAAGCTCATGGGGGTAGAGACTCTCATTGTGACAAATGCTGCAGGTGGACTCAATCCTGATTACCGTGTTGGAGATGTAATGCTATTAAAGGATCATGTAAACATGCCTGGGATGGCTGGGAAGAATCCACTTAGGGGTCCCAATGAGGAGAGGTAAGAATCGTAAATCCATTCATTTCCCACCAGAAAACAATGAACGTGAGAACTAAAATCTTCTCACTTTTCTTTGTTGAAATACCAAAGTTGTAGTAGAATGGTCAATAAAACAAAGACAAGACATTTTTCTTAAGACTCATTAATATAAATAATGATACAAATATCCGAACATACCTACATATATCTGTGTTCATATGTGAAAAGGTAGAAATCGTTTTATGACTCAATTGAATAATAACCAGTAGATCTTTTTTATGAGAGCATTTTCATTTTATTCATCTTAAATCTCCATTCATATCTGAATACAATATCTTTATTCGAAAGAGCTGAGAGAAAAGGAAGGAAAAAAAACAGCATTATTCTATGGGGTAAATAACATCACCATTTGTCGAACGGTTTTTACATTCAAGAATAAAAAAATAAAAAAAATACGAATGAAAATTAATTCATTGATATCAATGATACTAAAACTTTTATGACAGACTCAAAACCCAACTATTAGTTATGTGTATATTTTTTTATTATAATTGTAAAAAAAAAATTCACTCAATAGGTTTGGTGAACGCTTTTTTGGACTCAATAACTGCTATGATAAGGGACTCAGAAAGATGGCCCTCAAAATTGCCAAATCAATGAGTATTGCTAAGCATGTTCACGAGGGTGTTTATGCGTTTTTAGGTGGACCTAATTATGAGACGGTTGCTGAATTGAGGATGCTTCATCGCTCAGGAGTGGATGCTGTTGGTAGGTTTGCATTAAATCTATCTTATCTTTGTTTTCCACATTTTAATAAACATCTGTGGAATGTCGGGGCTTTTTTTTTTTTTGGGGGGGGGGGGGGTGATCCTTTTTTTCCTACTACTCTTCATTGTCATAAAATAATGAATTTCTATTCCTTTTATGATCCTAGAAACTCCTTTTTGATATTTTTTTTTTCTCTCTCCTTCTCGAAGGAATGAGCACTGTGCCGGAAGTGATCGTCGCAAGGCACTGCAAGATCCGTGTCTTTTCCTTTTCACTCATCACAAATGAATGCATAGTAAAGGAAGAGACTGATGAGACACCCAATCATGCAGAGGTCCTTCAAACAGCAAATAAAATGAAGAACGTCCTAAGGGATTTTGTCCGGAAGATGATAATTGAAATGCAAGAAGGAAACTCTAAACAAATCTAAATGATAGACATAGCATGTATTTTAACTTAATTTGTTTGTATAAAATAATATATAAGTAGATAGATATATTTATTCAAATTACTGTAGGAACATAACAATTTTTTGAAGATTTGTAAAAATGAAATAAAAACGAAAACAAAAAAATCATTTTACTCAATTAATTACGTAGTATGTGCGTTTGTTATACATACATAAAAACTCTCAATGCAAAATCCTTCTCTTTCGAAAAATAGGCTGACGAATGGGGGCTTGTCGTGTAATTTCCTGTCCTTCCGGTGAGGATGAAGATGTTCCTCCTCCACCGTCCTTCTCTTCACTCAAGCATTTTGCAGATCCTTCATCCTTGGAATCAAATCCTGAGTCAGGACGGTCAAATTCTGATCCTCCTCTTGTACGAGTTAGAGAATTATTTTCTTTGAGAGGCGCTTTTGGATGCGATTTAATCTTGGGAGGTACAGGTGGTTTGAAAAGCTTATCGTCATCTTCTTTTTGCTTAAGAATAGCCTCTTTTCGAAGTCTTTCCTCTTCTTCTTCTTCTTTTTCTCTGATAAGGCAAAGTGCTAGATGATGAAGGAGTGTAGCTCCTTTTGCAGCAAGCTCATCAGGATCTAGTAATGTGGATGAAGCTGCATCTAAACTCCCTGATGACTCTGATTTTCCTATGGACATTGTCTTTTTCCGGTCCTTCATTGGTTCAACAGGACAGGACACTGTGCTGCTGTGATTCGGAGTATTGTTATACTCATCATACTGTCGAATATCTTGTGGAAAGAAGACTGAAGGTGTGTTTGACCAGAATGGAGGGAGTTTGACTGGGGAGAGAGGTGGTGCATTGAGAAGATCCTCTTCGGCATTAAGCCTATTTAAACTCCTTGTTTGAAGTTTTCGTTTCTTTTGACGTTGTTGCGTATGAGTCTCTTCCACTTGATTTGTTTCCTCAAGGGATGCTGGAACACTGCTAGAGCACTTTTTGTTCGGAGTACTTGGTGCTTTATTTTCATCCAACTCATCCTCAACATTTTGACGCCTTGTTTTTTTGGCAGGACTTGTTTCTGAAAAGCCTGAAACGCCTAGATCATTCGCTAATTCTAAAAATGAATTAAGATGAACATCTGGAACCGTTGTATTCCCCCCGTAAATGAACTGAATTAAACATTCAAGCTCAATGTATGAAACATCTCTCAGGTAAATGATGGGAGACTTATCATCAAGATCAGAGGTCAAGAGTTCCTGAAAATAACAATACATACATATATTATGTAGTTGAAGACACATAATGACTAATTTGTAAATCACTTACTTTGAAAAACGTTGATGCAGCTGCGAGTACAAGTCGATGGGCCTTTAAACTTCTTCCCTCAGCCGTAAGAGTTACATCCGTAAGATTCCTTCCACAAAGGAGCTTTGATATTTCTTCAATTAATTCTGAAGAATGGGTTGACCACTCAAACTGCATTGTTGCTTTTAACTGACAACGTCGCACTCCCTTCACTATACTTTTCAAAATTACCCGCCTTTCAAATATTTAAATTCCCTCCACTCTTTCTAAGTATAAAATATTATCGTGATTTCTTTGGACTACTACTACACAGTTCAAGGGGAGAAGAACAATCAAGATTTGAATTGAAAAGAAAAAAACAACTCACCTGTGGGCGCTCACAATTCTTAGATAATAACAATCTTTGAGCAGGCGCTCACAGACCTGTTTCCTCTCTTTGGTATGTGAAGGTCCCCCTCCATTGGGTTCCTACACAGAGTACATCTACGACTTATATGGCTTATATGTATGTTATATATACACAGATATTTCTAAGGATGTACCTATAACTACACTTTTCCTCAACGGTTTTTCCCCCTCGACATGAATTCGAAGGAAATAGTTGGAAATTTTGATTTAATGGCGTTGATAAACCATAAATGTACCTATTATATTTAGCTAAGATCACCAAAGAAAAGTTCTTGTTTTTTTAATTAGATCACGACCAGACACCATCATCTTGTTTGGCAATGATGTCTCCATCATTCATGAGCATCATATATGTACATATAAATTATAATGTAATGAAGATTGGAATGCGGATTAGAAAAGGATTTCATTTCTAATCTTTTCCATGAATTGATTCTTTTTTCTTTTTCAAATAAACGTTTGATTCAACATTGGAATGTGTGTGTGTGTGTGTGTGTGTGTGTTACCTTATTTAACTACATATTTTGCAAATCCATTCCACATTTTTGCACGAATCATGCAAAGAAAAAAAAACTTTTTGAGTACCTACCTCTACCTATAACAAGAAATACATACACCTATGCACATATGTATGTATGGAAAAAATGTTGTCGTCTTGAAGCCCTAAGGGTCCAATGAAAAGTATTATTGCATTTTAAAAAATGGCAGTAAGTGATTTAGGACGAGCGTTAATTAGTATATTTAAATAGACCTACATATAATACGTCAAGGGGTGATGTAATGAAGTAATTATGGGTTCATTTATCGCCCCATTTCAGATTTTAAAACAAAAAAATAAAAGTTGACCGGCTAAAAAATGTGGGATTGTACTTAGATGTTTTATCTCTAATTTTTTTAACTTTTGACTGGAATGGAGATCTTTTGTGTACTCTGCCCTGGTTAAAGGTATGAGCATAACATAGACATTATGTATACTTGCAATCATCAATACGATGAGGGGTGTAATTTTCGTCTAAGTTAAGTATTTTGTGACACTAAACTCTTCACAAATACACACAGTAATTGTTTCTCAAGGAAATGGAGAACCAAAGTACTAATATTGTATATTATTTTATTTGTAATCAGCATTTTTTTTTTGCCATTAATGAAAATAAGATCATCCTTAATGAGAGATATGATCTTAATGCTTATTATATTTCTTAGTAAATCAGTTTGTTATTGCTCTGAAACAATATATTCTTCGGTTTTGAATATCTAATGTTTGTGTGATAATTCTTAGATTTGAAAAAGCAAAAATATTTTGTAGAGGTAAGCCCAACCAACCAACCAGCCCTTCATTATCAGCTTCAAGTAGTTTAATGGATTGCAATTTTAGGATTATGATATTTAACATTGATTTTACGAATAAAAGAAAACAAGTTTTAACCTTCTTCCACTTATTCCAAGGTATAATTATTTATAATCATTTTAAAGATAATCATCACCTTCCATATACATACAGACGAAAACACTAATTAAATTTAATGAATATTTTTTTATACATACATAATGTACTCAAAATTGTCAGGGTAAAAGAGCATTAGGAACTGTTTAAATGGTTCATTTAAGATATTTCAACGGGAAAGATGCTGTTTTTTCTTGAGTTAAAAGAACAATAAGTGTTTTGTATGTTGAATGTAAGGACCCTACCAGGTAGTTTTAAGAGAGTTGTTCATTCGAATATACATACAGAAAGAAATAACTAACAATTATTGTTAATATTATTTTTTTAGTTATTAGTGCTTAAACTCATGTCATATCGAATAGGGCTTTTGAAACAGTTCTCATTATTTTTCTCCATAGAAATACACCTCCGATTTCAACGTCTTTATAATCCTTTAATTGGGTTAATATCCATCCATATCATTGAAAAGAGATTATATACCAATCTTTACTCAAAAGTAAAGCTGTCAATAGTTATCAAATATTGGGAGAGGGAGGAAGGAGAAGCACAAGGGTAAGTGAGTAATTTCGGTTTTTGTCCCAAAGAAGAATCTTCTCTTTCAGCTTAAATTTTATTTTTACTTTTTTAAAGAATGGTTTTAGAAAATAAAATAACAATGATTAAAGCATTTAAAAAAACATCAAAAAATTAGAGAAAATACTTATTTTCACAAAATATCAGTATTATTTAACAACCAGGGTGTAAGAGTTGATTTATTAGTGTTATCCCAATATAAAATAATTCTCTCAGACCCCTAATATTAGCATATTAATATATTTAACTCAAAGAACAGTAACATAAATCATATGCATCTGTTGGTTTTTATGGCATTTCCTTCACAAACAAGCTTATAATAGAAAAAGTATAAGTTTAATTCATTAAGGTATTTCCTATCTAATTTTGATAGGGTAAAAATTTTTCCTATTTAATAAGTGAAATGGTGACCAAGCTTAAAACCTATTCTTGAACACATATCAGAAGTCCCCATATTTATTCTTTAAATATATTATATATTCTGATATCAACTATGATCATATAGTTCAAAGATCAACGGTTCTATTGATTTTTGCCTTTGAACCAATCTTAAAAACTGGCAATTTAATTATTATGATGAAAGTGAATTCCGAAATGCTTCATTAATTACTATTAATACTTATAGTTAAATATATTTTACTTGCAATTTAGTACCCATTACAAGGTTATGTAAATAGTTACTTAATGGAGTATTTTTCATTCCATGTGCCGCAAAACAATAATATAATATGAAAAAGTGTCTGATCTGCTGTTGTAGAAAAATGTGAGAAAGGAAAAAAAATGGGCAAAAAATGAAAAAAAACAAAAAAACAAGACTCAAAAATTTATGACATAGAAAATAATTATTTTTTGGTGTTCTTCAGAATCTTTGCAATGTAAAATATTTGCCGTCTATCAAAAAATCAATTAATGTTGGATTAATGTTTCTTAAATCCATGTTTGTAGTAATCAAAAATGTGTAATTGTTGAATGAATATAATGATAAAAATAATATTATCATTTTTAATAGACTATTTTTTTGGTGGAGAATAAAAAACAAACTTTTTGAGAGATAAACTAATGTTGACTATAATTTGAAGAAATTTTATGCAATGACCTATTTTTGCATATATTTATGAAATGTTGATATTTTTACCTTCATAAACCTATGTACATTTTTTAATGTAATTGAAATATATACATATACTTCAAAGACATTAAAAAAAATTATTTAAATTTTTTGAATAGAATTTTTCCCATCTGTATGTTCAATGAACTCAAAAATAGGATTTAAGATTTGAATCCATTTCTTTATTTTGAGCCTTTGTTAATGAAGAATTTGATTGAAAATCGTTTCTTTGTATTTGATATCAGGCTTGTGACGACGAGGAGTGTGTGTATCCCCCCCCCCCTCCCAGTCAAATATTTTTTGTCAAATATAAGAATATTTTGTCAAAATGTACAAAGTAAGAAGAATATAAAAACTATTTTTTCTAAAAAAAACCTATAACAAAATTTCTGAAAAAAAAATCCTTTATAGATTTGCAATTTGTTGATAACTTTATTCATAGACTCATAAATGAACGTAATAGATTTTTACAGTCATTGGACTGGGTATAAAAAATATTTTGAAAACATGATGGCACCTCGACAAAATATGGTTGACCTTGATCTTATTTATTTTTTTATCTTAAATATTTTAAAAGATGTATCTTTCAAATTCGGTAAAAGTTTCACATCTAAAAGATAACATCAATGTTGTGCTGTGCTAGTAACAAAAATTTTATTCAAGTCAAACTCAAAACATGAATGGTCTTATCAGTCCTCAGGGCAAATACTTTTTTACTCTTCATGATCAAACTTATACTGATAATATAGTCAAATTAATTATATCTAATTTAACTTTTTGATATAACTTTTTGATATAATTAGAATCCATCTCGAAGGTTAAGGAAATAGTAATTTAATGCATGTTAATTCATACCACTGAGTCCCAATTCAATTTTTCAAGGCTTTCCAAAAGTTAATCAAGTGCATAAAAATGTAAAAACCTTTTAATGAACTACAATATCTAATTCAGCAGTTGCAAAACGGTAAATGATTTTGACCACACTACATATACTATAGCTGGCATTGCTGAATAACATGACACATTTAGCCTCTTATATCCAGTCTTAGGAAATATTTCTAAGTAAAGTAATAACTTATGTATTACATACAATTGTATTAATATGATTGAGGTTGTCGAAATCGTTGCCAAAAAAATTTAAAAACTATTTTATATTTCTTGATGTCTATTTTTCTAATTTCGAGGGAGTTTCAAGGGAATCTATCGAAACGATTTGAAATAATTCAAATTTAGAGTTCAAAAATAATTTTAAGGAACAGTTTAAAGTAGGAAAATTTCATTGTAGAACAATTTAAACTGCTAAACTATTAATGAAATACATTGTGTAAAAATTTCAAAACAATATTTTGATCGAGTTTAATTTTAGAAATATTTTAGGTATCTATTTAAAAAAAAAATTTTTTTTTCATAACTATGGAGTAAGGCCAAACTGATCTTTTAGTAAAATAAATATTTTAGGGCAATACAAAATTTATCAAAAATATTAATTATAATACCCCTAAAAATTACACTTCATCACATAGACATGAGAAGGAAAACTGATTTTGACTACGTAAATGGCATTTTTATTTAATATGTATGTCTAACATTTTTAGATATTTTATGATCGAAAATATAGACATCAAGGAATATAAATGGCCTTCAAAAGTTTTGGAACCAATTTGGACAATCTAAATCATGTTTTTACAAGTGAGTAAATACTATTTTATTCAAAAGTAACATAGTTATATTACTTAAAAGCAAAAGTAATAATATTTCTTTAATTTATGTTACTTCACTTTTATTTCCTTGGATGATTTTGAGTAATTTCAAATTACAAAATTACAAGAACAAAATGTCCTTGTAAATTTGTGTTTGCTTCATATTATTCATTTGGAGCATTAATTATATCCTTACAACAAATATTTTACACAATCAGAGCTCCAAATACATTTTTATTGGTTATAGATTAATTAAAATTTGATTTTTTTAGAGAATCAAGAAAACATGACATTTATTAAATTTAATCTATACTTTAAATGTGATTTACTCATATCACATAAGATGACAGAATTCATTCTTACTTTCCATCAATAGCGTAGCCAACTTTACTTATCAGTGGGGGTAATTCCATTACACTGGTTTTCGATCTTTTTCACATTTCTTGAGTCTTAATATATATATATATATATATATATATATATTATCTTCCTGGTTAGATTAATCTGCTTCACCCAGAGACATAATATATGACGACGACACAAAGACAAGAAATAAGATAGAAACGGGAGCTCCCCTGTTAGAGTAGCAAGAAAGGAATTAAAACATATGTTGCATTTGTATGGATTTTTTGAAGATACTGGATGTGATCAAGCTCCTTAAGACATTTTATAGACATAGTTGGCGCAAAATATCCTCGATAAATATCCGTTTTAAATGGAATGCAAATAAATATTCATTTAAGATTAAGGATATACGTTTTAACAACTCAATCCAAAGGGAAGATTCGAAATTTTAATTGAGGATCATATATTACGATAAGATCGGGTTGGTCAATAATCATTGGTGACTCTGAATACTCAGATATAGCTCCATAGTTCAATATTCGGTTTGTATACTGACTTTTGTAGTCTGTCTCGGCAAGAGAGATAGAACAAAAGACAGATCTTGGTGACAGTTTAAACTTCTTTCAAGTGGACCCTTTTACTCTCGAGGTCGGAGTACTTGAGAAACTAGTGAAAACTTATCGCGAGCTAACGAGTTATAAGAACAGCGCGGTTCGTACAACCAAAGGCCACGCAATACTTCACTATTGTTCTCTTTTGTCTTGAAAATGTCAGGAAACAATACATTCAGATTTTCATTATTCAATTAAAGGGCCTTTTTAGGGACGTTATCTCAATATTAACTCTCCTTTATTAGTTGTATTCCTTATTTTTTTTTCACTCTGACACTGCTGACTAAATCTCTCACTTGACAGATAATGAAATTGATGCATATCGTTGTTTGACACCGTTGGCTCATGTTGTTGTAATTTTATGAGAGTTCGATCTATTTATATTACTTTATCTCTGGTTTTACCCAGGAAGAGGACTGAAAACAAAATTGAGTCAGCTATTGACTGCAGGCTGAGTCCAATAATCATTAATATTTGAGACGTTATAAAAGAGATATTTATATAGTGATAATAAAAAAGTATATCTGGCCATGGTGTGTTTCTTCTAAAGATGAGTAAAATAACTCAAGAAATTAATTTAAAGAATCCACTCTTTTGAAGAAATGGTTGACTTTAATACAAGACAATATAATCCAGCTCTATTTTACTATTACCAAAATCATCTGATATTGAGAAGAAAGAAATTTTTTGCGAATGAGATTGTAACGTCGATTAACCTATTTTACCATTACTTGCAAATCCTTCTTCTGAACCTTGCAATTCAAAATAGGAAGATGGACTAGTTGAAAAGATGCCATAATCAATTTTCATCATCGACACAATTCAAATCTTCCAGACTTATTAAAAATGTGGTATCTACGAGAGTGTAAGTGCTACCCAAACATGAATATTCTAGCTCTTTAGACTTGACAACCTAGTTTATGTTGGTATTTGCCTTGCAACGTTTCTATGAATTGTTGCTACAACATTGAAACGGAAACCTCAGAAGTTTGGAAAATCATTTATCTAGCATTGAGCTACAAAGTATATATCCCAAAAACCCCATCAATATTCTAAGCTCTATTTAACCCACTTTTTACATGTCTCATTTTGATTTTTATGTTCAAACACAAAGTGAGAATTATTTTTTATATAGTCTCTAGATAAATCATGCCTATTTTTGCACTATTTTTATTTCTTGATTTTTATAAGATAAATTGTAGAAAAATATGCATTTCATAAAAAAAATAATAATATGCATTTGTTGTTCAAATAAATGTGTCTCAAAAGTTAAAAATTATTATTAAGAACTAATTATAAATATTTGAATAAATAAAAAGATAATAATTTTAAGCATATTTTATGATCCATAAAATACTTCCAAATTGATTAATTATATGTTAGAATGGACCCTATCATCACAAGGGCTCTCAAGTTTTGAAATTATTTTGACGTAAGATTTTTATTCTTACTACGTGAGATCATCAGTGTTATGACGTCATTAATGGTATGATGTCATTTCACCGATTCCTCAAAGGAAAACATGTGATGAATATATATGTTTTGACAAATGAAGAATTATGCATTCAAACAAGAATATTTATTAACTTCAGAGAACATTAAACGACATGTGAATGTATAATTTATAAGCACTTGTGACTTGCTTGCGGCCCCTGGAAAGGAAGTCCCCCTGAGAACGCTCTTGCTATATGCTAAAATCTTGATTATTATGAGAAATACAATGTTTGGAGTGATTGTATGGGGATGAATGTGTGAGACCAACGCAGATAACGTGAGACTTGAAAGCCCTACATCACAGTAAACAAAATCGAATAGAGAAATAACAAAAATGAATTGATTTTCAGCCTGCAATCCACAGCTTACTATATTATGTTTCCATTCCTCCTCTCTAATCAGCTATGATGGGTGCTGAAAAGCATGGAGAAAAGTGGGGTTAATGCGCTCCCACTTTTTTGAAAACAATAACAATAAAAAATTGCGGGGTTATATACACGTGATATATTATGTACATTAGGGGTTTTCAGTAAAACAAAGTGTCGATAAATCACGAGTCTAGCATCTCGAATGTTACCATTTGTATCCCAAAAAGCTCGTTGTGATATAGTGTGTTTAAAATGTGACGCCATTTTTTGTAAAATTGGCCCCCACTTATGAATTGGTTCCGGCGCCCCTGTCTCAAGTAGTCTTGGCTTTACATGTGTTGCATATTACTATGTACTTTTTAATAGCCCTATAGTTAATATATTATTTGTAATTCTTGTGGTAAGGTAATAACTCTACGGCGTTATATTACAAAGTAATTCGTCCCTTCCCAACACTGCTTATAGTATATGCATATTATGTACATTAGGGGTTTTCAGTACAACAAAGTTTCGATAAATCACGAGTCTAGCATCTCGAATGTTACCTTTTGTAAAAATATGAACTTGTATGCAAATGAATTTGTCCGGGACCCCCCACTGATTCTCCCTCCGGTTTTGTGCACACCATTGAAATGTTTATGATAATTTATTATTTTCATTCATTAAAAAAAATCATATTTCACATTTTTTCTGAGATGGGGTCCAAAAGATTGCAAGTTGCTACTATATCCTGCATAGCATTTTCAGCATTCTTCAGCACGATCTCCAGCATTTTCAAGGAGCTTTATATGAATAATATGTAGAGATATCTGCAGAGTCAAGAAGAATATTATTACATCGATAGGTCCCTGAATAATCACCGTTTTTGAAAGTGGGGTGGCAAGTAATTGAAAGGATAATTTTAAGGTGGCCCGTGATAATAAGTAAACATATACTTAAGTATTACATATAAACGAATTTCAAAGTTATTGTAAATTTTAAAAAAGTTGGGGACCCTACCTGCCCCTGTTGTGCACTCCCCATAGTAATCAGTAATTATTTATTATACGTTAGTCATATTACATGGTATAAAGATGTATGATAGTTACATAATGCTTTGGCCTCAATTCAATCGACTTTAGTATATTATGGAAGCAAATTGTGTGCAAGACAAATTCAGTTGATAATTAATCATTATTAAAGAGCTATGAAAGGAGTTTAATTTTAGCAAACTTTGTAAAAAGTTCCAAGGCGTAGTTTAGTTAAGGGCGAACTAGTTCTTGGTTAAGGCCACAAGTTGTGAAATTCATATATTACAAAATAAATCTTGAACATCAATAAATGGGTAGTTAGATTACATTTAAACTAAAAATATTTATGATTTTCCTCGACTCGGTAATTCAGTAAATAGTATATTAAATAATGTATAAGGTATATATCAGTCTACATATAATGATATCCTTTGCACTAAATAAATCTTAGAAAAAGGGTTTAATTTTAAAAAATGAAACAATTGATTATTTATATATAATTATTCATTATTATTTATTTGAAAATGGAGAGTAGGAGTAGCGTTTCTCAACAAATGAAAACGTTGCGTTCATAGTACATAGACATAGATAGTTATATTAGAACATACTTAGTATTACCTGTAGTCAACTCATAGTCCATAGAAATGTCTTCTAATATAATATACGTAAATATATGAATAACATGACATGGCTGGCTATATTTATGTACATGGCTGAAAGTGACGTCACAATTTTCTTGTCTTCAACTCCCTTTAGTGTAACTGTCTGTAGCTACTGATTCTCGTTAATTTGTGTATTTAAAATAAATAAATGTGTCTCTTGGGATCATCGACTGTACGGCTTTATCTCACCGTGGTGGACTGACTTATCTATGTGAAACAAATCTTCAAAGACATGATGAAAAGTAAGTTTCGATTTTTCCCTTTTCATTCTGTATTTAAATTGTGAATGTCTTAATTATTGACTAACCTCCTGTACTCCTCACCTAGCAAAGCTAGAATAATTTCAGAGGATGTGAAAATTTCAATAGAATAATCCCATAATGCGTGTATATTTGTTTCTTGTTTTTTTATATATCATAAAAAAATATTCATACAATACACGGTAAATTTTCTATAACTCTGCAAAATAGTAGTTGAATATATAAATGAACATACATTACTCCCCGAAAAATATAAGATATAATATGAAAATCAAATATATGGTTAAGATTTATTATATCAATAAACTTCATAACAATAGAATAGTTGTTACTCTTTGTTCTCAATTAATAAATAATTTTTTGAAGAGGACAATATCACGAACGAATTTTATATCGACTTGAACATTCTGGACAATACCATTTACCAGCTGGAGGCACTAATATACCAACACATTCAAAATGAAACCACTCTTTTTGACAGTCAGGGGCATCACAACCAATCATTTCTGAAACCTCATCATGAGGGCATTGGCAAACACAATAAAGTCTTTCGGGATCAGAGTTATACATTAAACCAGATGTTCCATGTGCATCACTTATTACATAAGCCTTGGGTGTAGATTTGCTTGTCTTTTGTTGCTGTGGTAGTGGAGGGGGTGGGGCTCGTGGAGGTGGAGGCGGTGGTGCTGAATAATCATCTTCGTCCGAGTAAGACGAAGAGCTTGAATCACGATTCAATGCCAAACTCTCACGCATTTTCTTCGATAGAGCACGATTTTGAGAGGACAGGCGAGACGGAGATTTTGTAGAAGAAACGAAGGCACCGGCTCCCGTTCTTTTGCGATTCTTCGTGATGACTAATTTTGTACTACTTGTATGAGAAGAAGAGCGTACAGCAGGTGCAGTCGGAGTATTATTAATACTAGGTAACTTGATTTTGAGCTTCAAAGTTGGTTTTGGAGCGACTGGAGGAGCAACTTTTTCTGGGGGCTTTTGAGCAAAATTTATTGTAGGTTTCGCTACTACAGGTTCTTCTTCTTCTTCTTCTTCCTCCTCCTCCTCCTCTTCTTCTTCTTTGGTTTGCTGAAACTCATCAGCACTGAAGTCTGTATCAAGATCTGATGAGCAAATATCACTTGCAGACGTTGCTTCATCATTACTCCTCCGCTTATCTCCGTTCCTTAGTGTATCTTCAATATCTTCGTCTTCATCACTGGAACTATTAAACATTATCCTACCAGTACCAGCAGTAACTCCCCCAGCACCAGATAAAGGTGTATGATACTTAGGTTTAGGACCGATCTTCCTAATAAATGGTGTAGTCAAAGTCGATGATGGAGTGGAAAGCTTGAAAGATTTGCGATTTTCGTCCTCGGAGTCAGAACTTGAATCATTGCTTTTTTTAATTTTTCGCTTCTTTTTCTTTTTCTTCTTACTTTCCTTTTTGTTCTTTTTGTGTTTTTGCTTCTTCTTTGAACCCGGACTACGTTCAGGAGATAAATGATCCATTACTCCTAACGCAACATTACTTAGTATTTTATCCATTTCACTCAACTCAGGCGGTTTAGGTGGTTCTAGACTTAACATATATGATTCATAACAATAATCATGATCCATTACAGGAATGCGCCTATCAATGATTTTATCAATCATTTTAACCTAAAAACAAAACGAATAAAAAGAAAATTAACTATGCAAATGCCTGATATTAATGATTGAAAAATATTACTTTTTTTGGTTTATCAGGTCCTCCAGTATCAGAATCCCCAGAGCTTTCAGATAGACAAACTTCCCACCCTCCAGTTCCAAGTTTTTTTGTTATTGAATTGGGGTCTAGTGAGGTGAATGTAGTCTTGGGTGCAACTGCAACTGGAGTTTGAGGAATTGATATCTTGGATAGAATGCCACCACCGACACCTTCTGTAATTGGCTTCATGACTTTCAAGCCACTACCTGTCTTATTCATGCCTGGTTTACGAACTTTGGCTTTACCTGTATTCGGACCGTTGGATACAAATAACAAATCCTGGTTCCATATTCCACCAACAACTGGAGCAGAGGATGCACCACTGATTGGAAAAACAGATTTCTTCTTTTTGAATTTATTATTATCTTCATCACTATCAGTATCACTATATGCTGGCGGCTTTTTATTAAAATATTCGGATGGATGCATTATTTTAGGAGGTTCCTGTACTTTGGGAATAGGAGTTGCAGGTACATTTGAATTCATAAGGCCAGTTGAAGCTTGCATAATTGAATTGCTAGAATGCAAGTATCGAATATTTAGTGTTACAAGAATAATAAGAAATAAAAAGAAGTCCCTTACTTATTGTTTTGAATATTAGTCTTAGTCGGAGTGTCAGGAGATGGAATATTAAGAGGTTTAACAGGACTTTTCCTAGTATTGAAAATACCATCATCCCCCATGATACTAGCAACAGCAGCTTGAAGAGGATCTATCTCTTTTTCTGGTTCTGGATCAGAAGCATTATCTTCAGTTACAGGATCATCTTCAACTTTGCGCTCGACTATTGATTCATTGATAATATCCTGAATTAAAGTCTGAATGTCTCTGATCACATGGATGGAGGAAGCTTTATATTTAAGAACTTCTTTTGAGTTTCTTTTGTCTTCAAGTGCTTTCGTAGCAGATATGGACAAATCAGGGTGACGTCGTATTTGATGCTTCCAGAGTAATTGTTTGGAAATGAAAGATTTTGAACAGTTACTGGCCGAACAAACATAAGGATGAATGTTTGTGTGAGTACGCATATGCACCCTGATGAAAACAAATTATAAACTTTAGGCTTTAAAAATATGAGATAAACGTATTCAAATTTACCTATACTGTTTGGTTGATTTGAATTTCTTGTCGCATACTTCACAAGATGAAGGCAAATCTTGAATACAAAAATGGTATACGTGAGGCCAAGTTTTCTGATAACAAATTCCACAAATACGACACTCATCATAGTGTTTAAAATATAGATGCTTACGAAATTGATCATATTCATCATACGCCAAAAAACACTTCATGCACATAAGTTCCTGAGAATGTTGAAGGCAATGGGAATATAGGGACTCTTGGGATCCCTGACACTACAACAAAAACAATCAAATTAAATCATTAAATTTATATAAACTAAATTATTATTCCTTTAATACATACCTTGAAACAAATTTCACAAATGTTGTGATCCCTTCGAACATGATTTTGAAAAATAAGAAATGTAGAAAGATCTTGCCTGAGACACACTTTACAATTAAATTTTGCGGCCTTTTGCTTTTGAGAATTTGTTGGAGGGCCATAACAGACATGACTTATAAAACTTCCATAATTTAAAAATATACTTTGGCAGAGGTTGCAAGTTAAGACTTTCTGTGAGTGTTCTTTTTCCAAGTGACGGAAGAGATCCTCATTCGTCAAGCAGGATTTAGTTGAGCAATAAGAACAGCTATAAAAATCGATAATCAAATCTTTATCTTGTTGATAGCTAAATATTATTTCTTTGGATTTTGTATCTTTAAGATAGCGCTTCATCCGGTTGATGGACTTTTGGGGATCTTCTTTTAATATGGACACCACTGTTGTATTGTCATGAACAATAAATAAATGAGACAGCAAGTATATACTATCCACACAGACAAGGTGGGCCTGTTGGCAAACCAAGCATTTGCTCGAGAAATACTGAATGACATTGCGCATATTACTGAGGTCTTCAACAATTTCTTCATATTCTCTTTGAAGTCTTTGAAGCTTATGCTCTTTACTTGTTGCTTCAGTCTGCTGATCTTCATCATCTAATCCATTGAAAGAATTACTACTGTCTGCCGTTTCTTCAAGGCGTGACGTATCCAAATTTTCCTTATCTTCAGTGGATGAATGTCTTGTTGCTTGAGTATCACTAGCTTTAGACTGAAAAACAGTCCGCCGAACGTTACTCAACGGTTTCATTGCTTGATTGAAATGAAGCTTAAGAGGAGGCACACTCTTTACAGGACTCTCCAAATTAACAATTAAATTTTTACCCGACCGAGTAATACTACAATCCTTGATATCTTCATATTTATAACCCTCTTCCTTAATTTCTTTTCTAAGGTTATTAGAAATTCCTCTGCTTTTAGCACCACAATATATATTACCGTTTAAGGGGAGACTTGTTATAATTCGAGAAGATTTGAAATTCGATACTTTTTTGTTATTGCGAACAGAGTGATATTTCATTAAAATTTGACGATCTGCCACCGAAAATTCCTTCGCAGATGAAAGTTGTGATTTTTTAGTTTCACTTATTGGTAAGACAGCACCCAGCCCCTTGTGTTTTAGGACATCTGAATGAGATAAATTTTTACCTGTAAGCACTTTAAACAATTTGGCCGCTTCGTGAAATGGAGTTTCTTTAATTGGAGCCATTTTACACCACCCATTCACTAAATGCAACTCTAACTGATAAGAACCAGGAAAGGTTCTCTCACAATTCGAACAGACTGTTGACGAATTGGAACTTGAGGATGTACATTTATGGGCTGAATTTTTTAAATCACTAAAACGAACCATTTTATTACATTGGCCACAAACAAAATTATATCTAGAACCAGAAATCTCTTCAAATTTATCAAATGAATGATAATATTTGCTGTGTACTTTGTGATCCCTTTTTAAATGAGCTTCCAACTCATTTACTTCCATAAAGAGCTTAAGGCAATATTGACATAACATTCCTTTATGAACTTGTTTCATATGGACAAAAATGCCATACAGATCAAACTGAAATTGACAAACACCACACACATACTTTTTCTTGGGGTTTTTAGTTGGAACGTCATGTCTCGGGTACAATTTATTCAAGTAAAGATTTTTCTCGATGTCTGATAATTCCACATGTATAGGCGGAGAAGTCTTTGCGTCTATATTATATGAATAATTTAAACGAGAGGTCAGTCCAAAATGTTGGATACGTATGTGTTCAAAAATTTCTTTTGAACCATTAAGTCTCATTTTGCAAAAGCGGCAATATCCATAGCACTTTCGCTTACAATAGTATCTAATTAACTTCTTATAATAGGGTTGTTTCCTTATGCTTGAAAGGTCTTTAGTTTTTTTTGATTGTTTCAGCATTGAAAGTTTTTTAAAGCTAAATTTCTTCTTCCTTGTCCTCGAGTTTGTTAAGCATGTAAAAGCTAGATGTTGTGATCTGATCTCCTCATTTTCCTTAGCTTTTTTATCAACATTGATCAAAATGTCATCTAAAATGTCAGAAATAAAATCATCAGTTGATTTTTTATAATCTACTCCTTGGCGCCAACTTGAAGTTTTTGTCCCTTGAAATGTAGTTTCATAATTTGTTTCAGTGAGTAATTCCGTAGGATACGGGAAGTCATCCGTAGGAAAACCTTCTCTGAAATGTAGTGAGCACACAGTTATTTTCCCTTGAATACTAGGATCTAAATCAAGTTCTGCGATCCATTGATCTCGATCCGCTTCGGGACATGCATACATAGTCATAGGTATATTATCTGGAAATCCAAACAAGTCCATGGCAGCTAATCTCCATTTGGATAGGGTATTACGCGATACATTACAGTGAGGCACAGAGCAAATATTGCATTCTGTTTCATCGGGTTCAAATGGTCTAATGTTAATGTCTCTATGAATCATGGAGGAGGAAAGACCAGAAATAAAAAACTGTGAAACTAATTCTTCACTCCCTTGATAATATGCTGCCTCTTTTTCAGGACATATTATTAAAATGAAAGATTTCGATCCGCAAATAGTGTCCATTTCTATCACTTTAGTCATAAGAGATTCTTTTCTCGAAGAAAAAACTTTAGAACGTTCAATGGGATTTCTAAGGAATTCTCCATCCGATACCCGTTGCGCAGCTTCCCGTTTCTTGGCGCGTTCTTTTTTACGTCTTTCTTCAACAGTTGAAAAGTATTCGTCCTCTTCCTCATCCTCCTCATGGCTTTCCATAGACAAAGAGGGGATTCTAATGACAAAATATTATTATATCCACAGCTCATGACCCCGTGAGCACCCATTGCATTACAAGAAGGGGGGGGGAGGGGAGGGGAGGGAAAGAAAAGGGGCTGGGGACTCCCATTGCTTTTCATATCAAAAAATGAGTTGTTAAAAATGACAATGGAATATTGGGGTTTCTGGGATCACTGGGTGTAAATGAAGAGGCTGAGCTGTGGATATAACGTGTTTTGGGTTGAATGCCTGAAAGGTCGTTTTGAGATTTTGAGGACATGAGGGAGTTGAAGTCCCTTGGGATCCAGGAACTTGTTGACGAGGTCCTCGTCCCCCACGTAGGTGCACTCCTCGACTTCCTCGCAAAGGGAGATGAGAAACGTGGCACTTCCGACCTGCATGTCCAGGTCCACTGCCCTTTTGAAGGGAACGGGTCGTCGACGAAAATAGGACCTGAGACGTAGGCCCTTGTCTGAAACATATTCCGCGGGTTTATTTGAGGCACTCGCATTGTTGTTGGTGATGGTGGTGCTGCCACAGGTCATGCTGGAGGAATCCATGCCGAATGTAGAGGTACTTAATGATGGCGACAACTCCCCACCAAGAGAGAACGCTTCTTGATCGTCGTCGTCGTCGTCGTTGTCGTCGTCGCCTCTTCTTCTTCTTGATTCGCTTTTCTTCTTCTTCTTCTTCCTTCCTTCTTTTTCTAATCTCGCTCTTTCTTTCTATCTCAACAGCAGCTTGAGCTTCCTTTTTTTTCTTTTTCTTTGACTCCCAGCGACATCTCACGACGCTTCTAAATACTATGTGTCTCACTTCATTCTTTCCCCACTCCCGCCAGCTTCCCCAGTTCTTCCTTTTCTTTCGTACGTCCTTCTCCTCCTCCTCCTCCTCGCTCAGAGAACAGTCGTCTTCACCTTCCCTCCTTTTTTTTTCTTCTCTCTCTTTCTCACTCTTATGCCTCCTCCGTCGTCTCCATGCGGAATCTCACCGTGAATCACTCCAGTCCTCCTCTCTCTTCGATTAAGGCTCATCGCATTTGATCTCTTTAGCCCAGCCCTAAGTAGTATCACATAATTTGGGATTCTATCACCCCAAAATGCAACTAAAATATTTACTGTAGAATGAGTGAAGACTGACGTCCTCAGGGTTACCAAATAGTTTTCTCTCTCAAAAAGGCTAGCACAGGGTTTCCTCTCCTTTCATTTACTTCAATCCTATTTTGACCTAATATGGCTCTGTTCCCTTTATGCATTCCCAATTTTATCCTTGGAGTGGGTCCTATTTTTTATGTACTTTCAGTATAAACGAAACTTTCATCCTTTATTATATATACGGGCTAGGATGAGAGATCCACGTGCTTCTATAAGTGGAAAGGGTGAGAACACATTAATTGTAGCAAGTCTTGCATAATATCATGTAGTTCTCGGAGTCATTTTGGTGCAAATCTCTATTGTGTTTCAAATTATTTGTGTTTAGTACTTTTTATTCAATTGTAAAATTATTAATTAATAGGCAAATACCTATTTATATGCAGTTTTTGTTTAGGAAATCCAGAAAACTAATAAAAATAAATAATTTAATCAATGTAATTTAGGTAAATAACTAACATAATATCATGTTATTTGCATGATTATTCTATTTATCATGAGGATTTAGATATTTTTTAGAGTGTATTTAAGATTATTTCACTTGATATGATACGTCACTCTGCGTGGGATAGTTCCACATAGGTGATGATAAAAAATGACTCCTTAGTGTTAAAAAATGGATATAAAAATGAATTAGAGTTGACACAAATTTTATTAATTTTTTTTTGGGAAAAAATTCAGTATTATCGGAAGGAGCATTATTTTATAGCTTTGTTAATTCAAAAAGGAGGGATTATGTTGTATGAGTAACAGTTCACTGATTTCTACCTCTTTGTTCATTCATTAATATAATTTCAGTTGGAATTATAGTTTTATACAAGAAGTAATATTCGAATGAGACAATGTCAAAATTGTTATCATATTTTTTAATTTGAATTTCAGGTAACTAATATAAAAATTGAACAAGCCTGCGAGCTCGCTACAAACCTATTTAGTTTTTTGTCAAAAGGCCAAAACAAAACAAGGGAAATAGTCCAAATAGTAGATTCGCTCCTTTATTTTCCTCGTATCCGTCATGGAGGATCTCTTGAATGAAAGTTTAATGCTGGATGTAGCTCTACATGGAATACAAAATAGTTCGGAACAACAAAAACGTATCGAGGGATTTTTAAGAGAATACAAGGGTGTGGAAGTTCCTTCTTCAATTCTGTCTTCTCCAGTTAGTTTTTTTTTAAATCTATAAATAATTTCAAATGCTACTATTAAATTTGTACAAGTACATTTTTTATGAATCACCTTAAATCGACATTATTGGCAACCTAATTATATCCACTATTTCTTTATATTTTCAGGAATTAGAATGGTTTAATAAATCATCTGACGAATTTACTGGAAAAATAATTATATTAGACTTTTTCACATATTGTTGTATCAATTGTATTCATGCAATGCCTATATTGGAAGCACTTGAATCCAAATACTCGAAAAAAGATGTATCTCTAATTGGAGTTCATAGTGCAAAGTTTCTTAACGAAAAGTCTTCTATAAATATTCAACATGCCCTTTCTCGCTATGGTATAATCCGTCCTGTTGTTAATGATCATTCATATACACTTTGGAACGCATTCACAGTTACTTGTTGGCCTTCTATACTCATTATTGATCAGAAATTTAGATTGAGAAAATACTTTGTGGGAGAAAATTTTCTTAAAGGGATTGAAATTTTTGTAGATACTCTTTTAGATATTCCTAGTGAAGTATCACCTAAATTAACTTTGAAAAAACCTTTGAATCTTCAAAGACTATATTATCCTGGGAAGATAAGTACTTTAATGGGTAAAATTTGTATATCCGATAGTGGAAATCATCGTATTCTTGTGTTTGGTGATTCGCCTCAACCAATTGTTATTGGAGATGGCTCTAAAGGATTTATGGACGGCCCTTTGAATACAGCAAGATTTGCTTCTCCTCAGGGTGTTCTCATTTATGATAATAATATTATATTTGTGGCCGATACTGGGAATCATCTCATAAGAAAGATTAATTTAAAAGATGCTTCTGTGTCAACAATTTTAGGCACTGGTGAACAAGGACAAGATTTCATTGGTGGAAATAGAATGCGGGATCAAGCTATTTCTTCTCCATGGGATTTGTGTATTGGTCCTAGTCCAAAGGGATCCGGTGAAGTTCTTTATATAGCTATGGCTGGTTCTCATCAGATCTGGGGTTATGGGTTAACTGATACTGAATGGTGGAAAGGTGTAAAAAGGGAGGTTGGAACGGGATTCGCAATAGCTGGAAATGGTAGAGAGGAAAATCGTAATAACTCATACCCACACCAGGCCTCATTTGCACAACCTTCTGGAATTTGTTATTATGAAGAACATGAGTCATTATTTATTGCTGATAGTGAAAGTTCCTCAATACGGAGACTGAATCTCAAGGACGGGTCCGTAAAAAATGTTTGTGGTGGCGAACGTGATCCTACAAATCTATTTGCATTTGGTGACGTAGATGGTAAGGGAATCAATGCGAAATTACAGCATCCTTTGAGTGTTACTCCTTTCACTAATGGAAACTTACTTGTATGTGATTCTTATAATCATAAGCTTAAAATTATCGAAAATCTAAATGACAAATCTCCAAATTGTATGACTTTTCAACCCACAATTTTTTCGACTCTTCAAGAGCCGTCAGACATTATTTACTCGAGCTTTGATGGTCACATATATGTTTGTGATACTAATAACCACCAAATTATTTTATATAATACTTCTAATAACAGATTGAGAACCATGATTATTCCTACAATAAATTCAAATAAGAAGGAATCGAGGATTAAGAAAGAAGTCATTTCTAAAAATATTACATTAAAATCTAAGTCTTTTCAAATCTGCCTTATTTGCAAAAATGAGAATAAACGAATCCAGGACGGAAAAGTGTTGGAAAAAAGTGATTTTTGTTCCACATCAACGAAACAAATTGCAAATGAATTTGTTATTAATTGTAACACGAAGGAGTTATGTGGAAATATTTGTGTCTTATTGAACATTATGGTCTGTAATTCTGAAGACAAATCTTGTAAAATGACACAAATCAACTATATTCTTGATTATTCTGTCTCATGTTCTGCGGCTGATGAAGAAGAGAGGACAGAAATAGAAATATAGAATGGTAGATTATTGTTTTTTTCAAACAAACTTCATGACCTTAATTTTGTTATTGTTATTGTTATTATTTATTATTAGTGCTGTTATATTGTATGAAACAATGAAGTAGAGAGAGCCAAAAGTCATTGATTAAACTACTTTCTACTCTTTGTCGAAATACTGGACTATTAAAGATATTATTTTTATTTTAGATACCACTGTTTTATCAAATATAAAATACACATATTTCTTTCAAGTTAATTAGTTGTTTTTTGCGCTCAATCTGAGATTAGACAATGTCAGGTGCCTATTGTGAAAGAATTACTACTCGCTATCAACCTTTAGACTGGCATGCCCGTAATTCCAAGTTAGTTACAACTTCTAGGGAGGTAAGAGATCGGTCCTTGAATTTGAGAAAGGATGCCCAGCTCCTTAGAGTAGAAACCGACAAAAACACAAAATGGAATCAGTTTGACAACAATGTTCGTCTTTCTGAAAGGTACTTTTAATATTCAAATCAATCTATTATATGCTACTGTTTGTCCAATTTTATCATTTTACCTTCCTTTAGAATATCTGATATTAAAAAATGGAAGAAATCTCTTGATATCAATCTGTCTCAGGTTAGAGAGGAAATATTTGTATTAAAGGAAGCTAAAGAGGCATGTGAAAAAGCAATTGAGGCTAAACATCTTCCCTTTGATATTACAAAGGAGTGTCTTTTGTTTCGAGAAAATGGAAGAAGAAAATTCGAAATTGTTAGTGATTCAGTTGAATCCTTACTCAAAACAGAAGTTCATGAAATTGATAAAATAAAGAATGAGCTTCGAAACGTTTGTGATGAGGCATGGGATCAACTAAATTCATTAGAAGAAATACAAAAAAGATTAGAAATAGATATACAAGATAAAGAGGAAGCCATTGCTATAGATATGGAACAGCTAAATTTGACTCCCATGTCTACAGGGATTAGCCACAAGCCAAATGCTACTCGTATTCCTCAGGGGTATGCATGAATAAATACTTATATTAATTATATCCACATATCTACATGCATTTCTTGTTCAGTATTCTGGTTTATAATTCTAAATTAGTTTAATGTATTTGGCTAATTAAATATAAAGGAATTAGTCAAAAGTTTTTGAATTTTCTAAAAAAAATTTAGTATGGTCAAAAGGTAGGTACTTAATTTCAAAGATTGTCGACAAATCAATTTATACTGAATGAACATTAACAACTAATCTAATTTATGTTCTATCAATTACTTAAATATCTTTATTTTTGGATAGTATATGTATAGGAGGAATTATTTTATATATTTCGTATTACAATTGAAACTTAATAATTTTAACTTTAAAATAAGGTTTTTTTGCATTGTTTTTTTTTTTCAAAATTAAAAGATGAAAGAAATCTTTTTAAACACACGTCTTCTTTTCTATTAAAAAAAATTATGATTTATTTGAATGAATATACGAGCCATATTTGATAATTTTAATTAATTTTCTAATGGATCTAGAAATTATATTATTTTTGGATCATTAGAGTGTGGAAGAACCCTTCTCGGCAGCCTTTCAGAGTAAGAGGGCCAAATTACCTCTGTAGCTTCTCTATGTCATTACAAATAATACAAATACATTTTCTCGAACTCACACTGCTTTGTCACAAAAACTGATCTTATTTTTTAAGACTTAATAAAAATAAGAAATTACAGAATTACACAACAGGGGAGCCATGGTTTCCACTTTTTAGTTAATATAAGTTTATCATACACTATGGTCACTCATGAAGTAATTTCCCAGTTACTAGCTCCTCCACGATCAAAAATGGAATGTGGACTGTATAGTCTGAATAGAGTGTTTTCACGTTACGTCGTGATTGTGGAAGCCGGTCACCTTGGGGGCATATACAAACCAAATTTTATTAGAATAAAATACTTAATTTCATTAAAATTTAGAAAAATAGTGAATTTGAATGTCAAAATGGTACCGACAAATAAAAAGACCTTTTACCGTCTATCAAAAATCTCTTTTTTTATCTCTCTTTAATTCTATTTCATACCCAAATACGAATTAAAATATGTATGTTATAACTAGGAATGTAAATCATATGCAATTCGGGCGTGTTATAAAAAAAGAAAGAGAAAATCAACCTGGCAACCCTGACAATTTAATGAATGTCGAGGGGGGAAGCAGCTTGAGCTGTCATGACGTTTTACTGAGCTACAAGCTGCTATTCTCCATTATATATACAACAATAAATAAAAACATAGACGAGAGGCAGAAAATTAACTGAAATTAACGTCAGGAAATTATATATTTTTAACTAATAATAATTATACGAGGACTTGAGCCCTTTTTGTTTACATTTTATTTGCTTTATTAAACTCAATGCATGTATTCCTTCATGCAAGATCTGTACTATCAGGTAGATGTTCTCCCCTCAGTAATATTGGAAAAATGATAACAGCTTCGGAAAACAAAAAGACCTGTTTGAAGAGCCAACTCCACTTTTTTATCACACGCCCGAATTGCATATGATTTACATTCCTAGTTATAACTTATTATATCGTTATATATTCATATTTATTTAGTGTAATCAATAAATTAACCATTACTCATGCAAGAATAGGATATCTTTATCTAATTATCTACTTTGCTGCTCCCAAATCCATTCACAACAAAATTAGTTGTAAAATTAGTCAATTTAATTTGTACATATAATAAAGGTATCCATTCTAACATGGCGTTCCTTCGATTTATGACGTCAGTGAAACGCTTTATTATTATAACTTAAGTTTCTACAAATAGGCATAATTGTATTTGTTAGCTGCATTTTTAGTTCTATTTTTTTACAATTAATTTATTTATAAAGAGCAACAACATAGTTATATATCAGTCTTTTAAATTAAACTATTAAAATTTTCCATTCACTATCTGGATGTTTTTAATTTTCAGATGGAAGTAATGATAACATAATCTCAGAATTAAATAATTTCATATTAATAAGTTTATATTTTTGAAGTGCCAAATGAAAGCATCTTACGGGCCACATCTAGCCAAGGGGCGGGAGTTGCCAAATATTGGTGTTGGTTTCAGTTCTATTAAGACTTATCATTGCATGTATACTTTTATTCATAACGGAGCATTCGTTTCATATTATGACATAAATGATGAGTAAAATGATGAAAATTAATTGATACATTCAAAAATAAAATGAGTAAAATTTATTTAATACTTGGAACAGAAAATTTTTTTTAATCTTTTTTTCCCCAAAAGTCAATTTGCTATTTCAACAAATTATAATCTTTACATTTGGAAGGGGGAAAAAATGTAACGGGCCTGTGAGTTGGGTATATGAAGTTATATATAGTAACATACTTAAATATAACTTAAGTAAGTGAGTTACTTGCCATCAAAACACACGATATTTTTAATTTAATAGGATTCTACAACCTCAAGCATGGCATGAATTCTCTGCTGATAATAAACTAACTGGAGAAAGAGAAATGCTGAAATCTCAAAAGTTGAGAACGAAAATTTATCATTCCATAGAAAAGACATCTAATCATCTCCGGACCACTGTAGATACAACTAACTTCGAGTTTCGTAAAAGACAACATGAAATAAAAAGGGCTATTGAGGAAATCGACTACAATATAAATACAGTAAGATTTTATTTCTAATTAAAATAACTTGAGTACGCATCCAATGGTAATTTGAGAAATTTTATTGTATTTTTGAGGCTAAAAATATTTTTTGAAGGTTATTTTATGGTATAATAATTTTTATAATGAATTTTCTAGACTCGAGAAGAAATTAAATTGCAAGAAAATAATGTAAGGGAATTAGAAATGGCTTTAAATGCAAAAACAAATCCCTTAAAGTTGGCAGAAACAAGGCTTGAAAATCGAATTCGAAGACCTCACATTGAACTTTGCCATGACTCAGGAACAGATGGATTGATTAATGAAGTTGAAACTTTGAGAGCTTCGATATCAAATCTAGAAATGAAGATTGACTCTGCTAAGTATGATGTCAATATTAACTAACGTTTAAATTACAATAATTTTTAAGCAAAACCAAAGTTGTTTTTTTACTACAAAACACATCAAAAAATAGAGTTCACAGTCACAACCCATAATGCTAAGACAGTTTATTTGTCTTTTTTTTGTATTTCCGTTCACTCAAGCCATGACTGAAGAGTCAGGATAACCAGTTTGAAAAAAATATAATATAAATAACTGGGCTATTTATGAGTTTTTTTTTAAAAAGACTTACATTATCTGACACTTTCTTTTATGTTTATTTTATTAGGGAAACTCTTACTGAACTCTTGGATAATCTCAATATTTTGATGAAAGATCGTGAGAGAAAGAAACTCTGCTTATCCATGGAAGACAGATGTATGGATACTAGAAAGCAAATCAAGTTTCATGATTACAATGTTAATTCTCAAGTTGATAAAAATATGAAATTTGTGGGGATTCTTCGAAGGAAAACCAAATTCTTAGAGAATTCATTTGCTTAAAGATAATGTAATATAACCACTATACGACTTTTGAATCCTCCTCAATATTTGACCATTTAATGAATAGAAAAACTTCATAGCTTTTGTAATTGAGTAGCGAAAAACCCCGCCAGATTAAAAGAATCATGGTACTGTATTTTAAATAGAATATCCTTTAAATGTATAATTAATCACTCCATTTATCGATTGTAAATACAATGAATAGTGTTAAATTTTGGCTTAATTTTGCTATATTTTGTTTACTAGTATTATGTCTGCCTATGTATAATGCTGTTACAAGCAAAAAGAAAAACAAAACATCCTTCGTGTTTATATTCACGATAAAATTGTGATAATGTTAATTGTTAGTTATTTATCTAACACATGAGACATTGTTGTCATCATTTAGATATTTGGATTCAAATGGTTGAATCAATGTGAGGTGGATAGATACATAATTCTTAATTATAGATTCTTTGATTCTTTCTACCAATAAATTAATATTTATTCGAATGTGTTCATATACTTATACATAATATAGGCTTAGTTCAGTGTACACAAATACCTACATTTATGTGCATGTGATGAATAATCTGAATATATATCTTTGAGTTAACGGAAATACCATACTAGGGAAGAAAGAATAAGATGACAATCAGGGCTATATTATTGACTAGAAAGCAGGGTTTGAAGGTTAACATAATTTATGTCTTAAGACTTCAATCAAACACAGAGAGTAATTGTTCCTTCAAATTCAAAATTCCTTCTTAGTTTAGCAGACCTTTATTGATAAACTGTGTTTGGAAGTATTACTTGGTAGATAAATAATTTATTTACCACATTATATTAATCCATTCAAAAGCAATATAATTATATTATTTAACTCTTTGGAGCAGAAGTAATAATATTTCTTTACTTCACTTTTGTTTTCTTGGATTGATGCCATGGTGAATAATTTTGCATTGAAAACTTGCAAGAACAAAATTTTAGTCCTATCCTTTAAATTTGTGTTTGCTTCATATTCTCCATTTGGAACATCCTTACAACATAGAACATAATCAGAGCTCCAAATACATATTTATTGATGTTGATTGATTAGATTTTTATTTTTGAGAGAATCAAGAAAACATGACATATTTTATCAAATGTAATTTATACTTTACATGTATATTGTTTACTCATATCACACTAGATGCTATAATTCATTCTTACTTTTCATCAGTAAATCCATATTGGTAAGCTTAAGATAGAGAAATTAGTATGTAAACTAATAGAAGAGCCAATTACGTAAAAAGCTTTAGAATGATTTCAGCTTTTAACAAAGTGGATTTGAGTAGGGATAATAGCTGTTTACATATCAATTTGAATCTTATGAACAAAATTTGTATTTGAAGTGAAGTGTTATTTATTTATAGAGTTGATAAAACGTCGAATTACAAAATTGGATAAGCGAAACTCTAAAAATATTTAATTATTGTATTAGTATTATCTGAGCTCGATGTACCTTGAACATCTTTCAGATTGGAACTTATTTTGGGATAATAGATGGTATCTTTAAAGCTGGAACCCTGTTTTAAAGATACTATGAAAATTATAAAACAATAATCATAATGGACTTTTTTTCCTGACCAAACTCTTTTATTATGTCGTTGAAAGAAATTTAATGTATGTCACATTAACTCAGCAAATGAACGTCGCAATCAAAATTTCAAGGGTTTACCTTCAATAATTTGATGATTTTCGGTACAAAAGCTCTTACGTGTGAGAAAAGTACGTGTTGCAAGTTTTAAAGAGCTAAAATCGATAAAATATGGACACTTTAATGAAATCCACCTCTGTCCTACATTTCTACGAGTTGTAATGCACTTTTACTCAAAACTTTGTAACTTTTTCATTTATAATTTCAATATTATTGGAAGTAGAACCTTGAAATTTTGTATTCGACAATTTGAAAGGGTGATAAATCTTCCAGTTAAATCAGAAATAAATTATTCTCATTTTTTATAGTGCTTGTATTAGATATAAAGTAACTTTGAAAACTCATTTCCATTATTATTTCAATAACGCTTAAACCCTACTCAATTAAGATCAGGCTTTTTCGAATAAAATTGAACTCAAATAAACGGTTATGTTACAAACTACAGAGTCTATTACATTCTGAGAGAATGGGATGTAAAATTTTCTTTCTTTTTGGCTGATGTATAATTCTCAATACATGGTCTAATCAAATCAACAAAATGTTTTAGGTTTGATTCTAATAATATTTAATGCCGATAATTATGCATTTGCAATTAGTTAGGTTTTTTTGTTATATTACTAGACTTGGTTTTGGAACATTATGGATTTCATTTTTTCATATAATTTTTCCACTGTCCTTGGATTTAAAGCAATTTCGTAGAATAAAAGGAAAAAAAAATTCTGCAAAACAATAGAAAACAATAGCTGACACAAACATATTCCTACCAACATTTTTCCCTACATCGAATTTTATCATAAACATTTAAGATGACAGATAATTATTAAATAAACATAATATTAAATATTTATGTAAAACATATGTATCTCTACTACAAAGTTATTTTTAATAGAAACTCTTGTTGATGATAGATAATACAAGACTAAATAAAGTTCCATGGAAATATCTTTGCTTTAATACATAATAACATGTACCTAATTGAAGTTTTTTTTTTTAAATGTGATATATTTTCCCTACATATCCTATTTATAAAGTTTGCTTTATTTTATTTTTATTCTTTTAAAGATAAGCATTGATTATAATCAAGGTAATTACCCGATTTTATTTTTTGTAGGTTCTAAAGTTAAATTGTTAAGATAAATATGAATACTCCTACATACAGTCAATCTGACCCCTTCAAAGTTTGTAGCCCTTCAACCATGCTGCATGGTGCTTCTTCGTGAAACTACTTAAAAATAATTAACTCATTTTGGATCGTATGAATAGTAAAATTAAATTTAATCATTGATATTTATGAAACCAATTAAGATGCTTGGAAAAAAATAATATTATGGGGGTGCTTCATTTGCCCCAATGCTAGAATTTTAAATTATAGGGGAGACCAGGAACAATACAAAAAGTTGCAATAGGCACTTTTTCTCAAATATCAACTAGTTATAACCATAAAATTCTCACCACAATTAAATAATGTAATGAAGATTATTGAAAAAAAAAATCGCTCATTTTCGTCAATTTTATTTGAGATATCAGAAAAAGACTTATTTTGTGGAATAAATAATTTTTTATTAAGAAACAATATTTTTGTAATAATGGAAAATAATTTTCATATCCCATACAGTAATGAAAGACTATCTCATCCTCGGTTAAAGAGAAAAAATGAGAAATAAAACGAACAAACAATTGAAGCATTCACTTTAAATAACACTAAATTAATTTTGATATTATCCGGTGATGCCGAATTACGATAAATTCAAATGTCAAGGCCACCCAAAATTCGGTTGATTACTAAATAAAATACTATACTTTTACTTGACTTGATGGGCGATGAAAATGAGTTGCAGGACCATGGGGAAAATGTGGGTCTTAGTGGAAGAAGATCGGTTCAAAAGAAGCCCTGTAGCAAACAAATATGTTTCCCTTAATAAACAACCTACTTGCTGAGATATTATTCGATATATACTGATTTTGAGGAGATAAAAGTAATTTTTTGAAGTGCAATACTATTTTTTCTATAATGGAGTTAATTTTTTATTGTTTTCGGGGAAATTTAAATAATTTATAATTATTGACTCTTTTATTGTAGCTTGATGTAATTTATTAAAATTCAAAGCTCACTCACTCACTCACTGTTGCACTAGTAACAAAAATCGTTGTTCTAGTGAAAAATTAAGAAAATTAGACTAAAGGATATTTTATAACTGTAGCACCCGTCAGTGATTACAGACGGAGTGATTTCCCATGATAAAAAACCCCCAGGCTTTCATTACTGAGTGGGTGAAGATCAATTTAAGAACTAAATTTAGAAATAATAAAAAATGGTTCCCTGAGATAAAAAATTCTGCTTCTAACAGGATGAAGCTCCTTCCCACCCACATAAGAAGATACTGCGCTGATATAAGGAGGGGCTCCCTTCTTTTTCAGATGTAAATGTTATGAATGTTAAAATCTATTCCATTCTGGAGAGAAAAATTATCGACAAATATTAGGGCAATGTGATGAACCCCAATCATGGGAAGATTTAAATGTTGGAATGCTATTTGAATGGTGATCCCTGATGTATGCACACTGTAAAATGTACATGCATACCTAGGCATGTTAGTTATTATAATCAAACGAAAAACGATATTAAAGAATTATTTGTGTTCTTAATAAATGCAAACTAACAAAAGATATAAAGAAATAATGTTTATCAATACTTTCAACAGGATGTTTTTCTAAGTCAAATTTGTTGCGAGTTTTTAATAATTCCTTTGATAATAGTAGCCATAAAATATTAAAAACAATTTCAAAGATCATTAAACTGCCGTCTATTTATTAACTTTAAGGAAGAGCACAATAAAAAATACACCCATATTTTTCGAAGCTACTGCGTTTTGGTTTCACTTGCCTGACTAATCAGCCAGCAAAAATTATAAGATGAATCAATTTTTTTAGTTAATAAATAATTTTTGGATCATAACTAATGAAAATAGTTTAGATCAGACATGAAACATGGCTCAGTTATAATCAACCTGTGGCAAAATTAGAGTTTTTTTATAGCCCATTTGTCACTCAAGTTATGCTTCCATCATAAGTTAGTTTTAGTTACATTACTTAAATAATCTATGAGCATGTTCGAAGTGTACTCATTTTCAGAGTTTTTCTAAAAACAAAAAAACTGTGAACTCTGAAAAACTTTAACTTTTATTGTTAGAAGAATTTACAGTCACGTTTTATGAAAGATAGAAACTGCACCAACTATGTATATTTTAATTAGAACTCGAAAGGTTTGACTCACATACCAAACATATTTAAAAAACTTATAATAAAAAAAAAATACTAATCTAGGATTTCACAAGGAACTGCGCTCTTTCAGTGAATTTGATCAAATTGCCATAGTTTTTACGCCATTTTGAGACTATAATCATTTCATAAGTTTTCTCCATATAGGTAAAAACATGAATTGCTGATCTGAAGAAAAAATTGAAGCTACCAAGCAAAGGAGATAATTATAGTTAAAAGCAGAGGCTCAAAACATTCAAATTGTAGTTGTAATGATCATCTATTTTGTCAGCTGACATAACTTCAAGAAATTTCGACTCTGTCTTTTTATTTCTTTGATTTCGTCATGTCCTATTGGCTATTATGGTATGACGTCAGTACCTTTGTTTACTTAGTTGTTTGTTTACTAAGACACAGGATTTATCCACCTACAATTAGTTTTAATAATATTTTAAGCGGAACAACGCTAGTCACTTCTGTAGTTGATTTGTATTTTTTTGGTTAAAATCTTAATGTCAAAAACTGATTGAGTTGTTAGAATATTGCTCCTCTGTACATTCATCAGTAACATACAATAAAGGTGAAGTCACGTGCTATGATCAATATATCTTCCATCAAGATGATATTTATATAAATGTAAAATAAATGTAAATAAATTTATTTTTAAATAAAAAAACTTACTTTGAGTGAGTGTTTAGACCTGAAGGTTCTACTGATATTCTCTTTCAAAAAATTTCTACTTGTCAATTTCAAAAAGATTACCAAAAATAGAGTCATATCGAAAATTGTATTCCTTAAAATTAGGTATAATTTTTATTTTGCAAATGGATGTACAATGTGATGTGATCAAATAGAAGCAAAGTAAGTGGCTTTTTAAAGCTAGATAATTGTATAAAAATATGTATTGTTTATCATATTGGATCTCAATCGTTACCACCGAAATGATAATGACTTTAAAGATGTTCCTAAATTGTATGAAGTGAAACCCTTCTATGACGTTGCCTTTGACAAGGAGAGAGGAAGTATTACTCATGACTTGTTGATGTTTGTATTACACATTATATAAATGTTAACTCAATAGCTTCATTTATTCTACAACTAGCAGGGTTACCCTGGGTTGCCCGAAATTTATTCAAAAGAGGAAAAGACAGTTCAAAAAAGCTACATTCCATTTACTCTCCATGAGGATATCTAAGTAACTTTCATATATTCATTCTTACACCAAGTTGCTTTCATGTAACTATGCTCATTGGATGATATTCCATGAGTACTCAGCCAGGAAGAGCATCCCGGGTTCCACATGTAGCCATATTAGTCCAAAGATCAAAAGTTTTGGAAATCACTATAGTTGAGAACCTTCAAAGAATATAGAACTTCAAGCATGCTAAATTTCAGCTATATTAGTCGAGTGCTTTGGGAGTCACATTTCTTTTTTTTTATAAATATAGATATAAAACCAATTCACTAATTAAATGATACGACAAAATATAATAAATATTCTTTTACCAGTCTCAATTAAATTCTGAAGATGTTAAAAGTAATTTAAAAAAATTATTAATTTTGTAAAATGCATGGATTGTCCTAATTAAATTCTTTTAAATGAATTCTTTATATTTTTTCATCTTTGTGCCAGCTGAACATACTGTGTAAACATACTTTTGTTTTACTTTATTTACGCAATATATTTATGAACAAAACTATAAAAAAAAGTGGCGGAACGACGACCACGTGATCCATTGTTGTATAACTTTTTTGTCCAAGAGTTGACTTTTTTTATTCGCTAGGGGGCATAAAGGATGCCATAAAATACTATATAACTAACTATGCCACCCTCCATGAATTTACCTTCTTAAAAAAGTGATAAACGCCAGGTAAGATTTATTGGATTTCTGAAAATTGTGAATACATAAATTATGGCAGAATGCCAGAGTATCATGTTTTAATAAACGAACTCAAGTACCTCTGGTGGACCAGATGAATCACTATTTGCAGAGCAGATCTAGCCTGCAGGTCCTAGTTTGGTGATCCCTGTCAAAAAGGATACGTTTGATAAATAGACATATTTTCACATTACATATGAGGTAAAATAGTATACAAATCCTTGCATTGAAATAATGTCTCAAAATATACATATTATGAGCAATTATTTACTTTATTAAAATTTAAATTGGTTAAATAAAAGTTACTTTGAGATAAAGTGCAAAATAATAGCAGTATCCCTTATTAATTAAGAATCTAACATTATCAGCTCATACGCAGTTTCTCAGGGTTATTATATAATCACAGCTCATATAATAATTTGTAATTAACTTTGTAATCATACAATGTCATAAAACCTTGAACTATCATGAACATAATATAAGTTTATGCTATTCAAAAAATAACTTTTTAACTCTCAAACAAGATGTTTAAATCATTTGGCTTTTTTTCCTCAGGATCCAGTGAAAAAAATAAATAAATATTGTTCTTATGATATTAATAATTAACATCAGTTCTGTGAGTATTCATTTTAGTATCTTTGATTGATTTAAGAAAAATTTATTCGTAAATTATAATTTCATCCAACGGGTATTCTGCTAGAATATTATAATTACTTGCAGAAATAGCTTGGACCAAAAAAATGATCACATCAAATTCTGTCAGTAAAATAATGAAGTTATACTCGAGTTTGTCATTGAATTTAAAATAAGTGATAAGTTAAAATGGTGCCATCTTAGTTTGATATGCTTTTTGCCAGGTTATTTCATCTTTATTACTTAGCTAATGTGCATTAATTAATTATTTTTCAACATCTTTTTTAATTATTATTATCTCAACTCTGTAACATAAGTGCCTTTTTTTAAGAGAGAAATACACTATCATTCTAATGATGATGTTTATCCTCTTGTATAAAAAAAAGTTAATTAATTGCTTAGCTTTCAAGGCTACAAGTTTAATACATTAATAGTAGTAGTACCTAAAATTATTCTATCCAGTGAAAAGAGTAAACACGTGCGAATTATGGTTTTTACAGCATTTATTAACCAACAACATATTTAGGCCCAATTTTTTTAATAATAGTATGTTTTTTGAATGCATATTATCTTATAATAAATAACATAAAGGAGGATATTGTACACTACAATTTATTTCATTTCAATTTGAGTTTTACATTTCCTTACATCTAAATCAGCTACCTTTTTAGCTACTGACTGATCTCACTCTCTTACTCTACAGCAGTGGTACCCAACCTTTTTCTATCTGCGGACCAGTCAACGCTTGACAATTTTACTACGGACCGGGGGATTGAAATATTAATAATAATAGTATTAAACGTGAATCCACTGTGTACTCATATGGAACTTTATTAGTACATTGCTCCAACATTAGAATGCTTTTATAACAATAGGAAGTAATAACTTTATTAACACATTGCTCCAACAATATAACATATTATTTTAACATCAAAAACTGTCCGTAACGCTAAATCAATGGGAGCCCTGAGCTTGTTTCTTTGTACGAGATGGTCCCATCTGGGAGTAATGACAGACAAAGACGTCCACAGTGAGTTGCTTATGTCCAATCTACTACTTTGTCTTATTTTGGTGGCTGTCACTGCAGAAAACCCCGCTTCACAGAGATAGGATGTGGGAAATAGCAACAGGGTTTTTAGCACTGTGTTAGCGATCTCTGGGTATTCTGCTATGACTATAATCCAAAACACCGGCAGAGTTGTTGTCTCGAACACTGTTCTAAGGCCGCCGTCATTTACAATCTCTAGCAGTTGGTCTTATTCTTGCACTAAATATTGTTGGATTCAGCTGGTTTGTTAACAAATAGGTCACGTATCCATTCCTTGGCCGTTCGTGGGTACTTTGAGGTTGGGAAGTAGAAAACAGAAATAACTAATTAATTCTTGTGCAGCCCGATACAGATTGATCCACTTACCGGTACCCGTCCGTGGCCCGGGGGTTGGGGACCACTGCTCTACAGCACTGATCCTTAGTAATAAAAAACATAGGATGATGTTGAAGCGGTGCTATAAGAAGCAATTTTTTTAATGTCCTTTCAGATGACAAAATAGAGGATAATAACAACTATAGTTTGAATATTTTGAGCTATAATTATTTTCTTTCGTCAGCTACCACGGTATCAATTTTCTATTAGGGTCAGAAGAAATTTGTATTTTTTTAATCTCTATGTACAAATTTGAGTATATTTACAAGAAACAGAATATTACAGTAATGTATTACAAATTAACGCGTTACTCTCCAACACACACAAAAGTACATTGGATTTAGATTCAAACACTCCACTCCCATTTAACAAAAAATTCAATGCATATAATCACACATAACTTGTTAATAACTAATTAATTGATACCTAGAAGCTAAATACTTTTTTGCTAGATTTACATTTTTGTTGCTGTGAGAAAACAAAGTTAGGGAGCCTACATAGTTAAATAATATGGTAGGTACTTTAGTAAATATATTAATTTACATGTAGATATGCGTAGATATATTTTGTAAAGTTAGCTAGGAGATAATTCCTTGTCATTGAGACTTAACTTTTGTCTGTAATATATCACTTTTGATATTTATTTTTGTATTACTATCGCAGAATTTTCCTTGTTTTAATTGAAGTAACAAGATAAGCTCATAGAAGTTGCCTAGTTACTTGTACATATATAGTAATTCAGCGCCACTAGCGAACAAAAAGTCAACTCTTGGACAAATGAATTTGTTCAACGTGTTCTTCGTTTCTCTACTTTGTTTCATACCTTAATGCTAAACAAGACTTAATGTGAGTTTACAGTACATATTAAGGAGATGTGTCATGTCGTGAAGCTTGATCAGGCGTCTTCAAACTCACTAACGTGTGTAAAAGTTATGTTTACGTCCACTTGACTCCTGGAGTTAAGATATGAGTAGTTTTGGGTCAAAACTGTCAAGGCTAATAAGTCTATGCTTAGATAAACAAAGTCTAAAAATGGATAAAATTATAAATATTGTTAGTTGAAATATCTACTTAGGGTACTAAAGCATTAACTATTTATCTTTGTTTAAAAAACCCAAAGAGTCAAAATTAAATTTTGCATTCAAAACTTGAATGAAACCTCTTTTATGGAGAGGTGATTTTTCTTTGAGTAATAAAGATATTTTTTGACATAAATAAAGTTGGCATAACTTAAAAAGTGTATATATTTTGACATAAATTATGTCTTAAAGTATTTATAAACGTAATAGGCTTTATTCGAAATGAAATTATTTATTAAATTAAGAAGAGAGGAGGTGATGATAAGTAGGAATGTAAATCATATGCAATTCGGGCGTGTTATAAAAAAAGAAAGAGAAAATCAACCTGGCATCCCTGACAATTTAATGAATGTCGAGGGGGGAAACAGCTTGAGCTGTCATGACGTTTTACTGAGCTACAAGCTGCTATTCTCCATTATATATACAACAATAAATAATAACATAGATGAGAGGCAGAAAATTAACTGAAATTAATGTCAGGAAATTATATATTTTTAACTAATAATAGTTATACGAGGACTTGAGCCCTTTTTGTTTACATTTTATTTGCTTTATTAAACTTAATGCATATATTCCTTCATGCGACATCTTTACTATCAGGTAGATGTTCTCCCCTCAGAAATAAAGGAAAAATGATAACAGCTTCAGAAAACAAAAAGACCTGTTTGAAGAGACAACTCCACTTTTTTATCACACGCCCGAATTGCATATGATTTACATTCCTAATGATAAGTAAAAAAAGAAGGAATAAGAATCAAGAGACAGGCTCAAATATTGAAATATACTTTAGCTTTGGATTAACAGGTCTATCGCCTATCAAGTTTATTTTTTTATGATGGTAAGCTAAAAAAAAAACAAGAGCTAAGACAGTAAGAGAGGACCCTGCTGTAGCTGCTATCTACTGATGGGCAGAGAACTTTATTTAAGGAAACATGATAAAAAGGCATATATATTTTTTGACATCAAACGATACCTTTAACCACCATTAACCACAAATTATCCTTGAGCTTTACAATAGTCATAATATAAATTTAACAATGTTGCTCCCCGATTTTAGGTCTAAGTCAATCATAATACTAAATTTTACACTAATCCATTGTTACTTTCCCTTGAACAGGTATTCAAGTGTTTCTTTTTTTAAATCATAATTTAAAACTAGGACCTTTGTTGTCAACCTCAAATTCACTCGTAAAAGATGGATACTTTTCTAGTATGCATATATATATATATATGCATACACATATTGCGTAAATATGTTTGTATATGTGTATGGACTAAATAGAATACTTTTATAACACATGGGCTTTCAAGTTCAACAAAATTCTGTTCCACCCCCCATTAATTAATAAAATGAGGACCTTTGTTTGACAAAATTTGATTCTAATTTCTAATATTTTCTTAATAAAATAACAAATAAACTCAACAACAAAACAAACAGTAGATTTACTATTTAGTAGGGTTTAACCCCTATTTAATCCTCCTACCTTCTGGATTTACATACTGTGAGAGAAAAATACTGTTTTTTTTGTTATTAAACGATTTATTTTTTTTGCAGGTTGCAATACCATGTACATTGTACTTAATGGAGTATTAGATTTTATCCTACTAAAGCAGTCTTCATACTAAAATAGAAGTTTGTCCTGTATAAATTAAATTGCAACTTGTTTGGTGGAGAAATGAATGCTATGATTAAAAAAAATGGAGTGATTTTTTAATCTTAATTCACCTTAACATAATTACATACATATCTCACTAAGGCTCTTATATCAGATTGCAAAAATGGATCTATTCAATCGAAAGTCAATAAAAACAAATAGAAAGAAAATTGAACTTTAAAATAATAGGGTTACTATTCAGTGGATTAGTTAGGTTTTCAGACCTAAGGAGGAGGAGGGGGGGGGGATTTAGATAATGACCTATTTAAATCTAATAAATGCAGATTTATGAGATCCTGAAAGAGTCTCTTCGGGACCTAAAACTTTTAAATTTGTCCAAGCCTTTATTTATATAGTTATTAATATATACTTACTATAAAAGGGTAAGAACGGAGTTTAAGGCCATGATATTTTTGAGGTAGTGGCTTTAATGGCATACGTAATGTATATCGCATATATACCTATGTATAAAATAAGCCCATAACTTCACAAGGACCCTTCTTCACTCAATTGGTATAATTAAAAACTCAATCATGTTGAAGCTTTTGTGAAAAATAAACACAATAAAGACTTTTAGCTCTCCCAACAAGGGGTTTGCTGAAAAAAAAAAAAAGATTCAAAATAATCAAAAATGTGTGACTCCACTTTATGAAATTTGAATTTGTACATTAAGATTTAATGAAGCGTGTTTACTTATTTGCTTGTTACATAAAACTTAGTAAATATACACCATCTTGTAGCTATGAATCTTTTGTTTGTTTGATCATGCCCTGATATTAATGAAATAATACTTCATGAATAATTACTTTAACTCTATAGTCTAGAAAGGATGATTTTATGCACCCTAACCCTTCAGTTAATTACATTTCTCCGCTATCTACACCACCAGTGGTAGGATTTGGTTTTGATTTATAAAAATAAATTACTCAAAAAATAAAGTTATTTGTTGATAGCAAATTCAAATAACTTGATATTTACTAGAAAATTATTTTGATTTTCGAATGCAGACTCACACCATATAAATAATTATGATAACTGCTTAACTAATTAACTATTTACATGTATGTACCTGCATGTATACATATCATTCTATTGTCATTACCTATGTGTGCAAATATTGAAGGGTCTGCATATATGAAATAAAGAATTGGATTTAGAATATGTAAATGACTTTGCATCTAATTTATAGTTGTGTGTAAAATCAATGTAACAAAAAACTTTCACAATTTCAACAAATTACTCTTTAATGAGTTGTCTACAGACATGTTTTGATAATAACTATAAAGAAAAGGACATCATTTTCAAGAAAATTACTTTATTTTTCATTCATTACTAAATTTAAAGCATGATTATTCCAATACAAAAGTTTTTACTCTCACCAAGTTTCTTCAAGTTGTAGATAACCATGTTGTGCTAAATTTTATACACTTTGTGGTAAATTTTGTTTCATAAGTTCAAAATAAGGGTAAAATGTCTAATAATTAGGCAATGAAAGAAAATATCATAAGCATTTATTAAAGAATATTTATAATTTTAAAATATGCTATATTTGTTCTGATTGGACTCTTAGTTCTGATGATATAGACTTTAGAATGTTGCTGTACTTTTCGGCTTAATTAAAGTTGTTATAAAATAAAAATTTATATCTCAAGAAAGTGGACTTAGAGTTGATTTGTAAAAATTTAAATTTATCAAATTCTGATAAGTTCTCTATAAGGGCTCGATGAGCCGATTAAATCGGTCGCTTTTAGGAAGGTTTATATTAATCGGTCAAAGTTGACTTTAAATTGTTACCGATATTTTATTTTGATGAGATTAGAAGTTTTTAATTACATACATAACCATTGAAAATCCAAACATTGTCAGTATGAAGACCATTTCTAAAAGTTTTTTCATTCTTTACTAATATTTCTGATCTTGATAGTAATCAATGGCACATGGCTTTTAACTTGAACTCAACCAATAAATGAGCGAATCGATTTTTGTTTTTGAGAATAATTTGTAATCGGCAACAGTTTGCCGATTATTGTCTGTCCATATATTTGGAAATAAATTAAAAATTAAAAAAATGGCAATAAAATTTCGAAAATATTATTCTTTTTAGTAATATTTTCACAGATTGAATCAAGATGAAATTGAATTTTAATTTGCTTATACAAAATAATATATATTATATTTAAGTATGCCCTGCATACTAAGCTATAAGTGGGTCATTCATTTCATATAATTATGTTATATAATTCAAATCTTTTTCTCTCTCTCCCTCTCCCAAAAGAAAGAAAAAAAAAGAAAAAGTGATAAGTTATTTTGTAGATAGGATATTTCTTGTATTGTTGAAAAAAGTAAAACTTTAATATACTAAAAAATTAACGGATTCATAAGTTATCGGTTGTTGTTGTTTATAAAAAAAAATAGCATTAATCGAGCATTAATTTGAACACATGCTTTTTTTGGTATTACACGGGACTCATATTAATTAATAAATTATCACTCAATTTCATTTCATGTTCTTTTTTATGGCTTACAAATCAGCTACATATTTGTAAGTTGAATTGTTTTCTCAGATATGAATTTTGTATCTTTATTTTTTCGTCAATCACATTCAAATATTAAGGTACAACCATAGGGAAGTCCTCACATAAAACATAATGTTGTACATGAAGTATAACTTTTAACAAGTAAAAAAAAGTTATTTGATGTTTTTCTTCTCATTTCTTAGCTATAAACTCAATAGTTAGTTACAAAATGTTCATTTTTTTCGTTCTATTTTTTGAATAATAATTTTTTTTTGGAAATGTTTTTAATTGTTCGGCTTGTATATTTTTGGAATATATGTAAACCTCAATCATTTCATGCCCATATATTATTTATACTTTAATATTGTAATAGTGAACTCCAAAGGCTCTGAATTTTCATAATTTATGACTTTCAAAAAGTAAATTCATTGGTTCCTTTAAAAACCACAAAAAAAAGGCAACATTGTTGGGATGAAAAAGATCCATGGAGGGCCTGAGAAAGTGTTAAGCACATTGTATTATGTACTTATTTGCCGTTATTCTTTTATATATAGGTACCAAACAATCAAATAAGCTGATAATAACAATAATTATTCAAGGACCCTTCTTCAAGGATATGTCTTCTCATTAGAGCTCATAAAATATTTGGTTATAGTTATTAATAATACATAGAAATGATTATTATTTACTGTCTTTGATCCATTCTATGAATTTATGACGAATCCCTATGTAAGCATGTATATGATGATTAATAACCTCATAATTATCTTTATTCCTATCATATAGGTACATAAGTAGAGTATTTTGTTTATTTCATTGAGATAAGACCTTAATTGTCCTTTAGTATGGATTTAACAAAGGACTGACGATTTTATCTTATGATCAGTAACCATGGGGAGGGGAGGGGGGGGGTTATTGTATATATTATATGTATATAAACCGGCATTTGTACTAAATCCCTCAATGACCCCCCTTTTTTTCGTTATCACAAGACTTTAACACAATCTTTACGTACAATCAAAGTATACCTTATATTATGAACATTAAGTACTCCAAATGAAAAAAAAATGCTACTAGAGTAAGTAGTGAAGCATATTTTTTACCAGTGAAGTCTTGACTTTATCCAATTTTTTTCCCCAATTTGGTAGAAAATTCTTGATATTCCATTTGTATTTTATAAATACTTATGTATTCATATTTGTTGTGACTTTTTTACATGCTACAAATTATGTTTTGTGCTTTTTAAATATTATTATTTTGAAGGTTAATCATAAACAATAAAATTAGTTACAACGTTTGTTTATTAAACTATGTACAAAAAGTTATATCAAAGGCCTACTTACCTAGAAAAGAGGTAAATACAGTCAATTCCCTTTCCAACGAGAGCAAATCTCTCTAATCCTCGTTAGAAATGTATCTCATAAAAAACAACAACTTTATTATTTTAGCAACTGAGTGTTGTTGACTTCTGAGAGTCATCGACTTTAAAAAAATGCATACTGAATGAAAATGAGATGAAAAATATCCAGAATACATAAATTTAGTGGTAGTGTTGAGGTCATGATCACTATAGCTGAAATCAAGACAATGTTAAGAGTTTAAAGCACTGGCTCTCAACCTTTTGTTACCCACAACTTTTCTTTAAAGTTTGAAATCAAAGGGACAGAAGAACGATTGTCAGCAGTTTTATTTTCAGTGAAAGAGAAAAAAAAGAAACATAATAAAAATCTAGTGATCCATGCTCTAAAGCATGCATGGGCAACCTACGGCCCGTTGAATCTTTTCATCCGGCCCGCAGAGACCATTGAAAACTATAATTATCATATAATTTTTAAAAAAAATCCCGAATCTTTCTATTAAAAGTTACCCATCAATATAAAAAAATCATAATTAATAAAATCGGTTGATTAATAATTGTTTATATGTATGGTATAAAATAAGTATAACTTTGTACGCATACATATTTGCAAATATATAATTTTGGCTATTGGCCCGCAGTCAGTCTTAGAAAACATAATTTGGCCCACAAGTGAGCAAAGGTTGCCCATCCATGCTCTAAAGTATCGAGCCTTAGAGAAAAAAAATGTACTTCTTTAGAAATGAAAAATTTTAATTTAGTTTCTTTGGTCTTGATCATGAGACCAAGACTTGGTCTCGATAATCCCATCCCTGTTGATGATAGGTTATGATTTTTAAAATTATATTACTTATCTTATTTATTTTTATCTTTCTCCTTTAAAAAATCTCGCTAAAAGTACACAAAAGCTTGTCGTGGGATGAAACTTTTTGATCGCTTGAAACACTTTCTCGTTATTCATCTCTCTCGTATACAATAATTATAATTAAATAATTATAAAACATGTGACATTTTTAATATTACTCATTAGACCAGGGGTGGGTAATTATTTTTCTTCAAAGGCCGAATGATAAGCAGAATTGTGGAGGGCCAGACCAAAAGTTTAAAATCTACTTTTAGTTAGTTTTCTTAAGTCCAAGCAATTTTTCGCAGGCCACTCAAAGGGGGCCTGCGGGCCGTACAATGCCCGAGTCTGCATTAGACTGTAAATTTTGTCAAAACCAATTTCGTTAGAATGGAAATTGAGTGTACACATAAGTATTTCATATTTATTATCAAAAAAGCAAAAGTTATTTAAGAGCCTCAGTCCGATAAGGTTTTATAATGAACCCATATATGTATGTAAATATATATTTGTAGATGAACAAAAATCATGATAGTTACTATGTTGATCAGCTTTATATATAATTTTACTGTAAAAAAGATACATATAAGTAATAATTGTAACTATTCACATACCGTTAATTTGCAGAGATATTTATGGGAATGTAAGGCGTATAAAACGGTTAATTATCTATATTTACAGTTACTACGGGGAAAAAAATATTGCTTCAATGTTATATCAATAGCAATTATATGAATAAAATGGCACATTAAAACTATGGAAGATACTCCTTGCTTCTGAGATCCTTGTCATAAGGTAGAATGTATAATTGAGAACTACATAGTCCTTGGCATGACCTACAGAACATGCATTATTTCAACGAACCTCATTGCTCAAATTTTCCCAATAATAACTTTGTTATTAGATATCATTTCAAATGATTCTTGATGTTCTTTGTCTCTTTCAATACTTTTAGAAACAAGTGATGCTCTTCGTTTAACAAGATACAAAATACCTAAATATTTTACCTATTGACAAATTAAGAATGGGTTATACAGATGGAATAGAGTCTCCTGAACACGAAAGAATGAGTAAATATTTCTGAATTCAATATTGGAGTCTTGAATTCACTTTCAAAGAGATGGCAAATCCATCTACAAAAACAAGGAAAAACCATTGACCTTGTTATATTTGATAAGTCATGATCTTATCGAACGATCTTTATAATGTAAAATGAAACTCGACGGTAAGAAACTTGCTGAAATGAGCGGACACAGGCTTATACAAATGATGCACCAAATGGTACGTGTAAATAAATCTTTTGTCAAATGTGAACGATAATAAAATAAATTTAATAAATACTTTCAAACATATCAATTTTGTAATGTTAAACATAACATATGTACATGTTGTGTATGTCTATCAAGTATAGAATTTACATTAAAAACTTGAGCATTCAAATGATCGATTTATTTATAATATGAATACGGAAGGGAAAAGTTTTTTACAAATATGAGTATAACATATTTATACATATGTATAGCAAGAGATATTCGAAAGAAATAAAAAACTTTTTTTCTACGTCGTGTATTTAAATTATAAGCTCTATTATGCATTTTTAAACAAAAGAGGCAATCTTCCTCTTAAGATTTTTCCATTGGCATTGCGTGGTATTGCACTCGAGATTCTAACTCCTCCCTCTAACCATTTATAGCGAGGAAATTTTTGTTCGTCAAAAGTTCTTTCCAAAATATTCTGCAAATTGAGATCTCTGTCTTTTTGATGAAGAGCGATCACTCCTGATAGCCTCTCGATGCCATTTTCATCCTCTTGACCAAACACACCTATATCCTTCACAAAAGGGCACTTTGAGGCGATGAAAGACTCAATTTCCTGGGGATAGACATGATGATTATGAACCTTCACCAAGTCTTTGGATCTACACTTAAAAAATATCTTTCCAGCATTATCATAGTAACCTACATCTCCCATATAAAAGAACCCATCTCTAGTTTTGTTGAGTTCGTGACCACCAATATATCGTCTCATTCCGAAACCAGGTTTCACAACAATATCTCCAACACTATTAGGACCAAGAGGGTTTCCACAAGGATCTAAAATTCTCAATTGATATTTCGGAAATAAGCGTCCTAAATGCTGGTTTGATATTCCCAAACTTATACTTAGCGTCTCTGTTGAGCCATAGCCTTTGCAAATGATTTTTAAGGAAGGGAATTGATTCCGAGCTTTACTTTCATAATTAGCATTAATGGATCCACCAATGGGGTAAATGACACTAACAGAAGATAAATCGAACTGAGAACTCAAATCATTTGACACTCCATTCATTTTGACAGCGAATTCGGGTGAGCAAATGATCATGCCAGGCTTAGTTGATTGAATGGCTTTAAATAAGTGAGTGGGAGAGAAATTTACAAATTCATCAGGAGAGGTAAGGATAATTCCTGTTCTTTTTTGAGGTAGTATGTTTCTGAGACCTTCTGTAAATCCTCCAGGATGGAAAAAGTTTGTAAGGATCATGAGGCGTAAACTTGAGGGCTCATAGTTCTTGATGACATGACGTATTTGAGATGGGATGTAAGAGCAATAATGAATGGCTTTGAGTATACTTTCAGCTGAGTAAAGAACGCCCTAAAGAAATCAAAGGGAGTTTGACATTAAAGACCACAGGTTTGTGAAGAAGCATTGAGTTTATATAATTATATATATGTACATATATTATATCATTATTTTTATGAAAGTAAATATGTTTATATAGTACGAAATTGGAAAAAGAAAAGAAAATCTTATTAATTTCGACTTATAGAAAATTGTTTAAAAAAGAATGAAAAATAACTAAATATGGGTTTTTTTTAAAGGTTTTTCATTATACATTTTCCTTATTGAAAAAGCAACAACATACCTACACATAAATTATTAAAAAATAACATACTTTTTATAACTTTGTTCATATAAAATTGATTAAATTTTAATTAGTAATACTAATTAGTTATTCAATAGGAAAAGTAGGTAGTCAAATAATTATTTAATAGTTAATATGGAGTTATATAAGCAATATTTAAACATCCAAGAAGAACAAATAAAATTACATCATTATTTTCAAGTTGCACTTGGGTAATTCCCACACATGGAACATATCACATAATATTTTCTTAGAAAAAAGGAGTGGAATTTTTTTTTTTTTTTAAATCCGTTGACGTGAAAATTATTTGATCATGACCCTTTTTATATATAAAGTACGTTTTACACAAATGGTACCCCAGTTAATAGTCTTACCTTTGGCTCTCCCGTCGAACCGGAAGTCCAAAAAGTGACTGCAATCTCACTTTGGAAGGACGTTTCTTCTCTAATGGACAACGTAGTAGCTTCATTGATACCATTGATTATAATCTCTTGCAAAGATATGTATCCAGGGACAGGGGTAAGAGGAATGATTTGATCAACTTCAATGTTTGATAACTTGGGAATTGCAACTTTTTCGGTAATCACAACAATCTTCTCCAAATTTAATTCTTCTTTAAGAATTCTCAATTGTCTTTGAATCGTTTCTTTAGAATTGGAGGGCTGAAGAAGAGACACGGATGATCCCAGGAGCCAAGTTCCTACCACAGGAACAAAGAAAAAACAATTGTTGTTCAGGATGAGCACAGTTGCAAATCTCAGATTTCCATGTCTCTCATATAAAAAATGAGCAAATCTCTTTGTGTATTTGACAAACTCTCTTGATGAAACTGAGTTGATTTTAGCTTCCTTCTCGAATGCTAAAATATTTCCTTTATTAGAGTCGCATAGATGATCCAAATATATGGTGCCTAAATGTCTGGGAGTCAAGTACTTGCTTCGATAAGAAAGTGCAGTTAAGAACGTGTCATCATTATAGGGAATGGGGTGATGATGAGGTCCACGGAGAGTTCCATCATTTTCAACGACATTGATCATCTTGAGGTCAAAATTGAAATGAGAGCACTTTTTTTATTTGCGAACGAGAGGATCTAACCGTATTTTTATATAACAAATCGTGTGTAATAACTATATATAACTATAAGACATCAGGAGGGTGTGCGTGAGTCTGATATTGAAGACTCTCAAAAAAGACCTCGTAATTGAGGATTATAATTATACATATAAATTCATACATACACTACTGACATGTATCATTCCACGAGCGCTTTATACAGAACCCACTACTTTGATTTGAGTGGACTACATAATCATTTTTTCCTTCCATTATCGTTGTGTGCCAATGGAAAATTACCACAATCACAATATGTGCAATACACATTCATACGTGGGCTGCCTATTTTTAATTTCTTATATTTATTTTTACGTATTATATTTATAAGTACGACAGCAATTGACAGTTGATGTTCACCCAATCTTACGCTCTCACAACATACATTGTATTTCTCACGCCTTCAAAAAAATATATATTATATACATATTTATACATACTATATTTTTTTGTGAGATTGTATTTGAACAGAGGATTTACCAACCTCTTCATCACACCAAACAATTTTCAAGCATGAGAGCACTTAGAGTTTAACATTGAATTTGAATCTAGGTTCCTTAAAGATTTGGCGCGTCCTGTTTTCAATACCAGGGCTATGTTTATCTGGTTCAAAACTTACAACTAGGTAATAATATTTAAAAAACTTGAAAGCTTCATTGAATGAACCCAATCGATGGATTGATTACGTCACGTTGTGTAAAGGGTTAAAAGTATGACATCTAATTCATTTCAAAACTTGAGATCCCAGTAAGTAATTATGTTTCTATTACATATACATACAGTTAAAGTCATTATCTCAGCGCATATCTAATAATACATGACTCATATTTTTCTATCTACTCAATTGAGAGCTGCCCAAACAGAGTATCCCACTTAATAATAGGTACAACAACTACTATATTTACTTTACCCACATTTTGAACACATCCGCCTAGAAACAATTTATTTTTGGCCCATGATTCATTATTTGTTCGTATATTTTAGAAACTATCCTTCCTTTGACAAGATCTTTACAAAATAATTTTAAAAACTGAGCTTTTATGTATACTTTATTCATTTCTGTGTCTATACATGGAATACATGCACTGCATTAAACAAAATGTCTATTTCCTTCACTTTTGAACACATTTGGCTTAAAGAACGGGGATTTTCAATAGGATTCGAAATTTCCATTGTGCATACAAATCCAGGAAATTCTTTAATAAAACAAGATTATAATTTTTTCCAAAAAATTTAATTCAAAATTATTTTATAAAAAACAAAAGTCCAAAAATATTTTTTTTAAATAACAGTTCAAACACGATTCCGAGTATTCATAGCCGTGTACTTACTCACATAATCTGTATTAGAATCTGCAAATTTCCATCAATATTAGATATTTGTTTCTATACCAACATCAGCAAAATTTTGAAAATTTACATCTGAAAATTTCAAATTTTGATCTGAGCTTCCACTTTTTCACATCCCCATTTTTAGGTATTCGTTGTATAACTAATTCATAGTGCTAATTTGGTGTTATGAAAATGTTTACTCCTATAATACATACATAATACTTTTTTTGTCAAACAAATGTTAATGTCAAACTTTTGAGGGAAGACTCTTTTAGTTGTGAAATTTTCTTTGTTTACATATTTTATATAAAAATTCATTTAGGCTTATAGTTATATTAAACAAGACACTGTATTATATTCTTTGAGTTAGTATAAGCTCAATTCTATAATTATTCTGCTTCTCCATATCTACCAGAGTCCAAATGGTTTAAAAAACAATTTTTGGAAATATTGTTCGCGATTTTGTCTTAGATTTAACAACAACAAAATATTCTTTTATTAAAAGCATATTTATATACATATACATATGTATATGTTCCAAGAATGACCGATATTGCTACTGTGTTAGACAAACGTATTATATATTTGAGATTCTATTTCCTATAAAAAGCATAACTCGTTCCTCTCATTAAAGATTTGTAAATTAAGTCTTTGATAAACACACACAACTTATTTTTTTATAGAAATAATGAAAAAAAAGAAGAAAAAAAAGAAGTAGACATGTCGTAAAAAAGTGTCTAAATATTCCAAGTTGCAGAATATGTCCTATTACACAGATAAACTTAATTAGAGTGAAAACCAGTAAGAGTACAAATACATATATTGTTATATAAAGTACTCAATGAGGCACATATTATTGCAATGTACAAAAATTTAAATCGTTTCATACCCAAAAAAATAGTATTTTTCTCCAACAATATGTAAATTTAGAGGGTTTTGATTTGATAAAGGTACATTTATAGAGCCCTCAAATTACCTACCCCTACGAAAAACGATATAACAACTTAAGGAAGTCTTTTTTTTTCTGTACTACCAGGATTTAATTGTGAGATAAACCCTATTAGGTAGTAAATTGCTGTGTAGGATTTATCGAGGTTACTTTAGACAAATAAGGATTATTTTGTGACTGACGATGACTTAGCTGCTTTGTGGAGTCAATAATTATAATTAGGCATAGTAGTCTTTTTTACTCATTTTAGACCCCAAAAATATCATTTCGTATATGATATAATGAAATTCATGAATGATACCAAATGGAACACCTAAAGGAGATATCTTCAAGTCTAATCTTAATTTTATAGTGATACTATTTGTAATGATAGATTAGTCTGTATGAATAAAATCATTGAATCGAGTTTCAAGCCTAATTTCATACCTTTGATTCGCGTTGTAGTCGAATGTATATGGTTTTATCAATATAATTCAAGAAAAACCTCGAACAATAAGTCCATATTTTGTTTTATTTTTGTGAGAGGATCAATCTCTATCAATGTCAACTCGAATTATATCACCAAAACTTTTTTTATTAAAATAAATTTTTTTGACAATATACAATAGTAATTAATCCAATGATTAATCCTGAAGTATCAATTTGTTGTTCAACAGTTTCTTTTGAGTACAAGTCCTTGGTGAGTCTGAAGTCTTTTGACTGCGAGTTCGAATAAAAAAAATAAAACTTAAGTTGCACTCGAGTCCCAGACCCTAGTTCAGTCTTCAACCTTCAACCCTCAGTACGAATGTATATTCAATAATTAAATTTCTGTACTCAAAACTTAAATAAACTACTTTTTTTCCTAGAAATATAGTCCAAATATATGTATTCCTTGAGAATGAAGATGAGCGCGCTGTACTTTCATATATTCACTTTTTTCACATATTCATCCCTCTTTCTCTCTCTCTGAATATAATGTAAGTAATTTAATTCAAACTTTTTCTCCCCCCCCCCCCCCCCCAATAAAGGAATTAGAGATGATGTCAGCTAATTTAGGAATTGTGGAATGCTCTTCCATGGATAAAGTTTGACGATCCCTATTCCAATTAGTTTATTCCTTTTATAAAATAAAAGTTAATAATATAATAGAAAAAAATAAGAGTTTAGGCAACAGCAACGAGTTTGTTTTATATATATATAGAAAATAGCTATAATCAAATAATATTGAAAATATAGTTATTTATGTTCTAATAAATTCTTCAATGTAATATGTACATACATATGTTTGTTTGTTTGTTTGTTTCCATGCTGTGCAAATTTATAATCTATTAATGGTTTTCTTAAGAAACTCAAATAAATCTATTTTTCAGATCATATTCAATAATCATTTTGCAACACATCAAATTAACTAAGTCATAAATCAAATTCCAATTGTATTATTGCCAATAATAAAATATATTTCACCTTTTTTCTTTTTTTTTTTTGCTCATAGATATATTTGTTTATGTACATAAAAATATATGAATGAATTTTTCGTGACGAGAATGTTTGTAGTTATTTTGTTAAATCTAATGCAGTCAACGTGAAGAATGCAATCTAATGCTTTCAAGACATGTTCAATCAATATCGATTTCAATAGAGGAAAAAACTGCTTTTTTTTTTTTTGCAAGATTGAATGCAAATACTCTATATCTACAAATTTATTCACGTCTCTACGTGCATCAATTAATCAAATGTGTCAAGGAGTTGAAGAAGACAAACGATCAAATTTATGTTTAATGTTGCCTCTTAACTCACACAAAAAAACTTATTGAATGGAAAGGTGTTTTTTTTTTTTTTTTTTTGCAAAATTCATGTATAGTAGGTATATATGTAGTCATCTTGTAAAGACAATTAAGATCAGCTGTTAAGATAATTAATTGTGTTGGATTCGAATACTACATACTATGAGCAAAATAAAATGGGAATCAAAAAATCTTTATTCAATCATCAAAATTCATTTTCATCCCCCTCAAAGTTGCGCCCCCCTTTATGTAATGCACATGTGCATTTTTTTCAATTTTAAAAACAATTAAAATTTTTTTTTTTAAATTACAGAACAATAACTGTTGAGTTTAGATATGCTATTAAATCTAAAATGGAATGGTTGAATTTCTTGAGTAATAATAGATTATGTATCTTGAGAAATAAACCACAGATTTTCAAAGTTTTAAAAGAATACAGTCATGAATATTCATTTAAACTTTTTTTGGTTGGAACAACATTTCTCTATGTTGCATCATTTTTCAGACATTTTAAAGAACGAAAAATTCGATATTAGCCGTTCACAAAAGGATACGTATTTCAAATATTAATAAATATTCTGGCGTATAATTTAGCACATATGTCAGTTTTAATTGAGCCAGTTGTTATTTTTTGTTACACTCTAAATATGTAATGATCGGTAAATAAATATACATTTGTAATTGATCACGATCGGCACCATTACTGTACTAAGATGTGATGTGGAGCTGAGCATTTCGATTTTATTTCTGGAATATTTTCTTACAGCATCATTACAAGGATTATTAGTTAAAGTTTGTGATTTAATACCCTAATATTATAATTTCAAAAAAGAAGAAATAAAATTGGTAGTGATGCAGATGAGATGTTAATAAGTATATGGTAAAATGACAACTTACATTAATTTAATGTATGATTTGTTGTGTTTTTGAAATAATTGATGCATTTTTAATCATGTATGACCTAAGAATATAAATCTGTACATATGCTTGAATATTTCTACACTAAATTGATAAGGGGTAGCAAATTTTGTAAATCTGTAGTCTACCTAGAGATGGTCATATAATATTTATTGATGGCTCTCCCTCTGAGACTCACTACAGATTCAATCCCGAACGAAACCCTTATAAAAGATAATTTTTATCTACCAGGTAGAATTAAGTGTGGAGCATGAAGTATATTTATTTATTAATTTTGTAATCATTTCCATCTTTTTTAGCGCAAATATTAGACGCTATAAACTTAGGCACATACCTATGGAACTGTCAAAACCTTTTATAATTTGATCTAAGTACAAAATCAGAAGTTCCTTTCTTTGAAAAGAGAGAAGGTTTTATGATAGTACATTTACCATATATACTTACTAAAACACAAGTATGTATGTAACGGATGTGTAACTAAAATGTCCTTCTTTCCACAATTTTCTTTCACATTCAACTATTTTTTTTTCTTAAAGCACTTCTCTATTTTAAAAGATATGATGTTATAAATCTAAATATATATCTATGTGTATGTAAAGAATCCTTAAAATTATGGATGTGTCTTTGGAAAAATAAAAACTCTGAAGTTAAAAAAAAAGGGTATGTATTATAGAGGTTAGATATTATGTCGTAGAATTTAAAAGAAAAGTCAAGGAAAAATATCCTTTAGCCTACGTGCTAGAGCATATATTATATATGTTGTGTTACTACACACTAATAAAACATAAGCAAATGAAGTATATACAACTTCATTCAGGAAAACCAATCAGGACGAAAGAGGACAATGAAATTCTCATAGCATATGTATTTAATTTGTACAATGCGCTAATGGGAAAGAATTATGTTACGTCCCTCGATTTTATACTTTTCAACTATGTACCTTTGTCTTGCTTGATATACCAAACAAGGAAAACTGATGAATAATCATTATTAATCAGGTAATTTATTATTAAACCACAAATGCACAACTTGACGATTCTTCTCTTTAGCGTTAATAGATTAATCACATATGTACATATATGTATGGTGAGAGATGACATAATCAATCATGTTTTGAGGGATCAAAAAATGTATTACGTAAGTTTTACATAATACGTAATCATGTATTGATTCAAAAATTGTTTACCAATGCTTTTACCATTTCTTTTTCCAGTTTTATCTAATAGTTGTTATAATATATCATAGGATTGTACGATCGCTAACGACAGTTTGTTAAATAATTAAATTAAACGTGTTATATATATATGAATGTAAGTACAATTTTTTTCAATCTATAGCCTTAGTTTACAAAACGTGGATGTAAATAATTGTATCTTGAATTTCTTTATCAAATTTATGTTCTAATATACGTCATAAGTAGATAAGTCCTGCATGAATGAATAATTAATTATTATAGTTAATGTAATTATTTGAATTTTAAAGTAATGCTTTATACAAATTGAGTGTGAACACTCATTTCGTACTCCCTAATTATGTAACTATTTTTAGATAGAGATTTACAGAACCATTTTGTTTATCTTTTTAACGTCTCAATATGAACATTATGATAAAAAAAGTATATTAGGATATCAAATAACAATGCTGGCCGTGGTGTGGCTCTCATTAAGGAACTCGATAAATGACTGACCAAATAGAAAAAACAATTTTTTCTTCAAATTGTGTCAGAAAACTCGAGTAAAATTTCCAGATGTCCGTAAAAACAACAGCACGTTCTTTCATTCAAACTCTTTTCAAAATTATGAAGTATTTTAAATAATAATTATTTTGTATATTTTATATATTAATTTACTAATTATCAATAAAGAACTAAGAAATAATGCCCTTCATTTATAGAAATTAGATGGGAAAAAAAAGGTGCACACTATATGCAGTATCCAAAAACGTCAAGTCAATTATTATAACATTTTTATAGAGTGATTAGTTGATTTTAGGGGGACGGTGATTATAATACAGATCAACTTCTCATCTCATATCTTTATTTTATTGCTAAGTATTTTGAAGATTGAGGGGAAAAATTGTCCTTTTTGTCCTAAAATTAGTAAATATAGAAACGTCAGGGTCAATTTGCTACCCCTAAATATTTTTGGGTCGTGTTCAAATTTTGTGTTTTAACAAAAAAACTTTTCAAAAATAGATTTTTAAGGACCACCCTAATGTTATTGTGTTAAGTGCTATATATATATATATTGATACAAGAATCATACTCTTATTTGTTTATTTTACACAAAGAGCTTCTTCACATTTCAAACATTAAAAAGCGCCCATTATCAAAAAGAGTATTTGATATTTTACAAGATTATCAGATTTATTGTTATATCTTTTGTTTTTAAACTCGGACGTAGATACATTTCCTCCCTATATCCTATAAATTTCATTGATAAAATATATTTCCCTATGATATCCCTTTCAACATAATATATTCACACTTTTATGATAGGGAAAGTATGTACTGTTGATTCCCAGTCTTACGAAAAAGTAGAAGATAATTCATTTCCTCCTCCTAAGAACTCAACATTGTTATTAGTTTGGCAACAGAAGGGATGAGACGACTCACAATTCCAGAGAACCGATTCCAAAATCTTTAACACAAATATGTACTTTTTTCTTCAAAAATAAAATAAAAGATCAGAAGTTATCTTCAATTTTTTGTTATGCTTGGAATCGTGAATGGATTTTGAAAGCAGAATTGATTCAAATTTACTCTATATATATTATAGAAAATGAATTGCGATTCCTCATTTTTCAGGAATCGTCTCAGTTCTAGGCAACAGAGTTTTGGCTCCTTTCAAAAGTCAATTTTCAAAAAACTGCTACTCGAATGAAAATGAGATGAAAAACATTCAGAGTACATTAAATCAGAGTTTCAGAAAGTGTAATTTTTTCCTCATCCTGACTTTTCTTAAATAGAAAAGGTTCCTCAAAATGGTGGCTGATTCCCCCCTTGAATAAAGTAAATTATCATTCATATCAATTAACAAGTTATTTGTATATATTTCAACATGCTGTCTCATGAAATGGCTATTTAAAGGATTAATTACCTAGGGGCATAGGCGTACGGAAAGAAAATATGACTAGTCAAAATTTGCCCAAATATGTAAGAGATAATTTAGGTTTATCGATGTTCTTTAAAATTACTTTAAAAGTTCCTCAATTTCGATAAGTTTGGAAAAGTAACGAAAGTTCCTCGCGATCCAGGATAGCAGGATCGAAGTTTTCTGAAACTCTGCATTAAATGGTCAAGATCTAACCATAACTATTATTTATTTTTCTTATTTCTTCTCCTATTCTCTAAAAAATATCGTTAAAAGTACACAAAAACTTGTCACGGAACAAAGGTTTTGCTTGCTTAATCACTTTCTTAAGCTACTCAATATCTAAGTTTGACAAAAAATTGTTATATAACCCTCCCCCTCCCCTTGTCATCATGGGTCTGATAAAATTATTATGAAAATAATAGTCAAACACAAGGTACTTTTAATATTGCTCGTTACATAGGAAATTGTATTAGAAAGAAAATCGACTATATTTTCAATACATTATGCTGTTGTTATTTTCATTCTTTTTAATACATAAATCAGTCTTTTTATTTTGTCCATATCCATATTATTCCTAAATATGTATGTACCATACATTTCTAAATTGAAAGTGCACTTGCCTCAGTTTGTCTATAAATGAACATACACGATATATTATCTACGTTCATTTTTGTATATTTAATTTGCCATGTCCAATTTAACTTCTAAGGAAAAGTTTCTGTATTTGAAGTGATATCAGTGATCATATATGTCATGTAAAGACAGTATTGAACACTATTATTCTATTCAAGATTCATTTTTATTAACCATAACTAATTATATGACTATCGTAAAAAAAAAAAAGGGGAAAATACAAGTATGTATTAACAATTTTCTCAGATGGAATGGTTAATAAATCTTGGCTATGGATAGAACAGTAAACGAGATATACATAGTTTACTTTACAGCTGTCTTTATTATATTCCATATAATAATTTAAATAGCTAAGATATGGGTGAACTTGTACAGGGTGTGCTCATGGTTATAAACTATTGATATGCTCGCATATTATCATTCTGTTGTAACTTTATATGTCTAGTCTAAATATATTTCAAGTGAGAGATTGAGAATTTAAATGCCAAATTAAACTCAGTGTGCGTGTGTTCTTGTAAATGTCGTTCCATCATTTTCAGTCCATCTATTAATATTTTAATATTAGATAGTATCATATAGACACTTCATGCAATAAGAAATGGTAATAATCTAACAAACAAGGCAAACCAAATGTACGTATATATATATATATATATATACATATATATATATATATATATATATATATATATATATTATAAACCTTCACAAGTAAAACAAAGCCCAAAAAAATAAGACAACAAGTACAATAGCAAATCCTCTTTAATTGATTTGATACGTTCTTAATACCAGTGTATGTATGATCTTTAATCGGATCATTCTGATTAAACTAGGGATATATTTTTTTGAACTTTTGAACATGAAAACATCCTCAAATTTGGAAAAAAGACTACGGTAAACAAGAACCTGCAAAAAAACATAATCCTTTACTCCCCTGTATGTACATGCCTTTTGAAAATTTAAATAAACCTTCTTATGTAGTAAAAAAAAATTTTTTTATATAAATAAAATAATTTTAGGAATAAAATAAGTGTAAAAGATGTCAATAAAATTTTAAGGTTTTATTGAACAATATTTGTTTTACTCCCCCCCCCCTCCCCCCCATCTGGTAATTATAAATTTTGAGAATATACCATTTTAATGAATAAAAACTATGTTACACCCTCTATCAAGATATCAATTACATTTTGTAAAATATATGTGCATCCTTAAACAAAATAGCGTTTACTACGTATATTTCATATTGCAAGAGCAATCTAATTGGGGCTGTTGAACCAGACTACCCCTTTAACGTTGGGCTGAACAAAATAAGTAAATTGTATCTATATTTAGTTTTCTTGCACATCTATCAACAAACAGAAAGGAAATGCAATTAAAAAATAATAATATAATATTCGAAACAATTTACAAATCACTCAACCTATAATGTTTGGATTTCTACTCAAAAAGGGGTAAGCACCGTAAATAATCGATTTTGAATTAATGCGTTCTAAATTAAAGTATGTTTTAATTTTGTTCTAAATTTAAGTATTCATATACTATATAGGTACAGTTTAATAACTGTCTTTTATTCTGTAATTTATTTGCATTTGTTTTTTAATCTACTTGTATCATTTTACATCTCTATTCTCTTTTATCAGTCCTCTTATTGTCTTTTAACCTATAGGGCTTTGTAACTTTCACAAGGTTGTGTTCTGATTTAAAACATTTTACTAATACTCTATCCTTTGTCCTTATTATTCCGTGTAGTTTTGTTCATTTTTGTATTTGCATTGTTTTTGTGTTTTGATGACGAGTTGTTATATTCTTATTTTGATTTTCAAATTAAGTTTTTGGGAAAAAATATCACATTTTTATATTGTATCTTTTATTTCATATTGTAAAATATAGTCTTTCGTAAATTTAATTAAAATAATACTAATTGATCTAATTAATGAATTCTTTTAACAGAGTTATTATTACAAAAAAGCAACAACCTTAATTTAATATGTCTGTAGATATCGAAATAAAAGCTTCAAAACTCTAAATAATAAACAATTCTGAATCTAGTTTTTAGTATACATAAAAAACTTTTTTTGATCGTAAGCCCTTTACTATTATTTTAAAACATATTTAAATTCAGTCCTACATGCGTGTATAAACATAAAAAAACACAAACCACATCCCTGAAATCAATTTTTTATACACATATACATATAATTTTTTTGAAATATCCAATAAATAAATAAAAATACTTTTTAAACTACTTTAAGTCGACCATTTTTTTAAGACACATATATATTTTCATTCTACTAAAAATATAGCTTTAAATTATTTATTGAACTCGTTTCAGATAAATATTTTTCCTACTTTTCCTCTTAAATTGCTGTACGTATTATATTTAAGATATTTCAACATAGCTTGTGTAAAAAGTTGAGTTTTTTCATGTTTGTTGAATCCTCATTGAATTAAAGGCATAAACAATTTGCAAGAGATGGGAAACTTGGACTCAAGTCCGTCGTGACTGTTAGATATGTTCCTGATATATTATTTCTCATTTTTTTAGGAGGGATATTTTGTGACTTTGTAGAATTTATGTTTCTGAGCAATTTAGTATTTTTGTGTAACGCAGTATAGAGAGGCCTTGGCTTTCTAGACTACTCATGATGATGGAAGACGAATATGATTCATGGGCGACCATCTCTTATAATTTATATGGACTTGAAACTACGTCATAATACGTCTTACAAATGAGTAGGAATGGAATCTGTGGATATTTTACTTTTGGACGTATTATAGATAAGCAATCTCGACATTGCATATGGAAACATAAGCCATATGACGTCACAAAATTTACTTTCTAAAAATGAAAATGAAATGTCCGGTAATGAAATTATTTGAAATAAAAATATAAGAAGTATATTTACTAGGAACGAATTCTCTAGCATCCGTGTTCGTATTTTAGAGATTTAATACTTGACTTGAACTCAAAGATAAAGACTCGATACTTTCCTTAGACTCGGAAGCGTAAATTCGTGACTTTACTACGAATTTATTCCCAATAGTTTCTTTATTTAATAGTTTGTTGCATTTCAAAGTATTTTTTATAGAGAAAAAGCTCAATTTGAGTCAGATTATTTTTATTGGATCATGTTTGTGATGGCAATAATAATAAATACAAGGAATACTCCCTCTTTTTTCTACCAAAGTAGGCTATGCACACGATTTAATACTACTCTTGAGTTCCGAATAAACGTGCAGGTGCGAAATTTTGATGTCGACATGAGTCGTGCAGGTTCCTAATAATCGTGCCTATTGGATTTTGCAAAGTTTAGCACATTGAATATTTTTTACTAAGAAATCAACATGTTTACAACATCCATGTTCACAATGAACATATGCACAATTAACAGGAGGTTCACAATGTGCATGTTCATAACATACATGTTAATAATGAGAATGTTCATAACAATGATCATAATGATCATTTGTTTATTTTGATCTCGTGGAGATTTGGTGATAGTCATCATACTGATTATAACATTATATATCATTCTGAACATTATCATCATCGTCAAAATGAACTAATTCCCTTGAAAGTTCTTGATCATAAAGTTCCTAACCTGGATCATGGTAGTCAACAGCTTCTTCGTTAACTTGTTCATTGTCATCATTGTTATTATGTTCAGACTGTGCACTCATTTTCTTTCTATTTTGGCTTTGAATAAATTCGGGAAATCATCTGCGGTTTGTTTTGATTATTGTTGACAAATTACTAATAATGCACTACCCTACTTGCTTTTGCAGTAATTTTAATGTTGATTTTAGACATATCAATAATTGACATATTGACAATGAACAAAATCATTTTGAAAAAGAAAGTTGATTATGAATAAAAATTTGCAACAGAAAATTCTTTAAAAAATTGAAAAAAATTCGCGCCTCGGCTCGTGCAGGTTCCAAATAAGGTCGTGCTACGTGGAAAATCCGCCGAGAAACAGGTGTCGTGCTAGCACGGTTATTTGGAACTCAAGAGTATGAGCAAAAAATACCTGGAAATTTGAATTTAATTTTTTTGGAATTACAACAGGGATATATGCATTTATTTTTAAGTTGGCACAATTATAACTGACATATGTGCTAAATTATACGTCAGAATATTTATCAATGTTTGAGATACGTATCCTTTTGTGAACGGCTAATATCGAATTTTTCGTTCTTTAAAATGTCTGAAAAATGATGCAACATAGAGAAATGTTGTTCCAACCAAACAAAGTTTAAATGAATATTCATGACTGTATTCTTTTAAAACTTTGAAAATCTGTGGCTTATTTCTCAAGATACATAATCTATTATTGCTCAAGAAATTCAACCATTCCATTTTAGATTTAATAGCATATCTAAACTCAACAGTTATTGTTCTGTAATTTAAAAAAAAAAATTTTAATTGTTTTTAAAATTGAAAAAAATGCACATTTGCATTTCATCAAGGGGGAGGGGCACAACTTTGAGGGGGATGAAAATGAATTTTGATGATTGAATAAAGATTTTTTGATCCCTGATATTTTTTCCCCATAGTATATGTCCATTCTATGTTGGAGATTGGAAAAGTGAGTATTCAATTTATTAAGGATTCCCTGGCTAGTGCTCATACTCAACTCTAGATAAGTACAACTTAATAAAATATACAAATAAGAAAATAACATTAACTCAAATAATTATCCAGAGAATCCCATCGATTCATCAGATTAAAAAATGAATTCAATATATACAATCTTTTTTTTCAATTTAACCATTTAAATGAATCATGTTTTATATTGAGCTTCTTTAGTACCCCAGTGCTATAATTCTACCGGAGCACTGATGCATTTGATATGGAGCTACATATACTAAATTGAAATTTTAGTACTTGCAGCACGACTACGTCTTTAAAGTACAGGCCGTGCCGATGTTGTAAAAAAAGAAAGAATTGAAATATCTTTTGTATAAAAGGGTAATAAATTTCTGAGCTATCCCCCTCCCACTAAAACAAAAAAAGGAATATGGACCATTGGATCTAGATGGTTTTGTTTTAAATGAGTAATAAATCATCTCATATTTTATGGGTTAACGACATTTTTGTTTTATATTTTATATGCATATTTAAATACAGATAGAAACCGGTAGAAAAAATATTTGTATTGTGACAACACTTGTTTCTAAGTACATAGAAATAAAAAATGGGTACAAGGCAGACTAGCTTCTGCTACTTAGGTGTACCACGTGTTTTTTACAAATAAAAAAGTAATTTAATTATATGTAAATTACATACATAAAATTATCCCCTTGTTGGAGAAAAAAGTTCAATTGAGGAAATTTTTTATATATATTTAATACTAGGGTAAATATTTAAGGTACAAAAAAAGAGGCAAAACTTTATAAAGTTTCATTAATGAGTAAGAAAATTTGGGAATATAAAGAAATATAATAATTTACATACTACTTTCATATGTATGTATGTACATATGAATATATGTTTTTCCACATTTTGCTACAACTATAAAGTTTCATTTTAACAAAAGAACAAAAAGTATTTTTCTACCTTTGAAGGGTTTAGGTATGTGAATATGTAATAACATCTTCTACATAAATTCACTCTGTCAACTATTTAGTATGAATATATATATATATATATATATGAAACTTTTCAACTTTTCTTTAACTTTGATGGAAAATGACATTAAAGTTTTAAATGATGATAAGATAGACATGTAAATATGTTGCTGTACATTGCTTTCATAAACATTATCTTCTTTATAAAATTATAATTATTTACAAGTTTTTATTTTTTTTTATCTGGATAAACTTTTTAGAAAGCGAATTTCACTTATATCTTTGTTTGTAGCATTTTTGTTGTCATTCATATCAATTATTAATATAATTAAAGTTGAAGTAACAATGGAAATGGAACTAAACTCCAATTATGGATATTTCAATGTTTGTTTCAGTAATTTTAATGAATAAAAATGGATTTTAATGGACTTATCATATTGTTGAACCAACCACAATAAAATTCACTCAATCACAATATAGAACTACAAGTAAGTGTAATCGATAATAAGAAACTATGACTTTAGGTTAGCATAAAAACATGACTAGTTAACCTGGCTATATATGGTATATATGTATTAACGGAGTGTAACACAAACTTATGTGTTGTTCGCTAGACCGATATTACATATAGTGATTACAGGATATCGACGCATGTAAAATGGTACTACACTAAATTGACATTGAAGACGGTACTTGTTGCGTAGTTATGCATAAGTAGGGATTGCCATTTTGTTGAGGTTAGTGAGAAACTTGTATCTGGTACCTCTGTATTTTTTGAGAATATTAAATAATACTTAATGACAGATAGAAACTCAGAGGGCTGAAGGGAATTCAAATTATCAGAGTGTGTGTTCCAGAAGAAGGGACACACTTTATTTCGCACGATTCCTTAATGATCGGAAATTGAACTATTTAACATTGTAGCAAATTGTTACATTAACTATAAAAATAAAAATTAATTCAAATTGATTATCAAGGTAGTGGTATCTACTGTTATTCTTCTTTTTTTCCTTAAACACAACACTATTTCAACATTTTGACCATGTCTTTGCATAGGAATGTTTACTCAGATGATGCAGCAAAAACAGAAAGGAATGAAAACTGACTTGAAAAAAAGTCATCAAATGTTTGAAATAATACTAATAAAAAATATAGGGGAAAAAGTAGCGATACCAACTGCGATATCGGAACGGGTACTAAAATATTGGTGTCATAGCAACACTACTGTGTATTGTATATTTTTTATAAAAGTAAACTTGTCTACAAAATAAAATTAAATGAAATGGGTAAAAAAAAAGAAGATGAAACAGGGAACTTCAAATAAATTAATTACACCTTAAATTAAATACTTTAGGCTTCAAATGAATTAAAAATAAAAAGTTCATAAACTATATGATATTAAAACTTAGTCTTTTATTTATGTAAACTGTACTACAATATATAATCTATAAGTAATAAGTATCAAACTTGTGGATAATAATTTTAGACTTACTTTTTCTTTCAAGTCATAAAAGGATTCAACTTTGCTTAACAATGTGCATATATATTACATTTAGAAATCCAGTAATTATGTGCTTAATTTCCATTTTCAGATTAGTAAAGTACGATTAATTAAAATAAAATATATATTTAATCTAAATCTCATTTCTCTCATAAATAAGAGATAAGAGAAAGATATTTTCTTCTTGCATTGAATTGACTCATTTGAGGGTAATAACTGCTTTATGTTACAGTTTTCTTATTTATGATAGAAATGAGTTTATATATGTATATTCAGGGCAGAATCCTGTTGAATTCCATACTCGCACATTCCTTCCAAATTCCAAGGAATGAAATTGAACGTTCCCTTACTGTTAATTCATCTTTATCACAAAATCTTGTCAACAATAAAAGCAAGAGCGGCACTGAAGAAGTCAATCCATTGTTAAAGGAAAAAGTTTTTAAAAAAAATGATGCCATTGATTATAAAGTAGAAAACGATCCTCACGGCAAGAGATCCTTTTAAATTTAAAAGCGAGAATAAAGTAAAAATAAAATTCGCCCATTTGAACTTAAAATATGAGTGTGACGTCATTGGTCAGAAAATATTTAAATGGAAAAAAGACGTCATAGTACATCAAAATTGAATACAAAAACCTAATTTTCAAAACAATAACCTAGTTTCATTATATACCAATTGATTAAAGTCAACTTGTCTAGCCATTTAGTGGTAATTCACAAACTTACAAATTCTCAAAAATTATCTTCAATAATGGAAACATATATTATTACTTTATGATTTGAATTTCTTCTCCTCAATTCTAAGTAAAACCAACAATGCTATTTGGTCAGTACTGTGTTGATATACTTGTTTCCATTTTCAAAAAAATGCTACTTGAATTGTAGTGAATTAAAAAACATACAGAATAAATTTATTGGTCATAGTCTTAACCATAATCATTATTTTTCTTATTTTTTTCTCATTTTTCTACGATAATTTGCGGCCCGTCTTGATATGAAATATTGATGGTAGTGCAGCCCTTAAAGTTGATAAATAAATAAATAACTATAAGTACAGACATTTGAAACTAAATAAAAATAATTAATTTCTCTAATCAACCAGTTAGTTAGTCAGTTAGTATGGGGTTTCTTCTGTCTCCTGTATCTGATGTATGATCATCTTCATTTATGTATTTAATTCATTATTTTGTGTTAAAAATAAAGGTATTTGAGAAAATTGGAATGTTTTATAAGCGCTTTTCTTGTGGAAATCTGTATGCAGCCTAGGCTCTGTCTCCAGCTCCCCCAGGTGAATTGAGTTTGAAACCCCTGCTCTAGAGCAAGTTTTCTCAATCGGTTTTGTATTGAAACCTAGATTTATCCGTGATCATGTTGCTGCAACTCATGTTTATTGACCTTAGAGCCATTGAAAAGTGATCGCAGCAATATGACTAAGGAGAAATGTGGGTGTCAATCGATCAACTTTTGTTCGTCTAGAACAGCGTTTCTCAACCTTTTTTCCCTTTCGGAACCCTCAAAATATATCCCATGTCTCACGGAACCCTAAACTATAAAAAAAGTCAAAATTCTGGTGACAAAATTTTACCACACTGTAGAAAAAGACTGAAAAGTGTAATAGCTTATATAATCTCATTTTTCTCGCGGAACCCTTAAAGACCGTCTGCGGAAACCTAGGGTTCCGCGGAACCCCGGTTGAGAAACGCTGGTCTAGAATATCGATCATTAAATTTATTTAGTGTGATCTTTAATAGTGAATCTCTTTAAAAACCCCTAAAAACAAAACAATAGTTCCCTTTTTAGTATTGGTTGGAAAGGAAATCAAATTTGATCGCGTTATCTTTTTATGAACAACAATTTTTATTCTCTCATTTTTATAAAGGAAATTTATTTATTTATTTTTTTTTTTTGGGGGGGGGGGATGGGGTAGCTTATAAAATTAATTTCTTGCATACTAATTTGTACAAGCCTCTTAGCCCCACCCCCTTGTCGACACTTTTCCTATACCCAATTTTTAGTCAGAATCAATCAGTTATGAAACACTGCTCTTGAGGAGAACAGTCACAGTACATTGGTACCCTACCCTAATATTTTTTTTTGTTTCATTGTACATATATGCATTGGCCTATAATGTACATTCATTTTTTTGTATACCTTCAAATCCAGATAAGATCAACTTTTGAAATCCCTTAACAATAGAATATATAATATATACAAAATAATTTTTAGAACATATTCCTACCTTATGTTATGTTTTTACACATGAAAATATATTTGATCTAAATCGTGTTTTAAATAAAATTCAGATAGAAACAGCACACCAGTTTCAAGAAAACAGGAATAATGCTTCAATTTCTTGTTACTATCTCACAAAGTTTCGGCTAATTTTGATGTTCTTTCTTTACACATGAAAAAAAAATCTGGTGTGGATTGGTGTTTTAAAAGAGCTTTTTCTTTTAATTTAAAAATTATTCTTGAAGCCCCAGCTCACAGGCTCTGGATTTGATCTAGCTATCCAAATATAAGCAAACAATTTAACTTGAGGATGGTTCACCGTGATGAATATTATTTTCGAGTAAAGTTCATCGTGAGAGAAAATATCTGATAATAAATATATTGGGATTAAATTGTAATAATAGAAAGGATAATTCTTTTGAAAGATCAGACTTTTGACAAAATTTAGGAATACTTCTTTTTACTTTCATCTTTAACAAGATTTATTAGCCATTTTGAATGTTATTGCCAATGATATCTCATTATAAATTATCATACATGAATAATAATCGAATGTTATTTCAAAACAGTCTCAACCCCCCCCCCCCTAAAAAAAAAAGAAGAAGAAGTTTAAATCGTATAATTTATTTTTTGAGTCAGCAGAGAGAAATATTAATTCGAATCACAATTAAAAGACATTTACCAAATATATAAAGTTCTTCTCACGGAGAAGCTTCTCACCATGAATTTTCCGCCTGTGAAAAGAGCTTTCATGAAATATTAATATCCGACCCCCTGAGTTAGTTCAAGATTCTAGAAATAAATTAAATGAAAAGAATATCTCATAAAACCCATGTTTGTTCATTATGAAGTTAGATACCCACAGTGTACTAAATAAATATACCTACCATAATAAAATAAAATACAGTTGGGATATATTTTGTCTAATTTGTGAGTATAATTAATTATACAAAAGTTTTAATTAATAAAAATAATAATGCAGTTGGTAATCCCTTGAAAAAACACTTCAGAAGTTCTTCACCAATTAAAACTCAAAATTAAAAATCCTTCAAATAGAATATTGCCTCAGATACATTTTTATGATGAAAAAAAGTCATTTTTTTTATTTTTAAGTTAACTTCTTTAGTATGTACGTACCTGCTTTTTTATAGTTATTTCGACCCTAATGCAAAAATAACTCTATCCATAACTACATCTGCAAGTAATAATCTATTGCAACAATTGATTAAACAAAAGCAATAATATTATCTGCAATATAATTTTATAGCTGCTTTTACGGACAAACAATCATTGTAAAACCGCAGAAATATATCAAAATAAGTGAGAGGGGTCTAGTACAAATATAGTCCATTGCACTCATAATTAAATACAATTGTTGATTTATCAAGCTTTCAGAACTAAAATATGGATAAGTATACTTATTTCAATTAGTAAGGGCTGTTTCAATCCTTATAATGAGATTTGAAATCTATACCGTTCTGTTCCTTGTTCAGATCCTTGAAATAGTCCCAAATTTTTAAACACCCTCTTCAACCCTTTATTAACACTAATGTTATACATAAATTAACGAATTAAATTCATTTAGTAAAACTTTAAGCCTCTATCATGAACGATAATTATAGTTTGTGTTTATTTGGCTTAATTAAAGAATCTATTAGTATCTATAAATATGGGTTGATCCAATATGGATCAGATTAATTATAATATAATTATCTTTACTGATACATATAACTATTTATATAATATATGACCCATGATTAGACTTTATGATGGGAAAAGATGGGTTAGAGAAATGATGATTTAAGATGGAATGCTTTCCTAAAGATTTTAAGAAAGTCACATAAAAGAACAAATAATTATATTCTTATCTTTGTGAGTTATAAAATGAATACAAAGTTCTTTAAAGTTTGAAATATGGTTTTTTTTTGTTTTTTTTTGTGTGAGACTCCTTTGTTCTTGTCATCATTTATTTATTTCTTTGTTTTTCATATTATAATTTACATATTCATTCAAATGGAAATGTGTTATATATTTTTCTTTATCACTAAGTGGTTTATGTATTTCTATCTTTAGTGACTTTTTCTCATACGTTTTTTAAGCTATTATATATTTAAATATGAACTTATATATACGTATATATATATAAATATTAGTATATTTTCATATTTGACTATGCCTATTATGAAATATAATCATAGACGCGTTCAAAATGCATTTAGGGTTGTCCATTGTTTAAGTATTTCCAATGGGCCCAAAAATACTTTTTAAAATGACAATAATTATCAAGTTTTACCTGATTGTTTATCTTCCTTTTACATTTTCATGAAGCTTCTGAATTTTTTTTTCTTGAACCAAATAAAAGAAGGAAACTATTTTTGTTGAATCTTTAATTTTTAAAGACAAGGTCCAATACATATATTTCTTTGTATCTTCCATTGAGTTATGTACAAACGTCTGTAAATGGCAAATTTTCTTATCTCTTGCACCAAAAATAACTTGAAATTTTTTTGCAAATTGCGTTTTGTATGCTCCCGAGTAGAGACTTCATTAGAAAATATGTCTAAAAATAGGACACTCTATCATTCGTTCAGAGCTAATTATCTATTGGCAGTCATTTTATCATGATCAAAGTATTTACTAAAATGGGATCATAAAGACGCATATACATAACCATGCTGAGACCCCTTAACTCCTATGGAATTATGTAATTCAGATAAGTATTGTTATGTAAAGTCATTTTGAGTTAAGCCTCTTTAAGAATACTGCATATTTTATTTTTAAATGCATTTAGGCTAAAAAATATGTGTCTAAATTTTTTAAGACATATGTCAATATCGTTAGAGAAAACATTGATGAATAGGTTTTTTTTAGCAACAAATACTATCTACTGAAACACTCCTCTTTGATAGAATTGGTTTATGTGAAACACATTCATTTTTTTAAAAGAAAAAAAAATCTTATTTTTTGAAGTCTTTTCAAAGGAAAACACAATAAGTCTTTCATAAATGGTACGAAAAATACAAAGAGAGATGAAAAAAAAACCCTGATTTGGACACGTGAAATAAAACCACCTCGGTATTCTGCAAGAACAAATTCTATACCTAGTTATTTTTGTTTCTACTGAAGCAAAATGTAGAATTACATCAAAGAATGGTTAGCTATAGAAAATTGAATTTTCGTTTACCCCCCCCCCCCCCCCCCCCCACTTCTTTTATGTGAAGTAACTAAAACAACATATTGTAAAGCTATATTTTGTATGACATTTTATTACGTAACTAAAATTCTATGGTAAATCTATGTATGTGAAACAATGAATAATAATAATGGTGATTAGTTATTATGTTTCGTCTTCGTGGAATGAGTCTTTATGAATCTTTCGCATTGGGCTCAACTATGGGTAGGAATTCATCTTTATTCAGAGCTACAGATGAGTTAACAGAGTTTACTTGTGATGGACCGGTAAGAGATGGCCGGATAATTCGATCAGATCGTTCTGGAGGCATTCCACCAGATTCTAAGCGATAACTACTCAGTCTTCGGCGATGATTTGACGCCGAGCTAAAAAAAAATAAATAAATAAACAAGAAACATAAATTAGATAAATTCTAGAATAAATTCCCTGCTTTACATATTTTATAGGCCTAATCCAATGCCAATGTGACATTCATGAAGTTATATTTAAAGGATTTGAATAATATATGCCAGTTTTTGTCTGATTGTATAAAGTTGATGCTGGCTAACTAACATATCATCGCATAATTGTCTATATCTCAGGATTTCCAACTAAAGTTTTTTTAATTTTTTTTTAATACAGATAAAAGCTAAATTATTAAAAAACAAAAGGAGACTTTGTGCATACAGTGAGAAAGAAACTCATAAGAGCCCTTTTTAGAGGGTGTAACTTTGTAGGACACCAAAATCCTACTTCAATCAATCCGTAGGTGATTGATTCGGCAACACTGGTTTACAATATAAAAAAAACGAAAAAAAGTTTTAATTCACATAAGCCTTCATGAATTATTAATAGTTTACATTTCTAGCTATGTACATAAATTGTTGATTTTTAAAGCTTTCTTTTTATTTTATCATCAAGAAATGAAATTGACCCATTCAACAGTTATTTATTAATGTTTGAAAGAGGGAAGAAAAGAGAGTTGAGTGGCAAACAAAGTTTCAAATTGAGTTCCATTAAAATGAAGTAGCCCTTAAATTTTAAAATATCTACATATAGTACACATTGTTTGTCCATTTAAATTATTTTTATTTTCTAACTTAAAATAATTGGAGATATAAAAAAATTCACGTTTGCTAAAGATAAATGTTCTTATTTTCCTTCTTTTGTTTTCATTTTCATTTTTTTTTTTGCTCTCTAACATAAATTACTCGCAAATATCATATTTCATGAAGGAATTTCATACTTCGTTGACTTCCCTACAAATGAACACATTTATTTTATTCAAATGGATATTTGTAAGTTCTAAAAAAGGGCAAATTATATGATACATATGTATGTACTAAAGTTTTCAGTATGAAACTTACAATCAGTCCTTGAAAAACGTTTCATATTTTTAGGCACACTCTTCAGGGCATCATTTTTGCTTACATTACATATAGCAATGTACTTTAGTTTATCAATTGAATTCGTTCAGTTATAAAACATTAAATAACTTTCATGAGTGATAATTCTTAATTTAGGCTTAATCAATGTATTTATTATTCATACACACATTGGATGTTAATATCACAAGATTGAATGGCGAGAATGTCACTAATTGATTGATGATGACGTCATGGAAATAATACTTTTATTTGTGTACAATTTGCCTAAACATTTGTGTCTTACATTATAGAGTCATAATCCCTAATTCAATTCAAATAACTTATAATAATATTGTACAATTTTTTCTCGACATGGGATGGTTTTTGCATCAGAATGCAGATGGTGCATCAGAATTGAATAAGATATCTTAAGGATGGGACGTCAAAATTTATCAAGAAAATAACATAACATAAGTTTGTACAAAAAAAAGAGCTTAAAAACGACCAGGAGAGCCATGACTTTTGGTAAAAAAGTATTTTATATTGATTTATTAAGAAATTTTTGAGAAGTGCCAGGTATTCCCGGAGGACTAAATCATAAATGATGTGTTACAACTAGAAATAAAACGGAAGAACCAAATAAAAACCATTGACTTAATTTCCTATGGATGCTTACACATCAATGAGGTTTATTATCAAATGCAATCCTTATTTAAAAAAAAAATAAATGTATATCTTTCAATGCATTGAAATTATTAAGAAACATACTTAAAATTTGGTGAAACCTGTTTTGAAGAGGAATGCTTAGTTCTTCATATCATAAAGAAAAGGGATTTTTAAAAAGGATAAACCATAAAATATCTCAAATCAGAGAGCTCAGATGGAGAAAAATTAAAAATGTAGCTCTTATAATCAAAGTTATTCAACAATTAGAATTTTCAAACTATCAATAATAAACTTCAAATGCAAGTTAGATTAAAAAGACTTAATTGAGTGAGAAAAATAATGTGACATAACCTCATCTAACCATGTATTTAATGAACAAAGATATAGAAAGTATTATTAAAAATAAGATAGCATACTACTCTCCACACTCAAGCAGTAATTGTGTAAGGATTTTAGATTTTTTTTGCAAGTTTATGTACTACCAGTCAGTATAAAATAACTTTCTACGCAATCAATTATCCTTGAGGGGAACAAATTGTATGATTTGATCAAAAAAAAAAGATTATATTTGTAATAAAAGGAAATTACTCCATGTCTGATGTTAGTCATTACCTGATTCTAGTAAAATATTTATGCTATCTATTACCTTATTTTTATACCTACAAACCAGAAGAAAAAATAGAAATGTCAATAAAGGGGAAGAGTAATGATCTTATATCATTCGTTATTTCACTATTTTCTCTTTGGTGTAGAGTTTGGGGATCTTTTGATGAGCATCAAATAATTTAAAATTTTACAATTGTATGTTTCAAAAATATGGAGATTTTTACAATGAAACATTCTCAAAAAAGTATTTGGTTTATTCATTCAAACACACAAAATCAATTATTTGAAAACATAGACACTTTAAAACTGTATATCTATATGTACCTATATGGAAAACCCTAAAACTCACTTCATTTTATTCATATTTTACACCAATTATTCTCATATTAATACAAAACATACCTTGTTTTCAAAATTCGAAAAAGTGGATCAAACTCAATTCACTCAACCTAGTACTTTGGCAATTATTCTTCCTAATTGTGGAGTTAATCTTAATTTAATACATATACTAGAAAATTGTTAACAAATTAACAAGAAATGATTAGAGTTAAACTATTCTACGTTCAGAACACTGATAAGGGATGTAAAAATAGAAAAATTGATAGGTGACGACAAAATACAGTGTAAATTTGGTTGTTAGTGGGATCATATCGTGATATGTGTTTATTTTATTTCGTTTTACAAAGGAATGATACATACATAAATAGGAATGTGTAATTTTCCCCCAAAAAAAGTTACGAGAAAATTGAACAAATATACAGAGAAAAATCCAGCCAAATCATGTTTTTTGTATTGTTTTTTTTTTTTTGTTTTTATTGCTTCCTTGGAAAATAAGAGTGTTCTGATATTGGCAGGAAGAAAAACGTTACAACCATAAAAAGAAATGTTGTTCCTTCTCAACTCAGGTACTAATTTTCAAATATAATTTACGATAAAGTATCAAATAAATCTGCTTTTACCATCATTTGCTTCCTCTTCATTTGGCATGCTATAATCCATTATACATAGAGAAAGCCATGCAATTTTTCATCATTTTTACACTGAGTATGATTAATACACTTCTTTGGCATGATTAATGAGTTTCTTTTTAGGTCACATTTGACTCATTTCTCAATTTTTTTCATTCATATTATCAATGGTTTATTTACAAAAAAAAAAAGATATAAAAAATAATCATAATTATAAAATTTCTTACACGCATGCACAAATAATTTTTTTGTTCTCAAACGCTGATACGCGTACTAAAGACTCAAGGAGTATACAAGGGTATTGTTATTTTTTGTGGTTTCTGATTCTATGTATTCAAAATCTCTGGGTCAGAGTCAATTCTCTCAATATCAAGGTGTAAATTCTATGTTGTGATAACTTGGAGGTTGAACTTAAATTTTCCCCTATGTTTTTTGCTTTGCTTGTGATTTTCATGAAGTTCCTCCCTGGAGTTCTTTCACATGCAGTACAATTTCAAAGTTTAAAAAACAAGATAAAGCAATGCATAAAACTAATTTGTGGAAAAATTATCCTTTTGCTTATAAAAATGAGGAAAAAGGATTAATTTTGAGAAATTGCAGAAAAAAAGGAACTATACATACAAACTATGTTTAATACATGCTTGTATGAATCATTATTTGTCCTTGGCCATATTTAATGAGACAAAAATGAGTAAATTTCTAATTTTCTACAAACATCATTCTTTTTAATGCCGATACTTATATCGATGGCATGTGAAGAGCACACTAATCAGTACATACATGAAATCATTTTGGGTAAAAGGTATGTACATATAACAAAATACAAGCGTGTGACAAAAAAGTTCCTCCCAACTCTTATGAATTTAAGTTATGAAACTCTTATTTGTTTATTGCTAGACAATTCAAAATTATGTACACAAATAAAGGAGAAAAAAAATGAAAAGTCATATGTTTATATTAAGATTAAACTCATGGACTCACCTAATTCTTCGACTGCTAGATAAAACGTTTTCGTCTCCCTTTTGAACTCCAAAGACAAGAAAACAACATACCATTATAGTCAACATGACAACACCTGTATGTAAAAAAAAATATTTAGAAATGAGTTGAAAAAATACTACATAAAATAAAATATATTTCCTTTACCTGTCTTCTTGTATAACTTAATGTGACTAAATCATTTTAATATATTTTAATTATAAATAAAGCATTTATATCCTATTTCACTACTTGTAATAAGACTTATTTGCATAAGCCTTCAGTATGCATCATGTTATAAAAAAAATTAATAGTGACGGTGTGTCCTTTATTAAAATGCATTACTGCATGACATAAAAACCAAAGCATTTTATTCAAACGCTTTACTTGTTATTAAAGATAATGGCCTTTGAAAAAGCTTTTTTGTAATTTTTTAGAGAGCGTTCACATGCATATAAAAAACGTTTATTAGTACTCTTTATTATTTTATATGTACTTAAAAGGTTGAAAACATACTCAAGGAGGAAATAAATTAAATATTTTAGTTGTTACTAGGTAAGAAACAACTTATTATCAAATAAGTTTTGTTACTTCAAAGTGAAGATTACGATTGAGTTGCATAGGTACCTTGTGTAAATTTACAATTTAAAAAAAAATACATACATATTTATGAATATGCATGAAAACTAGAGCCTGCAGAAAAAATTATTGCTAGATTTCGATTCAGCATCCAAAAATTATGTATAAATAATTATTTGCGTCAATTTTTGTTAGCCTGTGTTATCTATAAGTGATGTGGTTCTCGAGATCAATAAATTTTTGAATGTTTTAGTGTCATCTCGGTCCAAAAACTCATAAGTCTTTATCTTGTCCTAAAGTCTTGGCCTCTGTGTCAAGACCAAAGCAAAACAAGTAGATTAAAGATTTCCTTTTCTAAGAAAAACAAAACACTTTTTTGTCTTGGTCATGTCTGGATCTCGATTGATGTGCAGTGTTATGTATCACGCCCCTATACTCTTTTCTTAAATGATTGTAACCCTTAGTAAATAATATATTTACTACATAACTTATTTTAAAGGCCAATAAACAGTTTAAAAAAAAGTTTTATGAGGTTCTTGTACCATCATACACACAAAATTTAATAAGGGTACACAAATGGAAAACCTCAATAAAATCCTCTACTAATGAATTCACAGACAAAGGAACAAAAGAGAAAAATAAACTTATTTAAAGTAAATTTCATGCTCAGAGAAGGAGTTACTAGATAGATATTAGATGGAATGATACACTTGAGATAATTATGTATACTATAACCAATCCTCATTAATCATAACTTTATGTGAATTTGTATTATAATTTTTTAAAAGAAAAAGTTTTTTATTGATCTAAATACATACATACATAAGATAATTGATAATATGTACTTATTATGAAGTTTACCCAAGTTAAGAATATCATTTATTTAATAGAATATAAAAACCAATTTCATACCATCTCAAACATTTTGCTACGTATTCTGGGTTGAGCACCCAAACATAGTTTTATTAGTATGTATAAAAAGACGTTTTTGGTGGTGGTGGTGGTAGTAAGTTTAGAGTTTGCATTGACTTTGATTAACATAATTATCGAATTCCTCTCTTTTATTTGTTTAGCAAGGTACTCGTCTTAATGAATCTTCCTAATTTTTAATGAAGGCAAAATAAGGCATAATTTGGAAAACACTCAATATACAAATATCCTTTCCTTTTGAAAAATATAATTTAGGATATTTATAATGGATTTCCCATTTCAAATTGTCCCATGCTGACAGAAATAAGTAAATTAAAAGGATGATATTTTTCTAAATTTTTGGTCAATTTGACTGAAAATTCATTTTTCAGTGTAAGCCAAAAGTATACTACTTCGTTAATAAAAAAATGACTTTTTACACATTTATTCTAGGTTTATACTATTTGTTTCAAGTTTTTGTCTATTTTGTTCTATGTAAGTACATAAATAAGCCTTTAGCGTTAATACTGGATATTTATTACTGTGGCAAGGATGTTACTCATTTAAAATACAATATTTCATTTTTATTTTTTTATAATACAGTTCCTACAGTCATTTCAATTAAATCTGTTAAAGCATAATTGATTTTCTTTAACTAGATTATGAGGGATTAGAGTATCAATTCATTTTTATAATTATGACAAATGGGGGATATGAATAGAGTGAGTAACATATGTCGATATTTTTATTCCTATTGTGTCATTGAAGTAATATAACATTTATATTAGTTGAGAGCCAGAACATAATCTTACACAAACATTTGAAATTTAAAGAGAAGGGCTCAATTTAGAATTGATATTTATGTTATTTTTATTTCACTTTAAAAAAATTGTTAGGTTCCTATATATATATATAAATGTCTAAAGAAATTATAATGAAATATTTAATGGAACATTGATTTTGAAATCGATTGTAACTCAATAAAAAATTAATTTAGATATATTATAATATTTAAAATCATTTATAGAATGGACATATTTAATCACATTTAATTACTCCCTATTGAAGCCATTATTATCATAAAGGCTATTTGATTTCTACTATACCATGTTTATTAAATAAAATTTTCATTTATGATGAGAACATAGCTTGTACAGGTCATTCCGAGTTAAATCAGGAAATTAATGTGTAAATTGAAATATAGTCAGTTTATTAAAGCCCTCTGCATCTGTTTAAAAATTTTAATGCGGCGTACTGAACTTTTACACATCTTTAACTATATGATTTTAAAAACAATGTGGGTAAGCCCATGAAATTTGATACCAGACTGTTTAAAAATGCAAGGAAGCAATCACATAACTTTAAAATAAATTTTGAATTAAGCCCGGACAATTTTGACTGACTATAAAAAAAATTGCACCCATTCTAAAACTTCAATACTAGTTCATATCCTTATCACTATTTTTGGTAAATTTTTGCCACAAAAAATAATGATAGTTCAGAAGAACTTAAAATACAGAAAAAGGTTCAAATGAAAGAGGAAACTTCTACATGGATTAAAAATTCATGATTTTTTTTAGATTCGTGACAGGTATAATAATAACTAATTATCAGTGTTGGTTCATATTACTTGATACTGTAATCTGTTATCTATTACAATATTTTCTACTCCATTGAAAATTAATATCGTAATATTACTTAGTACTTAGAAGCAAAAGTAATAATATTATTTTTTTACTTTTATTTTCTTGGATTAAAAATATATATAGAAAATAATTTCAAAATGAAAAATAAAATTGCAAGAACCAATTTTTGATAGATTATTCAAAGATTTTATGGAAGAAATTTAAAAAAATATTTTAAAGTAATGCATTTTGTCAACAAATATTTATTTATTGACAAAATTCTAATTATATATATTTATGACTTAACAACGCTGATAGTAATTATTATATCTACATAAATTATGTACCATTCTTGAAAAAAAGAGAAAGAGGAAGTGCTCAATTATTCTTTTTACGATTTAATTATCCTACCAAATATGTATATGTACTTAAAATTTTCAAAAAATTTAAACTAGGTACTTAATAAGTACTTACCTAATGTATAGAAGGAGTTGAGGAAGGTTCTTGAGGCTGGGAAGATGCAGTGGCAAACGTCAGAGTCAAAGATTTTTCCTTCTTCCTATAATCATTGAGAAAATACAAAATACAAACATACCATTAGACAAATACAAAAAAAAAGATTTTCTTTTATTTATTCAATTAAGTGAATATTATGTACATACTTTAATCATAGTTCTTATTTCTTCCCCTATTTCCCCCTTAATACTTTATATATAATGATTCTATGTAAGTAAATGTTGAAACTTTCAAAAGAATATTCAAAGTTTTAGAGTAACTTATTTAACTTTTTAAATAAAAATATCCACATATCTGCTCATTTCAATATTTAGTACTTTTGTCCACGAGCTTTTATATATTAAGCGAGTCTAATATCAACTATTTTATATATATATACATAGATATAACATATACAGTTGTTAAAGGTAAGATCCGTGAATGAAACCCAGGTACATGAGTACTATTGGAGTCTCCAGATACCAGTTTTGAATAATTAGGGATATTCATTCGTTCCTTATGAAATCTCATTCTTTCATCTCCAGGGATAACCATCTTATGAAATTGTTGGTGATGTACAAAGATGGGAATAACAGTGTTGGAAGTAATCTCGTTACTTTTTACAATAACGGGGTAACTTATTTGATTACTTAAAAAAACTTTAATTTGCATAATTTCATGAGTCGCACAACTTTGAATGTTTTGTGTGTTATAAACTCATTACCATGAATTCCTCTGTGAATAATACAAATTGTGTATAATGTCTACTAAATTGAAAATTTCCTAATTTAAATTTATTTTTATCTAATTTACTTTGTTTATTATTGACGAGTCATCAAATTAAATAACATTTATGACTGTAACAGACCCATGAGTATCCACATATGCCTAACAAAGGAGTCATTCACCTCATCTTATAATACTGATTATATGAAAACGTTGCATTTTGAGGATTCATACATTGTTGCTGAAAAGAGCTTTTTGCGACTTTCTATCTCCTTTTATCGGTTTATATGCTTATGGACTTCTTTATATTGATGTTGGAGAAGGGGTTCTTTAGCCCTACTTATTTTGAATTTTATCATCTATGATCTAGTGTCCAACACGATGTAAATGATATCCTTATCACGAACTTCTGATAAATAATAATAAATAAAAGGTGGAAAAAAGAGCAGAAAGCGACTTTTTGCGAAATTTATGAATATATTGTCTTAAAATAGAAGAGCATGGTCCATCAACAGCTAAAAAGGACAGCCGACCCACGAATAAAACAAATGTAAAGCTACAAAAAATATAACAATGAGAAAAACTGATGTATATTTTATGTACTCTATAGCCACCCTTCTATTATTTATTGTAAGACAATTTGTATTCAAAAAATTCATTCTACTATTAAAAAATACATAGTTTGTGTCGTATAAACCCATAATTCATCATTTTCTTAGCAGACGGCGCTAATATTACCAAGACTCTCTCCTACTCTATAAATCTATCTTTAAGAAGGGTTGTTGAATAGAAAAACGTTGAAATGAATTTCAATTTTATCTCGGGAATGAACAATATGTATTTACGTATCTAGAGCAAACCTTTTGTTATGAATATAAAAAATATGATTGATGCTTAGGGAATATTAAGTATAAGTTTATTAAGTGTATGTATGAGAGAGAAGGTGTGTGCAAAGAGGGATCTAATCATAGAGCAGGAACAAATCAAATCTCTTTTCTATCTAACTACAAAATATGAATTCCCCACTGGTAGATACAAGAATCCGTTTGATATTTGAATATGTTCTCTCATCATATTTACGTGTTACTACATGATCAATGTAAGTCTGTTATAAAATTAAAAGAGAATTGTTCATGTGGCATTAATTATAATTCCTCATCTTTGTACTTTAGGAATATTTTATTTCATAATTTGTTTTAATAAAAAATAATATTAAAAAGCGTCGATATTTTCTCATATACATATTATTGGGATTGAAAAAAATTCAATAAAATATTACAATTTCATTGATTATTCCAAGAAAAAAAAAATTTTAAACTTTTTTCAAGTAGTTTCTAAATATTTATATTTAGAAATTCGGATAATTTGCAGATGAATGAGTGAATGCATATATTAACATTTGAAATTTACAAAATACATAGTTAGATAAAAATACTTTTAAAATTCGATACATCACAAATACATACAAATGTCGAGTTCTATTATATAAATACTAATTATGTGATATGTATAATATAGAATTATACCAGTGTATTGGTGAGATTTCCATCATTAATCGGACAATGTTCCTGATTCTGACCGATATTTATTTTCCATTAATAATAATAACAAAAAAACACGAAAAGGACATTTTTTTTCATCTCAAAAAATGAAGTGAATTTTAATAAATTACAAAGCCATGGAAAAGCCAAACGTGGCCTCTACGGCAATTTATGGTAATTAATATATCCTTAAAAATATTTTTGATTCCGACAAGGTAATTACAAGGTATGTGTCATCCCTTTTATTTGTCATATAATAGTAAAAAGGTAAAAAATAGCATACAATCTCATATTTGCCCATCATAACGTCCTTCAATACAATAAAACTGAAACCACGTTTTAAAAAATATCAGAAGGAAAATTATAGGAAATAATTTCCCAAATTCATTTACTTTCCTAATATAATGAGGAAAATTATATAGGGATTCTATTATTTAGGGATTTGTGTAATCATTTTTACTGGGATTTCAAAAAAATAAGCGTTTGAATAATCAATTATCGATTTTTTAGCCCCCAAATTAGCGCTCTCAAAAAATACATATCGCTCAAGTCCTAGTTTACTTAAGTAGGTAGTTTGTAAAGTACATTTGAAGTCTACTAGGTAGAATAAAATTATACATATTATTTAAGTCATCAAATACATATATGAAATAAGTTAAATAAATTTGAAAAACAAAAATAAAAACAGAGAATGGTAAGTTCTTCAATAAAATCTCTTCAAACAGAATTTTAAATGTACGTCAAATGTAGTAAATATATAGTCAAGAGTTTTTTTTTTTTTAACTTTTAAATCGTAAAAGTCAACATTCAATAGTTTTTTTATAGGAACAACTATTTGTAAATCTTTAAGTTAGAAGAAAGGAGAACAAAGGATCATCATTATATTAGCAAAAAAAATCCCTTTTTATCAATGGCTTTTTTTTATGTGTATGTGCAACTTAACTTTTCCATCATTCTATGATCAAAATTTACTTCTTCTTCAAAAAAGGAGTATAGTTAACACATATCTATATATGAAGTTAAAAATAAGCAACTATCAATTTAATGGCATAGTCAGAACTTTATTTGTTTATGGATCAGGGATTCTTCGTCAAGATCAAATATTTATTTCATTGTAATTGCTGTGTCGTTATATGTATATTTTGGGGATTTAGATGAACATTTGTCGGTTTTATCCAAAAATCAGTAAATATGGAAACTTTAAGGTCTATGTATCTATGAATTTTAAATTTTTTTTAAAATTTTGTATTAAGTATTTTTTTATCAAAAGAAACATTTTGAGACCTTGGAAGATCTACTCTTCCAGAAAAAGTTTTTAAGGACCACTCTAGTGCCTATTATATCAGAATGTTCCATTTTTGGGGCAAATTTGTTAATGTATTGATGTGTTTTTTTTCTGCTGGAGGGAATCAAAACATTACGGGATTCTTTTTCCATTTCTGGTGGGGTACAGGAACTGGGATCGTTTGATGTTAAATATGTGATCAATGATACATGTTTGATGATCATCGATAGCCTAAGCACTTTTTGAGGTTCATTAAATTCATCTAGTTTTTTTAACACAAATCCCTGGCGCCACAATTCCAATTTTTTTATAAAATTTAAATCTACTTATCAAAGCACTAACTGTTCTTATAGCCATTTTCCGCTTAAACAATAATACTCAAAACTTCTGTGATTTATTTAGGAATCTCTAATCAGTACCAGAATGGGTTTCAACTAAGGAAGAAAGATCATCAATGAGAGGATCAGAAGGTTCTTTTTGATAATGTACAATCATCCAGATTCGAAATGAGTCATTCTCATTTAAGACATTTTCCTCCTTTGAGTCATAATTGTCATTAATGTGACAATTGCCTCCACTTGAACCTAACTCTAACGTGTTCATTTTATTGTTCATATAAAACAACTATTAATAATCCTATTAATTGTTATGTTCTTGTAATTTATATATATATATACAGTCATTTTACAGAGAAAATCCTCTCAAATTCAAATCTTTAAAAAACTAACTTACTGATGTTCTAAGCTTCTTTTAAAAGAGTTGTCGACAACGGAGAGCCATAGCCCTTCCAGTTTTTAAAATTTGAATTATTTGTATGGCTTTTTAAGTTGAACCTAACTTTATTTAAATAAAATATTACATTTTATTAATTTAATGGGAAATAAAGTACCACTTCTTCTAAGAGGAAAGTAATATTTTAGCGAGGGCGCAAGAAATTTCTTAATACTTTTAAAACCGTCAAGTTCAACCCTCGTGAGTCTTCCTAGATCTATATAGGTCATATAGTTCGAACACCGTGTTCACAGTCCTATATAAGTTATAAGAAGCTTATAACATAATAGCATATATCTATTAGCAATAAGTTATAACTAATGAGGACAATTATTTGAGTATTCAAGACCTTTAAATCCCATTAAGGTCAATTTTTGGAAAAATCAATTTCTGATATGACAAGATGAAGCTAAAAACGCTCTAGCATTTATATTTTGAGAAATTAGAATTGATTATTCCAATTTTGTGCAATTTCTATTTTAAATTAGGGAGGCATAAATGATAAAGTTTATTACCTTTATTAACTTGTTACTAAAGAGAAACAGTGATATTTAAATAAATTAAAATTAATAATCATTATTTATAGATAGTAAAAATTCCTATGAGATGGTTAAACTTTTACAATTAATTATGTTCTGGATTAATTAATTATTGTAGAAAAATATCTCATCCTTGCAAAAGTAATAACTAATTTATTGACTACAATATGTAAATGTATAATGATGATTGATGTAACGACATATTTTTAATACATATTTTAGTATATAATAAATTGAAATATATATTTGATATACCTTTATTTTGTTGTTGTGGCATTTTAGCGTTATTTCACCAATTTCCATTATTTTAAAGAAACAAGAGCTCTTATTTTCTTTAAAATTTGGTTATTATTGTGTATATAACAATCTATTGTAATTGTAAGATAATATGAATCTGTTATAGGTTGAATTAGTTAGATTTCCCAAGTCAAATCCCTCAATATATGTATCAATGCATTTAATGTCATTTACATCACAAGGACACAGCTTTTTCTCAATATTAATTAGAGTTATTCCTTAGTTAACTCAATTAGCACGAACATGATACATATTTTAATCAAGAGTAAATATTTGTAAAATGTTTAATTGACACTTTTTTGTCAAGAAAAATAAATTATAATAAATTATACTTTTAATTAACTAAAGTAAGAAGCTCACATGAGTGTTGACGAAAAAAATGCCTTTATTTATTGTGTTTTTTTTTGCTAAAAATTCGTTCATGATCAATGATTAAATTTTCGGTCATAAATAGAGTGTTACCAAGGGTTGCAAATCTAACATTTAATTATGTATATTTACATGCTAAACTACACATAAGGAATGAATGAGCCATAAAAAATTGAATTATATTAATAAGATTTTTGTATGTATATTGTAAATACCTAAATATATTATAAACGGTGTTATCAAGATCAAAAGTAAATAGTATGTTTATATATAAATGCATTACTGAATCCTAGGGGTATGCTATTATTGAAAAAAACTTGATTACCTAACCAACAATAATAGTACATATAAACATTTAGAAATAAGTGACTAAGAAATAACTTTCTATTTAGAAAATTTTCTTAGAACATGACATATCTTGGATGAAGATCATTTTTCCATTTATTATTGAAGTGTGTATATTAAAAAATCACTTTAAAATTATTTTATTATATCTGAATTTTTCTGATAGTGCTCAAATTTTAACAAGTACAATTTGGACCCTTGTACACCATAAAATTCATTTGAATCATGTTATTTTTTGACAGAATCTATAACTCAGGTCCAAGACTTCTGGAGTGATGTAATTTTTTTTGTGAGAATTAGGTAGGTAGTTACTAACAATAGAAGCAATTGTTTGAATACTAATTTATTTCCCCTGGATCTGTCAATTAAACACCTTTCATATAGCCTTTTACCAAAGAAATATGAATACTTTTTAAATCTTTTCAATTCCATTTCAGCCTCTAAAAAAATCTCCGTTATTATATATGTATTATGAAGATGATTAAATGTGTATCACATCATTTTCTTTGTCATCAGTTTGTAAAAAAAAACCGAACCTTTGCCAAGATATTGGAGTGTGTTTACTCATGTGTTAAAAAAAATGTCAATTTAAATATATATTTTGCGTAACAGCATAATTAATATCAATAGAGATGGCTTTATTACCCCCATATTATGTTCTCCAACAGAAAAGCTTTAGTATTTTTTCAATTATTGAAATAATTGGTTCTCTAATAAATTAATGAGTAATAATTTATTAACCGCCATTTTGACTAAGAATGAACAATGTTCTAACTCTACATATATACGAAATCTTAGCACCCTCATTTGTTCTCAAAGTTCATACTGGGAAGACCCATCGTAATAATAAAATTTGCTCAGTCATGTAGACTTTGTTGAGTTATTTATTCATCATATGACGACAAAATATGAAATGAATCTAATTATGTTTGTATAGTTTGGAATTCATTATAGTTTTTTTCCGATTGCTAAAAATATTTTGCCAAAATGGTGAATAAAACAACAATTTTTGATTTAATTGTTTAGCGTCTGTTTACAATGTGTTTAAACATCATTGTGTTGTCATTTTCTAATGAATACGGCGGATATTATCTCACTAATAATTAATTTACGCTGTATTTGTTGTCAATTGTTGAATATGAATTACCTTTTGTAAAGCTATTGTGAGCAATTATCTACTATTAAATGAAGAATAATTCCATAGTTGGAACAAAAAATTGCTTCACTGGTCTACCAACTGGATTTAATTCTTTATTTTCGTTTCTTTTGGTAGGAAAGTTTGTGAAATACAATGAAATAACATTGTCTAAAATCAACTTTCAAGTAACATTAGATTCCCTACCATTACATGGAATATACCTTTATACAATATGACAATTTCTACATTTGTATACACTATATTTCAGATTTAAAAATTGCTTCTTTTTTTCAAACATATATTCGTACTGCTTACACTAGACAACCACTACTTTTAAGCTTCCTCAATAGTTAAATACCATATACTGTAGGCTGATGATTATAAAGCTCATATAATATAATTTACAGTACGATGTGCTGTGAAGATATACTCTATGTGGTTACTTAATGTACATACATCTATTAAGTATGTAAAAATATAGGTAGGTAGAAAATACTAATTTTATCTCTCATATTCGGAGCAAGATATAAAATTCTTTTTGGAATTTTTTTTAAAAAAAGAATGATTACTCCGGATCTCACTTCAAAAAACCTACAGGTACCTAGACAGAAAATAATGACTTTTATCCTAATAAAAATATTCCATATTTTTACTTTATCTTCTTCTCACACCCTGATTAGAGTTTTACCTATGTATAAATATATATATATATATATATATATATATACTTATACCATTGAAATTAAATTACCATATTAATGTAAAAATACCTTTATCAATATAGTAATATGTAAGTAAAATATGCATGAAAGACTTTCCCAAAATTCTACAAACTTTTAATCATGAAAGTGTACGTCAAAGAACCTTTATGAATATATTACTACTTTACAATTAAAACTGAGCATACCAATACGTTATAGGGAGTCTCTTGAAGTCATTTCTAGTCTGTATTGGGTCATTAATCAGGGATACATCAATATGTTCATGATCCAAGTAAAATACTAAGGAATTGCACATTTGAATCAGAATGTCCCGTACACTTTTCACAGAGTTGTCCCACCCAAATAGAAATTTACTCTGCATTTTTTGTCAGGTGTACATTTTTATACTTCGCTTGTTAAGTTGTGAAAGAATTGGCTAATGAACTACCAACTGATGTAGGGCCTTTATTTCTCTTTCTTTTGGGAGGAGCAAAAGTTGTGAGATATAATCAAAATAAGTTAAAGAATTGTAGTTTAATAAATCATATATGTAGTTTGTATCTCAAATCCTTATTTTAACCCTTTTTTGTATCTTATTTTATATAATTAAATACCTAAATATGCCTCCATTAACTATTAGTCTTCTTACTTTATTTTCATTTCGGGATTTGAGTTTCATCGGGCTTGAGCAATGAGTCTAAATATTAAATAAAAAACATCAATGATGTGTGTGTTATTTACTTAGTTGCTTCTTTAATAAGAATCTGCAAATAATCTTATAGCACTGTGTGTTTTGTTGGTTTGCTCATTTCCCTCTTGATCATTAGGGTATGAGCGTTCATTACTTATTTATTTGTTTACTGTCTATAGTCTTAGTAAATTTGCACAATCTTGAGGCTATGAATTACTATTAAGATACAGCAGGAAGCATAATCAATTAAATTGAAAAAGAAGAAACTCAACAACTAATTCAATTTTAAACAAAACTAGAAAATAGAAGTTACTTTATTATTTTAATAGAAAAATCTTAAATAATTTTAAAATTTTATTATTGTAAGAGTTTATTTTTATTCACTAGTAAGTTTGGCTTTTGTGTTTTTATGAAATAATTTGAATATTATTGTCAATGGTTATTCCAAAGTAACACATTTTTATATTGTGTATTTATATACCGTAAACATGCATTAAAAACAAAGGAAAATATTGAATTTTGCTTTTAAAATTAAAAAATTAAAAAATTTCAAACGTACATTTTAGTTTCTTTATTATAATTGATGCGACTCAGTTAATGTATATATGTATATATTGGGTACAGATTGGGGTTCGGTTCTATACATGTACATATTTTGTATTATTTATAATACAAAATATGTATAATTTGATATATCAATATGCAGCTCAAGATGAATAAAATGAACCAAACTGACACCGTTTATCACTGTACCGTACCAACCCTATTATATTGTATTTATACCTAGGTAGATATATGATAAATAAATTCAATCAAAAGACAATATTAACTTTTGAGTATGAAAAAAAAAAGAAGAAAGAGTAATGGAACTCTCTGAAAATATAAAACTTTTATTTTATTTAAAGTCTTGTTTCAAAGATCAGGACAATCACCGCAAATAAAGGGAAAAAAAGTTTTTTCTACCTTTCTTTCTCACTGTCGATGTATGTATTATTAATATAGTAACATGTTCCAACATATGTACGTACATAATATATGAAAGGACTGCCTATGTATTTGGATTTAACTATCTTATTGTTAGCAATTTTTACTTTTTGTGAAGGTATAATATGTATTTTGATTGTACAAATAGTTTATTGTTAATTTAGATGGGGTGATAAGTAGATTTCTGTGCTTGACTCCATAATAGTTACTTCAAATTACCCCTCACGTAAAGAATTCTGAACTCATTTACAAAAATTCTTGCTTATAACATAATAGTCGTTAAACAGTGGTCTATGGCACGCCGTTTTAATACAAAGTCCAGTATTTTAAGAATAGTTAGCATTAAGTTAGAATTGGTGGGATCATTATAACAGCCTCCAACAGCCTTTGATGTCCTCACCCGAATTCCCTAAACTGACCATTTCCTGAAACTTTTGATTTTATAGACCACGTCAAATTCTGCCTCTAAAACTTTTAAACCGCATTTTGGCTTCAATATCAGCCTCCAGCTACTTCCTTGTAAGCTAACAAGGCATATCTTATGTTCTACACCGTGCCCCTAGTCCTACTAGCTGACCGGCAAGGGATGGATTCACACTATATATGTATAGATTTAATGTACACAAAATATGTATTATTTAAAGTTAGTTATTATTTAAAAAAAATGTTTACAGCATTACTTGATCAACTCATTAAAAGCTTTAAAGTTATTTTTAATTTGTCTATTGTAGATATAAATGGGTATGTTGCATATAATAGAAAGTTGCAAATACGATACAATATATATATGTAATAATGTCTATTTACTAAGTAGTTAATCCGTTCATAAAATATGCACTTGATACTTTCTACATAGATTGAGGCAAAGGCTCATACATTATCTCTAATGCATACTTAAAAATCTGCATTATACTACGTGTAAAAGTTTAAATATTTACTCATTCCTTGTTAAAGTCATAGTTCTATTTAGTATACACCCCTGTACTACAGGGACGGATAGCTGCTACCCAGATCCCTCCCTAGCTAGTTTATTATTATTAATATATTTTAGCATTTTTATTCTTCATTTCATTTTTAGAGCAACAAGTATCACATAACATATAATGGTATAAATGATTTGCAATGATCAACTCCATTAATTCCACTCGTATGCAACTATTTTCTGGGTTTTTTTAGAATAAAAAATAAATTGTTGAGATGATGAAGTTATGTACATTTTTGTAATTTTGTGGTATACTTTGCCAATAATTAAATAATTTGATATTTTAATTTGGGTCATTCCATATTCAATTGCATCAAGTTTTTTAACTCAACAACTCAAAATTTGAGGAACCTTGGTCAAAGGTCTTGTAGATTTTTACATAAAAACTATGATTTATAGGATTGTTATTGGGTTTCGAGTCCTTTATTTATGGAAGTTTAGCAAAAAATGTAGTACACATCAAATTTCAAGTATGTACGTAAAAATTGTGCCTCTAGCTTAATTTCAACATATAAAGTGTTTTTGAAAAGTAAAAATATGCAAATACTTTATACTTGGTTGTTTTGGGACCATGACCGTATTTGATATGATCTTTAACTATAAATACTCTATCTTGTCAATAGTTTGGTGATACAAGATATCTGATATGTATATCAAATAAATTTATCACAAGTGCGAAAAACATAGCTAAATATACGAAAAAAAGAAGAAAAAGAGATACATGTTAAGCAGAACTTCCATATATTTTATTATTCAATATATCCGGAGGGCTTTCTAATATAAACCTACCTGGATTGGGCTTTTATATATAAATGGGTTTTTTAACAACCCTGGTATATATATATATATATATATATATGGATACTAAAACAAAATTTTGTATCATATACATATATGTATTTATATTTAAATAACAACACCTCTTTTTATTCCAAATCAGTATCTTGATTTCCATGTCATTTTCTTTTTTGGAAAAAATGTATTCATAAAATAACTAACCATATATTATATGTATATATGTGAAAAGAAGGTTTTTTTTTCTCTGTCTCTCCTTCTCTCTCTTTAAGTCATTAATTAGAAGAAAGGAGTTTAAATACATGAACTATGTACTAAAAAGGAATGGAGGAGATAAATATATGGAGTGAAATTTATGGAACTAACTTATATCAAGAACAGTTCTTTAAAAAAAAATTTTTTTTTTTAAATCGTACACTATGACAAAGCACAATAGATGATAATAAAAAACAAATCTGTACATTTATACCTAATAAAGCACACAAAGATGTATAAAGGAAACCCATTGTTCCTTATCTTACTATTGAATTTTCAGATCTAAATGTATGCAACTAGATGTGTAGTAATGCAACATTGCTAACATAAGGCATGCTCTTAGAAAAAAGTCATTCAACAACAATATAGTACCAATGAAATTAGTTTCTTCTTCTTCTTCTTCTTGCGTGTTAGAGAGGACTTTTTAAGGGTTTTTATGTTTTAATCTTATGATATTTTTTAAGTAGTTGAATTTACATACATTCATTTTTTAAAGTTATTGATTAATGACCCTTCACCAATGATATATGTGCATGCATATATACGTATAATCTCAAACAGTGCATGTCCTTGAGGGTTCAAGGATATTTAGCAAAATAATAATATATGTACATATACATACATGGCAAAAAATGATTAATCTTTAAATAGTTTAGTTTGTTCACAACAAGTTTGTTAAAGTATTAAACATATGTATGCATTGAGTATAGAAATAATAATAAACTCAGACCATTTTACATGTATTCTATTAAAATTCCTGATTTCTATTTATTAAAATAGTATGTAGATTTGAAACATCTACCAAATTGATTAACTTGATCCTTTTAGGATTTTTAGGAAAGACTAACGTAGAGTAAAAAGAAAAACCACTTTACAATTAGTTATTATCAAATATTAGTGCTATTGCTGTTTTATTTAATGTTTTTGTTGACCCTTGTGATCTAAGTGATGTATTTTTTGATCAAATAACATTTGAGCTCCTTAAGTAGATTTTCTGTTTAACACCTTTTCAATCAAATTAATATAACTTTTGAAATATGCTCAATGGACCTCTATAAATTTTATTTTTGAATTGGAAGTTAAATAATTTGTCCATATTGGACTTAAAAATTATTTTAAAAAAGCATTCCTTATTAGGGATCTAAAACCTGGTGGGTAAAAAATTTATTTATTTTTAATTGGTCCTATATGTGATTTTAGATATATTGATTTCCTTTTCTTTCCTCCCTCTACCTGAGAAAGATGTGAATAGACGTGGGTAAGTGAAGGTATCACGACGAGCTTTTTTTGTGCATTCGCAACTTCGACTCTCAAAAGTGAAAGGAAATTTTTGAAAAAAACAATGGTAGCTACCTTTTTAAGACTCATGGTAGAACTACTTAGGTAGTAGCCCGCAGAAGGATTTCAGCGGGTTTCTTAATTCATTTGCACACTACTACTTAAGTATCCCTACCATGAGTCTTAGATTTCTGGCAAATTTAATTCGATTAAATTCGTCTATTTAATATAATATTCAAAAAATTATATTAAATGGATGAAAAAAATAATCATCCGCTAGTGTATTTAATGTAGATTTCCTTTCCAGTTTTTGTTTTGACCTAAAGGGACTCTTGGAGTATAAGGGGTGGGAGTAGGCTTAAAGTAAATAGTATTTGGCTGACATTTGGTTCTACTCCCACCCCTTATACTCCAAGAGTCCCTTTAGATCAAAACAAAAACTGGAAAGGAAATCTACATTAAACACACTAGCGGATGATTATTTTTTATTCACAAAATGAGTATCCTTTTAGGCTTAAATTGAAGTTGAAGTTGGAAAATGAGCCAAAAAAGTTCAAAAAGTAGGATACAATTTTTCGAGACCCATCGGACTCTCGAAAAAAAAAAAGTTACAGATTTGAAATCAACGTTCAAAACTAAATAACTTTTATCATACTTATACCCCTATGTAAGTATATACATCCATTTGTAAAAAGAGATAAACTTAATTAAACCATTTATTCATTAGATTAAAGAGTAGAATAATCATAATGAGTCCACGAAAGGGAGTAAAAGACACAACAGCTTATTCTAAAAGTGAAAATTTTGGTTATTCAAGGAGTACAAAATACATGGAATCCACACTTACTTGAAATACATTTATACATAAGAAAGAAATGAAATAATTTACTCATTGTCTTTCTCCTTTTTCTGTTTCTAATCGTATATAGAACGATCCTGACGAAACCTTTGTGCAACGTACAACTGTGGGTATTAATTTGAATTTGAAAGAAGAGAAGAGATTGTAAAAGAAGAGAGTACAAATACCTTGTTGGTTTGATCTATCTGATATATAGATGATTTGGATGTATCTTTTCTGCATCCACCCATTGTTTCTATGAGCTTCTATATATTCATTTGGATATCCTAGTCACACACTTCCTCTCTTAAACTTGATGTTCAATTCTGCAACATTGATTTCTTATGTCATGAATCACTGCCAAAAGGCTTTAGATTCCATTCGATCTCCTGACCTTCTATAGAATCATTGCATACTCGTATAAGCTCTTAGTAGGTCGATTAAGAGAAATGCTAATTTAATATAATATTTCTTGAGAAACAGAGAGATCTCATATACTACATCAACTTCATTCTCCTGAATCTATTCCTCTTAAACTCACTCAACTTCTCTTCGTATTCTACTATAATAAAACTCTGTTATTTAATTGAGTCTTTCAGTGTCCTTGATATATGTATATAACAAACAAATTGCTCTTTTCTATCACACTGATATATGTTCCGTTTATAGGACAGAGTTTGTTCTGTATGGACAATCATTCGACCTGAACATGTCAAGTCTTACTAGCGATTTCTTTATTACTTGTGAGTTTTTTTGTTATTGGAAAAAAGTAAAAGACTTTAGAGGGGGTAATCAATGATATTGTAACCTGTTTTTATCGATACTTTTGTCTGGAAAACATATTAATACCATAAATAGTTATAGGGAACTTTTAAGTAATTATGTGATACAAAATTATAATTAACTTTTTAACTTCAATAGACTTCTATTGGAAAATCTGAATGTCATTGCTATTTGAAATCTTAAATCTAATCAGTATTTTTTTTAACATGTTTAAGAAGAATTTTGTATGTGACTCAAATCATAAAATTCAATGTTACTTTAATTAGTTGTAAAATTCAAAAATGTGATACACCTCTAAAATAATAGAATTTATCTAATTGATAAATGCTAAAATTTATAGTAATATAACAAAATGTATTTAGGAATATTAATCGTTATTTTATTTATGAAGGAAAAAACATAAAATTATATCACTAAATTATAAATATTTTGGCTATAGTTATTCCAGTAATATCCTTTTGTGAAATAAAAATGTTTCCTTATGTATATGAAAAGGAGAGAGTGAGTAATCCCCTAGTTATTAAGCGAAATTTGAGAAATTCATTTTTTCTTGTTGTTTGGTGTACCTCTACAATCTCGGGGAACTGATGTGTTTACAAGGGTACTATAGTAAATTGGTTTTGTGTCATCATTTATCGCAAAAAATTATTAAATACTCACAGTTTTAACAAAAGAAGTTAAATCTAATTTTGATATTCAATAATAAAGGATCAGAATAGAAATTATTGATAGGATTTTCAAGCAAAAACTTAGTGAACTAAACTTATAATGAGTCATTATTATTAATATTATTTGTGGAGGTTGAGTGATCGAAAAATATTGATTTTTTTAAAAAAATAGACTCACAATTTGAGTTGAGTAGATAATTTCTCGAGTTCTCCACTACTTATGTACAGTAAAATGATAAATTATTAAAAAAAAGTAAGAGAGATGAAGTTTTATTGAGGTTAGGATCCAGAGAGGCATTTATCCACCATATCTTTTAAAAAGTGGAACATAAAAACAGAGAAAGTTCTTCCTTTTTATAACGAAAGCACAAATTGGCAAAATACACAATGTAGAAAAAGGTAATTTAAAAAGGTATAAGAAGAAAACAAAAAAATGGATGTGCTTTATTATATGACCTCCATTTTTTAACATTAACATATATCAACTTTTTTTCAACCATTTCATGACATTTTACATAGTATTATGTCCTTCTTTCAACAATGAAATGAAGATGAAAAAAATCATGTATATGAATAAAACTGTGATTTCTACTCTAAAATGAAGGTTGATTTTGTAATTTACAAACCTTCATATATGAACTTTGTTCATTTATCATGAATTTATACACAATTTTAAATATATTATATATATGTAAGTACAATGACAAAATGAATAATTATAATATGTACTTAGGTAGAAATAATGAATGGCTACACTAGCGTAAAATCATTTTGTTCTTATCACTAAAAATCAGTATGCGTCATTTTAGTAAACCTTTATATTGATAAAGTGTAGTCTATGGGAAGCACTTCTTTTATTTTTTTAATTTGCATCCACATACTACGATACCTCAAGATATAGGTGGGTGATGGCCCGTCATACTACACTAAATTTAACATCAAAAATTTATTACAAAAATTACAAAAAGCTAAAATTGTGAATCTTGAGGGATCAGCTCGAATCTATTTGTTATGAGCTTTTCTAGTATGACGAAAGTATCACTGCAATTGATGCAGTTGAACTGAGTTTGGAATTCCCAATTCCCTCAGTTTGCCACGACAAAGTAATCTTTTAGTACAACAGTGGCCGTCCACATTTAGAAAAAATTACCATGGGCACAGTGGAATGTTCATCCCAAACCCTTGTATTCACTAGATATTGCTCCTTTTGAAGAAAACTTTCTCCTGTCAATGGCTCAAAGTACGACCGAGCTGCTCTTTACTTCTTACGGACAAACCATAAGTTGAACCAATATTTGTATCACCTCAATAGGTAATATGTAATTTTTGTAAAGGCAGAAAATTTAACAAATAATTTGAGTTAAAGAACTTAAACAAAATTATCTAAATAAACAATTTACAAAAAAATTATTTATGTACTCGTATATTGGAACATAAACATAATCTACAATTTTAAATAATTGTATTCAGTCAGGCATAAACAGTAAATAGAGCACTTTATTGAATTTATGGTTAGTTGCCAACATAAAGAATTACTTTTATCTATTTATGCATGTAAAATGTTTTTTAAATGTATGTTAATACTTTTAATTTATTGATGTCATCATTATAACAAGGATATTTGTATTTTTTTTAAATGTTGGACAATTGGGTATGGACCAGCCTATAAAGGATGACTTGAGTTTACTTCGCGAAAAACAACAATTTCTTTTAATGAAATTGCCCTTCTATAAGGCAAGCTACTCAACATTAGCTTTCAGCGAGTAAACATTTCGATGCTATCTAGAACAAGTTTTCCTCTCAACTTCCCATCATATGGAAAAGTCTAGTGGGATATCAGGGCTAAACAATGGCCAGAAATTGTTGGACTAAAATCCGTCACTCACTCTCCAATGAACCTTTTGCTGTCCTGTAGGTCTTCTTTTATCTTAATACAGACCTTTACATTGAAGACAGTAATATAAAAGATGCCAAGAGAGAATACCATGGACTTTAACGATTGATTTTTGCCTAACAAATTGACAATTGTCACTCGTTCTACACAGTGTAATGATACTTTTTGCAAAAGTAAATTGTTTTTACTTATAGAATAACTGTAATCAATAAAGTCTCCTTATAAAAGAGCAAAGGATGGAAAGCTGTAATAAGATACAATGCTCCTTCAAAAATATTGAATCCATTCTCGGTTATTTGGTTCTTTTACAATTATAAAAGAAGCAATATATTTTTTTTTTACTTTATTCTTGATTATTCTATATTATTAGTCATTTCTGTGACAAACTTATTGAATCAGAATATCATCAAATTTATAAAAGTAAACTCGTTTTCAAATAATAATAGTTTAGCATTTTCTGTTTGACGAGAGGTGTATCTTCCAACTTCCGCTAGAAAATAGTTACTTTTTACAATACAATATTACATAATGAAGTACATTTCATTTCTCTAATCTCTTTTTTTTTTCTTATCCTTTTGTGAAGGCCTCTTCTGTCAATAAAATCAATAACTTTTACAAAAGATATAATGTAGCTGTTATAAATAAAGAAAAAGAAAAGCTGCAAAATTAAATATTTATCCTTCCTTGAGTGACAGAGCAAAGATAAAATCATTATTATTCCTCCTAATTATCTTTCAGAGTACAGCAAAATGAAACATTCTTCAATTTAAAAATAATTGAACGTTCATTTTCGATCAACTTTCCCTTTTATCTCCCTATACTTAAGTATCTGTATAAGTATACGATAAGCACACACAAAAACACACAATAGGCACTATGTTTGTACATGGATATATTCCTTTAAAAAATAATATATGTACTACAAGTAACATACATATGTTCTGCAAAAGATCTCAGGTTTCCTCAAGTGTTTTTTTAAAGAACACAATTTAGAATAGGGCTACAATTACATCCTAGGAATAAAAAAAATAGTACACAAAAGTTTTATAGGATCCTTGACTAATGCTACTTTTTCGTTCATTCGCAACCTCGACTCTCAGAAGGGAAAAGAAAAACAAACAAACATATTTTAGCTATAGCCTTCTGCATTTTTGCTGTTGGTAACAGGGAATTTTGAACAGAGTTATTATTTAAATATGTTATACCACCCATACATTGATAAATTGCACCAATAAAATAATTGTAATATGAAACAAAAGGGTGCACATTCCTTGATTTAATATTTAAATCTAAATCACCCTTTTTGAGTTCATAATAAGTAAAGTTTAATTCAGTAAGAAATCAACTGATGAAGACAACTAAAGGGTGAATTGTAAATAGCAATTTAAGTTTATTACAAAAAGCAAGTCATGAGCAAAGGTACACAAAAGTCATGGTGCGGTACAGTCTGCAGTTTGATTTGGTACAAGTACGTATTATGAAAAAAAAAATTGAATGAGTGGACGTTATGTACACACATTCAAATTTGGAAGGTTACTTTTTATAAATATAAAAGCTCGAGCTGAACCGAACGTACTCTACTGTTTCAATGTTTAATACTAACCACATTGATATAACATTTCTGCATGAATCTAATGAGTTCTATTCACCTGCACACCATGAAACAATATTTATTTTCTTTCTCCTCGTCATTCTTTTTTATGACAATAGAATATAGTACAGAGAATATTGAGAGTATGAAGAAAAAATATAATGAAGAAATCAGTGAATGATTTTTTCCAATCAACAATCTTAACAATAATGTCCTCGTCATCATTTTCACCGAATAATGAAAGGACTTTTATGTATTAATCATTTTTATATTTTATTGATCCCACATACATACACAACGGTATTCCAAAAAAAAACCATAAACAACACCATTGTTTTTTGTTGTCAGCTATGGATTTTTTTTTATTTATTTCCCCTTATCTATTTTCTGAGCATTGATTTATTTGCTCAAGTAAAATATTGCTCAGCTATGGACCGATCTGTAGTATTAAATGAGGAATAGTCCCATAGTTGGAAAGAACCGTCTCTCTACCAACACAATTAAAACCTTTTTTCTTTCTCTTTTTGGAGGAAAGGTTGAATAAAGATAAAAAAGAGTAATGAGAATTTGATCATTTCATGAAAAATCAATAAAAAAAGGACATTTTATCTTCGATTTTTTTGTAATTTGGTAAACACTTAGCTTTTGGTTTACAGCTTTTGAATTTTTTTGCTTCTAGGAAAAGCTCACTTTTTTGCGGGAGTCATATTTTTATTGGTTTGTAAGAAATTCACTTGAATTACTAACGCTAGTCAACTGATAAAATTTCAAATTATAATATTTCTTAATTTCATATCAGAATGAATAACAAATTGGGCTTTAAAACCATTTATCTAACGGTCAAATCAATATTTTAACCTCAAAAATTTCGAGCCTGGTATCTTTGAATCTTTTTTGGGTGTATGAATTACAACCTAAATAGCATTATCAGATAAAAATATTTACATGTACTTGTCTTGTACTTTAGTGCTTATTATAATTAATTTTTTGAATAACCTTTTTTTGCTACATATTGCAACAAAGTATACAAAAACAGAGCCAAATAGGAGTTTTTAAAAGGGCATTGATCACAGCAAACAAGATTTTAAAATTCTATAAACCAACATTGATTTTTTAAAGCTTAAATTTTTAACGCCAAATGATGAAGGGATAAACACGATGAACGATACAATTTAATAAAAGAATTTAAAGTATTTGTGAATTATCTTTCAAATGACGTAAAAACGATCTTAATATATTAATAAACAAAAAAACATACTATAGTTTTTAAATGAACAATACCCGGACTCTATGTCAAAATTCAAAAGACCCAAAAATCCTAACCAAATGTCTCTAAAAATATAAATTTGGAATTCTTTTATATTTATATTTGTATGTTTGTAAAATTTAAGAATAATCGGAGAAGATGTATTCTAATGGATCTACCATGGAATGACCCGACTCGATGTGTTAGATTCTACATCTAAGCACGTGGATATAAATTATATACGTATACATACATAATAAACATGTAAACACATTATTATCGGACTTCATTATTTTTTGTTTATTCAAGTGTCTCTATGGCCTTACAAATCTTATAAAAAAGTAATTTACATGCATTCCGTAGACGTAACTTTGTAGTTTGAATATATAAAATAATCTATAGATATACAATGATGAAAAAGTATTTTTACATACACAAATAGGTGTATATCCTGCAAATATGTAAGGTTTGTATCTATTTTGATAGACTCTTGCAACATCAAGATGGATTAAAAGCTAGATATGTAATAAATCATATAACAAATTCAAGTTTGACTAAGTATAATTAAGTTGTTTTACCTATATAGATATATTAAAAATATTAATTTGTTAAATAGTGCATTACAAAATAGAAACATTTTCCTGGGAAATCCTATATACATACATATATATAAAATCTATAAATAAATATATTCCAAGAAAAAAAAAACACTTATTGAATACGAAAATCATTTTCGTAAGCAATTAACTCGAGGGGAAAAAAAGTATATGCATTTAAAAGTCATCAAATCAAAGTTGTGCTCCTTTCCCTTACAAAGTAATATTATTAATAGGTATTTTGAATTCAAAAAAGATTGAAAAAATGGTTGAAACTCTTATACAAATGAATCCATAGTAGGAATAGAGTTTTATATCACAACTTAACTCCTACATGTTTCCACTATTTTATTCAAACAACCAAATAGATTAATTATACGATATGAGAAGACAACATGCGCATAGTAAATCCTATTTATTATGTTGTATTACCTTCACTAATTCAATTAACGAACAGAAAAAATAATTGGATGTATATTTCATACGTTCTACATACCCATACCATACTTACTTCAAAGAAAGCCTTTAATGAACAAGCAACAAATACACAAATTAAGGATAATAGGAATTGATCTAAGGTTTCTTGGTTGTAAGAGATGTACTCGTTCTTGCATTAGACGGAAATATCAAAGCTTATGGAAATTACTACGTAACTTATGTACATTGAAACAAAAACGTCATCCTTGGGAATACTACGTGTAATTAATTTAGTTACATAAATACAAATTAAACATTGTGTAAGGGACTACCCGAAACAAGTTGTAATTTTTTATTGTTTCATAAGTCTGAATCAACAGAAAAAACAAAGCTTGACTTCAAAAATCTAGGGGTATCTACCCCAGACACTTTTAAAGTACATTAAATGTGATATATCTCCATTTTACCTTTTAATCAAATGTGTGGATTTTTTTTGTTACTTGAGGAAACACAGTAATGAAATGGATTTCGTTGAACTCATCACGAACACATTATGATTATTAAGAATGGCTGTACAAATGTCTTTTTTGGGGGTTAGATTAAATACATTACCACATTTAAACTACAATTTCTGCCCAATGGATTAAAATTGAAGATGGAACAGGATGATAAGTTTAAGATGATGCTATTCTATAATGTTTTCATCAGACCTGGCAAGATAGTAAATATTCGAGTCCAGAGGATAACAACAATAAAACTAGTAACAAAATCAACGTTGCGATTACAATATTGTTTATTTTATACTCTGGATCCACAGTTCATATACGCCCATACTGATTTTATAAGCACATATTAATAATTGTAATGTAAGTCAACGAGTTTTTGTCTGTGTTTGTAGGTGTATTTCACTTAAATTACAGTTTCAATTTAGATTAAACTTTAAATGATTACACCCAACCTCCTTGGAAGTATTTACTTCAATTTTGAGCAAGTTTGGTGCAACTTCTATTGGCCGATTTATAAATCAAAATATGTTCATTAAATCAATGCATTTGGAAGCCAAAAATAATTGCTGCCTATAATCAAGATAAATTTATTATTCTTTTGGGGGTTCATCAGCCTCGAGGATGCCACTAGAGACTAAAGTATTAGTTGTTCTCTCTATTTTGATAAAACTTTGCATGGTTACATGTAATCCCAAGATTAGAGGTCAGGGAAGCCCTCTTCATATCAAATAAGGAGTGAATTAGTAAATGATGCACTTGTATATTAGGCATAAATAAATAAAAATTTATAATACATCTCAAAGATTTTTACTTTTTTACTTATTTATTAAGCCTCAAAAAGGTATGTGATTTAATAAAATGCTAGAAAGTAAGAGATAAGAGTAATAAATAATTGGAGTTATGAGGAAGTTTTTCAATGCTTTTAAAATACCTCATTTTCTCACCATTTTTATATTAAAAAAAAGTCACTTTAACAAAAAGAATATATAAGAAATGATAAATGAGAAAAATAAGTTATAAATGCATCTAATTATTATCAAGAGTTAAAGCTGTTTAAAAAAATATGTACTTTAAAATGCATTGCTATAAATACATAACCTTCCAAGTATCATTATGAACCAAAATTAAGTAAAATTTCGTTTTCTGAGATATCAATACGTATATTTTCTAGAGTCTTGTTCAAATTATAATAATTATTAAACTAACCCAATTTATAATACGTATAAACAGATCATCTTTGGATCTTTGTATAACTTGTTAAATACATATTTGTTTTTTCGTCAATAAAGTAAAAGAGATAAAAATAAAAGTTTAAATATATTCCACAGAGTATGTACATAAAAGAAAAAGGTAGATATATATGTGTTTCAAAATTTATATCCAGGCCGTATACAGGATTCTTGTTTGTTTTGTTTGTTTGAGTTGAATTGATGGGAGGGGGGGGGGGTAAGTTGTAAGTTGCTCAGAAATGTCATGGGAGAAAAATATATTGTAAAAATTTTTAGATACTACCTTTTGATCATTCTAGTTATATATATATATATATATATATATATATATATATATATATAAACGCTTCATTTCATTTCTTTTTAAATCACAAATTGAGAAGATAGCTTGCTAGATTTACAAGGGTTCCTCTTCAACAGCGTTATGACACTAAAATACCTCATATTTCTCATAAGCTTATAAATGAAGGGAGAAAATACTTATTAGCTGGCGAAAATTTCCTTGGCTAAGTACATCTTTCCCCTTCTTTCACTCACACAAGATGTCACTTTTTATTTTTTATTTTCCATTAATTCACCATGTTTTAAATTCATGTAGGTTGCGAGGTTAGTCATAGAGTCATTCAAGGTGGACAAAAAAGTTGTTTCGTAGCCAACTAACTTCCTTTTGCCACTTTGGTCTAAAGCTAGTAAGGAATTATTTTCCTTACATAACATTATGTATTCAAATTACATAGGAGTGGTAGCCCTGCCCTCCACACACACCCATCAATTGTCTGTCATAGCCCTGCATGATAGCGACTCCACATTAAATTGCATTTTCAAAAAACAAACCTTTTTTCCTTTATAAAAGGAATAATTTTGTACTGCTTTTGCATGGTAATTGAATAAATGTGTCCTTCTCTTTCTTTTTTTATTTCTTCTAAAATCAACAGTGTCAGTTTTTTCTATGCGGGTGAGCAAAAATAAAAACCTCATTGATGCATGATATGACAAATGAGCCATAGCAAAATACCATAAAAGAAACGACATTATCTTGCTTCCATGTATGAACAATGTATATACATATATATGTACATAGATATATCAATGTGTACATTACCATAAGTAAATATCTAGTAAGCAACACCTTAAGAGAAAAAATTGGGTATCAAGTGTTAGAAGAATTGGAGAGAAGGGGGATTTGAGTTTGTTCATAGGTATATACATACACCATTATTTTTAGATACAAAGAATGATAGAAGAGTACATTATATATATACACATATAATTTAATAATGTGCGTACCTTATAGGGGAATGACGTCATAAATACTCTACTTATTTATCCATCATTTTTCAAAGTCAAAGGAACATCGTCTTCATTATTTAGGTAATAGCTATTGTATTACAAATAAATGAGCATTGCAATCCTTCATTTGTCTAAATTCATATATATCTCTGCTTGTAGGTATTTGGGAGCCATGAAGGTGATAGTTAAGTATTATAAAAAAGGAGACATTGAAAATCATATCAATGTTGACGTTGAGCTTCTTTGTTCAGTAGGAGGCAATATAAACATTACAAATTACATTTTAAAACAAAGCGATGCCATGTGGGGGGGGGGGCATACCTATATGTAAATTGTTGGCATGTTTTTTAAATTAAATGAACGAATTTACAAAAAAAATCTTATGGAAACTTCATCGAATAACTTGAATAATGAAAAAAGACTAAGGTACTGTTTTGAATACGACATGATGACAAAGAAAAACAGTGATATTTGAATACAATCAAATTAATATTTTGAGTGGAAAAAATCCATATGAAATGGCCAGACTTTTACAACTAATTTTGTTTTGAATGGATTAGGGATCAGCAAATTAGGGTAATTATTGGAGAATAATATATGATCCTTTCAAAAGTAATAGTTTATTTATCCACTATTTTTTGTAAAACCCTTGAATGTAATAAGTTATAATAAAATATTTTTAACATATACCTTAATATTAAATAAGCAAAATAAATTCTTATAAAATGGGGTTGTTTAAACCCCCAAGGTTACTGACTTTCACATTGATGACATCACATGAAAACACTTAATAAGAAGCTAGAATATATGAGCAACAAGATCCAATTTTTAAGCATTAGCATTTGCATGGTTGTAACAAACAGTACTTATGCCAAATTTATGGCCATTTTAGGCCCACTTAACTTTGCATTTTGATTATTATAGTTAAATACGACAATAGAATCGCTGATTAGGGTTTAGGAAACTAAACTTTGGTAAACGTTATATTCTCATGAGTAAGAACTTCCTCTGTTCCAAAAATCCTCAAGTTCTGTGAGAGTTTAGCGACATTTTGTATGTAATGAATAGTATTTATCACGTTCAAATCGAGCATGAGTGTGTAAAAGAAACATTGTCTCAAGAGCGGAGGATTGAGCAAAACCGTTTATTGTTCATAAATTATTATTATAAGAGACTTTGTTAAAAGTTAGTTAAAAGTAATTATATTATAAAACGTCGTTAAAACCCAAAATTAGATATACGCGTCATAAAGTGGTTTAAATTATTATCAATGAGATAATTTTATCAGATGCTTTCTTTTATTTTTATATGTAGTGAGTAAATTCTCTATTTTCCTTTTAAAAAACTTTGTATATACAACAGTAAGTATGTACTAGACACTGGTTAATGAGTATTTATACTAGTGTAATTTTCCCATCCATTTGCTAAGAAATTAGGAATACATATATATGTAATTTAATTAGTAGATAAAAAATTTCAAAAATGATAGTTATAGAAGAAATTTCTGATTAAAAAAAATGAATGAGAAGGAGATGGGTTGAAAGTAATTAGGATATTTTGAATAATTACCTCTTTATTTAAAATGGAATGTAATAAAGATTCTATCTATGTAATTTGTACAAAATTCATTATAATTATTTATGAATGAAGGGGTTTAAAAAGAAAATTGGATTTTTAAAGTCACATTCATGCATAAAACTTGTTTGATCCAGGAAACGATATCCCCACATACATAAATACATTGAATTTTGTTTTATTGTAGGAAATATAAAAATATGAAGAGTGTTATAGCACATGTGTGTAAATATAAACGTGCATATAAGTAAAGATTTATGCTTCCTTCTTCCCTTTTGAACTTCCCTTTCTAGAGAAAGCATCAGGTGATGTTGTATGTATATATAACCATACATTTAACTTTACTCTCTTATGATTTAGTCACATGGAAAAACGCATCGTCATCAACTGATTTTTTCTCAAAGTGAGTTTCAAATCAATATTTCCGTATACTTATTATGTATAATATATTCATCGTATCATACACATTTTCAATTAATTTAATCGGATAAGAGAAAAATTGGGAAGCTAGCGACTGTTAAAAAGCCTTTTGACAAACGTCACAGATGATTTAGAAAACTGAATGCACTGCCTTGTTGAGGTCATACAAAATAAAATGAACAGATTTCTAAAAAATTCTTATAGGTATTTTTTCATATTCTAATGAATTTTCCTTCATCTTATAAAAAAAAAGGGTTTTACTCCCTTTAAAATTTGATCATTTATGTCATCCAAGATGACCGACATCCACAATGGGACTGACAAATAAAAGGAATTTACTTTTTGCCCTTAATTACGTTTTTGTTTTTAAAAAAAGTATCAAAAATTTGATACTGGAACCAGTACCAAAATATTGGTATTTTCCCCCATCGGGGAAGGGAGGGGACGATTTTATTTCACTTCAAAATAATTCTATGCATTATAAAAAAATTAAAAATTATGACTTACAACCGATTGGTCTCAAAATCCTATAATTTAACCTCCTGGTGAAAAGAAATCATACTGAATGGTATTATGGGTTTATAATGTCAAGAACTAATTCTTGAAGCCTTTGTTAAAAACACTGGTTTTTTTTTTTTTTTTGGTTTTGTTAAAGTATTCCTTATAGGATCCCAATATTATATGAAAGATTTTAACGCTTTTGGTTAATCACTGTTAAATTCGATATCTATACATGATGCACATTACAAATAAAGGGTGGTTTATTCAATTTGGATAAGTCTGACATGCAATCATTTTAGCTATTGATGAAGTTTGATCTCTAAGGGGTTATTATATTAACATATTGTAAAAGTTTTTTTATAATATATACATATAAACAGTAAGCTCTCATTAATTTGCTCATATTGTTGTTTATAATAATAGAGTCATTTAAAACATTATCAAATTCCGTTTTTAATTAAATATATGTATTCCCATTTGCATCTGGTCGATAACTATTTCCTATAAGTAATTCGTAATGAATGAAGTAATTTAGAGTTTCATTAATTAATTTACTTGATTTTAGCTTTGTACAAAGAACTTTTAATAGAAATATTATTTCATTCCTCTTCTTTTTTACAAACTACATACATGGTAATAAGGTAAGAGAAAAAAATTATCCATGCGACTATGTTGTACACTCTACAAAAAAATCTTAATATTAAATTACCTCAAACAAAATGTTGTACATATAGGACTTAACTAAGAAATTTAAGTCATTATTTAGTTTTTAATTAATTTTAATATTGAGAAACATTTATTTTTATACTTATGTATAATGTAAAAAGAGTTGCAGAAGAGTTTGTCAAATAAATATTATAAGATTTAATTATGATAATAAAAAAAGTGTAGTGTGGTCTAAGGTGGTGTACCCAATACAAGGTAGGTAATTTTTTGTTGATCTATAAATTTAAAAAACTCCAAATCAACTCAATATGTTTTTTGAGAGTTGGTTCCATTTTTTTCTCTTTTAATCACTTAATCTCAACAAATAATAATATTAATAAGAATGACTCATTTATGTCCTTCGAACTTGTGCTTTAAAATATCCAATAAATATTTTGCTTATATATTTTCTGATACTAAATAAATAATTTAATTCAATATAATTTCTTTTGTTAAAATATTTATTTGTTAATATGTGGACTTTTAATATATTTTTAATTTCATTATATATATATATAATGTATAATGGAATAAATGATTATATGCATAGACGATATAATTAAAAGGGACTGTTAAGCCTTTGGGCATTGTAGCCCAAGCAAGTTCATAAATGTCGGATCTGATTTTAATTCGTATGAATAATAAAGTATAAAAATATATAATGAAAAGACTGAATCAAATATATATTGAAATCAAACATCATTATTACTATTTGGAAGGAAAGTACAGACTAAATATTTATATTGCTTTCGATATTTAAGAACTTAATCCTGGTCAATACAACACTATAAAAATAGACAAATAGCGTGCAAGTTTTAGGCAAAGTGGCACATTTTTTCAAACTAATAAATTGACAGAAGGAATGTGAAGGGATAATTAATCTTTACTTTTTTAATATATAGACTCGACTCAGTTGATTTAAGTCGACACAGCACTAAAAAAAAAAAGAAGTAAACAAATCAAAAGTTTCTTAAAATAAAGTATAAATTAAAATAATGATTTCCCCCCCCCCCTCCTGAAACATATTGAATATTTTGTATTCTCAAACTTGAATAGACCTTAGGGTGTATATTCATTTTTCTTTTTTCCACTCCTAATTGAGGTTTATATTCCTTCAAATAAATAAAATACACAAAGGTCACCACCGAGTATATTTTTCATATATTGTCTGATGTTCCCTTCTGTATCGTTTGTTTTTCTTTGGAAACAATAGAAAGAGAGAGAGAGAGAGAGAATACAAGTTTTATTCATTTATATTTAATATTTTATGGCAACTACATATAATAGAGAATGTTGATGTACATTTTTTTCCTTCAGATAATCTTTATTAAATTCAACTTATTTTCTGGGGAAAGTTATTTTAGAAGAGCATTGGATATATATATAATTTACTTTCCTTATTTCTTATATATTATTACAATATGGAAGTAATATACTTACAATAAATAAAAGAGTAGGTATTTATTTAGTATTTTATTTGTATAAATAGTTTACTAAATGTTTCTTTTTCTACTTCTTAAATCAGTAAACAAAAATATATCCATATAGAGGAATTTGAATTGAGAAGAGTGGGGTTGGATTAAAGGGCCTAAATTAATTATAGGATTTATGTCAATATATGTATTTGTTTAATGAAAATCAAATATACCTAAAAGCATTGATGAATATACTTAAAGCCTTCCAACCCCTAGCAATACTTTGTCAAATGGATGTAATAAATACATATATGTAGAGTATGTAACTACAACATTTTCCGATCTGTATCTCCAAAACATCAACTTTATCAATGAATAAACTTCTTTGTTAGTTGTCGATTTCTACTCATTATACTCTTACTTCAAACCCTAAGTGCTTCTTCCCTGCACGCTGATTTTTTTAACTTAAATAATTTCCTTAAAAGGGTTGAGGAATATGATGAAAATTACTATGTGCTATAAAACTGAGCTTCTCAACATGTGAGTCACGGATCTTTATTATAAAGGGTGAACTCTAGGGAATTGTTAAGAACTTCTTTGATTAATATCACACTAAATACATTATATGATGAAGTAATACAGATAGACATACAAATTTCAGATTTCAAATTTCAGATCGAACGTCAGTCAATCTTTAATTGAAATAACTTTTTGCAATACAATTGGTTTGCAGCAAAATGACCATGGAAAAATGTGGGTCTTAGTACGAGACTTGTTGATAGCCCCTACAATACAACATCTCTCAACCTTTACTTCTTAAAAGAGAAGAAGGAAGATAAAAAGAATGTGTTGTCTATCCAATCACGTCATTTATTCCAGCTGTTGTACTAAAATGTTACAACTTACAAGGATGAGTGTACAACTTAAGGGTTGACACAGTTGGTGTGGATAACATTTCTTTAGTACCTACGCCTTAATACGTTTATCGTTGCAGTCGATATCATAGAGATAGAAAATATAGAGTGATAATCTGATGAAAAAATTCAAACATCGACACCAGTCAAAATAAAACAACTATAGAAATGACTAGAGGCCCAAAACAGCCACAAAATGTAGTAAAAATTTACAATCTTTTTTTTTTTAGATGGTGATTTTTCTTCAGTGCTATGAACATCCAACGGTTAAACTTGAATTAACTCCAGTTAAGCGTGAATTGAATGTAATGATTAATGATATAGCAAAATGGCGAATTCTCAGCTTAGAGAGATTTCCTAGTGTAATGTCTGCTCTTTTGATCTTAAGCTTATGCGGTTAGGATAGCTTTAAGCTATGTGTACAGTTCTTGTTTACTTTTGTATATATCATGATTTATAACGTTTAGTGTGTCCCAGCATCTCTACCGTGAAATACACTCCGTTGTTGTACTTACTCTCGTTTGATTAATTACTCCTACTAAGGCAACGAGTCGGGATATTATTACATATCTACTTTAATAGGTAAAGACACAACACCCCCAAGATTAATTATTTGAACTCAAATTGTATCTTAATTAATCACTGAATAATTATCCCTAAGAATATTAAACATTGGTAATATGTACATAATTTTTTATGTTTCAAATATGTCATCATTATTCTTTCATTCTTAAGGGGAGAACATGTAGTACCAACCACGTGTAATGGAGTAATACACTTTGTCTACAAATAATAATGAATCAATAAAATGCCTAATCGGGAGAACTTAGAATCTTGGGAATAATATAATATTCTGAGAGGTATGAATCTGTGCACATTTCCTTCCTCCCTCTCTCAAGGAACATCGAACATCTATGTCTTCCCTTGAGAATAAGATAAGAGAATAGCTGAAAACATAATGACAACTGACACATTTCTCCTCTCAAACATTGATCAAATTTTCAGGGTAGCCAGATCAATTTTCGCTGTCTTTTTTTACATACCGGCAAATCTTAGGATGTACATTTTTTTTAAATGTGGTTGAGCGTACCCACAAACAATATCTGATACCTCTGTATCATTTTATATGCTGATTTTATTAAGACAATATTAAATAATACTGAATGGATGATAATTCATAGAAAGAGAAAACACTGAAAGGAATATCAACTGTGTGACATCCAAGAGAAGGGAAGGGACGTTTTAAGCCATGATTTCATAATATAATCGGAAATCAAGCTAATTATATTTAACAATAATTTCCTTTTATAAAAGATACACTCCCTCCGCCGAAAAAATAAATAAATAAGGAAAATCCAAATAATCAAGTGGTTATTACTGAATAAAGAAAATCAAACGCTGAGACAAATGAACAATAAATGAAACATATAAAGAACTATTACTTCTGGTCTCCAGAGTTATTTGTTTGCATATAAGTGTATGTATACTATAGTTTGTATGTAAAATTAATAATATAAGTGGTTTATTTTTCTTTCTCCTTTTTTTTTATATTTTTACAAAGGATATTTTTGTTGTTGCGAATGTGTTTTATGTTTATGTACATACATATAAATATGTAGAAGTGTAGAATATATACACTTATTTATGTATATTATTTATATAATTATTTTATAAAAACTACACAAATACATAAATATTGTTTGTTAAGATGGAAAACAAGATTTAATTGATATTAATTACTTTAGCATTTAGAGGCGAATAATATAAAAATAAAAGAAGGTAAAGATATGGGAGGAAGAGTTTTAATATTTATTATCTACAATGGAAAGAAGAAGTATATAATTAACTTTTTCATCATCTGTGTTTGAAGTGTGTGTATCTACAAAAAAAAATTAAATTTTTATAATGATCAATAAAAGGAAACCCCGTTTTTCAGTATATCTTTGGTTAATTTAAATTGTCGTCACGTGACGTCATCATTGTGAATGTAATTCATTTTTTGTGTGTATGAGCCACCCAATTTGAATGGGAATGAATTTCTTTAAGATATAGGAAAATAATGAGTCACTGCTGTGCATTTAGGATCTTCAGAATGGGACCAATAAATAAAATAACTTCTTCAACTTAAGGTGTCTATCAAATCTTAATATAGACAAAAAATTTCTACGCCTATCTCCTCTTAACTCTCACAAATAAACATCCAAGTACATTACATTTTTGGAATCCTCAACCCGAAATGAAAAAAATTAAACCCAAGTCAATTTGTGACGTTGTGGGTCGATCCAAAGAAAAAATGAAATGAACCAAAATGTGCTTTGAACTTTGTCTTTTGTTGCTCTGCAGAGCTAATTTTTTTTAATTTTTGAAGGGGTGCACTTTTGGTATTTTTCTTGAGTTTTTGAAAAACAAAAATTGAAAATGAATAATGTTAAATACATGTAACTTTGTAAAACAAATACATTTAACATGGTTCTACATGCAAAAATAAATAAGATATGAACGGTTTTTTATCTAAACTTTTAGGGCTAATTTAAACAAACAAAGTCTATAAATCAATAAGATAATAAATATTGCTAGTTTAAGTATTTAAATTTTGCATTCAAAACCTGAATGAAAAACTCTTGCATGGGGAGGTGATTTTTCTTTGAGTAATAAATCTCTTTTTTGACATAATTAAAGTTACCATAATTTTGAACACTGATTTTAAAAATATACATTTATATATATATATTTTGGTATGAATTATGTCTTAAACTATTTATGTATATATTTTAGCTTCAAATAAATAGGTTTATAGACAATCAAGTTTAATTTTTCTTGTTTTTCATGCCAATAAAGTAGAAAAAGCTACTGATTTGCTGAAAACTTTATTTAAGGAATCATGATAAAAAGGATTTATGTTTCTTTCTATCCTAAACTGCAAATTAACCGTGATCTTTACAATAGTACTAATATAAAAATACAACAATGAGGCTCCCTGCTTTTAAATCTAAGTCATCTATCATAATACTAAATTTTACTCTAGCTTAAAACATAGCACATAGCTTAAAACCAGAACTATTTTGAGAAAAAACTATCAATATTAATCTACTATAAAAATGACATCTACAAAATACTAGACAGTATTTTTTACATTTCAGGTAAGTACTAAGAAGATTTTTTTTATAAAGATAAAATAAGGGATACATCGGTATCATTTAAGTCATAATTAAACAACAAGTCACACAACAATGAGGCATAACTAAGTAAACATGAGCCCATGATTCAGTCGTCGTGTAGTCTACTCTACCTCTTCTTCTTTAATACATACTTCATTAATATCCTCAAGTTATTACCATGCCTTATTTCATGATGTATGTAAACTAAAAATATGCAGTTGAACGAGAGTTGATCTAACTTAAGATAACCTTCGGCAGTGAGAGCATTCAAAATTTCGATAGATCTCGACACATAATTTTGCAGATCAGACGGAGTGGAACGAGGATTAGTCCAGGCGGCATAAATGATTATATGAACCCTAGATATGATGTACTCCATATTTTTTTACTCCTTTGTATGTTGGGGACGTAGTTATGGACTAAATTTGAGCAAGTAAAGTGTTGATCGTTATCTCTTCAAATTAAACACTCTACCATTCCTATGACAGGAGTAATTTTGGATTAATCATCAAATAGATGGGAGAAATTCTCAAGTTCTCCTCGACAAAAGGGACACAGTCTATCTTCAGAGTCGGCCTTAGACTTATTTGTAAACAAATACGATCTGTAACAAAACCATTTTTACGGAGTGTCTATAAAATGATTTCGAGTACATGAACTCGATCAATTTCTTGTTAGAATTTTATCTTTTTATTATTTTCTTAACTGGGAGTAATGAGTTTTCAACATTGGACCCATTAATCATTTCTTAATTTGAAAGAACTTTCATTGCGACAAAGAATAGAGTAGGAGGATCAAAACAAACCATAATATTAAATTGGAAGATAACAACCTCCTTGTCCTTAGCAACAAGGACATATTATTTTACATGACTAACAAATAGCTGGCAGGCGGAGGTCAGATCTGAGCTTGTATAAAATTCATCTTTGTTATTCAATCTTCCGTTAAAGTTCCAAGATTCGTTGGATTTCAATAGATTCCCATAAAAAGCTAATCAGCTGTCTACGGTATTTTTCCAGACTTCTTCATAACTTTTAGTAAATCCAATAGTCATTTCACTTTCTTGTTGAAGGGGTAGCCGGTTAACCTTAGAAATAGCTCTTTGAATCTCTTTGTTCTTAATAACTTCAGCCATGAAAGGTTGAGTGACTTCCACATTGTCTTTATACTTAGAGCACTGAGAGCCTATTTACAGATAGTGAGTTCATACGGCTCTGAGAAATGTAAAAAGGGGATTGGCTTCATATTAACCCATCTTTTAGTTTATGAATACATATACATATATGTTTACAAATACTCTCTGAGAAAGAAACAAATCTCAGCAAGTGAAATGTTTTAGAGAGAATACTCACGTCCCAGGCCTTCAACTTTTCAAATATAGTTAGCAGCGTTATACAATCCAATATTTTACTTCAATAAGTATACAATATTTTTAAGATATCAGATGCACAAGTGGTAACTTTAACTCCCAGTAATAAGGCTGAGCTGACAAAATTATAATCTACGATCTTCTTCTTCTTTCATTGATGTTCCTTGGTTGTTAAATTCTGGGTTGTTAATTGTAATGTCCGATACCTTTCTATTCTTTTTAATAATGTCAAAATTGACGTCAATAAATTTCAATATAACATATATTTATTACATTTAATACCTTATATGTATTAAAAATATATTACATCATTATTCATTCAAATTTACAAAGTGTAGCTAAGAAAATGAATTACATACACATCTTGCAAGGAATATATATATTTCTCCAATTATCCTGTATCTTTAATATTATTTTTTTTGAAAATAAGTTCATTTTGTTCAATAAATATACCAATTGTAGGTATGCTCCCAACATGGCATCGCTTTCTGTGAATTAATCAATCTGTGACGTCAATGGAAAGGCTCTATCTATATGGAATTCAAAATATAAAGTAATTTATAATTGTTTTTTATGGGTTCAATTTTTTAATGAATGTTGTACATGTTGCTCCAAAAAAATGTAAACATAATATCATTTTGATGTTAAATATACTTAACTTGATTATGCCAGTCAAAATACCCTTATAAAAAAAATTAATGATACTATGTAAAAGCAAAAAAGTGCAAACCAAAATCCAAAGGAGTTTAAAAAAGAACCACTTAAACAAGAAAAAAAATGTAGACCTATGTACTATAAAAAATAAAAAGATTCCAAATTCAATTTAAAAATGAAGAAAGATCAACTATAATTTATCTTTGCATACATGTTCCACATTCCATAATGCAAGAAGCTCTGCTCAGTTTGAATATTTGAGTAGTAGTATTTGCTTATAATTGTGAAACATCGAGTATTTAGACTACAGTTATGCAAATTGTGAATAATATCACATTTGAAATTTGTAAGTAGGTATAGTTCTAAAATTCGAATAGTCGAATGAATGAAAATGCAAATACTTGAAACATCGATATGTAGTAGCAACATTGGCCTATTGAAAATAATATAATTACAAATAAGAAATACCAATATAGGTAGCTACAAAGGTTTGAAGTATGTATCAGGCCTGGAGCAAGACATATTCAACCGTTAAATGAAAATATGGGTAAAGGCCCTTGTTTTATAAGAAAAGTGTAAATAAATCTTGGAATGAATTATTTTTGTGTATTTTAAATATCAACATTTGTTCGCAATGGTAATGGAAAATAGATATTTCGAATACCATGAACGAAAAGTAGTTTTCAAATATGAGGTAGCAACGGGATAGTAACTCGCTGAGTGCAAATATGGAAGGACTAGGGTCAAAATACAAAGATGGACCGGTTATCAAAATGTTACATCAAAATACATTGACCTTTTGCTAGTTAGAAGTACAATTGCTTCGTTTGCCAACTACTATTAATTAGGTAATCTGTATCCGTAAGTGTATGGTACTATATGGTATAAGTTCCTAATTCCTGGACCTAGAAAATGAAATAAGCAGTATTGTTGACACAACTTTGATTTTGTAATGTAAATCTACCAGTTATAATTCCACTCACGATTTGACTATTTATACTCTTGCCAGTTCTGTCGTGAATACCTTTTTTGGACAGCTTAGTATGTGTCGGGGTCCACTCGAATACTGTTTTACTCAAAAAAAAATTAGTAGAACTAAACAAAAATTATTTAATGAAATGTATGTAAATTGTTATTTTGGACTTTTCTAAAAATTTTAGAAGCCTTTTAAAAATTATGGGGAGCTTAAAACTCCCCCTAAATCCACTTCTTTACCAGTACCTAATATTCAAAGAACTCTCAAATTCAAGCAACCATTGAAAGATCAACAAAAAATGGTCGTAGCTATATCATTATACCATTTTTCCCTTATTTCAATTTAGCAACTAATGATATAAAAGAGTTTAAATGCTTTCATGACCCTAAAAAGAAATTTCATTAATAAATAAATAACAGCTCCAGGTAACAAGAATTTAATCATAACCCAAAAGAAGATTAATGAATACGGCGGTATTTTATCAATTCCATAAGATATTTATTTAATAGACATTGTACAAAAAAATAAGTACACATATATTTCATCTTAAAGTAATAGCACCATTGATTTGTTGAATTACCAGGAAAATGGCTTCTAAAAGTATCATTTGCAAATTTGCACATATTTCATGTTAAACTATATATATATATATATTTGTAAACTGACCAAAATAGTAAATGATGTAAGGTAATAAAAAGAGGGGGAAGATGTTGATGATTTGTAAGTCAAGGTGAATCATTCTTTTTTAACATAGACAGGAAAACAGGGATAGGGTGTCACATTTTTATGTATGTATCTATGTATTTTCAATGACTATGACCACCATGAAGATTAGTACTATGATGCTCCCATATTTCATTTAAAAATTAAAAATTAACATTTTTATTCATCTTAGTCATAATAGGAGGAGTTCTCTTTTATTAACCCTCAAATGTGATAACTTACTCCAGTTAAATAGTTGCTTGCCAATGAGAGTAAAACAAATTAATTATCAAACTAGTATATAGTTTATATTATGTAGAGTTGTCCTGGCGTATAAGAAAATTCCACTCTTAATAAATTTAAAAGCATTAAGGGAATCTAAAATACAGGAGATTGTATCATAGAGAAATAATTATGGGCATATAAATATGTTGCAGGATACCAACAGATAAGATTTTGAAGTGACTAGCCTCACCTAGAAATCCTTTGTTTTGACAACTCTTGATATAAGACAAAGCTTCTCAAACTATACTATGGGTGAACTGGAGTAACTTCAAGGGGACACAAAAAAATTTTTGACTAATATTTTCATTCTCTATGCTAGATTGAGGGAGGGGAGGTACAAGTCAAAAAGTTTTTGAAAGTTTTGAATTTATTCATATCTATTTCCATTTTTATTTAGAAATCCATTCTAGTTATTTAGTCTTATACATTTTAAAAGTCACGAAAAAATAAGTAATAATAGTTATTAGAGAAAAATGATGAGAAACAAGAGAAATTTAAGTAATTAAAAATCTTTTGTTGTTGATATAAAAATGAAGCGAAGCTTCATTTTATTCCTAAATTCATACTTAATGAAAAGAATAAAGAGTGTGACAGCTACTCTCTACTGCATCCTATAACCCTCTTTTCTATTCTCCATGTTAAGAAAGTTCTACTATAAGTAAATGTTGAGTTTTATATTTTTTTATAAATTCCAAAACTTACAAAGTATCATAAACTGACGATTTAAAAAAATAAATTTACTTCGGACCAATGTCATTTTAATTTTTTAATTTAACTGAACATTTTCCTTCATTTTTTTTATCATGGATGGCAGTTAAACATGATTTTAAAATAGTTCATTTGTCCAATCAAATAATTATTATATTTGTATCTATTGCTATAAGTTGTTGAAATAACATTTATCTAATCTGTTATGTGAAACCACAATAAAAAAATAATTAAAACAAATATTTTATACTTAAATAATACACATTCTACCTTATTTGTAAATCCTGATGAGAAGTTGACGTTTTAATAGTTGTCAACAATTCGTAACAAAATTCGGCCCAGATCGAATTTTCAAAAGAGACTGATTCAACCGAAATTAGGTCGGTCTTACGAAAATTATAGAAGTATAGAGAATATAACTAATTAGTCATTGTGCCCCTACCAATGTACACAAGTTCTAATTTCTGATTATTATTAGACTTAGGAGATTGCCCTATTCCCTTGGATCTCCTCAATATTAATTATTTTGAGGAATAATTTATTTCTCCATGTATGTAATTAAAAATATTGTCATCTTGAGGCCTTCATTTCGCTCCAATGTAATTACATTTCAAAAGGCTTTTTTCTTCTTCTTCGTCTTCAATTAGACGCCTACTTCTATGTTAATATTTTTGCGCTATCAGTATGATCATTCATAACTCCTATTTTGATTATCCCTTTACTCTCTTTACTATATAAATAGATACTACGTCCTTGCTATTCTATGCATATACATAATTATTACTATCGGGTTTTTTTTTCATTCCGAACTATAGAACTGTAATAAATACTAAAATTTCACTCTTCATTTCATGAATACAACACCAGGCATTGTAGGTATACACAATAAAAATAATGGCACTCTCTCTATATGTAAATTATTCATCCATATGCATTATATTCATTTCACGTATATGGTCATTTTTTGATATATTTTTTTTTTCGCTGTTCAGAGTTCTTTTTGAAATGCATTTATGTGTGTTCGTATATATATATCTACTGTCAAGCCTCTTTTAAGATATATTATATGAGAAAAACATATAACTAAGGTATGCACAAATTGGAGTAATGTTCTTTTTTTTTTACTACTCAATGGTCTTTTCTGTTGGAAGGGATCTTCAGTCATGACACTTTAAAGATACAAAATGAGCATTTATGGGTTAAACATTGACTATTTTTATTGTCAGGCGTTTGTAACATCTCAATGGTACCGAATATGTACAGAACGTCTGAAAATGGTCTATTAAAACCCAAAAATGCCACTCTTTTCATCTTTAAAGTACAATGCCTGAAATTTTGCAGATAGCGTTTTCTAGAAGCCTTGCAACAGAAAATACTATTGTTTACTTTAAAAAAACTGTACTTTAATAATGGGACATTGTAATATGTATGTATATAAGTTTGTATTGTTGAAAGGTCAGAGAAAAAACTGTCTTGCATCGGGAATACTTTCCAATAATGCTACAAAAATCATTATCAAATCATATGTATTTTTCAAAAAACAAAAACAAAAAGAAACTTGTTTATAAATGACATTTTTTACATAATATGAATATTTAGGTATTATACCACTGTCCTTAGTATAATTATTCATATATTTTATAATTATATACCTATGTAACTCCTTTAAACCTCGAAAACAAAACAAAAAATGATCATATTATCTGAATAAACACACATAAATTATAATTATTAATCAAGGTTTGGTTCGTTCTATATAGTAAAGAAAATCTTTTATATATATTCATTAAAAAAAATAAAAATAAACATTCAATTCTTTGCATGTTATCTAGAAAAAAACCCTTTTATTCATTGATTCCCATTAATTAATTAAATATACTAAGAATAATTATCAAGAGCTCAAAATGAAATAGAAAAATAAAACAAACATAACAGGCTTAGTAATTCTGGAACAACTTTTAGGAAATAGGCAGAGGATTTTATTTACGCAAATTCATATAATTAATCCCTAAATGAATTGGCATTTAACGTCAGACTCTTTATTATTTGGTTAGCAAGGAACTTTGTCTCTCTTTCAAGTTACATATAGTATCAGTCTTAAAAAAAACAACAACGTGGTATTTAAACTCGCCGCAAGGAAAATTAGGTGACAGGGAAATGCACCGCATGAAGTCTATAATAAAGTCATGTATTATTTTAAGAAACTTATTTTTGGTCATTATTCAATCAAATTACTATTATTCCTTGATTGAAATATCTGGATATGCAAATATTTGGAGTCTATTAAGGTAACAATTTTGTAAAGCAAACTTTTATAAAAATACAGAAATGACCTGATCATACTTGAGTTTATTTTCTAAGTGAGAAATTGAAAACTAGAAGCCTATTATTATTATTTTTTCGAAATAGTTCAAAAGTATTCTCCAACAATGGAACATTGTTTACTAGAAGTGATATCACAATATCAAATGATCCCTTCAGATCCCTAATATTAGCATATAAACATCTATTCTTAAAATACATGTATTTACCTTAGAACCAAGATTAAATCAATTAGATAAAAAAAATTCTTTGGGTCTCGGATGAGGATATATAGAGCGAAATACTGTTGCATTGTCTTCCCTTTTGAGCTTCATATATAATTAGACCGATTGCATTTATTGTGGTTGGTAGCTCATGGTTGATAACTCTGACTAATCCCCACTTGGTACACACTATTAGCTTCTTGCAAGTAACATCTGGTTTCGTCATTAAAGGGTGCCATAAATCATTTTTCAAACTTAAACAAACAAAAAAGAAACATATTGTCGACACAAAAGCTCATATGCCTTGACACAAAAAAGCGTATACTTAATTCTTGAGTTTGGCTAATTAATGGTTTTAAGTGGAAAAAACTGACGTTTTCAATATGAATACATATATTTATATGGTTAAAAGATGATCCCTAGGGAGGAATTAATGGTAATTATTATTCAGTAATTTTGTATATTTCTATGTAAATAAATAAATGAATTTTAAAGTTCCGTATTTACTCAAAAATGACTTTTCCATTCTACTCTTTTTTTAAAAACAACAATAGCATACATTTAAAATAATAAACACATTTATTTGGTATACTCCAAAATAGTTTTTTTCGTGCCTTAAGGGAACTTTGTATATGTACATATTTGTGTGAACTCTTTTTTTTTCTTTGTCCAATACCCTTTTATTAATAAAATAATTAAGGACCATAACTTCTGGCACTTTCTTCCTTCCCTAACTTCTTTATCTCTTCACCTTTATCTTTGACAAATGAACATATTTTCTTTAAAATGAGCATATCTGTATATCATGAAATAGAGAAGTTTTAATCACACAATTATGATTATTTCAAAGAGATTTTCTCGAATAGAAAACAAACCACGAAGAAATAGTCGCCCCTTTTTCTTTCAATAAATTTTATTAAATATTATCAAAGATGATATGTTTGTGTGTCAACTTATCCTTGATTTGTTCTTGCTGTATGCTTTCTCATGGAATAGAAAGCTTTGTCTTCTTCTTTTTTAAATAGAAATAAAATATATCGGTGCTTCCACCTTATTAATAATAAGAAATCAGTTGACCTCTCATTTGTGAACACTAAGTTGTACCAAAGCTACATGCTATTTTCATACTAAGGATAGGGCAGGGTTTCCCAAACTTTTTCAGGCTGGCGCCTAACTCTTAACCTTTTTATAAACACCAAAAAAAAAAAAAAATGAAAACTACAATGCTTAGTAAAAATAATTTTTTTTAATGATAAATAAACCATTTTAATTGGTTTTTATTATTACTGCTAATAGAATGGGCTTACTTGGTGTAGGGATATGTTGGAACTCACTAAGAAAAAGACGTAGATCCCCATGTTCGATAATTCTAAATCTGTTTCTTTGCTTAAAAAGAAGCATATATATGTATTCACCTGTTCCATAATGGATAGAAGTCAGATATTTCTTTTAGCTAATAATCTTGAAATGATATTTTAAACTTTGGACTTAGCTCAATGTCATTTTAGATTCAAATTAGTTCTTCCTTTACCTCTCTTTTTTCCTCTCTACTGACTTTTAAGAATGTACTAATTACCCAGGTTGGCACTTTTAGTACTTTAAATATTACAGACATGTCTCTTTGCAACTCTTCTAGTTGAGCACAATACACTTGAAGGTTATCATCTGATATGCTCTTTTCTTTATCCAATTCACAGAAGCTTCATAGTGGGCTAAATTTTGTCTGAATAACTTACACCTAGACAGGAAGTCAGAGATAGGAGATTTGACATTAATAAGGTTGACATCATTTCCTTGCCACTGCAAATTAACTTCATAGAATTTTGTGAAAATAAAAGTACAAACATTGATGTAATTTCTTGAATAAAAAAAATATATATATGAATATTATTATTATTTGTTGAGGTTAAGTGATTTAAAAAGAAATGAAAGCGACTTCCACAAAATTTTGTGTGGAGTCACAGATTTTAAAAACTTATAAATCAACACAAAATATGAGTTTAGTTTAATTAAAACTAAAGACTCAAGTATATGTATGTAGTCGAACCGAGTGGATAATAATACCTAGGAATGAAAATCATATGCAATTCGGGCGTGTGATAAAAAAATGGAGTTGGCTCTTCAAACAGGTCTTTTTGTTTTCCAAAGCTGTTATCATTTTTCCTTTATTAGTGAGGGGAGAACATCTACCTGATAGTAAAGATGTCGCATGCATTAAGGTTAATAAAGCAAATAAAATGTAAACAAAAAGGGCTCAAGTCCTCGTATAATAATAATTATTAGTTAAAAATATATAATTTCCTGACATTAATTTCAGTTAATTTTCTGCCTCTCATCTATGTTATTATTTATTGTTGTATATATGTATAATGGAGAATATCAGCTTGTAGCTCAGTAAAACGTCATGACAGCTCAAGCTGCTTCCCCCCTCGACATTCATTAAATTGTCAGGGTTGCCAGGTTGATTTTCTCTTTCTTTTTTCATAACACGCCCAAATTGCATATGATTTACATTGCTAATAATACCTTATCGAGTCGACACAACACAAAACTATTTACGTATAACTACAAATGATATACGGACTTATAGGTACACATTATATATGCATCTATCATACATAGTTAAATAAGATGTAGACAGTTTGTAGAAACTTGTAACGTGTAGAATAGTTTGATTGATTTATCTTGTACCTTGAATTTCTTATGGGTTTTTAGCATTTTTTTGTTACTCTTGGTGCTGTAAAAGCTTTCACCTCCCAACTTTTTCTTCTTTCTCTTAGATACTTTCTCATTACTATGTGCATATGAAGGTAAATATAAATCAACCTGATCAATGTATGTAGTAGGTATGTCTATTTACCTTTATATTCAATTTGCTCCCTATCTTGTTACTGCAATTGAATCTGTGATTGATATGCTGTACTTACATAGTACAATGAGAGAGAGAGAGAGAAAGAGTAAGAGGGATATAGCTACATATAAGTTTCTTTGTTTTTAAGAGGGAATAAACCCCTTAAGAGATTTTACTTAAATAAAAAGTGAAAGTCACTATTATAGAACATACATCGACTAGTTACTTCAACATAATAATATATTAGATAAAAATGGATACAAAATATCGAGAAAATCTTTATTAGCCTCATTTTATTTTGCTTTTGTTTTTAGAAGAAGATTTTGTTTTTTGGTAATAAACTGCCTCTTGACTTTACAGAGTCACATGCATGTGTATTTTTGAATCTGCCTAATTTGCTTTTTTGATGCTCATATTAGAGTGTTAGTATCTCATATACCTTATACACAAATATATACTGGAAATTTCTTTGAAATGGCGAGATTAATATAATTAATCTGCTTCTGGATGTATTAAAAAAAATAGAATAGTTATTTGAGAAAAATATTAAATCCTTGGCAAAAGTAAGAGTTAATTTATTGACTACACTATTTAAACGTATAACGAACATATGACGATTTAATACATATTTGTTATGATATACCAATGGTAAAGAGACCTTCATGAATGCATGAGATTTGATAGATGCCACCATATCCTGAATCTCTTAAAAACAGCACGCTACCCAAATTGGTTTGAATTTATTCGAAAAAGTTTGACATTCAGCAGTTTTTAAACATCCTAAATGATCGAGTGTGGGATAAGGATGGGTCTGTGAAGGGCAGAAGGGTGCATGTTTGACAAAATCCACGTCCCGTATTGAATAGGGAGCAATCAACACTCGGGTTTTTTTTCCTTCTGGTGTCCAAATCAACAGCATTTTAGAGGCTCAATTACTTCCTTGGGCTATTCAACATTTTAATGATGTACCTTGGACCCTCCTACAAGATTCTGCCTCGTTGCATGCATTTAAATTGACATAAAACCAGATTTAAGCTCATATCTCCACTTTTCTTAGCAAAAATGAATGACCATCGAGGAGCCCGAATTTGAATCAGATAGACTTCTCCGTTTAGTTAATCTTGGAGATCAAGATCTTTAGTATTTCCCATGATTTTTTTACTACTAGAGTGTGCCTGATTCCCCAAGATGTGCTTTGTGCCAGTTGTGAAAAAGTATTTACTCGCAGATTGAAGGCAATAATCAAAAATAAAGGATGTCACATCAAATAAATGGAATTGATTCTTGTTTGACTATGCATAGACTGTAAGCTCTCAAAATTTTGTTCGTTTTTTGTACAACTTCCTTTGTGTTATTTAAATAAACATGTGTTACAATAAATATCGTGGATCCTGTATATATATATATTTTTGATATACGGTAAAGTTTATGTTCTTTAATTTGTCGCTACCAATGTAACATCCAAATGCAGAGAAGTTATTCATTATTTTCTGAAATATTAAAGAAGCAAGGGTTTTTATTTCTTTTAATATTTGGTTGTTTGTGCCCCCAAAATGGTCGTCTTCTGCAATGATAACGTCACATGAAAACATTTTTTATGAAAAACGGATTAAGGAAATTATAGAACAAAAATAAACAATCATAGGTTACCATTGGCGAACTTTGGTTCAGTTCTAGATCATCTCATTTTGGATATGTGGTTCTTTTGAATAATATATATTTATTTGGATTCCTTTTTATAAAAACCAAACAAAACACAAAAATATTTTTGAAACAGATGTGATAGGGTAGCTCTGAGTTAACTTTTTATAAAATTTACATATGCATAAATAATTTTTCAAAGGTATTCTAATGAAACATATCTTTAAAGATATATCATTTATTTTTTTGGTAAATACGTAAAATTGACAAATACAAAGAGTATATGAAACTATGATTTTGTAGTAAAAGAAAATCGAGTCTAACAACATAGAACATGGTTCACAATTAATGTACGTTTTAAAGAGTTAGGAATTTATTTTCTTTTTTTAGCTCTAGAATTCCCTTTAAAAAGATAATATCTATTTTTCCTTCAAAAATAAGGATGCGCAATTATTAAAGCCTCTATATTATTTAGCAAATGATTAATAAATTATTTTCTTCGTTAATTATAATAGCATCAGGTACAAATTAATATGAAAATGATTAATGAGTCCAAGAAACAAGTCTTTTACACTCAGTTGATTTTATATAAAAAGATATTTAGTTAGGTAAATGAGAAAAATATCCCTTTTATCTATCTATTCTATGTGTCCCTATTCCATGTACGTCATTAGTATTTTATTTTTCCAAGAAAAGACGGACCAATAATTATGATCATTAATTTTATAAACTAAAATTGACTTTAAGCGGGCAACAATTATAATTCAATCGATAAAGGCTTAATAGAAGATAAAAAGAAATACAAAGAGTAAAAAAATTTAGGTTTTTTTTTAAGTAAAAAAAAATGTAATCAAAAAAATAAAGAAATTGACGTAACATTTTTTTAAACACATATAAAGATCTCTAAAAGAGATTACAATGAAATGACATACTAGATTGATATTAAACCACGTTAGAAAACTTATAATTTATATGGTTGTAACCAACCAAAAAAAAATAACAAAACATTTTTTTTTATTATTATTTTAAATTGTAAAACAACTTAGTCATCTAAAATTGAAAGATTGTTTATATATTTATGAAAAAATGTTATATTATGATTAAAGGAGATAACATATTTGGTATTTAATATAATAACAACAAAAGTTAGCACAGCAAGTTTTAATGAAGTTTAAATAATCTCTTTTTTTAACTACTTTAAAAAACCACGCAAAAAATAGCCAAATCATGTCTTTATATTCAAGGAGCTTTTCTTATTTTGTTTGCTATGCTCTACTCAAATCACAATAATAATAAAAAGATTAAGTAGCTCATAAAATATTAATGTCCCTCTTAGATATTGTGTTTTAGTTAGTGGAAAGAAAGAAAACTACTTTCCTTGCTCTGTAATAAAGATTTTTCTACCCTCAAAATAATTTATCATGCATAGTTATTGCCTCAGCATAAGTTTACTTTCCATTGCTTCCCTCTTACATATGTACATGTTTCACAGTACATATTGACAAAATTTGACAAAAAAGTTATCTATTAATTATTATGGGTATCTATGTACATCATATGTATGTACAAATTGTGAAGAGATATGTGAAAATTCCTAGTACGTGATATGATGTCATATCAAAAAATAAGGTATGTACTTCCAGGAGAGACCCTGACTGTGAATGGCATTTGAATTTTCAAAGTAGAAAATAATTATTAACTTTTTGGCAAGTTGTCATCTGACATGTTCTTGAGAACTTAGAGAGTACTTACTTTACTTTACTTTACGACAATATACGGTTTAAAAAAGGAAAACAAAGAAATCAAAGGTCTTGAACTGAGTTTCAAACCTTGTGTTAAAAATGGAGTAGTTTTATCTACGTTATTTATAATGATTAATGATGTAGAGAAATACACAGCCGTTAAGAACGGGACTCTAGACTTATTCAAAGTTTGTCATTCCGTAATGCTTTTTCAAAATAGATCAATGTACTCAATTAACCTTTGAAATAGCTCCGTGGGATGGATAGGAGTCTTATCCCTTTACAGTAAAACTAATCAAATTTTGCTTAGATAAAAAATAAAAATTGAATTTGTTGTTTGGTAGATACACCCATGCTATGTACATACCTACAAATTGCAAAACTTACCTGGGGAGGGGGGGGGGGGCTTTTCCAATTTCCTTTGCTATATAAGATCAAATGCAATTTATTGAATTTTGTGTATATCATATGTGTATGTAGTTTGTACATACATAGTATACTCCCTTTTATATCCTTAAATTCTTGCAACTTATTAATCAGCCAACTCTTCACAAAACAATAATTTATATTTGTATATACTTTCATTATATATATATATATTAAAACTTTGCTGTTCCTTTTTAACTATAACTAATTGACTTTGTATGTAATGAATGTTACAAGATACATTTTTAACAATCATTACATATTATACGACACTTTATATTTTCTTATTTTGTCAACGGAGTTTCTGAAAATCTTTCTAATTGAAAGATGTTTATTTGGAACTAATAACACTTTTCTTTTTTTATTTTATACTTATTCATTATTATTATTCTTCTTCTTCTTTCAGCTCTATGGTTATAATACAAAGTTATGATAAATAAAATCCAGCCACAGAGCTTATAAGTATTTAATACGCTCCTGCTAATAAACTCAAATTACATAGGTTAGTTACATACTCAAACTAATTATTAAGAGTCATCAAATACCATGAAGGTAATCAATCATTAGTGTTGTTTACGATATTCATATTTTTGTACCGGTTTCAATATTTGTGGATATAATATATTCATAAGGACACTTACATGGGCGGCAGTAAAAAAAAATTTCTTTGGGGGGGGGGGGGGAAGAAGATAGCTAGGTAGCAATTTTTATTTTCATTTTTTTTTGTTACCTCATCACTGGACAAAAGTATTTTTATGGCATAACTAATGGCCCTAACAAGTACTGACTTCAATTCCAAGTTATGTATTTATTATAATACTGTTTTAAATGCATCAGTACATTATTGTACCTGGATACTGAACGACACTAGTACCTATCTATACTCTTTTAAAAAAACATATATTTTTTATTTGCTGGATTGTCATTTGTTTTTGCTCTTAGAATATTTATAATTCATGTAATTGCAAATAGACAAAAAAATTAAGGGAGAAATAATTTAATTATCCATATCAAATGACAGTATATGTAATATAATTGTCTAATTTTTGTCTCCTCTTATTATTATATTAGTATATCTAATCTAATATTGCATCATATCTTAAATTAATTATTGTAAAAGTGTAATAATTCTTCACGACATTTATCATATTTTATAATTATATTTTATAATGGTTTTTTTTCTTCAACAAATGAACGCTAATAACATTACTTTTCACACAACGTAAATTAAATTAAATTATAACAAAAAATATTTTTTAAGGAAATTATGGGTGAAAAAAATTATTTTTTAAAAGTCATTAAACAATTTTGATTTTCTTACAATGCAAATGTTCAGTATGTTGAACTCGAATTAAACCTTACTGAATTGTAAAAGTTTGTTTGTTTTTTATTCTAAACCATCGTAAAGGTATTTTGGCTGGGAACAGATTTTTCTAGTGCAAAACAAAAGAAATAAAACGAAATAAGAGGTCCAAGCATCACAAAAGTTGCCTTATGTAAAAAAAAAAAACAACTATTATGTAGTAAAGTGAAAAAAATTAAAAGTTCTAAATTTAGATTCTTCAAAACTATTAAAACTTTGTTTTCAAAAAAAAAGTTTTAGGATAAGCCACCTCTCTTCTAGAGCACGATAGTCTAACAATTTATTGAGTATAAAATACATAATATTCTTTTAACTTATTCTTTTTACTATACTTTTTTTAGCGAAAGGTGGAGAGGCAATCTTGCATACGCTAATGCAAGAAGAGACGAAATTGATTTTCGAAACTTTTTGTTAGAAACAAAATTTAATACTTTTTAAAGATTTAAATTGTAAATTTAATACATAATAATAATAAAAATTTCTTGATTTGGAAACCTTTCAACAAGAACTAAGAGAGGGGGGGGGGGGTTAAAGTAGGGGATTCTAGGCAAATTATTTTGATTAGAAGTTCTTATTTTTCCATAAGACAACTATTGAGATTACTAAACTCACCTCTGCTGTCTATAAATTGTGTTTTCCCACGAAACACTAATGATATACAATATCACAAATCTTTAAACGTTGTGAACCCTCTCCCACCTCAACAAATGGTGATTTCAGGGAAGGGAGTATATAATAAAAACAAATCAAACTTTAACCTTGGTCCTAATCAAAATATAACGACAAATATCAACTTATACAAGGTATACATATATACAAGGAATAATGATTTATTAATTGAAAACGGTTTCCAATGCAAAGTTGTAAGAAAAAAAAAACTGTTTTAAGAAGGTTAAGTTATTACTCTAAGAAATTGTAATTCCCTATAAGTAGGTATCGATGTAGATAACAACCATATGTATATATCAACCTATCATATATACATACCATGTTTGTTCCCTTAATAAGTACGTTTGTTACCATGGATCTAAATGGAATAGAATAATGAATGTCATCGTTATTGGTTGGAAAGGAGAGGAGCTTATTACATACATGTATGTTGTATAAATATAGAAGTAAGTAAAAAAAAAGCTTTCTCTTTCATTAGAATGAAATAAACCTTCATATTTTTTCATTCTCTATCTTATTCACATACCTCTTCTCTCACAAAAACGTTTAATAAGGATATTTCTCATCAAAATCTCAAATTAAAAAAAAAAACCATTGTTATTTACATGATTAAGAGCTTGACTAAAATGTGTAATATTCATTGCCGTTTGTACACAGTATGTATACTTGTAATATACATATTAATTAGTTATGCACTTATGTGCATTTATAAAGAAATGGACCTAACATATCTTTATTTGTTTCATGATTGATTTTTGGAAATAAAACAATACAAAAGTCAAAATCTTTAATAAAAGAATAAATATTATTAAATTTATCTTCATTAGTACTATTTCACAAATTATACATATATGGACATTATGTCCCTTTGTAATGTCCTACAGGTCAAAGAAATCTTATATATCATTGATATCTTCAATAGTTCTTTATTAAACTTTAAGCCTAAAAACTTCTATTGTGTACATATGTAAAGGAGAAATATTTATTTAAGATGACTGGATGTGTTTGTATGTATTATACATAATTGATTGACTACTTCCTACGATGTATTATACACATAGAAAGTCTTTTTATTTCCATTTTCAGAGGTCCGTAAGACACCCTTTCTGTAAAAAAAACCTCTCATATTATATATACATATATGAAGAATTTAAGAAAAAAAAGGCATACGTTTGTATGCATAAACAAATGAAAAAACTTTGGATATCATTTTCGTATACATACATTAATAGCTCTACATATAATACTTCCTTATTTAATACTTTCTTTCAACAATCAGTGTCTATTGAAATAGTGAAATAATATTGGCAATTGAATATATTTTTTCATGTAATTATATGTACCATGTATAAATCTACATATTTAAAGACAAGGAGTGAGTATTTTGTCTATCTTTTTTTATTTTATATGTGTTGTAAGTAAAAATATTCAAGCTTTTTAAGACGAAAGAAACAAATTTTATAAAATCATGATAGAGAGAGTTACAGAAACTCATTTCCTAATTGATAGCATTAATCTAATTAAACTCCAAGCTTACTTTTTGTTTCTTCTTCTAATTCCTCAAGGATATACCTACCTACGACCTACCCACCAAGGTATGTATGTTTAGATTGTTATTTTGACTTCTTTGATCCCTTACAAAAGTCTTAATTTGTTTTATTTACGATTATTGAACATAGAGGAGGAGGAGGAGGAGAAGGAGGAGAAGAAAGACTTTCTAAAGCCTTTTGAAGAATCATTAACTCCATAGAAAGGAGTATTTAAAAAAAGTATTTTTTTTTTTTGAGATTTTGTACTATATGTACATTTTATAAGTTTATATGTATGAAGAAAATAAAAAAACAATAATCATAATTGTGCTAACAAGGCATAATCTAATACAAAAATACTCTTCAATAAGAATATTACAATTTATTTAAGATGTTTTTCTTTTCGTTTTTATATTAAAAAAAAGAAAAATTTACAATCATTGCTACTATAAATAGAAGAATCCAAGATAAATCTTCAAAATTTAATCATCAAAAAAGTGAATTAATTTGTTTATGGAAGTGAAAGGAGAATAAAAACAAACTCATTTCTAAGGCATCTAAGTTTCATCATCTTTCCCTCTTTTTTTATTTTACATAGAGAAGGATACAGGTGTTTTTGACAGCTCAATAAAGCTTTGATAATATATTGCCTTAAAGAGAGGTGGGAAGGGGGATCACACATAAAAAATAATACTTTCATTATACATTATATGCTCTACATATATGTATAGGTATTTATAGTAGATCAAATTCCCCTCTAATATTGAATAAGACACCTACATATTGTGACCTTAATCTATCATAATATATTATGATCCACTGCATAATTAGCCCCATTCATCTTCACACCATTGTCTTGCATTCAATATATGTACGTCCGATTGAACTTCTATTCTATCACTCAACCTTTCAAATAGAAAGAAATGAAAAAAAAGCCCCAAAATCCGTTTTTGTAGCTGCCATATTGTTGGAGAAAAAAGTAATGAATTACTCACTACTATGTAGTTAATAAGCCAAAAAAGTAATATCTTTTTTGAAGAAAAAAAGGTAATTATAGCTACTTAGCTACTTGTAATTCAAATGACGAGTTCGTTACTTTAAATAGTGTTATTCTTTAAACAAAGAATGCAAAAAAAACAATTTGAATTTGGATCTTTCTTATATAATTTATCATGGGTACACTCAATTAAATTTTTTTTCATTTAAGAAGCAAAGCAAGGTAATGGATTTATAAATACGTATGAGACTATCGAGATATTGAAGGAGTTTTAGAATTTTTTTTTTTTTTTTAATAATTGAGAAATTTTGTAGTACAGTTTTACAGGTTACATACGAGAAAGTGTTTAATGAAGTTACACCGTCGCTTTAAAAAACACAGTTATTCTCATCCCTGGTAGTTATACCCATGTGTTCAGGATCATCTCACTCGAGACGACGACTCTACCAAGACTTTGGAATTCGATACATTGAAAAGTCAACAAAGTCTTGACCAAGACACGTTACAGACTTTGAAAATTGAGACACAGACCGAGATCAAAACTTTGAAGAACTAAAGTACCCACTCAAGAACTATAGATATATTCATTTGTTCATAGAATCCTCACTATCAGACACTCTCATTATGCATCCAGATAATCGGAATTTTTTAAGGAAATCATAAAATAAAGTGTTAAAAAGAAATTGGATTTTTCTCTCTTGAGATTCATTTGGAAATACGTTGATCTGATGGATTCCTGCACTAAAGCTCCTTAAACATGAGGTTTCAGTGTAGTAGTGAGAACAAGTGAATAGAATGGAAAAACACTCAAAGGAATTCAGAAATTCATTTGATATTGAATAGTGTCTTATAATAAAAAACATATTTTAAACTAGATAATTACTTTTTAGCGGGGATAAATCGATAAAGCTAAGTTAGTCAGTATTATTCCCAACTGTGGGGCTATTCATTATATGAATGCTAAGTAATTGTCCATAGTTGGGCAGAGTTTTACTTGAGTATGTGAAGAACATCATACGTAAGTACATTGTAGAAAGGATAGCATGGTACATTTGGTTGTATGATGGCTTTATATACATAAAGCACCGCAACGAATGAAGATAGCATTTAAAATATGTATGTATTTATGAATATTAATTAATCATTGAATTTTTGAGTAAATACTTATTTTAAATAAATGTATGTATTTATGAGCAACTACAAATAGTGTTTATAAGTTCATACTATTATTAATATTATCTAGGTATAAATTTTCCTTGTACATATTTAGATATGTATCTATAAGAAACTAATATTGTTTTATAATTTAACGAGAAAACTTTTTATAGACATATTACATATATACTATATATATATATAATGTATAGGCACATATTTATATCATCGTATGAAACATATGTATGTACATAAAACTACATACACATATATATGCATTATTTATGAATATTTGAAACTTTACTCTTGATTTCAGAGCAATGCTTTCAACTTTTTTTTTTTTTTAACTGGTAAATATTTAAAAAGATTTCCTTTTTTCGTACCTTTACTTGACATAATAATAGAAAATCAATAACTACTGTACATATATGTATTACAATATACTCTAAGAAAGTGAATAATTTAACCATAAATAATTTTTTTTCTTAGCACTGTTGATGGAGTGGGTATAAAGTAACATGCCAATTATTTCTTGCTCAGGACATTTTCTTGGTTAAATTTGTGTATGGATACGACCTCGGATTACAAGCTTTATCATTTCGCGTAGTCTACATAATCTGCATTACTTAATTTATGCTACAAGCAAAGGAACTTATCCAATGGTACTTGCTTCTGTCTACGTTTTAGAATTTAATAGAAAATGTAAAATTTTGTAAATTGTTATATAAAGTCATCGTTATATTTGGTTAATGCTTTTCGACAAAACTTTGCAATCTTTCATACATTTTACGGACTTTCCTAGGGTTAGTACCCTATACTAACCCAGCTTCTCCCCAGAATCTCTCACTGAGAGTGTAGAAAAGGACCTTTGACCCATGCTGTCCAAGTACGGTGATCAGAGGTGAAAGTATGCATATATTATTACTCATGTGTGCCACTTTTTGGAATAAAAAAATACCTACGAAAAGTTGCATGACTAGAGCGTCATCAACATGTGACGTCATTTTTGCAAAAAAATTGTCTCCGACACCTCTGATAGTGTACCCCAATAAATTTATCCTGTTACGAAGATATGTTCGTAACTCAAATGCAACAAAATATTTTCTCGTTTTGCAGGTTATCAAGATATAAAATATTGACAATATTTGGTCCTTTTGCAAAATGTTTGGAAACCAAGGCTCACTCAGTACCTTTATAAATGTATGTATATCTTAGTATGGAGAGTTAATCTAATAACAACATGTACTCTACCTAAAAAAAAGCATATTGAAAATTGAAAATATGTTGTAGCTCTTTCATTTAGCCGTAAACTAATAAAAAATGATGAATACATGGGACTTCATCCATTCACTGTAATACTCGGGACCCCATCATATTTATTCATATTTTCTATTCTTCTTTCACCTACTACATATGTATGTATATTTTAAGCATTCATGATTTATAATTTGCCTTTTATTAGACCGTAAAAAAATAATAGTCATAATAATAATAATAATACAATAGAGGTTCATGGAACTTAAAATAATGTATGTAAATGAAGATTGACCATCGTAAAAAAAAAATAATAAAATATCATACATAATTATGAACTTTTTAGCAGTAGAAGATTCAATGTATGTTGTAGAAGGTGGTGGTTTTTTCAGTTCTATGGACATGGAAGGAATGTGTTTCCGTATCAAATGCAGGAACATATGTTTATTTTTTTTAATTATTCTGTCAAAATAATATTATGTATATTTGAGACAATGGAAGGAAAAAAAGAGGGGTCCTACAAATTATTTACGTGCATATAAATACATTGTAAATTACTTTGTAGCCTTGAGGAAACAGAGGGTACAAAACAACAGAACGAAGTTGTAAGTACGTTATAGCTTTACGTGTCACAGACCTCGTTATTTTGATCCAATAATACAAATATGTACGTACAAACATAAATAAATATATATTGGTTATTGTAAAGGCAATATGGCACTATCAACGAGTACTAATACGTGATATATACACACATAGTTGAAGGGAATAAATTCATTCGACCTTAATCCTATTTGGATCACACGTCATATTGACACAATATAAATTTTTAAAAAATCGAAAACAAATTAGCGTAGATTGTTCTTTGATTTGCTTTTTCGTTTACATAATATTCACATTTTAAAAATATACACGTTATATTTATATTTTTTATATTTCTAAGAAACTCCAGTTTCATCAAATTTATTACATAATCCTCAAAGATCTCTTTTTTGTAACTTTCTTTTCCCCTCTCTTGACACCCACATAGGTAAATATCCACACATCGATTATTTATAGCATAATTGTTGGTTTCGTCCAATATGATAATTACTACCTAGATATAAATGAAATGAAAAAATATTGTCAAACTCAGTCAAAGATATCATGTGACATGTGAGTTGATGTGTTATACAAGTTTTAAAATAGGGAGGAAATAAAGAAGCTTTTCTATTTTAAAGGAGCTTTTATTCTTTTCATTTGAGTACATCGCGGCGGAAACGAAGAAAAGAAGTTGCTACTCTTCCTATGACTATTACATGTAATTCTTCCTCTTCAGAAATGTTAATTATTATTAGACGAGCCTTTATTTGAAAAATTGCAAGTTCAATTAAAATTCAACTCCTTCTTTTAAGATAAATGTAAGTTTTATAAATACTGTGAGAGATTTCATTTAAAATAGGGGTTCCTTATCAGTTGGTCGCGTTACAAATAATACCAGGGTTTTTAAAATGTTTCTTTCCCTCTCCTTTGCAGAAAATATGAAAAAGGAAAATAAAGTTGTTCACAGTAAGACATAAATTGAGTGCTCCTTGGGCTTTAAACTCTTAGGAAAAGGGTTACGAGGTTGGGAATCATTGGTTTTAAGGTGGTGTGTACTCTATATATGTAATGGTCCCTTCACAGAGTTAAAACTGGTATAGGTAGGTATACCTGTAGGAAAATGTTGGTAAATACATACTCCATATTTAATTATTCATTTCGAGTGTAAATTCTGAGTGATTCACAGAGTTCCTTTTAGCACAGAAGTCGAGCTTTTTGTAGTTGTTGTTTCTTCATAAAACTTGGATACTGATTAAAAAGTTTTACTCACCAAGTCTTACAATTTATCTCTATGATAAATTCAAATTAATGGTGTTTAAAACGATTTGCACAATTTATTCAATACACGTATTAAAAAAACATACATAAATATATGTTGGTACATTGCCTTTGGTTTCTTGCATCAATGAATGATCATATGGGGTTTTTGTTTTTCAATTACATTCTTTTTTTTATCAAGTATTATTACTCTATTTTAATAAACTTTTAATGTTTGCTTTCTTTATCGGTACATATATGTATACCATTGTATGTACATTTCTCTTAATTTAATCTAGCTATTAAATCTAGCCCTAGGAATGATTATTATCATCATACATAGATTGAATCTATTGAAGATAGTTTTTTAAAGCATCCTTACGCATAGGAATGAACATGATCAAAAAAGTAAGTTTGAGCTCGAACGCAAATGTGAAAATGAAAACAAGAATTTCACTGACCTGGCAAAAATCCATTTGAGTTTTACATGCAAGGCAGGTTTCATAGGTTGTTAAATTACCGAACCTGGGCGGAAAAGAGACTTTGAAGGGAGGAAAGTAGGTATTTTTATCAGATGAGCTACGGACAGGAGAGCGTTTATTCCGTCGCCTGTTATGGACGGAATCGACACACTGACAGCCCAAATGCTCTAGAACTTGAATTTTTAAATTTGGGGCTGAAGTGACTGCTATGGATTTAAATCTTGTTCTTGATGGAGAGCAGGTGATGGGATGTGAAATATTGGACGAGGATGAATTTGATGTAAGTAAGGCTGGACGACGACACATATTAATTTTATCATTTAATTCTTGAAGATGAACTTCTTCGAGGGCACAGAGACAAGGCTCTGAACTCAGACTGGAACTTTCATCTTCATCCTCTCCATTGCAAAGTACTAATGTAAACAAGAGCAGAGTCACACAATTCATTATCTTTGTTCCTAATTGTATTTCCTTTCTTTGGTCGTGTCTCTTCTAATATCCTCTTTTAAAGCTATTTCTGAGAATTGAGTTAAAGATGTATCAAAAGGATGGGCCAAGAGGAGAGAGGAGATGCACATACATAGCAAATAGAACACACAACACTTAGGCTCTTACAAATATAACTGTTCTTCTTGTAGCGGGAGAAAAAATACTCGGAATTTGCTAAGTACTTGCTTGTTCTTTTTGTCTTTCTCCGTCCCCGTTTGCTCTTTTTCCAAACCAAGCGCATCCTTTCGTTTCTTCACTGAAAAAAGGTTACCTGATATTCCCCTTGACTTTCACTTCAAGAGATTTACTACTTCTCCTTAGTTATTATGTAAGTCATCTCTTCAGAGATTTCAATATTCTCTGCAGAGGTCGTAGAGCCCCTATCACTCATTGAAAGACAGACTGACGAAGTAGGTACATAATTTCTTGAATTTATACCTCACCTGTTGACAAACAACTAATAATACCTATAATTATGTCTTTTACGAATGTGTGTACTTACATACATTGGCTTCACTCTCAACTCCGTGTTTTGTTTTTTGTTTTTCAGTATTATTTATTCCCTTTTATTTAAAAAAATAAATAAATGCAGTATTAGCTATCATGAAGGACAATTTTCCTTCGCAAATATACTTATATATGTACAAAAGAAATGACTGTAATAACCTCTTGGATATTTAAAAGTTTACATAGCAATTTGATGTCAATGTTCACTAATTTTTGATTCATTTTATATGTAATAGCTCATGTTTGTTTTTTTATAATTAAGCCTATTAGACTAAGGAGCGTCGCTCAGTTTTATCTCTCTAACTTACAAATTTACAATATATTTTTTTGTTCGCTGTGGATTTTTATTTGTAATTTTCTTCCCCTAATTCAATGATATGAATAGTGATTAGTTCAACTCGAATTAGCTATGTTCAGCTGTGAACAACTCCATACTATTAAATGAAAAATAGTCATACAGTTGACAGGAATTGACTCACGACCCAGTACCAACTGATTTTGAGGCTTTTTTTCCTCTCTTTTTTTCTTTTGGGAGGAAAGTTTATGAGGTACAGTATGGATAACGACGTGGTAAAAAGCTTTTTCCTGTTTTAATTCATTACATTTTATTAATTGTTGTAACCGTATCCAGAATAATTCGAGGATTGTGAGGATTCAAGTCTACACATATCTGAATTCAGGCACTAGGTTGTAAAAACTGTAATTATCAAAGCATTGAAATGAAAATATCATGGGTCATTTTTTCTTTTTCATACAACTTGTGGAAGATAAACGTTTACATATTAGTGTATTAAATATAGTATTTTTGCTAATTTGAACACTCATTTATGAAATTACTATTTAACTGATGAAATGAGAAAATGGGTCATGAAATTTTTTTTCAAATATATCAACAAGAAAATTAAAGTTAAATAAAATATCCCCAATTGATTTTTTTCCTCTAATGTGATGTTACTTTTTTGGTACAGGAGAAATTATGAATTAACATAAAATTCTTATATAATATTTTTTCCTGCAAAATACTGTCAAAATGTCAATTTCTAAATTGCATTTGACATTAAGAAATCTTTTTCTCATACATTATTTTTTCATAGGAAATGAGGAGGGGGAGAAAAGTTAATAAAATGTCAGGCAGATTGCGTAATAATCAAAAAAACCTTGTTCTCGGTTCATTTCATTTCAATACTATTATTATGATTACTATTTTTTTTTTTTTTTGAATAAGTACAATATCATGCCTACATGTACATATGTAAGCATGTATTTTTATCTCAATGTCTACATACCTTGATTCAACTATGGTTATACATAAGCAAAAAACAACTAAATATGAATTTTATTTACATACAAACAGTGTGATATGTTTTGTGAAGAAAGCAAAAAACATAGATAGACATTTATATATATATATATATATATATATATATATATACATATATGTACACATTAAATTTATGTACATATAATATATTGCTATGGCCAAAATGTACACATTTATACATGCATAAGATATATTCATTATTTAATTGTTTATACTCACTTTAATCCTATTGACAAGAGATGTTTTTATTTACAAATTATGCAACAAAGATTCGCTTTAATATGCATATTTAAAAATAAAATAAAAAGTTTTTCCATAAAATATAATTAGATTCTAGACGTAGGAATTTGATACAGAGTTATCACTCGTACATACTTTACAATAAATATATTGATGACTATTTATATTTGTTGTATAGAATGTAGATTATTTTAAAAGGTTTACATTCTATGGACAAATCATAGAATGTGTACATTTGGAATTTGATTTTATAGAATGTGGAAAAGTATTTAACGAGAATATGATTATTAGGAATAAAAAATATATATGCAAGGGGGTTAAAAAAACCAACTACAAATCTTTGCTGACTACACTTGCATTTAAAGAAAATTGGCGTCGATTATTTAAAAATCCAGTTAAATATAAGGATACATTATGCTTAAATAATGTTTATATTATCAACGTTACTTAGTCTACCCACGTACAGATTTAAGTCCGTTGCAACTAATCGAATCGAATAAGGAAATTTCACATTTAATGCAGTTTTTGGATATTTGACTTGCATGGCAAGCAAGCAAAAATAAAATTAATTCATCTCTCTCAATCGAGATGTATGACGAACAGTTGAAATCTATGACACAGAAAGAACAAAGATTGGGAATAAGCCCAGAACTGTGGACTCAACTTCACAATTTGAAAGCTATTCGCGTAAAATCAAAACTCAGATTCTACATACAAAAATTAAAAACTCTAAATCTTGTTGACTGTCCATATTAAAAGTGGAGTCAGTGGAGAAGTAGGAATAGCAAAGGGTACAAACCCTAGGAAAACCAAAGGAAAAAGACTTAAAATAGCTTCTTCAGTTAAGTAATATAGACGATTATAGCAGCATATACATATATTGTTGATTTATTTTTGAAATTAAAGAAAATATAAATTGTATATATTTATTATATAAAATTAAATTAAATATGATTTTTTTGCGTCTTGAACAAAATAATCAACTTTCAATGAATTCTAATGGGAATGATTGATTTAAATTACAGGCATTTTATTTTACGAGCAAATACATATTTTAAACTCGTAAACTGAGGTACCACAGCATAGTTTATATAAACTATGAATAAAATTCCGAGCTCTTGAACTCTATAAGCTACTGTAGAATACATATAACGTATTTTTATGGAAAAAGTTCATACTCAAATATATTAATATATTTTGACCATCTAATAAAATTTCAATAACCTATATAGGCCTATATTTTATTTTCTTATCACAAGTAACTCCATCTTTTACGTTTAAAAGGCTTCATCACCTTTTTAAGCTACAGTCAATTTACAATCTGCATACACACACAAGTTGTAACTTATATATGGGTCATTACATGTCAATTTATCATATATGTAGATACATACATTATATTTTTTAGCGCAAGCATTCGCATCGCGCTCTATATATCTGAATTATTTGCTCTTTCAAACCTTTGTAATTTTTCTTTCTTTTTTTTTTTAAAAAAAGGGAGAAAGAGAGAGGTTGCGTGTCTATGCATATATATATATACAGTTCTTTTATATATATATATATATATATATATATATATATATATATATATATATATATATATATATGCATATATATATATATATATAAAAGAACTGACAGATTTTATATTTATTTTTATATTTTATGTACACACATATTATTATTGACTAAAGCTCTATGTATCTGAATTATTTGCTCTTTCAAACCTTTGTAAAAATTGTTTGGTGAAAATTGGCTCGCGCGTATAGATTGAAACTTTCAATCTTGTTTTTTATGATTTTATAACCTTATCTCACAAATTCGCTTGTTTTTATACCATTCGTATAGATTTTTAAGATTTAAGTGTATACAACAAAAATGTAACCAATATCTTCATTAACAACAGAGATATGAGTGTATGAAGATTGTAAAATTTAAGTCTTGAGTCAAATCTTCAAACATGAAATAAATTAATTAAAAATTCTGTTAATGATAAAAAAAGTATGATATTATTTAAATTTTTAATTACAAAATTTGAAATGCTTTCCTCTATACATTTAATTAAACAAGTTATACGTCATTAAAAAGTAATTAAAATTACTTTACACTATCAGAAAATATAAAATTTAATAATGACACTTAAAAAAAATGCTAACTTTTAATCAATTCACTTTATAAATAAACCTTAAATGGTCAGAATCAAAAGAAATCAAATACAAATGTAATCTCGAACCAAATATTATTAGTGTTTGTATATATACAAGAATTATATTTGCTAAACAAAATACATAAAATTGATTTTGACTAGACAACATTCATGGTACTTCCAGTGAGTGTTTACTTAGCAAGTTGTGATATATGTATGACATAGTTACTAGTGAAATACTCCTACTTATACAAACATAAGACTCCAAATGGGTAATCATAAAAGCATCTTCTCCAAAAAAAAAAAAAAAAAAAATATTTCTTTTTTCTCCTCTCCTGTTGCCTCTGACGAGCTCTTATCACTCAGACTCTTGTCTCTATGTATGTATATTTCATCATCAATCTCTGTCATCAAGAGCATGAAGCTCATTATGTTCAAGTTTCTTTACAATAATAAGATAATAAACAGCTATGGATGCTTAAAGAGTTTTCTTCATAAACTGACTTACATATGGATCCTTTTATTATTTCATAATATCCTTATACGGTCTTTTACCCTAGGTTGTTTTTTTTTTTTGTATTGTAATACTTCCCATGAGAGTAACAAAAAACAAATGCTTAAACGGTATAGTGTTCATGCAAAAAATACATGCTATAGGTAGATAATATGTTAGTTTGTATATATTTATTTATGTTAAATTACTAGATTAAAGAAGGCTAACGTGGCACTTGTGCATAACAATGTACTTATAAGTAATTACTTGCAATAAAAATCACTTTTATACTATTGTCGTTTACATAATTAAATGAACTACAAACCCAATGGCTAAACTCCCACACAACAAATCCCCCTCCCCCACCCTCAAAATAATTATCATACTATTTAATAGGTCAACATTATGACTTTTGAGTAAAATTATTATTTTAGAAATCCACAGTTTGAAGCATTTCTGTCCAATCAAGAATTAGGATAGATATTTGTTGATATTTGTTGGACATTTTTTTACAGAATCTTTTATTTTCATTATTAAGCTATAAAGGTGTAAAGTATTAGGCTCAGTTAGATTGTACTTCAGTAAGCTAGGCCTAATTCTTTTTTGTTGTTGTTGTCGGTAAGTAACTACTAGAAATAATAAATTTCGAAAATAAGCGTTCGAAATTAAATACTTATTAAATATTGTTTAAAATATAAGTGTTTACTCTTTTATGAATCTACTTTATTCCATTTCCTGATTTTGTCCCCTTTTATTCCTGAATGTGAAAGGCAATTAAGTTAAATAAAACAACACATTTTAAGATATAAAATGGTGTTTTGTCCATAATATAGACCCAAACATTTTCTAGCAGGAAAAACTTAATTTAATTGGCATAAGTTAAAAAATTTTAAATTTAAATCTTTATTTAACACTTATTAGGCTGCTAAATTGTTAAAAAGCATGAGATAAGCTAAATAATGTGACATGCAAAAAAAAAACAGCATCAAAATAGCACAAAGCAAAAACTACCCCGTAAAATGTTTTTATCTAAATATTAAAGTAATTTTGATTAATTTTCAATTCATTCATAATATGATGGTTGTTGTTATAAGTAGATGCTTGTTGCTTGATTGTCCTTGAACATTAAATTAATAAAACTCTATTTACGTATATATCTTCAGAGAGGGAAAATGAAAGGAAAAACATTTCTAATAAAAAAATTGAATTAAATCTTAATGCGATTAAGGTAACGTGGAAAGAAGATAGACATTTTTCAATTTAATTATTGTAAATTCATAAACACATTTGAAAATTCTTCTGAGAAGTCGTATGCATGTATCCTTGATTGCACATCAAAGGAAATCAAGTTGTATGGAATTAAAAAAAAAAAGTTGTACATGTACACATAAGGATAATACCAATATTTTCATAGTGCTCCTGGCACCAAAATTGTTAGTGGTATTTCGATACTATTCTGACTTCAATATATATAGCGAAAATGTCGTTAAAGGCAATTCATATACAGTTTTAAGGGCGTAATTTCTTTTTTTAAGGGCTCCCTCCCCTATGTTATTTTTTTAGAAATCTGATGAATTTGTTTTACATTTCATAAAACACAATTTTCTTCTTGTTACTTTTTTTTTGTTAATCATTTGCAGACTAATATTTTTATGATATACTCGCAATGCAAGTTATGGTTCCAATACATCTTTTAGCTGGTATAATACCATTTGATGAATCTAGTACCGGGGTACCAAACAACACAAAGTATGTAGCATACATTATAAAAAATTAATTCCTGCAAAATATATATTTATTTATATACTTAAAAGAAATTGGTTTTGTTGAATCCAATATATTTATAACAATATAAGTAAAACAATGAATATATCCTTTTATAAATGAAATCTTAAATACTATAACAATACTTATATACATATATATATATATATATATATATATATATATATATATATATAAGTTTATAGCTAAAGGCAATATTTTGGTCTTTTATAACTTCAAAAAACAACATTTAAAAGTTTTACATACATAGCTATACCTATGTATAGTAATACTCCGTTGAATTCGGAATTCATAGATATATTTATTGTACAGAATTCAATTCATTGTCCTAATAATAAAATTTTCAATTTATATGAAAAATGACAATAAAATGTTAGTTTGTAGCATTTCCATTCTGGAACAATCTGGTATACTCACGGAACTAGCTACCCAGACTGTTTGGTGGCAATTGTTGTACACATATTGTATATTGAAATACCTCCAAAAGTTACATTTTTAAATATATTTTCCCCATTTATTCAATATCAGATACAATTTTTATTGTTTCCTCAACCTCAACTGACGAACATTAGCGGATTGCGATAAACCAGCCAACATTCAGAACACCTTTAAGGTGTATGGAAGTTTGATACAATTATTATTAGAAATCTGTATTTTTTTTTTCAAAGATTTTGTAATTTAATTTTTTTCTGTATATACTAAACGAGCAACAAAAAAAAATCAGAAATCCACATGAAATTAAACTAATTTTGCTCAGAAATGTGGTCATGATTCATACAAATACAACCATACAATCCAGATAAAAATCAACGTCATTAAAGGTAAAGAAATCATTTTTTAAAGTTTTTCTTCAAGGATGAATAGCACCTTGTTTTTTCGTTTTTGTTTTGTAAGAGCCGAAGGGCTTATTCAAAAATAAAATCCTTCATTTTCAAAAAAGCTTATGTATCTATGTACTTATGATAATTATTTTGAAGTTTTGTGGCGTATCAAAGTACCGTAGTGTACCATGAAGATAAGTGTTCATAGTAAATTTTACGTATCTATATTGTAACATTTCAGGTTATAGCCGAAATTTCTACGTAGTATATAAGTATTAATCTGAGTTTACATACACTTAATGTTATTTTTCCTCTAACCAAAGGAGCCTTTATGTCTCCATTGGACATTTCATAGTACCTATGGCATGGGTAATTTTGTATAATTGGAAATAGCTTCTTATAATATTTTTTAGAACTTCAGCATCTCAGTGTATATGTAGGATGGACCAATACATATTATAAACTATATATATCAATGTATATAAATTCTAGATCAAAGACATTTATTATAGATCAAAGGACTTGCTTGTCTCTCTTTCTCTTTCGTTATCTTGATACTTTTTGTCCTTTTTCCTCCTTTTTGACATGGCATATCTGTCAAATATGTTTAGAAATTCATTTTAAACAAACAACAAAAGAGAGAAAAAAAGAAAGAAGACTTTTTATATTTTTCATTTTATGTGCAGATGAAGTTGACAAATTTAAACTTAAATTAACAGTATAACTACATACTACTTTATATGTTGATAATGATAAAAGTTAATAGAGTTTCCAAGTCGTTTATTTAGAAGAGTAAATGGAATTCTCAATAACTCACTCCTCCTTCTACTCATATGTATGTATATACTATCTTAAAGACCCTAATTAGATTGGAAACATAGAGAAGGGGGTGTTCATATATGTACGTATATTGGAAACTGCTATTAATGTACATATGAAGTGTCTTCAATAGAGTACATAAGCATGTCCCTGCAAAGAAAATGAAGTGAGGTTATTAATTATCTAACTCTATTTATAATGAAAAATCATTCATATGTCGCTAGCACTCCACAACAGGGAATGATTAAAAATTAATTGAAAGTTAATGAACTCCGTTCCCTATTAAAAGTGCTACATAATTACTTTTTCTACATGTGTGCATGTCTTTGTCAGAATAAAATAGAATGCTGACGTAGAATACAAATGGTTTTGTACCTCTGAGTAGATGTATTTCTATCTATCTATGTAGGTACATACAATAAATATATATTTTTCATTTCTTCTTTTACGGAAACTTTTTATGGTAGATTTAGTCTGATAATTTTCGACATTGATCTAAATTTAAGGCATTTAATTTAAGGGGGGTAACTTATGGCCCTTTAGCCCTCACTTTTTGAAATAGTTGCTTGATTATACCTAATGTCATTATAATACGCATCGTCATTTTTACTATGAATAGACTCCAGTATCCTTGCAGGTTACTATTGTTGTGGTCAAGACCACATCACCCGAGAAAAGTATTGTACTTGTATTTTTGGAGAAAAATAAATTTTTAATTTTCTTGCTTTGGTCTTGAAATAAAGACAAAGACTTTGAAGGAGTTGAGATCAAGATCTTCAAAAATTGGTTTCGAGATCAAGACCCATCATGAGAACAAACATTGCAAAAGGCTGAGATAAAAAAAGGTGACTTCAATCAATGGAACACAAGGAAAAGGAATACATTTTATGAACTTATCAACCCGATTTACTGGAAAAGTTCAAGTTATCCCTCATATTTATACAAAATATCTAAATTGTCGTCTATTTGTTATTTAATCATTGATTTGTAATGGATGGAAATTGGCAAAATCATTGTTCTCAACTTTGAAAATTCCAAGTGTTTGCAACCCTATTCAAGTATACATATTATACCTATACCAGTGGTTCTTAATATTGTTGGAGGCACTGAACCCCATAAGTTCCATACATGCATTCATCGAACCCTTTGTAGTTGGAAAATTAAAATGTGTTTTTTATGGCCAAATAGAGTGTGACGTCTCACTTCACACGAATGGGGTGAATCAAACTCCTGAATTTGACTCACCGAACCCAGGTTAAGAACCACTGACCCATGTATACAATGGACGTGCGGTGAGTCTTTGAAATGGGGAGACTCAATTTTTTTTCTTTTGATATTAACCAATTAAACATTTTATTTAGTTCATAATATAAGTTTGCATATAAATCTAGGTCAATATTTTATTATTTTGACTCTACTCTATTAAAAAATTTCAAATTGTAAAAAATTAATTTATTTTCTAGTGCCTGTGTTGTATATAAATTGTAAGTATATATAATATTTAGTTATTTATTTCAATACACCTCTTTAAAATATAAATATTTGTATCTACCTTTTTGAAGATAAATTATATCACATACATAAAAAATCAATCCGCCTTTCCTTTTGCAAAGAAATATCTGAGACTATTATAAAATTCCTTTGTATTCTTTCCGAGTTTAGTTAATCTTACATTCTCAATTGAAGTAGTTACAAGTTGTTGTTACATATACAATTACATGTAAATATTTGAAATATTTAAAGAATCGGGAATGATCTTTCCATAGATGCTGTCGTAGCTGGAAATGTTTCAACCAATTCAAGTAGTTTTTATTTAGCATTTGGTACAATTTTGAGTAGTCATTGGTGCAAGTTGCTTAAATTAAAAAATGTTTAGAATGATGGAGGTCGTCTTAGACTTACTTCTTTGCTCTGCTCACACAGACAAATGTTAACATGGGCGGAGCCAAGATACCATTATACATGTAATGTTTGTATGAATGTAAATAGTGCTGCAAATATGTTTTAACACATCTATTAGAGTGTAAGCGAATACTCGATGAGGCAGAGATCGTCAGTCAGTCATCAATCATCAACATTATTCACTTTGTTTTTATACTCTAACTAGAAAATGTTAGTATTATATAGTCAATATATAATAGCAACCAAAATTGTTATTCGAAAGATTTCTATGATATTTATGATTCGATATGAAATTATATCAACGAATCTTTATTTATAAAAATACTTATTAACTTAAGGGTAAGATAACAGGGGAGGCAGTGTTTCCCCTGACTGCACGTTCTTGATGTGTATGTATATACACTATTTATTCTTTCAAAGGCGTTTTCAGGAGCCTCATTTTTGGTTTAAAGAAATAAATGTGTAGTTTTGAGTGAGGTGCTATTACATTGAAGCAAAGCCAGTCTAAATAATGTCTTAATAGTAAGGTCACATCAAATAAAAACTCAACATGTAATAAATTCATTTAAATTTAACGGTAAAAATTAGCTACTTCTTCTTTGATGGATGTAAATCCCCTTCTTTTCTTGGATCAACTTTTTTTTACATAGTCACATGATTCGATATTTATCAAGTATTTCATGACAGTTACTATATAATTTTCTATCACAGCAATAGATTAGTCACTTTTCTTCTTTTCCTTTTATTTTTTTAACTACGTAGAATGAACGAAAAGTTGATAAAAGTATGTAAAATTATACAACATTAATTTAAATAATATAAGATCAAAAATTTCACGAAATATTTTACTATTTTTCATCTACTCTTTACTAACAAGTATTTTGACTACATTCAATTTCCAGGATATCAAGTATTTTTTATATAACAAATTATATTGAAGAATCTTAACCCAAGAACCACATGCATTATAAATTTACTCTTATCTATTGAAATTTTAAAAAGTGTAAACTATTCATATTCAATTACTCCAAACAAATTTTCAAAATTATTCATTGAGTTTTTGACTACATTCAATTTAAACTGAGAACTCAAAGAGCTAGAGTTGCAAGAATACCTTTTGATTTTTAAGGAGTGAATGAAATAAAGAACTTTTTTGAAGGAAAAGTTGAGATTTATACAGATAAGATCCTTTTTACATATGCATGACTATGTTATGTCCATTCCAAAGATTATATATTGGGTTTGCGTACTTATTTATGCTTGAAAATTCAATGACTTTTTTTCTTTTCTTTCTAGGATATTCCAGCATCTTCCATAATATCTATACACAAAATATGATAATATCTTGCCATTCTTTGAAAGTTTTATTTTTAGCTAAAACTTCTCTATACGCATTTTTTTTTTTTTTTTTGGGGGGGGGGGGGAGATATTAAAGATATCTAATTAGTACTAATTTTTTATTGTCAATTATGCACTACTTTACTCCAACTATAATCATACTAAAAATTAAAGGGGTTATGAGTGCATTTTGACTATCAAATTCCCCCCCCCCCCAAAAAAAAAAAAAATAAATAAATAAATAAATCACGTATTAGTTTTTTTTTTGCATAATTATATTGTCAGAATAATAAAATGTTCCATAGATTTAGTTCAGTATATTTATTTCTAGCAATTTTAAACTCTCCGATTTATTATTTAAATTATAACTATGGGTTTAAAATTAAAGGTCAAATTTATAACAAACCCCAAATTCATCAATTATTCTTGGTGGGAATGATGGTATTCTATCGTCAGAATCTTGAGGCAATGTTTCAAGAAATTGGACAAACATACTACGTGATCCATCAAAAATTATTTGGGCGATAAAATATTTATAAATCTATTCCCTAGATCAGTGTTTCTCAACAGGTAGTTCGTGGAGAACTGGTCAAACATGTAAATAATTATTTTTAATTGATATCCCTGATTCAATAATGAAAGTAATTCTCAAACTCAATTACAGATAACGAATGAAAAGTATAATAATTAATTAATTGAAGGCTTTTACTATTTAAAAACACACTAAATGCAATTTATATTCGAATACTATCGATAGATGTTAAATTCTAGATTTCAGGACCTACTGAAAATAGGTCGATCTTTAAGTGTGAAACTATTTACATTTCATTGGCTGGAGGACAATCAATATGAATAAAAATACCATGGAAAAATGTTAATATTGTGATCAGTTGAGAACCATTGTCTCTGATAACGAATACATAGACTCGCTTGTTTATTAAAATATTTTTTATGAAACTCGAATACAACACTTTCAAGTTTGCTAAAAGAGAATTTGGATAGACGGCAATCAATGGTATGTACACATTGCTCGCTTAATGAATTTCTTTAAAAATGATCTACAAATCCATGCAATAATATGAAAAATGATTCCTTGTTTTTTATTCACATCCAAGTTCTATTATCGATTACATATAATTTTTATGTTCTTACAAATATGGAATAAAACATTATTTATAAAACCCTTTACATGTATGTACATACATACATATTTATTTTTGAAGAAACTGTTCTATAGAGTTGAAATTTATTAATCTCCTCACAGATCTTATAACATGAAAAGGTGTAGTTTTATTTTATCATAGATAACTTTGTCGAATAGAATGTAAGAGATTGTTTCTTAAAAATAGTTTTTTATGAATAATATGTTTCTTTGCTTGGAACTAAATTTTTATTTTTCTCCCATTCGTCAGTACAGCAGTGTTATTTTTGTTCATTCAGTAATCATTTTAAAACCGCAACTATTCACATTTCAACTTCTATTGTAAAAAATATTTTATTTTTTTATATTTTTTAACAAAAATGAATAAAGAGTGTTATATAATGTATCAGTTCTTCTCAAACATTTTAAATAGCACCCCTCTTAAATAGTATTGGATCCTAGAATAAAATCTTTCTACAAAAAAAAAAACCGAGTATCTTAAAATAAAAAAAGTACTTAATAAATTATAAGAAAAAGCACAAAATTTTCCTCACTCAAAAAAGTAAGATTGAATCGTGTTTAAAAAGTAATTCATAGGGATGTAAAGAAAGAGCTCCTCCCGGTGTGCTTCGTTCACTCCAAAATTGTGCCAACTGCAGTATTTATCTTTGAAGTTGTCACCATTCTCCCTCAATTATATTAAATAGATAAATTTTGACATTATAGATGAGTTTAATATGTCAAAATCAAAAAATACAAAAATACAAATTTTATGGGGAAATGAATTCTTTCTCCATTTTTGCAAGGATGTGCTCAAATGGACCAAATAGAACTGCTTTGGGATATAACATCAAGATAATTAAATAGCAGCTTCTTTATTATTCCTCTCTTATTATTTAAGAATTGAATATCATCATCTGATGTACATTTTCTGAGTGCATCATAATTATTATGATCCCATCTCAGGTGTGGTTTTTACGCTCATCGGGAATGTCTCTTTTTCACATCTCCAATAACTCATGATCAAATGCGTAGGACAATTTTAATTTCAGAATCAAATTTAACATTTCATAACTGTACCAAGAATGAGCATTACATAAAAAAAATACCTAAGAGGAAATATTGGAGCATAGTTTAGGGGTAATAAAGGTGAATTATTGAGGAAGGTCTTCTCCGTTGTTGAGTGAGTAAAATATAAAATAATAAATCATTACCTTTTTTGAGGAAGGCCATAGTTTACATATATTGATGTCAATTCCAAAAGTTGAAACCTAAATTATTTTTATTTATATGAGTATTCCAAATATAAATCTGTAAAATATATACTTTCTCCCGTGAGCGGACATTGGGCCGAAAAATGCACTTATTTCTACTGGAATCTTAAATATCAATTCAAAAAAAAAAAAGGGGGGGGGGGAGGATCGGCCTATAAATCAATTAACCGTTTTTTAACTCCCACATAATCGTTATTTATTAAATATATGTACGTATAATATATTCCTCAAAAGTCACATGCTCATGTTTGACATCTTAATAATATAAATAATATTTTTCGGGGAATTGTTCTACAACCTTCTCTAAACCTCTGATGGATAATGTTGGGTTAAAAAAATACGATTTACTACTTTAAGATATGTATATGACAAAATAAACTCTAATAGGCTTTTTTGATTACATTCTCAATTATTCGGGTGATACAATACATTACAAAAATATATGTACATATATTAATGCAAATTAAAAATTAATAATCAACTCACTTTATTATTAGATTATCGAAACTTGATTTCCCTACATACATTATAAAGAGTGTTTTTACGTGACGTTGTCATTGTGGAAGTCAAATTTACATTTACATAGAGTAGTCAATAAATTATAAATTAACCATTGCATGTACGAGAATCAGATATTTACTGGTCCCTAATCCATGTATGTATATGAAGCAATATTAATTATATAAGTTTATCCATTTGATATGCGATGTTTAGTATCTAGTTTTTAATTTGATTTGATTCAAATATTTTCTCTATGGGATCAAGTTGTATTCAATACAAACTGTGTTTAATCTTTTTTCACTTTTGAAGCCATTTGATGAAATTTCAAGGAAATTTCTACACTTAACAAATAATCTATCAATTACATATATGCCATCAACATGGCGTCGCTTTGATGTAAGACGCTTCAAGTATAGGAGAAATTAAATAATTTCAAAGATACATGGTATGTATATATTTCATACTATTTAACATTCATTATATTTTTTAGTTTAATGGAGCCTAGCATCTTTGGTCATACTCACTATTACACCCGAACATAATACTAAATGACAATTCTTATAATCTCTTTTCTTTTCTTTTCTTTTTCATTCCTTTTCTTCCTTTAAGCTCCTTATTTTCTTTTTCTTTTCAAAAAAGAAAATAACTTTTATACGAACTCTAAAAACAAATCGAAGGCTCTTATACATATGAGATAAGAGGAGACTTTTACCAAGAAGTAGAAGAAACATTTATATTCATAATTTTATTATGTATTAAAAATGCCTTTTTAAATACAATCTATACATAAATCAGTTCAAAGATGCTTTATCATCTTCAAGTGACAAGACTTACATACAAGAAAAAAGAAAATTTTGCAACCGAATGTTTGCAAAAGATTTTAAAACTGAAACAACTTCTATGATAAAAAAAAAAGGTATTAGATTTGAAAAAATAATCAATTTGGATATGCAATGTATTTCTCGAACCAAAGGAGGGAAGGGAAAACTTACTTACTCAAACTTTTTTTTTATGTCTTCTATATATGACTTTTCTTTTTTGTCATAACTAACTAACTTACATACATATATGATGTTTGGGGATTGAGAATCTTCAAGCAAGAGTAAGTTATTTTCTAAAATAAATATATCTTCACTTATACAGTTAATGCATGAGCAACTATCAATCATCTGTTTACATAACTACATTGATTATTCGTTATTTGCTCATAAAAAAAGTATTGATTGAAATTGATATAGGGGCACATGAAGGAAATAAATACTGTACATTCATGAGTGGATGATGGTCAGAGTAGTTAAATACATTTATTGTACAAATTATTCGAAAATGTAGTTATATACATACATTGTAAAAAAAAATAATTAAATATGCACAACCGGCTGATAGGCTCTTGTTATTGAATATAAGGAATTCACTTTACTTGAGCTTCTGTTCAATTGTATTCCTATTCGATTATATATCGATTATAAGTGCATCCAGTTTTTTAAGATGCATAATATCTTTATTGTGTTTCAAGTATTTTTTTAAAAAAGGATAAGAAATAGAACGTTCCACAACAAATTTCATCATTAAAAGAATCACTGTGGGCATTTAATGCGCCATAAAGTAAGTATTAATTAGAAATTATATTCAAAAAAATTAGAAATGACATCCATGATATTATATAATATGTATTGAACTTGTAAAGAATGTCAATCATTGCACTGCTTCTATCACAAGGTTATTAAATTCAGCATTAGAAATGCTTCAACTTATTTTTAGATGACAATTTGTATAATCTACTTATATATACATGTTACAACTTGTACAAAATCCCAAGTGGCATACAACTTAATATGTAGATTTGAACTTTTGTTGTTTAGTTAACTAGAACTTTGCATAAATAACAAACTATATATATTTTTTTTAAATATTTTAAAAAGAAATCATGAGTAGGTTTGAATCTTTTTTGTACCAACTAGCCTTAAAACAGTGTGCTGCAAGCCACCGCTTTAATAAAACATCAAACAATCCTCCAGCAATCTCATAAGATCTTGTGGAGGCTATTTTACTTAACCCAACTCCCCTAAATTGATCATTTCCTAGAGCTTTTGACATCATAGACAACCTTAGATGTGGCTCCCTAATCCTTCAAATCGTCTTTTTGCCTCAAAATTAGCATACAGCGACATCTGGAAACCTCAGAGGCCGACAGAGGTTTACTGATTTAATCTAACATAGAGTATAAATGAAGCAACACGCTCAAAGTTTTTTATGTAATTTTTTTGAGTTCCTCGTTTTCAAAAAGATCCGATCATCAAAAATAAGTATATAACGCATATTTTGCCTATATGAATAGATACATAAATGTGGAGATCAAAGAGCCTTTAATTTTATCTTTCAATGATTTAAAAAATGATGGCATGGAAATGGATTAATCTGAAACAAATAAGTTCTTGCTCCAAGGAGAATCCTTATATCAGTATCGCCCATATGAAAAGGTCTACATACTCTATACAATATCAAATATTAAAAAAAATGGAACTATTCTTAGTATTTTAATGTAAAAAAAAATCATAAAAAACATATGAGAAGTCTTGAGGCAATGTACATATGATGTGTGTATGTAAGTCATAGCCTTCATTATGTATTTTTGAAGTCTTCACTCTGCTATTGTATGTAAAACTTTATTTGGAGGAAGTAAGTTATATGTTTTATTAAATTTAGGATTTGTTAAGGGTCTTACAGCATTTCTCTTCGTTGTTGAGCATATGTAAAATATAGCAGTTTATTCAAGTACTTACAAACACAGCTATTACATATAATAACATAAAAGAGATGAGTTATTCAATTATGAACTGAGCCAAAGCTTATAAAAAGAGTTGCAATAATAATAATGTGTTAACTTCCTTTGTCTTTTTATTTATGATTATTATTCGTTAATGAAGTTTGTGACGATGATAATAAAATGACCAACATTTATGTACTATAATAAATACTTTTACTATGGGCAAAAAATATTTATTTAATCATTAAAATTCATTTCATCCCCCCCCTCAAAATAGTCCCCACTCCCACCCATGTGCCAACGTTTTTTCAAAGCAGTTACAAAACTGTTATTAAGTCTATAATTAAAAAACAATAACTACTATTGAATTTAAAATGGGATTGGTCAGTTTTCTTGAGTAATAGATTATCTTTCTCAAGAAGTAAACTATTCTCAACTTTTTTTAAAAGAATACAGTCTGGAATGTTCATTTAAACTTAATTGATTTCAACAGCATTTCTCACAGTTGTATTTTAGTCATCATCTTTTAGACATTTAAAAAAACTAAAATGTTGATTTTAGCTCTTCACAAAAGGACCCGTATCTCAAACACTAATGAATATTTTGACGTGTAATTTTGCACAAATGTTAGTAATAGTAGTATCAACTTAAAACAAAAGTATTTATCCCAATTGGAATCCCAAAAAAATTAAATTCAAATTTCCCGGTATTTTGTGCTCATAGTAGTATACATGTCCAAAAAAAACCCACTTTTTTTATTACGTTATTCTATCACACTTTTTTGCCTATGCTTTTGGATATGCAGAGTAAGAATATTAATTTTATTTTGCCTGATGGGTTTTAATGTTTTTCATAGTTTGTAGCTACAAATAATTGTTGAATGGCATGATAATGGTATAATTCGACAATACCATTAAAATTTGAGCTCCTTTGAATAATATATTTCTATGATTCTATCCCGAAAAACAAAAATTGAAAGATATACCTATGTATATATATAGGAAAAAACGCATTGTAGTGCATCCCTTACGCTGTATTTTTCATTTTTTTTGTGTCTTAAAAATTATTTCTTCTTTTATGAAACTACTAAGTAGGGTTTCCAAAACCATTAAAACAAAAAAAAATTTTTTTTTGATATCCAAAAGTAGGGGAAAATGTGTGGAAACAGAAAAATATAAAAAAAGTGGATTTTTTTGGAGAGGTATAACTCCATGTGGATAAATTTTTTTGTAATCAAACATGCCGGAAAACAATTCAATCATGACATTAAATTGTATATATAGAAACATTCATATATTTTCAATGGAATCAAATCCATTGGATTGATTTGTTAGAAAAGTAAAAAAAAAAAAAAAGGTTGTAAAATAAAGGAAGCCTTTGATTTTAAAAGAAGCACTTAAAATTCCCAACAGAATAATGAATAATAGAGTACATTAGCACTTAAGGTAATAATAAAATACATGTACATAGACATATAAATATAACAACATTATACTGAAATATTTATGCTTTCAATATGTTTCCTGTTTGTTTGTATATTGAATCAGCAACAGCAGTTTGCAATTAATGAATCTTTTTTTTTTCTTGTATTAATTTTCAATGAGAAGGCTCTTTAAAAAATGTAAAAGAAGAAGAGATCCCTTGTGGCTGAATATACGTACTTATCTATCTATTTAGATATATATATATATACGTTGTGTCTTCATAGACAGTCTGCCTTTAATTTAATGAAAAGCATGTAGGAATGTAGAGTCCTCCTTTCATGTTTTCAATATTATATTATGTACATATGTAGATACAGAGACTTTCATATTCAAGAGAAATTAGATATATGCACATAAAATATCCAAATATCTTACTGAACATTACTCGGTTTGCCCGAAAAATATTATTTGAAAACTCGAAATAATCGAGCGATATATGTAATTAATCCCATCTCCAGTTGTTGTTTTTTTCTTTCATCATTTTTGTTCGTAATTCTTTATAAATATAGAAAACATATCATAATATATCTTCACATGCTTTTTATTTAAAAAGTGACTGAGAAGAAAGAATACAAAACAGTTCAAAAGAAAATAAGTTTAGTTGATATTTTTTGTTATACTCTACTTTGTAATTGATCACGATTGGTGCCAATACCGTACGTAGATTTAATGTAGATCTGAACAATTCGATTTCATTTCTGGAATATTCTAACAGCATCTTCATTAGGATTATTTGTTTAAGTTTGGGATTTAATATGCTATTATTATAATTTCAAAAAAGAAGAAATAGAATTGGTAGCAGTGTTTCCGTTAGCCGAAATATACCAGTAAAATTTACGGTAAATTCTGCTGATGTCCAGTATTTTCGAGCGAAAATATCCCTTTAAGCACAAATTGTATTAAAATAAGCCATTTTTACGTGTCATTTCAGCCTATTAACCCATTAGAGGGGATAGGTTAATATATTAACCTATTGCTGCAGATTTCAATGCAGCAAAAATGCATAGAAAGTAAGCTAATACGATCAGTAAGAAACATTATACTCTACATTGATATGCCTTGATATCATTTTTATATAGCCTGCATATCACTTCATTATCAATTTTCGATACTGAATTCAGATAATATGTGAGCGAAATTTAAAATTTTTGTCCGGTGAATTTAGGACCTTCCGGTCACGTTGTCCGGACCCTGATTGGTAGTGATACGACTGAGATGTTAATAAGTATAAAATGTCAACTTAAATTAATTTAATGAATGATTTGTTGTGATTTGAAATAATTTTCCACAATGCAGATAAATATTTTCTAGAATGACATGCATTATTTGATTAACAACTGACTGCCTTAATGAGGTAGTTAAACTGACTTAATAGTTGAAATTAGATATTATCAATTCAATGAGAAAATAAATTTTTACTTGCCTGATGAATTTACTCAAACTCGACTCGACTCAACATTAAACTATCGATCAAAGTCGATAGTTTTAACTCGCTCAAACACTAATATCTACATTAGGGTGGAAAAAAAAAAAGAACTCTCATGGATAAAAAAAATGTGTTTATTATAAAATAGGATGACAAGTTTAAGTTGCCTTAAAAAATATTGATTGGTATCGAGAAGATTGAAGCCTTCAGAATATTGATTTCAGATCTATCAATTTGATTGCCTAAATGACAGTTGTACCTAAGTCAAAAGAATGGTTTTACAATTTCTAATACCTTATTTAAAGTAATTGTACTTTAGCGTTTCAAAAGGCCCCATGATCCAGTTAGAAAAAGCTATACAAGTTGCTGGTTTGGGTCTGATTAATGAGTTAAACTTCAACATTTTCTTTTTAGCTATTTTGTGAGTACAGAACGTACATTTGAAGGTTTCATTCACATCATTCAATCGTACTCTTGACGTTTCAGGTTAAATAAAATGTGTCAAACTGTCTAACTTGCTTTAGATTCATTCCATGCTTTGATGGAATAACATACCTTACTTCTGGTGCTATGGGCTTTAGACTTATTATTTTGTGGGAGTATCTATATATTAATTTAAAAAAACACTATTAGATAAAGAAAATAAAAATTTAATAAGCTATTTACCATAGTTTATATTTTTAGAAATCTAGAAATATCCTTCATTACAACTTAAAAACAAAACAAAACTGGTCGACAGAGTGGCATCTAAAGGTAATTGATAATAATTAAGTAATTGACTTGAACCTGATACACTCAAACAAAATTTAAGACCTTATGATTCCTTTTAGGAATTAAATATTAATAAAGTTTGATTCTTGTTTTTGTTCGTTCTTATAAAATAAAACATTTCATAAATATCTAAATAAAAAAGTCTCAGGACAGGATGTAAAAAGGGGGAAATGAGGACACTTGGTCTTTTTACATAAACATAATATTTTTATTTTTATTGGTTTTTAGGCCTCAACGTAAAGCATTTCATACCTGAATTCTTCCGATTCGATGAAAATTCGTGGAAGGGCATGTCACCGAAAAATAATATGCGGAGATATATATGATTAAAATGTTAGACATGGGAGTGTGACTTGTGATGAATATATGTACTACAGAGCCATTGACACCAGGAGGTACAAGCGGGACATAATCCCTCAAATTTCTTAGGCTTTTTAAGTTTAAGTAAATTTGATGTTAAGAGTTTGTTTCATCATACTAGTTTTTTAGGAAATTAAATGCTACTCCTTCTAAGAGGAAAATATCATTTTAGATAATCTAGGGGGTTATTTTATAATTTTTTCGAAACTGTCGAAACCAACCATGGTTTATGCTCCTCAGATTATATATATGTCCCCTGCCCACTCGATATCAAAGACCTTGTATATGACCTTGTATTATATATTTCTATACATATTGTATTTTGGATCCGAAAATGACATTCACTTTAGACATTCACTTTTCTTCTCCCACCTAACCACGGATCAAAATTACATAAACAACAACACGATTTAAACAGCATGCTACCGTGTAGTAATGAGTATTAATATTAATATGTAATTAAAATATTACTTTACAAAAGAACACTCATTAATTTAGTTTTATAACAATATAACCATAAGATCAATAATTGCTCTCTAATAAATAAATAACCATATTAAAGGCAATATAATTTTAAATTGCTTTAAAAAAACTCTAAATAATATGTTTTTATTTGTTTTTGGCGAAATGTCCACCAGTGGGTTTTTTTTCAAGTTGAAAGTTCAAAATAAAAAATATTGCATTTTTGAATCTGATATTTATAATAAAAATATTATAACTACAATACAAAGGACAGAGTTAAATATAAAATTATACTTAGCATTTTATTACACAATGACTTTCTTGAACTCCTTGCTTTTCCCTCTTCTTCATGAATATATATATATATAAGTATCCACATATTGTGTGTGGACTAATGCTTGATTACATTAAGTACATACTTATAAACGTTAATTTATAAAATATAACCATTAAAAGTTAAGTTGGACCAACTATATACGTTTGTATGTATGTATGTATGTAGATAAACCAATTTTTACTATTTTTTTCCAAACCATAAATTACAATTTTATATCCATTAAAGGAAGTAAGAAGAATAAAATAAAAAAAATACAGAGAAAGGGGAGGGAAAGGAAAAAGCCAAGATGGAAATAATTTGGAGAGAAATAAGTACGATCCATATATATCATAGGATACGACCTTTGAAAAAAAAAACCCTCCATGCATTAGTCTCATAAATTTATTGAAACAAAAAAAAAAGGTCTTTATTAAACAATATTATAGTTATTATTTTGTATATGTAACCACAAAGAATATTTATAGAGTTTTCCATTTGCTAACAATATTTTACTTGAAGTCGTATATATGTATAGTACAAAAAATTTCGATTTAAATCTTTTGCTAACAAAACAATTCTTCGTCATTGTTTATTTATTAATGTGGAGAGTTCTGTAAATTTCTGTTTAAAAATTATTAGATAATTATGTAGAGAGAAGGATATTTATCGCATTGTATGTATATAGAGTTGTTAATTAACTATAAGTTAAAAGCCTAGTTAAAGGTTAAAACTATTGAATTATTACTATAAAAATATGCAGATTAATTTTCTCAAGTTTTATTTACCTAATTTTGTTAAAAATTAAAAAAAATATTGGTAACGTTAGGTTGCGTTATATAAAGTCAATATAATACTCCGAAAAGAAATTTAATGGATTAACTAATTATAATAATAAATAAGTAATCAATTACAATTAGGAAGGGCAATATGTACTACTTGGTGGGATTATAAAATTATTCTGTTCTTTCTGATTCCGAATATAAAGGAACAAAACTTAATTTTATTTAATTCCGGAATATCTATATAATAAATCCTCAAGTTTGTCTGTGTGTCCGTAACCCCTCGTATCTCCAGAACCCCTAACCCTATGGTCATGAAATTTTGTATGCGTAATCTACACGTCATATGAAAGATTTCTACGGAAAAAAATTTCGAGAAATCGAAAAAAAAAATTTCGCGATTTTTTTTTTTCAAAATTTTTCAAAAATTTTTGCCGCTCCAAATTTTTTGGTGGAAAAATTTTCGGCCTTTCAATTTTTCTTTAGGATTTTTTTTTCGCGATTTTATGATACGCTATTACCGTGTAAAGAATGTAAAGAAGGAAAGACGAAAGTTTACGTACCGGACATCAGTGAACCCGCCGGAGGCCTCGCCAAAGGCGCCGTCAATGGCGAGTTGTTGTAATTTTATATTTTACAGCAGCAGATATAACTATTATTATCCTGAATGGGTAGTCCAAAATTCGAATTCATTTACTTATGATGTAAATTAGATCATGAATTTGATTAGTTCATTGGAATAGATTATTTATATAAGTATTTTGTAAACAAGCGCTATAGATCGAAATTTCTTGTATGTAAGTTCACCTACCTATATGATACAACATTATAAGCGATTGGAAAACCCTATATGATCATTAGAATATAAGTCAGCAGAAAGAAAAAAGAAAATTATTCTCATTTTTGATGACTTATGAGAAATTACTTAGTGTGTTGGGTTCATCAGCTGTGTAAACACATTATATTTACCCGAATAAAAAAATATGGATTAGATATTGTTTTCTAAGAAAATTATACCTTCTTAAAAAAAGATCAAATGAAATGGATTTCTTTTGATGTTTCTGTGAAGAAGCAAAAAAAAATAGAAGAAGTTTATCATAGAGCTTACTTGGATATTATATATATTTATGTATACCTATTATAATATGGTTTATGTAACTATATTGAAGAAAAAAACCCTCTCCAAGCAATCATGGTTAGTCTAAATTGATGGATGAGGTTTTGATCATTACTCCACTAACAAATAAATCATGGTAAATTTGACTGCTTTCCTGGTTGTTCATTATGAGTTGCTTGAAGAGTGATACATCCATAGGTATAATCAAGGCTGGAACTTTACATTCCTTCTTCACCTACCAAAGTGCTTTGTAGGATTAGAAGATTTTTATTTTTGCCCACCACTTTTTTATGTGTATTTAAATAAGTTAGTTCCATTACAGCGAAGAAGGCTCTTACAATGCATTAAATATGTTTCCAAATGTTTTGTTGCTATATTTGTAATTTTTAGAAGTATCAAATGAGTTGTATTTGAAGGACTTTTAATACTTTGATCGGAGTATGAGGACTTTTCTTCTATTTCTTCTAAAGATTGGAGAATTGTTTTGCTTTTTTAAGGCTAAAGCTACTTATTTGTTTATATTCTTAGAAAACTACATACATATGAAATGAAGATGCCTGCCTAAAATGTTTACTATAAATATATGTAGAATTGGAAAAGTGGCGGGTAGAAGTGTAGAGTTTATATTGATAAAACTACGTATATTTTACCTTTTAGCGATACATTTCCTACTCCAGATATAATCATCTTCGATCGGGCCTTTTAGAACAAGGATACCCATTTACTAAGTACATCTGAAAATATTTCAAGCATTACAATGTATGCATAAAAGGGGGTAATCTACAATCATGTTAGTCAGATGAATGATTCAGTATTAATCAAAGACATTTTTTCCCATATGTATATTTTTAGATAGATAAATCCAATCTTTATATTTAAAGCACATTATTTTCACTCTGTGAGTCGTTTATCTTCGAATTGAAAATCTATTTGAGACATCACGAGTTACAATAAGGATTTGATATCTGTGTTTTATGGAAAATAGCTTTGAATGGCTTTCTTTAAGAATAATGACTTTTGTTTATGGATCTTCTATTTTAGTCTTATGATAATACATTTTGGAGGTAGGACTCCAACATTCATTTAATTTGATTGGATCTTTTATTTGTCTTTCTAAAGAAGGTATAGAAGATATTATTACTTAATTGTGCTCCTTCACCGACAGACTCCTATTACATGTACAAAGTAATGAAAAAAATACAATTAAAATATTATATTCATTCACGGTAGTAGAAAAATAGTATGCGTCTCAAATATATTTTTATAGGTACATAAGCCATCTATTTCTTTTTTAAACTTGTACGAGTTGTTTTTATACACATTACGACTAATAGAGTGGACTCACATTGACTCAACAGGCGCTTCAAAGGTGAGGAAACTATGTAGGTTTACATTACTCACGTATATTGTAGATATATGTAATATAGCCTATATGTATGTATACCAGTATAAATATCCATGCAAGGAAAAAAAATGAGAGAAGGAATACATATATACTTTCATATAGATAGAAAGCCTCACACTCACAAAATTGATGGATCTATTTTATACCCTTAGACTCACTCTTTTTTCTATTATGTACATTTTTCCTTCCTTCCAAATTCTATTGTTTCTTAGAAGGTATTCATTTTTAAGATTTATTATTATAATCTTATTGTATCATAATAGTCGATAGGTGAGAGAAGAAGTAAATGATATAAAAACACTAGGGGAAACAAGTACAAAATAAAAAGAGAGATGAAAAGATCTGCAAACTCAAGTTATTAAGGTAAAAGTAAATAATTACAACTACTCTAATAAGCTTAAATTCCAAATATTCAAAAACATATTTTGAAGACGTAAAACTTGCTTCACCAAATTAGATTTTCCTTTCATTCTTTGTGAAAGTAACACATGAAAATAATCATTATTCTCACAGACAATGTCTCCCACAGTTATTTCAAATTTTTAAATAAAATTTAAACTAATCTTCCAACTTCTTTTTACAGTAGAGGATTAGCTAAGTATGTAGGTAGAAAACAGAGCTCTGATTTGAGCCAGATTGTGTGATATTTGTGCAATCCGCATGTCCGTTATAAGTAGTGTTAGATAGTAACGCTTTGCTTTGTACTAAATTACATTAATAGTATGTATTACCAGTTACCAACAGATACATATGTGTTTTATGTTGCTTGCAAGGATAGTGCTCCAAATAAAGACTGTGAAAATAGACACAAATTGAAAAGTTGGGACTAAATAGTGTGTTCTTACTATTTCTTTAGTTAAATTTGGTTCACTACATAATATGTATGTATGTATAGAATTGTTCCAAGAAAATGAAAATGAATTAGTCTACACTAAAGGAAACTTTTACTTCCAAGTAATCAGTAATATAACTTTTGAATTACTTTTGAATGTAAGAAGTAACGTATTAGTTATGACTCCTATTCTACGTAATATTTATCAACACTGGTTATTTAAAAATTTAAATAAAGGACAAGGACTTTGTATGCAAAGACTTGAGGTTATAATGCTTTGTACTTTAAATATAGGAAGGCAATTTGTCTCCCACCTCTACCATTCATCAAATATACAAACGTAATACTAAACATCCTTAAAATGTTTTTGAAATGGATCCATGATGTAGAACGACAACCACTCATTCAAATGTCACTCTTCTTTTTCCTGAGTTTTTTTTTCACCTTTTAATGACTCATTAATTAGTACAGAGATAAATACGAGTTACTTAATTTATTTTCATTAAACTACTCCATGCATCAATTAGGAGTCTGAGAGGTCTTTTGCATATTTATGTAGGTATAGTACTGATGAACTCATTAGTGAATCCATTAATGATTTAAAAAATCTAAGATGTACATAATTGATGCGTGTTTATGTATGAAAATAAAACTATTTATACTAACACACTCCATTTTTTGTTTGCTTAATTTACTTCCATGGAAATACCACTCCTACTTACTTTATCACAATGATAAAGTTCAATATTTGACTTGTAACATATTCAATGTATACTCAATCACTTTGTATTTATATATATTATAGACATATATATATATATAATGTATGTTCAAATATACTTTATACACACAAAAGATTTCTCAAAAATAAGCTACTGTAAAACTCATTTAATGTAAAGAAAAATTGTATTTATATTTCATTGTTTGCTTGACTCTCACTTCTATTGAATGGATTTATGCACATACAAGTAAGGTACAAATTTAACAATTCTTTTAAATAAAGAGCTATTTTATTACTATACCAGTGGGGGGGGGGGCAGCCTAGCTCACCAATATGTATGTATATGTATCATTCACACACATTGAAACAATTGATCATTTTGCAAATATCTCATATCACATCCTACATGCACATATCAATCTCTCTATGCTTTTCTTCTGTACATGATGTGAAATTATCCTATGGATAAAAAAAGTTGTATACATATTCATTGAATTTCCAAGAAATTCAATTTCTTATATGGATTTTTTTGTATTATTTAATGTATGTATACAAGACATGGATGTAGTATTATCAGTGCTTCCTTAGAGATTTCAAAAGAAGAACCACATTAGACTCTCATGTAACTACGATTGAAATTTGCAAGGTGTCGTTGTCCATTATGTTTTGTAAAAAAATTGAGTTTCGTGCACAACAAGGGCAGATAACAGCTCATACAACATAATAATGAATAGAAAGAAAATATAATTAAAAGGTTTTAAAATTGAATAATTAAGGTTTAAAAGTCATTATTTCCTGACTTTTCACGACAATGAATGGTGGTGAAGTCTTTTGGATTAAAATATTTGTATGATATCAAATCAAAGTTATATTGCATTTTCCAAGTCCTCGTGGCCTTCACAGAGTTACACTTAGTCGTACTTTCTTTATTTCCTAGGTACCCTATTTTCCATCCATATAAATCTCCCCCCAGTAACAGGGTAGCTTCCTTCTCTCACATATCCCATTATGGCTGAGTCTCGTCTTTTTATATTGTGTTTCTCTGGGGGATTTTTTCTATACGAAGAGTACATATATATGTAGCTTTTTTTTGAAAAGGAATGTAACTATGTAAAAATGGAGGGTATTTATGATAATTTATTGTTCGAAAAAAAAAAAGATAATTCCTCTCCAACTCTCAGCATTTATTATTATAATAATTTATGAAGATATTATTGTAATATTTATTCATGCTAAGGTGGTTGCTTAGAAATATATATATGTATATATATATATATATACATATGATAATGAGGGGGGGGGGGTAATAATGTAAAGGATACAACGTAGATAGGATTTACTTATATCATACATATGTATATATTACATACACATGCAAGTGTATAATTTTTGAATAAAAAATTTGAATTGGTAATGTACAGTCCAGACTGGGACTGTATATTTGGGAATGAGGACTATTTGTTGTTGTCTTGTTAAAAATTATTTATATAGGTATAGGTAGGTAGCTTCAAAACGATATCTCTCAGTAAAAGAAATTTCACCATATTTTAGAACAAACTTGACTTTTAAAATACCATAAATTATGTCTTCATGTGTGTAGGCGGTCTTGGCAAATGACGACGGAAGGTAGAGGGGGAGGGAGGAAAGAGCCAATGGAAAATTGCGTCATTATTCTTTTGACGTACCCATAAGTAGGAATGTAAATAATATGCAAAATGCCGAGTGCGAGACTTTGTGGAGTTGGCTCTTCAAACAGGTCTTTTTGTTTTCCAAAGCTGTTATCATTTTTCCTTTATTACTGAGGGGAGAACATCTACCTGATAGTAAAGATCTCACATGAAGGAATACATGCATTAAGGTTAATAAAGCAAATAAAATGTAAACAAAAAAGGGCTCAAGTCCTCGTATAATTAATTATTATTAGTTGAAAATATATAATTTCCTGACATTAATTTCAGTTAATTTTCTGCCTCTCATCTATGCTATTATTTATTGTTGTATATATAATGGAGAATAGCAGCTTGTAGCTCAGTAAGACGTCACGACAGCTCAAGCTGCTTCCCTCTCAACATTCATCAAATTGTCAGAGTTACAACCAGGTTGATTTTCTCTTTCTTTTTTTCTTACATGCCCGATTTGCATATGATTTACATTCCTACCCATAAGATATATATATTATTAATACTTATTAATGAATGAACGACAGGAACTTGTACAATGTAAATAATAAAATATAAAAGAGATATACTCACTGGCAAAAGAAAAGAGTTTAGATCCATATACATTGAGGGTACGTCATCAAATTAAAAAATACGACCTACCATAGGAATGTAGAGTAAATAAAATATTAGAATAAAAATGAAAATAATGAATATGTAATGTCATTATCATAAAATAATCACATCGCTGATCACATCTAGGAAGGTCAAAGTCGCGGAAAAAGATGATGTAAATTATGAATTGCCCCTAATAACGAGTGAGTTATCCACAAAAAAATGATTCCCCTATGAATTGCATATATGTATAATATGATACATTAGTCATTACAATGGTATGTAAAGGTATTATTTATATGTACTCTACCTAGTGAATGCATAGATGTACTTCTTGCATTCATATGTATGTATGTATTTTTTTTTAAGTATGCAAGTATCTCATATTATTAAGAGGAGAAAATGATGCCCTTACATACATATAATAAGTACGTCTTTGAGCTGCATTTGTTCTCCCTATATCTATGTACACTAATAAAGTTTATTATACATTATATGTACATACGTACACATATTCGTTTATTTCGAATGTGTAGATGGATGTACATATTATGCATATGATAGTAAATGAGCTGATACATACTTACTTACTTATTTACTTAGTTACATACAGATGGTCTTATAAGATATAAGAAGTTCATATCTGCTAATAATTATAGTACACACATCCCATTCATATTATGTGTAAACACATTACACGATTACAGAAACTTTCCATCTTTATTGTGGTATAATTAACTACAAATTATATATATATAAGATAAATAATTAATTAATGGAAGGACTGGGATTGTATTTCTTTTTTCTTTTTAGAGCCAAGAGTTTGTATTGAAATATTATAACTAATATCAAACTATGTAATTATTTATAAACTAAAAACATCAATTATGATATCAATAAAATATCTTACAAATAAATTCATGAAAATATTTTGTTATGAAGAAATTCAAACTGAAGTAATGATTAAATTAAATTAATTAGAGAGTCTAAATGGATTATATCTTCAAAGGTTTTTAAATTAGTATAACGTACACCTATGAGCAAAAATACCGGGAAATTTGAATTTAATTTTTTTGGGATTCCAATTGGGATAAATACTTTTGTTTTAAGTTGATACTACTATTACTAACATTTGTGCAAAATTACACGTCAAAATATTCATTAGTGTTTGAGATACGGGTCCTTTTGTGAAGAGCTAAAATCAACATTTTAGTTTTTTAAAATGTCTAAAAAATGATGACTAAAATGCAATTGTGAGAAATGCTGTTAAAATCAAGTAAGTTTAAATGAACATTCTAGACTGTATTGTTTTGAAACTTTGAGAATCCTTGGTTTATTTCTCGAGAAAGATAATCTATTACTCAAGAAAACTGACCATCCTATTTTAAAATTAATAGTATATCTAATAGTATAACTATTATTGACTTAATAAAACTTTTGTAACTGTTTTGAAAATTGGAAAGAAACGTAGGCACTGCATTTAGGGGGGGGGGGGTCAAATGAATTTTGATGATTTAATAAAGATTTTTTGATTCCCGATATTTTTTGCCCATAGTAGTGTGTATGTAATGTTGACGTCTGAAAAAGACACAAAGAACAAATATGATTTGGGTCTTAATAAGATTATGAGACAAATAATAATGATAATAATGTATCTTCTCAGTATTGTCTATCATTCCTATTTTTTCTCATAACTTTGATGCTGATAATCATGGACCATTCAAAGATGATCAGAAAAGATTCTGTTGTGTGCTCACCAATGCTATTACCTATAAGGTAGTTACATTTATTTCTTACGAATTATTTATTTATTATAATTATATAAAAATATGTTTAAATCATCTAAGGGAGATACATTTTATTGGCTACTAAGTCGGGTAATTTTTGAATTAATATCCACATTCATATTATATAATATAATATACATAACTTTCAATAAAAAGGATCAATGTGTCTCTGTGTGTGTTTTATTATTTTTCAGTGTATAATTATATATATATATTATTTTATTTTATTTTTTTTAGGGGGGGGGGGGAGCATTGATTAATAAACAAATATTACATCAAACCTATTCTTCACATGATTGGTATTACATGTTATGATTCCGTTTTTGTTTTTTATTGTTTATAGTAGGAAAGTTGAAAAGAGCAAGACGTGTGTATGTACACTGACCATTATTTTCATCAAGGGATGAAATTTAATTTCCTTTCAGACACCAGGAAGTTCTATGATATCTGAGGTGATGCTGCTATAAACATCACTAGTAAGGTTTTTACAAGAAATATCAAAGGATCTTCAGTGCAATTTTATTAATGAATTTAGTAGAACTATAATTTCTTGAACATTTCACTTCAATTATCCAGGAGAAGACTCCTTGCTTGTAAATGAGCTCATGAATATATCTAACAAAAAGTAACCGAGGTGAATTGAATTTCAACAATATTTTCAAAACATCATCATTCAGAAATATACATATTTCACATCAAATTTGATACAAATGTCAACATGTACTACCACACTTGGTTGTGTGAGTCCACCTCAGTTAATTCCATTCAGGAACGCATCTACAACTTCATGTTTTACACATTGACCCATATCTATAATAATAGAAGCTAATAGAAGTGACATAATGGAATTATCATCAAATGACAACAAGTTATAAAACAAAACCGTACATACTTGACCTAAATCCATTCATTCGAACTATGACAAATAAAGCCTTCAATTTCATGCCAAAATAATAGAATTCTTTTTACTACACGTATTATCTCCTTTGAATATTAACATATTGACTACACAGTATTGATTTTTTACTTGCCTTGTATGTAAATATGATGGATGTATGTTATACCCACTAACATAAAATTACATATTCAAAATGTTATTTAAATTATACAATGTAAATTTAAATGCAGTGATATCCTATTTCTTTTTCATTGAATTATCATTTGATCTATTCAAAAATATACTTTGAATGGAAGAAAAAGATATTTTAAATATGAATCAAGCACTCCATCTGATCTTTTTTTAGGCTTCTAAAAACTGACGATAACTTATGAAATAATTATGAAAATCTTTTTTCTATTGGGTAAGAGTTAATTTTTCTTAAGAGTAGAATTTTTTTTTTCATCTAACAAATATTAAGATAAGGATGTTTGTTTGAATGCTAAAGATGTTTCTCTTGACAATCTTGATCCGTTATTAGACATATTTTCCAAATTTTCGAGCCATATTTAAAAAGTTGATTAAAAATGCACGTTGACTTTGGAGATTTTAGGATACCCACTGTAAGTTTTCATTGCGTGTGAAACCATAAGTTGAATTATGTTTGACATTCACACAATCCCAAACTTTTTTAAGTATTTTGCATAATTAGGCAGTGTTTAAAAATTGTCGTCTATTCTTTCCATAATATTCAAATACTTGTACAGTGTAATCATAGAAAAACCTTACAAGAAGGCTTTCATACATTTTTTCGATAGTTCGTGGAGCAATGACTCTATGATTAAGCTTATGGTCACAGATCATCTCCTCTAACTTCATCTCATATAATTTCTTAAAGTCGTTACAATTGGTGACAAAAGATTCCTCTAAGTTTATTGAAGGGCAGAAAAAATGTTTATGAGTAGAAAAGTTATTTGAAATTTTTTTGAATATGTGAACAGAGTCAAACAGGAGAAATGTCTTGCAAGTATTGTTCATAAAAGGATTTAATATATATAAACGTCATGTGCCTTTTTTGAATTCTTTTTCTATATGCAGATTAGGCATCTACAATCACAGATACAATATCAAAATCAATTGATATAACCAGTAAAAGAACTTAGATGAACCATTCCTTAATAATGTTAGAATTAATTTTTGTAATGGGAGTTATTGCAGCCATATCGTTTTAACAAACATAAAAATACTATGAAACATAAAAGGATCCTTATTGATTCTTTTTAGCGCGAGCATTCGCATCGCGCTCTATATATCTGAATTATTTGCTCTTTCAAACCTTTGTAAAAATTGTTTGGTGAAAATTGGCTCGCGCGTATAGATTGAAACTTTCAATCTTGTTCACTAATGCATCCAAAAATATTTTTTTCTAAAAAATTCAATTCGTTGAGAAAAATAAACTTCATATATATGTAAGTATTGAGTATAATTTATTTTTTTCATCTGACTTCTGAATTCAAACTTTCAATGATTATCTTCTTTAATTTGGTTTACCAGTGTTTATAGAAAATATAGTAATCATAAGGCTTCATAAGGCTATAGTTCATAAGTAATTCTTTTACACTCTTGAAAAAGTAATGGAAGAAGATGTATGTATACGTAGAACTTTTTCACTTATTATTTGATTAGATGTTGCTGTTGGCATCTTTTATAAAGTTTTTGCAAAAAATATTACAAATGTTTGACGCAATTTGTCTGCAAAATAAATGTTTCTTCTTATTTTTATTTCTAAAATAAAAAAGGGCTTTTATTTTACTACCAAAATCTTCAACAAAATTTTATCTTACTCACTAATCATATTACTACAACTTCTATAAATAGCAAAAATGAAGGATTACAATAGCAGTTAATTGGAAGATTTTAACAAAAATAGGAACTAATAATTGGATCTAAGACCCCATTACAAAATTTAAAAAAAAAATTATTTATGAAGGAGTAAAAACTATTTCTCATAATTGTTATACGAAATTTTCGATAACTTTTATTTTAGAATAACAATTTCATTCTTCAAATAATTCAGTATCAGTTAACTTATTATCAGACAATTTCATGAGTTATTCATTATTTCGCACAATCAATGAGGAAATAATAATCTAAACTTGCTCCTAATACACCCTAACAACAAGTGAGCTGAAAAACAATGTAAACTTGAATTGTCATCAAAAGCTTTGTTCCCGTGACAAGTTTGTGTGTGATTTTAACGAGATTTTTAAAGGAAGAAAGATGCATAGCATTTTTGAAAATGGACTCTTAAAAGACAACACTCTGTTGCCATAATAATGATGTTGGTTCTTACGAGATAGAAAGAAACTTTCTCTCCAGTTGGAAACAAAATCAAATGTACTTTAAAATAGAAACAAATCTAAAGCATTGTTTATAAAAATTTAATAGCAAATTATTTATAAGTTATATCTTATAAGTGATGTACAAAAAAATTTGGTAATGGGGTTAATTTTAATTAGCATAAATGAAGGTATATATTAGATGTACCTTTTTATAACTGATAGTACAATCATTTTCTACCAAATGAAAATGAAATATAACTCATAAATGTACATATGCTTGAATAAGAAATGAATATAAAAGATTATCAAGAGTATTAAAATTGAAATGGTCAAAAGAGTTCTTAATTCTGTTACGTCGGAATTACATGTTATTGATTTAACATTTCACATTGTTAATAATCACATGATATTAGAACGTATTTGTTTGAAAAAATAAATAATCCAATTATACCTATGAATGGTATAAAAATACAATTGAAGGTCATTTGGTATAGTTTTGACTGATATAAGACTTGCATGATACATGTACATTCATATTATATCTAATTTTGATTACTCCTTAAAATATTTGTTTTATCAATTTGTTTCTATTACGTATATGTGTATAGTTATTCTCTGTTATTTTCATTAATACATATAACGTGAGTATTTAAATTTATTATGGTCCTCATAAAATAACTATTTTTCATATAGAGTAAATACTTGAATTTCGAACAACATTGAATTTCTAAAAAAAATCAATGCAAAATCGAGTATTTCATAGAGGAAATACAGGAATTTTACAGTAATGAGCCTAATTTTGACTGAGAAAGACTTTGTTTGTGTATAAGTTTAAGTGTAAATGATTTGAAGTAAAGTATTTGAAATAAAATGTTGCTGGGGATTCAAGTATTAATCCTATGGACAAATGATGAATATTGACGTATAATATGTATTATATATACAGGCTGAGCCAAAAGTAGGTGGACAACATTTGGAGTAGGTTTATGTATCAGTTATATTAATGCAATTGTTTATTATAACTATGTTATTTGAGTTACATAATTACAATTGTTTTAACTTAATCTGTTTTCTTTTTTGATGTAGCTTGTTTTTAAATTATCCGGTTATATCAAAAGACATAATTGGGTTTAGTGGTATAGTGAGAACATGCATTTAACATTAGAACAACAGCTAAATCAGCCTAGTATCAATGTTTGGGGTGGTATTTCAAGTTTTGGTGTTTATGGATCATTTTTTTTGGACGGAACAATGACAGGAGATATATATCTATAAATTCTAAGGAATCAAGTTGGGTTCCCTCCATATTATTCCAAAGGAGTTTGTGAGTATCTTGATGAAACATTTCCATTGAAATGGGTTGGTCGAAGAGGACCATTCGATTGGCTGGTACATTCACCGAACTTGACACCTATGGATTCTTTCTTTTGGGGAGTACTTAAGGACAAAGTTCATAGTCGAAAACCAAGAGGTGTTGGTGATTTAAAAAGTTACACAAGAGATGCATTTCAAGAAATTAATGCCCAGAGTGACTTGTGTGAAATTGTTTGTCGAAATGTAAAAGGCAGCCTTCAATGCTGTGTAAATTGAGAAGGAAAACAGTTTGAGCACTTGCATTGATAAATAAAATCTAATTTTCATTAATATGATTGTTAATTAATATGTCATGACATATAATTTAACGTATACGTAATCTCTATATAAATGTTTTTTTTAATGTTCACCTACTTTTGGCTCACTCTCTGTATAATAATTAATAAAATGTGTAGGAAACAATTAACCACGGAATAACTTTATTTGAAAACCACGCAACCTCATGTAGTAAATTATTTATCACTTATATATGTGTATACACATAATGTCCAAGTAGAAATTCATTAAATCTAGAGGGTCAAAATGCTGACCAGATGGCTGGATTGTATGAGTTGGATAGGAAGTCTTTGAAGTGGTGGAAAAATGTTTTCTATTGTGGCCTCATGTTTGCCTATGTCAACTCTTGGATCATTTACAAGAAACGTAGACGTAATCAACAAATTCCTTTACTGAACTTCATAACTGATCTATCTGAAGTAATGATAGAAAGTGGTCAAGTTCCAAATCCTGTTAAGTCTGAGATTTGGACGAGGATCAAAGAGGGCTACTAGCATGGAAAATGTTGGACTCCATTTGCAGATTGAAGGTGAAACTCGTCGGTGACATAAAGGTTGAGCTCACAAAGGTCGTGAGAAACGCTCTAAAACTATGTGCAATCATTGTCAAGTAGCTTATTGTTTTGCCATTTGCCTTTCATAGGTGATCATATTATTATAAATGATAAATATTTTTATTTTTGATTAATTAAGTATTATTAATTAATATTTTTGTCGAAGCGATTTGTTAGTCTGCTTCTAAAATGGATATATTTACTCAAGACTGTTTTAATTTTCCTGTTAGGGTTGGTCTACTGAGACACATGTCTCCCAGTAGGTAGGGCTTAAGATATCTCCTGGGACATATATGTTCCGGTGCTATAATTTCTGCTATTTGAGAAATTTTTACACTTTTTCAAATTCTTCTACTTTACACATTACCAATAACTCAATAACATCTATTTTTGACGTCGAACCTGACCTGAAAGCCGTCTTGAAAGGGTTAAAGCTGTGTCAATCCACATACGTTTTGAAGGTAGCTCTAGAGAAATTTTAAGTATTTCATAAGACAAGTACCTATGGAAGTTTCCTTTCTTTTTTTCGTGATAAAAACCCTTTATGGTTGCAGTCCGCAACTAATGGTCCGGATAAAAATTGATGCATCATTTAATATGAAGCATAGATAGTAGCTTATGAACTTTTAAGAGTACCCGACCACTCCTTGACGTGAAAGTTCAATATTAATATGTATTCAATAATATTTCCTGCTGCTGAGGGTCATAAATAGCAATGTAAATCATATACAATTCGGGCGTGTGATAAAAAAGTGGAGTTGGCTCTTCAAACAGGTCTTTTTGTTTTCCGAAGCTGTTATCATTTTTCCTTTATTTCTGAGGGGAGAACATCTACCTGATAGTAAAGATGTCGCATGAAGGAATACATGCATTAAGTTTAATAAAGCAAATAAAATGTAAACAAAAAGGGCTCAAGTCTTCGTATAACTATTATTAGTTAAAAATATATAATTTCCTGACATTAATTTCAGTTAATTTTATGCCTCTCATCTATGTTATTATTTATTGTTGTATATATAATGGAGAATAGCAGCTTGTAGCTCAGTAAAACGTCATGACAGCTCAAGCTGTTTCCCCCCTCGACATTCATTAAATTGTCAGGGTTGCCAGGTTGGTTTTCTCTTTCTTTTTTTATAACACGCCCGAATTGCATATGATTTACATTCCTATGTATAATGAGTTTATGAATTAATGTCAGGAAATTATATATTTTTAACTAATAATAGTTATACGAAGACTTGAGCCCTTTTTGTTTACATTTTATTTGCTTTATTAAACTTAATGCATGTATTCCTTCATGCGACATCTTTCCTATCAGGTAGATGTTCTCCCCTCAGAAATAAAGGAAAAATGATAACAGCTTCGGAAAACAAAAAGACCTGTTTGAAGAGCCAACTCCACTTTTTTATCACACGCCCGAATTGCATATGATTTACATTCCTAATTATACATGACGTGAGTCATAAAAAATTGTGATTTAACCCTGCCATAATGATTTGCAGAACTCTGTGTTGTATTTGTTTTTCTAATATTCATTGATGATAAGTATATGTATTTAAGGCAGAGATATACTTGTATACTCTATTAAAAAAACATAGCTGGACTTTCCAATTTGAGACTCGAGTTCTCTCGCGACACATTGATAAGTCCCTTCCGATTCATTTTCAAGCTATTGACTAGATGGCAGAGTTTTCGCTATAAAAAATTGATACCGGACAATGTGACCGGCAGGTCTTCAATTTACCGGACAAATGTTTGAAATTCCGGTCAAATATTATTTGAAATTAATAAGCTTAAGATGATAATGAAATGATATGCAGGCTATATAAAAATGATATCAAGGCATGTCAATGTGCAGTATAAGGTTACTTATTGATCATTTCAGCCTACTTTATATGCCTTTTTACTGCAGTGAAATCTGCAGCAGCTGATTTTAAAAAAGCTTAAATTTTAAAGTCTCGTTACTTTGTTCTCTCCCAAGCAACTGTGTTGCACTGTTTTGATTCGGTTCTGGAGAGAAAAACCTTTTTCTGCTGGCACACTGGAGATAAGGATCACTCAAGCTATCTTAGCCAATTAAAGCCACTCAGGGTAGATTTTTCAGTGCTTTTTAGGGTGGTTAATATACTAACCTATCGCCTCTAATGGGTTAATAGGCTGAAATGACACGACGGAATTGCTTATTTTAATGCAATTCAAATTGTGCCTAAAGGGATACTTTCACCAGACACTATGACCGGAGGGGTTACGAAATACCAAACATCACAGACAAAGTCCAGTAAATTTTGGCTAACGGAAATACTGTTAAATGGTAATATGAGAATGACTAGGGAGTCATGTCGCATCATTTAAGGCCATTGAGGAAATGACACTGAAATGCAGGGAGTCTAAGGGGCTATTACCCCTTCCCACTATAAAAAAAATGAAAATTAGTGAAGTTATTTTTAAAACTCACTTATGAATCGGTTTCAGCGCCTCTGACTAGAGGAAAAGTCATTTCATTCGAGTCATAAGTACGATTCGAGTTTTGTAACTGAGGTACACATCTCTTTTTAAGGGCACTCCAACATCAATTTTGTTTTATAATATCGATATGCCATATTTTTAACATATTAGATATTATATCTATATAATCAGTCTTTTATTTTAAAAAAAAGGGAATTATTATTTGTATTTTACTTGCCAAAAGCAAATCCCATTCTTTTGTGGAAAAAAATATGAAACATAAATCTTGAGTATTTCTTGTCTTCTTTATTTATTATTGAATACATACATAATGATTGGTGTTCTTCCATATCATATTTAAACATTTCAAATTTTCAGAGATTTCAGAGTTTTTGTTTTTTTGTCCTTTTTTAAAGTATAAATATCCAGTTTTTATATCTAGTCAGAACAAAATTGATTTAAATATTGAGGTAATTTGTAAAATAAAAAAATAAAGATAAACAGAAAATATTCCAAAAATAGGTTCGTCATGCATAAAATGTATTTATAATTTTATGAGGACGTAGTTGTTGTTGTTTTGGAAAATCAATAAAGCTAGGATTTATTTTCCTTTGAAGTGCTGACTAGACGAATAATGTTTTGAAAGTAACTTTGTCAAGCTTATACTTCGAATAATAATATATCCTGAGTAATAACTTATTTTGAAGAAAAAATACAAAAAAGTTAACTACTTATATATATAGTTGAAAAAACAAAAAACACCTCATTCTCATTTTGAAGGAAGTGTTTTTCAAGCAATCAAAGAAGGGATCTATCATACGTAGAATACAAAGGTCAAATATAATTAAGAATGATGAATTTACCTCAATTCTAATCATATCCTATGTATGTAGGCAAGAATAATTTTTAATTCGTGTGAAATTCAGTCATTTAATTAACACACAGGGGATTTTATTTTGTGATTGCTTTATTGTAATAACAAAATGATGACTTATTTTTGCTAAGCGAAGACTTTGTTAATAATGACAAACCATTTTATACTGTTAAAGAAAAAAATATTTTATTTGTGAAAAATAAATTTGCCAATAGAATATAAAGAAAATCTAATAAATAGTATGAATGCACTGCTATGCAAATGATAAACTTGGATAATGCATACAAATAGTTTTTGTAATATTTTATTGTGTTTTTGATGTAAAAACATCAAAATTTATTGCAGATTGTCAGAAAATTTATCACCACGGATATGTATACGATTATGATTTGACATTACTTATAGGGAAAAGGTTTTTCCGCATGATTTACCTCGTTATACATATGCATATGTAGTTTCAACAAGAATCGAAAAAATTACTCTTTAAATGATCATTTGATTATTTATTTTTTTAATGTTAACTTAGAGCAAAGGAATGATGCACTAAATAAACTTATGTTTAATCATCATAACAAACCAAGCAAAGTATTTATTAATTCCATGGGCTTAATCATAGAATGTGTACAATAGAAATTTGATTTTCTATAATATGGAAAAGTATACACTTACAAAATGATTCAAAGAATCAAATCTTTTGATATTACTCCAGAGTCAGACGGATCAATTTTAATATGAACAGTCGATAAGATTTAGAGTTCTTAAATTAATTTTTTAAGTAGAGTCTGAGTTCTGATTTTACACGGATAGCTTAACAGCGATTCGACCTCAAATTGTGAATTTGAGTCCACAGTTCTGGGCTTATTCCCAATCTTTGCTCTTCCTGTGTTCATAGATGTCAACTGTTCGTCATACATCTCAATTGATAGAGATGAATTAATTTTATTTTTGTTTGCTTGCAATGCAATGCAATCCAAATATCCAAAAACTGTATTAAACATTAGGTTTCCATATTTGATTCGATTTGTTTCAACGGATCCAAGCTTGCACGTGGCTAGAGCAAGTAATGTTTATAAATTATAATATAAACAGTATTTAAGTATAATGTATCTACATATTTAACTGGATTTTTAAATAATCGACGCCAATTTTCTTTAAATACAAGGGTAGTCAGCAACGATTTGTAGTTGCTTTTTTTTACCCCTTTACATAAAGATTTTTTATTCCTAAAAATCACATTCTTGTTAAATACTTTTCCATATTCTATAGAATCCAATTCTAAATGTACACATTCTATGATTTGTTCATAGAACTCAAACATTTTATAACAATCTTCATTCTATACGGCATATACATATATATATTTAGTTTGAGGCTGTTGGTTATCGAACAGTTTGATGAAAATATTTTTAATATTCATGTATAATCTTAATATGAAATCATTACGAGGGTATTTTTCTAGGTCACTCATATTGGTTTGCATTTATTTATCCATTAACTTGATTCACCTTTAATTACACATCACGTAAAGGTACATTTTGGAGATTGAAAAATAAATGCATTAAAGGCTTGAATTATATAATTGTGAGGGAGCTGAGATTTGAAAGATATGAGGAAATAATACTCTAAGGAGTAGTATATAATTTGATTAAGATATTCGTTGAGGATTTGACTCAAAACATTATGATCAAAAATGATAATAAAAATTGATTCATTTTTCAAGAATCTGAAAACCGAATACTTGTTTTAAATACGTGTGATGATCCAACAACGAGGGATGGGAATAACGCCGTTACTTTCTTCATTAACAGAATAACTTATTTGATTACTTTCCCTTCCGATATACAAGAACTGACAGTTAGTTCATTATTAAAAAAACACTTTAATTTGAATATTTCATCAATTTCATCTATATTTGTCTCTGATAAACTCAGTACCTCATACATTGCACTGTAACTTAATATAAAATTTAATTTATTTTATATGAAATTAGAACGATTCAGATTTCAATTCCTATCTCTATTTTGCTTTGCTTTTCATTGAGTAAAAAATAAAATAAAATAAAATACTTATCAAAATACGACAGTAGTGAGGGTAAGTTTAGTTTACATCTGACTTTATTATTTTCCCTATAGGAGCCTATATTCCCACAATACAATTGCAGTATGAGTATGTGTATTAGCGTACTCGGACTGAGTGTATACTCAAATGCAGTTGTTATTGATTGTTATCAATTATCATTGATAATGTACATCAATCAACATTTTACATTCACTGATGACTAAAATGTCAGCCGACAGTAAGGATACATAGCTTTTACGTGTACTAATTATTTTTACTCTTGAATAACGGCGTTACTTTTTTTGGTTGAGATACAAGTAGTGAGCAATTGAATATCTTATTCCAAGTAATGTACTCAACAAAGCCTACAACAATTAATTAAACCAAATCAAATCAAATATTGATATTCCAAGAATTATAATCCAATAATAATAATAATGATTTATCATGAATATAGGCATCCAGATGCACTGTGGAGCTTGAGATTCTTGTCTGTTATACCTTATGTACATATGTCATCGATACATAAATCAATTTCATCTCATAAAAATTCAATGATAAGTCGAATATATCCCCCCTCGCCCTCCCGAACATATATATCTATTTCATTTATACTTGATGTCACTGCAAAAAAAGAATTTAATTATGTATTCTGTATGTGATAGAATATGTCACAAACACAAATATAAGTACATTCAATTGTATTTTACGGATGATTAATTGGCTCATTAGAATCTATTTGGTGTGTAAGCACAGTTTAGAGTTACTGGACAACAATATGTGATTAATGAATTATCATATTTTGATGTCACTTCATTATAACCATTATGAAATAAGGTATATATGTCATTTTAAATTCAATTTAGCAAGTACTATTGATTCCTTATGAAAAAATAGTTTTTTTGTCAACTTGTTTTTATTTGCAATAATTTATCACATTTTTCATAGGAAATATATATTTATAAAGGATAATAGATTAATGTTAAATTACATAGTAACATGAACGAACTTTAAAAAATACTTTGATTGCAAATTTTATACAACTGATGATCTCTTTTTTTTTTACTTTTTTTTTACATAGACCAAAAAAATGAGATCCATGTAAAAATATATATTTAAACCTCTCTTTTACATATAAAAAAACAAACTAAAAAACTTTTGTTCTCCGGATTTCTAAAGTGTAAATATGAAGAAATAATTCATCATCTAAATTTACGAATATAAATAAAGTGAACTAAAAAAAAAACTACTATAGTGCTACTTTAATCAAGTGATTTATCAATTGAACGGGTATATGTTGAAAAATGAATACATCAATTTTAAAGACCTCATTTTTGTGCGTTTCTAAGTCATATAGGTAACTGTTTATTGATTTGAATATCTTGACACACTAATATTCTGAATCTGAGGGAATTATTTGCTCTGAGGATAATGATTAATGCTAGTAAACACATTTTTGCCTCTTCAAAATTAAGTAATTAATTAGGTAATTAAGCAGACAATCTAGAGAGTAATGAATTAGCGACCCCCTTATTTTTCTGGTATTCTTTCTGAGTCGTATGCTAGATGATGTAAAACGTCGCTTATTGACTATTAGGAATAAATGATACTATGATAATTGGTGATGGACAAGCAATACGTAAACATCATTGAGATTAAGTCATTATATATTATTATATTAATGGTTTTTACCCTTGGTGTTAGGTAATACTTTTGAAAAGATGAACGAACACAAAAACAAAAGTTCAAATTGACTGCATGTGTCCAACTCTTGAAGTAGAAAATAGATGTATCTCTATACTTGGACACTTAAAATACATAATTTATGCTTCATAATGTTTGTGGGAAATTTTCCTGACGCGCAATTTAACAATTTTTTAATACAAATATATGTACATTCATGCACGTTATTGCTGTCTTTTTATGAAAAGATAATTATAGTTGCACTCTTAAAAAAGCCATTTTCTCAATATTTTTTATTATAAAAATAGATTTTAATTTTTTATAAAAATGTTTCAACATGATTCGAAACAAGAGAGAATGAGACATGCAAATATTTCGAAATTTTATATTCATTCCCTAATGTAAACATCATTATTACGAAGGGAGTTTAAGTTTAGATATGTAAATCTTTGTATGAGTTTTTAATATTATAAGATAATTACATTATCACTATATGTATTTTAATGAATGTATAAACATGGGTGTATATTCGGTATAAGATTATATAATGTGCGAGTGTCTAGCTACAGGTTGGCAATTTATCCTCATTTTAAAAGCATATTCAACACATTTACCCTTCCATATTATTTAAAAAGTAGAGAAATATACCTAAAAGAAAATAAATTATTACTTTTTTACGTATTAAGTAGACACAGATCATAATTTGCCCAGGAAATTGTCAGTCAGTTGGTAAAAAACAGTTCATTATTGCAAACATAAATCCCAAAAAAACAATTTGAATGTTGTCTATGAACAAAACCACCATTTAATCACATAATAAAAAATGACATTGGCGTTTAGCCAACAAGATTCTATAAACAACTTCCTACCTATTAATTAATTAATTATCATCAAGGGTAGCTGAAGAGAAGAGGAGAGAGAGAATAAAATTGGTGCTTCAGTGATTTTCAGCTCTTAAAGATATCATCATACTCTTTTATGATGATAATAATTTATTCAAGAATAGCCAAAAATTCATTCATAAAGATGATAAGTCGAAAACTTCTTAAGAAATTGAAAATGTACTTTTAAAATGCAAGCATTAGCTTGAATTATAATTTGTGAAACTGTGGTTTCCAATGGAGCAAAATCAAAAGAATTGAAGTCCAAAATAAACGGCATATTCAAAACAAAAAATATGCTTCATAAAGAATTTTTGTTCATCTCTCGGTGAAAAGAAGGTTTCAGTTGAGCGTTTTCACGATAAGTCATCATTGTATAAGTCCATCATGAATGGAGTCATAAACAATAAAATTTTCTAAGAATAAAATCCCTTGTTCGTTTAAAATTTAGGAAAATAGTGAATTACTGCCTTATATTTGAATGTTACAGGGAGACCAACAATTAAAAGGACTTTACCGTCTATCAAAAATTAGACCCTAATATGTATTAAAAATATGTTATTACATCATTTTATATTTCTATAGTGAGGTCAATAAATTAACTATTACTTTTGCAAGGATTGGATATTTCTCATCAATAAACCTACTTTGCTAGTTCCTAATCTATCCAAAACAAAATTATTTATAAAGACATAGGAATTTTCATAATTACTTATATATTTGATTCTATTCAAATATCACTTTTTCTATTTGGCAATACCAAGCTGTATTCAATACTGGTATTTCGTTTGTATATCATTTTTAAAGTCATTAAAATGAAATTTCCTTAAGATTGTATGAAAATTTGATAATCTATTTAATAAATAAACTATCATTTGATATGCATTGCTTTTATTTATTATGAAATACGGTTACGTCAGTACAAACACTCTATACTGATGTCATGAAAACTTTATGCTCATTTGGAATATGTCAATATATTCTCCTTAATATCCAAATCTATTTGGGAGATAGTGAAGAAGGAATTCCATTCTCATAGAGTAAAATGGATCTACCAACTACCATGGGTATAAAATAGAATGAAATTTCATTTGTTTAAGTATTTTGCCAACCATTAGTTAAGTGTGTAGGTAGGAGATTAAAGACAATAAAATTGGTTAGGAACTGTCATATATAATATATATTTATATTAGCTGGTCTTAGTCTATTTTAATTACATTTTTAAGATGAAAAAAGATATTTTGTAGGTCGTAATTGGGCATTTTGAGATGTTTTGACCCATCATAGTTTTAAAGCCATGGTACAAATATTATTTGAAAGGCATGTACAGTGACATATGTAGGGAGTAGTAGATTACCTTAGTGCAGAGATAGAACTTCAATTCAATCGTTCTTAACCTTTTATGTTGATTTTTCTAATAACTTTGATATTTATATTAATATTTTTGATCAGATTCCTGGAACTACCAATTGTTTTTTAATCAATGATAAGGATATATGCTTTAATTTAAACTTTCATTCGTCATTGATTAAATTAGAACAGGGATTTCCATCTGATGGGTCACGACTTGGCTTGACGGTCGAGTTTTTAAGAATGCAATAGAAATAAAGCTGCTGATAAAAACTCATAAGTGGGAGATCCCTGGGGTTCCAAACATTTTGAAAAGGAGCCGCAGATGGCAAAAGGCTGGGAACAGCTGAAATATAACATTTGTTAAATAAATATTTTAAGACATCATGGTAACCATGGTCAGAACATGGATACTGAAATATATTGTATGTATCATTGAAGGGGTCGACCCTGGTTATTACATATATATCTCCCTTTAATTGACCACATTTTTTTAACCATCGAAGTGGATATAAATGTAAAACATTTCTCCCTCCCCCCCCCCCCCCTATATTTTTCTTTATCATTACTTTTTGAGTGGTCAATGCTTTATTTGAAATAAAAACGAAATCTTTTTATGTCATCTAATTATCTTTTATGTCCCATATGTTGGGGTAATTTTTATTGATCGTTCTTAATAAATCTACACCATGAATGAGTTTATTTATGGCATTTTATACCTTCTATGAACGACTATTTCCCAATAAATGATTCACTTGTTCCATTATGTTCCAAAATTCTAATTATTGTGGATTTTATTACTATATATTTTACCACTCATATATGAGTTGGAATCGTTTTATTATTTTTTATATGCACTTAATACCTCTAACACTACATAAGAAATGAAGAGAACTTACAAAAACTATTTAGGTAGAATGGAAAAATTAAGTCCTTTAATAAAATATCATTTGAAACAGGGTTTGTTTTTGATGTAGCGGATTCAGGAGGTCTTTAGCATGAGAAGAAATGACAGATATATATGTACATCAGATGAAAAAAGCTGACCTTTATACTTTTTAATAAATTATTTGGATTTTATGATTTATGAAATATCCTTGAATCACAGGGCATTTGAGCTTATGAGAAATGTATCTCATTAAACAGGTTTATTTATAGGAACTCTTATTTGTTACACTAAAGTAAAGCTACTAAATCAATAACTCAGCAATTACTTTCGAACCGTTCGGCTCGGGATTGAGTCTTAAAAAGACTTAATATTACATCAATTTTTTTGTTTTTCTTAGTAACTGTAAATATTTTCTATAAATTTCTTTATTTATTGTTGGTCCGGCTTCAGCCCATGCATTGTAAATTTGGCTCAACTTCATTTGTAATTGAGAAACTTTATGAAGAACATACCTCACGGCGTTAACCCAACAACATCAAAATATACTCAGTATTTTGTTTTCAACTGTCAATTTATCACCTCTTCTTTCCCATATAACGTTGATTGGTTGAATATTAATTAGCTCTGAACAATTGGCACACAACATGTAAACCCATTTTTGGCCTTTATTTCTCTTTCTTATTAGAATAATGTTCACGAGATAGAATAAAAATAACGACGTGACCCACATAAATCTATGTGTTGTTTTATTGAAGAATTTATTATAGTTACTTTAATTTTAGGCTACAAATAATTAACTAATTAAAATTCACACCATATAAGCGTAAAGTTAACATTTTTTTTCTTCAAAAAGTTATGATTCAGTACAAGGATGCTCGTGTCTGGGACGTAATAATAATAATGTATGAAGGACATAAAATTTACTTAAATTTAAAATAAGAAGAAATTCTTAATAAATTAAATTTAATTTGATTGTAGCATTAATAATTATTCAAATAAATATTCTCCTCATCATCAATTCCTAATTGTTTGAAAAGGTTTGATTAATTAAGAAATACATATTATTCATATTTTATGTAAAAAACAATAATAAAGTGGTAAGAATGCTCTTTTTTTTTTTTTTTTTTAGAAATGCATTAGCTTACATAGGTCGTCATGTAATTACAATTAAACAGAATGATTTTCGCAATCAACATTAAATGTGGACATAATTTTAAGTTTAAAAAACTTTTTTTATGTACAAATGTATACATATGTATCATAAAAGGGCATTTAGTCCAAACAGGTGAATACGAAACATATGAAGGTATAATATAAGCCATAGTATATAGACATTTATAAAATGTTTTTTGTTTTTTTTAAATTTATAAGCCTTTTTGTCAAGTGAAATTTTTATATTATGTTATTATTCAAATGCTTCTTTTTTAGTAAGTTTATATTATTGAAACCTTTATATTTTTTTTTTGAATCATTTGAAGATTCATACTTTTTTTATATTTATATGTTATTCCATGATTTTACACTAAATTATGTGTAAATAATTGTCTATTAGTTATAGGACAGTGAGAGAGAAAGAGAGAGAGAGGTCAAACCTCTTAGTATCTTTATTTATTTTTTTAGAAGAAATTTTGTTAAAAGATGAAAGAACGTCAAGGTTGTGCGTCAATTCAAGAAAACACGAAACACAATATTGTAATTATATTTGATAATGATATAATGAGGATCATGAAAGCTAAAATTAAGTAATTTGATTGATATCATTCAAACGTCATTTTTCTTTTATTAGAATGGTATATTTAATAAGTCAAGTGTTTGTTCAGTTCTTCATTAAGAAGGACTATAATGTATATAAATTCATAATATTTGAACGTCCTTGTAAAATTTCATTAATCTTCATGTTGCACGTCAGCTAGAGATGTGCCACATGTTCTTATGTATAATATACAAAATGAGCTTCAATAAATATTCATTTTTTATTTTTGTAGATTTTATAATTACTCTGGTTTTAAGGGTTATGCTAATGGATTCTTTACACTCATACATATTGAGAACCGGAAACCATTTTGTCATTAACTAAAGTACTCAAATACTTTTTTCATATTGAATTCATTTTGACATAATATATGTACATTGTTTAATTTAAGGAATATGCTTTTGGTATTTAAAATCAACTACCATTTCCTCTTACATACTCTTTTCAAAAATTTGTTCTTGTATTTTGTCTAATTACGTGAAGTAATTTAGTTAATAATTTAATCTTTTTTTTTATAGAAATATATCATAATGCTATCATCCCCAAGGCATCAACAACTCCTATGAAATTTTTTGTCAGTTGTCGACCTATCCCACATCTATTCCCCTTAATAATGAGCTTTTAATGTTTATAAGTTAAGGGCAAATTGTCTGTTAAGCAGGGGACAACTCGGAGGACTTATTATATGAAGAAGAATCTCACAGTTTTGAAGAATTGACCAACTATTTATTTTTAGCAATTGTTTCTTTATCTTTTTGTTGGATGAAAGGTTGTGAGATACAATCAAGAGTGCTATATTGCTATATGGATATGTCTTCATATGTAGGGATGTATTTATAATGTACAATAAACTTTCTCCATTAAAAGGATGGGGTTGGAAATAATGTGATTACAATTAAAAACAATGTACCCATTTTTTTTTCACAATTCACAGACTTATAGATTATTTGGAACTTGTAGCCATTCCAAACTATAAATCCTTAAAAAAGTAACTTATACATACATATGTAAATATATTTATATAAGTGTAAAAAATATTTTTTAATTTGTGGTAATTAAAAAAAATATACATCTTGAAGTTTAAGATCTTTAAAAGGAAGGTGAGATGATGTACCCACCACCACTCCTGTGGGTGGTAACACTAATTACTTTCATATCGTAAAAATGATTATATATAGGGTGTAGTCTGGCTACCTACCTTCTTGAAGCAAAAATGTTGAAGGGATGAAATTGGAAATGGAAATTGGTTTATAATGAACGTCAAACCAAATTTTAAATCCTGTCCAATGATGTATCTCGTTTATGTCATCTATTTATTTTATTACAATATAAGTACAGAGTAATTCTTTGATTTGTTATATTGCATCTGAAATTTGAAGAATATAGAATAATAATTATGAGGCATATTCTTATGAAAAATCATTGTTAGAAAAGCTAATAATGTATAATGGGTCAAGGGCTTGTTCATGATTTTCTTATTTTGGTAAGGTGTCCAAGGTAACAGGACACAACTATACCCTAAAAATAATGATTGAATACTTAAGCAATGTATCAAAGTCAGTTAGATTGTACATTGGTTGTGTATACATATGAAGTTAATTACTTTTAAAAAAATCGAGATTCAAGCGAGGTGTTAGAAATTAAATGCTATGTGAATGGCTTAATTGATTACTCCATGTAACTATATTCTTCAAGATTCCTAATTATAAATCCTTTTTCTCTATTGATATTTAAATATTTACTTTAACTTAACTAAAAGTAATGTAAAGTTGAACTGATCAGATTAAAATGTCTATGGGGTAAATAGAAGCAGAGAAGTGAATGTCCTTAAAGGTAAAATGTTCAAAGAGTAGGCGTTCTAGAACCAGGGTTCAAATCAATATTCCTCTCTCTTTTTCTCTAAAATTTGAAAAACTACATACAATGACAAGAGGCTAGACAAGACCCTAAAAAGATGCATCTAATTCTAAACAAAATTTATTCAACAATCAAAATATTTTGTTTTAACAAATGTAAATAATATGTACCTACATTATTTATAAAATTGTGTTTCTTATGCTTGAAAAGTATATCTATATAACAATCTTGGATGAATATATTTAAGTTTATATGATTTCTCATAAAAAAAGGGTTCAAATATAAGAGCTCATTCTGATTGTTCGTTAGAAAAATATATAGATACTATGTCTCTATAAAAGTATAAATAAGTACAAAGTAGTCAAGGTTTCATAGCCAAAGACTTTGATAATAAATTTGTTTTATAATTGATCAAAATTATACTTACATGCAGACTAAAGATATATATTTTAATTTTGAAATAATTGAACTGTTGAAATTCTCACCCTTTGAAATTGTTTCAAAAACCCTCAAGGGTTTATATGATTAATGATTTCAAAATTATAGACGAACGTTGCTTCCAGAAATCCATTACAACGAATAGAAATTTACATAATGCCTACATGAGATCATAGAACTATCTTATAGTCGGATCATCTCTACCCATAATAAATTTATAATCCTATGTCGGGTTGACAAGGAATGGACAACACATAAACTTATTAAGGACATATGACCATCAAAGGTAATGTGTACATCTATCAAGTCATTATATATTAATATATGTATTATATACCAATTTCATGGTTTCAAACTGGACATCGAAATATATGTTTGTACAATGTACATAGTCGTCTTTGTAATTGTATTATATGTTCATAGTATGTATGAAAGTAAATATTTTTCCAACTTTAATTTATTTTTGGTCAGTTCTTTTCTGTATTTTTCATTGTACTTACCATGATAGTACAACCTTTAACCAAGCAAATGACACATACTTGTACATACTTCTTGTAGCCATAGGTAGGAAAAAGGAGAAAGAAAGAAGGAACGAAGGGTAATCGTTCGGAAGAGGATGTGTTTTTATAAGCCACACTTATTAGTTGAAGATTAGACGTTTCTTAAGAAACGTCTTTTTACATACTATTAATATACATAGATACATACATATATTCGTATTTTATTGTGAAATAAGAGGACTCTTGATTCATTGTTATATAAAGAACATTGAATCATAGTACTATCCCTAAAGGCACTAAATAGAAAATACTACCAAGGAAGGCCTAAGGTATTACACTTCAAGAAAATAAAGAAAATAAGAGGTAAGATATTGCCTATTCATTAAGTAATGAATGGCTCAGAGGGAGGTGGTGGTGTCATTATACATATATAATTAATAATTTCCCCCCCCCCCCAAAAAAAAAAAAAAAAAAAAAAAATCTGAGCTTGGAACTAGAACAAATTGCAAATTTGCTCATCTATGAATATAAATATATATAGTTTCAAACATTTTCATTATGGTTTGAGATTATTTTCTAACTTATGCAACAAAATAAACAAAAAAAAACTTTCATCTCATGGTCCAAGGGTTCGGAAACTATATGGAAACTTCATATTCCTACTGTACATGAATATGTATATCATTCTTTATAGTATTGTGTATTTATGTATTGTATATAATTGTGGACTCTGAGCATGTTTATACATACAAATTAATGAATTTCTTCATCTCTCACTTTCATCACTTCATATTTTTTTTTTTTTTTTAAATTATCTAAATCTAATACTTAGTTAAAATTTATTCATATTATTTAAGATATGCATATATGGTATGTATATGTATATATAATTATATGCAGAATGTTGTCTTTAAATATTTTGTTACACAAGTCAAAAAAAAAAAAAAAATATTCAAATGGATGGATAACTGATTCAAGTTTATGGGTAGTTTTTGACATCTCTCATTACAAAGCTTCAATTTGTTTTCAGCATTATACTATATTTTTACTCCTTTTATAAAGTTTGGTACAAAACTTTTTTTTGAGTATGAAAAAAGAAAAAAATATTATTAAATAAACTCATTTTTGTAGGAATGCTTAAAATAAAGTTGTATGTTTCCTGTACCTGGAATCATAAAATCAAAAAAAAAAAAAACCGAAATGAAAAAAAAAAAATCCTACTATTTTAAGGGCTTTATCGGAGTATGACTAAAACATTTATTTTTCTTCATTTTTAATGTACATACATATGAGAAAGGGAACTCATTTGAAACAAAGATAATTGATATAATGATTCTATAGTTTACTTATCTATTTACATACGTATTTTATTTAATTACTTTCTTTTTTATTCCTTTTCACTGAAAGATGTTATGAAATATTACTATTCAGAACATAACCCTTACATAAATTTTTTGCTTTAAAAAATTGCAATCAAAGCAGTGTGTCTGCTCCTTTATTAATGAATAATAAATCACTCACGCTCGAAGGGAGCTCCAATTACCATAAAATAATTTATTTACTATTTATGTACTATAAGGTATACATATATATTGGTATACTAATGTTGTGGTAAAGACCACTTCTTCATCTGAGACCAAGTTTTTGAGGGATCGAAACCAAGAGATAAAAATTGTTTTTGTTTTGTTTTTAGTAGAATATGAAATTTTTTTAATGTAGTTACTTAGATCTTGGTTTTGAAACCCAGAACAATACTTTAAAGGGATCGAGACCGACCAAAACAAGGCTAATACTTTGAGGAGTTAAGATAAAGACAAGGTCCATTAGCCTTTAAACAGTGGCCTGCGACGTACTGTTTAAGCACTAACTCTTGTTGAGGGCCATTGAGCCTTTGGTACAACAAATTAGTATTGAAATAGAATTGGTGAAAACATCAAAATGATCTCTAGCGACATCAGATAACCTCGTCTAATCCCCCTGAATCAATCACTTCCTGAAACACTTGAGTTCATAAACTACCTCAAATTCGGCCTTCAAAGCCTTTAAATCGCATTTTGTTATCAAAATCAGTCTCCAGCGATCTTGGATATCCTCATATGCTGACAAGACATGGTCAATGTCCCTTTTCTGCGTCAAGTTACCCTTATTACGCCCTGCTCCTATTCCCCTGACAGATCATGATACTCAGTCACACAAACAAACACCAAATAGAGGGACTCGCGTTAAAAAATTGTTTAGATTTAGGACACCTTCTACATACAAATTAATATAACCAAGGATCTAAGCAAGTGATAGACAGATAAATACGTAATCAAGGAGTGTAATAAAACATACATTTGAGGCCATGAGTCTATTCTTTATAATACATACATATACATATATATATATAGAAAAGAGGACATTTCAATACAATAGGTTCAAGAAATTTCACTTCTCCACATTGAAACTTAAATAACATTACGTACACATGTTGCTTAAAATTTCTATACAAATACATACAAATTTATTTAGGAAAAGCAATAATACTCTTTGGTATAGTTTGCCGTTTAATAAATTATTAATATAAAAAAATGTGTTTTTCTTTATACTACCTATTTTACATATTTTTATTATAATTTACTTTTTGTCGAATTTGTTCGCTCAAAAATTTACTTTAAATAATAACAAAATACAATATCATGATGTTACTTCTTTTTTCTTTTTTTTTTTAAATGAACCACACAATGAATATAAAGGCAATTACTTCCATAATATACCCAATTATGTTGGAGCAAGGTCATATCGTGATGTTAAAAATTAATGATTACTAATATATATGACCATTTTTATACAAATACTCACATGGCTGTAAACAAAATGAAAACACAATCAATGAGTTTGAATCTCAATATCTTGAATAGGATATGTAACAGTATCAACACACATTAATAGACAATCTACTAAATTGAATAGTTGTGTCCTTTGCAGCACATTCAGAAGTCAATGTGTCTAGATAGAGTGTTATTTAAACAAATTTCAAAGTCATATAAGGACCTGAGCAACTGTGACCTCCTTTAAGAGTAGCATCCCACTATGAATCAACATTTATCTATATACATAATTATTAGACCCCGTTTTAAGGATGTATCATTCTATGATAAAGATTTATGTATAACATAAGTTTTTACATAAACATCAAGTAAACAAAAACGGAATTTAAAATCATTTTATAGAAAATTGTCATATTTACTAATATATTATAATACCCTGATTTGACGGGATGAAAAATTAATAGTCTATGCTGTATGTATGTATTTTTTCATATAATCCTTTATCTTGTTCTGATTTGGCGTGGAACCTTACACAGAAAGTACAAGATAGATGTATACAAGAATGATTTATGTACTCGCAATTACTTATTAAGACCTAGAGACCCCATTTTGTAAGCTACACACCTAAAATTTTAGCTTTTAAGTGTATAGCTAGTATATGATCAAGATTTTTCCATTAAATAAGTTTTAAGGGAAATATCAAGAATATAACATAAAGTGGAACAAAATTGAACTTAGAGATGGCCAAAAGAATCCCTTGTGCCAGGGAAAGAAAAAAAGTGGTCTATATCAAAGGGATCACATGCCAAAAATCAGTACAATCCATTCACTTGTTTTGAAAACTGTACGTCTCATAGATTAACAAAAGCAATTTAAATTAAGCCAATCAACGGATTGAACACTAATAAAGGGCATGAGAAGATAACATATAAAAAAATTGATAGCTGTCAAAAAAAAAAAAAAATCTGTGTATAATATATTATGTAAATTTTTTTGTTACTAAGAGAACACCGTGCTAAAGGGTATACCTAGAAATAAAATGATAAAACCTAGGTCTGTTTTTTCTACTAATTAATTTGATCAAATAATATGTAAAAGAAATAGCCATATCAACGCAATTAAATGTCTTTTAAATTGATTTACCCAAGACAGCTCTCATGTGTTTCATATTTTTTGATATTATTTTACTTTATTTATAATTTGAACACATATATTTACCTGCAATCAAAAATATAGTAATTTATTTTATCTTTGATAAGATAACTTACTAGTTATTATTAATAAGATTGCCGGTAGTCAATTAACATGAGATTTTACACTAGAACATCTCCGAAATTTCTCTAGCGATAACAATTTCAACTCAATATAATTGTCATTTGACAAATCATTATCATTTATATTTAACTGAAATACCAATAATAACTATGGAATGATACTTATGATTATGCACATCTAATTTTGAAAACAAAAAATGCAGAGTAAATTGACAAGAACACATCTGAGAATAAAGATAAATTTACTATACAACGAAAGGAGATCCGTTACGTAACAAAGCTTCTTCAGGCATTATCAGACTCTCTTACGAATGTAAAAATGATGCTTACGTCCACTTAACTCTTTGAGCTAAGTAGATGCGCGTATCCCTTCTCTGCTTCTCAAATTTCCAATTTGGTTGATATCACGGTAGTAAATGCTGGGATATAGGTTTCATTTGAGGTCCCAAAAATTTTGAAATCATTTTCATACTCCTTATATGTAGTCTAGATTTGACGTTCCTAGATGGGCAAATTTTTTTAATGTATAGTTTTTGAGAAAATTTGAGTTTTACCTTGATCCATCGAGTTTTTTCTTTAACGTTAAGAAGAAGTTGAAGGATGAGTTACGATATCAAATAGGGACTTTACAAATTAGTTTATAACAGCATTTATTTTGTTTGCTAATTTCCTTTAAAAATTGATGTTTTAAGGCATGTAACACATTATTGATAACAAATATCGAGGGTATTTAACATAGATTTTACCTAAAAATAGTTTATCTTAATTTATACTTTTTTGATAAGTCCAAGCAAAATTACTTAAACTTACTAAATTAACTAATAAAATTAGACCCTATACTCTGTTTTACATCACTGAAAGTTTGAATTTTTCTTTTATAAATCTAATTTTGTATTTTACAAATATAAAGTATTTACCTAATATTATATAAACAATATTTTTAAATTACTTGTAATACATATGATATATTTAATTATCTTAAAAAATGCTGCTTTTTCCTATTTCATATCTTTTGTAAACCAATTAGACATTGAAAGTCTTTCTAGTCTTTGTCTAAGGAATCTGATTTTTATTCAGAGTATAAGCCCGAAGCTCTATATTTGTACCAAAAATCTATATCATGTTTAATTAAAATATGACTTGTTGGTGTTACAGTAATTCCTAGATTTTTAATATACACTTTTAAATCTTATAATACTCTTATTATAGCCATCGTTTAATTCCATTGAAAAAACTTGTTGTCTTACATCATTTAGTTCTTCTAAAACTGTAACAAATTTATTTCTTCTACACACAGTAATGACAATGTCATTGAATTTTATCCAATTTTCAAACCCGGGTCATATATGTGGCTTATAATTCCTTTTTCTGACTTTATCATTAATATTTATCCGAAAATGAAGATTTTAGAGCTGAAATCATTGATTCCATAGATGATTTCAAAACTCCGCATAATAAGGGTTAAAAAAAGTGGCCTTCCTAGGAACGTAAAATCTAGACTATTGGGAGTATGAAAATGATTTCAAAAGTTTGAAGACCTCAAATCAAACATTTACCCCTTGTCTATACCCCCGTGAATATACAAATATATAAAAAGAAGTTGGTCCTCTTACATGCGTAAGTTGTAAGCCTGATGATCCTTTCAGAAGCTTCTCTTGATGAAGCTTTGAGACCTGAAACTTCTCCTTAGGTTGTATTGTAAATCCACCTTAAAGAAATATCACTGAAGAACACATGTGCAGTTAATGAGTGAATCTATTTTCATATTAGTATTAAATAAATTTGAAGGTCCAACATGTGGGTTAATTATGAAGCATAACTTCTTATATGCTTAAATATATGCCAAAAGCACTGTATTTTATGACTGTGGTTTCTTAATAGTTAATTGGCGAAATTTTATTGTCAAATAAGTTAAATAAATTAAGCTTTATTGTCGTAAATTTTTCCTAAATGAGTAAAAAAGTCATTTAAAAATATGTAAAAATATAGATATGGGAAGCTACTCATAGAATGAAGCTAAAACCAGTTCTGAAGTTACCATATCATGTGGTCTCAGGATCCACGACCAAAACACCTGAGTGTGCTCTTCAAAAAATCCATAACTTTTTTCTGACCAGGTGTGCTCATAGACATAGAAGTTATAAGAAAAAATAAATATTTCATATTTACGTCAGAGTACTGTAATGAAATTAAGAAGAAATCGGGTATTATATAAATAAATATATATATATTCCTATCTAGTCTGCACAAAATATATTTAAATTCTAGTTTATTTTAGTTTTAAATGAAACAGTATCTACACATTTCCAGTCATTCAATTTGAATTAAATCATTGATTACACATTTATAGCTTTTTATTTAGGGAGTATTTTTGTTCTTGTTTTTTACCCTATACATACAAAAAGTTTCCAAATCCTTTAATAAGTCTTATTTTTCTTTCATACACAGTTTGCAATAGTACTCATTATTTGAACAGTTTCTACTTCTATGAATACAATAGAGAAAAATGACAAATACATATAATGAAAAACTTAATAGGTATCATTTTTTTTTATATCCTCTAAAAGAGTGTTTTTATGATACGTCAACATTGTTGAAGTACCCTTAAGATTTTTTGAAAATATACTGATTTTATTAAATAAAAGCATATCAACTACGTGTAAACCTCCAACATGGCGTCGCTTTGGGCTAAAAATAATTATTCAATCTGTAACATCAGAGAAAACAAGCTCTATAGATATATGAACATATATTCTTGGTCACTACCCTAATAAAGTGCGAATAAAATAGTAATTTTAGGTATGTTTTTGTTTTGTTTGTAATATTTCTATGAATATATATATGTGAAGTAAATCTATTGTACTATGTTTACTGTTAAAAATAGTTATGTGAGGAAAAAACATTAAAATAACTTATATCTTCTCTTCTAAATTAAGTAACTCTACTCTTGAACTATCTAATGTTCTTTAATTTTTGTAGATGCATTTTTCAATTAAACTAATCTGGGTTCTGATGACAAGAATGATTAATCATGATAATGAACTAACATATAAGAATTAAGATATTTATTCATCTTCACATTTTAAGTCGAATGTCACGTACAAAAGTAAATCAAATTAGTAAGTAAGGAATTCAAAACAAAGCACTATAAAGTTAGATATAAGACTACTTCATATATACAAAGTGAGTCAAAATGTAGGTAAACACTAAAAAGAACAGTTATTTAAAGATCACGTATACGTACAACTATATGTAATAAAAACAATTATATTAATGAAAATTAAATGCAAGTGCTCAAACTGTTTTCCTTCTCAATTTACACAGCATTGAAGTCTGCCTTTTACATTTCGACAAACAATTTCACACAAGTCACTCTGGGCATTAATTTCTTGAAATGCATCTCTTGTGTAACTTTTTAAATCACCAACACCTCTTGGTTTTCGACTATGAACTTTGTCCTTAAGTACTCCCCAAAAGAAAGAATCCATAGGTGTCAAGTTCGGTGAATGTACCAGCCAATCGAATGGTCCTCTTCGACCAACCCATTTCAATGGAAATGTTTCATCAAGATACTCACAAACTCCTTTGGAATAATATGGAGGGAACCCAACTTGATTCCTTAGAATTTATAGATATATATCTCCTGTCATTGTTCCGTCCAAAAAAAAATGATCCATAAACACCAAAACTTGAAATACCACCCCAAACATTGATACTAGGCTGATTTAGCTGTTGTTCTAATGTTAAATGCATGTTCTCACTATACCACTAAACCCAATTATGTCTTTTGATATAACCGGATAATTTAAAAACAAGCTACATCAAAAAAGAAAACAGATTAAGTTAAAACAATTGTAATTATGTAACTCAAATAACATAGTTATAATAAACAATTGCATTAATATAACTGATACATAAACCTACTCCAAATGTTGTCCACCTACTTTTGGCTCACCCTGTATATATGTTTGTAGAGTTTTATCTGTCGGTCTGAGACGTATAAAATCCAAAACTACTGGTTTTGATTTTCAGTATATGATCCTTTGGAGACATTTGAATATAAACAGCCTACTTTTTTTCCCTGAGCGTAAGGGTTTCTTTGGGGCATTTGTAATGTCAGTTTTTGTTTCACCTTATGTTATACTCTTGACATTTCTGTTAAAACGTATTTAATACAAAATCTTGACTATATACTAGTTTTGCACTATAACATAAAATTTTAGGTTTGTAGCTTGAAAAATGGGGTCACTAGGTCTTGATAAGTAATAATAATTACTTAATTTAGAGATGTAGAAATGCACACATTTTAAAGCGTGTTAGTTGTACTCAAAATGCAAGTCAGTTGTTATCTTATACAATATTTTTTCATCATTCATAAATAATCAAGCTGTTTTCTTTTTGCTTTTGACATAATAATTCTTATTATATGTATCTATTATAAAAGTTGCGATTATACCACCTAACCTTTCCTTTAATTTTGGTTGAAAATTTTCTTAATGATAATATCTCTCGGATAAGTAATCTTATGGAAAAAAATTAGTTCTAAGTAGCTTTTATATTATAAAATGTTTCATTCGTTGACATTTTTAATATTTTTTCAGCCATTTTCTTGAATTATAGAAGAGCTGGAATAATTATAAATATCATTATTAAATCTTCAATCATTGTTTTAAAAAAAAGCAAATATCTAAGAACCTAAAGCTTATAGAAAAAGATTAAGATTACTGTTGAAATTAGCAATAAAAAGTTCATTATAACTTTTATAAAAAACTTCATGCAACACAAAGTTCAAAAAATTGTTGGCCGATATAATTAATTTATGCCGTTTTGACTTATTAAAAGACAATTTATAGTGAGAATACATTAAATGCCTGGATTGCCGTACATGGAAATTAGGTAATAGTCAAAAATGGACATGCATTCATGCTAAAGATATTTTTGAGATAAAATGGAACCATGAGCTGATATAAATATAATTCTTCAATGGTTATTATTGATCATTTTTGTTCAATATATTCTCTTCATTTTTCTTATATTCATTTTGATAAAGAATGAATTTCTATTATTATCAAACTAAAGACTTGAAGATAATTATATCGTCAGAACAAAGTTTAGTATTTATTTACTATGAAATTTTAACAAAAATAACAATAAATCCAAAACTAATGAACCGATTTTAAAATTTGGAAAATTTCTTGCTTATTTAAATTAATATCTACAACTTTGATTTCAATAGTATCTTTCTAAAATATCAGTTTCGTTTTATTAATTACTATAAGTCCAAGAAGATCTGCCATGGGCCTGCAGCAAGGCTGTCACAGCTAAATTCATAGTGTTATATCGACTGCAAATAAGCTGACTTTCATAGTTACCATATCATTTTTCATATCACCAAGGAGATGGATTTATTTTTACAAGCCAGATGAGCTCATTTTTACATCTCTTAACTAAAACCACCAATTCAGAGCAAGATAAAAATAAAAATTGTTCAGTTTATAGCCTCATACATCATAGACTATTAATTCTTTATCCCTACGAACCAGGGACTTATATGTATTGTGGGAATATTAATAAATATTATTTTTTTAAAGAGAGTCTGCATGCTCTATCAAGTCGGCCTTAATCGATGAACAAAGCTCTATTGAGTGTACATGCTCATTCTTTAATCTTATAAAATTTAACGAATCTATCGATGTATGTATGTTTCTTAAAAAGCTAACCCATTGGTACAAGGAAATGTTTAAAAGAGACTAGGTCATTGATTGAAAAGTAGAAAACGATCCAATCGCCGAGAGATTCGTTTAACTTTTTAAACTGGAATATAAAGTAAATAAATAGCGATTCCTTGAGCTATAAAGTATTTCTTTAAATGATAATTTATTAGTTTTATCAACTCATATTTGCACTCAAGAGAGTACTAATATCCATAGATTAAGGCCAAATAAGATCATGAGGGGATTTTCTTTTAGCTATAATCTTTTAAATTAATGAAAAGCACATGATCCCATTTTGTCCTCTTATTTTTTCAAGTCAATGCAAATAAATTCTCATTTAGATTTCTATCTAAAATTGGATATTAATAATAAATTACTTATCAAAATTTGGATCTTAATGTATACCTACACATAGGTATATGTATATACGTATGTACATCTATGATCAATTATAAAAATAATTGCTTTGTAAATCAGAAACATATTAGGAATGAGTCATGAGAGATCATTGGAATTAAGCTGGATGTTAACCATAATCAAAAATAAACTTTCTTAAAATAATAATTGATATAATAATCACTATTCTTCAATGTTTGTCAAAATCAACATTCCTTTTAGATGGATGAGAGTTTTAAGAATTCTAGGAATTTCTAAAGTTGAAAACTTACCACATGAAATTTGGGGAATTTATGGCCATTAACAAATTTTCCTAATACTTTCTTCTTTTTTTTTAAAAAAAAAATACTGTTACAACAACGATTTGGCCCATTTCCAATCATTACAATTAAATAATTAAACTACACATAAATGCACAATTTAGATATTTTGCATAAATATGATGGATAACTTGAAAACCTTTTACAGTTAATAAGGTTGATAATTATTAATTATTCATATAATTATATTCCTTTTTCGCATGTTCCACTGATTGAAGTCACCTTGCTTCTATCCAAAGACATTTTTATAGTAAAATATATCTTTAGCTTCCATCACATCTTTCAGTAACATGTATGGACACCGAAATCAGTTCATAAGTAAGGGAAGGCAGTTTTATCAAAATGATTTCACGTATTTAAATAACACGATAACCACGCAAATTTTACCTGTTTTGTCTTAAATTCAGATAAATTTTGAAAATTTACCATGTTTTCAACCCCTCTGTAACACTAGTTGTGCTTCTACTTTTTTCATTTTATTCAGAAAAAATTAAAATTGTATTCCTATGAATATGTGTTACATTCTGTGTTCCGTTTCTGGGGTCATTTTTTTTTTTTTTTGCATTATACTCTTTGCAACTGAGGAGTAACAAAAATTATGCATATTTAAATTAAAGACTGGTTTAATAATTTCACTTTAATTTAAATGTGAAGAAATGACCCTTTTGTGAAAATTACCATAATTCGTAATTTTCTGTTTTCCTCTATTACTGGTTCGAGTTCAAAAAAAAAATTAATTGGAAATGTAAAAGTAAGACAAATAACTGAAAATGAAGACTTATTAAACAAAACACCTCAATATTTGGTCAATAACTAAATTGAAAAAGGTGCAAAACCTTCTTTTGGACGATTTTGTGACCCAAAAAGGGCCATTTTTTCCATGTATTCTATGTAACATTGCTATACAAAAAGTGATACATTGTACATTTATTGGTACTGTTATAAGCACTTACCAAATCCAGCTATATCCTGTCGTGTCCGAATTCGATCAGTCCATGTTTCTCTATAAAAAGTTTTCACGAAACTGCACTATGTTGAGGGCATGGTGTCGATAATTTATTTATTAATAAATATAAACAATTTTTTTTGTTAAATCTTAAGGAAACATCATCATATGAGTTTAAAAATGAAGAAAAACTAAAATCCTGTTTTGAATACAACTTGAGTCCAAAGAAAAACAGTGATACTTGAAAACAATCAAATTAATAAGAAGTGGGGGAAATCTCTATGAAATGGATAAATTTTTACAGTAATTTGCTTCTAAATGGATTAAAGACAAAAAAAAAAGCGGGATAATTGAATAAAAGTGTCTTATGATTGCAAAAATGATAGTTAATTTATTGAACACTCATGTCAATTTCAATACATTATTATGTTATTACATATTTTTAATAAATTGTATTAGGGTTCAATATATAATAATTTTGAGATACGGTAAAGGTTTATTTGTCAATTTCATAGAAACATCAAAAGTAACTGGAAATGTAATCTGCATTACATACACTAACGAATAATCATTTTTAATGCACAAAATGAGGTTCCTTCTATGCTTAAATTGATGTGGAAGTTGGCCAAATTAGCTCAAAAAGTAGGGATTGATTTCTCGACAACCGTCTTACTCTCGGAAAAAAAAAGAATTACAGATTTGAAATGAGCCTGCACAATTGAATAAATTTTGTTAAACTTATACCTCTTAGGATTGTTGAAAGGTCAAATTTGTTGACCTATGTTATTTAACTCCATCATTAATTAACTTGTCCATATTTCGTTGGATTTTCACTATGGGCACAGACTCTCATAACATGATAAGTTCCAATTACATAACTAAAGATAAATATTACGACTACCAACGATTAACAAATCATTAAGAATAGTTATTAGTGGAACAGTGTATATATATGTACATAGACTTATCATTTGCTGTAATTTAAGATACACATCAGGGTTAAAATAATTACGTAATAGGCTTTTTAAAGCCTATAATTACATGCATTCAAATTGTTTAAATGTAGGGAAAGTATTTTTTTTTATGTCAAGCAATGATGACATTATCTTACATAATTTATAAAAAAATATGTACATACAAAGGAAAATACTTTACGTATTCACATGCAAAAAATCAAGTTTCATGATCAAATTTAGCAGTTGAATAAATGAATTAAAATATTTTACAGAGGTCAGTATTTGCTCATAGTATCCATGTTCCTACGTACGTCCATATGTAATTTTACATTCCGTCATTTATTATTATATTAATATCACTCATTAATTTAATGATTGTTAGTTCATAAACTCCACGTTATAAAAACTTCAAACGACTTCAATAAAAATCAAAGGAGCCCACAAAAAATATATAATTATTGAATGTTTTTACTAACAGATGGCCATAATTGCTTTGATGTTTACCCTTAACAAATAAGGAGAAATTTGCATTATTTTTATTAAAAAACCATATTTTTTTGCAACAGCCCTTTTTGTAGTAAATGTGTGCATAAATATACGTAGAGGAGACCGGAGAAAGTTACAAGTGTCCCCTAATTATTCATTAATTACATTTATCCATAAATGTAGAAGTGCAATAAAATAAGATTGTGGCATATTGAGTATCACTCATAGTTGTGTTTGGTGGGAAGTGAATTCCTATAAAACGGATCCTTCAGAAATATAAAATTTATTATATCTGAATGTGCAATAATAGTATGTATGTATGGTACATACATATATTGAAATTTAATAACTCAACACTCTCAAAAGTCGGATTTATTTCTCAACAACAACCAAAATAAATTTAACTCTAATTTTCAAAAAGTCTATAGAAGTTAGAAATTATAACCCAAACTTGTTCCATTTCATTTCATTTGAGGACTCACATTCAAATGTAGAATTTAATGACAAAATTACAGACTTTGTAGTAGAATTTAACAGATTTAAATAGATTTTGGCATGTCAATGTCAAACCAGAGTCCGTAATTGAGACAAAAACAAAATGTTTCAACTCTCCCTGACTTCTCCCGACTTATAATAGGAACACCTATTAATATTGTTGGTTTTTTGGTCAGAAATGAAAATCAATTTGATAATTGGAACATGATTTTAAAAGAATATATCATCATACCAAGATTTTTTTAAAGGAAGGCTCTATTATTCATCTATATTGAATCTAATTAATGATCAATTCTCCTGAAAGTAGATTAATTTTAATTATTTGGGAAGATCATGATAATCAATAAACTCTATTAATTATTACCTGGGGAAATATCAATTATACTAATCGGAATAATATATAATTATACTAATTTGACTTTGACATTAAGGCGTACATCGAATGTGCTGCGGTTTGGGATTTAAAGTGCCGGGGGGGGGGGAGATAACTAGATATAATATTTATCAATCTGTAATATCATAACAATGATAATTTTAACTCTATCAGCTCTTAAATTATAAATACTATACTTAATTTATAAAACTGGGGCAACCAGTTCGCCGTCGCCCCGGTTTTTTTTTTTTTTTTTATTATTCCACAAGGAATATCGTAACTGCTGATATTACACAGGTCAACAAATTTGAACTTTCAAAAACCCTAAGGGGTATAAGTATAATAAAAGTAATTTAATTTTGCACACTGATTTCAAATCTGTAACTTTTTTTTTTTCGAGAGTAAGACGGTTTTTGAGAAATCAGCCCATACTTTTTAGCTAATTTGGCCCATTTTCCTACTTCAACTTCAATTTAAGCCTAAAAGGAACCTCATTTTTTCAGTCTTTGTTTTAACCTAAGGAACTCCTGGGGGCATAGGCGGTAAAAGTAGGCCAAATCCTTAGTACTTAAATAGCTCCTTGAATATTACATACAATGGATTAATAAGGAATACAATAAAAAATTGAGCCCCACAGCTTTCAAACAAGATGTCAAGCGCCCGATAAGAATCGTTAACTCACGGTAGAGGTACCAAAGAAGCAGCGCGCAGAAGGATTACGAAATCAACTGAAATCCTTCTGTAAGCTACTACTTTTGTCTATTGTAGTTGTTTTTTATAGAAATATCCCCATCCCCAACTTATGAACCATCCCATTTTATAGTGGCACTTTTCTAGTTGAAGGATCCCCTAACTTTGGATAACTAAAGCAATGCTCTTTCATAGAGGGATCAATAAGATAATAAGATAGGAAGATAAAAAAGATAAAAAAACATTCCACAAGGGGGAAAGGGAATACAAAATCCAGGGATTAATGTCTATGCTTCCAACTCTTGTTCGGAATCAAATAGATGCAATCGGTCTTGTGAGATGATGTCATCAGTCCCATGAATTTATTTAATATCTGATTCACGACAATTAGTTCTTCTCTCCAGATTAAAACCCTAACCAAGGGATCCTGTGCTGTCTCTGATAGTCTGAGGTGCTCCAACTCATTATGTCAGAGAATCATCAACTATCCAAAGATGTGCTACAATTATCTGGTGTTGTCTGCAGAGCTGTATTACTTGAATCTGGAGTTTAGTCATTTTTTATTAATTAAGATTTGACAAACAGACCCTTTCTCATTCGGGTGCTTGCTTGTTGCTCCCTTGATTATCATAAATTATGGGACACATCAGCTACATGGAAGAGTGCCATTTACGAACCGTAGTTGGTCCACAGGCCGCAAGTTGAGAATCTTATTTTATATCTTTCTTGCTTGATGCATATATTACGTTTTAAAATACCATTGTCAGTGCCTATACTTATAACATAATCATATGTATTGAATTTTTTTATTTTGTCAATATTTCCTCATATTTTCTGAGAGAAGCATTCAATTAACATGCATAGTATTAAGTCAATGAATTACCTAATAAAGGATATGCATATTGGTTAAGTTATAAAACAATTCCCAGATATATTTATGTAAGTATATACCTATATGCATGAAAATATGTTCATTATATATGCTGCTACCTATGTTATATCATACTATATAATATGTAGATTGTACATAAATTCAAAATATCTATAATTAATTTGTTAACAATTCTAAAATTAAAGGAGCATCAGCAATTTAAAAAAAAAAAAATCTTTTAAAAGGTAAATATAATCGAATCATTCATGAAAAGACATAATTACTGACATGTATAGAAAATAAAGTCTAGTTTTTTTTCTATCTAGAGCGAAAGAGATTGATTTGTTTCTTCGTTATAAACGAAAGTATCCTCGTAAGAATCAACGTTATTATTTCAACAAAAAAGTGCTAACTTCTCGAGAGTTCATTAATAATAATACCCAAAATTCGAATGAAATTGAAATAAAAAAACCTTTCGAGTATATTTATGATTCTTAATATTTCTTTCTTTCTTTTTTAAATTTCAGTAAATATATTTACAAATAGGTATTTCCTTTGAAGATCGTAATATTATATATATATATATATATATATATATATTTATGGTATCACATGATACAATTAGTGTACAATCCAACATGCACTTTTAATATTTATTGCTGGTTTTATTTTTGAAAGTTTTGCATTTTTTTAAATCAATTTTTAGGATAAAATGGTTGATTTCATCGGATCGGTCAAAATTTGTAAGTGATGAGTTGAAAGATTTTGAAACACTGGATCTTGATTCTCTACATCGTCTTTTTTTTTCTTTCTTTCTCTCTCTTTTTTTTTTTTTTACATTTAGTACAATTTTATTTTATATAATTTGAATCGATACAAAATAATAATAATAGTAATAATAACTCTGACATGCTAGACAAGTGAGTTAGATCAGTAGAGCCATTAATATTTCTTCTTTTTTTTCCTCCTCACTATTAATAAAAATAAATAAACAAATAAAATCAAAACACATGGTAACAATATGCAAAAATGAAGAAACCAGAAATTTAATAACTCTGTTTTCTTTTTTACTCAAACTCCTGGAGAAGAAGATCGCATAATCTTAATCAGAATTAATTATTCATCTTTTATATTTTTTCTATTTATAAACTCGTTTAAAGTACAGAGGAAGCTTTTTACTCGCTAGAAGCATTATTTCTTTAGTTTTTAGCTTTCTCGGTGCAAGTAAACTACATAATATATAAATTACATAATGAAATTATTGATAGTAAAACTTTTCAATACTGCTCGCTACATTGCAAACTTCATTAGAATGGATCTCTACTGTATGCATATTTATTATAATGTGTATCATATAATGACTAATTAATTATTTAATATATTTATCAAAGGTATTAACTCAATAGTAACAATAGTCTCGCTCCCGCCTTTTCCTTGCACTCTAATAAATGGTCATTGAATAATTTGGTCCTATCAATAACCAGATTATTGATTAATTGTGTAGATTATTTTGTAGAGAAAAATTACAATTTTATTATTTGAAAAGAAAAAAGGGTTGGCACTTCTGTTCTGTAGTAGATTTATGTTCATTCTTTATTAGATCGGTGGTGCAGGAGCGTCTCCTTCCTTTTTTTTTTTTTTTTTTTTTCAATAATTTTCTCTTACTATTACATTTCTTTTTCAGGACTCAGGAGTGCAAAATGCAGTTTCATCGAATTACTTTACTACTCTACGTGAGCCTCTTCTGCCTCATGAGTGTAACAGGATTTAAACGCAATTCAATGAGGGGGTTGTATTCAATGGAAAATTTTGTATCAGGACTTAGAAATGGAATAAAGGATTTTATTCCAAGGTTTCGCAAGAGCTATAGAGTGCGACAAAGGCCTCATCGCAATGTCATTCCACAATTAGCTCAAATAAAACCAGCTACTTCATTTAGAGCACCCAAAGAATACGTTGTGATTGACAAGCCAATATTCTCTCCCTATATACAAAGGGATCCTTCCTTTGGGTTCCAAAGGCATTCCTCTACCCTTCCTCCACAAAATATATCCTATGCACCAATTACCTCAGATCATTTTGCTTCTTTGAATGAAATTAACTCGGGTAAGCCACTCAGCTCTAAGCCTCGGAATCCATTCCTCCGAAAGCCTAGAAAGGAGAGGTTTATATATCGCTCGTGGAACTCTTTGGATACGGAAATGTATCCACCATCGATTTTTGCGCCTGTTGCAAAATTTTCTCCTTGAAACGTGTTAATTGTTATTTTGTTCTCTCTTTTGTATTTATCCATTGACGTTTTTATGAACATACATTTTGCATGTAATGTTACGAATATAAGTACATCCCCCTATTTTTGCTTATATATTTTTAAAAGCACTTTTTAATTTGATTCTATTATATTTCTCTTTCTTTTTTTCCCTTTCCTTAAAGCTCAATACAATAAATGTGTTGAAACAGAGTTTGATTGATGTCGAATAATAAATAAATGTCATTGCTATTTAATTGAAAAACACGAGATAATTATATCCTTGTAAATGATTTATTTATTTCATTCCTTTTAGAGAGAAACTAATTCATTTCCTGAAAGGTGTCAATACTTTTAGCAGTCACTCATTCACAAAAAATTAGGCCAAATAGGCCTATTTTACTGGCCATTTCATAAATAACAATTTACATAGAGTTTTACTAATTGGGATTACAGTTTTGCAAAGCCCCCCAGAAATGCCAAAACTAGTCCGTTAATCAACAGAGTCCGAATTCTCACATTCTGAAGGAGCAACTTCTTTTAATTGAATCATTTTTGAAAAACTCGACCTTTTATAGCAATTAATCATGGTGTGAAATAGTTTAATGGTCGGCCACAGTATCATAACGATAAAATAGAGCCTTGTTTCGTAAAAATATTATTTTAGGTATGTATATATTATAAATAATCATGGAACTATCTAAGTCATTTTTTTTTCAAGTCACCCCCAAATTAGAGTGCATTCTTTTCAAAAATCCAAATAATACGATAGAAAGAGGCAAAAAATATAGCATCATCTCCTTTCATTTTCCCTTATAAAAATGATGTTTTTAGGCTGAAAATACAATTTTAAGGGTCAAGCAATGACTATTGACTAATTATATTGTATTAATAATAGCTGTACATAATTTTATTCCCTCTCCTTTTATTCTAACATTTATTTTCATGTTCACTTTTCCCAGTTGGTTTAATATTTGTCAATAACTGAGAGCGATATATGTATTAATTAGAAAATTATTGTTAGATCTGTAAATTTCAAGTTTGGAAATAAACACTGAGTCCACTGACTAAGTTCTATTAATAGGAATAATATTTGATAATAAAAAAAATTACTTACATTCTACGAATTACTACAACTTTTGATGAAAGGTCAGTATGCCTACTTGACGACATTTTCATTCAAATGATGAAGTTCTGCAGTGTTGGCAGAACTTGAATCAAATTTTATAGTTATAACTAGGAATGTAAATCATATGCAATTCGGGCGTGTGATAAAAAAGTGGAGTTGGCTCTTCAAACAGGTCTTTTTGTTTTCCGAAGCTGTTATCATTTTATTTTTTCCCTTAAGAAGGTAACATCAACTTTACCTCAACATAATGTTTTACAAGAAAAGAACAGTCTTCAAAGATTATATCATGGTGAGGAACAAAGGAAAAATTAAAAAATGGTTATCATTCATTGAGGAGAATGGAGTTAATGATATTTGTGAATATAACAATGAATCTGGAGTAACGTATAGATGTCTTCATTTGTATATATATATATAATGGAGAATAGCAGCTTGTAGCTCAGTAAAACGTCATGACAGCTCAAGTTGCTTCCCCCCTCAACATTCATTAAATTGTCAGAGTTGCCAAGTTGATTTTCTCTTTCTTTTTTTATTACAAGCCCGATTTTCATATGATTTACATTCCTAGTTATAACGCCTTTTTTATCGTACACTGTGCTCTTATTTTTACAAGTCACTGATTACTCTGGAATGAGCCACTTTTTTTCTTTGTACCTCTTTACTTATAAAGACGCTTCGCCGCGTCTGAATAGAGAAATATGTATGTTTTGGGTCTAAATATTTGTCATTCTTCATTAAAAATGCCTTTTTCTTTTCCAAAAATTCCACAAATGCTATGAAACTTCCATATAAAGCCCTTGATAACTTATTACATAAACATCTTCATAATCTACATTTTCTACTATAGACATTTTATATTTTTTTAAAAATGATGTATTACACAATATTTTATATGAGTGCTACCCTGTTCATTTGATCTGGGGGCAAAGCTTTATACTTATGTGTCCTCAAACCCCCGAATTTGTCTAATAATGTATTTTTCAATAAATGCGATGCATTTTCTTTTTTTAAATAAAATTAAAAGGGTTTGAGATATAAACAAATTTATTTTTTAGTGTTGCAGTACATTCAATTACATTTAAGTATGGAGTTCAATTTCTTTTGCATGAACACCACGGGCACGTTTGCCATAAGTCCAATCGTTGAACCCAGTTTTCTAGGACTTTTTTGTATAAATATTTGCTTTGAGCTCCCTTAGTGTTGCTGGCTTGTTAATGTAGACCAATGATTTTATATGACCCTATAGAAAATGGTCCAAAGGCGTCAAATCGTATGAACGAGGCGATCAATTGACTTGTCCATTTCTGAAAATAACAAGTTCACCGAATTTGCTAATATTTAAATCGATTGTATTGTTTGCTGATTGGCAAGTAGCACCGTCTTGTTGAAACAACATGCAGTTTAAGTCCATAACATCCAATTGGGGACAAAAATAATATCGATTTCACAGTAACGTGGCAATTATTATCATCAACAAAAAAGTATAGCCCAATAACACCATTAACATGAAATCCACACCAACCAGTAAGCTTTTCGGAACGTAATAGTGTCTCACGAAGCACATATTGTGTGTTTTTGCCTGACCAATAACGCATATTTTGCTTATAAACAAACCCACTGACCCAAAAAATAAATTTGCTGCAAGCCTCTTAAAGTTGCCAAGATCGAACGTGAATTTTAGTAATAAATTTGGATAATTTGAAAACGTTGCTCAAGGTTGTACTGCTCCATGATGATTTGTAAGCTACTTGTGAGTAGAAATGTGAACAAAACAAACAAAAAATATGACGTAGTTTGCCGTCCCTAATGAAATAAAAATGCATCCCTATTGAAAAACCCTTTACATAAATAAATACAAACAAAATAAGAGTGGGACTAAAGGCTATTATTATTTTTTATTTTTTGAACTAGTGGCTTTAAAGGTATACATCTGTATAAAGAAATCAAGGTCTAGATCTCGTTTTATCACGTTTTTGCATTATAACTCAATCATTAAAGAGATGACTGAGTCCAAGATGGTGTCAAAACGGAAAGGGATATTGTAACGAGATTTTAATTGAAATTGAAACATTATTTTTCTCTTTGTGTAACATATATATCTTTTCAATTAAAGATACACATTTGACATAAATGATGAAAAACTATATATTAACTTTTTTTTTGACTTATATGATAACAAAATATTTCATTGCGTTTTATGTTTACATATTATATAAGAAGATGGGTTTCTAAAAAGATTTATAGGATATTATGTTTAAAAGGTCTATACTTAGATTTATATTGATTTAAAGCAAGCATAAGAATGCTCTCATTGGAGAATCAATAGTGTGAAGGAAAAAAATAATATTGAAAGTCAAAGAGTAAAAAATATCTATGTGCTTAAACTAGGCTTTAAATTTATTCGAAAGAGCCTATCTATATTATTATTATTCATTACTATGTTTACCAAGGGATGTTTTTGTCATTCAGAAATCATATGATCCCTCACAACATGGACAGTAATAACCCGTTTTCGGGAAAAGTATTTTTAGTACTAACATTTTTGGGACGCTTTATTTTACATGAAAATACTCAATATCTAATGGTCCAATTTGAGGCTGAATAAAATCAAACTAATGGGTTGTGAAGATCCCTATGAAATGGAGTCGGTATTGTTTTTTAACTTTTTTTTCTTCATAAATGTTAATGGTCTAGGATATAATAAAGCTAGTTGAAGGATATCCATAAGAGAAATTTTGCTGGATAAATAATGACTATCCACTTTTTTTTTTTAATCAAAACGAAGTAAGCTTTTTTAAGCTCTAAGCCTGAAAATATGCTTCAAACGTAATATTTGAACTTCAAATATAGAGCATGATCTTCCAGTTTAATTTTATGTCAAATCCAGACACTTTGCACTCTCTTGCTTTTGCTTTCAATCAAATAAATACAAAGGTTTACTTATTACAAGACTTAATTGAGTTTTTGACTTATTAGTAAGCTTTGTAAATTTTTTTAAAGCTTCAGTCAAATTCATAGATTCGAATATTTTTCACCAAAAAAAGAAAGAAAATATTAAGCAGAACATTTTTCTTAAATTTAATTTATTTTCTTATGAGTTAAAAAAGAATTAAATATGATTATTTATAAATATTTCATTTTAGCTTGTTCTTCTTCAAGAAAAAGAGGAAGTAATATGTTTATAAGGAATATGTTTGCAAAATTAAACTAAAATATCAAATATGCATCTTAGTATGAGAAAGACGTAAAAGGTTAAAATTGGCGAATATTATACCAATTACTATGGCCCAATACAAATTATATTCCTATCTAATATAAATATAATATATATATATATATATATATATATAAACTATTTGGCGTATATTTATGGCAAGGGTTTTCAAAGTAGGAGGCCGTCAAGCAAATACCAAATGCTGTACTATTTATAAAAAACAAACAAACATTACATTTATGTACAGTGATCCCTCGCTATATTGCGCTTTACCTATCGCAGCTTCGCTGCTTCGCGGAATTTTCTACAGTGAAACCTGATTGGCTCAGTAAACGATTTGCATTTTTTATATAATATAACAGGATAAAAATATTTTACATTTGATGAGAGAGAGAATACCCTCATGGAGTTCAACTCTTGAAACGTCGAGACCATTCTTTACATAATTTATCAGTTGAAAATTTGTCACCATAAACTTCTACAAGCATTCGATGCGCTTCAACTGCACTTTTTGCCCGATTAAAGCAGAAACATAAGACCTCTTGCAAATGCTGCTTAGTTACCACAAAATTTGACATATTCAACAAAGTCAAAACAGGTTATTTTTTGTTTGAAACTCAAATTGATATAAATGGAATATTATTGACAGATGTCTAATCAAAAATAGCCAAAACCTATTGATACTATGATATATTCATTGTAGTAGGTTGTAGTAGCTCATAGTGTACAACACCTTTGTGGTCCCACCAGACACACAGCATGACCTTCGATAACCGTCAATATTTCGTTTTGGTGTTGATGGCAACGACTGACCTGGCATAGTGTAGTATTTTTTTTCCCTTTGAAGTTGTCGTAGTACATCCATTTCTCATCCCCAATCACCATCCGATGTAAAAAACCCTTTCTTTATTGCCTTTGAATCAGCTGCATGCAGTTGAAAAAATCGTCTTTCAACGTCTCTCGGAATCAGTACAAGGAAGGCACTCAATCGCCTTCCTTGTGGATAATACCGAAGGATTTCAATCCCACAGAAACGGCTTGTTGCGTAACTCCCAATTGTTACTATAAAATATTCATAACAGCTAAACCATTTTTAGAAAACGGCTCGAACTAATTTGTAATCCCTATACTTTTGATTTTTACAAATGTATAGCTACCCTATGCTAAAATAGTAAACATTAAGTATTAATGCATTAATGTCATCTTTTATAAATGGCATAGCTAAACACTTGTAGGATCCCTCCCGCCATCCCTTTCATCTATAGAGCTTGATAGTTGCAGAAAGAGGATGTGGGATAGGGGTGTGCCTATGGAGTTAAATTTAGTAACTATAGTTAGTCTTCCTAGTTTTTAGTTTGTTTCTACATAAGAGGTTGGGTAGAACAGAATTACAAATATATAGCTACACTATTAATAAAATATGACATTAATACAGTAGACTTAGCTAATGTTTAATATGGAGATGATCACTTGTACATAGGGAAGTTCCTGGAAATAGGGTGAGCACGTCAATTTTTAAATGAGTTATAAAGAATTAAATTATTTCCTTATTTATGCATTATTTGGTCAGTGACTTTCTTTTTAAAGTGTCAAGTTCTGCTCTGGCTACTAACTTGAATTTTGTTTTTGTTTTTTACTTTTCGTGTACATATTTTGGATCATATATTATGCCCCGTTATTTAATTTATTAATATATCTTTTAGAACATTCCTTTGAGTAATTAATTTCGTGATGAATTTATTAATATAGCCAAAGGCATTTATGTACATGATTGTGTTCCTTACATGGTGCCTTGTTATGTTAAAACGCTCTTCCTATCTTTATAGATATTGTTATTTGTTAAATCCTGTTGGACAGAGATATGTAAAATACTGAGTTTTTAAATATCTAGATCTCGAATCTATTTGTAGGTCTAACTAACTATGACGAAACAAAGTTGTCAAATCAAAGTTTTCATCAGGTTGACAGTAAAAAATATTAATTATTTATGGTTATATAAAGTCCCTTAAATTGAAAAAACGATAAATAATATTAGCCTTTCTACCATATACCTCGTGAATTTCATGTTCATGATTTTTGGTGATCTATATCGTGAATACCTACATAATTAGGGTATCAGGACATTCTAACCTCTCTCAGTGATAAAATTTTATCATGACAAAAATAAGCAAAGGATTGACCCGATATATCCAGTCATGTGAGTTCTATGTAGAGTAACACACACAAAAATTGTACTCATTACATCATGGGGAATAAAATTATGTTTTAAAAAAATTTAAAATCTATTTTTCATTGTAATATGTACATAACATATAATATACACGTGTGTTTATTTTTATTATACATACATTAATGACGTTTCGAAAGTTTCATTCTAAGGGGTATAAGTATAATAAAAGTTATTTAGTTTTGAACGTTGATTTCAAATCTGTAACTTTTTTTTTCGAGATTAAGACGATTTTTCAGAAATTGGACGCTACTTTTTTAGTTTTTTGTGCCCATGTTCCAATTTTTAATTTCAATTTAAGCCTAGAAGGATACTCATTTTGTGCATTAAAAAATAATGATTCGCTAGTTTATTTAATGCAAATTCCATTTCCAGTCTTTGTTTTAACCTAAAGGAACTCTTGGGGGCATAGGCGGTAAAAGTAGGCCAAATCCTTTGTACTTAAATACTCCTTGAATATTACATAAAATGGTTGAATAAGGAATGTATTAAAAAGCTGAGCCTCACAGCTTTCAAACAAAATGCTAAGCGCCCGATAAAAATCCTTAACTAAGAAGAAATTGTCTATCTAAATGTGTAAATTTTAACTCAATTTCGAGCAAAAATTCGCAAGAAATCAATGACTCACGGTAGAACAACTTAAGTAGTAGCGCACAGAAGTGTTAAGAAACCAGCTGAAGTCCTCCAGCGATCTCGGAGGCTGACGTGACATAGTCTAGGTCCTCTTCTAAGTCAAGTTACCCTTAATCCATCCTGCCCCCTAGGGATGGCTCCGGGGTAACCCCCCTGCAAACTGAAACAGAAGCAAGCATAGTGGGTCGGATCGAAATTCAACCGAATCTGTCTCAATCTTTTACGTCTTCTGGTCTTTGAAAATTTTAAAAAAAGCCACTCCTTCATGAAGAAAAGGCCGGTCAAACACGGATTTGTTGTCGGGGTAACAACACTTTTTTTTCTCTTTAGTGCGTTTATAGTATGGTTTTCGTTCTATTAGGAGGAAGGAGAGTGTGAAAGGGTGTGTACTAGTGCGAAGAAAAAAGGTTTTTTTCCTGTTTTTGCTATTCGGAATGAAGAGCTGTATGTTAAGGGTTCTATATTTAATTGTTGATATTTGTCATTTTAATAAATGTTTTTCCTTTGATTTTATATATTTTTATATAACTCACGCAATCTCTCCTTCTTATTTCAGATAATTAAGATGAAGTGTCCTTTAACGGTTTTTGTATTCATGTCGAACTACAGTCAGTCCATAAGGAGTTTATTCAATGGAAGAAGCAATGTCTAGCTTTGATGTGAAGACCAATAAGTACATTGTTGTTTGTCCTTTTTGTACCAAGGCCAAAACTCAAATAAAACAAAGTCAAAAACATGAAGATGAAGGCTAATGAAGAGAAGAAAGAGGCTCGAAATAAGAAAATGTCCAAGGCTCTAGAGGAACAAGATCCATCAATATCAAGACAATTAAAGAGTGTTGCATTAAATAAATATATGGATAAATTCAAAGACCATCTATAGGTATTATATGCAGAAAACACCACCATGTATTACAATAAATATTCTAAAGTAGTACTTGAGCTATGAGTAGATTAGTCCAAAGGCCAGTTCCATCCAAGTGAACTTTTTTGCGCAGATAAGAATAAAGTTATAAACATAGAAAATTTAAAAGAAATTCTTGTTAATTATTCTACTCCTAATATAAAGGTTAAGGCCATGAAAGTCTTTCGTATCTTTTTAAAGCTTTGGAAATTCTCAATGGTGTATCCCACGGAGGATAAGGCCCAAGGATGGGACAGTGTGTATGTATAGGAATGTGGAGCAATGCACAGGCTTAATGGATAAATATGAACCATTGTTTGCTGAGAAATCGAAAGTTGAGAGAATTATGAATTATCATAGTGAATCAAATACAGTCAATAAAAGACCAAAAGATCTTCTAAGGCTGCTCTCTTCATTTTATTATAGTGATTGGCTTGCCAACCATGTAGAGGAGCTAATAGCAGGAAAATGTAAAATAACCATTAGGGATACAATTATCTATTACCTTGTTTTTGAGGGTGCTGGCCCAAGTCCATGCAGAATAACTAACATTAAAAGAAATGAATAATTGGACCGTAGCATTGAAGAAGACAAATGGAGGGTCATAGTAAAGGACCATAAGACTGCTAACTATAATGACCTAATGTCTTTGTTGTTAAAGACTCCATTTTTAAAAAGATTAATGGAGACGTATGATAAGTTAGTCAATAATGATGGAAGGACTTACTTCTTTGTGAACAGTGATGGACAGGAGAAATTGGTCAAGCCAATGCTGTCCTTGATTAAATTTAGGCAATTAATATACATACATGTATTATGTTTATGTTTAAAGCTTATGTTTAAGTAAATGCTTGTAAGAAATTAAAAGAAACTAGAAGGTGTAGTCAGGTGGCTAGCCTTGGTTTTGCTCTTGGAGGCACGCCAGAGGAAGGTAAGCACACATAAAAGTCATATATCATAACTTAAAACTTGGCTTACTGGGGCAGTACTGAGTTAAAATGCATCAAGGGGGCATCCTTTATGGAACTCAAGGAAGGATGAAATTATTAAAAAACACTTTTAAAAAAATGTTTAAAAATAGGTCACCAAAAAACCTTGCAACCTTCGCACAAAAAAGAATAGTCCGAAAAAAGAGAGGGAAAAAAATGGAACAAAAATAAACCTATTTCTCGGAAATTTGGTGTTACCTCGGCTATGCAGTACTAATCATAATAGAGGGACTCCTTTTTCCCCATATTTTTACAAAATGTATAAACATTTTATTCCTTTGATTTTATATAAGAATCTTTTCATGATACAAATCTAGACGACATTCATTCCAACTTTCATAATTTTTTTTGTCATATTGAAGTAGATATTCATATAAATATTTTTATCATAAGATTTATCTAATGATATTTATTTATCAATATTATTACAATTATAGGTTTTCCAAAATCCTTCATTCTGCCATACAATGTGGTTACTTCTTCGAAACTGCATTTCTATTATTTTGTACTTTCTGTTTCAATGAAACAAACCTTAAATTTGAATTGATATATTTAAGAATTAAGTGTGTACCTTCAAATCACTAGGAATGTAAATCATATGCAATTCGGGCTTGTAATAAAAAAAGAAAGAGAAAATCAACCTGGCAACCCTGACAATTTAATGAATGTTGAGGGGGGAAGCAGCTTGAGCTGTCATGACGTTTTACTGAGCTACAGATGCTATTTTCCTTTATATATGTATACAAATGAAAACATCAAACCACAAACATAACAATACGTTACTCCAGATTCATTATTATATTCACAAATATCATTAACTCCATTCTCCTCAATGAATAATAACTATTTTTTAATTTTTCCTTTGTTCCTCACCATGATATAATCTTTGCAGACTGTTCTTTTCTTGTAAAACATTATGTTGAGCTAAAGTTGATGTTAACTTCTTAAGGGGAAAAAAATGATAACAGCTTCGGAAAACAAAAAGACCTGTTTGAAGAGCCAACTCCACTTTTTTATCACACGCCCGAATTGCATATGATTTACATTCCTACAAATCACTATGTATAGGCTGTTTCAATTGATATTTGAGAAACTACAATTGTGTGCCCAATTTTGAGTCAAATCATGACTTTGGGAAAAACCTTTATACTGTTTTTAATTATACTTTACACAACTAGAAAAAAGTAATTTTCATTTAAAACTTATGTTTGCTTGTCAGCCAATGGGATTTCTTACTTCTTCTATTATATTGTGAGTCAATTTTTACTTACAAAAAAAATAGAATAAAGTTACGATTGACGATAATTATATGTTAATGTTGCAAGTTTTTTTTAAAAAAAACTTTAATTTCTTTAATACATATTTACATTTGAATACTTGGAAACGTTTGAATAAAGATGATTTAGCGTTACTCTAGCTAAGAGAAGAAAAAAAAACATGAAAAGAGATTTCATGACACGATATAATTTGTGTATTTTAAAGCAAGCCAAATAATTTATATTTTTTAGTAACTTTAGGGGTCATAAAACATGGTTCAATTTTCAAAAATACCGTTATTTTCTTACACTTGTGGAAGCATGATTAAAAATGATAGAATTGAGTCTTTCATTTAGACTCTGAGTCCCCAGCTCTTTTAAAGACTCGTTTTCACTTTCTTCTACTTAACATTTTAATTTTTTAGACCTATCCTAAGGACATAATATTAAGGGAGTTCAATCTACAAAATCGAATAGTTTTTATAAAGACATTCTTGAAATCAGGATTTTGATTTGAAATCCTATTAGAATCGTTCATTAACTTTTCCAATCATTAATTACTCTTCGTCTGGTTCTTATAAATGCTATTCACAAAAATTCCTATTATTTGCCAATCATAAGAATTTCTTTAATACATATTTACATCAAAATAAGTCGCTTATTACATGATCGAGTTCCCCTAACGTAGTTCATAAAAAAACTATTTAGTTTCTTGAGTTAATAAATCAAAGATATATATGTATTAAGTTTATTTAAAAAATTTAAAAATCAAAATATTGAGTTACAATTGAATTATTTTTTACTTGTTAATTTACTCATAAGTTTATTAATAAGTATTCAAAGTCAATTGAATTATATCTTAATATAATACACACACACAAAAAAAACGGAATTTAATTTCTATCCCATCACTCAACTTCTTTTTTACCACTACAGTATACTGACTTTATTTATACTTTCATGATAATTTTGTATGGACATAGTGTCTGAGAAGTTCTTTTAATCTAATGTAAGCATGTATTAAAGACATTAATATTAATAAATTCATCACGAAATTAATTACTCAAAGGAATGTTCTAAAAAATATATTAATAAATTAAATAATTCGGCATAGGATATGATCCAAAATACACGAAAAGTAAAATACAAAAACAAAATTCAAGTTAGTAGCCAGAGCAGAACTTGACACTTTAGAAAGGTAGTCACTTTACAAATAGTCACTGACCAAATAATGCATAAATAAGGAAATAATTTAATTCTTTATAACTCATTTAAAAATTGACGTGCTCACCCTATTTCCAGGAACTTCCCTATGTACAAGTGATCATCTCCATATTAAACATTAGCTAAGTCTACTGTATTAATGTCATATTTTATTAATAGTGTAGCTATATATTTGTAATTCTGTTCTACCCAACCTCTTATGTAGAAACAAACTAAAAACTAGGAAGACTAACTATAGTTACTAAATTTAACTCCATAGGCACACCCCTATCCCACATCCTCTTTCTGCAACTATCAAGCTCTATAGATGAAAGGGATGGCGGGAGGGATCCTACAAGTGTTTAGCTATGCCATTTATAAAAGATGACATTAATGCATTAATACTTAATGTTTACTATTTTAGCATAGGGTAGCTATACATTTGTAAAAATCAAAAGTATAGGGATTACAAATTAGTTCGAGCCGTTTTCTAAAAATGGTTTAGCTGTTATGAATATTTTATAGTAACAATTGGGAGTTACGCAACAAGCCGTTTCCGTGGGATTGAAATCCTTTGGTATTATCCACAAGGAAGGCAATTGAGTGCCTTCCTTGTACTGATTCCAAGAGACGTCGAAAGACGATTTTTTCAATTGCATGCAGCAATCCCCATTGATATCCTTCAGAACCAGAGACTTAAGGGGTTCTTTTAGGTTACTAACGCACCATTTTCGTCTGAAAGTTAGAGCCAGAGTTTCAATCCTTCTGAAGGTCTGAGCTGTGTAAAAAAAGGTATATAGCCTCACCCAAGAGGCTCCCTCCACCTGACCTAATCTTGCTTTTAAAGCTTTAGTCTGTTTCTATATAGATAAGAGGTTGGGTAAAACTAAATTACGAATGTATAGCTACCATATGGCATAAAATTTAAAAAAATCGAGTAAAGGGGCGAATAAGTTTAGTTAGGGGTTAGATGAGGATACTTACAGTTGTAAGATGATACAAAGAAGCGATGATAGGATTTTTTTGGTGATATGAAATTCCTTACAGATGACTATTCGTTATTAATTGCTCTATAAGTTTTATTATTATTATTTTTCAATTAGTCCTCTAGAAAGTGCAATTTCGAGCAAATATTTATCCTTAAAAAGTCACATCTAGGAGCAACACTTGATATTTATGATGTCATAGATAGAAATGACTAATAATTAATTAATAAATGATGATAGTTTGGGAGAGTGTGATGAGATGGCAGGTGCGAAACATCACATAGTACTACTGAATTAATACAATACCTTTGTCAATATCAGCTGCATGTATACATTATTTTAGGAATATCTTACTTATATTACTGCAATAATGAGGAGAAACTTGAACTTAAGAACAATATTATTTAAGGAAGAATATTCTAATACTATTTATATAATATATTTTTAATAAAATCTACAATTACACTGGTCAATAGTCAAATCCTAAGGGGCATAAGTATGATAAAAGTTATTTAGTTTTGCACGTTAATTTCAAATTTTTAACTTTTTTTTTTTTCAAGAGTCCGACGGGGCTCGAGAAATTGGATCCTACTTTTTGAACTTTTTTGGCCCATTTTCGAAATTTAGCTTCAATTTAAGCCCAGAAGGACACTCATTTTGTGCATTAAAAAATAATCACCCACTAGTGTATTTAATGCAGATCCCATTTCCAGTCATTGTTTTGAGCTAAAGGGACTCCTGGGGCATAGGCGGGGGAAGTAGGCCAAATCCTTTGTACTTAAATAATTCCTTGAATATTACATAAAATGGATAAATAAGCTGAGACCTACAGCTTTCAAACCAGATGTCAAGTGCCCGGTAAGAATCCTCAACTAAAAAGAGATCGTCCATCTAAATGTGTAAACTTTCATTCAATTTCGAGAAAAAATTCGCTAGAAATCTAAGACTCACGGTAGAGCTACTTAAGTAGTAGCGCGCAGAAGGATTTTAGCTGGCTTCTTAATCTTTCAGCCTGCTACTACTTAATTAGCTCTACCGTGAGTCTTTGATTTCTATGCAGTAGATTTTTGATCGAAATTGAGTGAAAATTTACACATTTAAATGTCCAATTTCTTCTTGGTTAAGGAATCTTATCGGACGCTTGACATCTCATTTGAGAGTTGTGGGGCTCAGCTTTTTAATGCATTAAATAGATCCTAAATGACCGAACATACTCAATTCAATGTCAATTTCTGAATTATTTTGAGATTAGCTCTTTGGAATTATTGTTTCACAAAAGTTAGACTAAAATTCTACGTGAATTATGTTTTTGAGACAAAGAAATGGATTTTATAGTCAAGAGTAAAAAAAAAAGAGCCCTTCCCGGTAAGTGTGGAGTAGTCCAAAATCTTGTCAGTTGGTAACCTGCAACGCATTTTAATTTTTTAATTATTTTAATTCATATTTTTAATTTTGAAATTTGCAATTTCAAAAATAACAAATATTTTTTTCAAGAAAAGAAAACAACAATTACTGATTTGCTTATAGCATGAAAAAAACATCAAGAAAAATTAGAATCGATCTCTGATTAGTTTTTTTAAAAAGTACAAATTTGTTGGCCTTATTAATTGTATCTAGTTCTAAGATAATGAACACTAATAAATTTGCATAATACTTCCAAACATTGAGTATCGACTGCTTCTAAAAAATTAATATGATAAACATACAACAATGCAATTTAAAATTTGTTAAAGGATAAAGATGTTGTATTTTACATGAATACTTTCCTAAAATTACTCGCAAGCATCAAATTGCCCGGGTATTTTCAAGTGAGTCAAATATATTTGAGTAAATATCTAAAAGGTTCTACTTGAGTTCGATGTCTACTAGTTTAGAAAACAAAATATTAGTGACTCATCCCATGTGATTTATGCATATATTCAAATCCTTCAAATAAAATCTCTTAAAATGCATAAAAATTTAAAAGGGGTTTAATAAATTATTTTTAAATCTTCTGAGTATGCAGCTGCAAATGTATGTATTATTTCTCAAGAGGATCATACTAAAAAAGTGTCTCTCTTTAATTTGAAATGTATTATCCAACATAAAACTTATAACATTTATAAATGTAAAAAAGCGTGAAATATACAAATACATGGAGAGAAAGCTTTTTAAATTACTGCTTTAATTACTCCAAGTCCTCATAAATCACGCATGTAATTAAGTACAGTTAAGTTATAAAAACAAATTACAAGGACTAGGCTCAAAGTACGATTCATTTAGAGCATACTCATAAATAAAGATGGGAATAACAGTAACGAGCCTTCGTATTTGATTACTGTCACCTCCGATATAGCGCAGTTTTATATTTTTAAGAAAATAACCTTTATTCCATTAATATGAAAAAAACAAAAAACTTTAATTCCATGAGTCTCATCTCTGATTTTAATAAACTCAATGCGTATGCTTTGCTTTTTGAAGAACAAACCTTTTTATTTAGTGTTTGTATAAATTAGAAGAGGCGAGATTTCATTTCATCTATTTGTTTTAGTTTACATTTTATTGATTACAAAATAAAATAGCATAATATTAAAAGTAATGACCCGTTACTATTACGAGTAACTATTACTTTTACTCTTGAGAAACAGTGTAATTAATGTTGTTACTTTTCTGCCTAGGTAACTAAAAAGGAATAGCTATTTGTTTCCCCGTGTAACGTGTCCAACATTGCTCATACTTTTATGTACTTAAATACATTTAATTTAGTGTTGTGGCAAAAATTATTATCCCATGAGTATTATATTTCCTACAAAATATTTAGTGCAAATACTTGAGTTCCAAACAATATTTAATTTCGAACACTTCAAAATACATTATTTCTAGTAAAATATGTAATTAAGAACACCAATCATGTGATGTATAAAAATGATACATTAACTTATTGATGATATATTTTCTCTTACTTACATAGACGAAGCATTATAATGAATTTACTTAAATTTCCACTCCTCCATAATCATTAACATTGTAGCTTTGTATAATTAAGCTCCATTTATTTCTTATAATGATTGTTTCAAGTTGTTATGACATCTAGGTTTGATTAGCATTATACTGCAGAGAGATAAAATGTAACAACCAAGACACAAACGATTTAATTAGAAAATTATTCCAGTGGCGATTTCACGAGACTTTGGGGACTTAATTCTCCAAAAATTGAGTCAAGTTTCTCTCTCAACAAAATGGACAATATAAATAAATGTATACATGTAATATTAAAAGTAATGTTGTCTATAGGACCATCCGACCCAAAACCATGAGTCATGACGATAGTAAGTTGAAATCATAGTAATACCAAACTTTTCAGAGATTGGGGAAGCTAAATTTTGATGTAGAATATTGAAAATTAGGATCTTGTTTTGTCCCCCCTAGAAATGATTTTTTTAAATCTAGTTGCATAGATATTAAAAACGTGACCAAGACATTCAAGGGTCGAGACCGATACAAGACATTGAGAAGTCGGGACTAAGAAGAGCTCCAAAAGCTTATATCCAGAGCTAGGAAACAAAATCACATAGAAATTATCTTACGTATGTAAATCAATTCTCCCCCTAGCCTAGAGGGTCTGGATCAGTAGTTCTTAAGCAGTGCCACTGGTACACCTAAGATCTTTTTAAATTTCACGCGTAGCACCTTAAATCTATACAAAGTTAACCCTTTCTATTAGAATTTTGAATTAATTAAATCATCAGCAATGTATGTATATTTTGTTCGGAGAAAAAAGATTTACGCACATATGAATGACAGATGCACCAAAAGAATATTGTGCTTCACATGAAAGTATTATATCAATATATAACGTTTCAGTTGCAATAGCAATATTTTAAGTTCTTCAACTTGATCATATCTTTTTAACGAATTTGGAAATGACAACTTTCTTCTGCATATATGTATATTGAGAATTTATTTACCGTATTATATATCGAGAATTGAACTAAAAAAGGAATTGACTACATGGGTTTTATTGCATATTTATTAAATCAAGTGACTGCTAATGAAGAAAATTTCTTATGTAAAAACAAGAGTGCACCCTGCTTTTCTTTAGAACTCTCTTTGTAAATATGTACCATGTGTAGATATTAATAATACTATACTTGTGATTTTATTTTCCTGTAAAAGGAAAAGGTTGATAAATAATATAGATAATGTCTTTCTAACTTTTTTTTTTCCTTATATAGCAGGAGCAAAACATATAAGAGTATATTATGACTGTCGTGATACGAATACGAATTAGGGAGAAAGACCTATTACAAAATATCTGATTACCATTAATTAATATATTTTCATACTTATAAATGTATGTATAAATGTGCAGTTGAAGGCATTAATAAATTAAATAGGACCCCGACATCATGCAATAAAGTTGTCCCATTTAATTTATTAACAATTTTCATGATGATAAATGTTCTCTCAGATTCTTTCATGCACATTTTCTACATCATATCCATATATATATATATATATATATATATATATATAGTAATATACATAATACCTAGTGGGATAAAGGAATAGCTTTCGACTCTTTATGATAATCCATTATTGTTAATAGAGTATTTAGTTATCCATATTATGTAGAAATATCTGTTGGATGTTGAATGTGAAGCTCGTAGTTAAATAAAATCTAGATTAAGTTGAAGTGTAGTTTTGCCAATGAAGCAAATTTAGTTTGATATTTATGTACATAGTTTACGTTGTTTGTAAGTAGCGTTTAAGTAGGTACAAAAAGAGATATTATCAAAATATATTACACACATGCATATTATGTAGTAAACTTTATGTAAATACATTAACAACTTTTAATTTCCCACAGGGGTCTAATTTAACATAATTTGTGCCTAAGGGAAATAATAAATGAATATAATTAACTATAAATTTGTGATATAGATTAAGTCTATGTATACATATATTTACACTCTAAGACTCTATAAGAGACACTATAAGACTGTCTCCTACCATCATTTCGAAGCCTTAGGAATTTTATTTATTAGGATTTTCTATCGATTTTCAAGGCATGAAGGATGGATAGTTGCATAAGTATGTAATAATAAAGTGTAAGCTTGTAAATACATAGATGTTGTAAAACGGAGGGCTTCAAAATCAAGTTAAATCAAAGAGTACAGAGAAAAATACCAAGTGCCATGGACAACGAAACTAATTTATAAGAGAAGAGGCTAGCCTTACAGCAATGGTTCTTAATCTGAGTCTTAACGGTGGTTTAATTCACCCCACTCGTATGATTCGTGACGTCACGCTCTGCTTGTCTTGAAGGAAAAAAGCACATTTAATTTTTCCAGCTACGAAGGGTTCGATGAATGCATGTATGGAACTGATGGGGTTCAGTACCTCCAACAAGGTTAAGAACCACTTCCTTATACTTATTTTATATTGTAACATATTCATAGCTATGTAATCACGAAAGTTTTCATTGCTATTGTTTTTTTAAATGGCGGGAGGAGAGGGGCAATGGTCCCTTGTTCCCCTATGTCAAGGATATATATACCTAATTGAAGTACTTATGTATCATAAATCAACCATCATCAACCATTCCTATATATTTCCTTTTTAGCTGTTGATATCTCTGCATCTTAATTATCAGTCTATAGATCATTGATCGTCTGACTCTAAGTGGGTGTCCTTGTTTATAGGATGTAATTATGTGTTGTTGATTAAGTTTACTAATGAGATGTTTGACCCCCAAGTCTTCTATTAAATACCCAAGAGTACTTACATATGTGTATTATAGTGACAATCCATATTTCGTGAATATTTTTTTTTTTTTTTTTGCTGATCTTACCCTCTAAATTTGTTTCCCTTTTTTCGTGTAGATCAGTGTTTTAATTGAAAAGATCAGGAAATTGACGATTTTTTTTTTTTTTTAAATAATCATCTTTTTTCATTATTATGCTAATAGATTGACATAAAATGCTTATTATTTTGTATCTTATTTACTTCAATAAATAATTTAAAAAAAGTATTTCTACTAGTTTTTACTATAATGCATTTTAGCAATGAAATTAAAGGTAGAAGAAATAAATGATATTAAAAATAAATTTACTGTGTTTTTCTTATTTTTTTTCATTTGATATGACAAAACCAGCTATAATAAAACGTTATATGATATTATAAGAACTATTTTGATTTGAGTATATATTAAACCAAAATCATTTGTTTTAATACGTTTCATGCATTTAGACGTACAAGGATTTCCCATGTTTACTTTTGTTCCAATTGGTATTTCATTGCCAAAAAATGAAAATCTAATGTTGACTTCATTAAGAAACATTGAAAACATTAATAGTGGAAGATAGTATCAATTTGAAGTTTCAGGAACTTTACAAACTCCATCCTAATTTTTATCTTTCTTTTAATATATGTACATTTACAAAAGATGGAACTTAGGCACATAAATTTTATATTGTATCCCAAAATACTGATGAATAAGTGATTGTCATTAAAAAAAAACTTGGGAGATTTTATATTCCTTTTAAAATAATCATTTTTTAGATCATTTCTATACTTAGGAAAATCTGGGAAAAGGACCACTCTCAAAATCTTCTAATTTAACCTTTCTTTAAAAACTGCTAGCATATATATATATATAGACGTTTTGTTATAAAGGCCTTGACAAATTTGTGTACATCTGAGTGCTGAATTGAATTAAATTTAATTATTTCAATCCAATATCTACTGATTCAAGGAAATATATTTTTTCCTTAACAATTATATGTATAAGGGGAATTTTTAATAAATTTCTTTATTATAAAGTAACAAAACAGGTCTTAAATGAAAAATCAAACTCGTTCTACTGACATTGTATAACGTTTTGTTGTAACTAATCCTGCATTTATTATATCCAATAAAAGAAATAAGAAGAAAAGAATGTGTAATATGTATACGTAAGAATACATTGATTTTCCCCCTTTTTTTTGTTTCTCCTTCCTTTATGTCACTAAAAATACATTATAGAGGAAATTAGTATTAATACTTTTTAAAGATGATTTATTCAACTAAAAAAGTTATATAGCAATAAGCTTTTTATCACAATGTATTTCCTTATGGTCAAATGTTTCAATAACAAATAAAAATAAGGTATAATGCCTATTTTAATTAATTATATTAGTTTCTATCGTTCATTTATTATACATTTACGAAGGATGGAACTGTAAGTATTTAAATTTTATATTGAATATCAAAGAACTGATGAATAAGTAATTGTCATTAGAAAAGTTAAGAATGTAAATTTTAAGCAAAATCTACGTGCGAGATTTTTTGAGGTTGGTACTTTGAACAGTACTTTTTGTTTTCCAAAGCTGTTATCATTTTTCCTTTATTACTGAGGGGAGAACATATACCTGATAGTAAAGATTCGGGTGGTCGACTTAAGGTGAGTAAATGTGTTTGGTGTGTAAATGAACATACCTATTGTGGGTTCAACATTTCCAATGAAGGAAGATTCCTGGACCAAGAATTGGTGAAGCTAGTGGTCAATTTCCCTGTTTTTTTGTTAAGACTGGTCCAATTTTATGACCACTTCATCCCAAACCTTTCAAGTGTCGAAGGGCCCCTCCATGAATTAATAAAAAAATAAATTTGAGTTAAATTTGTTTGGTCTGATGAAGCTATTACAAGTTTTAAAAGGATAAAAAACTATATTACGAACTCACCTTGTTTGATGCATTATGATCCATCATTACCTCTGTTTCTGTCTACAGATGCATCTCCAATACATCTTGTTGCAGTATTGTCGCAAGAAGATGGTGAGAAAGAACGCTCAGTGGCTTTTGCTTCGAGAAAACTTTCTTCATCCGAAGCAAACGACTCTCAAATCGACAAAGAAGGCACTGCTATAAGCTACGGGCTGAACAAATTTGTGAGGTATTTATGTGGTCGTTCGTTCACAATTAAGACGGATCATAAGCCTATTCAATACATCTTTAATCCAAGTAAAGATCTCCCAGCTGTTATTTCTGCTCGTTTGTCGAGTTTTGCAATTTGTCTTTCAATGTTTAAATATGATGTGAAATCTGATGCTACATTTTTATAGGGTGCTTGACATATCGTTCGGAAGCTGTGAGTCTCAGCTTTTTAATGCATTCATTATTAATTATACTTTAACCCCTTAGGATTTTTGACTGTTGACCAGTGTTATTAATACTTTAATTCGGTATAAAGAAGATTCTTGTGTATTTGTCCATCCAAATCTTAACAAATTTAGTTAGTAAAAGAAGTAATTCAATGTAGTCTATGTGAAAATGAAGCATTGTAGAATGTACCTTGAAAGTTGGTACGTTTTTAGAGAACTGATTGCAAAGACAAAGCAGGACAGGAATGAATAGGACGTGGGGGATTTATTGTGTACAATGTATGTACATAAAGTGACAAAATAAGAAGGCAATATATGTACATATACTTACATATTAATTGGATGTTACAACTACCAATGGAAGAAAAAATTATGAATTACATATACTGATTGTTTCACTATCTATTTAGGAATTAACAAGCGATTAATTATTATTATTATATTTGTCAATTTTACTTTTAATAAGAATAAGACATATAAATAAACGACTCAAATCAGTTGATAATGACTAATCAATTTTCTCATTATTCTCAAATGTTGTATTATTCTTTATATTAAATAACTGCAAGAATGTCAACAAACTTTCAAAATAGACATAAAAGGGAAAAAAACTGGGGATAAAATATATGTTGGCATTTTTACACAAAGGTATCAACAACTCTTCATGTATTTTTTATCAGCTGTTGATTTGTCAACTCATCTCCCTTCTTATCGGCGTCCTTAACCTATTGAATTCACATTTAATCCTACTAATAATGTTTTAATATCACTACTTGGCAGCTGTTACGCTGTAAATATCCTTATTATTAATAATAATAATACAAACAGTTGGGAAAAATGGTGTAATTGGCTTACTATCAGTTAATTTTGAGTCTTTTTTAGAAAGGTTTAGAGAGATGTACAGTGAGGATTTATAAATGTCTTAATCTGATTCATTTGTTACTCTTGTAAGAAGTTGAGAATAATATTTTTTCTTTCCTTCCATTATACATAAAAATATCATTAATTGAGTTATACATTTATAGGAAAATTTCTCTGATTAGCTCTTATATAGAATTTTTATGTAATGATCCTGCCAATGATAAAAAGTTATTGATGACCTCGTAAAGAACATTCTGTGTTTTCCTCCTCTTCATCATCGTCAACCATCAAATTCTCAATGAATTAATCTAAATTCCATTGATGATGTGAATGAATGAGAGCTTCGCTTTTGATTTATGACTTAGCAAGGATGAGTACATTTGACTTGATAAAGTTTTTTTAATAAAGTATATATTTGCGCATTAAATTACAGCAACTACGAGATACAAGCATACAATTATATTTGTAATTTAATTTTCGGATGCATATTGGTGCCTATAAATAAATATATTTATATCTTTTAAGGAGCTATATCCTAATACATTATGTATTATAGTAAACTTTAAATTGAATTTTGTCTATGTTTATATTAGTATTATTCTTAAAAATAATTCCCCCCCCCCCCTCATAGAGACCTTATTTCCCAGGGATATCTTTACAGCATATATCCTTTAACCTTTCTTCCAAGAACAAAGAAACGCAAAGAGACTATCAGTTTATAGTCACTTAGCCAATCATTTCCTTTTCTACATTTTCCTAAACATCCACAACTCTTATATGTTTTTTTCGGCTGTTGATTTGCTCTAAATTGCCTCTTGTTGGTCTTCTATACGTTGATTTGTTAAACTCAAATCAAATTTTCCTACTATTAAATAGAAAATAGACTAACTGTCGGAAAAAATGACTACGAGTAAATTTTCTTTTTCTTTTTGGAGAGGAACAATGAAGATTGGCTTATGTCTCCACTGTCGGAAAGAATTCGTTTACAAACAGTTAATTTTGTGTCTTCTTTCTTCTTCTTTTTTAGAGAAGAAAGGTTTCTAAGTATCCCCTCAACTATTCTTAATTTGACATACTATTAGGAATATTCACAAGACACAATTTGAGCTCAACACATTAACATTCACAACACTTATAAAGAGATAAACACCTCTTTAATAAATATCTTCCTTTTTTTAAATTTATCTTATTATTGATAGACTAAAGAGTAGTATGTCTCTATTTTAAAGCATCAAAATCCCTTGTTAATAAGCCTTTTAGTCGCATTCCCTTACTGAAGGACTTTTTTTTGTATTAATTCATTATTAAATTTGAAAATATAAATATTAATGAGTAATAAAATACTTCGTTGCAATAATTTTTAATTTACCTCCCAATTTCTGTATAAGTAAAAGTGAGCTTGTTCTATTTTGTCGAAATATAATCGTTTGTTAAAATGTAAAATGAAGCATTTTCTAATCAGTGATCTTGTTTGCCTTGACTGTTAAAGCTACATACATACACATATATGTAGAGTGAATACAAAGTCTCACACGTTTGCCTGCGGCTTGCGTACATTCTGCAATGTAATTTTGTTATTTAGAGGAGGGAAAATTATATTATTTCTTTAATAGAATATGTTACATATAATGTAATGTTCATTGAAGATGTTCAATCCTTATGTGAAGCATTAGGGGGAAAAAAACATTTAAATAAAATGCATCAAGGATATGCATGCTTCAATGCAAAGTATCTAAATCCTTTCATATCTTAATTACATAAAAGAGGGATTTTACCATAGTTTTTCATCTTCTTATAAAATACTCAGGGGATTCAAGGATTCTCTTGAGTCTATCATTCATTATACATATATTATAGGGGGAGGGGGGGGGGAATTTTTTTCCCAGACGATATTCATTCTATTACTTTATCACGTATGCAAGATTATTATTAATTTCTATATTCTATATCAATAAATATAAAGTGCGAGTCACCTTGTTCGTTAATTTATTTGAATGCGCATCACGGTCACCCCGGAGGACTAGCGGGGCAGAGCTAGGGTGAACTATGTGTAACTTGGCCAAAAAAAGAACATAAACTCTGTGCTGTAGGCCTCTGGTGGCTGATTTTGAGCTCAAAATGTGATTTTAAGACCAAATTTGAGGTTGCCTGTCAAGTCAAAAGTTTCAAAAAAGAGTTACCTTAGTTTGGGTGAGGTTAAATGAGGTCCAAGAGGTCATCTGAGGTCCTTGTGATATTTCCACTAATTCTAACTAAATACAAAATTTGAAACTATCGTTTAAAAGTTAGTATGTATCTAACTCTTATTCATATTTATTACTTTGACTTTATACTTACAAGAAATAAAAATACCATAGAAAGAGTTCACTACTTCATGGATTATTTACCTATTTGTATATTTTCTATAAACAAATTATTCTCAAATAATAAAAAATCCTATCTATGACATCATTAATCATACACTAAATCCATTAAAATCTTTAGAGAGAAAAAATGAACTTTTCAATTTCAATAATATATATATACATTTTGTAGTGCTCTCAAATCAAGCATTAAGCTTTCAAACCTACCTCAATCTTGTTAAATACATAGATTCTTGAAGTTATGCTGCAACCTACTCTGAAGTAATATAAAGCTACGATCCAAAGTTGCAAAATTCCAACTACGAGATCAATTTTTGTCCAATAATTCATTGACTAGAGACTACTATTTTTGTACGCTGGGGGCGCTGAGGGTGCCATGAATTATTCACTAACTATAGTTTTATGAATTATTCTTGTTATTTCAATTTAAAAAAAAGGACAAATATATAATATACTTCAAATGGAAATCTTGTGAGGGAAAAATTAAGTCTCATGGACGAGGAAATATCTACAAGCTAACCGACCCATTTCGCCAATTTGTTGTATAGCTTTTGAACAATACTCCTCGAACTTTATAATTTAACAAAGGGAGTTGTCCTTTTTTTTTTTTAAATTAAAATACATATTGAAAATACTTTTGTGACCTACAGTTTGAAAAGCACCAGGTAGTTGTTCACAAAGTGGGTTTCACAAAAATATTTCGTCATGAATATTTAATCAAATATATAAATATAAGACATAAAACTATTAGAATCTGATAATAAAAAAATCTACATTAAGAAATTTGAGAAACTCTACTTTAGGGTTATAAATGCATCACGTCTCAAGGACTAACACTCTACATATGCAATTAAATTGCATATTTATATGTACAAATAGTTCTATGAAGGGATTCTTAAAGAATTTATTTTAATGTATGCGAGTATGTACATAATATAAATGAATATAAAGTATTAAAGTAATGAAAACTAAAAAGTCAGCAAGATATAGCAAATATATGACAATGCAAGAAATAATTTTGTGAGAGCAGTACAGTTATTTAACAACCATAAAATATCTGATGAAGGCATTCATATATTGTAATATGATGTGTAAAGGCTTTAATACAATGAAACCCTATATACATACATAATTTGATGGATCATCAATGCATTTTGCTCTAATTACAAATATCTCGGCTTATACAGAGATACATAATAAGTACCCACACTCATTTATATTTCAAAATTCACTTTAATAAAATATAACCACTTATTAGCATGACAGAAATTAGATCAGAGAGTGAACATTATAATCATGATGTTATATACAATTATTTACTATATTAGAAGTTTATTGGTAAGTCTTTGATTTGATTATTTTGTGAAATAATACTTATATGTCAACAGTTAATCAACAGTCACATGCGTAGATCATTATCTTGAGAGCTCTTTATTCATGCTATACATAAGTAGATTATCTTATGTATATCTACATACATAGTAATACCTACGATGACATATCATGTATGTACAATCAACTCTCTTCAATTTATGTTGACATAATGATTAATTATACCTATATGTCTGAACCTATGTATGACATATGCAGATAAATTTAACTTAGGATAAGAATAAATTACTTATGAATCATTTCTTATTATTATAACAGTTTAAAACTATTTAAAATCACACTAAATTATTGGGTTTTATCAATAAATAAGACCGATTGAGAACCCCTGACTTATAGCACACACAATCAAAAAATTACATTCATTGGACATACAGTCATTATTGTTACTAACTACGGATGGAAGTGATGTATGTAGAGAAAAATTGTCATCATAGACACCAATTAACTATAGTAGCTAATATATTGATAAGATACAACAATATATAAATAAATAAATAAGTGAAATGACTAATGAACTTCCATATCAATAATCATTTATATAGGGAACACAAATTAATTCGGTTCGTTTTTTTGTGATCAAAAATGAATTTATTTCAGATCGAAATGATATAACAGATTAATCAAAGTATTGCCCATCACTGGCAATTTTCGATTTCCATTTCCAAAAAATGTCTCTTCTTTGAGGCGATCCAAGTTAGGAGCCAATTTTCGATTTCTTCGAAAGAAGTGAACCAGTGAGTTGCCAAATCGTGCTGCATCCGTCGAAACAACAAGTAATCAGAGGGAGCAATGTCCAGCAATTACGGCGAGTGTGTTAAAATATCCCATTGGAGGGTTTCCAAATATTTTTTTTAACACTTTTGCAACATTTACTTTTTTCTCGTAATGCTCGGCTCAAACGAATCAATTGTAGTCTATATTGGTCTCCTGTAATAGAATCGCCAAGTTGTGGTAGTATACAACACCTCTTTGGTCCCACCCGATGCACAGCATGATCTTTGAGCCATGAATATTCCGCTTGGGTGTTGATGTTGAAGTCGATGGCAACGATTGATCTGTTATAGTGTAGTATTTTTTTTTCTTTTTGGGGTTGTCGTAGTACATCCATTTCTCATTCCTAGTCACAATCCGATGTAAAAAAGACCTTTCTCTTTTGCCTTTGAATGATCTACTTGCAGTTGAAAAATCATCTTTCAACGTCTCTCGATATCAGTTCATAAGGCACCCAATTGCCTTCCTTGTGAATAATACTGAAGGATTTTAATCGCACAGAAACGGCTTGTTATGTAACTCCAAATGATTCTGGAAGTTCATTTGCATTTGACTCGGAGCTTCATCAAGTAATGCCTCCAATTTTTCGTCTTCAAACTTTTTTGGCTGTCCAGAGCGAGGCTTGTCTTCAACGCTGAAATCACCATTCTTGAAACGTTGAAAATATTCTTTACATGATTTATTAATTGGAGTATTGTCACCATAAACTTGTACAAGCATTTGATACGCTTCTGCTGCACTTTTTTCCCAATTAAAGCAGAAATGTAAAACCTCCTGCAAATGCTGCTTAGTTACTACAAAATTTGACATATTCAACAAACTAAAAACAGAGTTTTTTTTCTTTGAAACTCAAATTGATATCAATATAATACTAATTATCTAACCTCTCTGAAACAGTCGAAACCTGTTGATACTATCAAATATTAATAACAGCAAATCCATTTTTTTAAATGGCAAGAATTAATTTGTACTCCCAATAAATACATCCACAACCGAACCCAGCCATTGTGGAGAAGAAATTACTAAAACTTTCATGATGATTACATCATTAACTATAGAAGTCTTTTATATTTAAAATTTTATTTCATTCCTAATTAAGGATCAAGGACTGCAATTCACGTCAGTTACGCGTCGGCCTTCAATCATAAGAAAAAATTGATCTTTAATGATGTGATAAGTAAATAGTATATTGTTTTATTTTTTATTTTCATCCATATAAAAAAGTTATTGTTATTTAAGTAAATCTCAATTGTTTCAAAAATATCTTTTTTGGGTGTTCGATTTTATTTATACTATGTCTCATTCACTACACTTTGAAAATTGTGATTTTGTAGTATTTATTATATTTTTACAAATTTGATTAACTTTTGAACAATTTTGATTACTTAATGTGGATTACTTCAAGAGGTGAGTTTTAAATTAATAATACCTTATAAATACTAAAAAGTTAAAGTACCAATCTAAAATCAACGATTCAGCATTGATCATAAAGAATAAAGTGAGGGTACTTAGGACTAATAGCCCCCACACCGTTAACCTTTTATGTATCAGAGCCTTTCATCCAAAAATAAAGAGAAAAAGAGACCCATCATAATTAATCAGTTGTTATTTAGTTATCCAATTCTTCTCAACTGTGAAATTATACTTCTTCGAATAATAGATTAATAACGGCTAATTCAGATTCAACCAATCAGTACTCAAGACACTAATAAAAGGAAGAGAAGTAGAAAAATCTACAGCTGACAACAAAATAGAAGGTATATTTACAACGGTTGCGTGGTGAAAAAGAAAGAGCATAAGTACTAAGATTTCTAATACCCTATGAATGTTAAAGACGTAGAGGGTGCCGCCAAAAAAAGAAAAAAATAACTGAGCCAAATTAAGTTGCTCTAACATATAATTAGGAATGTAAAAAATATGCAAAATACCGCGTGCGAGATATTGTGAAGTTGGCTCTTCGAACAGTACTTTTTGTTTTCCAAAACTATTATCATTTTTCCTTTATTACAGAGGGGAGAACCAGGGGCGTACTGGCCCGGCGGTCAACCGGTCAATGACCGGTGCGCCCCTCTGAAATCTTCAGTAGGCGCCCCTTCGATTTAGCATAATGCGCCTTTATCGTACAAGATATTTACTCTTTGCCCGGTGGAAATTTTCGCCCCAGTACGCCCCTGGGGAGAACATCTACCTGATAGTAAAAATCTCGCATGAAGGAATGCATGGATTAAGGTTAATAAAGCAAATAAAGTGTAAACAGAAAAGGGCTCAAGTCTTCGTATAATTATTAGTTAAAAATATATAATTTCCTGACATTAATTTCGGTTATTTTTCTGCCTCTCATTTATGGTATATATATATATAATGTTATTATTTATTATTGATGCCTTCATTTGTATACGTATATAATGGAGAATAGCAGCTTGTAGCTCAGTAAAACGTCATGACAGCTCAAGTTGCTTTCCTCTCAACATTCATCAAATTGTCAGAGTTACCAGGTTGATTTTCTCTTTTTTTTTATTTTACACACCCCATTTGCATATTTTTTACATTCCTACTCATACTTGGGAAATTTTGCACCTAACAGTGTGTTGAGTCTAATATTAATGTTTTTTTCTTCCTTCAATGTTTACGCAAAATTTTATTTTCATAATGTACTAATTTTTAACGGTTTTCATAGTTCAAAGGATGGTCTCTTAAAGTGCTCATTAGCATGGAATCTTCCCAGGTCATATCTAAAACTGTAAATGCTAAGCATTTTTTAGTGGTTGGTGATCTATGCAGGATTTTTTATTTTCCAAATATGTAGTCTATATTCCTTAATTCTTGAGGGGAGAACATGTAGCCATGTACGTCTCTATGCTTCGCTCTGGTGAGAGGAAGAAAGCACCCTGACTCCAAAGTGCAGCTTAACTTCCAGACGTTCTACTTGTTTTTAGGTGTAAAAGAGTACTGAGTCGTGACTCATGAACGTGATTGTCGTGAATTTGAATTAAATGGGATAGAAGTGCTGCCCCTGGATACCCCCAAGAACCCTAAGATAAGATTCCACAGATTCCTAGGCTTCAGTATCTTCCCCCCCCCCCAATCAAGAGCTTCAATCAAATTGGGAGAGGGTCCTTGATTGGCCCTTTCAAGATCAAAAGTTGAGGAAAAAAAACCAAAGAGATCATCTAGACAATAATAAAGAATTCAAGAAAATGCAGCTTGTATTTAACAGAACATAACTTCTTCATCAGTCAGTCGACAAGAAACATGGCAGTAGCTGCCAACTTAACCCACTCAAACTACTGGGTTACTTTTCCTCATCAAGATGCAATCGTGGTTGAAATATTCCTGTAAGGAGAGGTACAAACAGCACAAAAGCTACAAGAGAATGTCATAGGAGACCCCACCAATTGGATTTACTCTAATAGTCCCATGTCAAGTTTGAAGCAATTGCTGACAAATGCCCTTAAATCGAAGACAATCGTACTTTCAAAAATTTTTAAGAACATCACAAGATCACTAACAGTGTAGTCTTCTATTGGCTAGGCACAAAATTACAGGATAAGATCAATCATTTACAGAAGTAATCAACATAGCTATTACATATCTAGAGTTTAAGGAGCATTTGAGCTATGATGAGACATGTGAAGACAAAATGAACTGCTGCATACACTATTATAATTCCCAGACTTGGAGCCAGCTCAATCATCAATAATATATATAATCGATTCATTGTAGTCACTATATCGAATTCAATGTAATTAACTTCCTGACAAATATTACTTTTTTTTAAAAATTATATCTGGAATATTTGAAATTGTTATACTAACCATTTCAACATATATTTGATTGTGTAATCAATTCAAATTATATAAATTTTATTTATATTTATTTATTTATGAATCACATTCCCTTTCAGAATCAATGTTCAGTTTTTCTGATATAACAATGTATGTAATTGAGATAATGTAATATTATCCTATTTTATTTTTTTCTTAGAAAAATTAAAATGACCACATTCCTTTTGACTCTTCGAAGTTGTTATGATAATTTTAAATGATGATAAAATGGTTGAATAAAAAAGTAGACAAAAGAGGAGGTGACTATTAAATAAAATTATTTTATTTATGTATTTCTTTAATGTGCAATATGAACTATAGATTTCACTCAATAATTACTATACTGCTTCCTACAATTTTTGTATTATTGCCATACTACTGTTCTTGAACTTTCTCACGTTATAATATAGGTACAAATGAAACTTATTTTTGTGGATGAAAAATAATGTATAATATTGTATCATCGTTCACATAGTGTGTGGCGAGAAAGAAGAAATTGAATTTATGTATAGTATCATTATATAATATATGTATTGTTTACTGCACTATCAATTATGAACTTATCAGCTTTAAGCCGCACTTTGTAGCGCTCGTTTGTATGTCCGCTGTCCATGCGAAGCAAAGAAACGTCCTTGATATAGCACTTACCACGTTTAATGGAGTAATACTTTCCGTCTACAAATGATATAATTAATCAATGAATGCCTTATCGAGTAAACTTAGAATCCTTGATATAATAAAGTCTTCTGACAGGTATGAATCTGTGCTTATTTCCTTCCTCCCCCTCTCAAGAAACATTAATGTCTTCCCTTGTAAAAGGATGAGAGAATAATTAACAGATATAGTAAAACGTTATGACGCTGTATATTCATCAAATTGTCAGGTTACCAGGTCAATTTTTGCCTTCTTTTTATTCTACATACCATCAGAACCTAGGATTTACAGCTCTTTTCATATCATAAGAAATATGGAAAGGAGGTAAGTGCCACCTATAAAAGACCATATTTTACAGTTGAAAGCCCAAAGATAACCCGGAAAAAGTAGAGTTACTTCGTTCCTTTACAAGATATCCAGATAATATGGACATAATATAAATTCTGACGGTAAAACATGTACACCAAGTGTTTAAAAATTGTTTCAGACTTAGGTTTGAATCATTACAATAGACCATTAAGCCTAACTAAGTGAAATTTTTACGCTGCCATGACTTTTTCTTTTCAGAACCATGATGTTCTACCTCCATAATGAAGATAAATGCTTGATAACTTATTTTGACGACTGTATCTTCTGTTACTTATTATTTCTTCTTTCTCCATGTCTGATGGTATCTCCTTAGCTTAGTTATTTATTCCAAGCATGTTACTAACTCATTGTAGTCCATTTGTTATGGATGTCGGTTTTTATTTTGTCACATTTCTTTAGCATAAATTAGAATACCTAGAGATGACTTACATGGAAATAGGCATCGTATATCGAGAATGTAAGATAACAGACATCTTACAATAATATTTAGAATTCATTACAAGATGAAAAACAGAAATTTTACACCTAAGAAAAGTATACAAAATATAAGAGGTCATGCAGGAAATGGGCAGGAGAAGAAGGAAAAGGGTATAAGCTTTCTATCAAGTGACAAAAAACTCTTACTGTATGTACATAAGTATTTAATTCTGCAATTCCTTAGGATGATCAAAATCAAGTATCCTTCAGCTGAGGGGATACCACCCATGCTTTCCTTTACAGAAACAAGGGATGGATGGAGCAAGGAAGTAGTATATTCTGTAGCAGTATTATATGTTCCCATCGGCTGTTGTTGTTTTTTGCCAATAGTACTGAATAGCTTTGCCCCAGTTACGACTATCCTACCACTTCATTAATACAGATCTGGCGAAATTATATTTATTTGATTTTAGGAACAACAGGGCGTGCTTCTCTCTTCCCCCCCCCCCCCATTCTTCCTTTGAGGGCATAAAATAATAAGAATAAGAATAATAGTGCAGATGATTTGACTCTGAGCGCGCTCTCTTTTGTACTTTTTTCTTCCACAAACATACTAACAAAACATACAAATTCTTTCCCAGTTGATTCTAAATACTGTGGACTTGAAAGGGCTTCATGCGAAAAAGTATATTGTGCAATAATAATAGACTTCATTATTTATATGACGTATTTATCTGTGGAAATTTTTATCATCAAGGTAAGTATTTTAAAAGATGAAAGGTCTTTGACCATCTCATTACTTCATTGTGAGGTTGCGTTAGTTGAGGGTGTCTTGGACACTCATGTGACATGATGATATGAGTGCCACCCTCAACTGATAATGACAAAGACATGGGTCAAGTTACGTTAGTATAATTTCATGTACATATATTATGTTTGGAGTGTTTTCTCCTTGCCTAGGCAATAATAAAGTCTTGATTAAAAAAAAACACGTAGATGTTATTAGTGTGTATTCAAGCAGTTGTATGTTCTCGTATATTTATTTATATACGAGTAGTAGTCTATTGCATAACGTATTTAGCGTGTGATATCATTCTATTGTCAAGTTATTTATATATAATAAAATATATTCTACTTATTAGTTATTCGTGAATTTAATTTTGAATTACTTTACAATGAACCCCCCCCCCCCAAAAAAAAAAAAAAAAAAAAAAAAAAATGGTTTAAAGTGAATGAGAAGCGAGAGAAGATTGTAAACTCTGTCCAAAAAATATAAAAAAATGTATCAAATTTGCCCTTTTTTATTATTTTTAATAAAATAATACAAACACGCAATTTATGATGGTACATTTATCATAGTTCTTATTTGATGATGTCGCTCACTTAAGCATTTAAAAACAATTCAAAGCAAGTTTTGTCAGCGAAGATTCAAATAATATACAATTTTAAATCTCTACGTGAAGTTATCGTTTTCTTTTTTATAACTTATATTCTTTATAGTACTGATATGCACAGATAGCTGTAGTGATGAACAAAGTTCTTAAGATCGGTCACGATTCCATCTTCTCTCTCTTCTTACTATCTTTGTCAAGACCCCAACAAATAGAGTAAAACCTTCCTTTAAAAAAAAGATCAATTTATTTCTCTTCTGTTCTTGATCCCTAAAAGCCTCGTCTTTGGGCTAGGTGATTTTGAACAGAATACGAATGGAAGCCTGAGTTGTCACATTTGATATTAACTTTTACTAACTCATTTGATTCAATTAATACTTATGAGAAAAGATTTATATACAAATTAGTTATTTGTCCAGTGAAAAACATAGGAGGATTATTGTTTCTCTAAATGAAGTTCTGATACTACGATAAAATGAGGGCGTTTGAATTAATCTAATATTTCTTTCTTTAATAACAACCCATTTACACTATTTGTTGAAGAGTAGTATCTCCTTTAAATGAGTTATATTGCTATGAAAACATTTTTAATGCTCCTTCATTATAAAATGGGGAGAAGAAAATACAGCATATTTAGTAATTGATTATCTTATCAAGTCTGTTGTAGTGGCTTTTAAAATCAAAGTTGGAGGAATACAATATATATGGTCTGGTTTTTTATAACATAAATACTGTTGTAAAAATGATTCATTTTCAACCACTTTATGATGGTAGTCTTCAATATAGGTATGTAAACCCTTTAGATACACATTATTATAATTATTTTGCCTGCCCTAAATAAGCAATATTTAACTCCATTTCCAAAAGTTAATAACTTTTCTTCATTATGCTCTTATCTATTTTTGTTATTTGCAGAGTAGAAGCCAGATTTTACTTTTAAAGCGTCGTTTTGATCACATCATTAGAAGAGATAGAACAATGTTGGGAAATGAACGGGTCAGTGAGGCGGAATACGAAATCGCAAAAGCGAATAAACAATTCCAAGATTATTATAGGATCAAAAACCGAGCCAAGAGAGGATCAAGTGGATCTTTGTCCTCGCATTTGGTCTCGAGAATTCAGTCAAAGTAGCGAGGGAAGAGATAGAAATTCATCTTCCTCCATCAATTTGAGGAGTAAGGCATGGAGAATTTGTTTTTACTGTTCTTGTCTCCCAATATGCTATCCTTGTTATGTCTCCCGTTCTCTAAGGAGGCGACGAAGAGGAACAAAAAATAACTCTATTCATGCAAGTCTTGACTCACCTAGGCACCACAAGTCTTCAAATGTTGACATCAAATGTAATTTGTTTGATACTTCTGGGGACACTATGGGTAAAACAATGTTCCATCGAGTAAATCAACGCAAAAATGACTTAGATCAACGCATAGATGTTAATGTTATTTTACTCCATTCAGAATCTAGTCCAAAATTAGAAAGATATCTTCTCACCAAGAGAGAGGAAGATAATAATGAGGATGAGCTTAATAAAGTTATTAATATAACTAAAAAAATGTCAAATCAACCCAGTTCTCAACCAAGTTCTTGTCTTACGAATGAAAAAAATACTGAAGGTTTGCTTCATTGAATAAATTAATCCTTTATGTATTTAATCCAATATGTAATACATATTGATTCTGCGGTTTTATCCCTTAAAATTTGCTTCAAAAACAGTTTCAATTAAACCAAGTTCTGTATTTGTGTTATTATTATTATTTATACTCATAACATTAATTGCTAAACTTTTTTATAGTTTCAAATGATTGTCGGACAAATGGAGCTAGTAATAAAACGTGGAAGTCTATAGTTCAATTACAAAAGTGGAAAAAAAGTTTTCGAAAACGTAATCCACAGAATGTCTCATCTGTCCTTCCTACAACACGTAGTAAGCTTGAAGTTGTGAAAGAGGAAAATTTAGAATCCATAAGGAGCTCAATAACAGAATTCTTTGATGCACGATCCGTAGTAAGCAATGAAGGGGATATCGAAATTTCCTCATATGAAAGTCAACGGAATTCCAGTAGGGACTATTTCAGCTGTGATAGTCTAAAAGTGTGTCAAAATGAAAAAAAGAAACGTTTAAATGTCAAGCCCTTGGGTAGTCGAATAGTTGAATGTGAAGGAATAGGGTATAAACTACAAGTCTCCATATTTGACGAAGGAACTATAACTAATTGGACAGGTTCAGACCTGGATCAACTGGGAGCTTGTAGTATGGATATAATTATCATCATCATTAGTGATAATCAAGAAGTTGAGAATATGTTGAATCTTAATAAAGGATTGCTTCATTATTTAAGTGATAATTGGAGAGGGTTTTATCCACTGCTCATGGTGGAACTAATCAATGAAGAAGATGATTTGAACTCGGAATCCAATATAAACGAATCTGCATGGTGTTTAACTACTCTTTTTGGAGATGTTTATCAACTTCGTTTAAAGGAAAATGAGCTCTTTGAAAATATTGATTGGTTAACAGATGTAATGGGACGATTTTATCTTCACTCAAGACTTTATCAATGCTCAAAATTCTATGGTAAAGGAATTAATAACTTACCTGAATGTCCAGGAGGTTGCAAACTTTCCAAAACAAACACAAACAAACGGAGTCTACCATTTACACGTAAAAAAGTGAAATGGAAGATGAAAAGTTTGGTCAAATTTTCTAAATTGACCTTAGAGTCAGAGTCAGGAAAAAATGAACCCAATGGCAATATATAAGTTCAAGATTCAATAAATTTCAATATTATCGTACATGTCTTATTTATTTATTTACTTTTACACGGGAATTTTTATCTTTGAAATACTTATTTATACTTCATTGAAGACATATTTTCGGGAGATCTTTAACAGCAATGCATCATGTTATACTAATAACATTCAAGGTTTCAGAACAATTTAATGCCAAATTTTGAACAGACTGTAGTATAATATGTAATTTATATAAATATAAACCTGACTAGTGCGACAATTAACAAAAACTTAAAATTTATAGCTTGAATGTAAAAAAAAAATAACCTATAATAAATCAGAGAAATTTTATATTACTATCATAAGATAGTCATTTCCACTTATTAAATCCTTGGTTTTGACTGTGGTAGACAATATATACAACGATTTTGGTTCGTCTATGTCATATCAAACTATATGTTAAAATACTTGAGTCCACAGTTCTTGCTTATCAGGTCCATAATCGATTTTAATTAAATAAATAAGTCGTCAGTTTGATCGTTCGTGACATTTAAAAAATTATTTGGCACGCATGGAAATATCAGTTTCTATTAATACTACTTCAAATAGAGACAACTTAATGCAATTCCTTAACATGGAACTATTCAGGAATAAGAATAAAATTTAAGTACCAAAATAGGACCGTATCAGTGACTACTTGGTACTTGGTGAGGGAACAAAATAGAATTTATCGTGCTGAGCTGGGAGAGAAAGAGCACGAAAGAGAGAGAGAGAGAGAGAGAGAAAGAAAGAAAGAAAAGAAAAGAAGACTGAAGGTAGAAGCTAGAAGGAGAAAGAAAGGAAGAGAGACAGAAGGAGAAAGAGAAGATAAGAGGGAGTGAGTGAGTGAGTGAGTGATAAAAGGGTGGCCAAAGATTGGAAGAAAGACTGAGTGAAGTAATAATTAAGAAGTGATTCAAGTACAGAAGAACTGGGAATGGAACAGAAGGGGTGAAGCAGCTCTTGAGAAATGAAATGGGGTTGAAAGGGCTGAAGTGATGTCCAAAGCGAGAAAGAAGAGACCGTTTTGCGTTGGACGCATCCTCCGCCATTCCAGCTCTGGAGGCCCTTCCCGAGAAGTGGAGAGTGAAGGAGGAGAGGATCCTTGTTTATCCTGTGGATTGAAGCAAGAGTCCAATCTCGTTCTGGATCACTGCTCCCATTCTTTTTGCTCCCCTTGCCTCAAAGAACATATTTCCGGAGGGATAATTCAGGGACATCGGAGTTTAAAATGCCCCGAATGTGGGGAATCTCTTCGTTCGTGTGAGGTTCGAAGTGCCCTGGAAGGGGAATGTCGCCTCCTTGGACTCTTTGAGCGACAAAAGAAAAGGACCTTCTCTATTCCCAGGTTTCTCCTCTCTCCACATGGATCATCCAAGTCGAAAACTATTGTTCCTCCTCCTTCTTCAAAAGAGGGTCCTGAGCCTGAGGAACAGGATGAAGTCAAGGATGAAGACCCAGACCTGTGTTGTTTATGTCTCTGGGAAAATAGAACTGAAAAATTCAAGTCTCTCATGAATTGTTCACACTCTTTTTGTTTTGAGTGCTTGAAAATATATGCTCTTACTGAAATTCAAGAGGGTAGAGTGGGTTTGAAGTGTCCCAAATGCCCTGAGTCTATGCATCCTAATGATGTAGAAACCTGTGTTGATGGAGATTCTAAACTCCTAAGTCTTTATGAATCCCTTACGCTTAGGAAAGTCTTATCCTGTGATCCTGACGTTCGATGGTGTCCTGCTCCTGACTGTGTCTATGCAGTTATTGCTGCAGGTTTGTATTTATATTATTTTGAAGGTCAATTAGAGTTAAAATCAGGAGACTCATTGAATGCAAGAAAGATGTATAGGAAGCTAACGATAGTTCCTTAGATATTTTTAATCATATAATCATTCATGTTTAATTAATCAAACGGATTTGCCAAAATAGCTTAAATAGACAGTTCCAAGTAATTGTAGAATAACATTAAGTATCGAATCGAATATTAAAAATTCTTGGTCTCGTAAAAATTTAATGAATCATCCGCGTTTTTTTTTCTTCTTAGTCATGGCAATTTTATATCATAAGCCCAAAATATCTTATTGGAGAAACTTGCTACCTTATCAATCAACCAACCAACTAATCCTATATTGAACTTTGGGAGAGGAATTCTCAATATTTTTAATTTAATGATAGATTCTTCTACCTATGTTATGAATTTTTTAAAGTTATTTTTTTGTTAATGGTTCCTTTGCTGTACAATTTATTTTTTTGAAGTATATTTTAATTCCTTGATTTATTCTTCGATCGAACTTGGGATTTTTATATGGGTTTGTAACAATTCTGTCATTACTCTACTATACCAATTAAGTTTGACGATATAACATAAATTCATAATGCAGGTCAGCTATTATTATCACTATTTCTTTAATTTATGTATTTTTAGGATGTGCTTCATGTCCAAAGATTTCATGTGAATGGTGCCCTGCATCATTTTGTTACCATTGTAAAGCAGAATGGCATCCAAATCAAACGTGTGATGATGCTGCTAGATCATCCTCTCGGCGATGCGTTTCATCGTCCACCACATCCCTTTCTGATGTAAAATCCTGCCCTAGGTGTTCAGTTTTGATTGTCAAAATGGATGATGGCTCTTGCAACCATATGACATGCTCTGTTTGTGAAGCTGAGTTTTGCTGGTTGTGTATGAAAGAAATATCTTCCTTACACTATTTGAGTCCTTCTGGATGTACCTTTTGGGGAAAAAAGCCGTGGTCTAGGAAAAAAAAATTACTTTGTCAGCTTGGAACATTAGTAGGTGCACCTTTAGGTATAGCGTTACTGGCTTCTATTTCAATTCCTGCCATGGTCATTGGAATACCCATATGGACAGGCACAAAGTTACATCAACATTATAGGAGAGCTAATAAACATAAGAGAAATTGTATTATTAGTAGTGGAGTTATTTCATCGGTAAGCTTTCTCTTCTACACTTATTAACTTGTATTGATTCTGATTATTATTTTAAATTTTAGATTATAATATCACCATTTATGGCTGCCGTTGCTGTAGGAATTGGTGTACCAGTTTTGTTTGTCTATGTCTATGGTGTGGTTCCAATAATACTTTGTAGTTCAGAGGAATGTGGTATGTCTAATTCGGAAAATGGTATCAAAATCGATATGGATGAAGAAGTGCATTATAAACCTATAAATGGTGAGTAATTAAAAATGAATATATTAATAGGTACATGAGCTTGTTATTGTTATTACATATAGTTCTCTGCAATCAAAATCCTTCCATTGGAGAAGTTAGTCTTGGAGCTAGCTTGGGCTCTGCATCCCATTTAGAACGAGAAAATAGAGGAGATGTTGATAGGGAATCTGCTTCAAATACTGCTGTTGCTGGTACATCTATTTGTGGCTCCATAGCATCCAGTTATTTATGTCAACAAAGGTATTCAGATCTTTATCTTTTTTATTTTGTTTTCAACACATATATTTCAAGATTGGAAGTAGGAGCTGATGTTCATTGCCGAAAAAAGTTTTCTTATTCATCTGAAAGACTGAGTGGTGGAGGTGGCTCAATGGATAATAGCTCTACTCGTGCTGTTTTATCATGCAAGGTACTTGCTTTTGATATTCTTTCTCGATTTAATATTAATTTTAATTTACTATGTAGTTTGGAGATAGCCAATCCATGATTAGTAATGGAGACAATTTGTCAATGGCTCATACAAACGGTACTACAGATGATCAAATTTCCCTACACTCATTACCGGCACAAAATAGTAATAATCATCACTCGAATAAACAGAATAATGTTATTCAAAATGCCAATCAGCCCTCTAATCCTCCGAGATCAGTCAGTCCTGTTAGTTTTGCATCGGGTGATGAACTTATACAAGGAGCTATGAGACGGTCAACTAGATATAGAAAACTTAATTTGGACAAACAGGTTACGAGTTCAATGCTCTTGAAGTAAAGCCTATATTTTCACCCAGTGTGTTTGCTTTTATTTTTCAATAGATAAGTGAGAATAGCAGTCTTCTTAGTATGGAAGACTATGGATCTGAAAGAGTCCGGTTTGATGAAAACGTTAGTTTTATTGATGATGCTCAAAGCAACAATAATAATTTATGTGGTAGCAACGATGCCAGAAGTGATGAAGACGGCGAAGGCAAGTCTATTAAATATCAAGACAAAAAAGTGGTTTCAGATGACAAAATGAAAAATGTGGTGGCTGATGGGGCAGGAGGAGTGTCACCTGATATGCGTAGGAAGAAATTGATACGAAATGATGTTAATATTACTATAGTCAAAATCTGATTCCGTAGTCTGTATCCTTCATTTTTATACTCAAGTGTGCATAAATGGGACGTCATTGAGATAGGGTGTTCCCAAAACTATGGGTCAGATAAGTTATCTAAAACTGGAAAGAAAATATGCACGAAAAACTGCTTTATCTTATCATTGAGCATGTGTATTTATAGGATAACAATTTAATTTTTTAATTTTGTTGTTTCTTATTTTTGTATTGTTATTTATTCTAGATTATGTGTGCATTATTTCATTACTAATTACTGATTTTCATAATGAATAATATTGTAAAAATATTTTAATTGAGTCTCTTATGTCAAATTTATCGTTGCAATAATGATTTTTCACTTATGTAATTTCATACAGGAGTTATTTTTATTTTTTTTCCTGTGAAAAACATGACATGCCTTTCAAAATCCTCGATTGATGGTATAAAGGTATATCAATTAAATATGTTATAAATAATAATAATAATAACGAAGTTAGACAGTATTGCCAGGTCATTGGGATTTTGTCCTCCTTGTAACACTCCCCCATGTAGTTACACTTTTCTCTTCCTTATTTTGTTTGTATCATCGTTAAAATGACTAAATTATTTTTTTACATGAATAAATTGTTTTGGAAGATAAGAGGCTACATCGCATTTTAATTTCTTCATATTGCAACACAAATTGCATTATAATGGGTAATTGATGCCAATTCGAAGTGATTGGTGTATTAAATTCTTCAATTTTTGCAATATATAACGCAACCTATTTAAACAAAAATGCCCAGGGGGTGACGAGTACAAGTCTTGATTACTAACAACGTATTTTTTTTGTCTATGTATGGGCAAATTTAAAAGGAAGGTGCGTGTGTGAAACAACATCCAATAGATATAATAATTAATTAATTATTATTAATTAATTTCTACCGAGTCCCCTTTAATGTGTTTGCTTTCAAGTCAAAGGATTTAAGAAGTATGATAAAACCGGATTAGAGCACCGAAAAAAGCGCGTCCTCAACTAGGGATTCAAAACTTAAATCAAGAAGGAAAGGGTGAGTATGTCAGAGATATGCACTGTGTGCTTGGAGGTACCTCCGAGGAGGAATCGCTCATTTGGAGATCCCTGTCTTCATGTATATTGCTTCCAATGTCTCCTTGAGTGGTCGAAAGTGAAAAAGGAGTGCCCTCAATGTAAAACAATACTTTCAGCCATCATCTATGACGTTGAATCAGATAGCGTCTTTAAAATGCATCAACTCTCCTCTACTACTCCTCAGTCTGTGAATCTAGAACATCTTGAAGATGAGGGTGAAGATATTTCGGATATGCTTTTTCTACTTCATCTTTTAAATCCAAGATCTATATTATAATCAGGAGTTTCTACGGATTTCGTTTATAATCTCAATTCAAAAAGTCCCGTGTTCATGAAAAGTTTCAGTGGTTCTTTATAACATTTTATGTAGACTCATTATTTCTTTGTAAAAATACATTGTTTTATTATAATTTCAGTTTAGATTGGCTATTGTGGTTTTCAGTGATTCTTTCAATGACATGGTTTAATATAAATGATGATTTGTCTATTATATTTTTATATATTAAATTTCAAAAATATTCACCAAGGAATTATTTAATACTTATTACCTATACATATCTATGAGCATATACGAATGTAGTTTAATCAAAATTGTATATTTCTGCATACATTATTCTTGATAAACTCTACCTAAGATGTTAGCAATGGTGACGTGGAAGACTTTGTTTTGGCGTTTTTTAAGTTTAACCCTTAAATCATTCATATCCTTGGCCAATGCATCCTTCTTTTCGGACGTAAGCATAGCTTCTTTTCCAGCTATCATTTTTGCTTCTTTTTCTGCCTTAAGTTTGGCCTCTTTTTCAGCTTTTAATTTCGTAATCCTTGAATTCTTTTCAAAGAAAAAACTAGACAACCATTTCTTTGAGTTTTTATCACTCGTAACAATCAAATAGAATATCACATGCATGTTTATAGCTAATGGAGTGAAACTTTTGTTAAAACAAGTTGGAAGTCCATAACTTTTTGATTACAACGTTTAAAATATAAAAGGAAAAAGTTTATGTCTTATCAAATATAGTTTAAAGACTTATGTTAATTTTCTACATATTTCTTCCTTTCCTCCCTCACTCTACAACCTCAGGCCTAGGGCTTCAATTTAGAATTTTTGTTTAGTCTCTTAAGTATGTTTTCTTCAACCTTTAATTATAGTTTATAGCGTTCATTGCTTGAATAAAAAATATTTGCTCAACTTAGTAGGGAGATCATTGATATGTTGGGTGTTTTAAAAGAGTTGAAAGGGTATTCTATGAGACTGATTTTTCCCATTTTCTTCCCTTGCTCTCGTTAGAGCTTTTACTTTGATTCCACTCTTGGAGGTGGTTAAAAAGTTGTAGAGCACTGAATAATCCACGACGATAATATACTATTAACAGTGTCCAGTGGCGTAGAAACCATGGGGCCCTGAATATCTTGCACCCCCTCATAATTTACATAATACACTGATAATGAATTAAACAAAACCATAATAACAGTAAGAGTACATTTCTCTCCAATTTAAAGCTGGTTGAATTTCTTAAATATTTATATTAAATCTATATTAAACGTGGTAATTAATTATTATTATTATCGTCTCACAGTGTCAAGACAAATATTGTATTCTAGAACATTTCACATGTCGTCCTGAACATAAATGTTTATTGTTACTTATTATTAATGCTTATGGTGAATAATTCGTTTAGCGATGGATACTTTAGTATACCTTAATGTTGCGACAGTCCGGATGAAGTAAAAAAAAAAAAAATACAGTTGTAGGTAAATTATAAATATCGACATATATTTAACTATTTTGAATGATTATCTCATTTTCACAATTCAAAGTATATATAAAATGATTGGAATGGATAAAAATCATTTCATTCATGAATAATGGAGTTTAGATATGGAGAAGTTTGACAAAATATGTACATTAAAGTAAAGATTTCATTTGAGAAAGTGGAGTCATATTTCATAAATATTGAAGCTATCTCTATAATATATGTATATACATATATTATAGAGATATTATCATTTTTTAATTCGAGTCAACTCAATTAGTGCTGTTCAAAGTGCTACAAAGCTAGGAGTCCATATCTTTAATATAACTTATTTTAGCACTCCATCCTCTAAATAATATGTACATAACAGCAAGAGTAATGGAATTAGATAGCTCTAAAGCAATTTGTCATTTTCAAATCTGTCTAGTTCAAATATTAATAACTATTTTGTTAAAGAAGAAAAGCACATGATATTATACTTGCGTACATAAATACATCAACCATCATCTTAAAGATGTTTACTTTGAAGACAAGGATTCTTACATGTAGTAGGTGCATATATAATATAATATATAAAAGTTCATAATTGTAAACACACTAAAGAGATTTACTGACATTCAGTGAATGACATATGAGTCACAAGTAAGCCAACTCTTTGTTTACATAACATTGTTTATACAAATTATAATCATTTACATGATACATGACGACTTTTGAAAAAAAAAAAAGACTGTCGAAAAAGTGTAAGATATGGGGAGGGGAGGGGGATACAGTTTGAGTCGTAGGAGGACTCATCATGGTTGGATTTGATGGTTTCAAAAGAATTAGAAACGTTTAACCCTTTGGCTAAAATGACTAAAATGATACTTTCCTCTCGGAAGAAGTAGCATTTTATTTTCTATTAAACTAGTATTATAAAAAAACATTATATTTACATAAAATAAGCTTAAACATAAATAGTTTTAGAAACTGGAGGGGTTCTCTCCCCTCCCCGATGTCGACGGCCCTAAAAAATGAACTCAAAATCAGGTTTTTTTCCCGTAAATGTAAGAAGAAAAAGCAAATTTAAGGTAGTTCTTTTACAATTAAATGCCTACATGATTTGCTTTTGGGGATGAGCAGAAATCCCGGGAGGCATGCTTCCACCAAGAAAAGCTCTCCTTCCTATATGTCAGTACTAGTAGTGAATATATCCAAAGTTGACTTCTTATTAGTTATTAGAGATCTAATTTAAAAAAAAAGTATTTTAAATAAATTTGTTCAAAATGTCGAGATTTTGTAGATTCATGTTGTTAAGAGTGTTTTCACTGACGTCAAAGTTTGTATAATAAATTGAAGGGACGAAATCTAACATATTGGTACTTGGACGCATAGAGTTGATATATCTATTAAACAAAATGTGCAAATTTCTTTAAAAAATCTTAAAAAAACTTTATCAAATGACTTTAAATATAACTTGATGCCATTATTTGAATAAAATCAAATGAATGGATTGTGAAAGTCTATGAAATAGATAGATAATTAGAATGAACTTTGTTCTGTATCGATGAGGGATTAGTAAAGGAGAAAGATATTTGATCCTTGCAAAAGTAATAATTAGTTTATTGGCTAAACTATGTACATTCGAATGTTTTGTAACATTTTTTAATACATATCAATAGGGTTTTGTATATAATAAAGAAATATAGATTTTTGACGAAAAGACGATATAGGTTCAAATCCTTTTATTTATCGGTTCAATTGTGACATTCAAATTCACGGCAGTAATTCGTTATATTTTCCCCTATTCACGTCAAACTTTTTTGTCCACTCGCAACTTCGACTCACAAAAGGGAAAGGAAAAATTTGGAAAAACAATTTGTAGCTACCCTTCTGTAATTTCCTTGTTGCCAACTTTTTAATATTGGGATTAGTTATTATTGAGATATACTATACATTTATAAATTCTAGCAATATACAAATCAATCGTTAATACTTGTATATCAATAATTCAAAAAAAGGGCGCGCAATTTAATATATTTTTTATATATCAAAATCATAAATAATAATAATACCCTTTTTGAGTTTATAGCACTTTGAGTCAGCTACTTTAAATCAAAAGAGTCAAATGATGAAAATTAGCTGAAGAGCTGAGAATACATAGTGTTTTTGTTTATCCCAAAAAGCTCGTCGTGTTTGAAGGGGTGGCAAATGGAAAAAAATTCTAACAAAAAAATAGGACTAGGTTTATCTTGCAAATGAAAATATCTAATATGACAATTTCCAAAAGTATGAACTAAAAAGGCAATCAACTTGTAAATTTGTTAAAAACCTTTTGCTAGATGTCGTCCTATGTGATACTTGAATGTCAGAAGTTATCTTGTGAAAAAGCATTTGAGCGACGGAATATTCAAAAACTTACTGAAGAATACATAAAGATAGAGTTAGAAATGTTCCAAAAAAAGACAAAGTGACAATGGATGACTGCAAGAAAATCATACTCAGGTATGAAAATCCAAATTCATTGTACCCTGGTGTAAATTTGAGTTTAATTTTTTTGGAATTCTGATAGGGTTATATGTTTTTATTTTTAGGTTGGTACGACTATCACTGACATTTGTGCCAAATTACACATCAAAATATTCATTAATGTTTGAGATGCGGGTCCTTCTGTAAATAGCTTAGCTCAACAGTTAATTTTCTGTAATGATTGACTTAATAAAAATTTTGTAATTGTTTGGAAAATTGGAAAAAACGTTGGCACATGTGCATTGCACCGGGGGGAGGGACTACTACGAGTGGAATAAATTTTGATGATTAAATAAAGTTTTTTTGATTCCCGATATTTATTGCCCACAGACGTATATACATATTCGTGTGTATTCTTGAGTAATACATAGCTTTATTTACACCCTTAGTATTGCCTTGTACCCTCCACCCCTCTTCCAAGGAAGTAAATTTTAGTCTAATCATTTAAATGTTTACACGCTATACATACATAGATAACATTAATTTTTCTTCTTCAACACCTAAATAAGTAAATATGTTTATCAGCATACATATGTGGGAAGTTTCAAGTGATATTTGGAAGAACGACGATGTAATATAAATAAATCTTAGATGAACTTAAACTCGACTACAAAATTCGTAAAATTACTACTTCATACAAGTACGTACATCGATATTTATGGATTAAGAATTGTTCAGCATGTCAGAAATATGCACAGTATGCTTGGAAATACCGTCAAAAAGTGATCGATCCTTTGGAGATCCTTGTCTTCACATCTATTGCTTCAAATGTCTCCTAGAGTGGTCGAAAGTGAAAAAGGAGTGCCCAATATGCAAGACAATACTCTCTGCCATCATTTATGATGTTGAGTCAGATAATGTCTTTAAAATGCATCGTCTTTCTTCCGTTCGTCAACATAAAAATACGGATAAACTAATTCTCAATTTGTGATTCATTTTATGTACTCTCACCTTTCCTGTGTTTTATCTCTACATGTATGTTATGTTTGTTAAGATTGTATCTTTATTTCAAAATAAATAGGTATAAAATACAAGACAAGGGATTTGATCCTGACTACTTATCAAATATATGAGGTTTTCTGTAAGTGTTTATCTAAAGGAGTATATTTACTTGGCTATGTACATACATGTAATTTCTTTGTTTTAATATATAGTAAAACCACAAATTAATATAATATCCGTTTCCTGCGTCTATGTTTTCATTTTTTATTTCATTTGATTTTAATTATTTACTACCTAAGCAAAAAACGAAAAGGTTTTTCTTTATGTTAAGGTGCTGTTGCCAAATTAATATAATAAAAGTTTAACTACTTCTATTTTGGCTAAAGACTCACTTTTCAACCTCAATTAAAAAAATAAAATATAATCTTGGGGATTTGAGGAGAGTAAATATTTAATATGTACAAGGAAGGCAGGTACATACATATGTCACATAAAAGTTTAATATGTTTTTTGTGTCAACTATCGACTTTTCAACTATACTCTTGCCACTTATTAGTGTGTTGTAAACGTGGATTGGTTGAACTCAATCATCTCTTGTTTACATATCATGAATAATTTCCAACGATTAAATGCATATAATACTTCAACAGTTGAAAAGAATTGGCCAAACACCAACTGATTTTGAGCCTTCTCTCCCCTTTCTTTTCCATGGAAGGGTTTATAAATTTCCACATCGACAAAGTACATTCAGCTAAAGGATCAAATTTTATTTTGTATTGTATTCATAATAAATAAGAACTAATTGATTAGCTATTAATCAAGAAAGTTCAATAAGTATATCTAGATATGTTAAACATAGAGGGCACATCTACAAAAAAGAAGTATTGAACTCTTATGATGACAAAATCTATTTATGTACTTCATTTATTTTATGATTTCTTGAATTATATCGATAAAAGTAGCATTAAAGCCTGGCTATAAAATAATTTGATTTATTTACATAGATGATTTTATTCTAAGATCTTCTTTCAGCATTCATCATAGTAATATTTTTTTAAAGAAAAATAGCAAATTCTTCTTTTGACATTTTACATTTGGGTATTGGTTCCTTCTTAGAGTTAGATTCCTATTGATTAATTAAGGAGACCATAGAATAAGTAAGAATTTAGTAGATCAGAGTAGGAAGTCCTTGTTTTCTTTTTCATCTTCAGCAGCTCTAAAGATAATTTAGCATCAAGGTTGAATTACAACTCTCTAATGTTATACTATTACTTTCAGTACATCGTGAAAATAAATCGAACTCTTGTGAATATTTTTCTTGTATGTATTTAAAAGCTTATATGAAATGATTTTACTTGCTTTTTCTGCTGATCAATCGGAGATTATATATTTGAAATACATAATCTGATCCTCAGACATAAAACTGATTAGTAAGCTCAATATATTCAACTTCAAAACTTCAAACTTATTATAGTATCTCACGACCACTTTATTGTAGCTTGCAAGCTTTCCTATGGAAAAAAGAGAAAAGGACCCACACACTGTCTATAGATAATAATAATTAATTAATCAATAAAATGACAAAACAAGTGAACTTAGTATCCTTGATATAATATAATCTTCTGATAGGTATGAATTTGTTTTAATTTCCTCTCAAAGACCGTCAATGTCTTTCCTTGTAAAAGGGTAAAAGAATAGCTCATATAGTAAAAGGTCATGATAGCTGACGCTGCTCTCTTCCCAAACATTAATCAAGTTGTCAGGGTAACCAAGTATGTTGTTTTTTTCTCTCTCTCTTTTTTTTTTACATACCGATATAACTTTACAGCTCTACTTGTTGTTTTCTTACAAAATCCGTCATGGGGGCTACCGAATGAAAAAAGTGTAAATTCGACCAATTTTCAAAGAAAGTGAATGAGCAAAATAAAAGGGGGGTTTCTGGTCACAAGGAAGATTAAAAATCCACGAATTCCTCAAGAATTTGTTCAATTCACTTTAAAATAGGTGAAGATAGCGTCTCAGAACAAGCTTTTCAAGAAAAAGTGAAGATCACAAACTTAAGCACCATTTTACAGGATTTGCTTAAGAAGAAAATCATATTTAATGATGCTATCCAAAGGCCGGATGATTGAAAAATGAAAAATTCAGGCCAGATAGTTATTGGATATCAGTTTATTAATATTTATGTAAATGCAATACTTGAGTTGAGGGAGGGGGGGGGGGGGGGAGCTAGGGGGATGGCATACCCATATTTTTTTGAACAAAATCGTCCCTCCTTCCTTCACCGAAACCTGTCGTCAAAATAAAGGGAGATGCTGGGGGGGGGGGGATAGTATCCCCCATTCTTTTTATGTATTCTTTTTTTAAATGTTGGAAAGGGAAAAAGTTATAAAAACATACCAATAATGAAGACTATCAAAGCTTATTAAGAAACATAAAAGATCTTGAAGCCACTAACTGACCAAATGAGAGTGATATTCGTTATGGTGGAAAAGAAGTGATGAAATCTGTAGATGAAAAGCTACCACTAACTTCAAAAGAATTGAAGCTACTCTTTCTATCAATCAATGCAGTTCCATTCCCAGTGCGAACGTGGGTCTAGTCAGATGAAGATTGTAAGCAAAAGCCGTAATTCTAAAACAATAAAAAGTATGTTAGAAGCATTCCTGTTTATTTTGTGAATTGACCTAGCATTCAAAATGTTTCAACCAGATTTTTATGTACAGTTTTGGATTGAAGTTATTGCTTAGCTAACAATCAGAAAGCAAGCACCCGAATACTTATCAACTGAGTTCCCTATGATACTACCTATTTCCTCCAATATTTTGGATTTCTATGACCACTATATTGCTTCTCACATTATTAAGAGGGCAATTTCCTTACGCGCCAGAAATTTTTCCTTTTCCACAACTATATTATACACACATTATACTATATACATTTGGGGTTTTTAAGGTCTCAATCATTCTTTCTTAATTGTTGTATAGAACACACCTATTAAGTAGATACATTTTGACATTATAAAGGAGTTTGAAATGCCTTACTCATATCCTTTTCAATCAAAAACTGCACATAAATCATAATGACAAATTTTATGAGGAATAACTTCTTACTTTGTTCTCGTAGGGATGTGCTCAAATTGATTAAATAAAAGCTGCTTTGGAATAAAATTGCAAATAATAATAACTTCCTCATTCCTTCCCTTATCTAAAAACCGATAGGATATCAGCTGATATGATATTTATCAATGTTATCATATTCTTATGAAGCCATATCAGGTGTAGTTTTAACGTCCGCCGGGAATGACTTTTTTACATTTGTGAGGTGAAAAAACAAAATGAATGGTTGATTTTCCCCCTCAAAAATCGAGTTAACTTCATATTACTATTATTTGCTTGATATATTTTAATTAATCATCTTCAAAATATTCAAATTAGGGTTAGTGATTATCGAAATATCATGGTAAATAATATTTAAAGTTACTGCTGAACTTAATGGAAGACACCATTTTAAATGGGAGTAAGAATAAAAATGGAAGAGTATATATAAATTTGAGGAGGCTAATAATTCCAATTAAACAAAAATTTCCAACCCAGAGTTTAGTTCCATAAATTTGTGTTGTTGTTTTGTTTTGAATGAATAGATTGCAGTATAGCCTTGGGCAGTGAGTGTACTGTTGAGTATATCAACAACCCTTATTGTCCATTATTTATTTTTTCTTGAAGATAGGACCCTATAAAAGATTCCATTTATATCACTGACTTTCTACATAATCTAAAACGTCTGAAAGCACTTTGTTGCGTCATTTATGATTACGCCATAGGATTATTTTTGATATTCATAATTTTGAATGGAGATTAATTACTTAGTGCTTCAAGTAAGAAAATTACTATGAAGATCGTCTTCTGGTCCTTTATTCTTCCATAAATATGATATACATTTTCAGCTGAGATAATATTATTATTGTATGGAGTAAACACTTAATTGTCATATTCTTTACTGGATGTTTGTTTAAGATAAAGACAGTTCTTGATGATTAATTATGATCCAGTAGATAGCAAAGAATCAATTACATGGTTGAATTGTTTGGTATCGATAATATCACACTGTCTTTCCTTCAATTTTGGTTGAGATTTGTTTTAATGTTAATATTTCACAAAAAAAGTAACTGATGGAGAAAAAAATTAGTTTTAAATAAAATATTTTTGTTTTTAACCTTGGAAAATTTCATTTGTTGACATTGTTATGTGTTTTGAGCACTTTCCTTGATTTATAATCAAGGTAAAATAATTATAAATATCATTTTTAAAACTATCAATTCTTGCCTACAAAAAAGTTAAACATTTTTAATTTATTTTGTTTCTTCAAGGCGCAAATTACAATTGAATTAGATAATAGATTAAATAGTAAATTTTCAAATTAAAAAATCTAAAGCCTCTAGAAAAAAAATTAAGATTACATTAGAAATTAAGAATAAAAGTGCATTATGATCTGTCAAAAAAGAACACTCATGCAACACAATATTTGAAAAAATTATTGGCTAGTATAATTAACTCACACCGTTTCGACTTATTAAAAGACAATGTATAATGATTACAAATTAATATCCTGTACTGCTATCCTTGGAGGGTAATTGTCACGCCAAAAGAATGTATAGCCTTTAAAGGGACACTCCTAAAAGATAAAAATTGACATGTTCTCATATGGAAGATATTTTTATATGAATTGGAATCATGAGCTAATACGAATTTTATTCTTCAAAGGCTATTATTACATTTATCAAACATTTTTGTTAAATCTTTTTCTCCTCATTTTTCTTATCTTTGTTTTGTTAAAGAATGAATAGCCATTATTATCAAACTAATGACTTTAAGATAATTATATATTCATAACAACATTTAGTATTTATTTACTTTTACTACTATATGTCTTGGTAGAGTTATCATGAACTTGCAATAAGGTAATCCCTAGATATGGGCAAAATGTTGAGATAGCGTTGAGTTTAAGAAAGAAAAGAAAAATATCAGTTGGTACCACTAACTTGGTGATGAATTTTAATTCAGTCTTCTTTGTATCGTTGAGTACAGAACTTGCTCCAATTATAAATAGCTATTGCGTATTATTTAATATTGTCAAATAACAATCAAGAGATAAAATGAAAGGATACCAGACAGTAATTGAGGGTACGGTTTCTTACCTCGAGAAAAGGCCCCTCCCTAGTAATCACAGCTACATTCATAGTATTATATCGACAGAAAATAAGCTGGCTTCTACGGTTTTCATATCATTTTTGATTTTATCAAGGGATGGAGTTTATTTTTACATGTCAGATGCGTGCATTTATGCATTTGTAGCTTTGTATATTGTTAGAATGACTGGGTAGTAAAAATAAAAGAAATTGAGGAATTAACGCGTGTGATTTCTTGAGTAAAATGCCGAAGTCAGGAGAAAGAGCTATCACGACCTTGAAAAGTGCTAAGGTGGTTAATGTTGTGCCAAGATTCGATGAGCCCATTTAATGCCTACAAAAGACTGAAAAAAAGGAAGTTGAATCTGTAAGAATCAATATAAGTCTGCCTGACCGACATTAAAACCCATATCAGCCTTATTTATCTCAGCCATGCTCAGGGACGTTGAAGGTAGAAATGACACTTAACCGACCCAACATCGAATACATGTGGATGGGGTCAATATTTGTCGATTCAAATTTGCATAGATTTCCTGTGGATGTCAATCATGTGGGTCAAAGCATATTCTTGCTGAAGAAGTGAACTGTGACTGAGCCATCACTTTACATAAATCATCTTAGAACTTTAAATAATTAATATACAACATTTAAAAAAAACTCTTCTTCCCCCACTTTAAAAATCCTATTAGTAATTATACTTACAGTATTTTGAGTCTTCATAAAGCCTACACACATTTATGTTACATAAACCTTTTACATTTCTTTAATAACTTTTCCCATATTATACATATATTATACATTTTTTAAAAACTTCTGCTTACATATATGTACTTTTCATAAAAACTAGTAAATTAATGTAGATACTAGTTAAAAAAGAAGAAGAAGATTTTGTGGTTTTTTATGCAAAAAATTGATAAAATACATATATACTACGTTTCTACTAAAACACTTTCGACAATAAAAAAGCCCAGCTAACAACAATAATGCATAAATTTACATACCCATACAATTTGATTATTTTTGGGTTGAGAAGCACATATTTATATATATTTAAATATGTACAACAAAAGCAAAATCTTGTGGGGGCAAAAAAAAATTGTCTCGGTGACAAGGAAATATCTTCTAGCAGGTGGGTTTCAACCCTTTGTTTTATTGCTTTGCTGGAGGGCTGTTAGCACTTGAACATGCTAATCAAATTATGTCACACTAAAAACTAAAGTTCAATTATTTTTTGGATCCAATTTATAAATATATAACCTATAGATGCCTAAAAAACTACTAAATTGATACTAATATTAAAAGAAAATGGTGCAACTTTGGAGGCTCACACTAATCGTAAAAAGAAATAAATATATTTTGATATCTAATTATACATCAATATCTATTGACATAATAAAACCTTTTTGATAAAATTTTTAAATGCTAAACCAACAAATACGTTTTTAAATACTTTTTTTATATAATATAAAATTATACTTAAAAAAATTCATTATTTGAGAACACTGATATAAATTGAAACATTTATGTGAGTCAACAATATGAAATTGTAATATTTCCAATTCGCATAAATCTGAAGAGATTAAATCTCTTATACATTTCAATAATACTTTGATTTCTTTGGAATCTTGTGTAGTTCAGTATTATATTTAATAAAGTACATTCTCATTGTAGGGGTGTAAATAGTAGAATCTATCCCCCCTTTCAGGATTTTAACTGTATATTATATGGTAAAGAAAATCCATCAAATATAAAAAGAGCAAAATAATTTGAACATAAGTTGATTTTATTTTTTAAATATATATTAATACTATTTCATCAATAGTAAATGTCGTATGATTCTTATTTAAATCTTTACTCAAAAATTCAAATTTCGTAGAGTGAAGTCAGGCATTTTAATTTATTATGAATAACTTTTTCAGTGAAACTGTCGTTGGGAGAGCTCAGAGTCCATGTCAGTTTTGTTTATTTTCACCAAAAGCTTGAAAGATGATTGGACTATTTTAATAAAAGAGTGATGAAATGTCTTTACGATGTTGTAGACTTTGACTTTTTAAATACTAATGTTCACTTTTAAAGCCCTTATCTAGAATAATATTAATAGTAATTGTCTAAAGTACCATAACTACCCTCTTAGTATTTATTTATATATGTTAAATACTTGTACAAATTTGGAGATGAGAATTTGAGGCGACAAAGTTTCTCAAAACATAAAAAAATATATATACATAGGATATTTGTAGATAGATAGTTATGGCCCCGGGTACTATAAACTACTTCACATAATTAGAAATTTAATAAAATTGGAATTCGTTGTTTGAATATTTCAACCTACGATTCTTGGGTAAGGGTAAAATTAAACATCCATTCTTCGCACGTGAATTTGAGTTTGACAACAAAAGTCCTGATTTTAAATTATGCTTTTTTTGAAAAAGCACGCAAGTATCTGCTGAATAGAATATAGTTTCTATGCTATACTCATTAATCAATATTAACTTTGCCCTCTGAAACAGTTCTGTTTTGTTCGAATTCATGAGAATGTTGCTCATTTTGTTTTTCATTGATGTTTAGAATAAGAGGCAAATTGAGTGAGCGGTTCTCCCAGCATCAAGCAGGGTAGTAATGATGCCAGAGCTTATTGCAGCTAAAGCAATGCCGGACCTTTGAAATAATGAGATTCTGCAGGAAGGTTTTCCTGTGCCTCTTGGAGACTCCAATAAGATGAAACCTCCTAACATCTACCTCAAATTATTCATTCCTAATTTTTATTTATTCAAAAAACGCAAGAAAAATATCAAAACCTTTTTTAAAAAATGGATTCCACAGAGAAATAAAAGACAAAACTTATAGCACATTTTGCTTTACCTACATAACCATACCGTAACGTTAGAAATTGAAGCACAAAAAGTATCACACAAACAGAGAGCATTTTAGTTTTGGGTATCTGAGGAATCCAAAAATGTATAGCACTTATATATTTATTAGTGAAAGTTTGGAGGAGATGGGTGTAGAAATTTAGTGTCTACTGTTTTATATATGTCTATTACAATTAATATTTCTTTAATTTATGGAAAGTTTGCTAAGTACTGGACACAAAGTCATTTGATATGATGTTATCATCATCAATACTTACAAAGACGTGATCTGATAAATTTATGGAGAATACAGCAATAATAACCGAGTGATATCAAATATTATAAGTAAACTTCTTTCCAAGCGTTTCCCAGTATTAAATATATAAATTATAGGTAGCACGAGATTTTATTAATTTATTTTTCTATTTAAGCCAATTAGATGAAAATTGAATTTCAGCTACATCATTAATAATTTATAATTTCAAATGTTCTTCATGTCATGATTTCCACCATGTAAATAAGTTATTAACCAAAATTAAAAAAAAATAAAATTAAAATAATAAAATGAGCCTCATTACAATTATATTTCTCTCTCTTGTTTTAAGAGGTACTATATCATGTAGTGTTGTGACGACTCAAGAAATTACCAACTCGACACCTTAATTTTTCAAATCTACTCAAATAGTGAATCGATGAAATAATTATTAAAACAAAATAAAAACCCTGAGACAAATCAATATTGTTGTAAGTCGGTTCGATGTTTTATTGCACTAACTCAGCCAATAATAATAATAATGACTCATAAGTTTAAGTACTAAACTTTTGTTTTATGATATTTACACTCAATATTTTATTTTATGATCCTTTTAATTAGATCTATTGTTAGAATTGTGAATATTTTACAATCTAATTTTGTATTGTTTTATTTATTAATGTGCTTGGATTTGCTTGATAATAATAAAGACATCATAATCCAGGTAAATTCAAGCATGTTTTATTTAATAGACTATAGCTAAAATAGTTCAAGGACTTTGTCAAACTCTTCAAGTATTAAACAAACAAAATACCTACTTGGAATCAAAATACATAATGAATATTTATATTTTTTTAAACTATTGAATTGACAGTGGGGATGCGTGCCTTGTTAACCTTTTCCATATATAATTTTCAATTAATTCAAATCTACAAGAAAATACTTCACTCTATCTCTCAACTACCATATAATTTCCCTTTCTTTTTTTTTCTTTTAGGAAAGGCTGAGGGATAAAATGAAGACTTTTTACAACCTGGAACCTTTTTTGGTTCACAAATCTTCTGGGGAACTCCAGAAAATAATAAATCAATATTCAGGACACTAATAACTTACTTATTCACAATTTTTAAAGACAAAAAAATGTTTCGGAATTGTAGACGTTGTGAGAATACCATTATGACATTGGTGAGGAAAGAGGAATATGGTAAAAATATGAATAGATACGGTGATATTGGGCTATCCCTTTTATGAAGTACATCAGTGATGTCTTGGTAATTTTAATAAATTTATTATTGTGTAAGATGTGCACAAAAATATTGAGAGCTCTTATCGAACTTATAAGTATAAGTTCAATATGCTGTGATCGTCTTTATAAAATCCTACTTACAGCATTATGTAATGAAATGAAGAAGAGATATGGAGGAAAACATATGTAGTAGGGAATTTATTTTATTTTATTTTTCTGAAGGAGAAAGATAATTACTTTCTGGGTTTAATACAGAATATGACTGGGGACAATAGCAGGTCTTTGTACTTTAGGGTGAATTACTTGGAACTTGTTTGACATAGACACATTTAGCAATATACTTACATTTGTTTGTTATGGATTAAATACATTTAGACATTACACCAGTCAATAGTTTTTCACTTATTGCGTTTCAATTATAATTTTGTGAAATGTTGCAATTCTTCAAGTTGTCAGGAACGGTTGCATCAGTTAAAGTAAGTGAGTTTGAGTTTAAAACAGTGGTTCCCAACGTGGGGCGCAGGCCCCACCGGTGGGGCATGGCAATATTTTGGTAGGGCATGGCCAGGACGTGCACCCTTCGGCTTACTATACCAAAGACTACGGGGCAATTCGAAAATGAGTTATTAACACTGAATTGTTTTCTAGTGAGTCTGCGTGTTAATGCATACATAAAAGTATTTGTGTGTATGTATGTACATGTGTAATAAAATTTTCAATAACGAAAATTAAATATCACAGGGGGGGGGGGCATCAGGATTTTAGAAACGCCTAGGTGGGGCATGACTTAAAATCGGTTGGGAACCACTGGTTTAAAATTAAGAAAAATTGACTATATAATATTTTTAAAGGAATATATAACAAGAATTTCCTGAATAGTTTTATAGTTCTGAGCAATTAATTTATATTCAATGCACTCACACTCTCACTAACATCTTCAGTCCTAATTAATAGCAAACACAAAATAACATAAAAGAGTAAACAAAATGAGGACAATTAGAACACTACTTTCTTCCACCGAACCATACAATATCTCAAATTTCTCCTCAATGAGTTGATTTTTTGATACATTTGCAGTAAAAAACTAAGAAAGATACAAGAAGGATGCATCAAGTATCTGAGCATGCAGTTATGCCGATTCAGGCTCCTTGCCCTCGTTTTAAAAAGTTGAAACTGTTAATAAAAAACCCATTTTTTTTCCTGCTCATTGAAAATACAAAAAAAAAAAAAAAAAAAAAAGGGACATAGTCTCCCCTGCAGGAAACAGAAGTAAATTAGTTAGTTCTATGAATTATTCCTTATGGTTTTATTTATATGTAGAAAAGAATTGAAAAATTCATCAAATATTGTTCAATTTGTTAATGGTTCATATGTACAAACTCCAGAAAAAATACTTACATTATCAAACATAAAAAAAAAAAAACATATTTTATCCTGACTCTTGCTTATTAGACTGTATTACAAAAAATGTTAAAACAACACGAAACGGTGATGTTCTCGAACCGCAATATTTTTAAGCGTATTCTTTAGAAAACATAATTTGCCATGTATTGTTTTAGAATTTCAATGTTAATTTAAAAAATTGGACATCTGATATGATATGATAAAAAATGCTTACTGAAAGCATCACATTAAGTTCTTTCAGTAAAATAATGAAATTAAACTCTTGTTTGTTATCAAATTCAATATAAGTGATAAATTAAAATGGTAACATCTTGAATTTAATATGTTTCTTGACTGGTTATTTCCTGTTTATTGCTTACTTAATATGCACGTATTAATCTTTAACATATTATTTAATTATAATATTATTTTTAAAACACAAATGACTATTTTTTGAGACATACCTTAACACATACGTACATAATGATTATACATACATATCATCTTATGAATACATATACCATGAAAGGACTTAGTTCTAGATCGTTAAAAACAAAGACTTTATTCAAATTTAATTAAATATACAAAATCTGAAACATATCATTAGGTTTTGATAGATTGAAACCCCTAGTTCCCGCATGTAAATATGTATATATATATATATATATGGAAAATGTCAATTAATAACATAGTCTCTCAAAATTACCGAGTAACTTATACAGTGTATTTGTTCAGTGAAAAAAAGAAACTATGTATATTGTCGGTATCCCATAATCAAAGCTGTAAATCAAGATGACAAAATACGTGGGTTATTGCTGGGACATTTTCATGGCTTTACAACAACTTTTCCCTGCAATACATATGTTGCTTTTGAGGTACATGAATTTATATATGTATATTTCATCCCTTCGCAGAATTCACCCTCTATTATTTAAATTAATGAGGTGAATAAATGCTTAGTTCAGTGCTTCTCAAATAGTGGGGCGCGCCCCCCTGGGGGGGGCGCAGTGCGATGCCTGGGGGGGGGCGCGTGTGACCCTGTTACAGACTAAAAAACAATGTTAATAAAGTTATTCTTTGTTGTAAGTTGAACTGTATCTCTTTCTTTTTTATTTTCTTTAATGTTAACAAGATTACAATGTTATGCAGAGGTGTATTCATAACAATTTTATAGACAAATGATATTATTTATAGTCGCCGCGAAGAGTGGGGGGCGCGAATTGTTTTCTTCTTGCTAGGGGGGGCATACCAGAAAATAATTGAGAAGCACTGGCTTAGTTAGTTATGGAGTAATTCATGGCGCCTTCAACATTTCTATATAGTAGACCAGAAATGCGTTGCGTAGCTAACAAAATTTAAAGAAAAATTGATCTCACGACTCAATATTAATGATTGAAGACAATTACGTCATTGGCTAATTTCTTTAGAATTTTGAGCCTTTTATTGAGAAATATATTGCTATATTTTTATGACGTCATATGAAGGGATAATTTTTAGACGCATCTAGAATCCGTATTTTTAACATGTACAACCATAATTTTATTACTTTTAAAAATTAATGCACTTAATACCACCAAGTGCACACCTACACTTAAGTAAGTGTCCATTTTAGATAGGCATAAATGCATGTACGTAAATATATGATCTTTTTAATCATAAAATATTGAAGTAGGTACATGAAAATTAACCCTCTAATAAACATAAACAAATCCACTAAGAGCAAGGAAGGGAAAATTAATTTACTTAAATGAGAATATAAATTCATGCTCCTTACTACTAATTTCCTTTACGAGTGCTTACTTCTACATCAATCCAGAGTGTAAGTGTTAGATCTCTTAGACTCTTACTTCGAAAATTATTACGACTTAGAATCCAGAAAAGACTACATTATGTTTGTTTGAAAAATCTAAAGCACATATTTATTAGGAAAGGTTCTTACTGATGTCTTTAAAATGAGGGATTTTGAATATGAATACGCTTTTGATTACAAGATAATTACGAGAAAATGTATTAATAAACTGATAAGATATGCTTAATGTATGTATTAAAACTCTTTTGAGACACAACACTTCAAAGAAGTCACTTGTAAACGACATATTCTTTTTTTATTAATCTACATAATTTACGTACTATAGTTTTTATTTAATAATAATAATTAATATTATGATTTTTTTGAAATATTTACATGTATAGATATAAAACAATTTATTGATTTATGAAAAAAAATGTTTAGCAATTCATTATATACATATAGTCACACATATTTGAGAGCGAAAAACCAACGACAATATTTAATTAGTGAAATATGTTTTGTGTATTAGACTGCTTTTATACATCCACTTTGAAGTCTATATGAATTTTTCATCAGCTGTTGATCATTTATGTAGTTATTGTTCCTTACATTAGGATGATCATATTTTTGATTTCCCGAAAGGAGTCAGTGTTAATATTTTATTAATAGTCAAATTTAAAAATCGAATATTAGTTAATTTTGATTCATGTTTTTTTTTATGTGGATTTTTAACTCTTTGTCCCAGAGAAGGTGGACACTTCATGAATTTATAAAAAAGCCCCTGGATAGGATGTAAAAAGATGTCATATTTGAAGACGAAAAAAGGAGAAGGATTGGTCACTTTACCTTAAAAGACACATTTCCAACTATTTATGCGTAGTTTACATATTATTTTTTTTTGCAACTATACAAAGGACCCGTTATTTGAGGAAGTTTATCTATATTTTGATTTATAATAACATGATGGTAATTTCCTTCCCTTCCATAAATGGGAGGTTTTGTGAACATCACATTAGTAAGTGGATTGTTATTTAAGAAAACCATCAAAAGAAGGACAATTTACGGATAGATTGAAGTAACTGGCCATCCACCAGTTGATGTAGGACCTTTTTGAATCAATGCAATAAAAATTGATTTTTTCTATATCATAACAGTATAATTTATGATTTGTAAGGTTTCAACCTTAGATAATACATACTTATCAACAACTGCTGGACTACTCTTTTTCAGTTATCAGTAGGGATATTATCAAATTAACAAAGTACAATCCAGTTTTTTCTGGATCGATTAGAAACCAAAAAAATAGTATGATCAATTATTGGAAAAATACATACAATCTATGTATATATCATTACAATAAGGATATATCCTGGATATATGGCGACAATTCTAAGTCAATCTGCTTACTTAGCTCCACCATTTTAGTTTCATTGAACTTCATTACAGCTAAAATTAGAGAATTATTTAAAAAAATTGACTCTCAATGCCCAAGGATCCTGTTTCAAAAGATGTATTTACGTACTTCATACAAATAGTTATAACAGAATTAGAGTCTCTAGTGTCTTCAAAACTCTTTTTATTTTCTACCTGAGGGATTCAAGAATATAAAGTAGTATAAAATTATTGTGAAACTTTTTTCTAAAGTGATTTAGTCAAAACTTGGTACATAATATACATAGAATATGTAATCATGCAGATGACTACAACATATGTACCAAATAGGCTTAAGATTAATTTGATAGAGTCGTAGTCTTAAATATAGACTATTCCAGAGAGATGTAATGACTCCATGTAGAGAATGAGTATTAAAAATATCACATAGGCCAGTCAGATGAATTTTGGTTGAACCCATGCCTGATAGTCTATTTCCTTTTGTGCTCTATGCCCACTTCCCCATCAAATTGTATGATGTTGTAAAGGAACAAAGAATAATTTACTAGAGAACTGATCATTATTTTGATATTGTGTGAAGGTGGTTTGTACAAACAAATTTAAGAAATGGAGTTAGTTTTACAATTTGATATGATGCCTATGATTTTTGTCATTAAATTTAAGAAGACTTGACATATGCATGTATGACTTCATTTATTTTCCATAGGAAATGGTTGACCATAAATTATGATACAATTAATAAATATATACATTGAGAAACATATATATAGACTGATATCTACAAAAAATGTTTAATAGACTGTCCGCAAAAACAAATATCCCATCTTTAACATTAGAAATAAAAATACTAGAAAGAAGGAAGAGTACTTTTAAACTTTAAAATTTTATGTTTCAAGGGTCATAATGGATTTTTTAGCTATTGATAACAAATGCTTAGGATAACTAACACATATTTTACCTAAAATTAGATAATCTTAAATAATATTTTTTTGAATAATCCAAGCAAAACTACTTGAATTTTCTAAATTAGCTAGTAAAATTAGACTCAATACCCTGTTATATATCAATTAAAGTTGAAAAAATCTTAAAAAATACCGCTCTTTTCTATTTGATATTTTAGGCATATTATTTAGACTTTGAAAGTTTTTCTAGTCTTTTTGTGATGATTCTGATGTTTATTTTGAGTATAAAACCCTAATCTTCTCAAAAACTGTACATTAAAAAAAGTTGCCCATTTGGAAACGTAAAATTTAGATTATAGGGAATATGAAAATGGTTTCAGAAGTTTTGGAACCTCAAATGAAACCTATATTCCAGTTTTTACCACCGTATACATATATATATATATATAACTGGATTATGTTTTGTGATTGGTTAGGCAGTTAGAATATACATAATTTGCCATTCATACAACTTGTATTTAATATATCTGATACAGATGTACATATGTAGTTATAAATGATGATTAATCCGTATGACTCATTAAACATATGTATGTATGTATGTACACCGTGTATGTGTTCAAAGAAGCCTTGAATGATACTTTTTCTCTTGATTACCTGGTGAAATATATATATTTATATATATATATATATAATTACATAAATGTCCAGTATCACAAATATAATTTCCAACTTACATTTGTTCATAAGTACATACACATATTGTGTGGATGTAACTGTAGGGATTGAGATAAGAAATGGAAAAGACATTTTCTATATAAAACAAACGCATTTGATTGCACCCAGTACTACATATTACTAGATTAAATTCCATTTTAAAAAAATCCTTTTTCTGCTTATAATGTATGTGTTATATCCAAAGACCGATATATTAAATATACGTATGACATAGCAAATACAAGTATATACAAGGTAGTGATAATCCGATAAAGCTGTTTCAAATCCAGGTATGTATCCATTCAAATCATCCATACTTTTATACCTTATTTACATGTGATTAATGTTTTAAAGGGATTTATTGTTGAGAAACCCAATATCACTCAAAATGAGAGTGAGTCACCTAGCTACACATAATTACTATAGAAGTGAGTTATAGGAGAGTATCTATATAGAGGACCCCTGCCACTTGTCATTTCTACTTTTCCTTAAAAAAGAAGAAAGAAAAACAGGCTCGAAATCATAGTTGAACAATTATGTCATTTTCTGCAATTATTGGCTATTCCTTATTTAGGAGTAGGAATATGCTCGCAGTTTAACAAGATATAATTTGAATTAAACACATCAAAGATTAGAGCACTAATGAGTGGCACAATTAAAAAAAATTCATTTACTTTTATTTCAGATAGGATGTAAAAAGAGAGGTTATTCACCTTACCTTATCTATAAGACACGTTTCCATTGACCATTGTGATGTACGATTACATAATATGTATATATAATATTTTAGATGCAGTCTGATAAAATAGGATGTATATTTTGTTTGGCCAATAGTATGTCAATGTGGGATTGAGAGTGTCGTTTATTAAATTCCAAGCATCAGTCACTTAAATAAGTTATGTGATCCCCCTTCAATAGTTTAAAACATAAGAAACACACAAATATGTACATATTTATGAATATCTAAGTGCTACAATATAATACAATTTCCAGCTTATTTTAGTAAATATATATGTAAAATGAAACAAAAATATGGGTTTTGTTTGAATTAATATTTGATGGCCATAATTTATAGAAAAAAAGAATAAATATTTTGGGAAAAGACAAATAACTCTATTTTTTAAATATCAATTTTGAATTTAAATATTCTTATGTACATATTAAATATTGATTATGTAGAGTCAATTAAATCATTCATCTTATTTCATCATAGGAAATAGTATAGTCTGGATAAACTATGTAAATAACCCAAAACCAATATTTATTAAGCTTTTAATTTTAGATATACCGAATTTGAGACTCACGTGGATTCTAAAAAAAAATTAATGTTAATATGGTATATATGTATGTATATTAGGGAATAAAAGAAATAATGCAGAGGTAGATAAATTTGAAAAATAATCGATGACACAATAATATATGTATGTATATATATTTAGGTAGATATATTCTACTTAAAAAGCAGCTACCTTTACCAATAATTGGATTAGACACGTCATGTGTTTTGAAGTTGAGTACGAGAGTTATATACTAAATATTACTATTTTTATTATTAAAGCAAAGTTATAATACGGGTAGGATGTGTGACTGGAGTGTTCTAAGGTTATTATTTCTTATACTCCATTTTTTTTTCTTGGAAAATGCAAGTTCAAGGAACCTTGATTGTGATGAATATGTATCCATACAAACACATGTATGTATGTACATATATATTGCGTGAATAAAAAGAAATTGTATCCAATTAGATCCATCCCTTTAACCATTCAGTTTATTGCTTTTCATAGATGAATAGAATATCCCACAAAATATGATTATATATTGATAGATTCTTTAGATTTTTATTGTGTCCGCTTCAATATTTTCTTTTTAAATAATATGTAGATTGTATGTATGTAGTACATATATAAAATAACCAATAGAGTATTAAAGAATGTCCCTTTTGATATAATTAACTACGTATTTATATACTACCTATAATAATAATAATAATAATAATAATAAATTGAACAAATATTGATGTGGTGAAAGTGAAGGAGAATGATGGAAGAAGAGCTCTAGTGAAAACAAAGGAAAAAATAAATGTCACACGCACATGGGACACAAATAAGCAAATATTAAGTAATAATGTGGTAGGAATATGAATTGACAAGTTTGACAGTTTTGATATTTTACCCATAATTATGCCTGTTGTATATATACATACATACATGTATATACATTAGAGTGTTCCGTTTTGGGTTTTTTTTTTTTTGTTATTGCATTATAGTCTTTTCTGTATAGTAAAGACTTCAAGCAAGAAAGCACTTTATTTTGGCATGAGAGATCCAGCAATTTAAAGATGAAAAAAAAAAGAATTTTTTTTTTGAGTCAAATGAGTTATTTTCAGACAACCTGAACCGTCCCAAATTTTAAAGATATGGGGCTAATTTTAATGTTGCATAAGTATTCATTTACCAAAAAAACAAAGAAACTAGATTGCACCTTGAGTTTAAAAATGTAAGGTGTCTAAGAAGCATTCTCTGTTGCTTGTAATTGCTGTTCGAATGTCAAATATTCATTTTTTTTTCGAACTTGTATATTTTTATTTAATTAACTAGAGGAGTTTTTACTAAATCCAATATAACTCATAAACTGTTTGCCTCATACTCAGCTAAGACACCTTAAACTTTTGAGGAAAAAATGCACTATAATGGGTTTTTTTTTTCGGTTTTTTTGAATTGATCGATTAAATAATAAGACAAAAATATTCAGCCCATAGTTTTAAAATGTCTTTATCTCTTTATATCGACAAAGCCCCCCTAGGACTAAAGAACAATGGCATTTGATATTCAAAGATATTTTATTCAAATTTATATGTTTTATTGTTTATTTTAATACACATTTTTCTATTGAGCAAAGACAATACGAAATGCATACACGGTCGTCCTTTGAGAACCCCTGATATAGAAAGAGACAAACGAGAGTTTGACATTATACGAACTTATAAGATGCATAGTTTCGAAATAAAATTAATGCGAAAATAAATTATTTACATAAAAAATGGTTTTACAAATAGACTGATTTGTGTTTCTGAAGAATGAAAAATATGCACAAATTACAATAAGAGCTGATTTACAATCAAATGAAGTTATACAAGAACCCACAAAAGCTCAAACGTCAGCAGAGCAAAGTCAATAATTTTTAAGTCTCTAATCTTTGGACCCCATTTAGAAAAAAGTCTCAAATATTTCATGCTCAAATCCAAGTCAAGTAAATCTTTAAATCTCTGGTACAAACCCAATATTAAATGGAGTTACTAGAACAGTCTCACTACAAATAATTTCAGGTCCCTTGTTTCGAAAATCCTATTTTTGTTATAACTATATCTTTCATTCAATCAAACATCAGGAAAATAAAAATTATCAATAAAATCAAGTTTCCTACTAATAAATAGATTGATTAACAAATGTTAGAATGTTGGTATAATACTGTAAGTTAAAAACTGTTTGCTATTGGTGTGAAAAGGTTTTAAACGATGGGAAATTGTTGAAGATTGAGTGAGTAGAGAGTTGGAAGTTAGGGTAACATAATATTTTTTAACAAACTTGCGAGCTCAGTTCCAAAAATAGTTTTATAAATAATGAAAAGGGATATTTTATATCTTAGTCTTCCCAAGTCAAGGGACTCAAATCTTTTAGTCACTGATATTCAAATCAAGTTTGAGTTCCCCTTCTTCTTCTGTCACACACATATTGCCTAGAAAAATAATTTTTAACGAAGGAAAATGTCCGATTTGAATTTATATATATGTTAAGATTTAATTGGTAAAATTATAGCAATAAATTATTACTAATAATGCTATACTTCATAAATAAAATCAACTTATGCTCAAATTATTATTTTTCTCTTTTTAACTCTGAATCCTGAGCTTGTCAAATCACTAAATTGAAGATTCGAGTTTAAGTGAATGTCATGATTCAACTCCATACCTCTGTCATTATCTAATGAATTGCCATGTTCCAAGTCAGCAGCATTTTTATATATTGACTCACCTCATTTTATAGTTATAGTATATCGTGAGTGTACACTATGAGAGTGGAAAATTAAGGAGAATATCTTTTTAAGCATATATTATGTACTTTGTTCTTCAACACTTAGAATTAATAAGATTTGGTATCTCCATACGAGAAAAAAAAATTAGCTACAAGAAGTAGATATATAAAGTTTTGTTTTTATTTTGAATAATAATGATTTATTATCTTCTTTTTATATATATTTTTTTTTGTTTAAACATTAAAAAGTATATGTGAACGAATTCAACTCAAAGAGAGGAGGAAAAAGATAATATACTGCGTATTATAACATAAGGAATAAAGTATATATAAAATCATAATTAAAAATGTTTCAAGGTTAAAAATGAATATAAAATATTGCCAAAATAAGAAAATGATCATTGGTAGCATCTATGTCTTATTGTACTTAAAATTCGATATTTTCACTTAATAATAATATCTAAAAATATATTTATATTTATACCAATTATATATATTCCATTTTCTCTATTAGTTTAGCCCTATTTCAATTATTTATTCAATACTTCATTATATCCAGGTGTATGGGCATGAATAGTGTCTCTAAATATATATATATATATTGGAAAAAATCAAACAAAACAGATCTTTATAATATTTCACTTATATATTATGTAGGTTTATTACATATTATGTACATATAATCTTTACTGTGGACATTAAAGTTTTAATTTCTTGAATAACATAGTTTAATTCTAATCTTTCCTCCTTTTAACTTTTCTCCAAAAATGTTATTCAATTGAAATATGGCAAGTCACTGAGTCCCGAATTTATATTGAAGAATGATTGGATTTTCATCCATAGACATGCCACTGGCTGTGAGGCACATGATGAGGGACTGCACAAGAAGAGAAACATTGTTTTAGAATTTCCAAGAAATTTGAAATTAGTTTATATTAGTTATCATCAGTGGGAGAGGAGGGGTGTCGTGGCCCCCACCAATAAATATTTAAAAAAAAAAAGATCAGAATTCTTGATTCACAAGTGTGTTGCCCTATAAGTAGTTTTTTAAATCGGTTAATGGTTGGTGTCTTGAATTGCATGATAATTTCCTAACATTAGTCACTACAAAAAGGCTACTATTTCGTTGCAATACGTTACTAGTCTTATGATTCGGTTTAGAAATGATGATTTGCCCAATACGTTACTAGTCTTATGATTCGGTTTAGAAATGATGATTTGCCCAAACCCATTATAATTTTTAACAAACGATTTTATCCGGCATCTGAACCTGTCCCATAAAAAAATTTGGTCATCATTATACTTAGGGTTGTAAATTTCATGCACTTTTCCCATGCGATATTTTTTTGGGTTGTCACTCTGAACAGTACTTTTTGTTTTTTAAAGCTGTTATCATTTTTCCTTTATTCCTGAGGGGAGAACAACTAACTACTTGATAATAAGGCTCTGGCATGATCCGTGTAACATGTGTAATACTCCACTGAAAATTATAATCAATTATTTCAATAAAATGTCTGTTGGAGTGAATCATCGATAATGGAGGTGAAAATGTTTGGAGTTACGACAGAGATTCCAATTCTCCGTTCATTAAAGAGTTCGACATTGTCTATATGAACTACTCCGAATCCCTCGTTTCCTGTTATGAGTAGACAATGGCTTTGAAAACGAAACCTCCGTCCATAAGAGTTTTCATTGGCTCTATGGACTTTTCCAAATCTATCGTCCTACAAAGAGTTGGCAAATACTCAAATGGCCTACATAAACTATCAAATGTTTGAAATTAATGTGATAATTTCAAAATAGATATTAATTATATTAACTCTAGGGTATTATATTTTTGGGGTGTTTCCCTGGATTCCTCTACTACTGATATCATTTCATTATGGTCAACACAGACAACAGACAAGTACTTTTGAGTGATTTAAGTGTAATATCATGACAATATGGTGGAAATATCCTTTCGCTAAACTAGAATAAATTTCGATATTTATCACGTGATAAAGACTTTGAACGTGTTGTATAATGTTTAATTTTCTCAAGGCTTCTGTCCCAAATTCATTTAGATGGCATTTCACTAACCTGGAATCCTTGTAATAACTTTAAAAAATTTCATCTTGATTATCATCTATCAAGGATTTTACACAAACTCGATTAGATAATTTATTTACTCTTACTTTATATATTAATTTATTAAATTGTTAATCGTTTATTAATTTTTTAATTGATAATAATACATTTTAAATATATATGATTTTTCCTTCATTAATCAGATTATCTCGTACATGGCTCGACATTTCTCACAACATTTACATTTGAGGCTTAATTTTTCTTTGAGTTGAAATTATTTTGTGCTATTTTGAGCTTCTATACATAAATTATATTTATATATAATTTAAGCATATATTTAGTTTCAAATTCATTAAAAGTCTAAAAGGAAATACATGTTTCTTAATCACATCCTATTATATTGTTTCAATCTAGTACTGAATAATATATATATATATATTGATTTAAGGCACTTATGCAGACTATGATAATTCCAGAGTCAAATTTAGCTACTTTGCCGGAGGAAGAGGACTCAAGGATAACTCCTTGAGTCCTTTTTTTGAATCCTTTTAAGATTCACATTTTGCATATTTTGCATATTTTTAAGGGCTTGCAGTCGAACAGAATACAAGCTCTTAGGTTAATAAAGCAAAAACAACGTTAACAAAAAAGGGTTCAAATCCAATTCCCCGTAATAATTAATTATTAGTTTACGACTTATTACCTAAAAATATACAATTTTCTGACACATATTAATTTGTGTTTATTTTCTGCCTCTCTCTCCTATGGTATATACAATATTATAATCTAATATAATTATGCCTTTATTTGTAAACATAAAGGAGAATAGCAGCTAGTAGTTTAGTAGAACATCATAATAGCTAGAGCTGCTTCCCTCTCAAACATTCATCAAATTGTCAAAGTTTCCAGGTTGATTTTCTCTATTTTTTTTTTTTTTTAAATACCGAAACTGCATATTTTTATTAATTATTATAATTTAAAAACTCATCTAAAACGCTGATCTATATCATTATTTCAATGAACTGAGTAAACATCTTTGATGACGTAATACAAAATATTACTGTGACTCATTTTGATGGGAAACTGATAAAATTTTATGTACGAGATCGAGAAAATAGTAGGCAACGGTTTGAAAAGATTGAAAATCACATAAGATTGGATCAGAAAACAAATTGGTCATAGACCGAGTCCCAACACTGATATTTACATTCATCTTCCTGGGATTAAAGTCGTTGACCCTTGCCATGAGTGGTTGTAAATTTGTTATCCACACCTACGTACTGAAGCAACTTCTCAGTCAGTTAGGCCTTGCATGCACTTATTCAAATATGACGTTGCTCGTAATTTAGAATTTCATCACACCTAACAACAAATAGTAGTGTGGCAACATACATATGTATGTAAATTCAAATGCATTTCTACAAATTAAATGTCAAAAGTAATCTAGAAATAAATAAACAAGGGTTTCTTAGAGAGCATTGCTTAATATAATTTTAAATATTATTATCACTCTTTATTATTTTAAATGTCATAGCAAAAACAATATGAAGGAGAAAATAATTTTCATTTAGCTAGTGAAAAATGCTATACCTGTATGCATATTAATGTAGGCAAGTATATACTTATTAAAATTCTACTCCAAGTGATATCGAAATAGAATTATACTAAAATACCTATTACAATAATACCATTTCGTTCGAAATGAATATAAAATGTTCACCCTTGATTCGTCCTATTAAATACATATTATTTAAATGTGTATCAAGTACAGTAAATACTTGGATTGAGTGAGCAAAAACAAAAACAAAAAACGAATGCAGTTTTTAAGTCTGAATTCTTTCATTAAATTGTTCTAAAATCTAGTCAATTTCCAGAACTCATTTTGTGTTCAATTTTTTCTCTTCAAATATTGACAACCTGGCTCAGGCTGTCATGGGTTGACTCTCCTCACAGACAAACTCAATAGTTATGTATATATACATATATAGGTGATGCATCAAATATCTAAAAATGCGGATTCGTTTATAAATATTCCAATTTGATGTTTTAAAATGAGAGATTGGACAAAAATAACAAAATTTAGAAATTTAATGATACAAATATTTCTAAATTGCAGATAACTTGCAGATGCATATGTAAGTATTCGATAAATCGCTAATACACACACAATATGTATAGTATTAGTATAATAGCATAAGTGCATAGATAAATAATTTTTATGAGTAATTATGTAAAAAAAAAAAAAATTAAAAATAAGTTTCTAATATAACAATATGTTGTAAGTAGAAATTGGCAAAATGTGGAGATAGAGTTGAGTTTAAGGGAAGAAAGAAAAATTTCTGATGATTAAGGAAACCTGCCAATAAAAGCGTGTCCATTCTCCTAGATTTCTGACGATTCAAAATTCGCTTCAGTTCTCTCTGTTTCGATCAGTATGTGAATGTTTAAATAACATTCAGCCGATAAAATAAAACAAAGGTATCAGATAGTAATTGTGGGCACTCTCACTCACCACAACAAAATGCCCATCCCTAGTTATAAGTCATACCTACATGCAATTTTCGAAATTGTATATATTGTATTATACATTAGATTAGATTCACTGTCTGGTGGGTGGAAGGTTGTCCTTGTTTTTTTTTAACTCGGGCAAGTTTTTTTTCGCGGTTTTTTTTGTCTTCCTGGAGATTTTGTTCACCATTTGGTTTTTTTTTTCGGTCATAAAAGCTTTTATTATATAATCTGTCACATCATACATGCAATATAAAATACACTAAAAAATACAGATAAAACAACAAAAATAATAGCAAAAATAAAAACCCTTCTGAACAGTTGTGTAAAAACGAAACATAAATGAACATTGTAGTTCAAATTTACTGTTCAAAAGAAATGACCTGATATAAAATGACGAGACAATTTATTTATTCTTTAAAAAACGACGATATCTTCTTATAATCATCTGGGCTGATTTTAGGAAGTGCATTGAGCTGGATGGTACGAATCGTATTACATTTCCAGCCAATTTCCAGATATCTGATGCTGCGTTTGGGATTTTGATTTGCAATGCTAAGTAGCGGGCGGCGGCTCCAATGATTATTGCCCTAAGGTCCTCGCCATCGACGTATGAGTTTGTCGTAATTTTATTTGCAATTAAAGCTTTTTTATTTAAAAGCACTGAGTCTATAGCTTGGTGACTAAGGGGACTCAATCTAAAGTTGAGCTGTAAATTTCGCACTATCAATTATGCCACACGTTGACCGAAAAACTCTTTGTTCCCACGACGGAGGAAGGCAAAGCATAGCTAAAAAACTCTCTGATATAGATCCTACACCATATGACATTTCTTTATTGGTTTCAAATTTTAAAAACCAAGGCTTACAAGGGCTACAATCTTTAATGGAACGTTCTAGTGGAAATCGGAACCTTCCTAAATTGAAGACCGGAACCGATTGCAGGTCATGGGTGGTAAAAACATTTTGACGCAAGGCGACTCTCTAATGCAACAGGATTACCAAATTTATTGATAAAAGGTTTTTTCTCGTATTCTGATAAATTATATCTACTATATTATCGGATTGGATGTTAGGCTGAGACGTCCATAATATTTTTTGTATTCAAGATAAAAAGGGAGAAAATGATTCCAATTCCGGGTTAGTTAAAAGTGTGCCCTTGATGTACATTACTTGCTCAATATCTAGGGTACTACTGCTAAATATGTTATTCTATTTACAACGGAGTTCAATGCATATAATACGAATCACTTTTAGATGAAATAAAATTGGGGAGGTCTTTTAGAATGACTCATTGAATAATGGGCCTACAACTATTTTAATTCATTGTATAAATGATATGCACATATTTTTATTTTTATATACAATATACACAAACCAATGACATAAGAGTTAATCCGTGTTCTTCGTGCGTGCATTTCCATATCATCAAGTGCTTTCCTTTCTTTCCTTTTTCATTTTTACACCCATCAATTTTGTTTTCTTAAGGCGTACTTGAAGTAACGCCATCCCGTACATTTATACTCTGATCATAGGCGAATAAAGAAATTAAATAATATTCATTGTCAACAACAGGTTATAACCAAGTTCATAGATACAATTTCATATTGCATCAACTTTCATAAGGAGAAATTTATTGCATATTTCAACCTTTTCTCAAAAAACAACAACAAAAAACAAGAAAAAAGATCTGAAATAATATGATATAATCAAATCCAAGAGTATGTACATATACTGGCCCCTCTCATTTTTTCCATAAAACTCAAAATCCCTCAAATTTGATATAATATTAATATAATACCTATATAAAAATTATATTGTTTACCATTTTTTAAAATTAGCATTTAACCTCGAGTAATTTTCGCCTCAATAAAGTTGAAAACAAATTAATATAATTAGACTATTTAGAAACACATGCTCTTTTGTATATATAATTATTACCAATTATTTATGCTTCAAATGAACTCCTTTTCTTTAAAAACTAAGGCGTTATTCAATTCCAAAGCACATCTTTTGAAAAATAATTTTTTTTGAGTCTTACATTAAATTTTCTCAGAATTGGATAAAATATAGACCCATATTTGTAATTAACATTAAGTTTAGTAAAAGATAAATCTTCTTTGATGTAGATTATCGATTTTTTTTCTTCCTCAAAAGTTGGATCAAAATTCATAAAAAGTATAAAAGTATTCCAAAATTTTAAATACTTTGCTCAATGATGTCAACAAAAAACACTCCCAATGACGTCATTATCAATCAATTTGGGCTGTCTTGGAGCCATAAATACCCTATGTTATACTGTATAAGAATAATAAATCGCTTTAACTAATATTAATGACAACATTATTGTGGATTTGTCTACCTCAATAGGTATAACTAGGGATGCGATTTCTGTATAAAAAAATGCATTGTCATCATTAAAAAAGGAAAAATGGTTCGTACTATTATTCTTTTTTTGAATTTTTGTTCATTTCTAAAAGATAAATAAAAGAATTTTTGCCAACATTTGTTGTAGATTTGGTATAAAGTGCGTAATAAAATTATAACATATCTATTTACATAATTATAATATTATCCTTGCACTAATGCTGGTTAATTATGTACAGCACCATAAAGGATATTATAAGCAGGAATAGACATTTTATCGAGGTGAGTGAGCGTATCCACAATTACTATATGGCACCATTGTTTCATTTTATCGGCTGATTGTTGTTTAAATATTGAATAATACTCAATAACTGAAAGAAACTGAGAGGACTGAAGAAAAATTGAATTCTTATAAATTCAGAAGAATGGACATACTTTCTTCAGGAGGATTTCTTAATCATCAGTAATTGAACTTTTTATAATGGATATGTTTAAAAAAATTAAAAATTCCTTTATTAAACTTTTCATTATAATAAAAATTATGTACTCTTAAGTACAGATTGTAATGAAACAAGACTTACTTCGATAGGTTGGATATATGTAGACGGAGAAATTGCAATTTTTCTTACACAAAAGAAACTACCTTTGTTCCTCAGATTACACAATTTTGTATATTTATAGATGACACTTGTAATATATTTTGACAATAATTGGAACTTTAAAAAATGTGCTTTTGTAGCTCATAGCTCACTCTTATTATTATAAATATCAAATAAAATATTTTTTGTAAGAAATTTCGATACTCCAGAAATTACACCGGTAATTAATTTAATTTAAGAAATTTATTAAAATTTCAATTTTCAGGGATAAAGTGGTTTGAAAAGGAATCATATGTTAGAGCAACTTAATTTGGGTACGGATAATTTTTTTGGTGGAGCTCTCTTTGTCTTTATCATACCTACTTAGTTATAATTAGGAATGTAAATCATATGCAATTTGGGCGTGTGATAAAAAAGTGGAGTTGGCTCTTCAAACAGGTCTTTTAGTTTTCCGAAGCTGTTATCATTTTTCCTTTATTACTACTGAGGGGAGAACATCTACCTGATAGTAAAGATGTCGCATGAAGGAATACATGCATTAAGGTTAATAAAGCAAATAAAATGTAAACAAAAAGGGCTCAAGTCCTCGTATAATTATTATTAGTTAAAAATATATAATTTCCTCACATTAATTTCCGTTAATTTTCTGCCTCTCATCTATGTTATTATTTATTGTTGTATATATAATGGAGAATAGCAGCTTGTAGCTGTGTAAAACGTCATGACAGCTCAAGCTGCTTCCCCCCTCGACATTCATTGAATTGTCAGGGTTGCCAGGTTGATTTTCTCTTTCTTTTTTTATAACACGCCCGAATTGTATATGATTTACATTGCTAGTTATAATTGTTTCAAGTTGTCGCTTTAAATATATAGAGAGGACTGAATTCAAATAGATTATCAAGATAGTGATAACAACTGTTATTTTTCTTTTCTTCCTTATAATCAACACTATCTAAACATTTTACCCATATATTATGTTATATAATTTATAGATAGGGATGAGACATTTGGAGAGTGGGATAAGAAAGGTAGGGGGAGCATGACTTATTGTACTTTTGAATAAATACTCTTGTTAATATCAAATACTTGTATATACATATATATGATCATAAGGGGAGGATGGGGCACATTACTTTTATTACTGCTTTAAGGAGGGGAAACTATAACTATATTTATATAATAAATTATCATTTAGCTCTAATACAATCTACATCTAATGTTGGAGAGAATCTTTTAATTCTTACTTTAGAAGTCGATACTTCTCCTTCAACAGTCTAACAAAGAATGAGCAAAATTAAAAAAAAGTGCGTTTTTCCTTTTCTAATAAAAAAAATTGGCTTACAAAAAAAAGGTAGGGAGACCTTATTTTGATTTACAAAAAAGATGTCAATTTTAGAGAGGGGTAATACTTTGAAATCAATAAATATAAGAATGAAGCATTAATAAATTATGATTTACTTTTTTAGAAAAGATATTTTGTTTTTTGTTAATCACTCTACAATTATAAATGGTGTTAAGTGTATTTGTCTTCAATAAATACAAATACATTGGAAAATAACAACTGACAAAATGTCAGAATGTGCACAACACACGCAAAGAATCTCTCCTTTTCGACAACTCTACTAGCTATTGATTACTATTTATTAATATTATATTGCTAATATAAGTTATTATATTAGAATAAATCATATAAAACCAAATAAATCAAGATACGTAACATCCCTGACCTAAAACTTCATTCTAAATCAGACCTTATGACTATTCTCTATAATTGATGCAAAGCCAATTTCAAAGATTTCGGACACTTCTTGTTCCGTGGCTAGAGCTGTAGTTTTATACATATGTATATATATATATATATATATATATATATGCTAAAATATAGCTAATTAAAATATTAGCCGCTAGACTATTATTTACTTAGCTTAAAGTAACATATGTCCTATTTAACAAGAAATAAACATTCAAGAAACTAAACGTAATTGTAAGTGTGACACAAACATCAAAATTTTAGGGAAATATTTTTGTATGGAACTTGCGTATTATCAAAATGAGAAGATTATGTGAGTACAAATGTTTCTTGCTTTAGTAGGAAATTGCCACAATAAAAAAAATGTTTTTAGATGAATATCTTCGAAATAAGTCAGTGTAATAGTAATTTCCTTCTATGTTGTAGGTATATATGTATATAAAAAATAAGATATTTGTGACTAATAAACCTCCTTACTTTGAAAGGGATATTATTTTATTTTAGAGCTGGAATTTCATAAAATACAGAATCCTTCAAAATTTAGTTTATAAAATTATAATATTAACGTGAAAAGGTACTTTTACTAGGAACAAGAATAGACAGATCAATTGCTGACAATAACAATACATCGTAAATGGTTAGTTGAGTCTGTTTAAGAATAAGTTTTTTGTAATGGACATGTTCTTTTCTATCCATATGTAAAATCTAACGGATTTTTAGAAAAACTAATGCTGAAGAAAACTTGAGAAGTGTCTATGAGCATTTGTTTGTTTATCTAAGCATTCTTTCGATATTGACATACATACATAATTTGACATGTCATCCTATAAAATAAATTCAATTTTTAAAACGGTGGCTATTGAAACAAAAAGCATTGAATCACGTGATGAAGATGTATGTGCATATATACGAATGTTTGTACATTATACATAACATTTCTTTATTTACCTACTACCAACAATCTACCTACATAGTTGTTTTAGTGCAAGATACTTTTGTACATGTATTTAAAAACACAACTCCTTATTTATCAAAGGACCTCATTCTATGTGTTCATATAATTACCATCATAAAAGTCACATAACTTCCCTGTATGCCTTACTGGTAGGGCCAATTGCCAAAGTCTAATTAAAAATAATTATAAAAAAGATTTTTATTCCTGATTGGACTTACCTTTTAGAGAGGCATAGTTATGGTTGTATGCGGTATGTACGTAAATGTGGGGCTGAATGCAAAACATGGCTCTTTTATACAAATAATTTTGTAGTAGAAAATCAATAAAATTAGTATTATAATTCAAGTGTAATAAACGTTTGTTACACAGTCCTCAACTATTCATTATTTTTTTGTGTAATTAACGACCCAATGTATGTATCTCTTCGTACGTGGTCAATTTGTGGAAAAACCATTTTGCCGATAAATACTAAATGAACCAATATATGTATCTATATTTGATTATGATTCATGAAGCATCATTAAAGCTCAACCATTGCAAGCCTCAACCTAAATTGCAATTATTAACCGCCTTTATTAATTATTCTCCGATCAAGCATTGCATGGACCATTTATACTATTGACGTCTAATATTTAATTAACGATGTAAATCCTGAATGAACCATATATGATTAGGTAGAGGTATTTTTTTAACGATTAATTCAATGGAATTATTATAAAATAAAACTATCTATAAAAATGCTGAATAGAATGATTGATTAAGGAGTCATGAACAGAATTAACGTTCAATATGCGCTTGATCCTCATGTGGAAGCACTTTATCGTGAAATGAGTTAACAAGGATCATTGTTCAATATAGCAATTTTTAGCAAATAATCAATTATTAAGAGAGGGACATGAGGGGGAATTCAGAATCCTTAGTTATGCACCCTAAATTACATTCAAATTTATTTAGTATTTTTCGGCGAAATTACTCCTAACAAATTCTTATACAAGGGTATCCATCATATTTTTGCTTTGATATAGATTGTCCAAAAATATCAGGACTCTTCACATTTCATATACTTTTAAGAAAATACATAATATAAACAATATAATATATATATATATATATATTTGGGTACCTCTCCATATGTTGTAAATATTAAACAAGTAATTTTTTGAAGGTCCTACCCCCAAAAAATTTTCCTTTTGTTGTATAGATTAATATACCATTTTTGATAAATTTTTGATCAAGAAGTAACAAAAAAAATCTTAAATGAATAATAATAATCTTTGTAATAACATTGTTTTACGTTTTGTTTCAATTAATGCTAAATTTATTAAATCATATGAAATGAATACAAAGAGAAAGAATAAGCGTTATACTCAGTATATTTATTTTTTCTCCTTTATTTTTCCATCCTTAAAATATATTTTAAAGAAAATTAGTAGAAATACATTTTAACAAGATTGAAAGTTTCAATCTATACGTGCGAGCCAATTTTCACCAAACAATTTCTACAAAGGTTTGAAAGAGCAAATAATTCAGATACATAGAGCTTTAGTCTATAATAATATGTGTGTACATAAAATATAAAAATAAATATAAAATCTGTCAGTTCTTTTATATATATATATATAAAAGAAGAAGTATATATATATATGCATAGACACGCAACCTCTTTCTTTCTCCCTTTTTTAAAAAAAAAAGAAAGAAAGAAAAATTACAAAGGTTTGAAAGAGCAAATAATTCAGATGTATAGAGCGCGATGCGAATGCTCGCGCTAAAAATTGTTTACTCAACTAAAAAAGTTATAACATAATAAACATTATATCTCGAAGTATTTGGATGATAATGGAAGAAGACTATGAAATTTTTTTTAAAAATGTCAATTTTTTGAACTTTCAAGACTTTGCGCGAGCTCTAAATGTTAAAAATTTAAAAAGTTTTAAATGATATATTCCAAAACAAAATAAAAAAAAAATAAGAGGGAGACTTTTCAAAAATAGAAAAAATAATATTCACTACCAATGGATTGGCATCCTAATATTGTGTACAGAGCCCATCATATATGTTGTAACACGGTTTCAAGATAAGTTTAAATAGGTTAACTTAAACATGATAAAATTATTAAACACTCTATTTTATCCTTAATCAGTCCATTTTTTTGTGATGGATGTAGATAGAAAAGCTATTATAAAACCTCAATAAAAAGGGGGACAGCATTTCGGTCTTTCCAAAGAAACTCTTTATTACTCACCAACCATTTTTGAGAGTTTTAAAAAGTTAAAAGAGGTCAAACATCAAGCGTTTCAAGGCAGAAACCAATCAGTTCGAGCGAAACATATATTTTTTTAAATAAGGCAGAAGTTGAGAAGGAATCTGCGTCAGTCTGCACGAATGTGGTGGCTAAAGTAGACACTGACGAAATGTCAATGTGCCAATCATTTAAGGACGACCTCAGGACCTTCCCTTATAAAATGGTAAGAGACATGAGCTTTCAGACCTCCATGAATGCATGAGACTTGATGAACGACCCTGATTGGATCCAGCACTGTTCAATCATCCAAAATGATCAATTGTGTGTTAAGGATGGGTCTGTGAAGGGTAGAAAAGAAAATGTTTGACTAAATTCATCTTTTTTGTTGATCTGGGCTACATTCACAGTCATTGGAAGATCACTACTCGTTTTAATCCCTTCTGGAGTCAAAATCGACAATTAACATTACACTAATAGCATTTTCGAGGCTTAATTACTTCCTTGGGCCATTCCAAATTTTAATGATGTACATTTGGACCCTTCAACAAGATTTTGCTCCGTTGCATGCCTCTTAATTGACGCAAAACTAGATTTTTAATCCTTTGGACTTCGCAGTTTAGTTAATCTAGGAGAAAAAAGTCTATAGTTCTCCCTATAATCCATTGGAAAGCTTCAAGTCCAAGTTACTACGAAAGTGGGCCTTGATTTTCCAAGAAGTGCTGTATGCCAGCTGTGAAACAGATTGAAGACAATATATATGTATATATGGTATATATACATAATATCACTGTAGACTTGATATGCATGTAAATAATACATATTTATAACGTCATTACAAAGCCTTTGTGATGAATGACAACTGATAAAAATGGTCAACAGTCAAAAATCCTAAGGGGTATGAGTATAATAAAAGTTATTCATTTTTGCACACTGATTTCAAATCTGTAATTTTTTTTTTCGAGAGTCCGACAGTTTTTGGGAAATCGAACCCTACTTTTTGAGCTAATTTGGCTCATTTTAAAACTTCAACTTAAGCCTAGAAGGAACCTCATTTTGTGCATTAAAAAATGACCATTCCCTTGTGTATTTAATGCAAATTCCATTTCCAGTCTTTGTTTTGACCTAAAAAGGCTCCTAGGGGCGTAGAGTGCCGGAGTAAGCCCTAAAGTCGGCCAAATCCTTTGTACATAAATAAATCCTTGAATATTACATGAAAGGGTTTAATAAGAAATGTATTAAAGAGCTTAGACCCACAGCTTTCAAACGAGATGTCAAGTGTCCGATAAAAATCCTTAATTAAGAATAAATCGTCCATCTAAGTGTATCAATGTTCATCCAATTTCAAGCAAAAATTCGCTAGAAATCTAAGACTCACGGTAGAGCTACTTAAGTAGTAACCAATAGAAGGATTAAGAAACCGGTTGAAATTCTTCTGCGCGCTACTCCTTAAGTAGCTCTACTGTGAGTCTTAGATTTTTAATATTTTGGTAATGATGTCTGAACTTTTGATTGTTTTTGCTGTAACTTATATCATTTTAATTATTAATTATTTTACTGTCAGTTGATATGATCATATTAAGATTTAATTCTTAAAATAAATTAATGTTGCACCAAGTTCTGTAATTTCCTCAAGGAAACTTTAATATGGATATATAGCTTAGATCATATTATATCTGAATCAATATGTCTTTGTTTCTTAATGTGGTAAAATATATTGAAAGTTATACTTTAATTATATACATTGAAAAGTCTAGCTATTTATTCATCGAAAAAGTATTTTTAATCTAATTTTATAAAATTACTTACTCAAGATCAAATTTTTTTAGAGCTGCAACCATTCGTGGTCACAGGGAGTGAAGAAAAAAACCACTTCCCTGTTATATTCTATAAATAAATTTAATCAATAACAAACAAATGTACTGATATTGTCTTAAATTTTGGCGTGCCTATGTCAAACCAACTCCCAGTTATTAAGGCAGAAGTAGACAGTCTTGCAAATGATTATTCGTTCTCCCCTAAATCAAAGTACTTGATATTAATAAAACATTAAATTACAATGGTTATGAACTGAATTTGCAAGGAATGGTTGGTGCACCATAAATAAATGAATACCCATTCAATTTCTTTGAAGTCATTCACTATTTAAAATATAGAAAACGACCATTGGGAAAATTTTGGACTTCTTTAAGGATTTTAAGCACCATATTCAGAAGCGATCTAACCCTAGCAAATATATAAAATTAACATCAATTAGTAGTTATTATATTAATACGATCCATTAATTGATTTAAAATGTGATACCTCAATAATTTGAGTGGATTAACCATTAATTAACAGAGGGAATCGACACATCTATTACAAACATAGGTACATACAGGTTCATTTATGTGTATAATCATGCCTAAAGCAAAATATATGTACATACATAAACATCGATACCAACAACAAATGTCGTCTTTATGATCTAAATATGTAAAACATGCACTAACAACATTTTATATAAATATATATATACTTATTTTATTTTATTTTCGAAACATATTTATTGAGAATAAGATAAGGTAATGATAAATTTATAGATATATTTTTAACACTACATAGACATAACACATTATAGATAGTTTATAGATACTTTTTTAGTACTAATATTTATCATATACTTGCTTTACATTCCGGTATATACGCATATATATATATATATATACTTGGTTGCTTGGTTGTAGCTATCATAAAAGACCATATGCATACATTTCTCTTTATTAAATATCAATTTCTTAGAAAGAGCAGAGAAGGGGAGGGGAGTGGAAATGAAAAGTCTAATGTAAGCGTGTATATTAATGTATAAGGCAAGTATGGATATGCATACATATGTAAGTAGTTGCGAGGGTCTAGAGCAATGACGTCAATTATGTATGGTCATGCAACCCTAGAAATAATAAAAGGTACCCAAATGAAAGCCCACGGATTTTTTTTCCTTTTTTTTTAAACATTCAACAATTTTGATATTTTGACAAAAGAATATAACATTTAAAAAAAAATATTATAATTATAGCTATACAGTAATACATTAGATTACGAGCAAAACAGCATTTGGTTCCAGAGAAATACAAAATATTTTTGTATTGAGAAAAGCAAGAAAAACTTGCTGACAATCCAATAAATCACTTCGTTATTATCTCTTTCAAATTGAATATTGGTTTTTTTTAAAAAAAAAAAAAAAAAAAAACTCCTTCATCCAAGGTATTATAACATATGTACTTACGTACATAAATTACTTTCCTTTCATAAAAGTACATTTGTACATTTTCTTACCTCTTACTCAACAAAATACCATCTTGATGTAACACACTTATACATATACATATATTCAAGAAATGAAGAGAAAAAACATACTAATTATATCACAATTAATTACACCTCGATTGTCCCATGTATCATTACATAAGATTTATAAAACATAACTAAACATATGTATATATATATGTCTAATAGTTTTTTCCACTCTAACCCTTTTACAATGAAATGGATATATTATTATGCATTGCTTTTGTTGGTTAATGTATCATTTTATCCACTCTGCTCCAAAGGCTTCTATCTATCTATAGTGCCCAGTTTTCTTTAATGTGCATCATCTAAACAAGATAACTATATAAAAGTATTTATTTAGTTGTATCAGAATAGATATAAGAGTCCTATTCTAAGAACAAGGAGAAGGGGGGGGGGGGGGGTTTGAGAGGAAGAAAAGATTTATATATATATATATACATATATACAATCTATTTTGTATAAGAAAGTCCTTTTTTGAGGAGGGGGGTGAGGGGGCGCTCCTAACTGCTTGTTGGTAAATATCTACATAACAACTTTGAATGATTTGTTGGAGGCTTTCAAAACTACAGCAGCAGCAAGAACAACAATAACTAAATGAAAAAAAAAAAACACATTGTTACCATTTGAATAAGTTTGTTACATTCATTTGCTTTGATTCAATAAATATATTTTATGGACTATGCTTTTCTTTTTCTTTTTTTATTTTGTTGTTGTAAAATCATGTTGATTGACTATTATTAGAACATATAAATTTATGTACATATATAAATTTATAAAAATGTAAAACAAAAAACGTAGAACAATTTATTTCGTAGATAATTTAAGAGAAAAAATATTTTTTTTTGTTCAATGATATTATTTAGGTAGTCATTTCACTTACTTTTTACAAATACTGCATAAAGTAAAGAGTCCTTTCATTCTTTCTAAATAAACAACAGTTATTCAAGAGTATCATAAAAGTTTTAATTTTTATAAATGATAAAAGTTACCTAAGGAAAGTTTGATGACGCAGTACATATGTCAGAAATAAAGAGATAGTAACAATTTGCTTGATGATGAAGTATGATATTCCCATATCAAAATAATTGTTTTAAGAGCTACATTCATGTATAATTATTACACTCAGCACCACATATTTCACTGACACAATATCTTGTAAAATGTACTTATAATAGACTTTAAATGCGAATCCATTTGCTAATAATGAAATAAAGTACATATATGCATAAAAAATGTATTTGTACATTGATTTCTTAAGTTTAAAAAATCTTCTGCCGATTCTAGTGATTTGTATTGAATGGAAGCCACATAATCACGAATACATTTTAGTTAAAGTGATCTTAAATGAGTATACAGCGTAGAGAATAAAAAAGGTGAAGAATTGGACTGACGAATAGAACAGAGTTGATACAGGGACCTGTATGTAAATATATGAACATAAATATAATTGTGTATATGCATGAGAGGATATTCAAGTCAATTATATGCTAATATATGGTAATTTTGTCTAATATTTACACATAAATAAAATTAAGAATATATGTTTTTATGTATATACATATATATGAGTTGCAACAGGTATTTAGAAAAGGGTCACGGTCAAAAGTCTAATTGAACGTCACCTTTGAAGAATTTCTTTCGTCGATGTAAATATAGTGACCAAAAAATATAGAAACAATTTTATTTGTTTATTTATTGATTTGTATATACAACATAAAAATGAGTAAATACAAAAAGACAGACAAAAACAAATATATCAATAGTCATAACTAAACACTTCGTTTTCCCTCTCAATTAAAGTCCAACACCTGGAAAAGACTGCGTATATTCTCATTCATTATGTTTTTCCTACCAAAACATAAACAAGTATTCGATTGACTCAATTGTTTCCAAACTTTTTCGTTTCCTTGTAAGTATAAATGAAAAGTTTGTTTTAGATACCTACTATCAAAGGAATTAAAAGTCTCAAGACGTGTTCTAAGCATCATCATACAAAACTCCAAAAAATAGATGTATATCTATATATTTTTTTTCATAAAAACTATGATTGAAAAAAGATTTTTGAGAAGAAACATGGTCATTAAAAACAAGTGCAAAATCCTTTGATAAATATTCTGAAAATGGGTGTGATAAGAAAATAATTACTTATTTCAATAAAAGATTACAAAAAAATCAAATATTGCCATCAAATTAAGTGAATTAAAGATTTTTTTAAGAAAATTAATTTAAAAAAATTAATCATTTGTTAAGAAGAAATGATTTATAAAAGTTTTAATTAAAATGAATAATGGTTTATTTAGAAACATCAAAACTTTGTCGTGGTCTTTAATTTATGAAAATTAAATATTTTATGTTCATAAATTGAACATGAATATCAATTTGCAAACAAAAATTGAAGAAATGATTTTGCTAAAATTTAATCTACATATTTATAAAATGGTTTTTGTAAGAAAATCTTTATTTTTATTAAAAATAGAAGAAAAACTTCTTTTACTTGTTATCTTTAATTTAAGAGAATCGAAAAGTTTGCTCAAAAAATTTAATCCTGAATAACCATATGTAACAAATAGCAACAACAAAAGAATGATTTGCCAAAATGTAATTTATTTGAAAATAGGTTTTTGTGGGAATTTATTTCAATAAAAGACTGAGAAAATTTTAAGAAAAAACCCTTTTTTTAATGGTCTATACGTATAAATATTATGATAAAGAAAATTAAATCATAACTAGCAAATTGTTGGGAAAGTAGAGAGAATGTCTCAAAAAAATTAAATCAATTTGAGAAAAATGATTTAATCATGATTTGGATGAAAAATTAAAAACAAAATCTATTCTTTATTGACCATTTATTTAAAAAAAAAATGAGAAAGGAATTCTTTTTGCAAAAGTTTAATCTATTTGATAAATGGCTTTAGTAGGAAAATCAAAACTTTATAGTGATTTTAAATAAAGTTAAAGAGTTAACAAAGAAAATTGAATTTTAAATAATACTCGTAGGGAAGAGGAAGGAGAATGAAGAATTGATTTTGCAAAAATTGAATCATTTTGAAAAATAATCTTTGTAGGTAAATCATTTTTTAAATAAAAAATTATGGAAAAAAAACTTTTCCTTTATGGTTTTTGATTTAAAAGAAAAGTAATTTTGTTGTATTATATAGACTTAATTATTTGCACTAAAGGAATTATTTTCAAAAAAAATAACCTAAACTTATTGCATTAAATATTAATTTGTATATATATAAAATTGCACTATTTAATGATAACTCCTCATCTTTTTTTTTTTGCAATAAAGGTTCATAGGAATTAGATGATATAATTACATATATAGTAATATTATTTTTCATGAAGATGATAAAATATAAAAAAGCTTTCTTCAATAATAGTATTTTAACTCAATATTGGACACGAATTCAGAAGGGTGATAAAAACAATGAGTCCATAAATAGGGTTTTTACTTTTATTACTTTATTACTATATAATAAAGCACATTAGTAATTAGAATTCTGGCTCTTTCGGCTCCCAAGCGGCTCTTCAGGTAGTTTTGTTGCTTTAATTTTTATTTATTATCAACAACAATATAAAATTAGGCACAAAAATAACTTTTAATGTAAAAAAAAAAACGTATTTTTTTATTTATAAACGTTTATTCTATAAATATGCTTTTATTTATTGACTCCACATGAAATGTAAACAATAAATTATAAAATACAAAAACCAACATATTACAATTCAACTATTTTAATGTTCAGCTTTTTCATTTTAAACAAATTTAAAGTGAAATAACACAAAACACTGCAAACCACAACACAATAAAATATAAATTAAAATATGCAAAACAAAAAGAAAAAAAATAACACCATGATCTTTAATTAATGTTTAGGTTGGCTTTGAGGAGCGGATCCTTTTTCTCCTATCAGTAATTATCTGTCCTGTTTTGGAGAAGATTCCCTTGGAGGAGACTGATGTCACTACAATTCTCAATCCCCGTGTCATCACTTAATTAAGATGTGGATAAATTGAAACCTTGTTCTCCCACCAGATCAGTTGGGTCTGTACTTCACTGGCCAAGGGTCTCATGAATGTAGGATCTCAATTCCAGTGTTACATCTGCTGAGGGAGTCCTTCTGGAAGTGTATCTACTTGCTTCTTCTTCAAAGAACATCCAAGCAGCAGATGCTTGTTGCTCCTTTTGTTCACCTCCTTCTTCTGCCTCTTCTCCCCCTTGGTCCCCTGGCAGTGGACCAGCTTTTTGAATGTTGGATCAAGAATAGTAGTTTGAGAGAGAACAGAGTTATACTACTTTGAGACAAAATACATGTAAATTTAAATTTAATTTTTTTAGAGCTCCAATAGGATTAAATGTTTCTGTTTTTAAGTTGCCACTACTGTTACTGACATCTATGCCTAATTACTTGTCAGAATATTCATTATTCTTTGGGATACATGTCCTTTTGTGAACAGCTACAATCGATTTTTTCATTTTTTTTAAATGTCTGAAAGATGATGACTAAAATGCTAATTAGAGAAAAGTTTAAATGAATATTCCAGATTATATTCTTTTGAAATTTTGAGAATCTTCAGTTTATTTCTCGAGATACATAATCCATTACTCAAGAAAACCGACCATTCGATTTTTAATTTAATAGCGTAGCTAAACTCAACAGTTATTGTTCTATAATTATTGACTTAACAAAAATTTCGTAACTATTTTCAAAATTGAGAAAAACGTTGGCACATGTGCATTGCATTTAAGAAACTACTTTTAAAGGGAATGAAATGAATTTTGATGATTAAATAAAGATTTTTTGATTCTCGATATTTTTTGCCCATAGTAGTATTCCATTCTGTGGAACTTTCTGTCCATGGATGCTTAGAGAGTATCCAACAACTCTTTCACTTTTCCTGTTGTTACATGATTTGGTTCTCAGCTGTCACTCTCTGCAGACCCTTTCACAGGATTGGGAGGACATTTTGGAGACTGTGATAGGGCTGAAAAATAGTAAACAACAAGTTTCAAAAAATTTAAATCCAGCAGTAAGTATATGATTATTTATAGTCATGTCTATTATGCTTTTCATACTAGTAATGCATAAAAAACAAATACAACTACTACCAGTAATAATAATGCAATAAAAATTGGATACTCACCTATCTGCACTGATCTCTACAGTCACCTGCTCAAATGGCACCAGAATAGTGCATGCCTCCCGAAGATCCTCCCACTCCTCTAGGCTCAGAGGGTCGACCGTTGTATTCATAACTACCAGTGATGTATTCTTGTTTGAGTTTCAGTTCAGGCATGCCCATTTGTTGTTGGGTAAATTTGGCTGTTATGCTCCTATGTAAAAATTCCACTTTCGCCTTAAATTTGTCAAAAGCTGGCTTCATCAACTTCAAAGTATCTCTTACAACCAGGTTCATTGTCTGCACAGGATATGGGTAGTGGGTCCATTTCAGGTTTAAAGCAAGCACTTTGTTTTCCGCATTCTACTCTTTCGTCACTTTGAGTTACTAAGTTCTCAGAATTGTGACTGTTACTGAATTCAAAAGAATCCAGAAGACAAGACACCATTTTATATCTTTCAATAAAGTGGCACGTTACTGACAAGAAGGTTTAGGATTTCCAGATGTCAGTTGTTAGACATACTGCTGTCGTTTTTCATCTCTTGCAGTGATGCACATTCTCTATCATTTAGGCCTGGGATTATTTTTTGAGAGAGTGTTTTCTTGCTCGGAATTTCACACATTGGATTAAGTGCAAGAATAAACTTCCTAAATCCTTTATCATCCATGGCTGAAAATGGTTGGAAATCAAGTGCAATCATTTTTGCTCGTTCTTCATCAATTGAGTTCTGTCTTGCTGGGAAAACAGATTTCTGAAGAAAAAAAACCGTCGCATAAAGCTCTGGGCTGTATGTTGTGTTGGTATACTGCATGATGCTGTAGATACTGCAGTAGCAACAGACTTTACACTCTGTCTTTATATTGTCATTAAAATGGTTCTAGATTTGGCTTCTTTTCCAGGTGTCACTCATTTTCCTTACTATCGTATCGATGTTGTCTCTTCTTGTTGCCCCTGTCTCTTTTTCTCTCTCCTACTCTGTTTGTGTGCTACTTCCGCAGCAGGTGGGACTGCCGGCTCTCACCCCCTCACTTAGTACAAAGACAAGGCACAAGCACAAATTGACATATCAAACTCAGCTTGAAGAGAAAAAAAGTGTGTGAGAGAGAGGGTGAGAAAAAAAATTTACGGCTCCTGTCGTTCACGTCAAAGAGCCGTTTCATTCGTGACGGGTACATCACTAAAACATATCTCTTATTTTTCTACGTGTATTATTTCCTTACAATACAGTTTTTTTATTTATTTATTCATATTATATATGTATATATTTATTTCAAATAAAGACTTTAAGTGATTTGAAAAGAGCTTGAATAATTGATCGACTTCCCTTTTATATGTGTATTTATTTAATGCAAAAAAAAACGGAGTAACTAAATATAGATACATACTTTACTTACTTAAATATAGCATATGAGGATACTATATACATACATATGTAGGTATACTTCATCATTTTGGTGGAAAAATAAAATTATAGCTGGGTATGTGTAGTTGGAAAGTTTTGATTCCTTTAAAAAAATAAATATAAAAAGTTTTTTAATGTTCTTCATTTTTTAATGTTCTTTTCTTTTTTTCCTTTACTTCTTTTTAAACTGTTTTTATTCCCTCTAAAAAATGTTACTTACTCCTAATCAAATAATACTCGACAAAACTGAATGATTACGAGTCAACAATATAGTTTTTAGTTTTTTCGTGCAGGACAAGTTTTGGATTTAATACTTGACTTTATTTCAAAATGGGTTCAAATCCCTTTGGTTCCTCGACAATGAATGAGTAATTCAAGAGGTTTAGGCAAATATCTAAAGAACTATTAAAAAAAACAAATTTTATTAGATCCATCTTCCCAAAACCTTTTCCAAAACAAATTTTTCTAGAAAAAAACCCTCTGAGTTATTTACTGACATAAGGATGTTGAACAACTATGGTCCATGGAATTTGAACCTATTTAAAATAAACTCATCTACTAAGTAGGACTTAATATAATAATAATTTCAGTAATCTTCAGGTTTTATTAAATTTATTAAATTACATTCAATTGATTTTAATCGTTGAAATCTTTTAAAAAACTTGTCATTGTGTTGAAGGGTATAAATTGTTATTCATTATTCATTCAGAATTTGTATGATTTCAACGATTAAAATTAATTCTGAATGAAAAATGAATAACAATTTATACCATTCAACACAATGAGAAGTATACTAAGGAAATCTATTTGTACTGCACTATCTATCTTGGGTATTTTTGACATAAATAATTGCAAATAAATCAGTTCCTATCCCGTGTATCTACTTAAAAAGCTCCTCAAGATTACATAAATGTCATAATTTTATTATATGTTGATCATGCTTCAAATGAGTATCCTTCCACCTTTGGAAAGATGAAAAACCAAGATGTTAAGAAATCCCTTAAAAAAGAGAAGAATATTTAATTTGAACTATTACTATCTGATCCAAAAGAGTACATTATATATATATATATATATATATATATATATATATATGTAAGTCCATATTTGATATGAAAATAAATTCATTTATTCACTAAATAGGCCTATTTTACTGTGCATATGTAAAGCTTAGTGTTAAAATAGTCTTTTTACTGAAAAGCAATTTGAAATTTGGTTTTATTTCTGAATACACCAATGCTTGCTAATTCAATAGTAATGTGATGGAATGTGTTATTTAGGGAAAACAGTTCAATGTGTTTAAATTTTGGCATTACAAACATTTTTGAATTAAAATTACATGCATTTTTAAGAATTTGAGCGTAATTCCCAAAAATTACTAATAAAGATAGGTTTTAGTAAATTCAAAAGGATATTATTAGTATCAGATTATATATTTATAATAAGACTTATGATTTAATTTGTTCTCTGTGAAATGAGCTTATTAAACCATATATTTTTGGTATTATAGCCATGGAGTTAGTTATTATAAGTAGCATTTCAGAAATAGACTTACATCATCTTGCACTACTAATATTTTGAACTTAAGGGACTTTTAACAACTTAAGTATTTTATAAATGAACTTACATCATTTGTTAGAAACATATTACGTTGTCTAAATTTTCCCCAATAATTAGACAGGAGTACTTGTAGGATTAGGTACGGTTATCCTCCTATAATTAGATTTATATGTCATTAGCAGAGATGCATTTTCCCAGTGTTACCATATTGTGTCTGACACCGTTAAAAGGGAGGTTTGTTTACACACAAGGGAATCCCTTCTTTAGTGAAGAAGACATCAATGATAAAATTGATATTGATCTCAAATTTTTCGTTGACTAATGTAGTTATAAGGATGTTGAAATGAAAAGATTTCTATGAAGTTGGTCCTGATTAGGTAAGGTTATTTATAGATATAAACAGCCTCAAGCTAAAGTCAGAAATATCTCTTGCATGTGGTATTTATAATTTGTTTTCATGTTTCAATAGAATAAAGTTATTAATAAAAACCAGGACTAAATAGAGATAAGGTGGAATGAATTTTAACAGGTTCTATCAGGAAATACAAAATGTATATGTCACAGGAGTGATCACATTAAACAGAATAATCAGCTTTCTAACCATTTATGGTCAAATTAGAAAGTGATATCCTTGAGGTTTTGTATTGGCTTCATTACGGCAAAAGTGACATTAAATACTGATACGAATGTATTTCTCTTCATACATTCCCATTTACTGCATGTTGATGATACAATGTATATTGTCGACATTCTTCTGATTCAAACATCAGCTGGTTTCAAAGTTTTGGTATTTGAAGAAACAGATAATTATGAATTGAATATATTTGATCAAACATGAAATCTGTTTTTTTTGAATTGAAAAAGCATGCCTGCATTTCATATTTGGTGCCTCTATAGTTTATCTGCTGATTGTTATTTAACAATATTGCTACTTGGTTAAAATTGTTGCAAGTTCTCACCTTAACGATACTGAGAAGACTGAACTCAAAATGATAATTATCATTGATTATAATCAAGGTAGTGGCACCAACGGATATTTTTAGTTCATTCCTTAAACTCAACTCTATCTCTACGCTTTGCCCACGTGAAAGTGAGCGAATCGCTACATGAATTGATTTGTACTTTTCTCACATATCGGTGTGCAGTCTGTCGTGTCGCTCGCCAAATATTAATGAATGACTGAGTGAGTTAAGTAGTTTCACTCCCAACGAGTATTCTAGCGGCAGTTCGACTGAAGTCAATTGAGCTAAGAAAAGAACAAATCAATTCATAGGAATGTAAATAATATGCAAATGGGGTGTGTAAAATAAAAAGAAAGAGGAAATCAACCTCGTAACTCTTGTCGTCTTATCTATTTATTTCTTCCTCTTTTTGTCCTAGTACTCCTAGACCACTCTTTTTAGTAATGAAAATAGAATAATTAAATAAAAGATTATTAAAAATACACAGTATAAACCAAAAAAAAAAAGAAGTTAAACAAAATAGTTATTGCATCACTCAATAATCAATTGATGCATCAAAGTTACAACATCTAATTAACTTTATAGGAATTATACCTACATAGCTAGATTGAGTTACAGACATGAGATTTCATTTATAAATTGCCCAATGATAGATTATTTTGGCATTTCTCATTTTATTTCAAATGATATATATGGTTATAAAAAGAAGAAAAAGTTGTCTGTCAATTTCTGATAGAATGATCCGCTTATTATATTGGATGGAAGCTCCGATAAACTATTTTATTCTACTTTACAAAAACATATTATTTTAGAAAGCTTGACAAAATACAGTTTTTATATTATATACACAACTGCTTATTATGGAATACATTTCGACTCATTCACCTTCGTCAGGACCTTCTTGTGAGAAATTTCAAATAGTTAAATCAAGCAATTCAAAAGTTATGACTCTTTAAATATAGGTATATACATAGTTTATCATTCGATAAGAGTACCACTGTATGTATAAAAATACTTTAAGGAACGATTAAAAGTGCCAAGTACCATAAAGGTTTGCTGTCACTAAAAAAAATTATAATTTATCGATGCTTTTTACTAAAACTCAACAACACAAACAAACAACTTTTATATTTTTCTTTAATAATAATAATAATAATTACTCATCATGCTTAAGGAAATTGGTCCCAATTTTGTTTTTTCACAAATTTTGAGCTTCATTTAAATTAATACATGGAGTTTATTTTTAGGTATATTTTGTTTTACTTAATCGGATTACGTTCATTATCATTCGTGAAATGTTGTTTTTTTGTTAAATGCTTTTATCATTATAGTAGAAAAAGAAACGTTTTTTTAAAAGCAATTATTCCATTTAAATAGTAGGACAGGAATAGAATACATTTTTGAAGTAGATAAATTAAATATTGCCTTTAAAATATGTATATATACATAATTAATTATTTTAGTAGTGATTCCTGGGCTTTCTAAACGTGTAGAATGTTATAAATTATATGAAAATATACATACTATGTAGATACAACTTTTTTATTCATATAAGTAATCCTCACAGTAGAGTAGTAGTTTATTTACATAATTTTGTATTAAGAAGTACTATAAAAGAAAATAATAAAATTCTTACAGAAGAGGTCTCTAGAACAAAAGAAATATGTCAAGGTTAATTGCCAATTTTGTAGCAATCATTTTCTTTTTTTATGTTTCAGATTCATATAAAGTTTAATAAATATTTTTTTGCCTAAAACACATTTACTTTTTTATATATAAAAAAACACTTGATTCGGCTATAATGTAAGTAAACTCTTGTGGCCATAACTATGTTGTTAAATCTATTCATACTTAATATTAATAATCATACATATTTTGTAAATAAACAAGTTACATAAATAAATTCAGATTTAAAAACAGAAGGAGTCTTATTTATTAGCCTGAAATTAGAAGTTATATGTGTAAGTTCTACATAATGCACAATTCATATGTCTCTGTGAAAATAAGGAGAGCACACTTTGAAATATATTTTTGAAGATAATGTTTTAAATGTTTTGAAATGCTCACTGTCTTTGTATTCGTTTATTACAAAGAGATTGAGTTTTACACGAAAAAAGGTTGAAAATAAAGATAGACCATACATAAGGAAAAAAGATCTTATTTCGTTTGGAGTATATTAATGTTCATCAATAAAAAGGGGAATGCTTTTAAATATTAAAAAGTGAAGTTGATTTATTGTCTTAGTCATAGAAATAATTAAATAAAATCTTTTTTTTTTCGTGATGTGCTATCTTATTTGACGTAAAATTCATTCATTTTGTTGTAAATTTTTGAAAAATAAACCAATACAATAACAGCCATTAATAAAATCCACCTTTATGTAATTATACCTAATTTACCTAATATGAACCTCTAAAGACTTAAATTTGTATTAACTCATGATTCCATTTTATATCAAAAATAGTTTAAGAATGAGGACATGTCAATATAGCATAGTTTTATCATGAAAGTTCAGATATAGTAGATACAATAACGATAGATTGTTCAACCTTAGTGTATTACGTATAAAATCAATTGGAATCAAATCCATCTGAATTTTATTAAATGTATTTGTAATTTTGTGGTATTGTCTTAGAGGTGAAAAATGACAGAATGGTATTAGTTATGAATTACTATAAAACCAATTACTCAAAAACCTGATCCATTAGAGATCAGTTTTGGACTTTCTGCTTAGTCTTTTTTACAGTCTATGTGATAATAATTTTTCACCTTACAGTTGCTCCCTTGTAATTTTTGACTAATGAATTTTATTACTATCTTAAGAGACGTAATTTTTGTAGAAACTATTAAAATATTGAAAGAAAATACCGTGATATATATGAAAAGGAATGAAAAAACCAGGAACAAAAAGGTATGATAAATAAAACTACAACTTCTTAAGATTTAAATTTTTATTAGCTCAAGATTCCATTACATAATAAGAATATCTTTAATATGAGGACATGTCAGTTTATTTATTTTTTTTGGAAGAATTTCCATTTCTTAAAAGGCTAGAAATCTTTCAGCATCACTTTTAACTATAGGTGCATTTCTATAATTATCAAAATCTTTATCCCCTTCACTTATTTTTCAAAGAAATTTCTCAATTTGTCGTAACCAACACTCTTTTCCAAAATTCCCATAAATTTATTTCGAAATGGTTTCATTATAAAGTCATTGCATAAGCTTTCCACAATTTTTACACTCATACTAAGCGGTATTCTTTGCTTCAACGCTTTCATCATCTTAAGAATATAATTAAAATTGGCATTGATGGTTTTCAATTCCGGAATCATGGCATCGTTTGTGAACAACTCCTTGAAGTGTCATACAGTGGAACTATTATCATGAATGCCGTTTATAAAAAATTTAATAGTGTTCAAATGCTCAATGTAGTAAGCTACTGCTTTTTAAACAAGTTCCCTAATGTGTAGTAATGGGTGATGGTGGTAAGGGAATTTTGCAAGAAGCAACGAAGCTTCGCTTCCTAGCACCAGACTTCAAAAAAAGTTTTTCATATCGGGTTTTAGAAATTGTAGACGACATATCTCAGCTATTTTGTGGAGTGTATGTGCGATACATGTAATGTTCATCAATAATGAAAGCCTACATTTAATCTTCTCAGGCGCCTTAATGCTCCATCGGTGATGAATAGTTTTAACCCATTCTTATCAAAATTATAACTGAAAGTGCTATTTAGACTATTGATAGCAACTTCTTCAATCATCAAACTATTGGTATTGACAGCATGACTCAAATTGATGAAGTAAGGTCGACCTAAGAAATGTCCATCTAGAGTTCCTATCAAAACTGCAATCATAGTACAATCCTTGGAATCTTTGGTCTGGTCCATAGCCAGGAATATATCCTTTCCATATATTTCCTTCTCTACCTTAGAGAGGACAGCCTTACTTTCCAACTCTAGTAACTTGATCATTGAAAAAAGGAACGTGTTTCAAGTGTATTTTTCCCCGAGCTTGTTTAAAATTCGGATTTGAACAGTGCTCAATGAATATTGCAAGAAACAAAGATTTTAACAAGATTTGAATTGAAATCCAATTAATCACCATTAATTGAATGCCTCTTGTTGAGCTTCATATTTCGTGCATGGTATTGGCGTTTCGTATGCCTAACCTTCGGATACATAGGAACCACACTTTTTTTATATTGACATAGGCGACAGGTCAACACTTCGATTTCGTTGTCGTAGCTCAAGGATATTAATTAACAGACGCAAATATTATCTATAGGAATTTAAATCATATGCAATTCGGGTTTGTAATAAAAAAAGAAAGAGAAAATCAACCTGGCAACCCTGACAATTTGATGAATGTTGAGAGGGAAGCAGCTTGAGCTGTCATGACTTTTTACTGAGCTACAAGCTGCTATTCTCATTTATATATACCAATGAAGAGATCAATAATAAATAATAACATTATGTATGTATACCATAGATGAGAGTTGCCGTCGGAATACGGCTTTGATGCTAATGCTATTTCACTAACAATTAGTTAGCTAGCCTTTACTGCAGCTTCACTGACGTCTCGGCTCAGGGTAACAGTTGACTGCTGTTTCCTCAGACCTGCCAGAAATTTGTTGACCTTATCTGTCCTCAGTTTTCCCTGTAAGCTGTTATATTTTGCGCTGTGGTGAGTTTCGTAGTGGCGCCGAATATTATATTCCATACATACTGAAACATGTTGCAAACACACCAAGCACAGAGGTTTACCTTGCGTTTCAGTAAATAAATACGACGTGGTCCATTTTTCTAGGAAATTCTACACTTTCTATCCACTTTTCTCTTTTTTGATAACGCCATTTTTATGAGTGAGGGTGTAGCAGACAAATAGAGAAGAGGGTATAAATAGGAATGAAAATCATATGCAATTCGGGCGTGTGATAAAAAAGTGGAGTTGGCTCTTCAAACAGGTCTTTTTGTTTTCCGAAGCTGTTGTCATTATTTTTTTTCCCTTAAGAAGGTAACATCAAATTTACCTCAACATAATGTTTTACAAGTAAAGAATAGTCTGCAAAGATTATATCATGGTGAGGAACAAAGGAAAAATTAAAAAAGGGTTATCATTCATTGAGGTGAATGGAGTTAATGATATTTGTGAATATAATAATGAATCTGGAGTAACGTGTTGTAATGTTTGTTGTTTGATGTTTTCATTTGTATACATATATAAAGGAAAATAGCAGCTTGTAGCTCAGTAAAACGTCATAACAGCTCAAGCTGCTTCCCCCCTCGACAATCATTAAATTGTCAGGGTTACCAGGTTGATTTTCTCTTTCTTTTTTTATTACATGCCCGAATTGCATATGATTTACATTCCTAGGTATAAACAGGTCCTAAACAGCAACAGATATTGCAAAACAGTGTGCCCCTAGCGGATAATTCATTAATTACATTTAATTAAAAAATTTAATTCATTTCTTTTATGTATTTTTTCCACTTTCAAATTATCCTTCGGGCCTGATTGAACCTCCTTACGGGCCGCTTCCGATCAGCGGGCCGTATGTTTGACATCCCTGATTTAGAGGAAGTAGAGTGACTGAGGACCCTAAAAGCGGCCCTAAAATAAATAAATCCTTTTTCAGCCACACTTTTTTTTTTTAGATGTAACTGTTTGACCTCAAAAATAGGCCCCTTTTACAACTTTATTGTCCATCAGCCTCCATTGATTGTTTTATACAATTTCGTAATAATAAAAACAATAATCTATACATTAAAATATCTTGTTTGAAATGATGAAAATTTCAGTTTCATACAAACTCACGATAGGAAAACTGACGGGAAGGAAGATCTCAATTAATTAATTATATTAACTCATCAAGATATTCAAATCAAGGAACAGTAATTTGATCTAAGGATGTTGAGAAATAAGGTTTTTAATATACTTAATATTGGTAGGTAGGTATTTATTTTAAAAACCCTGTGTTTGTGTTCTCCTATAACCATATATTCCATTTAAAATGCTCATAATATTAATGTATTGAATATTTCTCATAAATACTTGTATCAAATACATCTAGTAGATTAGTAGATCCCTAGAGAAAATGACTCAAAAGTATGTATTCATATTATGTGAGTATATGAACATACAAGCTTAAAAGACATACATAAGTTTAGGTAAGTTATCAATTATTGTGACTCTTTTGTTCCTTACATTAGTTAGTCATGCAGAAAACATGCAAAAAAATTTTTTTTACATTCTTTGTAAAACCATAATTTGTTCCTTTATACATATATGAGGAGAGCGTAACAACCTACTCATTAAGGAATGAATGAATGATGTTTATTTAATAGTAATATTAATCTATGTATATATGTAGATGAAAAGTTTCTGAGGAATTTACGACACGATACACAAAATATATTAGGAATTTGTACATATTTATGAGCCTACCTAGACATATTTAGCTATACATACATACATAGATATGCATTTATACTTCATTATATAAGAAAATAATTAATTTAGTGTACAACATGATGATAATAGTTGATCCTATTGCTCCCTTGAGACATTCTTCCTATGAGACACAATAAGAATGAACAATATCTACCCCATAAATAGATAGGTAGGTGACATAGCAAACAAAGGGTACATAATAAACTTGCCATTTCATATATTTTAAAAAGGAGCAAAGGGCTCATTCATTCATTCACTCCCTCATGTGTACATACAAAATGAACCAAGGACTCTGGACAACTAGTATGTTAAACTAGGCTCCTCTGTAAATGATCTATTTTATTGGACATTGAGATTAGAAATGTTTGCTTCAAAGTTTATGTCATTCACTTGTGAATTTAGTATTATGTCTTTCTTCAAATAATTATACAATATGGATTTCGCTTTGGGTACTTGTCATCATGATTTCTAACAAGAGGAATAGTTTACACTGCTGTGTGGTTGGATGCAGTTTGAAATATTTAAAGAAGAAGTTTGTACTTTGAGAGCAAAACCTGATCCCTAAAATAAAAAAAAATGTAATGACTTTTTAATTTGTAATTAAGAAACCATTTTTACTCTTTTTCCAAAATGGTACAAGTACTGATTCCTTTACCAAATTAGTATAGTACCATTTTAAATGCGTCAATACCCTAGTATGAGCATACCAAATATTTATCAAAGGAATTATTAAGGATATATCAATCTTTTCCATGGATAGTTGGTTTTAGTCGAGTATGTTAATTTTTTCTACAAGGTGTCGCAGCAATATTTTTACCCGTTATAATTTCATTCTCAACGTACTATTGGCTTATTGTTCTTCCTGTATGTATTAAATGTGTTAAACAGTAAGGGATATTTCAAAATTTTACGAGTCAAAGTCCAATTATTATGTAATAATGACTAAAACCCTTTTAGTTATATAATCATATTTGCAACTTATTAAAAATATAAAACTTAATTAAATAATAAAACTGTCGTAGATATTGCCTTTTTTCATATGTTCAATGAATTTTATTATTGTAAAAAGTTGCAAAATTATTACATTATGTGAAAAATAAAGAAGTTAATAATATGTCATAGTTTGGTTCAAAAAATGACATAAAAAAATATTTTTCAAATAAAATAAAATAATGTTAATGTATGTAAAAAAAAAATAATATTTCCAGATTAAATTGACAGCCCCCATTTCAATCAGTGTCTCGCTCCATCTTGATATTAAAATCTCTTTACATAATTTTAGTAGTAAACATACATTTTTGTGAACAATTTTCGTCGATCCAATATTTTTCTAAAGATATACGTATAAGTTATATATAGGCTTATATATTGAGAATGTTGCATCTCTTGAATGTGCAAAAAAAAAGTTACATTAGAAAAAGCTATTCAATACATTCAATTTTTGAATGTATGTACAGCATTACATTGATATATAAAGTCAAAGAAATTACCATTTATTTTATTTTTATTTTCAACGATGTCATTTCAATGATATTAAATTATTATTTCTCAAGTGTCAATTTAAATAATATACATATATACAAACATTTTTATATATGTATTATTGAAGTGATGGAACAAGGTTTCATTTATATTATATATGTACTGAATAAGCGGTAAATAAATCTTTTCATTCAAAATGTTAATCAAATAAAGAAATACTAAATTTAAAAAATTTAAACTTCATACAAATAAGTAAATATTTGTATGTAGGTACATTTCAAAAAATAAAATCTTTGAACTTGTAGATCCTTCATACTTAAGTAAGGAATCAACTTTGGACATTAGTTATTGTACATAAGTTATTATTAATTTTTATTTTACTCATGTTCTTAAGGAACCAAAAAAACATGACTTAAGTATGGAAAATATTCTTTGGTCATAGAAAAGGGAAAAAAGGATTAAACTCATAGTGACCCGAAAACAGATTCCAAATTTAATCGACTTGAAGTCTTTGTTTTTTATTTTTTAATGCGATAAAATGTCACTAATTATAATTAGTTTATTATGTTTAAAAAGTTATTTTAAAAAAATAAAAGACATCGTTTTATTCTTCTTTTTCTGATTAACACCATTTAGCTCCGAGCATTTCTTAAGGCAGTTCCTGCTCCTATTCACTTTTAAAAAAAATAATAATTATAATTAAAGGAAGTCTTTAATTGCAACAAGGCCTTTGTGGAAGGTCGACCAAAGAACTTATTACATGAACAGAACATAATCATGCATCAGTTTATGTGTAGTCCAGCTTAGAGAGAGAATAAGAGGGTCAGCCCAATAAAGTTCGATCTCTTGCCATATCAAATTAAACTTACAGAAAGTCTATAAAAAATAAATAAAGGATTACCCATGTAGACCCTTTAAGTCTCTGAGAAGTAAAAATATTAAAGCTATGTGAATCAACATTTTCACTAATTTGAATAACAACCTTCCTCAAAGACTGTGCAGAGTTGTTCTCAAAGGTTCTCATGATGCTCTTAAGTATCTTTTCATTGAACAGACAGAAGGCCCTTTGATATCACTACAGTCTGTAGTTTGGTGTCAAATAATTAAAGATGCAGAGCAAGTCAAGAAACTCCTTAAGGAACTGCTCCCAAAAGAAAAATTTTGTTTGCATTTTGATGAAAGGATCATAACTAAGCAGGAATAATAAGTTGTGTGCTTAAAAAAGGGCAGAAGAGCATCACAACTTGGTATTTTGGCTTGTGACAATGGAGCCTCTGCAGATATATATTAAAACTACGGGACCTTCCTGATGAGTACCTGTAGCATTGGCATTAATAATGCATTAATATATCAAGATGATTACCTCTGGCACAACAGTAGATATACGTATAATGGTCCTGCGTCAAGGTTTCAGAGAACATTTCAAGAAAAGGGATTCAATAAACCCCAAATTCTTGATCTTGTTCGAAAATATTCGTGATTTATTTCTTTTTTCATGAGGAGCTGTATTGATCTTAGCAATATCCAAACTTTATTGTCCCAAAGCTGTGAAAAACTTCTCTATTTACTAAAAGAAGGAACACACAGTGATAGATATACCTCACTCCAATATAGTAGCTGTGAGAGTTGTAAGCTTGATGAAAACGATTTGTTCTACATGCTAAACTGAATAATACAAAATTTATCAATATTAATATACAGATCTGATTGACTTTTAAATATACTACAAATGCTATATTATTATGTATTTATCAGGTGTATTGTATATATGGTATGTATTACTAGCAAACTAATAAAAATGAGTGTTTCAGCTACTTGATGTTCTAATATAAAATATGAAATTGTCTTAGACGCGAATGGTTTTTTCAATATCTTATACAACGAAAGCTATTTTTGTGAATTTCAACTAAAAGTGTATCATTTATAACCCCCAAATTAAAAAATTAAAAAATTTCATAACCCTACGGTACATGCAGCTAAAAAAATCTTATCTCGAACATAATCTCTAGAAATAAAAAGAAAAGGCTTTTATTTCTTAAATCAGTGAAAGTCCAATGTACTTCTTATTCAAGGAAAAAAAAGACTCCTACTCCATGATTTTTCTGTTGAAAACTGCTGCAACTTTTTTTATATAATAAAATGCACTTAACAGAAGACAAAATATATAATATTTTCCAAGATTTTTGATTCTATTTATTATTTCACAGTTTTAAACTCAAATTATATATATTTGTCACTTTTTCCCGAGTGTGACCTGGAAGTAGATATAATTTGCCCATACGTTCATTAAAAAGAATATTTCAAATCAAGATGTACTGTAGTTGATTATATTGATTATATTTTAAATAAATTCCAAAATGGAATGGATTTTTATTTTGTAAAGGGAACATGAATGATGAATTTCCTTTCAAGTTGATTTATGTTTTGTGCATTTTAAAATTCATTTTTGCAAGAATGTGCTTCTAAAATACCAAATAAATCAGGGGAATTCTTTTTTATTCAACAGTTTTCTCCTTTTTTCCAATAGTTTTCTAAATAATTTAATCATTAATACTTTAGTATTAGCTCAACTTATTATAGAGGAAAAAACGAAGAAAAAACAGAGAGTAAAAAGCCTTTTATTTTTCTCTCTTCACAATGAAGGGAAAAAACCAATTCTTTTTAAAATTGGTGGATTATCTTTTTGTGTGTGTGTTGAAATTGGTTAAATTTGCACTGTATGTATTAGAAGAAAATATGTTCTTGGAATTCAATCAAGCTTTCTAAAAATAAAAATAAAAAGTATTCGACATCATTTAAACATCCTAAATACAGTTTTGTTAACTCAATTAAAATAATTTGATTTAAAAGAGTAATATTAATGATGTGTACAATGAAGATATCTATTAGGGGATTGAAGTTTGTTTTCCTTTAATTTATACTGTAAGGAACCCTCGTTAAGACCAATGAAACAAAATAAGTAAACAAATGCTTATACATACATATATATAAACTATGTATATGTACATGGGTGGGTAGGTTGGTAAATTTAGCCTTCCATATTTCCACATAATTTTTCAACAGATATAATATATGTATAAGAAAAATAAATATATGTAAAAAAAAAAAAACTTTGAAAATTAATTTATTTAATCGCTGATCTCCCGTGTTGTTCTTTTTGTAATTCATTTGATTTGCATTTCTAAAAAAAAACTTTTTTTTAAAAAGCCGGATGATAATTTATACTCAGCATAATTAATTTTTTTTTTTTTTTTTTTTTACCAATATTTATTTCAATTAAACTATACGTAGAGCAAAACAATTAGCATGCACGCAACAACAACAACAAAAAAAAAAAAACAATATGTATTTATATAACAAATCTCTTGACATCTATAAAAAAAAAAAAACCGTTCTGGAAAGAAAAGATGATGCACATTAATAATTAATTTGGTCTAGAAGGGAGATGTATCTTTCCACAAATTTATCCAGTCCTATAGGGAGAGGGTTCCCCTTAACCCGCGAGGCGTAGAGAACTCCTTGAACTTTGGATATTAGGAATTCTATTTTGAATGCGTTCTCATAAGTGGGGGACGTAGATATCAGCCAGTCCGGGGGACCAAGGGGTTCCCCGTATGCTCTTTGTATTCTTTCCTCCACTGACTTAACGACAGGGACGATGATCGGGCAGAAATAGAAAAAGTGGAACGAGGTCTCCTTCTCTCTCCCACACCAGTGGCATAGTTGATCTTCTGAATGGATTTTCGATTTACTCATGAAGAGAGAAGAAGTTGCCAACCTGTATCGGAGCCATTTCTGTCTTGAATCTGAGAAAGGATTCTTCATTATGATATGAGGACATAACGAGGACACATTTCTGCTTTCATCAAGTTTATGGAGCCTTCGTTTTACAATATCCAAAGGCGGTTTTTGCATGACTTTTTTAGGATATGCTCTGCGAACCTCCTGATTTTTAAGATTGGATAGGCCGATGTAGAAAGGGATAGGTGGACCAATAGGAATTTTATGCTCTGGTCGATCTTTTATAATTTTTTTCACCCTGAAGTCTAGGAGGAAGTTTTTTGTTTTTTCCTTATTTCTGTGGAATTGTCCAACCGAGGTAAGCTGACAGTCTTTGAGAAATTCCATACGACTAAGTAGTCTGGGATTTTCGTTTAGTGGTTCGTCGGATCCCAAAAGAGGAAGGATCCCATCTATGACTGACTTCCATGATTGTTCCATTCTTCTCCAGTAAGAGCCACATAGCGGCAGAACTCTAAAGAGTTCTGTAGGCCCCACATGAATTCTTTCTGAAAAATGGTGACCAGTGCTATTGAAGAATATTTTTTTAATTCTCAAGGACCAGAAGTCGTGATTTGTGAAGAGCCTCTTCATCCATGAGAGATTCAATGCTTTCCACATACATTCCATGTTGAGTGCATTTAGTCCCCATTGTGATATTTTGGTGTCTATTCTACTCTGGGAAACATAGGGTCTTGAGTTTCCCCAAATTAACCCTGATCTTATGCGGAATATATCACAGCACAGGTCCTTCGAAAATGGAACATATCTTAGAATATGCCAAACTTTTGGAATAATAGCTGAGTTCCATGCTATTAGTCTTTCAAAACGAGAGAGGGGAATAATTTTGTAGAAAGCTACGCTTTTATGTAGTATTTCTAAGATCCTGGTCATATTTATCTTATCTGCGATGTTTGAAGACGAAGAAACGTCGATACCAAGAATTGATGTTGAGTCAACAAAAGCAAAATTATCCAGGAAAGGTTTTAACTCGTTTCCGCAGTTTGTTAGTATTTGGGTTTTTGTAACGTTGATGGAGAGACCAGAGCATTTTTTGAAAGCGTTGATAATGTCCAAGGAGCTTTTGATAGAGTTTAATATCCTACAAGATGTTCCAGATTTGAATATTGTCAGGTCATCTGCGTACAGGGTGCAGAAATCTCCGAATCCTGAAGTGGTTGCGTCTACTCCAGATACAAGTTTTTCATATAACCCGTTTATCGCAATTAGGAACAAGGATGGCGACAAGGAGTCACCTTGTCTACAGCCTCGAGTAATAGAAAACGTACTCTGTGCTCCGGGGAGATCTATACTTGAAGAAGAGTTCCGCAATGTTGTGGAAATCATTTCTACGAAGATATCTGGTAAGCCATAACGAAGTAATTGTTGAATTATAAACTGATGTGATATGGTATCGAATGCTTTTTCAAAGTCCACTAAAACTGCTGCGTATTTCTGTTTAGCTGAAGAACAATGATCAATTGCGTCCTGAACAGATCTTGGAATGTCCTCGAGGAAGCGACCAGGCATGAATCCTTTTTGGTTGGGTGTAATTATATTGGGGAGAATTTTAGACAGTCTTTTGTTGAGTATACCAGTTAATATTTTAAACGAGGTATTTAGTAAAGATATAGGTCTATAGTCTTTGATGTCTTCTCCTTTCTTCCCCTTTTTTAAGATCAAGGTGATGAGACCACGGTTCATGAAGTCCGGAACAAAACCCATGCGGAATATTTCTTCAAAGGTTTTTTCTAGAATAGGGGCAAGACTTTCTGCGAACATTTTATAAAACTCAAAAGGCAGGCCAGAAAACCCAGGGGCCTTGTACTTTTTCTTAAACTTTCGAAGAAAAGTATGTATTTCAGATAGAGTAATAGGTGATCCAAGGTTTTCCTGAACCCTTACAATACCTTCAAGGTCTCCACTTATGTTAGGAGTAGCTGAAAGCAGTGGTTTCCATCGCGTGGAGTCTTTATAAAGTCTCCAATAGAGACAAAAATCACATTTTTTGGTCGGGAGGCACTCATTGCATGAAAACAAAATGGAATAATAATTAGTTGCAATTTTTTCAACTACGATGGGGTCTCCCGAGATCTCACCGGAACTGGTCTTGAGGGATGTCAATTTTGTTTTGCGTAGAGATCCTTCCAAATGCCGGAAAAGAGGTTTCCCTTTGATATTGAGATCAACAATTTTTTTCCTCAATCTTATAGCCACACCCGTGTTTTCATAATCGATGATATTATCCAACTCTGAATTGGCCGCTGCACATGCCCCATCCAGTTTCATTATACGATCTTTAGTTAGACTTCTCTCCTTAGCTGCCTCTCTACCACGTCTCATAAAAATCCTCCGAGAACACATTTCAATATCTTTCAGGGTGTCACAGGCCGAAATCAGTCTTCTGTCCATAATTGACCTTTTTTGCGATATCATTTCCTGGATTTCGACCCTACATTCTTCGGAGTCTAAAAGGGAAACATTTAGTTTCCACTTAGACTTCGGGGGCCTCCTGGGGTACAAAAAAGATGCCAATATCGGGTGGTGATCAGATATATAGCATGGCATCACTTCAAAATTGGACAGGAGGTTTGATGCTCTAAGGGACGAAAATATATAATCGAGTCTACCGTATATAATGGTTTTGGACTTTGTTTTTGTATGAAACGTCATCTTTGGGGAGGAGCTATCTTTTATGAGACCCAAGTCGCAGAGGTTCATATTACTTACTAAAGTTTCCAAATCTTTTGAGTTACTTTTGTTGTTGGATCCCTTGTAACCTTGAGCGTCTCTAGATGGGTTTCGGGTGATGTTGAGGTCGCCCAATATAATGTACTCATTTCCTGGATTTGGTGGGTGTTCTCTCACAATGTTGGTAAACCAGTTTTTTACGTTATAATTAACTCCATAAAAAGAGTAAAGGGTAGTTCTTTTAGCTAAAAAGTTTAATTCAACTATAACATAGTTTCCCTCAGGGTCAGCCGCAATTTGAACTGGACACAATGAATCTCTTATCAGGACCAAAACACCCCTAGCAGGATGTGCTGAATGCCTTACAGCTCTCGATATGAAACTTGAATGAGTATTTGGTATCAAGTTGTTGATATTTGATGTGTTGTCTAGTCTAGCATCGACTAATACGACAATATCAGGAAAACCTAAAACTTTGAGGTAGTCGAAAACTCTTTTTGCTCTGGCAAAAGAAGCTATTGAATTAACATTATACGTAACTACTGAAGATGTGTTAAGCATAATGTTGTAATAAAATATCACTTTTTAGGAAGAGTACTCCTCTTCTTACCTTTTGCGTCGGGTCCGAGAGGAGAGTTATTCATGAGGACGTCATTAATATTTTTTGATCTTTTAACAGAATTTCCTCGAGAGTGGTCGGAAATATTATTATTTCTTTGAATCCTTACGGAGTTCCTTTCATCCATTTGTGAACGGCATGTCCCTTCGGTTGGATCATTATTAGGTATAATATCTTCTAAGCCATCGTCTACCTTTGGTTCCGGTGGAGTCGCGGGAAGAGGATCGATTTGGGCTTCACCATCTAGTGTTTTCGCGTGTTTTTTCGCCGTCTGGAGGTGGGAGGTGAGAGGAGGGTATTGAGATTCCGATGTCCTAGGTCTTTTGTGGATTCTTCCAGTCTCATCCGTGGATGAGTTGTCATCCGTCACAGTCATTGCCGATTCAGCCTTTTTTACCGCCAGTGTGTCTGTAGTATTTACTTCCTCCACGGGTTTCAGAATTGGCTTGGTTTTTTCTCGGTCTACTAGGGAATTTATCAGCTGTTTTTTATAATCTTTGACTGTTATAGCGTCATTGCGACATACCGTAAATGTATGACGATATTTAAAACATTTTGAGCATTGTTTTTTAACTTTGTCGAACTCCAATTTGACAATTTGTCCTTTAATTGGCATTAAAGTTGGGAGATTTGATGGCTCTCCGACCACCTCAAAAACCACTGAGCCAGAACCCAGTGATATGTTGGAAGACTTTAGTGAAGGATGTTTCATAAGACTCCCTTCATTTATAGCAGACCTCACGAAGCCTACCTCTTTTACATTATTGGCAAACATACTAAGTGCCTTGATGATGTCCGGAGTGGCAACTCGGCCCACTGTTCTTAGTGCCTTGACTCGGAAGAGCTTCGTGGAGTGGAAACTTATTGCTTTTTGTAGACCTTTTATGTCAATCTTAAATGTATTGCCGGAGGAGTCAGCTTTATATTCGAAAGGAAGCTTAATTTCTTTAAATTTTTCACAAATATTTATGGGTCGTTTGACACCAATTAAGGCCTTTCCAGGACCCATTTCTGAACATACGTGCGAAAGATCATACACTGGAATGCCCAGTTTATGTATCGCAATTTCAACTACGTCGTAGTCAAGGAATTCATTGTTTTGAGGGACTGAGCCGTCTTGTTTTTCAATCCGAAGGTTGAAAAATTGCCACATGCCAGCCTTTTCGATAGAAGTATTTGAGGAATTATCATATAACTTTTCTTCATACTCTATGTCGTCTGCATTAATGACAGACTGATTAATTTTTTCATCTTTTTTAATATTATTATTTCCCTCTTCTTCTTCTCCCATTCTATTTACACTTTTCACTTTTAATGACGCTCCCCCTGTCTCTTTCATTAATACATCATCGTGTATTAATTCATTTGAGTACTTATCAGGTGGGCGATCAGTAGCATTTGATTCCATCTCAGTTACGCGCTGAGCAATATGTAATTAAGCACAGGTAAATTTATAATGAAAGAAGAGAATGAAATACACACGAGTCAAGACCCGCTCCCTATAGGCAGAAGTGAGAAGACTAAGAAACAAAAATGGCGTTTTAATGTTATATACTTCTTTATCTTACTCTTATGCTTTAGGATTTTGGCCTCGTAGCGCCTAGTAACTTGCACTAAACAGTATTTTAAATCACTTAACAAATGTAAGGTAATCTTACGTAAACAATGATGTGAGAAATCCTTTTCTATGCACTCTATGTCGCACAATATTAAATTATCACAACGGAGCAAAAAAAAGACACCTCTGCACTCTTCAATTTACATATAATTAATTCAAAATGTATCATTTTTATTATTCATCTTAAATATCCTGTATGCCTTTTTAGTATTTTTTGGTACGTAGTATATTTTCTCTTGTGTCAGTCAAGGGATTCGGATTTATCCTACGTATAACTTCTTTTATAAGTACATGTATATATTATTCTAAAAACGTCTAAAACAAGCATATTATAGCATTCCAAACAAGCTTTGCACCACCGTCTATAAATAGATTGTTATTACGACAAACATAGAGTTGGTTCTTTTTTAATAAATAGCAATAAATATAATTATGATTATTCCTAGAGAAGTAGAAAGCAGTTAATAAATCATTTACAATTTAGATAAAAATACTCTAAAATAAAGATTAAGAGAATAATAAACGCTCATTATGTGTGGTTAATTGACGAGGTGCAAACAAAAACTAAATAACTAATGAGCTAATTTTGTTTTCGCTACGAATCACTTTAATAAAAGACATTTTTTTTAATAAAGAGAGAGAAGGTATATATTTGAGTTGATATACTCAATATACCTCGGTACAAGGCTTCAAAAAATCCGTGGTAAAAATATAATTTTAGAGAAAGGGACTCTAACTTTTCTTCATTATAATATTTTTTTTTTCTTCCTATTTTCTTATAATATATATCATTTATTATTTTGTTATGGCCCAGGAAGTGTTTGAACTTTTCCAGAGCATCTCTTTGAAGTACGACACAATAGACTTCTCATCTTTTATAATATTTCTCATATCATATACAACTACAACTTCTCAATACCTAACAGGGCATGATGCCTATTTAATTATTTTTGTCGACAAATTTAGTTCCAGGGATGAAGAATAGTACATGATGAAAATGGACACAAGACGTGTCCATTTTGGGGCAAGAAGTATTTAATTGAAAAACACTTTCATATTATGAGTCACAAATGATCATTTCATTTTCAAGGTTTATTTCCCTTTCATTTGATAATGCAAAAAACTTGTTAACTATTTGTCCAATGAACAGATAGTTATAACTATTTCATCCTCGTTATCAAAATATAGTAGTCACATAGGAATAGAAAAGGCAATTCAGAAGATTCTTAGATACTATAATACAATTATATGATATTGAATATATCATGAGTGTTGTAAAGTGAACCTTCTACTTTATAAATATTGTTTCATCTGAGTTATTTACAAATTTACAATGACACTTGTTCAATGGAATGTCAGTAAAAATGTAATATAGAATAATCTTCAACTTTCTTAGAAAATATATTTTGTATGAATACCAACCACATGAAAAGTACAAACAAAATCGTAGTCGGTAGAGTTCAAGCAACGCTCCCAGAGAAAATTGGATTTCTAGTCACTTACAATATATTTAAGACTTTACTAAAATATACATAGTTTATTACGATAAAAACAGATACAATCATCAATATTAATGTAATAAAGGTACAGTTATTTTAACAACCAATAATAATAATAATTCCACATAAGTCGTGGTCCAATTTTTTAAAATTTTTTAAAATATAAATTTTCAGTAATTAATTACTTTTTGTATATTTGATAATAAATTCTTTGCACTGAATATATTAAGTTTAAAGTAATATTAATAAGAAGTAGAATAATCATCTTTCTTTATAATTAATAGAATTATTTTTTACATTTAGCTTAATATTTAGCGAAAATATTTTTCATATTATAGTGGGACGGAACTCTCACGATCAGTGAATTTCTACAAAATAGAGACGCTTAACTTTTCTCATTAAACATAAGGTTATATAAATCTATCTATTTATATATATGTATATATATATATATATTTTTTTTTTTTTTTTTTTTTTTGGGTGGGATAAATTTTAAATATTATTTTAATGCTCTACCTAATACTTTTAAAAATTTTGTATGCAACGTATATATACGTAATAATATGCATGTGGAAAAATACTTTAGACGGAGTGTCTATGATTTACAAACCACAAAGTGGTAAAGAAACACTACTAAATAAATACCTCGACCACACTATTCTACTTTTAATAATTAAAGGCATTATTTTGGAAAATTTAGCTTTGTGTTTCAAAGATTTGAGACTACATATTGTGCATGTATTAATTAGTAGCTTTCTCCCGCTTTTGTTATACACAAATAGTAAATATTTAAACTGTCAATGGAATTGTATCACCGGCTTTTATACAACAAGCCATGATTCATGACCAATGTACAGAAAATAATAACAAGGATACCCAAGCTGCAAGACATTACAGTAATAGATTTGCTACATTCTTTCATTACATTATTAATCATTATTAACTTTGATATTTATTTTCCTCGCTTTTTCCAATTCAATTAGGATTTGTATGTAAATGCATATATGTACCTATGTATGTATACAAAGGTATATGTATAATCGTGTGTGTAGACCTACGACCATACATGTACCCACATCCAAGTCATTTTTTAAATGACTTGGATTTGGTAATGAACATAAATGGCTTGCAATAAATGCATAAATATATGTATAAATGACTGGTGTGTCGTTTAGAGCTTGCTTTTACTTGGTGCATAATCTCTCGTTTAGAAAACTATATGTATCTAAATAAGTAAACTTTTTGAATATTTTTACAATTTAAAAAAGAAAATTTATTTAAAAAATGGCAAAGTAATATACTTTTTTCATCTTTTTATTTTATATGCCCTCCCTTTGCAGCAATAACTCTCTCAATACAAGGGTGAAAACTACCAAAGGCCTTATTAATCCTCTCTACATGCTCAGGCAATGGTTTCTTTGAGAGAGTCCAAATTTGTGTGAGGAGTGGAATTGGACCCCCTTCTGACGACACTTTAGCAGAAATCTTCATAGAGGATAGAACTTTATTGTTGATATGTAACTCTTGAAGAACGACAAGATTCTCCGGCATCTTCCTTCACTTTTATTTTCCACTTATAGAGTTATAAGGTGCCAAGGGAATCTAACAAACCTTTTAAGGGCAAGGTCATCTTTCACAGCCTTCTTTAGTATCCTCTCACTGACATTCATCTTTTTAGCAAGACGTATTGAGATGGTTGGATCTGACATTATTTTATACTTCAAACAAACAAGGAAGTCAATATCTCTCATTTTGTTTTGTCCACCAACTCTTACTTGAGTCAGAAGATTGCTCAATGTGTTTATAGCCTTATTTACACAATAAACAGTTTTTACACTGTTCTTTAAAATCTCCACAATGTCATTTTTGCTGTTCCCGCTTGAAAAAGGTCTGAAATTCTTCTTCGTTTCTCTTCCTGGTCAGCCATTTATTGAGAGTAGAAAGTAATGATTTAATAACAAATAAAAAGAAGACACTTTCAGCTTTATAAAGAGATCCAGCTTGACCTGTTATGTCATATACAAACCCTCTCAAATATTTTGTAACGAGCACTTGCACACCCTGTACATATACTTTTTATTTACTTATATACATATACATAAGAAGGAAACATGAGTGAAGTGAAAAAACAACAACAGCAAGGGATTTGCTGGAAAAAAAAGGTCTCTATCGTTCCATTCCAATAATCATCATTATCATAATAAGACCATTCATGTGCTCATAGATTTTGTGTACATACAATAATGTATTAGTCTAAGAAAGCATTAGATGGAAAGGATGGATGAAGATATTTACAAAATGTAAACATATATAACCCTTTTTGGACGGGTAAAATATGTTGTATCTTTTTTTTCTTCTCTCTCTCTCTCTCTCTCTCTCTCTTGTTTGTGACAGTTGACATTACCCTCCTTTAAAAGGCTTCCATCAAAGAACTCACTTCATTCCTTTTATTACTAGTATCGGAAACTCCTCCTTGCTCATTCCTTCTCTTTCCCATGTGCATGGGGAAATTAGTTCGTAAAGATACATATAGAGTATTGAGGATCTCGAAATTCAGGTTGTGTAGCATTGTGATGCTGCTTTCATTATTATTCTTGGCCCATTTGTCTTACAAGCAGGTATATGTTTAGATATGTAGGTACTTTATGCATACATAAGTAGTAGGAGACAAGCCTTGCGTGTGAAGTAGTGAATTGATTCTGAATACTAAATAATATGAGCCACTTATAAAAATGTATGTACATACATTCACGGGTACATATTCTATAAAATCCATCACTTCAAATTAAAGAATATTTATTAGATGTTTCATTATCATATTAAGTACTTATTTCCTATTTGCTAAGTTGTGTAACATTTTTTTTTTGTCTTCCTATAATATTTTTTTATACAGATATAATAATAAAGAAATGACTTCAACCAAAGGATCCTTTTTTTCTCGTCCATCAATGAAATAACACAGCCAATATTATGTACGCAGTATTTACCATATCCATCTATGTTTAATTTTCATATACAACTTCTTTACTTGATTGAAAGTCTTCATCATCTATTTTTAGAATCATAAGAGATATGAAGTACAGTAAAACCTCGATGAACTAATGATCATCATTTTTGTTGATAAGCAATTTGAAAAACAAACTATGTATGTACATAGGTACTTTTGATACTTGGTTTAATAGGGCATGAATTGTATATCCATTTAAAAAATATCAATTAATGCTCTGATTTACGAACCTAGGACCATGTTCGTTAATCGAGGCTCTACTTCAATTATGCACATACATACTAAATGTTCTTGATAGAGGTTTGATATATATAATATAATACAATCATACATTATATGTATTTCTGGGGGGAGAGAAAGAGAGAAAGACTGTAAAATGACACCTCAATATTCCTTTTAAATAATAAAAGGTCAAAAATACTTTGAAAAATATGTTTAAACAATTACTTTTGTCCAGGGGATCAAAATATCCTTAAAAACTGTTCCTAAGGTACTTTGGCATATCGGAGGTAGAGAAAAATTAGTTAAAAGAATATGTTTGACAATAATAGACGTACGAGGTCAGAGAAAAGACGATGTAGTGTGAGATATCAAAATTAACAATATTTTTTGAATTTAATAGAGAAATTATGTTTTCTACAAAAAAAAGTCAACAAAAAAAACTTTTTAAATGTAAAAAATTGTCTTACAAAAAAAAATAATTAGGGAGATAGTTCCTCTCAAAAAAAAAAAAAAAAAAAACCATAGGCACGGTCCTACACATAGGAAAGGACTTATTAAAGCAGGGTTTTTCAACTAATTTTGAATAGAAATCCATATTTCCCCATGGCCATTTTGATGCAATCCATTTTTATTGCCCTATATGCCAAGCAAAAGAAAAGGACTTCATTTAGAATTTGCCTACTGGCATCACCAAAAAAAAAAATAATATTTCCTTTGTTTTTAAATAGAGAAAGTCAACATTTTTTGTCCTGATCTTGAATCGAGTTCTTCATTATTGTTGGTACAGGAAATGAAAATCAGAGAGTATTTTCATGTTTGATCTGCTCTCTGCAATCTATTATTGGGTCTCAATCAACCAGTTGAGAAGCACTACATTAAAAGACGACGTTGTTTAAAAAGGAAACATCCAAAAAAAAAAAAAGTTGTTTGACGACAGTATTCTAGGACCCAAAAATTATAAGTACAAAAAAAACCCCGAGTGATAAAAAAAAGTTAAAATTTGTTGATATATTATTTGTCTGTTGCTAGACAAGTAAGTGATTCTGAATAAAAAGTAACTTAGTGTTAGAGATTCACTCTTTTTGCCTCTGAAATTTTAATGGTATAAAAATGAGATACTAAGTTTTTAATCAACTTTATGCCTTACTCTTGAGCTTTTTGAATAAATTTATTTTGAATAAAGCCCCACAACGTGTTACCAATAACTTGAAACTTACTTGACATTTTTTTTTCTTTTTCAGAAACGGATAAGCTATGAATTTTCTACATAAATTAATAAAAGTTTAATCGTATATTTAATCGTTAGCTCTACATACATAAAATGGAAAAAGGTGAGGATTTAAAAATATATATATTTATGGGTATTCAAAAGCATTCTTATAATTTAGCGGGTTAGATAAAAATGGGGGCAATATCTTATATACATACATACATAAATATGTAGAGGTCTTAAATAATTTTTTTTCTTCTCCCTTTCGAGTTTTACAGCTAAATATATCTTTTATTTTTATTATTATTATTACAAAGTTTGGGTGTCTAAAGAAAAAGTTCTTTTGTGGTTTTGAGAGAGTGAAAAAAAAAAATTATACATTCCTTTCAACATTATCTTTACCGTTATAAGCATCATTTTTCTTGTCATAAATCTTTATTATTCTTTTCCTGATCACAATCACAATATCTAAATACTTAATATTCAAACCACTCGAATAAGACATAAACAATTTTCCTATTGTACAAATTATGATAAGTACACTGTACATACTATATGTATACATACACGTATAAATAGTACATGAATCATTCGTAATAAGAATGAATCAGCATGTAGGGAAGACCGGGGAGTGAGTTGTAGACGGTTCTATTTCTCACACAGCAATTATGTTTAAAATTGGGGCTAACACTCCAATTGCATAATATAATAAGAATTGTTGCTCCAAAATTCAAAAAAAATTGTCCACTTTTCTTTGAGTTACTTGATAAAAACTGATATTATCAGGATCATTTGAATAGTTATTGACTATTTTGCTATCACTCAATATAATTTATTAAAATTCTTAGCTCACTTATTGAGGAAATATTTGAGAAAGTGTAACGCTCTGTAGCCAGAAAGGGATCATTTTGGATAAAGTTTTAATTTATGGTCGTTTGTGTATTCTTTTGTATAATTTTATATCCTCAGAGCTCTGAATATCAATAGAGTGAGGTTTCGTTCACTCACTGAAGTGGAGTAAATTTCTCCAATCTACCGACAATAATGATCAGTGATCTATGTATGGTAAAAAATAACTTACAATATCTCAAATGTGTAATAAAAAAAGCTCTAAAGTTTAGTTTTTTATAACTGAAAAAATATTATTTAGTTTAATTTTCTTAATTTCTTAGTCCAATTTGATTTTTTTAAATGTTATGATCGTTCTCAGAGACAGTGGCAACACTTAATGAGTTGTATTTACATACAATTTGTGAAAAAAATACTGACTGTCCTTAAACAAATTAAATCGATAGCAAACAGATATACAACTGTTGTGTTTAATTTTGAATTATCTGATTCAAACTTGATTCCATTAAATGAACCAAAAACTCAAAAGTGTTACAACTCTCCTGGGTCTCCTCTACACACGTATGTATCGATATATATATATATATATATATACATATATATGTACAAAAATGTAAAAATTTGATTTGTCATCAATTTATATTTACAAAAAACCTACAAAAAAAATATTAAAAAAAAGCAGACGTGTCTTTAATGAAGTTGAACATATTTATATACATATTGTGTGTATCAAAGCTTTGTATGAATCAAATTTCAAGACGTGGATATTTTTGGTGCTTTATATGGTGTTCATATGTACACAAAATAGGGATATTATATATATGAAAGAACCTTTGTACATATATTTATTAAAAGTATTTTGTTTCACAAATAAAAAATTTATTTTCTGAAAGAAATATTTTGACAAATTTCTTCAATTTTATATATACCGAGTATACATATATGTAGATATAAAATAAAAAAAGGAAGCTAAAAGAACTTTTAACAAAATAATTTGGCTATTTCGCTATTAGTGGATACACATACTATGTGTGTGTATAGTTATAATAGGTTGTCAAATATCTCCCTTCCGCTTTTTTGCTCTTTATTCAATGCTTTATAAAAAGTGTATCAGGGATCGGATTTTGTTCAAATATGCACTGTTTTGTTCGATAATCTGTAGACGGCAACTTCATAATACCCCCCTTGTAGAAGCCCCCCTCCTTATTTGCAAAGAACTCGGACAGCCACTTTTCACAGGTCCCTTTTGAGTTCAACTTTACTCCACCAAGGGCGTTCGCCATGGACAAGAACAGGTAATAATTACTTGGTGCTATGTCCGGGCCATATGGTGGATGCGATAAAACCTCCCATCCGAGCTCCCGTAGCTTCTATCGAGTCATCAACGAAGTGTGTGGTCTTGCGTTATCCTGGTAGAACAATACACCCTTCCTGTTGGCCAATTCTGGACGCTTCTGGTCGATCGCCTGCTTCAAGCAGTCCAGTTGTTCAGAGTAGATGGTAGAATTAAGCATCTGGCCATATGGGAGCCATCCATGGTGTCGTTTTCACCTGCTCTGAATCGTCGGAACCATTCCCCCGCGGTTAATACATACAGTGATAAAGTACTATCCCCCAAAACACCATTAATCTCACGGAACGTTTCTCTAGTGGATTTGCCTTTAACGAAGGAAAATTTTAAAATAGCGCGAATTTTGGCGTTAGTGAACTCCATGTTTACACATCTATAACTGTTAAATGCAATATCCAAACTAATCATGCATAGCTTCGTTTTGTAGGTTATGTCAAGATCTTTTAAATGATTTATAATATTGCCAGATACAAGCTCTGTAGTACTTTGTACATAGCCACGAAATTCAATAGACAAAAAGCCGGAAGGGAGATATTTGACAACCTTATACTTACACGTGATTTATATATCCATTCATGCAAAAAAAAAAAAGTACAAATAGTTGTTTTTTCCTCATGTATTTTTTACTGTACTCAAATACATTTACGATATTTTAATATCTTGCTTAAAAAATATAATGTATTATAAAGTTAGATAAAATATAATTTTTTTTGGTCTTTTAACACTGTTTATCTCTCACTCACATTGTTTTTAATTTTTGTAATCATTTTGTTATGTTTGTTTATATCATACTTTTAGTTAATAATATATCTCATAAGCCTATTTAGTAAATGAGCCTTCAAAAAAATAGAAAATATACATATATGTATATATACATATTTTATACTTGTCTATGTTCCTTTAGGCTTTTTAACAATTTCATTTTTGTTTTGGGTTGTGAAGTAAACTTATGTAGTGCTGTCTACCGAGATTGAATTATTATCAGAGTCATCAAATAATTTATAAAAAAAGTGATGGGGATCATATCTGATTGAAGGAATTAACCTGGGTATGCTTAGTAACTAAGGTAAGTGAAACATTTAATTACATAGATAATATAGGGTATGAGATTTGCATACTCGTAATTAATGGTAGAAATATGTGTGGCAATATGTTTTGAATAAATGTTCATTTTTATATATATATATATATATATCAGTGTTTCCGTTTTCCAGTAAAATCTGCTGATGTTTGGTATTTTTTAATCCCTCCCCTCCAGCCCCGCTCATTGATGCAGCAGTTGTGCAAAGAGCGCTTCTAGTTTATGGAGCCTTGAACAACTTGCGAAGTGATAATCAAAGATTTCTGTGAAATCTACCCCGAGTGGGTTAAACTGGCTAAGACTGATCTCTTTCTCCAGTATGCCATCAGAGAGAGATTTATCTCTGCAGTACCGAATCAAAACAGAACAAAGTAACAAGAATGATGCACATTGTAAGTTGCAGAAAGATACTCGCTGCCTTTGATTTTAAATCAGCTGCTGCAGATTTCATTATAGCAAAAAGGCGTAAAAAGTAGGCTAAAATGATCAATAAAGAGAATTATACTGTGCTTTTACATACCGTAGTACCATTCTTATATAGCCTGTATATCATTTCGTTATCATTTTAAGCTGATTAAATTCAAATAATATTTGACCGGAATTTAAAACATTTGTCCGGTAAATTGAAGACATGTCTATCACGTTGTCCGGTGTCAATTTTTTCTAGGAGAAATTCTGATTTATATATATATATATATATATATATGTATATATACGTATATGTTTTAGAGTTGTTCAACTGACATTTTTTACGAGATTGAGACAAGTTGTGAGTCTTTTTGCACTATTCAAAGTTAAGTCGTGAGTTTTTTTCAGCAATTTTTTTATTTGGTTCTTAAATGGTTAATATTTATGAAAAAATGAGGAATGTTGCCTTGATAATCATTTGATTGAGTGATCCAGTATTTCATACTATTTTATCAATAAAATAGACTTACGTAAGGGGCCATGTTTTGATTGCCCCTGATTATCCTTTAATAAAAATTTTAAAAATAGAATATATTGCAGCATTCTTGAAATACTTTCCTACTTCTATTTGACTTTAGAGTTAAAATTGAATACATTTTATCAAGAATCCTGAGACTTTATTGATCATTAATATTTTTCATTCTCATAAAGAATCAGGATCCCAGGAATCGTTGACTTCTCTAAAATGTAAACTTAATTAATATATTTTCGAACAATTACAAAAAATATTTCTTATAAATATCTAGCGTGTAATAAGTCAATTATAAGTATAATAATTAATCTAAGGACATTTTGCAATTCTCCTTGTATGGCGACACAGAACCATTTTAGCTGATATTATAACTAATATTTCAGTTAGATACATTACTAATCTAAAATATATATTTTAACTAAGAGTCGATACATAAATTACATAAAATTAATGGGAAAATGTGCTATGAAGTTGCAAACAAACGGGTCTTGACTTGAAATTTTACCAAAGTGTAGATGTACCAAATCTAAACCAATAACTATGAAATAAAATTTTTAAAAAAATGTACTCAAAATGTTAGGGTAGTTATCAAAAATGTATCTTGGGATAAACAAATTGATTAGTTCTTGGTGCCATTTTATGGGTTCAAATTCTAAGAAAGAAATGGAGTTATATGACTTAAAGATTTTCGTTTTGGAGGCAATTTTATTTACTACGTCACAGTCTTTCCTGCTGGAACGTACCAATAAAATGATATCTCTTAAAACTTCGTGTCCCTCAAGCTATTTTTAACACGTTACTAGCTAATAATGTGGTTCTTCAGATCAGTTTTGGTCTTAAGACCAATTTTAAAGGTTTTGTCTCGGCCTCGATTTCTCAGAGTCTTAATCTCGGTATTGTGATTAAAAATAATACATTTCATTTTTTTTTTAATCAAAGAAATAAATTTTTTTCTTCTTGGCCTCGACCCAACTCGATTCTCTAAAATTTTTGGTATTGTTTTGGTCTAAGGTGAGATGATCATGACCATAACACGGTACTGACGCTTTAAATATAAAAAATTAGTATTTTTAGCTCAAAATTGTCTATTTTCTAAAAGAAAAATACAATTTTATTATTGTTTTTTTATATTTTCTAATCTACTTTTAATAATAATTTTATTAATTCGAAGATTGATATAAGAATTAGCAATACTAACTTGCTTCATACTTCAATACGTATTTACAATAAAAAATGTTCCACGGCTTATGATTGACTAAAATAAGGGAAGAAATAAATATAAAATCAACTTTTGGCAATTTATTAGAGTTATAAGAAATTTTTTGGATAAGTGAGGATATTTTACTACTACTTTGTGGAATGGAACCAAGGTCATAGGTTGAAGTTATCTCACTTATACTGTATGAGTTATAAATAAATATGTAGAAATGTGTGCAGTAGAATCCTGGACCTCAGATCTTGACATATTGTGTCAAATATGTCAAGAAAATATTACCTCTGAGCTCGAACAAAATACCATTCATGCTTCAGTCACATATTGCTAGTTGACGTTTATTCGGAACTCGATTGCATCGCTTTTCAAAACTTCTTCCAGAACAAATTAGCTTCAAGAGTCAGGGTTCTACTTTATATAAATACTGTTTTCTTTAATGTATGAATTATATGGATAGATGATGAAATTTTGAGTTGAATAAAAGACGATCATATGACGGAAGTATACATATATTTTATTAATATATAATCTTAGTTAAATTAAAAGCCACATATATTAACACTATACTTAGATTGAAAGGGGAAGAAGTTATGGTATTATTCTCCTCGTTATGTTGATATGGTAACTCACTTGACATGACTCATTCAGCAGTCTAGGATATGCGTGATTTATGTATATAATCTTACTTTGTATTTATGTAGGAAGGTATAAACATAGACACTTAGATACCTAGATATGTGTTTTATTAAACACCCTATCAGTATAAGAGCATTCATTACATAGATAGGTATATGCATGTTTTGAAGTTTCCATTGCCCCAATTGAATTGGGAATTTCTATGATAATATCTAAGAAATGATGCATTCCTAATCTTTTATAATTCCATGAATAGCTTTTGTAATTTCCTTTTTTGAAATGAAACTAATAGAGTGGTAAAGGTCTCATTGAATCCATTATGAGTATTTATATTTAGTTAATTATACTCACAATTTAATTTATATGTAAAAACATATATCTATAGGATAGTTTATTAAATCATATTATTATTTGTGAAATTGATATTTAATTCTAGAAAAACGGAGTTGTAACTTGCATGGTATTCTGATAAATAGAATAATTCTTAAACTTGAAGTCAGAGAGTAAAGATCTGGAATGAGTAGATAAATATGATATTGCTATGTACCAATATTATAGATAGACACACATAAAATATTAATTGAACCATTTTTTGCAAGGAGTCTATTCCTTTTCTTGGAATTGGTCAAGTTACCATCCGCAAGGCCTAATATCAATAAATCAATATCTATTTATATAATATTATGTAAATACATATATATTTAATTGTGTATTTATAAATAGTAAGAATCTATTAAACGATTACCAAAATCTTATACAATGGGAAAGCCTGTTTGGTTTGTTTAATTAGTTTTATTTTAAAAAACAGTAGCACTTATTACCAATACATATCATTTGCAAATACCTTTTTCTAATAAAATCTAACTAAGGAGCTGCAAAAGACGTTTTATCAAAGCAAAAAAAGTGCTTCAGTCGTACATACCCACATAATAAAGATTATAATTGTGATTGTATAAAATAAATCAATGTTATATACTTTACTTAGGGTACTTAGCTTGATTTTTTCCCTTTAAAAAAAAGCACCAATTGACGTCATGTAATGACGTTCTATGGTTTGTAGGGCTTCAAATCTATTAAAATTCAAATATTATGCAGGGATCTTTGTAGCAATAATAATAATAATAATTTTTACTCTACGTTTCCAAGATTGATTTTTTTTTGCATAAAGTATATAATATCACTATAATAAGTACTCGTACATTATTAAAATGAATATAAGACAATTGAGTATTACTATAGTTATTATTGTATTTACGTGAATACACATAAAATGAGGATTTATTTTTATTTTTGAAGTTTAATCTTTGATGTGCAAGCATTTATCGCTTTGATATTACATACTTGTACATATTATATTCATTCAAGCTTATACATATAAGTACATATATATATATATATATATATATATATATATAATTCAAGAATTATACAAAGTGTACACATAACATTTAAAACATGTATGTATATTGTACATAAATACAAAGCTTTCATAGAGGGAAAAAATCCGTGAAATGTTTACATATATTTAAAAAAAGATATATGTAAATTTAAAAAAAATATATATATATTTATTTATCCATTAGAATTTGATAGTTGTAGAGACTCTATTCATAATAAAAGAAATTGTATTCTATGCAAAAAAAAAAAAAAAAATCTATGTCCTTTGACAAATTTTGCTTCCATATTTACATTTGTAGAGAGGAAAATTTAGTTCGTTCTATATACAATACATACAAAATGTTTAAACGTACATTAATATTGAAATAAAACTGATTAAACAATGACTACATCTAGATGATTAAAAGAAATAAATTTTTAAAAGATGAAAAAAGAATTGAAATCCATTTAGTTTCTTAAAGAACAAAAAAAAGTTTTTTTAATTTTTATAGTGAACAAAACCACAAATATTAATTCAAGTCTTGTTATGTAATTAGAAATATTTAAACTTTTTTTAAAAAAAAAAAAACAAACAGCCAAGTAATGATGAGGTTCCCCATAAAAACTTTTTTTTTCCTTACTCATTTTGTTGACTACCAGACCGCAATTTTAAAATATATATATATATACATAAAATAATCCTTCTTTTTTTTACCTATTTATGGCTGTCAAAGAAGTTTTACAAATATATATATATATATAAGTTTAAATATCAAGTAAAAGTTCGTCTAAGCAACCACCTCTTTTCAACAGCCGAAATTAATCACCTTTTTTTTTTTAATGTAAAAGTTCTCTACAAAAGAACCCTTTAAAAATGTAAAAGAAGTAATAAATAAACAACCACTAAAAAAACCCACACAGTAAACAATTTAGGCCTTTCTTTCTTTATTTCTTTCTCTCTATCTTTTGCTCTCTGTAATTTTGAGATAAAAAGATGCAAAAAAAAAAACCCTCATAGAAATAATATATCTTGCAACCCAAAACAAAGAAAATTAAATTGAAGCAATTGCTCTTCCTTGTTTGTTCCTTGCCTTTTCCCCCCTTCTTTATGTTATATATGACGTATGTGTTCAATCATATACCTACATATGTTTAAATAATAGATCTACATAATTTACATAAATATATTATATTGAATATAATATTTATGTAAAGGGTGCGTTAGGAATTTTGTCGTACTTCTTGTATGTTGTTATATAAAAAGAGTCACAACTCAAATGAAAGAATGTATGTACATATATATAACATGTGTGGTCCGTCAAGAAGGGATGATATATATTGGGTATGAGTCTGGATTGCCCTTTTGTATTCACCTACTAATTGATTAGTGTTTAAATTTTCTATTAATAAATGCTACGAATTAATACTTTAGAATCGTTGCAAATTGCTATTAAACCTTATAAAAATTACGAGTCATTGTTAAAGAAAAATAATATGGTTTGAAAATAATTGAAAGTCATATCAGAGTGTAAATGTAAACCAGAAATATAAAGGCCACTATGGACCGAAACGTCTCGTCAATAAATAATATAAGAGGCCGTGTACCATATCTTGATGACGTTTAATATTTAAAAATTAACAATTGTTCATATTCTGAATTGAACCTTTAGAAAAAATGATTTTTTTGGTTTGAGATCTTCCCAACACATGTACCTCTGTAGTAATTTACAAAAATAAGGTTCACAATAATAATTTCATGTTCTGTGATGTTTTTTCTATTCTAATTAATGTAATACTCCTTTAGAACCTCAAGTAATGCTTTAACATGACCACCTTAAAACCTTATTTGAAAATAAATAAATAAAATAAAATAATACGAATCCTTGATGACCAAATTATTTATTACATATTTTGCATCATAGATCCTTTTATTTTTTGTATCTCTTACAATCCAAGGGTCTTTTGGATTAAAATAGGCTGAAAAGCATTCGAGATCAGAAAATTAAAAAAGTATTCGGGATACCTTTTTTGTGTAACATGATGACAAGACTTACTACAGTATGGACATAACTGGAGATCCTCTTCTTTTTTCGCCTAATGTTTGACATAGTATTATGTATTACTGGTATGAAAAGCATAATAGACATGATTATAAATAGGAATGTAAATCATATGCAATTCGGGCGTGTGATAAAAAAGTGGAGTTGGCTCTTCAAACAGGTCTTTTTGTTTTCCGAAGCTGTTATCATTTTTCCTTTATTACTACTGAGGGGAGAACATCTACCTGATAGTAAAGATGTCGCATGAAGGAATACATGCATTAAGGCTAATAAAGCAAATAAAATGTAAACAAAAAGGGCTCAAGTCCTCGTATAATTATTATTAGTTAAAAATATATAATTTCCTGACATTAATTTCAGTTAATTTTCTGCCTCTCATCTATGTTATTATTTATTGTTATATATATAATGGAGAATAGCAGCTTGTAGCTCAGTAAAATGTCATGACAGCTCAAGCTGCTTCCCCCTCGACATTCATTAAATTGTCAGGGTTGCCAGGTTGATTTTCTCTTTCTTTTTTTATAACACGCCCGAATTGCATATGATTTACATTCCTAGACATAGTGTTTCAAATGTTCTGAATATACTTTTATTTTATTTTCAACATTTTTATAATCATTATAGATCATTAATTAGAGAGATAAAATCCCTTTTAACATATCTAACAACCAACGGTTAACTTACACTCCGTGACGGGTAGCGGAAATAAATATGATTTTTTACTAACATCATGCTTCAAACGGAGTTTCTCAAGAATGAATGAATGAGCAAGATAATGAGTCTCCCAATGGATCTGATCCACCCACTTTGTCACTCTCTCTCTCTCTCTCTCTCTCTCTCTCTTTACATATATTATATAGAAGTAAAGCTTTTCTAAAATATCAATCATGTGAATATAAAATCAACTATGTAGTATAAAAAACATCTCAAAACCATTAAAGAAAGGGTTTGAGGCATCTATGTACAACATACACAATATATGTATATGTACGTATGTATGTATGTAGATCCTTATTAGAGTTTGAGTTTTTTCAAAAACAACTAAATAAATAAACATGGGGAAATCTTATTTGAAGATTGCTTCTGTTGATGAGTAGAGATTTTGAATGAGTTTGAATTATTTATTATTATTTTTTTTTTTACTTGAAATTTTACTTTTTTGAATTGAAGTATATGGTGTGATTATTTGTATATATAAATACTTGAGTTAATTCATTCATTTTCCATCGACCAAATTATATGTATGAGTTAGTTGCTTCCATTGACTAAATTGTATAGAACATATATAATTGCATATGCTAATCTACAGTATATTATCAATTGCTTTCATAAATACTTTACTTTTATTAATCAAGCAAGCCAAGCTTTTTTTGTGGTTCGCTGGCACATACATGCCTACTACCTACTTGTGATGGTAAAATAAATTTAGTTAATTAGTTATTATTTTTGGAATTATTTATATGTAGATATATGGGTAGGTGGGTATGACCTTGAATGAAAAAATATGAGTGTATGTATATGAATGAACGATGTATCATTCATTAAAATGAAGGAAACACATGATTTATTAAAACATTTTGTTTTTTTGAGAGTTTTTTAAAAAATTTCACATTTGAGTTGAATTTATTTTTCTACAGTGAGGTATAAGGAAACATAAAAACATTTCGAATGCATCACGTGATTCAACAACAACAACAACAACAACAAATCATTATATTATTTATTTTTTTTTTGGCGTCATATCTACCTATGTCATACTCTTCATTATTCACTTCCTTTGAGGAATAATAAGAATTTTGATCTTCATCAATCACGTAAGAAGAAGAAACAGACACACACAGACCAAAAAAAAGAAAGAAAGAAATGGGCTCGTCAACGAAAAAATAGCATTTTCCCTCCTTTTCTAATGATATGTGTAAGATAGTCTTGTGAAAGAAAGTGCCCAATTTGTCTTTTTAATCAAATCCAGATAAGAAAGAAAGACAAAAAAATCCATTCATTCGGGAAAGACTTCAAAAATGTTTGGAAAGTTTCAAGGACAAGCAATGCATTTTTTTTTTTTTAAGATGAATAAATTCTATTAGTAAGTTTCTTTTACATCTCTTGATCATGATGTCAAAAAAGTAACATTTTATAGTAAGGAAAAAGGAAGTAAATATTTTTAATTAAGGATTCAATAATATAGTTTGGAAAAAAAGAAAGTACAGTAGAACCTCAGATTACGAGAGTCTTTAGAGTATGAATTTTCCCTTTTAATTTGATAGATCACAAAACATGTTTTAAATTGTTTTAAGTTTCCTCCTTGCTTTTTTCCAGGGCTTATAAGACTTTGGAGACACTCTAGAAGAGTGCGATGTAGGCTCAGGGGTCTCCATTCGTGAATGATCTAATTGTGTACATATACAATAAATTTATTTACAATACATCAAAAATATATATAATAATTGAGATATACAAGAAACATTAGGTCCATATTATTTTTAATTCAGAAGTATTGATGATTTGAAATTAGAAAAATTCATCAAAATTGTCGGTGTTTTTTTTTTTTTTTTTTGGTTATTTTATCTTGTCTATTGAAATAAGTTTTTCATGTTCTTGAAGTCAGTTTTTGGATTTTTTAAATTTCTTTACTCGTTCATCAATCTGTAAAAATCCTAAATAATGGAAAATTTTATTATTTTGGTTATGACTCTGGGTATTTTAATACATACAAAACGATAAAATAGTCTCAAACCTAACCTTTTTTATTTAAAAAAAAATTGCTTTTAACTTTAAATATCTTAAAAACTGGGATAGATTACATATTCAAATGATTTAGAAAGCCTAAACATTTTTTTAAAATATGTTTACATAGCCTTGGGTGTGCCTCATCCTGGTTTTGAGACATAATAAGTTTATTGTAATTAATTAGTATTATTACAATTGAATCATAATATTACTTGATATGTTTGCATTAAATCCAAACTAACTAATTGTAACTAATGTAAGAAAAAAACTTATTTCTAACTGTAACAAGCTTATTATACATAGTAAAAGGGTGACAGTTATCTTACTTTTTCTTGAAAAGGAAAGTCGTTTGAGTGCCTTAAAGTATTTCTTTTTGTAAAAAAATAGGATTGACAAAGTTTAAATATTTGAATACATGTTTAAAGGTAATTCAAGCTTTGAAATTTTAGACTTTTTAAGAATGAAACGTGATTTTGCTGTAATATCATCTATATACTACACATAACAGCTTTTGGTTAAAATTTCAAATTTAGTTGAATAAAATTGCTATCAAAAATTTATAATACATTTATTATGAAGGCTTTGTATTTATCTTTCTAAAAGAACAATAAGTATTTACAATGAAATGAAATATAGCTTTTCGCCAATTTGTCCGTTTTTTTTAGCGTATCACAGCAAAACAATTCGTCTGAAATGTACCAAAATTTAAAGTTTTTGAATTCAACGATCTTTTTTTGACCTTCATTTAAAAAAAAAACCTATTTAAACAAATTTGATAAAATAAAAAAGTTTTGTAAGAATAATTTAGAAGGAGTCTATTTCATATAAACATAACTCCAAGATTCTAGTGATCCTATGTATTAGGTATATAAGTATACTATGACGTATCCTTGTAAGATTGCCAAAAACCTAGGAGAGTCCATTTACCAACATTTTTTCAATATTATCTTTTTTATACGAAATAAAATATATAATAAAACAAAACATACCATCTTGGAGTTAATGTATAATACACCTACTATTTAATACCTAGGTACAATACATACATTGTATAATTTATATACATAAAATGAGATTGCTAACAATAACAAATGCATAAAGCATATAATGCTTCAAATCTACTTGTTTTATATATCCTTTTAGATACTCAAAAAATTCAATTCTCCGCTGCTGAAGAAAACAAAGCAGAGTAATAATGATAAGGAAATTATTGATTTTTGATTTATTTTTGTTTCAAAATGTTTACATAGAAAATATAAATAAAGTTTTAACTACTTTTACAAAGCCTACTTGAAAAGAAGCGAAGGAATTTCAAGGATAAGTATAAGTACATATGTAAGTATGTACAATGTATTTAAAAATATTCATTCATTCAGGTTTTTGGCTTTTTTAATAAGAAATATTTCCTTTTCAAACAATAAACCAAAAATTAAAACGATGTGATAGTCTATGACTGAGTGCTTCACAATTTTGCTTTAGAATTTGCAGAATTGTGTACATTGTTTGTATCAATAACTATGCAATTGAAATTTGTATCCTTGTTGTTTTTTCTAGGTTCTTAAGTAAGGGAAAAATTTCATTTCGTAGTCATCTGAACGTTTTTTCTATAAATCAACGAGAACTTAGGTCCAAAATCAATTTGTAGATAGCTAATTACAGCTGCTGAACAATTACTTATTAAATAGTACGTTGGACAGATTCACCCTGCATAGAAAAACTCACTATAAGTAAAATTTGCTACAACAATTTTAAAAGTAATACATGCATTTGAAGAGCTTTTCCAAATCATATTTTCTTTCTTGATTTGTATAGTTTGATATGTTAATATTAAGGATCTTAAGAATTTATTTTCTATTGAAACAACAGTTTTAGAAATACATTTTTGCCTGTGTATGTAAAGAAATGATACAAATATGCTGGCCTCTAATTTCTAAGCTAAAAGAGGCAAGTCATATATTTGAATTTGAATTTTTGAAGATTAATAAATTTTTCATAAGTAATATACAACCAGAAAAGTAAAATTTACTTACTAATTATGATCATTAGTTTAAAACTATTAAAGTTTATTGAATATGGATTTAAAGTAACATGTCTATAAATAATAAATTGTGAAAATATTGATGTCGAAAAAGAAAGGGCTATGTTGGTTGACTGACCTCAAAAATGTACATTTTTCTTTCCGTAGAGCTTATACTAATATTAAAGCTTATACAATCGACTAAAAGTAACGATATTACTTAAAGATATGTCTAGGAAATTAAACTTTTTTTTAAAAAAAACTGCCCAAGAAAAAATATTCATTAAATAACTCATTATCAAAAATAGTAGATATCCAATAATTGTCATAAAGTATGATGAGTCATTTGGAATAGAAATGCAATTCAATCCATTTCTGAGTTTTTATGTTCTCCAAAGGGAAACCAAGAGATAAACACGGACACATAAAAAAAGTAAATATGAAAAAAACTTTTTCTTATATGGAAGAACTCTTTTTGCTATCATTTACTTCTTCTCATTTATAATAATAACAATATTTATGAATGGAGCGTAAGATTTATCACGAGTCCTTGACAAACTTTTAGCTCTTAATTTTAAGAAAATAATATAATAGCAAAAATAGTAATTATATTTATGACACAAAAGGAAGTATCATAGAAACGACACATTTACTATCATTTTTGCTTCAATTATAAATAATATGAGTAGTTGTAAAAAAAAAAAAAGAGCGAGAAAGATGAGCAAGACGAACAGAAAAAGGAAAAGATAGAAGATAACGTCTTTAGTCTAAAAATCAATTTATATTTCTATAGATCGATAAAAATATTTTGATTAAGGAAAATAAAAACTCCTCAGAATCTACTTAGGGTTCCTTTAACAGAAGCAAGAAAGTTAATAATCAATGAGCGTTCATTTTTATGGAATTACATACTTGGACTTGAAAGGGATAGCTCCTGTCTCTGCCTCTTTTATTCATGCAAAACTGCCTGTATATATATACATGAAAGGGATTTCATTATAATCTATTATAGAAATATAAACGATATTGAGAGCTCATTTTAAAGAACCATTGACGTAATATAAGATTATAGATACATTTTTACATCTTGACATGGATAAAGAGAAGAAAGAGGGACTCAGAAATGCCTCTTCATTCTTCTTCTCTCCGTATGCCTGAGTTTATGACTTTGTACCATTATGATACATATGCATATATTATCTAAGCATCCATATTTGATATTGAGCATTTATGTAAATTCTAATCGGTTGAATCAAAAGAGAAAGGAGGAAGAATTCCTTTTTACCCATGTAAGGAAAGTTTATGCGATTTCAAGTTTGTAGCCACAAAAGCCTTCTTTCGACTTTATATAATTTTACGAGTCATGGATTTGTGCACAATAAACTAAAAGTTTTAAATATTGATTAATACATTTGTTCATGTTTCCATGTATTTCCACAAATTTTATACTTCAAAAATTGAACTTTTATCAATTAAATAAGTGCTGTAATTGATTATTGATGAGGATTAAGGTGGGTTTTCAGAAGAAGTCTATCTTTGATTTGAAAGAATAAATCTAAGAACTCTCTACAATTTAGTTTTGAGAAATTTTAATTAAGTAATTTCCGTTTTTGTGCATTTCTGGTTATTAGTGACTTTTTCAAAAAAAAATCTTTGACAACACAAATTTTTTATAGAAAAAGAAGACAACTACAAGCTTTTTTTAGTGATTGAAAAATTTGATTTATAGTCTTAAATTATTTTATTGAAAAACTTATCTGTTTTTATGAAGTAAAAAACAAAATGATTTATTCCTCTTTCTTATAAACCGAAATTAAAATCATTTAACGATGCTACACCACATAAAATGGGTACAATTAATTTATTTTTTACTTATGTATAGGTTTTTATAATCACTAGCGTGACTTTGTCAAATAAAGTACATATGTGTAAACATTATTGTTCCATTGTGTTTGTTACCTAAACATAAATCATTATTTATTTAGAATCTATCTAAAAATATACAATAATATTGCAATAATTTTTATTTTTGGGGTCGATGTCCCCGAAGAGAATTATTTTCTTGATCACAGTCCAAGTTATTCAAAATTATTTTCTGTTATTGAACCGATGTGAAACATCTTGAACGAGAGATAAAGAATGTAAAATATTATATTATTTACTAATGACGTAAGTATTAACATGAATAGGATTTCGATGTATGTAAATTGATGAACTTGATTCGTTAATACGATTAAGTATCATCCAGATGAAGTATCAAATGTATGTAATAGATAAAAATATTTACATTCACTTATATTTAAGACTTTTTTTTAGCAAACACAATCGCTGGTTTACCTTTTTCGTCTCAGGCTCATAATTTTTTCAACCTCTGTCTCTGGTGTTCCGACTAAAATTACTTTTTGTTTTTTTAAATATTAAAGTATGTGACTTGTATTTTATTCTATATTTTTGTTGCAAGAGTGGATAACTACTTATTTATTTTTTAACCCTAATTATCACTTGAATAAAAGACAATTTATTACAATATATTATCTATTAATTTATTCTTTAATGAAATTATAAACCTGTAGTTGGTCCTGATGCCATATAAGACAGCAAATACTTTAGTATGTATCTCTCGATTGATATTTTGTCAAGTATTGAAACTTCTAATTGTAGACTACTATAACTCATTCAGTAGAACCCCAGAACTCAGCGCTAATTTGTTCCAATACGAGCGTTGAGAAGTAAGGGCAGTCAAGTTCCAAATCAACACCAACTAGAGGGATGTGACCGAAGCAGGAACGGTATTTTGTTTATAAAAGTCACGTTGGTTTCCGAAGTTTTTGTTTGTGCTTAGAGGCAAAGGTTTATCGACATTTAATCTCAAACTCCAAATTTTTTTAGGTCTGAGGATATCAAGTTCTAGGATTTATACTGTAAATGAAAAAAGAGCGAAAAAAGGAGATAAAAATACAATAGTAATAGTCAAAGTTTGTCATTGTACAAAATTGTATGAAGAAGTTTTTTTCTGTCTTGTGAGTATTGTCCAAGTAAATATAAATCAAAAGTATGGTAGTCAGAACTTCATTTTAGTTGAGTCCAAAATGTACATACCATGTCGAGAAAAAAAATCCCCAAACAATTATTAAAAAGGGATCTATTTAAAAATATGTACTCGTACCAGGTTAAAATTCAGATGGTTGACAAAGAATCGCCACCTATCAAAAAAACAAACTATTTTACCAAATACAATTTCCCATTTTCTCTAAGAAATTACTCCAACAAAATAGCTGAGCTCAATATGAACGTTAATTCGTGTAAATGCCTAAATGTAAAAAATGTAGTTTCATCAATATTTTCTAAAATAACTCGAGGCCTTGTACAATTAACAATTTTAATGAACCCATCTATACGAGTACCTATGTAGATAGGAAGGCCTTTAATTTCCTTCTAGACGAGAAATATAAAATATATACTAATGCAAAAACATTTATTTATATTAAAATTCCCTTAACTCTATATATGTATTTACCTAATCGTATAGTACATATACCTGTAAATGCGTCATACCTTTACAAAAAGTCATTATTCACACGTACCACACTCAACCCAATCCTTTTGTATAAAAAAAGTCATTTTGTCAATATATGTACGTACAACATAAATAACATATCCTTCATAGGCAAGAAGGAATGTACAAACATAATATTTATAATCATAATGTGCGATAGGTGTCAATAATGACTTGTCAATGACAAACTAAATAAATCTATTATATTTTTTTGAGATATTTGTTCAAAATCCATGAACTTTTATAATTAATATATGAGTCAAAAATAGTCCTGCTGACGTAATTTGATTTTACAATGAGACTATGTAAAATATGATGGAGTTGATTCCATTTCTAACGAGAGCAAAGATTCATTTCTTTCCTCTTGAGAAATCTATCTCACCAAAAGTGTGAGTATTTTGGCAAAAAAGAAACTGTTGACTAACTCAGAGTACAATTTCAAAAGATGATTCTCGAATGAAGATGAGATGAATAATATTCAGAATATGTACATTTACTCTTTTCATTTTAAAACACCATAAAAAAGTTTTTTGTTCGTGAGTTTATGAATTTTTTTGTTACTCATCTTGCCTTGCTCGTAAGATCTCTCACTGCAAGGAAACTATAGAAATAAGAAAATGAGAGATTAAAATATAGCCTGAACCTTTAATATTACTCGTTACACAGTAAATTTTGTTAGAACAGACCTCGTTAAAATCGAAATGTACTGTAATTATCTACGTACATACATATATATATATATATATATATATATATATATGTATATTTATATCATTTCTCAAAAGTGTACTATGAATTTCTTACTTGTATTATACCAACCTAGAAGTATATCAAAGCAGTATTCAGACAAGCGAGTCCTTATTTGTTATGAAATGTGATCTTGAAACTCTGAAATGGTTCGAGATCCATATGTATGATCTCATAAGTCTTATGAGCTTAAAAAGGGTATTATCATTTATGATTTTGATTTATGTATATCTGCAGGAGGAATTTCTCCATTGAGTGACCGAATGGAAGCAATACTCCAAAATCTCGAAGAGAGGTTTAAGCGTATCTGGGTATGGCTCAGTATTATTCAAGATTTGTTCCTAAATTCGCCGAGAATACAGGCAATCTTCACCCCCTATTACGGAAGCTTTCAAGATTAAAAAATTAAGATTACCCACTTAATGTGGACTTTGCTAGCTTTTCGTGTCGAAAGCCCTCCTTAAGCACATAAAATCGAAACGTCTTTGAAGGGTATTGGTACATCACTCGAACAATGGATTGGAGATGCATGGACCCCATTGGCTTTTGGTTTAAATAACTCACCCTAGAACAGCAAAACTATTTGGTATTCGATATCCTCGTCATATCCGTATATTGCCCCACTTCTGTTGGTACTTGGAGGGTGCCCAACTGTTGGGAACAGAAATACTTTTGGGGTTAGTTACATACGAAAACTTCAGCGCAATGGTATCATCGAGGGACTTGAGGCTTAAAATACTTGAAACTGCGCACTCTCTTTCTCATCCTGGATTTATGTCAACACTCCGAGAAATTGTAAAGTCATTTTCAATGCCAAACTAAAGAGCTAACATCAAGTCTTGGACGGATGAGTGTTAAGCCTGTCAGGAAACAAGCCCCCAATACACCCAAATTCTTATGGTACAACAACGTTAAAAGGGGACCCTCGTTCGGCCATTCTGTCTAATCAAGGGGCTTCTTTTTCTTATGTATTGGGGTCATCCCCATGGCTACCTTTATCGTTAGCAGAATCTAAGAAAATACCAAACGACAAAAGTTTGTTAAATAAACTCAACAACATGAAGTACACACTTCCTAGGGTTCTTCCTAAGCCTCCTGATAGAAATAGAGCCTCAGAGACTCTCAAAAAGTCTCAGTACGTATTGGTTAAAAATAAATCATTCAAACAATCCCTAGCTCCTACTTATTTGGGTCTATTTAGAGTTTTATTCAAGTCGGATAGAACTTTGAGTCTAGACCTGGGAAAACGAACAGACTTTGTGTCAGTCTACAGTCCAAAACTGGATTTCAGAGTCTAGGATATTCTTCCCTTATACTAAGACGATTGTGATTGTAGAATCTACATCTCAGTGATTATTTTATTGATTTACGTTTTTATTCGTTTTCTTTATTGATTAACTTTATTTATTTTGTGGATATTGAATTGTACACGACGCAGAATCTTGGGGGAGCATTGTAGGATCTAGAATCCGGATGAGATAAGGTCAATAGGTCAACCAGGTCGATATTTTATTTACTTTAACGAACTTTGAAATACATCCAGTTTATATTAGTAAGACAACGTAACAAGTTGCATTATATTGAACTGATCTAACTCGACCTGAAGACCGGGCTTGAGAACAGGATGGAGATAAAAACTTCGGTTTGGATCGATATTTTATTCTACAGCAGTTAATTGTGTTTTTAAATGATGATACACAAGGTTTTACCTAAAAAATTTGTTATCAATTTAAGATGAGGATGTTTGTCATTAGGTTTTTGGTTGCATTCACGACATTATACAAAGCTTTGAAGTGACTCATTTCAAAAAAATACAAATTACCTATGTTTAAATAATAATGAATATATCTTTTGAGGATATTTCCTTATTATGCTGTAATATTTACATCAGACCTTTCTGTATGTTTTAGAATATACATATAATATATGTTAATTATATAAATTAAATTAAACTTGTTTATTCAACTATGCATACATGTTCAAGCATAGCTGGTAATATATCTACTTCCTCTCAGTGGTTCTATGTGAAAAAAAGCTACGTGCATAGTAAATTATATGTACATTTTTATTAATGAAGAAACTTTTACTTTTTCCCATTGTTGGTACACATACTTTTACATATGTGGTATACCTACTACATACGTATGTAATATGAAAAAAGCATCTCCAATCATTTTATTATATTACAATAAAAATAAATCTACACATATCTAGTAAAGTAAAACTCTGGATTTTTATATGTTTTTTCAAAAAAAAGAGTTACTTTATTTGATTAAACAAGTTGAAGAATAATGATACCAAGCATGCGGACGTAAATAGTAATAATTAATCTACGTGTTTGCAAATATATAAGTGAAGATATAATTATTACCCATATTTTACATGATTCAATTTAAAAAACAAATAAAAAACATTATAAACAACTCTTTTTTCAAAATAGATGAGATTAATTAGAAAGCCAAACATGGCCAGTGGAGCAATTTTTGAAAGTTCCTTCATTATTACACAATTACTTAATATTTTTGAACACGAGGGTCAATGTAATTTAAGGCAGCTATGTATGTGACAAATAATCAGTGTTAACATCCGTTTCAAAATATCTATATGTATTGGTTGAGCCCTAGTATGTATGTACGTATGTATATATTAAATTCAGAGTAAAACTCTAAGTATCTGAGGACAGAAAAGTAATTAATACAAATAAGTTCGTACGCTACTCAAGAAAATAATCATTAATTAATATATTACATCAATAATATTGAATATATATATGTATACATATATCTATTTATTGGATATCAATTAACCATTTTTTTTTTTTTTGTAAGTGTTGTTGTTGCTTTTACCATGCATGCACTTTTTGATATATACGTCAATATATATATATATATATATATTGTGTCACAAATCATGATTTATTTTTAGCATCTAAGGCAATAGTAATAATATTAATTATTACTATTTGTTTAAAACAAGGTATCTAAATTAAATATTGATGAAAGTGTGACATTCATATTTTGAAATTTTTTCCGTAATGGAAACAACAAATGAACGTTTAATGTGAAAAAATATTTCTATATAAACAATGTTGCTTTTTGAAACAGTTGCCAAAAAAGAAAATATTTTAATTAAATTTGGATTTCATTTCAAAAGATGAGAATGAAATGTCATTTGTTCATTTTAGCATATGTACATACATGGTACGAAGAAGACAGACAATTATATTTAAAGACATTTTGCTAAGCTTTTTGATTATTACTATTTAAATTAAAAACAAAATCTTTGCTCATAAATATCCTTTTAATGGTTTTAAGAGACAATAAAACCTAGAAATAAAATTCACGTTCAGTGAAGCATTTTTTATTACTTTACATATTATTATATTTAGGTATGTATCCTTTAGTTGCAATAAGTTCACGAGAATGTATGTAAATTCTACAACCATATGTAACCATGCATTTCTTTTATTCACTTTCTTTTGTTATGGAATATTTGTGTGATCAATTAAATGTTGAAAAAAAGTAGCTCCCGGCAAGGATGATTTTATTGAGGGAGGAAAATAACAAGAAATATTATGGATACATCTATTAATGTAAATTTAAGAAGGATAAGCTATTAGAATATTCATTTTTAAGGATATTTTCTCTCACCGAAAAATTCCCTGGCATTACTTAGTTAAAGGTATTACTAAATATGTGTATGATCAAGTATAAAAATTCAATAAAAATTGAAATTAGACGTATTTTTAGAGATAAATTATAGTTTTATGACAATTACAGGAAAAAACGTTATTACTGCTCTTCGTTTTTGAATTTTTGTTAATTCTTTATTAAGTACATGGATATAAAAGCCGTTATGTTGCTGGAAACAGTCCCAGAAAAAGAAATATATATATATGAAGAGATGAGAAGTTATTGTGGGTAGGATATCTTCTTTTTTTTCATCAACTGAATTAATTGATTGACCAAAACGAAAAAACACCAATATGAATGTACCTACATAACTAAAATTATTAAGGTATTATCTAATTAATACAAAAATTGACACTTATTTGTGTTCTGAACGTTGATTGGACTCTCTTTTTTTTTAAGCAATGAACAATTGTCCACTATTTTATAATACGAAGAATATTTCCATCGTTCCGAAGAAATTTTTTCTTTTTTATTTTTTTTTCGAAGAAAAGTTGCGATATACAATAAAAATAACGTCATGCTGACATTGTTGGCCTTGGAGTGCGATGCAGTGCATGTTCATCAAGCTGATTACGTATTAACCCTCATAAGACGTCTCTTCCTTATTTTATATAATAATAAAGTGACTTATTTATTTATACAAAAGTTCAAATCGATACTCAAAGAATTAAGATAACTACTCCAAAATTGTGTCAGTTATCAAGCTCTATTATGTATTTGTTTCATCTAAAGCTATTATCTTTCCTTTTTAATTCTTATAGAGGATAAATATGTTAAAAATAAAAGTGTTGACATTATAAATTAATTAAAATGCCCAAAGTATTCCCTTTGCAATGAAAAGATGCCACAAAACACCTGTGTTGTATGTTTTGTGATTAAGCAGTAAAATGATAACAACTTCTTCATTTCTTCCTTTATTTTTTAAAAAAAACTATGTACAGCATATCAGCTGTTTATTAGTTTATTAGTGCAAGGACTATTAGAGGAGATGAGTGAAAAAAAAGGAAGTCAGTCAACTGTCGAATGCAGGATGTAGGTCAATTTGTTTGATATTTAATATTTCACTATTCTATCTCGTTGAATGTAATTATTGGATCAAGTTTGTTTTAAACATTCAATAATAATTAATTAATAACCCATCTTGAAGCATTTTATGGAGACTAACAGATGTTTTGACTTATTATCATTTTATTTATTAAACTTATATTTATAATTAATTCTTTAATATCATTTTTTAACTTTTAAGACAAATTAATTTAAACAGTAAATACATACTTTTTTTTTCTTTTTTTTAATAAAGTTAAAATCTTTCAACAATTTATCTTATAAAAATCAAGGGCGAAAATAGGCATGATTTATCAAGTAACTAAATAAAACATCATTCTCACTTTTAATATCAAAATCAAAATCAGAAATGTAACAAGTGGGTTAAAAAGGGCTTAAAATAGTGATGAAGTTAGTCCAGGATCGATGCTATGTGCACCTTCCTGGATAAAAGAAGTCCAAAGGAGTTAAGATCTACATTCTATATGTTTGATATTTGTCGATATAGCATACAGCTTTTTGGGTAGCACTGTTACTCAAAGCCATAGGTAACTTGTGGTTACAACCAAACCACACTTTAAATGTAAAATTGAATTACAAGATCCTGTCATCTTGACCATCTTCCAGATATATATTTCATGAGGAAGTATTTTTAAGTAATATAAATGAATCTCGAACTATTTTATGAACGATAATCTTTTGTTTTTCTCACTATCACAGGACTTTGGTAATGGAAAAATAGAGCTGAAATAAATAATCTTGTATTAATGCAAACCGTTTTTTATTTCTTTAAAAGATTGGACTCTTGAAATTTCCTCGGTCATTAAACTTATTTTCAGAAGAAACATATCATGTTAGGAAATACTTTAATTATCACTTGATATTTTCAATTGTTGTGTTCTTAGTATTATGTATATCTGTAGTTTGTAGATTATCTTTACTATTAACTTGATCAGTAATCTCACTGATCTACTTTGGTATCTTTTACACAGTACCTTTTATCCACCTTTATATGTTTGCCCCCACTCATAGTCAGTTCATGACCCCACCCCCCCTCCTCCATGTAGAGGGATTATTTATCCGCACTCATTTATACGCACTTTATCATTTACTCTATTTTGAAATCTGGTCAACAAGGTGTTAAGTCAACCCTCACCCTTTGACTTTTCTGATCCTCGTAGGGGACATAGTAATTCTCAAATTACGTTTCCCTTTTTTATGAGCTGTACCCTGAGTGATAGATTGCTCTGCTTTTATATTGTGTTGGGTCTGATGCCCAACAATGGTGTAAAGCACTCTCAGTTATTACAGATTCAGATGAAGATGTCTAAACTGCACTGCTTTGAGTGATGGCTGATGAATTTTCTTCTAGAGAGTCGGTATTGTTTGATATATAATACTTATTTTAATCCAAACAAACTAACTATGAGCCAATTGATGATTATGTAGCAAGACTTAGAGATCAAGCTAAATTTGCTAAGTTTATTCCTATTGGTTGTAAAGCTTCTTTTGAAGAAGATATCAGTGTTAGCACAATTTTAAAGAATACGTCTTCTCAACAGGCTATACTTGATAAGAAATAACCAATCCCTACTAAAAAGAGTAACATGGATATATAAATGATTTCAGTTAGTACTTATGAGGACCTACATTCCTCATGTTCTAAGATTGGTACCCCAAATTTTGGACAAGATTTTAATGAATATGAGCCTCGAAATATAAAATATACAGTTCTAACACAAGTGATCAATGATTATAGCTTATACTATTAAAAACTGGTAGAAAACCGAAAAAATCATAAAAAAAGATCAGCTATTCGCCAGAGGATAAACTTTTTGGCTAAATCTAACTGAAAATTGGCTAATATGTTAATACTACTAATAAGTAATATTTCTAATATCTAAAACTGTAAATCCTAGGCATTAATTTGAGTACAATATTTTTAGTAGTTGGCAATCTGTAGAGGATTTTTTATTGTACAAATATGTCATATTTAGTCCTTAATTATTGAGGGAAGAACATGTTACACTAACCACGTGTAATGGAGTAATACACGCCATCTACAAATAGTAATTAATCTATAAAATACCTTATCGAATGAACTTAGAAGCATTAACATAAAATAATCTTCTTATAGGTATGAATTTGGGTTTGTTTCCTCTCAAAGACCGTCAATGTCTTTCGCCGTAAAAGGGTAAAAGTATAGCTGATGTATTAAAACATCATGACAGCTGACACTGCTCTTCTCCCAAAAATTCATCAAATTGTCAGAATTACCAAGTTAATTTTTGATTTCTTTTTTTTTTTACTTACGAGCAGAGCTTAGGATTTACATCTCTATCTATTCCATATCAAAGCAGCAACAGGTAATATATTAAAAATGTACTTAATTGGAGGCAAAAGTTACTAATTATTATTGTAAGATTACTTTTTGTTTGTTTCTATATACATATAATAAAAGAAATTTCCCCATATAAAAAAGTAATCAAACATTCCCTGGTTCTAAATAGTATCATCCACTCTCATTTTTTAACTTCTTAATGCTTGTTTGTAATGTACCTTAGTTATGTCTAAGTTACTTTAATGATGAGCCTCTCAACACATGCTCTAAAGAAGGAAGTATTCTTAAAAAGTACTTTTAACTCAATTAAGGTCCCAAATTTGTTTTTATCCCAGATACAGAATAAATTTAATTTATTAAAGTTTAGTGGCACTACCTCTCTTTAAGCTTAGCTTTTAAAGTTGGGGAAAATTACTTCATGTAAACGAGGAGGCAGTAGCTTTGTACGTACACACATACATACATATATACAAATACATATGGAGGTATATTTTTTAATACGTACACATTATGATTAACGAATTTTCAGTGTAAATGTATTTTTGTAACCTATTCACTCACTCTATGTTTTTGATATTATGTAAATTACTTTTGGTGAAAAGAAAAGAAAAGGCTCTTTATCATTCATTAATTCATTTATATTTCCAGTAATCCAAGCATTAATGAGAGAGGTAAGGGACATATTAGATTGAATCTTGCTCCCTCAAAATTTAGAAGATAAACTATGAATGATACCTTCAACAATGAATTTTTAAGTTTACAGGAAAATGACCATGGGTTGATTTTTGAATATTAGCGATGTTAAGGGTAAGGTTGTATTTTTCCAACTTTTAACTTTTACTTAGATAACTTGTATCATTAAAAACAATTCTATATTAAAGTGAGACTGGCATATTCCGAAAACGTTACATAGGCCAAGTAATGTATACACAGCTAAGAGTCATTGTATTTATATATGTATAGATACAAGATATGTATTTTAAAAATGAGTTAAATAAGAGTTTTTTTCATTAATTCCGAATAAATGTTGAATACGAATATAAAATAGAACAGTATATAATTTCACTACATATTTCAATCTTTGAACATATGTAAATTTTTTTTAGTGACACATGTATAAAAAAAATTTTAAAAAGCCTACATAGTATATGAAAAAGGGTGTAAGAGTACTTTAGTTGCAACAAGTACAAATTTATTCTGTTGTTCGTGTCTAAATACTAGATAATAATTCGGAACAAAACGTGTTCGATTTATTATTTTAATCAAACTTCAAATATGTAGTATATTTCTAGGTTTTTTAAAAAGAAAATACAATATGTAGATGGGTATGATTTAGAAAGTATTTCTTACTCTCATTTGTTACGTCAAAACTTATCTATTTAGTAGATATTTTTTCTACCAGAATTAAGACAAAACAAAACAAATACAGAAAGTAAAAGAAAAGGAAAGACTATCAGTACGTCAACTTAGTTCAAGGAGTCAAATGGACGTAAGAATTAATTTTAGTTGCGTAAACAAGTCTAAATATGCTGGGTGAAGCTTCCAGTCGTGACGCCTCCCCTCACGTCATATTATAAGTCATTTTTTAAAAAAAGGTATTAAAAGAATTCCTGTTTTAAATGATTGAATTAGACAATACCACCTTTTTATGAGATATGAAAGGAACTTGATGACAGTTATCATTTGAACAGTTAAAATGTAGACTACATTATTATAATTACATCTATTAACAAACATATGTATATATAAAAATTTTCTTCCATAAAAACTATGCATGTTCTTTTATCTTTATCTTATAATGTACCTAGATGGTAGTAATATTTGTTTTCTGTATGTTGTACAATTTATCAGCTACTTGTTCTTTAGAACCATTTTGGAATTAATCGATTGATAAAAAAGATAAAAGGTCAAGGGTTTTTAATGTTGGTAATATTAACTGATAGATTTTTTGCTGGTTTGACAAATTAAAATAATTTTTATCATTAATACAAATATATATATTTTGTATTAAAATATCATTTTCCATTATAGGTTTTCAATATTTTTTTAGAAAGCTTGAACTGCTTTCCATTATGATAAGAAGATAGAAATTGATCATTTTAAATTTATTTAAATTTTTTTTAAATAAATGTATCACAATCTACCTACTTTAACTTTTTTTTTCAAAGTCTGAACTAAATTTTATATTTATATTTTCATAGTATAAAAAAGGATCGATTTATATCGTCATTTAAAGTTGTTATACAATACATCGCCTTGAATCTTTGTATGGTTTGTAATAAGCTAAATTATAAAGCTCTAAATACACAGTTAACTTTTTCAAAGACATCATCATCCTTTTTCTTTTGAGAGCAAAGTATTGTATGTATTCTATCTAATCTATTATAAAAGTTGCAATAATACCACATAACCTTTCCTTCAATTTTGGATGACATTTTTTTATGTTACATAATACCTCTCGAAAAAGTAACCTTATGGAAAAAAAATGGATTAAGTAAAATATTTCTATTTTTATCTTAGAAAATGTTCTATTTGTTGACATTTTTGAAGCCATTTTCTTGAGTTATACAAAGTAGAGTTGGTAGGGTAATAATAAATATCCTTTTTAAATCTTTAATTATTGTTTTAAAAAAATTATGCATTTTTCAATATACTTTGTTCCTTCAAAGTGCAAATTACGATTGAATTAGATGCCTCGAGTAAATTTTCAAATTAAAAAATTTAAAACTTTACGAAAAAAATTATGACTACACTCGAAATTAGCAAAAAAATTATATAATATTTTGTTAAAAAACCCTCATGCAACACAACGTTCGAAAAAAAATGGTTGCTCAATATAATTCATTCGTGCTATTTTGACTTATTAATAAACAAAGTATAATGGGAATAAATCAATTTTCTTGATTGTCGTACATGAAAATTAATTGAGCTTTTTTTGTGATGCCGAAAGAGTGTTTAGCCTTTTAAGGGACTCCCCTAAAAGATTTGATATGTTCGCATATTTAACATATTTTTGGGTATGAAATGAAATCATGAACTAATACAAATGTAATTACATAAAGGTTATTTTTTATTTATCAAATATTTTTGTTAAATATATTTTTTCTCGTTTATTTATATTCGTTTTGTTGAAGAATGAATAAGCATTATTGAACTAAAAACTTGAGAATAATTATCGATTCAGCTGTCACTGGTTGTTATGACACGTAACAACAAGATTTTTTTAAAAATCAAATGAATATCGAGAATGAAATTCGTAAAAAAAATGGTTTAGTTAAAATTGTTTATTTACAGCCAATTTTTAGTTAGATTCCGATTTGTAAAATCATTACTGTAGGCATAGATATTAGCTATTTCATAATAAATTTTCATAGAAAAAAAATGAGTTTTGAAGGTTTTATACAAGATTTTGTACCCCTTCCCGAGGTAAAATTAGTAAAAGAAGTAAGGCTTTTAAAAGATATGAAATAATAATTTTAAAATAAATATTGATGATAGATTAAGATATAGATTTTCTTTTTTACAAATATTAAAAAATTTAAAAGATGTTTTAAGGCTAAAAATCCAATCATAAGTGTCAAACAATGACTATCGACTAATTTTATTGTACAATTGACATAAAATTAGATAAATATAATATATTCTATATATATTTTCAAATTATATGAAATAACAGTCATATTGTCTAAATTTACATATATGTAGATATGTTATATTTCAACTTTTCAATTAATTTTGACACAATTCCAGGCATAATTTAGGTATGTCAACTTAATTAATATGTGAAGTTTTGATATTGGACATGAAAATAGTAATCAATTACAAGAGATAAAACTGAGGACCCTAGAATTTTCTAATGTGTCATAGAATGTTTACCAATAAATAATTTTAAGAAAAGTGAAAAATTACTCCATGGACATATATGGAACATATGATTGAATTTTAATACATACTTGAATTATCCACATCCCAAGATTGTAAATTTTTAATTTAAAACCTTCCTTCTAATATTGACTGGTAATATACATTTAACAAGTTGCAATTTGTAGATAACATATATATGTAAATATACATAAATGTAAATGCAATAATAATTAAAGTAAAATAGTGCTTAGTTTTGTGATCTTTGAATTTCTTCTTATAACTTTTTTCTTTAATAGCTTGTTCTGAGAATTCATCATCTCCAAAGATTCTTAGAGCATATAGCAGCAATTTTTCAGACAGTTCATACCTTTTAAATAAGAATAGTTATGTTTAGTTTCTATTGAATTGGAAGGATGCGCATTATACGTGAGCCTTTTCATAAAACATGCGGAGAATTCGTTTTCACTGTTTGTTTCATGACTTTGAGGACTGACTCTTCTAGTGAAAGTAATATCAAGTAGACAGTAAAAGATGTCCAACCAAAAGCTATTTTTGTGTAGTTTTTTGAATGTACAACTACAGTAAAAGTTGATTATAAATACCACAAAATTTGAATTTATAAGTCCGTCGTCCATTTTCAGAAGGAAAAAGTAGTTTACTTGATGTGAAATAAAATGAATAATGAGCAATGCCGTATGACATTGTTAATTATGTTATCGTTAGTCTATAGCTATCCTATCAAAATGATGTATCAGTAGAGATGGGCATTCTGTTGAAGTGAGTGAGCGTGCCTGGATCTACTATCGGGTACTTCTACATTTTATCAGCTAATTGTTATGGGACAATATTAAAAGACACTCAATAACTAATAAAAATTGAGAGGACTGAAGGGAGCTTGAATTGTCAGAAATGCAGGAGACGGGGTACATTTTTTTCGCCATTATTTCAATGTCACTGATTATGTCTGTTAAGTAAAAAAAATTTAATACTCTATTGACGGATTTAACGGCCGCTAGACCAAACGGTTAAATAAACCAGTTAAAGAACAAAATCGTTTAACTTTAACCATTTGGCTCTCTTACTGAATTGATTAAATATTTGGCCAAAACAATCTGCAAAAAAGGAGAAAAATTAACTCCAAGTTAATATAGATTGCTGGCCCTTGAATGCGATGGCCAATGGATAGTTATACTCGTGTGTCTTCTATTCCCTATTGTTTTAGTATTCATTGTATACTAAAAAATAGCATTATTTTTAGAAGAAGAACTTCGTGAACAAGATTCGCAAAAAATGAGGATCCCCACTCAGCCCCGTCTCTATCAGTTAATTTGTTGCTTCTATAAATTATATAATATCTGCATATCTATTTCTTGACCTTTTAAATTTTGGAAGTTTTTCGTTATAAATACCAGAGTGGTATTCGAATTCACCTTTTCCGGGTCCATTCGGTACTATGACAATCATATTTTCCTTCAAATAATAAATGTGCCTTAATGACATATTTCTATATAAAAAAAGGAGTATACTGAAATAACTTCTCTTCATAACGTATATCAATCTAGACTAAAAGTGGGAGAGTTTATACAATACTGAATCCAAATGACAAACATTCCGAAACAAGTCTGAGTCCTAGTGACTGGAAGTCCAAGTCCAATGGTTCTGAGAAGAGTTTGAGTCCACAAAAATGACTCGAGTACTACAACTCTGGTAAATACATATACATATATATGTTCCGAACAAACAATCCGTCATATCATTTTTTGCCTTCCATGAAGAAATATCATGCAAGTAAGATGACAAGAAATTGGCATGCACACTGAAACTAGGGTTGTGAGAGCTGTAACCCCCCCCCCCTCATCAACGTTTTTAAGAAGTAAAATTTTATATTTATAAACGCTACTTTGATCAGAAATTTTTCCAAGGTTCAGTTGCACCATCTCGGCTTAATTTTAATCCAATCAAAATTAATTACATCATTATGTCCAAGCTTAAATTTAAGTTAAGTTGCTGCAAACGGGTTTTGTGTATTTTTTTTTATGAAAGTACTAATTTTTAGCTTTGTTTCCTCTTTTAAAAAAGTTTCACCGTGCCTGCATCTTCCCTAAATCAGTTGTCGATTCAAACCGTGTAAAGATTACTTATTTAGTAATATTTTGTCTTTTGCAAATACCGTATCTGTTACTTTAGTTCTCAGTGAATATGTATTTTCAACAACACAGGACGTAATATATTCTAGGTACATACTTCTAAATCAAGAATAACGCCTTTCCTCCTTACTAAGTCATACATCACTAATAAATAAATCATCAATTAGTGATTAATTATTATACTAATAATAATTAATTAATGGGTTCTTTGCACTTGAGAGTTGGGAATATCGTATTAGTTGTCAATTATCATGTTTAATCTATCCCTTCATTTTTTTCCAGTCAATACGGATTCTTTGATTCATGGAATTTGTATTTATATAACTATTTCTTTTCTTCTTTTTTTTTTTTTTTACAGTATCTAACATTTCATACATAAATTTAAAAAGACTAACGTATACTCCAGACCAGTGCTGCCCAACCTTTTCCGAATATGGGCCGGATTTATGAAAAAACGACGCCAGTGGGCCGGACTCACATTCTTTAATGGAACTACTTGAAATGAAATAAGTTAGAGACTCACGCGCGGGCCGGATTCTAAGGCTTCGTGCGCCGGATCTGGCCCGGGGGCCGGACGTTGGGCAGCACTGCTCTAGACTTTTCAAATTTTATTTCTTTTAGAAATAAAAAATTCGACCAAAGCCAATTTCGAAAACCTACTAGTATGGACCATATTATTCCGTTTATTCACATTATTATAATATACTATGAGCAAAAAATACCGTGATTTTTTTTTCGACGCAAAAATTCCGGTTTGTTACGTTTACGCATGGCCAAACACTGCTCAGAATCATCAATACGTTCTTGTTTTTGGACAAAAGTGAGCAAACGCGGCACCCACTATGAACAGAGCTTTCTCATAGTCCAATGCTCGTGAAATATCTTTACGATGTTAGTTAACGCACACAACTTCACTTTTTGATCATTCAAAACGATTTTGTGGATTTTTTTGATGTTTCTGATGCTACCGCCTCATTAGAATGTCCACTGCATTTTGCATCATCGGTGTCTCTAAAATACGTTTGAAGTCAGTTAACCAACATTTTTATACGTTGTTTCTTATAGAGCAGAGCCCCCATATCACTTTTAAGCCATTTCTTCGCTTGAATGGTATTTTTTCCTATCAAGGGGCAGTTTAAAATTAAAGCACGAATTTGTTTTTGATCCATTGTTTTGAAAATAACAAAAGTAGCGTTTCTCTTAGCACTTTAACTCACAAACTAATGAATAAAATATCATGAAATTTTAACAAAGCTTAGTACTAACTAAAAAAAAGGTTAATGCAATAAAACTAGTGCCATCTATACCTTAGGCGCAGGGCTTTTCAGCCCATGTAATAATCTGATGTCATTTAAAAAAACTATTATATTTGTAAATCACAATATTATAAATAGGTAACTACAGAGTATTTAATGAATTTTTTTGATATTCGCTCTGTTCCCTCAAAAAAATCAAAAAAATCTTGTTTTTTATTGAATTATATGTGCATAGAAAAGTGTCAACTGTTAACAACATTTAGATCAGTAATATAATTAATAAATGTATGTACTTCCGTTGAAAAATTGTTCATTATTAACGAAAGATTTGTTTGGTTTGTACAACCATAATTTTTTTTTAAACCAGTATTTTCTGATAATTATCAGATATAAAAAAGTAACCAAATCCAGGATCTGAGGAATCAATCCCTGGTGATGTGCTCGAAACCGACTTACCCGAGACCAAGACACTACCAAGACTTGGGAAATCGAGACCAATATTATTTTATGTTCCATTGATCGTACAGTGTTTATTGACGAAACTTATTAAAATACTATTGGCCTCTCATACCTTCTCGTCACTTGAGGACCAGAGGTTATCAGTTCTATCCTATCAGATGATAGTTCTTCCTCCCACTGGGATGAGGATGTGTCAGTGGAATACAAATCTAAGTACTGTGTCCATATGTATTACTAAAGTCTGGCCGTGGCACTGCTTTACAAAGACTCGAGAACACATTTGGTGAGACAATAGACCTTCACTTAATCAGGGTAATAGTACTTCTCTTTGTGCTCCCTCTCTTAATGAAGAGAAAAACTTGAGACTGTTTCTGCTGTTTCTGTAATCATGCCTTTGCAAAACTTATATGAAGCACTGTGTTGCCTCTTGCCTGAAGTTTGACAATTGAATTCCTGATGATTTTCGTATCCAAACTTTATAACAAAAGATTTGGAGGACATATTTGCTTCCTTTAGTAGTCTACTATCTATGTATACATAAGAATGTAAATCATATGCAATTCGGGCGTGTGATAAAAAAGTGGAGTTGGCTCTTCAAACAGGTCTTTTTGTTTTCCGAAGCTGTTATCATTTTTCCTTTATTACTACTGAGGGGAGAACATCTACCTGATAGTAAAGATGTCGCATGAAGGAATACATGCATTAAGGCTAATAAAGCAAATAAAATGTAAACAAAAAGGGCTCAAGTCCTCGTATAATTATTATTAGTTAAAAATATATAATTTCCTGACATTAATTTCAGTTAATTTTCTGCCTCTCATCTATGTTATTATTTATTGTTGTATATATAATGGAGAATAGCAGCTATTAGCTCAGTAAAACGTCATGACAGCTCAAGCTGCTTCACTCTCAACATTCATTAAATTGTCAGGGTTGCCAGGTTGATTTTCTCTTTCTTTTTTTATTACAAGCCCGAATTGCATATGATTTACATTGCTATGTATACTATTTACTTTTGTTGGTCATGAATGAAAATATAATTAAAAAAATTCAAAACTAGTCAAGACCGTATTAACTGGATACAGTAAATATCTAATATTATAGTGTTGTAGATACAAAATAAACTACATTATGCTAATAAGTACTTGTTCTAAACTTATTCCGTCTTCTTCAAATTAAGGAAACTGATCCAACATTATCCAATGCAGTTCCGTTACTATCCATGATGATGAAGTAGACGGGTTGCCGGGAGCTGAGGCACTCTTTACAAATTCCCTATGATGACTCACAAGGAGCATTATATGGCCATGGGATTCCACTCTACGGAGTTGTTTAGTAATTAAATAAGAGCTCAATGTTTTTGAATTTTGTTACTTTGAGCTTGTTTTGCAATCCTTCTGTGCGCTACTACTTCAGTCTACACGACGAGCTTTTTGGGATAAACAAAAATACTATGTTTTCTCCCTCCTCCTGTTTTTTTTTAGTTGACTCTTCTGATTTAAAGCCGCTGACTCTACGTGTTATGAGCTCAAAAAGGGTATTATTATTATTTATGATTTTGATATATAAAATATATATTAAATTGTGCGCCCTTTTTTTGTATTTTTGATATACAAGTATTAACGATTGATTTGTATATTGATAGAATTTATAAATGTATAGTATATCTTAGTAATAATTCTACCCAATATTAAAAAGTTGGCAACAAGGAAAATACAGAAGAGTAGCTACCAGATGTTTTTTTCAAATTTTTCCTTTCCCTTTTATGAGTTGAGGTTGCGAGTGGACAAAAAAGCTCGACGTGCTACCGCGAGTCTTTGATTTCTAGTAGATTTTTGATCAAGATTGAATGAAAATTTACAAATTTAGATGAATGATTTCTTCTTAGTTAAGGATTCTTATCGGGTGCTTGACATCTCATTTAAAAGCTGTGGATCTCAGCTCTTTATGTAATCCTTATTAATTCATTTCATCAAATATCCAACAAGTTAGTTAAGCACAAACGTTTTGGCCGTCTTTTGGGCCTACTCTCGCCGCCTATGCCCCCAAGAGTCCCTATAGATCAAAACAAAGACTTGAAAGGGAATTTGCATTAAAAAGTTGAATTAGAAGTTGGAAAATGGGCTAAAAAGTAGGGTCTGATTTCTCAAAAACCGTCGGACTTTCGAAAAAGAATAATTGCAGATTTGAAATCAGTGTGCAAAACTAAATAACTTTTATTATACTTATATCCCTTACGATTTTTGATATTTCAAATTTGTTGTCCTATGTACTTAGTCAAAGGCAAGATTTTGAGCATCAAGACGAAGGTCAAGATCAAAGTTGTAAGGGTTGAGACTGAGACCAAGAACAAAGGTGTGAGGATCGATACTAAGACGTTCAAGGTTAAGACATAGACCATCAAAAATTGGTCTTACGATCCACATCACTATCAACCCCTTTTAACCAAATTAGGCTGTGGAATAAATAACTTTCAACAACAATACATTACTTCTTTTTTTAAATTTTAGCCTAACATTCACATTATGAAGCAATTCATATGATTACATACATTGGCTAGATTCTGAATTGATACCTTTCCTCTGAACTTAGCATTCAAAGCAAGTCATCAACTACATCTGAATTATATCTTCTGTACTAACGAAAACCAAAAATATCTAATAAGGTATTTCGAAGAAATACTTATTTTCATGTTATATAAACCTTTTTATAAATACATATTTATGTTGAGTGCAGGGGCGTACTGGGGCGAAAATTTCCACCGGGCAAAGAGTAAATATCTTGTACGATAAAGGCGCATTATGCTAAATCGAAGGGGCGCTTAGTAAAGATTTCAGAGGGGCGCACCGGTCATTGACCGGTTGACCGCCGGGCCAGTACGCCCCTGGTTGAGTGTCTATGCAAGAATAATCAACCACATTACCTATATTATACTTACAATCCTCATTGTATCTCTTAACCTTCCCTTCAAAAGAAGGATCCTAAATTATATAGGTAATTACGTCATTCTCCACAATTGCTTGGAGTATTTTATCATGGATGTATTCACAACTTAGCAAAATATTATTCGAGTTCAGCAGGGCACAAATAAAAAGGATCATATAACAAAAGTGCATCGTAATTTTTGATACAATAGATAAACGACTCTGATTAATTATTTTTAATAATAATAAATATTGTACTCCAGTAAAGACGAGGATGCTTCTTAGACACGAAAATATTAATAATACACAAATATTAGCCTCAAAAACTTCAAGAATAATATCAATTGTAATTTCTAAATAAATTAAACTAAAAGTTAATCCATCACAAATCAATCTAAAGGAATGAATTTTAATGCTGCTCTTGTCAACATATTTGGCCATATGAGCAAAATATGATCAAATCCAACTTTTTTTATAAAAAACCAAGCAACTCTAAAATATTGTGCTGAAAGGTTGCTAAGATTTTTGACATCCATAAGGTATAATGTACAACATTTACATTTTACAAAATCCAACGATTAGATGTTCTTAAATAAAATTTAATAGGAAATAATATCTAATTGATTTTTAAGTTACAAATGAAATACTCCTTCATGCAGTTTTTTTTTTTAAAAAAACCCTTTAATTAATTAAATTATAGTTATAATGCTTATTTGACCTCAACGATAAGGTATCATGTAGATATCAGTTGATTGGCCTTCTCAGAGTTATTACAAATATATTTTGTTTGACTAAGAAGCTTAAAACTTATAATCTTATTATCAGTCAACCAAGAAATAGTTTTCGTAAAAAAAATCAATCTCAGAAATAATGAAGAAGATTTATCACTTAAGAGGCCGTCTGAGTTCCATCTATACATATATTTACCAGGCATATAAATAAATAATGATAAATATACCCAAATTCAATAGCGTGTAGGCGAGTCAGCTAAAACAATGGGTATTCATTATAAGAATGTTTATCTATTGTTATTATGGTTCAAATACTTTCGTTAGAACTATACAAATGTATATATGCACAGCATTTAGGTTATTTAATGGACAATCTAAAAAAAAATGAAACTCAGTTGCAAGTGTCACATTGAAAGAGAAGGAGTAGTAGGCCCTACCGAGCAGGCACATTGTGACTATTGTAGACTTACAATATTCATAAAGGGATTCAAAAAAATGTGAGTGAAAATAAGCGCGTTTCACAACATGTATGTTAAGTATCTGCGTTTCATAGGGGAAGAAGAGAATGAGGGCAACGCCGTGACGGGTCAGGATTGTACAGGTGCGTTAAACCAGGCAACTAGAACGATTTTTGCAGGGGACTGCGTGTACGAAAAAGAAAGAAATGGAAAGAAGAAGAAGGAGGAGGAGGAAAGAAGAAGAGTGTCTGTGTATATGTGTGAATGGCTGTTGGAGTGGAGTGGGATTCCCATGAATTAAGGGTAAGAAAGAAAAAGAAAAAGAGAGAGAGAGACACGTATAAACAGAGACACACACAAAAAGAAACGTAAAGAGAGAGAAAAGTAAAGGAAAGAAGAAAAAAGGACCAAAGTTGTAATTCAGTGATTTGAATTTGTTATTGTGACTTGGTAAAGCTGTGATGAATTTTTTCCGTCCATTTTTCATTGGATTCAATAAGTATTAGGTACTTTTCGGATGCTTGGTTTCAGGCCATGAATATCACAAAATCTAATTCCATGAAACTGGGCTATGCTGGAGGAGGAGGAGAGAGGTGAGTGGATCTGAAATGATCTGAGATGATCTGAGACTGGGAAGGGGACTTCAAGTCTTTCCCTCGACTTACAACTCATTCCATCTTTTTTCTTTTGCTTTCAGTGAAGGACAAACGTTTGTGGTGCATAAGGATACGAACGGATATGGGCTGACCCTTTTTGGATATCGACCTGTATTTGTTCAAACCGTGAAGGCCAAAGGGGCAGCTGATCGAGCGGGTATCAAAGAAAGGGACATTATACTTCAAGTCAATGGAATTAATGTGACTGAGTCCTCTCACGATGAAGTCGTTGATATTATTAAAGGTCTGAGCCTCTTTTCCTCTAAGGGTCCTTTATCATCAACTTTACTTTACTTTTGGGTTGTGTGTCTTATGTGTAAATGGAAGTGAGATCCATTTCCTCCCTGTCCCTTTCTTTTCTTTAGATCAACTGAATTTCTTCTCTAGAGTGTCACAAGTAAACACACAACATCTTGAGTAAAACGATGAAGAATGAAATAGAAAGCTCGCTTCCTTTTCATATGTAGTTAAATACATACATACATACGTTTCCTTACGTGACTTTTTTTTTAGTTACATCATATTTAACCCTCCCTCCCCCTTCCAATTGTTAAAAAGTATTTGTACGTCAAATTCGATTCTTAAGAAAATGATTTTGTCATGAAATTTGTAAATACTTGAATGGTTCACTGGAACACAATTTGTGGCAAGATGATGCTTTTTTGTTAATTCAAGGTCGAAAATTATAAATAAGAACTCATATATTTTAAACTAGGGTGACATAGAATCACTCAATTATGATACAATCAAGTTTTTGATTATTATTATCATAATAATAATAATATAAGTCTATAGAATGAGGGAGGATTAAATTCTGTCCTCCCCAGATTCATTTATGATCAATTAAAGAATAACTCAAGTTTCTCCGTATGATGTAATAATACATTTTTATTTATGAATGCTTATTTTTATTGGGTATCACGAATAAATAAATTGGAATATTAAGTTGATATTGCTATGTGCTTATTCCTTATTGGATAAAATTGTATTTTGAAATGCTACATTTTGTCATTATTTTCAATACAATGTGTTTAAGCCTATGAGCCACTCTGCCTTACCCATGTTTTTTTGTTTTTTTTTGGTCATTTCTATTTGAAACATTTATTACTATCTAAGCCATAAATGTTTAAATAGCTGTAATTGACTCGTGTTTAATAATTCATAGTTGTATTCATTGCCTCTATAAATTCCATTCAAATGCCTAAAAGTTCCCCTCATTTTTTTAAATATAGATTCTTCAAAAGCGAAAATGGGTGAGTGTGAAAAAACACTCATAGAATGACTGGATCAATGAAAAAAGTTATTTAACTGTTTCATTAATTCTTTTTTTTTTTTTTTTTTTTTTTTTGACAAGTGCACCCTTATGATTAACGAATTATTATTATTTCATAAAGTAGTGAGTATGAGTTAAGTCGCTACTTCACTCACTATTATAAATGACGAAGGAAAAAGAACACCTTTTTCTGCCAATAGCAACCGCGCCCAATTTTTTTCCATACTCAAACAATCTGTGCAAATACCTCCCCCCCCCCCCCCCCCACCAAGTCCATTCATTGAAGTTAAGGAGTAATAGTTTCTGCATTCTTTTATATATGTACATTACTTTTACCTACCTTTAAATTAATACTACTCATACTACAGCTTATTAGCTATCGTATGTTACTGTACTAAAGTAAAAATAGTAGAAATACCTATTATTCCTGAACATGAACGTTTGTTTATTTCTGAAAAAATTAATAAAAAGAATTCAGTGTATGAAGCATGTTATATAATACTACAAAAACTAATTTAATTTTTTAAGTTCGAATTTGTTTTTTTAAAGAAAAACTTACTTTTATATTAATACCTATGTACGTATATACTTAAAATTGATTAAGGAAACTCTTACTACGTTGTTGATAAAAAAGTATGTGTGTACCTCTATGCAGGAATAATCAGTTATAAATGCTCTTCTATGATTGTGTCCATCCTTACGCACTCCTTATTTTAGTCTAGCTTAAAAAAGAAAAAAGAGACATGAAGTCATTTTTTTAAAGAAGGGATTGGTATAATAAGAACAAGGCAATCTAATAATAATGAGGGGGTTCTTGTGATAATAATACCCCATAGTTTGAATGATGAAAAAATAAGTGTGATCATATGTGTTCCTCCCATTTATACATTTATCACTCTACGATTAATTGCATTCGTGGAATGTGTTTTATATTTATTGATTATTGCCGTCTATATGTATACATATACATACACAGTTTTTCTCATGTTTGATGCTTATACAATCTTATACTTGTACATACCTACTTAATATGCTATAGATGTAATGGCCAAATATTGAATGACGCATTTAATTCAAAAGAGTTGCTCACCAACATAAAAACTAATGTTCTGCCATTAGCTCACCAACCACCACCACCACTATGTACATACATACATACATAAATACAATTTAAGATGGATAAATACCAAGGAACATTAAATAAGTTGTTGGGTATAAATATTACAATAAATTTATATTAGCATTTTGCTCCTTTTTTCTCTTAATGTAGCACTCATTGATAGATATTTTGTATTTATATGTATGTCTTAAAGTACTGTTTTTGTAATATGTATTACTTCCCCCCCCCCCCAAATAATAATAATAATGTTAATGGATTTTCTCTGTGCCATAGCAAAGATAAGAGTAAGGTCCAATCATATATGCACTTCTTTATCACAAGTAGGACACTTGATCAGAAACGTAGAATTACATACTTTTTTTTTTTTTAAAAGTCGCCAGAAGTAGAAAGTAACTGCTACTCTACATTTCCTGTGAAGAGAAGTGGTCTTATATAATTAAACATGGTTTTTTTTTTCAACATTACTTTTTTTTCTGTGTGTATAAGTCTTAACTAAGGTCAAAAATAGCGCATTGCCAAAATATTATTATGTTTACTTCTATAAATAAATAAATCTAATCCAAAGTACACACACATATTTGTTGGTAAAGGTATACCTACTATCAAAATAATAATAATAATAATATCATTAATACTCTCTGATTTACGACTTTCAAAAAAAGAAACTCTGAAGAAATGAAATAGCACTTTCAGTTATATGGATTTTTATGTACCCCTATGTATTTATATTATTTTAACCCCTATGAAATGTTGCCAAAAAAAAAGAAAACAGTATGGACACCATTTTTTAGTCGTCTTATTTTGCAATTATATTAACTTAGTGTCAACTGTATTTATGTAGATATTAATAATTAATTAATTAATAGTAGAAAATGAAATTAATATATCCTTACTAGCTTCAAATTTGAAGCTAGTAAGCACTGAAATATTTTTATTTATTATTATGTGTAATTATTATTATTATCGCCAATAATTGTATGTAGTAATATTTTAAAACCCGTCAAACGGGTTACTACATACTAACATACACATATTCAAATAGGAAATGTTTTTTTGATTTTTTTCGTTGTATTTACCAAGCTACTTGATAACAAAGGTGTGCTAATAATAATAATAATAATAATATAGATACTCTTGGAGGAATTGATTTAAAAAAATGAATTCACATATTTACACAAACTTTAAGTGGCTACTACTGAGCAGCTCATTATGTATATGACTACATTCTTTTGTATAATCTAAATTATATCTATTAAACTCTTTTGACATTTGCAAATTTAGATACATTTTTAAGATATAAGGAAGAGCGTGACAATTCTTTAAGGGGGTAAAATAATATTTTCGGGAAATAATTATTTAATACAAACACTTTTCTTCCTTGCTGTTGTATATATCCTATAGACTCAATTTTCCTGAGTTTTTGTCTCAGAACATTGATAATTTTTTTCCTCCTTCCCCAAAAATGTGTCCTCCATACTATTATTGACTATTTTTGAAGTAGTCTCTTCAAACGAACACGGTTTTATTTTATTATTTTATTTTTTTTAGGCGATAAGTATGTAGCTCTCACGATATCTAGAATGAAACATGAATCTCACTCGCAACTTTCATCATGTCCAACCTCTTCAACAACCTTACCTCACTATGTACCATCTTCCATTTTGTCTCATTCAAATACGTCTATTGTCACAGCTCCACAACCACCTAACGTAAATAAATACTTTATAAATTATGTGTAGTGAGTTCTTCAAATTAAGTGTTTGCATAACTTAAAATAAGTAAAATAGGATTTTTAAAATAAATAAAACTTGTACTTGAAGAGAACTTTTATCAAACCGGATGTGATTCTTTATATGTAATATTTGTTTCTATGTATGTACAATACATTCTACATATTTTACAAACTTGTGATTAAATCCATTTTTTGTGTCATTTTCTCTCAAATACTATTTTGTCTACAAATATTGAATGATTATTTTAAGACTTTTGTTCAATACTTTAGAGCGAAGCTGTTCGAATATTGACTGACGAAAAGTATCACACGATACAATTAATGGCTGAACAAGAGAGACGAAACGTAGATGGTCTACGACAAAATCTTGTTACATTACAACCTGAGTCAGATGAGTCGCTTAAAAAACAAGAAGAGCTTGACTTGGCTCAGCGACGTCTAATCAAATTAGAAGATCAATTGGATCAAATGAGAGAAAAAGTAAGTATTTCTACTCAATATTTTTCCTCTTCCCCCGAGTATATCAATGTTTGTATTATGAGCTAGTTTTATATGCATAGTTATACATAGGTACATATATAGGGTTTTTCAATAGGGATGACGCATTTTTACTTAATTAGGGACGGCGAACTACCTCATATTTTTTTTTGTTTTTTTGTTTACATTTATACTCACAAATAGCTTACATATCATCATGGAGCAGTATTACTTTGAGCGGCGTTTGCAAATTATCCAAATTTATTACCAAAACTCACGTTCGGTCGTGGCAACTTTAAGAGGCTTGTGGCAAATTTATGATGCACGTAATCGTCCGACACGTCAAACAATTGAACGTCTTAGTGAAAAAATTTGAATCTACATATTCACCAATAGGTTGCCGAAGACCCACAACAAAAAACAGTAGCCGACTATCGGTAAAGTGACGTAGTATTATTAGAACGGCCCTGGTCTCAGAGTACACAAGGAGCCTTTTATAAGTCACAGAGGACTTTAATTCGGCTAATGTATTTAAATACAAAGAAAATGAAAATATCGCGGCAGCTAGAGCATCAATTCAAGAAGACCCAATCAGTTTCTTACACAATGTTCTCAAGAATTGGGCAAGATCTTGGTTTACATCCATACAAAATAAAACTGACTCAAGAACTAAAGCCGCTTGCCCATTTGAAGTGTCAAAAATTTTATCAATTGGACTCATTAAAAATTTGAAAATGATCCTTGTTTTTATCGAGAAGCTCATTTTTGGCACAATATGTTTGTTAATAAGTAAAATATGCGTTATTGATAAGGCAAAAACACACATGTGCTTCATGAGACACCGTTGCATCCCAAAAACTTACTGTTTGGTGTAGATTTCATGCCGATGGGTCATACTTTTTTGTTGATGGTAATAATTGCCACATTACTGTGAATGGAAATCGATATAGAGCCATGATAACGGATTATTTTTGACCCCAATTGGATGGTATGGACTTAAAGGACACGTGGTTTCAACAAGATGGTGTTACTTTTCACACAGCAAACAATACATTCTATTTATTGAAGAGCAAATTCGATGATCGTGTTATTTTCAGAAATGGACCAGTCAATTGGCCGCCTCGCTCATGCGATTTGACGCCTTTAGACCATTTTCTATGGAGCAACGTAATGTCATTGGTCTATACCAATAAGCAAGCAACACTATAGGAGCTCAAAGCAAATATTTAACGCAAAATTCCTGCAATTTCGGTCGATTTATGCGAAAAAGTGGTAGAAAACTGGGTTCAACAATTGGACTTCTTCAAAGGGGCCAGAGATGGTATGCAAAAGAAATTGAATTCCATACTTAATTGCAATTGAATGTACTTCAACACCAAAAAAAAAAAAAGTTTAACTCCCAAACCCTTTTAATTCTATTTAAAAAAGAAAATGCATCGCTCTTATTGAAAAACCCTTTACATATATGCCATACCGTAGTCGTACGAAAATATTTTCCATACATATAACTACATAGGTAGCTATGTTATAACTAGTATTAATTTTCTGTTTAATAAGGATATGTATGCATGTGCGTTGTTATAATACAAATAAATAAATCATGGCTCACTATCATCCTTATGATATTTACAGTATGTTTCAAAAGTCCCTTTACAATTATAGTTGAATGTTCATAAATATTACGCAAATACACATTTTTGGTGCTAAATCCGTTTTGAGGTATATGTGCCGAAATTTTGTCAGTTTGATCACCAAATGGCTGAACAACGTCTCCAAACTGGAGCTTGTACAATAGATGTTAATGAGTACTTAAGAATAATGTATATGAAGTAGAAAGAAAATATGAGGCTAATTAGCTCTTTTAAAAGTGCACCCTAAGGACATTCAAGAATTGAAGCTACAACTAAAGGTAACCCTAAATAGAATGCCTGATGAATTCTAACATACAAGTTTCAGTCTATCACTTTGGACATTGGAGAAAAATAAAAATACCTTCTTTATTACCAGAGCAGAAGTAATAAACTTCAAATTTCATCTTCTCAGTGAGATGTCATGAGGATAACACAGTCGTGTTAGCTCCAGATTTTTTTATGTAGAATGGATCAAATTGTACAGATAGATAGCTCATAATAGTGTTAGATATACACTTTTTTTAAGTAGGCCAATACTTTAAATGTTTTATATAGAAAGATAAATATTTTTAGGAAAAGTTATAATCAATTATACCAATATTTTACTTAATTCCTACTATCTCCTCTTTCTTTAAGAAAAGTAGTATCGTCTACCTAATTATTATGTATAGCTCGTAATACAATTTTCAATACCATGTTAGCACAACTTTGAGTGCATACATATTTCATTAATCCTCTTGTTAGTGAACCATTGTCAGACTTAAATTCAATATTAATCATTTATTAAAGTTGTCCAATAACTCATTTTTACACGTTTGATGTGTTATAATTTGATCAAGAAGACGCTTTGTAGGGCCTACTTTTGATGCATGTAATTTATAATGTTAGGTATTCATTTTATCAAAAAATAAAAATGGATAGTAATAATATTGCCTGCCTCCTCTTCCTTCTATAATGATCTTTTTTGCCTTCAAAAATATAAATGGTGATAGAAATCAATCAATCAATCAATCAATCAATCGGTGAAGTGAAATGTTACAAAGAATAGTATATATACTACACCTATATACCCCTTTCCAATTATTCATGTGTACTTCTTGATAGGTAAAACTTATTCGACGTCCCTTCTTTTTCACATCCTATGAAAAGACCTACATACATATAATCAAATGAATTTAATTGGCACGGCTTCAATAATTTTATATAATTATTCACTGGGGACCAAGATTTTTATATAGTTTTTTATTGGTTTACTTTTCTTTTCTTCTGTCCTATCTTTTTTGGTCGCCAATATGTTGAAAATTAATAATATGGAACATCTATTACGCTGAAAATGATGACGAACTGATAGAAAATAAAATTATAATTAACTCTATTCAAACTAAAATAAAGTGTTTTTTCTTCTTGGATCAATTGGGGTGTGATATTATTAAAAAATCTGAATAGAATTGTTTGCTTTTGCCATCATAAAAGATACAACATAGGTTTGATTATGATTTCGCATGATGTGTTTCTATTCATACATAAATTCTTACTCCTTGTTTTTTTTGCTGTTGTTTTTTTTTTTTACTTAATTCCAAAATTTATGAAATGGAACTCCAGGATACATTTCGTATTTTAAAATCAATATTAACTTTGTTCAGTGTAAACCATTTTAGATATTTAGTATACCTTGTTGATTTCTTTGACCTGACCACTTATGTCCATGCACATTTATAGGTTCAGAATCCTAATAGGACGGTTCCTAGGCCATCTTCCAGCTCTGATATACCGCCGCCACTTCCAGCTCGTAATAAAAATATGACCGCTCCCTCCCTGCCGTCCTCATCTTCTGTTCCTCCTCCCCCAACACTTCCTCCTCGACAAGTTCGAACACTTCCTCCTCTACCACCTCCCATCAAACCTAATGCCAGCTTCAATTTTAGCCGGATAGAGCCTCAGGTACACAGTCTTTCATATACTTTAAATGTTGTCGTATTTATTTATACGTCATAAGCAAATCATTCATAATTTAATACATCATATGTACACTGGATTTTGCAAAAGTCCTGTCACACTTCATTTTTTATGATGGGAATAGATAAATTCTAACGGATTTTCAGTTATACTTTCATATGTACTGACATAAAATTGAGAAGAAATACAAAAACTGGGTTTAATATTTCTAATAGGCTAGAGATAAATCAGAAGAAGTGTTGTAGGTCATATGAGAAATGTATAAGTCGAAAATATAAGTGTGAAAGCTTTTAAGTTGAACTAGGTCATAAACTAAATGACTGTGTTGTTAGCTTTGGGGAAATATATCTCTGAAATCCATAATCTGTGACCAAGAATCTTGTACCTGAGTTCATATCTGATGTAAGTTCAAATCCCTGTGGTGCGACACGATATTGACTATAAGAGTATTTTGGCCAAAAAAGTTCTACCTTCAATGAGAAACATATCTACATTCATGTGTTTCAAAGATATGGTGTTCCAGAATTTGAAAAAAAAGTTGATGGAACTTTTGCTAGACCCTAGAGCATATGCATATGTATATTCATATCCAGGAATCCTTTGCATAATAATAAACTAAACTTCTCATTAGTTTTCTATATGATGTACATACAACGGACTCGATAAGTTGTATTAGTTCTAAAAATCCTGTATTTCTTTGAAACTTTTTTTTTTCATTTATGAATATAACTTGATTAAAGCTATTCGACTTGGTCCTGACGTTGCTCGTAACCAAATATATATGGACTAACTGTATATATTAAGCTGATGAATTTTTTAACCCTATCCCTGTGTCATATTCTGATGAGTTTTAGTTAAAACTCAGATAAAATCTAATTTTCAAGGTGATTCGAGCTTCAAAACCCCAGCACAAAATGATTTCAATGTTTCTATTTTTTAGCGTTTTTGTCTAATTCTGGATTGTTCAAGATTCTTGTATAAGAATGAATACAAACTAAAGAGTACACTAGTGTGCCGTTTTTGAGGTAAATATATTTTGACAGCACTATTGTCTTTTCTGCTAAAAGGTAAACAGAAAAATTGGTCTGCAAAATTTTAGGTTCCTCATACCATTTTTGGTGTAGTATGGAACATTAAAGATGAAAAAAGTGGCATTTCTGATCAGAATTGAACATTTTCAGCCGTCTTGGTATCATTCCAATTTTAAAGATATTGGTCAAAAAATGTAATTTTATTATTTTATAGGTGTTAGTGTACCCTAAAAACCTTAATTTTTAAAATCTAAGGTATCTGAGATTGGTTTAACAGCAAACAGTGAAAATAAAACGGCTGAAAATATCATATTGAACATCATTTGAAGCTTCTCTTACACCTTAGATTTTTCCAGATTAGTTATGTTGAATTCATTTGAAAAATTAATCTCAACCCCTTGTCACAGGAATCGTAAAAATCTCGTATCAATTGAACACCACGCTCACTGCCTTTTGAAAATAAGATAATTTTGAGACATATAAGCCTGCTAAGTTATATTTCTTTTTCCTTTTTGATGCTTCAATATTATCTTCCTTCCTAGAACATTTGGGTTCTGGTATTGAATAAATTGATACTGGTTTCATAGAAATCAATGATTGCCGAGATAGTAACTTCCATTTCAAAGGTTGTGTCAATAGCAGGTCAACCTGTTGAGTTACCAATTTGGGAATTATAGAGTTTATCCATCTTCAATACACAACTAGTTTTATCTTTGCCATATCAAACATTTCATTCTTTCTACAACACAATTTAATTTTGCATACAATACTTGATCAGATAGATGCAGAAGGTTTAATGTTTTTATTCATAGGCATTTTAAAACCTGAGTGATTAGGCCAATTATTTTCCTACGTAATTAGGCAACAGATTCAATAGGTTTAAAAACTTCCAACTGCAGGAGTTGTCAGGGGCAAATGACTTCGGTTACTTAAAGAGGATTGATAGTGATTATTGGTAGTGCTAGATTTTTTTTTTTGTTATAATAAAAAAGGTTGACCTTTACCTTATTTTTTGGTCTGAAATATTCCAAGATTTTAATGGTCTTTATTTTTTTTGGTTTTTTATACCAAACACATCCTTTTATAAATAATAATAAAATAGAATAAATATGCAAAAATACATGTATATTTTAAGATGAGGAGGATTTTTGATGTAAAAAACTCATTTAAATTGTAATGGTTAAATAAAAGTTGAATTCTTAAATTCTACAATACATTAACTTAAAATATTTATTGGGTCTATGCCTATGAAATGAGACTTTCAGCTATTATTAACTGGAGTATTTTTAAACTATCCCAGATGTCTTATTTTTTTTTGTTTGCTATCGGCAACAATATTTAGTTCATTGTTTGTGAGATTTCATAAAACAACGCATTTTTATTCATTCTTAAAAATGTTGAATTTCAATATTATCCTCCCTAGACGAATGGTCTAGGTGCTGGTATTGAATAAATTGATGCTAGTTTCATAAAAATCAAATCAAAGTTTCATTTCAAACTACAATTTGTGGACTTTTCTGTTATCATTTGAAGAAAAACGCTTCTACAAGCATATCTTATGCTTGTAGAAGCTTACGGTGGACATACTATAAGCAGAGCACAATGTGGCCCGCCTGGCCACGACCCAAAATCATCAGCCAAACCAGATAACTTTGGCTGCAAGGCAATGCTGTGTGCTTTCTGGGATCAGCGTGATATGATTTGGTACGATTGTTAAAAACCGGTGAAACAGTTGACAGTGCATGCTACCAACGACAATTGACCGATTTGAACAGCGCTATACGTCATAAACGCCTAGAATATTCCGATCGGCGTCATCAGATTATCACTTGGTTGCATCGATGAGTCACACAGTAAAAGAACAGCACTTCAATTCTCACGCAGAACCCAAAAAATGGTTCGATGATTGGTTTGCAGTTAAAGACAGCCAAATTTTTTTTTGTGTGGCGGCATCCACAAATTGCCTGAGAAGAAGGGAAAATGTGTCGCTAGCTATGGCTATTGTTTTGAAGATTAAATTTGTCACCATTTTTTCTCAATAAATGTTAGAAATTGAAAAATAAAGTCTCATTTTGTTGGTATAGACCTGGTATATTTATTCATTGGTACAAAGGTAAATAAGTCATCACACTAGTATGTATTTACTGCAATTAATTTGTATTTAAAAAAAGAGGAATGAAAGCATTCATCTTGTTTTGTTTTACAACCTTCTAAATGCACAAAATGATACTTTTTATTAGTTTTTTTTTTTTTTAATTGTAAGTGCTTAAATGGTTCTAAATACAAGTAGCTATGTGTTGAACAATATATGAAGAACATTTACGATAATAATTTAAAAAATGCAATATATATATATATATATATAATAAGGCTTTCTAAACGTCATGAGCATTTTTTTCCTTCATATAAAAAAAATGTTCATTATTTAACTAAATCATGTTATTACCCCACGTTAATTTGGATGCACAAAATTGCTATTTACTTAACCTCATAATGTCGTTGGTAAGTGGCCCTCGAACTTCTGTAAATTATGCTTACCAAACTAAAAATTTAAATCATTTATTATATAAATTGATTCAGTTTTGATCGTGAACTAGACTAAAAATTGCAATACTGACAAAACATAACTTTTGTTTATTTTTTCTTTAACAACAACTTTCTTTCCCAAAAAATTTATTTTGATTTGGTTTTAAAGGTATAATATTCTGTCAATATCGTTGAGCCAGTTCTACCCTGTATCGTGGGTCAAAAGTGTAACAGGTCCAATAGAGATTAAGTTTTGCAAAATCCAGATGTTCATCATTTTTGTAGTGTAGATTCTACAAATTTTGAAGGTATTGACTATTTTCCTTACAACATTTATCAAATATGAAAAAGAGCTATGTTACTCTTCATCCTCATTACTTTTTCATTTTGAAAAAAATGAAATTTGGAAAGGAGTAGAAAGGCTATAAAATGAGTTTTGTCACAATTTATGTGTATTTTAGTGCATATTTGTTTTGTTTTTTTCCTCATGAAAGCCTGATTTTCTTATGTTTTTTTTATCATCATCATTGTCATCATTTTCTTCTGTATTTTGCTTTCTTATTCCCTTGACACATACCTTGCTACATACATACCAAAATTAGATTTAAAATATACATACATGTTATGTATAAAATATGAAACTTTATTTATTCACACAATTACTACAACCATAAACAACATAGACTATTACAAAGAAAACTCATTAAGACTCTTTTGTTTCATATGGTATGATATAGTATATATGTAATTACTATTCCTAGAGCATGTTCTTAGCTCTACTAGAACCACAAATAATAAATGTTTGAGTGGTGTTTTTTTTTTATTTCATTTTTTACTTCCTTCATACATATGTACATATGTTAAAATTACGCGTATATTTAATTAAGAACGAACATTATTTCTTGGTTGGTTAGAAAATCATTTATTTCACGCTATATTTATATTAGGTGCCATGATGAAAGTCCTTAGACTTTTTTGACATTGTGAAAAATGAAGTAACTCCACTAATATTAAATAAAGGATGAAAGTAAAATTCGTACAGCTTATAAAGAGTGGCTATTTTTCTATTCTTATTTGAATACTGTCTAAGTAAGCTTTCCTCTCAATTCTATGGAAAAGTCCAGTGGATTGAGATTAGGGTTGGATAAAGGTCATAAACAGGGGCGTGGATAAACTTTTCCACTCGATATAGCAAATGTCAATTTTAGTATAAATCGAGGAAGCAATTATTGATTTTCGTGGCGAGGAGGGATATTTTATTGATGTGGTTCTCATATTTTTTTCCGTTTCCCTCTATTTTTCCTCCTTGTCCTGCCTTCTACCTTCACAATTTTTGGTGGTCTGGTGTATTGGTTAAATACACTGACCATAAATGTCCCCTAGATTACAGATTTGTGTAGTCCCCTGCCTTAAGGCAGTCCTTTGCATTGAAAACATTGGCACGGAGGGAAGGGAAGAGAGAGCAGATCACTATGGAGTTAATTAACCAATTAATTTTTAGCGAGGGAATCGGCAACGATAATCACCTCTCGTTTTCTACGGTGTGATGACTTTTTTCCCTTCTCAATTAACTATTTTCAGTTTTAGAAAAGTATCGTTTAAAACAAAAGAAAATAGAAAAAAAAAAGGAAACAAAAAGTGATCCAGACTTGAAGATCATTTACTATTTTGAATACTTTTTGGTTTCCTTTCGTTTTGTACGGTTTAAAAGAATTATGGCGCTGTAAGTACATACATGGATAGGAGGAGGATAAAGCCTAGGAACTTGAGAGGAGAGGAGGACTGCCTCTTTAGGGCATTTCCACTTTATTTATATTTTCTTATATTTCTTTCCTCTATAAATAGAAGAAGGAAGAGGATGTAGTATAAAGTAGTGTGTATGTATGTATGTTTGTAGTAGTGTAGAAGTTGTATGTAGTATGAGAGGTAGTAGTTTTTCCTTTTTATTTATTTTTTTAAAATACAACAAATAAGTCGCTTGCTTTTAGGACCCATTCGAAAAAATAAAATAATCATAAAAAGAAAGAGAAAGCCGCCTTTAGGAGATATACATTTTTATTTGTATGTACAAATGTAATAAATCAAATGATAGAAAGATTACAGACATACTTACATATATAAATAAAAACAACGAGCCCTCGTCACGGGTTCAAGTCAGGGTGCTCATTCGGGGTAAAAAAGCTCTCTCTCTCTCTCTCTACTACTACTACTACTATTCCTCGTTACTACATACGTTAACGTAAATTTTAGTTGTAGACATCCCGGGACGATTCCCTTTTTATTTATTTATTCATTTTATATGTGGGAGATTAATTGAATGGCTCTTCTTTTATAGTACCTATGTAATCTTTTCCCGCATGCATTTAATTTCAAGGAGGGAAGAGGGAAGGGAGGGAACAACACTTAATGGATCATAAGTTGTTATAATCATCCAAAGGGAAGCGGACTTTTTTTATTTAAAGAAGAAGAAGAAAAGACATAAGTTTTTAGAGTTAGGGGGGGGGGATATCCCTTCAGAAAAAGTCACTTCTCAAGGGGTATGTGCTCTAAAAAATAAATAGCATTAGAGCAAAGAAAAAGAATAAATGTATATAAAATGATGAAGATTCGACGAAAGTTCAAGGATCAAAATAGGGATGATTCAATGTAGAGAGCCAAGAACAAAGTGTATGTGAGATTATGTTTATTTGTTTTTCTAAGTATTAAAAAGAGCTTATGCATATATGTATGTATATATATATATATGCATCATCATCATCCTATGCATTGATATTCTTTTCATTTCGTTTAGGCATTAGATGTGGTGTCGGATTTCTTTCTTTCTTTTCATTATCTAGTAAGAAGATAAAGAAAGAAAGAAAGAAAGAAAGAAAGGATCATTCACGTGAGGAAATAATCATTCTGTGTGATGTGCTACCCCCTATGCATTTAAACTAACATAATGTGCTATTGCCGTGGGTAGGTTGGTAGACAGGCAGGCAGTTGTAAGACTACCCATTGCACTTGTTGTTCAAAAGAACTTTTGAGGTTCAATTATTACCCTCATTCTTTTTGATTATAATCAAGGTTTGACTCTGTTAGTAAGCTACATCATGCATTGTAATAATAATGATCCCTTTAATACAGTGGTTACATATCTACTTAAGATGAGGTGGTTATATTGCGTAGCTTGCCGCCATGGCGATCAGTTTATTTATTTGTTTGCTTTTGTGTCTTTTGATTAAATTGATTGCTTTCCTTATTTAACCCTCTTTGTATCTAAGGAAGGAACTGTTCATACATACGTACATATATCAGCAGAGAGTGAGAGAAAGTTTGATTTCCAGAGCAACAAAAGGTATGTCGCGTTGCATGAATGGGTTTTAATAGTGCCTAGATATGTATGTACATATAAGTCAAGAAATTTTTAGTCACATTAAGACGAGAGAGGAGGAGAAAAAGAAGAAGGTGAAGTTGGGAGTGGTGGTATGTAGAAACATATTTTGCTTACATACAGTTATTGTTTCCTCAAATACATGTATGTATGTATGTATGAGAGTTACATAGTAGCAACAATCTCCTCGCCTCTCGTTTATTCACTCAAGTGTTAATGGCTTTTGTCATTCAAGGAGAGTTGACATGCAAGTCTCTTATTATTTTCTTATTATGAACTTAATACAAACATCATATGTATGTATATATGATTGCTCCTTGTACATTCTACACCTTTGACGCAATGACATATTGACAAATTATCTAATAATAATAATAATATTTTAAAAAAATAAATTCAAAGAGCAGCAGAGTTCGTATAAATAATAATTATTATTGTATTATTTGATTTAGCACACAAAGTTTATTATTATTATAAACATGGTATACATATATGTATATATTTATTTATTTTTTTTCGAATATGCAAATATATAAATATATAATTTTTTTTTATCTTCTTAAAACTTTTCATATATTATGTATGTATATAGCAATAGAAGACATAATATTAATAACATCTCTTCCTTTTATATATGTATGTACATCTATATCATATATCATAAATATTAATTAATTGTATTTTTATAGATTTATATTTATTTAATCATACATCTCTATTTATTCATTCATTCATATTTGCTTACAAAGTCAGGTATGCTGCCATCTCCTGCCTATTATATATATATATATATTGTGTGTGGGTAATAAAAGGTCAGTACTACTATCAGCATGGTTGTTTGTTGTTTGTCTACCTCCTCTCATAAGAGAACAGCAAAGCTCTTTTTTTTTTCGTCTTGTTTTCTCTCTCTCTCTCTATCTGTGTCTCCCCTTTTCAAATCTTAACTTTTAATTTCCCGCATACTTTTGAAATTTGAAGGGTACTCATCTTCATCATCACTGTATCCAATGTAGAACTAACTTCAAAATAAAATTAATGTTTCGACTCTTGTAAGGTATTGCGTAGCTTTCATTTTTAAGTAGATTGAATATAATTTATTGCTTGAAGGAAATGATGATATTTGATTGTTCATCCATTTGAATCCCTTGAGTAAGCCAGTTTCTCTTTCCTTTCTAATTTTCCCATTTCGTTGTATTTGATAAATAGGGGCTCACATGCATTATCAATTGCAAATATATATTGTCTTCCCTTTTTGTCCTTACCTCCTGACAAACACAGAGACATTAAAAAAAAAAAAAAAAAGAAAAAAAAAGACAGACCTTTTTTTTTCCTCGCACTCCTTGCTGTAGATCCTTTTGGAATTCAAAACAAACAAACGAATAATCATAATAATAATTGTTATCATAGTAATAATAAGTATAATAATAATAATAATAATAATGTATGAAAAAGGTCCCATGCCACTCCATTTCCTCCGTTCCTTAGACATGATTGGGATTCACTTCCTCTTCTTCTGGACCATTCAGAATAGAGTGATTTTCATTCGATTTCCCGTTCTTATGTTTTACGGAGGACTCACTCTTTTTCTTTTGACTGTGCTTATGTCCGTAATTTTTACGGAGAGCCAAAACAACACTTCGACTCAATTTCCGTGGAGGGTTCGTTAGAAGCCTCTCAAGACGCTCCTCGATGGCATAGCCCATGAGATCCTTTCTCGTAAGAATACCATGGATTTGATTTGTGGGAGTGACAACAGTCATGTGCCGGAGTCCTAATGTCCTGAAAAGTATGTAGGCTCGATGTAAGGAAAAATGTTGGGGAACACAGACTCCGGAGTCATTGATATAAGGAGAGAGATTCACAAAATAATCGCTGTATGTTTCTTCGTTCACGTATTGCTGTAGAAGCTCGTCTGTTGCAAGATGGGGTGACTTTTTAGAGACACGGAAATGAGGATGCATAATGTCAGAGACATGAGGCATTCTGACTGTTGCATTAAAGTCTGTCTTTCGAATGAAAAGCTCTGGGCGTGTCATGAGATTTCGGAGTTCGAGTCGAGTTATCTCTCCGCAAAATGTATTTTCCAATCCAGCACCTAAAGACTTTACCACAGGGAAACCACAGTGTGTGCAACCTAACAAAACTTTGCAAATACTATGAACCGAGGCAAACATATTCACTGTTTTTACAGGGGAAGACATGGCATCTTGAGCAGTAAATAAATCCAAATTCAGAACACTGCCGTCACTTTTAATAAGCATTGGCTCATGTCCTAAAAATGGGATGCACTTAAATTCTAATAAAGCGTGATACAGAGGATGAGATAGAAAATCTCCAGTCCACTTTGCTACCATGATGGTTATCATAATTAGAAGAAGCTGATGGATATCATTTGTTATTTCCACCATGATGACTGTAAGGGACATGGTGAGTCTCGTCACGCCTCCAAAAAAAGAGACAGAGCCAAGGAGCGCAAAAGCACCAGGGTCCATCCATGCCCAGTATTTATTGTGCTGGATCCCAAATTGATCCACAAAAAGGCACCCCACCATCCTTCCATAGAGACCACCTATGAGGAGCATAGGGACAACAAGTCCACTGGAAATGTGAGTTCCTGCTGACCAGCAGGCCACAAGGAAATAAATTACTAACATTGTAGACATGGAAGCATAACTAAACTGTTTGTGAGTGTGTTTAGAAAATAAATGGTAAACGGCTTGCTCTCCTGTTCCGAAGAACAATGTTGCCGACTCTGAGTACGAGCCTCGACGATGAATCTGTGTACCGTTATTACTAGAGTTAGAGTAGATGGGTGTGTCTTGAAGATCGCAGGTATATGAGACCACATTAATTTCCGTTCGGGAGTCATTCTCTTTTGTTGGAAAGCACTCGTTGCTTTTCTGTGTTTCATATCCTAGGGTGTGTGTCTCAGGAGCAGTAGAATAGGTGCAGTCTAGTGGTGTACATCCCAGGAGACCTGGGAGAAAGATGTGAATGGTTGACATTATGGCAAGAATTAGAATGGGCTCTAGGAGCTTGATGAGGTTTTCCATTGCTTTGCCCTTTATTTTTGACATGAACATTTTACGGCATTTTCCTATGACAATGTTAACATGAGTAAATCCAGAACCCAGGATCCCTCCACCTATTCCCATGAGAATTGAAGGCAAAACGGCAATAACATTGACAGCTATTAAGTCCTTGGACGTAAATTTTGTTTTAAATAGCCCAAAATCATTTTTGTATTTAAAGCCATGGAAGGAAGAGTTGAGAAGGTCTGTTGTGAAGGTGGCTGTCATGCAGCAGAAGAATACTTGCCACGAGAGTTTATTTTTCCAGAAGGAAGATACTTCTTCCATCGCAAATAAGAGACCACCCACTGGTGCACCAAAGGCTGACGCAATTCCAGCAGCAGCTCCTGCTGATATGAAATTTCGTCTATCTTCTGAGTTTCTAAATCTTGAGAAGCAAGGCATACTACACTCAAATGTAGCTGACTTGAATTGGCTCATTCCTGCTGCAACCAAGCTCCCAAGATGGATCATAGGGCCTTCATAACCCACAGGCATTCCACAGCCTACTGCAAAGGCGCACGATAGGAACTTTACAATAAGTGTTTGCACTTTAAAAATGTCTTTGATTCGTGTACCATTGAGGAAGCCAATGATTTCCGGAATTCCGGATCCAGCTGCTGCAGGCTGATAAATGACGAGAAGTGAGCTTACCACTAAAAAAATCAAGGAATACCCAAAGGTCCAACACCAGGCCTGAGTAAATTCCTGTGACTGAATGAATTCTTTTGTTTGCTCCCATTTCACTTCAGATATGAGATCAATGATTTGGTGCAGAAGGAATCCCAGGATTCCCACGGAAAACCCGATGAGACCCATCATGAGCCATCGGTCCCAATCTAACCTTGCTGGCTGTTGTTGGAGCCAGTTGCGATACACTTTACTATGAGGTGGAAGATACTCCAAACTTTGATAGGAGTTCAGGATCTGACGTTCCTCCTCTGTATAGTTGTGATTCACAGCCGCAAGGCCGAAAGTAGATTTCAATGCCATAGTTTTTTTTTTAATTTTTTATTTCTGTCTATGTTTCTATGGAGTTAATTGTTAGTTTTTAAGAGTTGAGATCACAATGTCGATGCTTTCATCATCAATCTTTTACATCCTCATCGTCGGTTATTTCTAACTAAACAATACTAAGCTTTTCACAACCCATTTTTTTTAGCATTCTTTGTTGTCGTTGAATTTATTGTAACCAAATTCATACTTATATTCAAACATATACATTATGGGATGGGTAGGTTTTGAGATAAAATCTATGCAAATCTATGACATGAATGACATGAATCATTTTTTCAAAAGCACTTGTTACATTTCCTCTTTAGTATTGTCTATGTATACATGAGAAGATCTATGTATGTATTGCGTATGGTAAGGGATGAAATAGTGAATGAAGATGTATGGTTTTTGTTGTTGTTGTTGTTGCTGTTGATGTAAGTAGAGTTGTTGATGGATGTCTGAGGATGTATCATGAATCGTTATCATATGTTTGAGATAATTTATGAAGTAGTCGTAGTTGTTTATCTCTTTTTAGTTGCTTGTACTTCGCTTCCTTTTTAAATTTTACCAAGCTAGCATTTTTTTCTTCATTTTGTTTGTAGTAACAGGTTATACGGATTATTATTGTTAATAATATTATCAGGAAATTTACGTATGTTTACTTGCCATCTCACCTTCATGTTGTTTCTCAATAGACTGGAGACTTGAAACGTTCCTTTTTCTTCTATCAACCATAAGTAGAAGAAGGAGAAAAAATAATAATAACAATATACACAGAAAGGGAAAGAGAGAGAGCTCAAAGTCAAGGCAGCTAGCTGTTCTTCCTATTTTCTTTTATATATTATGCGTGTGTAAGTTTGAAGGCATTCTCCTCGTATTTTTGTACAAGAACACTCTTTCCCCTCCCTCTTTCTTCTTTAACTTTTTTAATAATGGGAAACAGGGCCTGTGAGCACCAACCATTTTTTGGAGAATTTATCGATAAAAGAGGTTTAAATTTGCTGCTTCTTTATTCCAATGGTGATCGGTGGGATCGTAGTAATATGTTGGAGTAGGTATCGTAGTAATACATAAATAAGAATGAATTTATGTACAAACATACATAGTTCTTAATAGGGGTGCAGACGTTCCTCCCTCATTCTCAATTTCAGACTTATGTACTGCGCTAGTATGAATTTTCTTTACCACCTGAACCATCCCTTTCTCCTATTAAAATTACTTTTTTATTGTGTATTCTTAATTAATCAAATAATTATATGGGGACATGCTAAGAATTAGGACCCTGGTCCTTGAAAAATGTACATAATAACAATAAATAGGTACAATCAATGCATGTACTGTTCATTTATCGTACTTCCAATTGACTGATGAATAATTTGAACTGGTTGAGCGCGCTCCTTGTTTCTGCCTCAAATTATGAGCCCATAGGCATGCTTTTTATGTATATATATATATATTCTTACTGATATGGTCATCATTTTTCTTTAAAGACTTTCTTTTTAAAAAAATACAACAATAATATGTACTATGTGTTAATGATGATAAAAATGATGTTAAGAAAAATATATGATGAAACAGAGAGAGAGAGAGAGAGAGAGAGAGAGAAAGGGGAGTTGAAATAGGAAGAAAAAAAGTTTTTTTTTTCAATGATTGTAACTAATTGAATTGATTTAACAAATATTTGGACCTCATAATAGTTATTACACTGGTCAACAGTCACAAATCCTAAGGGGTATAAGTATAATAAAAGTTTTTCAGTTTTGCACGCTGATTTCAAATCTATATTTTTTTTTCCAGAAAAGAATTTCAACTGGTTTCTTAATCATTATGCGCGCTACTATGTTCTTAAGTAGCTCTACCGTAAGTCATTGATTTCTAGCGAATTTTGGCTCGAAATTACATGAAAATTTACACATTTAGATGGACAATTTCTTCTTAGTTAAGGATTTTTATTGGGCACTTGACATCTCGTTTGAAAGCTGCTTATTAATCCATTTCATATAATATTCAATGAGTTATTTAAATACAAAGGATTTGGTCAACTTTTGGGCCTACTCCAAATGAAATTTAAATCAACATTTTTTAATGCACAAAATAAGGTTCCTTCTAGGCTTAAATTGAAGTTGAAAAAAAAGTAGGGTCCGATTTCTCAAAAACCTTAGGAATCTCGAGAAAAAAAAATTACAGATCTGAAATCAGTGTGCAAAACTGTATAATTTTTATTATGCTCATACCCCTTAGGATTTTTGAAAGTTCAAAATTGTTGACCAGTGTTATCAGTCAAGTTGAAGAGTGGATGAAAAAGATATTCACATCATTATACAGAGAAGTCGATATTGCAAATAAAGTAAATAAATCTTGATCAACAAAAGTATTGACAAAAAAAAAAAAGGGGGGGGGGCTTTAAAAACAACAACAAACTGAAGCTCCTATGTCGTCTACCAGAAGTACTTGTTCCAAAAAAATTATTCAACATGTCAAGGCGTTGACTCTTGAATATCAACCAAGTAACTTGAGAATAGTTTGAAAGCTTTAAATACCCCAGTATACAAAAGACTTGTACTACCTCAGTTGCAGAAAAACTGAGTTCAAAAAGAGATAGTTAAGCAGGACATCTGGAAAAAAAACCGCTTTTCATAGAGGATCCTTTTTTCAAAAGAGCATTTGTATTAAGATACGACCTTTGCATCCAAAGTTAATCACCTCTGACAAGTTTGGTAGAAATCAGGAAAAGCATTTGTTCTAATCAACACTCCATCTAATGTTTTTTATGGTGTTTATTTTGAAATTCCTAGGAGATGACCTTCAAATGTCTTTAGGATTTTTAGTAAGATCAACCTCCCAATATTTTTCCTTAGCTATTTAGTCTTCTAAAAAATATTTTTATAAAATTCATAGTCCATAAAAACTCATTTGTGTTATTTTTTGCTCCAAAGCTTGCCATTTAATGTTTCCCATGGCTTGACTATTTCGATTAAGGTCTTAATTTCAATATGTTTAAATATTTGTAAGATAAAAAAAAGTTTAACAGTTGTGGTGTCGAGATATTTTGTAAGAAAGAATGGGGGAAACATGTTCATAAAAGCAAATATGAGACTTGGTGAAAATTATACCTAGAAAATTGACTTTGATTCAGAACCAAGGCTTTAAAATGGATAATTGTAGCAAATGTATACCTTTTGATACCTAATAATGTGACCTATTTAGTGTGAATGAAATAAAATCGATATGAACTATAAAAATACATAACTACTTTCTTTACTAATTCATCAGCAGGAAAATAGCTTCTGGATTATGAAAAAATGTTTTTTCGGACACAACAGTATGTATATTTAACACAAAAGTGTTTTTTTGGTTCATCTGACATGTGTAATGAGTGAGAATGGCCAATAAGCAACACACAATTTAGATAGTAATTGTTCTTCTCACTTTCAAACATTTATTTACATTTCTTTCATATCTATTGTTTAAAATATCTATCAATATATTTTAATTATCATGTTTTTTACGTAACACTCGCAAATATCCTCCTGTAAGAAAAAGAAGAAAAAAAGAAGTGTATTCATTCTGAGAGAGGGCAAACATCATCAACTAGCCTTATTTTATATTTACAAAATCCACTTGTTAGACCCTTTGCATCTCCCTCTACTAAAAAATGTTTTCTTCATTATTTGATGGATAATAAATCCCCATTCCTCTCTCCTTTTTTCTTCCTCACCAATTCTCACTAATGATTCCATCATCATGACTAACAAATTGATTTCTTCATTTATATATATATATATATATATATTTATTTGAATTTAATGTAATTAATGATGATGAGTGTCAAAAGAGAATAATAAAAAACAATATTGTTAATTAGGAAGAGAAAAGAATCTCATTTTCTTTTTAGCATCAATTGTCATTTATAATACTTATGAAAACACTATTTCCTTTTCAGCAGCAGCATCCGCCCTGTAAGAGCCCTACAATGTCTAATTTATCGGATCCACCTGATAGTCCTAGATATGAGACACCTCCTGGGACGCCACCTCCTCCTTATGCTCTTAAAGGATTCGGTACTATTGAAAAGTCACCTGGTGGAACAACTCATTTTCAGGTAATTAATTCATACTTGATTTCATTTATCTTTTTTTTCATAAAAGTGGTGTCATAAGACTTGAAATTCTTGATATTCTTAGATACACCTCTTGTCTTGTCTCAAATGTAGGTAAAACTATGAATTTATTCTTCTCTAAAACCCTAATTTATCTACATACAATAAAAATTATGGGACACATATTGTTTTAAAATCTTTTTAAATGTGTGTGATCCGTTCAATTGGTACATGTTGTTTCTAAAATATGAAAAGTGTATTTTAAATTTTTCCCCTTCTTATATTTTTATTAAATTAGCTTTTAATGTAATTTAGCCAATTAAAGTCTTTTTTTTAACACATTTCAAACATCTTAGATTCCAAGAGAAAATGTGTTTCCATACATTTTTTTTTTTATTATTAAAAGTAAATGATCAATTTGCAGTAAAAAAAATCCCTCTAATTACTTTTTGTTAAAAGACCCTGTTCTAATGAACTTATTGGGGATTTTTTTAAATATCAGTTAGTCAATTCTACATATAATTATTGCCTTCGCTAGTTATTCCGAATGGTCCATAGTTATTGTTCTTTTTCATATGGATACGTTGGAACTCTTTTGCATGATCTGATATCTTAGCATACAATTCAGTATCACTTACATACAAAAATGTATATCTTAGTTTAAATGTCCCATGCAATTTATACTTCTTGTATAGCTCCGCTTATCCCATTTGTATGAAGCTGTCAGTCAACAATGTCTTGCTAAACATTGTAGAATTTCTTTTAAAGTTTGTCAATTTGTTGATATGAATAATGCATCATGCAAAAAAAAAAAAAAATCCCTGACCTTTCGTGTATGTAGATCATCTGACTAGTGGTACTAAATTCGTGGGTTGTTATCAAGATTTACCATCCTTTGTATTTGCCCTTTCAAATTATTACATATCGTTTATTTATACAAATCAGTCACAAATTCTTGTAAAGCTATCATCTGGGCCTACAGGAATGCTCCTTGAAGTTGTTTATTTCATAGTTAACCTGATACTTGTTGAGTGATGATGGGCGGTGGGCTCATTCGAGTTAAAGACATCCTTATTTATCCTTCGTGAATATTATTCACATAAATGTTTGCTGGGTATAGACTTCACACTTAAACTGACGTGCTGTTCAATTAATTGGGAACTTACTATTATTATTATTATTATTATTAGGTATATACATATACATATGTATGTATTAATTTTACTTTTTAATATATTTGAATATATTATCTAAAATCCTTTTAGCTCTCGTGTTGAGACTAAAGAAGAGGAGGACCATTATTTCCCTAGAAATTGTGTTATTTTTATTTTTGCTGTAGGTACATACTATGACTATGACTACCACCTTCCTTCCAATGTGTAAAATATTATTTTTAAAAAAATAGGTGGAATGGGGATGAATGTGAATGACTGAAGAATAAAAGTGGGGGGAGAACACATATTGAATATGAAAAAAAGGGAATTTCTTAAATCATCATACATCTATGGATATGATAATATGATGATATTAAGGTTATTAGTAAGAGAAGTCAATCTAGGATGAGTACTTATGTAAACAAAATAACTGTTATTTTGTGATTTGATAATGGAAATAAATATATGTTGATTTGTATTCACACACTCATATATGTACATTATTCAATTCTTTGTGTACATATGTAGTTTTATCCCTTATTATATTTTGTAAGCGGTAAAAAATAAGGAAGAAAATACTAACACACCGTGTACTATGTATTCCGAGTTTGCTTCCATGATCCAACTTTTTTTTCTTTTTGAGCTGAGCTGCTTCTATGTTATACAAAATTTGTGGGCCTTTCTTTCTTTTCAATCTGTTTATATTTACAATTTATTATTAAATCACTTCTTTATTTGTTTATTTCATCTCTCTGTGTTTTTTTTATTTTTTATTTTTTTGACTTCCAATTGTGTGGAGTCCATTCTTTTCATGCAAAAAGTTATTTTTCAGAACGTGTTTTTTGTTGGTATTAAAAGAAAGTTTCTTTATTTCCTATCTTGAAAATAATTTGCTGGATATGTTTCTACCTACCCGCAAATATTGTTTGGTAGCTGGTAAAGTTGGATATGGAAAAGGACAACTATGTATAACAAAAAAAAAAGAAAAAAAATATTGACTCATTATCCAAGGCTGTAGGAAACAGTCGAGGAATGTATCATTAGGTTGCCAAGGTATAAAGTTTAATAGTCTCCAGTGTTGATAATCTCACTCAGAAATGCTTTGTGCTTGGCAGGCAATCTGATTTTATCAAAAAAAAAAAAAAAAAAAATGGATGTGTATAAATTAGATCAGTTCCAATCTGTTTTTTTTAGTAATTCATTGGGATTGATTATCACAATTTATCTGACTTTAATGTCGAACAAATTGGCCAAAGATTATAGATTCACAAATTTTCTTCCGCTACCCTTAGAGTAAGGACAAAATGAATTTGGATTAATTAACCCTTCTTCCTCTTTCATTTTCTCAATATCTTTGTTATCTGTGTCGATTACGTAATGTTGGACATCTCTTAGTTGATTTCTAGTATTAGCAAATAGATTTCAAATTTTACTTATACAATATAAATATAGTGCCCCTTTCTTATCAGAGATAACGTACGTAAGCTGATAAGTATTTTGCTGCAGGAGAAAATGTATTTGATCTAATAGAAAATATGTAATCAAATTTTATGAATTATTTTTAGATCTGAAGCAATTCCGGGAAAAGGGGGAATTGTGACTCACAATTCCTTTTCTACCATAGACTGAAATCATTTCCTGTTCCTGAATTCAATCAATATTCTAGACTTAATTAATATACCTCATTTTCAATAAAAAATTTTTATCCTAGATATAAACAAAAAGCTATCATTCATATATGTGTATAAATCAGTGTATCTTAAACTTTTACATTTGCACTCCCCAATGCAGCATTCGAACATCTGTTTCCTTATTCTAACTAAAAAAGTGTTCAATTTTTTAATAATTGAGAATCGTCCCAGTCATAGAGCTGTACCAAAATAGAGCGACTACTGGTGCTGTCGTACCAAATGTTATAGATCACTAGATCAGTGAGTGCATTTTTTATGTTTAAAAGTAAAGGCTCGGAGTAGTTAAAAAGTAATTAAAAAGGATATTCGGCAATGGAGGGTCCGTATATTTTCTATTAAAAAAAATTAAATTATCAATTTTCTTATCTTGAGAAATTGTCTTTGTTGAATACGTGAGTTTCCAAACTAACACCAGAAAATACGTAGTCAAATGTTTACTTTAAAATAAATAAATATATATGCATATATGTATATCAATTTAAGTATAAATGATTAGAAAATGATATTTATATATTTGAATAGGTAGTTTTAGTGTATCTTATATTGAAAAAATATTTAAATAATAATGATGCGACACTCTACTATCATTTATCAAGCATTGTCTTCGTGGATCTTGGTCTATATTTGTATTCATGGTGTTCACTAAGTAACCTTATATGCGTACATTTGTGAATATTCTCAACCAGTTAATACAGTTCCCAGAAAGTTCTTCAGGTGTATGTTTAACTATTTTTTATGGCAAGATGAGTAAAATGAGTGTCTAATTGCATACCTTTGTATAAAAAATAAGAAATTTGGAGTTTTTAATAAGGTCGGTAATCAACAAGCATGAAAACCAGACTTTCATTAGCTTTCTCTTTTCCATATCCCAAATCACCGGCCAAAACCACGGCCCAAGTTCTTGTCTTACTTAATAGCTTCTTTTCAATTAATTTTATACATGATAAGATTCCATCTATCTATGCGGAATTTTTCCCCTGTGGTAACAGTTCACGAAAAGAAGCTTTTTAAAAATCCTTACAGGCACCTCATGGTACACATGTATTGACTTAAAGTAGATGGCGATGACAAAAGGAATGCGCTACAATAAAATTTATGTGCACGAGATGAGTAGAAAATCCTTGAGCATGGTAGAATAATGATGCAATTTTTTACCAACTCCTTCACTGTCTGAAGTTAAATGGCCTTAAAGTGTGTCAAGGTTACTACTCCTTCTAGAGATACTAAATTGTTTATTTAATGCAAATCTTCAAGGAACATCTTTCAGTTTTTCATTAGATTTCTTTTAATGGCTCGAACAGTTACGAATGTTGCCTTCAATTTGGCATCTGTTCATTAAAAGAGTCTTCAATTGAGTGCATTCTAGACGCAGTGATTCTTGTGTTGAATCTGGTGAATAGGAGTAGGAGTGATCTTTGTATATATCTAGGGGCAAGGGATAAGTATTGGACAGTTTCAGACAGTGTTTATTTTCTCATAAATATATTGTAATTATATATATTTATATTAATTACCTCAATGACTGCATTACAATCGGGAATATCTGGATTGGATTTAACTTCTTTATTCGTCTCTTATTCATTCTGAGCATGACAAACCAAAAGTCTACGTCTTGTACTAAGTGGGTATAGAATACTTGGGAAAACTGATGGAATAGTCCCTTGTTTGAGACAATGACTTTGAACAACAATATTATTAACAAAGTCTGCTTCTTTGCAGTGGTTTGAGTACAAATAGGTGTGTAGACTTGGTCTGAAATTTTCAAGTCGAGTTCCCAGTAGCATTGTTTTCTAAATTTTGGATCTTGTGGCAAGCGATTAAATGTAATTTTTTTTTACTTTTAGCTTGTCTGATCCATCACTATTATTGCACTTTATTATATAGTATCTCCGAATCATTTTGACTTGTTCGTCAAAATTAAAAAATAAATAACTTGATTACATATTACACGACTAATTTTCATGTATCATTATCCACTAGTCGGAACAGAGTCAACAATTTTTCGTCTATTGCGCTTAGTTAGGCCAGCCAATAAGAGGGTAGTCACTCTAGTAGTGTATATTCACCATTTTCTTAGCCCTAATTATTTTGTGATATTTTGAGTCCGAAGTCATATTTTTGAAATATGCCTTTGTAAGTGGCCTACTAACAAAATATGCTTGTGCTCAATCCATGTAATTACACCCAAAGTATGCATATTTACATTTATCAGAGTGAAATTCATTTTGTATCATAATATATAGTTTAACATCTGAAGGAGGAAACGAGGGAATCTGAGTTTTAATCTAAGATAAAGAAAATCAAAACTATTAATTGTTATTTCTATGGTGACTAATTTTGCCAATACGTCTACATAGGACATCATCCATTTATATCCCTTGATATTTCATTCATAGTAGTTCCTAAGGGAAAACACAAAAGTACATATAAATAGGGAAAAGAAAAGAAAAGTTTAATACATATCATGCAACGATATGGAAACGGAATAACAAGGACTTGAGGAAAACTTGATTTTTTATTCAAATTTATAAGTATGTAAGTACATACATTACATATCTTTGTGGTATTTACTTTTTTACTTTGAATATATACAGGCAGATTTCTTTAGACAATAAATATGCATAATTAACCTTACCTTAATACTAGGGTCCGGGAAATTGTCCTTCATCTAGATACCGAGAAACTAATTTATTGATCCGTTGAAATTCTGGGATGAGATATTAAATAATAAATACTTTGAAATCTATGTCTTAATAATATATTTTAGGAAGAAAGGATAAATTTTAAACTAAGTTCTTACCCGTACATTCGTAAAAGATCCAAAATTTGTTACTTTGTTGGAATGATATTTGTACTGAAAATAACTTACTATAGGGTGAATTACAATAGTTAATATAAACCTTGTTTCAATAAGTATAGTTATGCTTGTAAAACATATAGGTTATTTGTAAGACCCATCTAAGGGAAATCGGACGTAAACCTGGCAACTTTTATTGAAACTACTATTTTGGTTTTTTTATTTATTTATTTTTTAGACCGTATCATAGCTTTAATTGGCATGATTTTCATATGCTTCTGAATTATTTTAACTAGCAGATATATCTAAATTGGTAATTTGGTTGTCAAGTATATACTTCAGAACATTATTTTTTTTGAATTCCACTTACCATTTCTTTATATATTCAACCATGGGGTGTGATTGTATTAATAAGTCTGGAAACTTTTTCTGCACCAAATAAGTATTATTCGAGTGTGTACAAATTGAAACCTTCTTTGGCATTGTTGGCAAACCTCACTAAATTTATAATTTAAAAAGTATTGCTTCACAGGTATTAATTGTGATACATAGAAGGGTTCTCCATCTACTTCGAAGGTAGTGAACGATCACCCAATAGATTTAAAGATAATGTTTACTAGTTATTTTTTTTCAGTCTCCTCTTCCTCAGGATTGGGTTTGAAATACGAATTCATCACTTGATTGATGTATCCAATCCTCCTTCATCCATCCATCCTATCTCTTTTATAATTAAATTGATAACGGTTGTGATTTTAAACTTTCTTATTTAATCTAGTTGACAGTTTTCGACTTCTTTCATCCTCAAGCTCAGAGATTTCATCTGACTCTTCTTCATAATATGTATATCTGTGGCATTTAAGAGAGGGATGATATTGATATGTACATATATATCGCCACTTCCCCTCTCAAATCTTTGCGTATGTATGAAAGCAACCAGAACAATGCGTTTTAATTTACATTTGACACTTATTTCACAATTACTTTTTAGTCAATGTCTTCAGAGTATGCTTGGAGCATACTCAGACTTTTTATGTAGCAATATATAATATGTAGAGTCCTAAAGGGATAAGAAAGGACACTTAGCACGAACACATTATGTACATACAGACTCGTTGCTGGCTCTCTCTCTCTCTCTTCTTTTTTTCTTCCAAGATATGTGTAAATTTATTTTTTGTTATGAATACCTTCTACATACATACATACATAGGTATATGGATGAAGGGAAGAAAAAGAGAGGCGTTAATCCCTAATGTTCATCATTGAGTTCTTATTATTGTTATAGTATTTCACATTGAAGACATGCAAGCAATGTATCTCTCATTCCCCTTTATGTCAAATGTATGTATGTATGTACAATGGGAGGGACATTACTAACGGAGATACACAAGTAAGCTAATGTGGCAGTAGCTTTTTTATGCATCTCCGTTAGGCCACTCTACAACATTCATACTGTCTACTACATATTCAAATGAATTACAATTTGCAATAATGGATACATTTTTCTGATGATAATCTATGTCATCATTAATTTTTTAAACTATGTTAATTTACACGCGTGCATAGTACATCTTAGTGTATGTATTACTAGTTATGGGCGGCGCAGCTGAGAGAAGATATCTTAAAATAATTTGTAGATTTGTACAATCTCAATAGTACAAATAGTCTCTTTTCAATGGATTTTTACCTTCCTTCTTTGTTCCTTTGTACGATGCTCCGTACATACACTCATGTACTTTCATTCATTCACAGCTAAAAAATGGATAGAGGAGGAAGGAAGGGAAATGCAGTTCTGATACAAAATACATATGTAATATATATAATATTTAGTACAGCCGCCGACTCATCCTTTCAAAATTAAATTTGTGATGGAATAATGAGTATTTTCTCTTCAAACTTGTTTTAGCATAGTCATGCCAAAGACACATAATATGCATTTGTGTACTTACATATATATTCAACTCCATACTCAGTATGTGGAGGGGGGGGGGGAAGGACATACATATTTGGTTGTGCTATATATATATATGTATATATATATATATATATACTCAATGCAAATATTTGATTTTGCATCTTTTTTTATTCATTGAATTTCCTTCCTTATATAATATATGTGTTGAGCTGTTTCCGGAGATATTTATTGAATGTCAAGGGTTTGTATAAATACCTGTAATATCAGCTATGGCTATTGTACATATGATATTGATGATAATGGTATGTAGGGAGGGAGGGGGGGGGGTAGAGATTGTAGAGGGAACGACAACCATCTCCTTCTATTTTTCACTCTTTGCATGGTAGGTCATCATCCCCAAATGACTGCCAGGCCTTTTGTGCCATCTAAATTGAACAATAAATTAAACTGTGATGAAAATAGTTGGAACTCAAAATAATGTTCATTTGTGTCACCCTAGAAGAGAAGGAGAAGGATGAATGTTTCATGGATACTCCATTAGTGTCTGTAATATGTAATATCACTAATGGTCCATCGATCCTCCCTTGAACGTGCTTGAAATATGTATAGCCATGTATCTAAAAGAAAAAGGGGTTTCCCTCTATCCAATGTATTCTGAAGATTACTCTATTCCACGTAGGTATTTCTCTACCTATGGTATTTAATATGGACTTGAAAGTCATTTACTACGAAGGGGAGGAAGAGTTGATAGAATTTTTTGTTCTTGCATAACTGCAAAAACATGTATCAATTTCACCCGTTGATTGTTGCAAATTGTAAATTAATATCTTGAGCACAATCTATATATATATATATATATATTGTTGCCATATATGTACGTCAAAGTGTGTGAGATAAAGATTATTAAAAAAATTATCAAATGTATCAATTATTCCTTCATTTGCTTTGTTTACAAAGGTATGTGTAATTTTATGATTTAAATAATTTCTATAGAATTTCAGTTCTTTTAATGTGATTTTACATAGAATGAAAAGTATCCAATAACTACAATTTAACCAAAATTAACATTCTTACTTGGTTTTGACTTTTTACTCTTAAGAGCCAAAAATCAGTTTTAAAAAGGAAATTTGTACTTTCCTTTTTTAATCTTTTTCAATGTGATGCTCGAAATGGAGGAGTACATAGTCATTAATCATCTATCAATGGGTGGATCCACTCTCCCCCCTCCATATGTTTGCATGTCCTTATACTATATATATATATATATATATAGTGTCAAATCTGTATTAAGCGGTCCATCAAGGGAAACTGAAAAAGTGACCGCTTAGTGCAGATAGGGTACCTGAAACCAGGTTTGTTTATTTTTTAACTGTATCAAATTATATACATGTAGGTTTGTGTAATTTTTTTATAAAATACATACAAAATTAGAATAAAATTAACTCTAATTATAATATGTATCAAAATACATTTATATAAAAAAATAATTTTCAATAACATCACTAAAAAAATCTAAAATTTCTGTCTGTTCAAACTGATTAGCCATGTAAATATACGTCATATGTGATTATAATTAAATGACAGTATTTAGCATTCTAAATATTTCTTCCATCGACAACAAACTGTATACATTTTGATAATGATTCACTAGTTTTGTTAAAACTGTGTTATTTATTCTCAGATAGAGAGAGAAAGAAATGTGGGGGAAAACATCCATCTATGTACATACATAAATATATTATTTATTGCATATGAATACATGTATCTACAGAATCTGAATTTTACACGATCAGACTTGCATAAAAATATGAATAGTAAGTCCTTAAAGACCATCTCCTAGCAACTGGGATTATAACTTTTTAACTAAAATTATTAACTCTTCTACTACAAGCGAACTGCTTCTGAAGTTTTGTATTAACAATCAGTAAACGCTAAAAAAAGTGACCGTTGAAGCAGGTTCATCTGTATTTGTTATGCATTATTTTGGGTGACTGCTTAATACAGTACATTTATGTTATAAATTTCCTTCGTGGGGACTGGATGTTACCACCTAGTGTAGTGGCACGCTTAAAGCAGGCGACCGTTAGACCAGGTTTGACTGTATATATATATATATTGCATGTAATAAACTATATTAAGTTTCTAAAATATGAAATGTATGTATGTTGTTCGTATCTATCTATCTATTATCTTCTTGAAGAAGTTTACATTAATAGTTAAATCCCCTATTCCCATGATTCAAATTGATTATCAAAAAAATAAATAAAAGGAAGCGAGCGTATGAGTTTGTTTTATTATTATTCATATTTATTTCGCCAACTTGGTGCTACAACAATGTATTATGTACTCACTGTGCTCTACTAAGTCTTAAATGATTAGTACAGTAAGTGACTCTGACTTTGAATGAGTGAGGAGAGAGGAGCATATACAAGTTGTTTCTCTTTCCTTTAATTTTCACTGTGAACGCTCCAGGATTTGTCCTCAATATGGATTTCTCTCTGGATAAAAAAAATAAGCCTACTCGAAGCTCCAGTCTCTTGGTTAGAAGGGGTGCTTTTATTCGAAAATCTACAAAGGGAACATTAAGAAGGAGGTCCTGTCCCAAATTTGGCAGTGGGAGTAATATCAGTCTTACATATGAGGCGAGTTTGAGTTGATGTCATGTTGTTGTTGCATAATCATCCTTGTATAAATAACTATTAATTAATTAATGAGTGTTTGATTGAATGAGAGAGAGAGAGAGAGAGAAAAATTCTTTATTTGTATTTTCTGTCTTCTCTCCCTTAAACAACTTTAAAACAAACAAGTTATCATTAAGAGTCTAAAATACTAAAGTATATGTTTGTGTATAGACATATACATATATTTATATATATATATATATATACATTTGTATCAACTATGAAGAGGGAAACAGAGAGACTCCTTATCTTTGAGTACAATAATTTACAGACTCCACAACATACATAAAATGTATTTGTTAATGTACATTTATGACATCATTTTTAAATTCTCTTTTTTTTTATTAACAATGTATTTTTCTTATTAAAATGAAATTATAATGATCCACTTTTATTCCAGAGTCGTCTATCCAAATTATTTAATATATTATTTTTATTTTTCCTCATTATTCTAGTTAACTCAAGAAAGTATACTTAAATCACCCTTTAACCTAAGTGATCACTTCAACACTGGTGCAGAAATTCTCAATATGGAAGATGATGACGATGATGATGAGGAATTGTCTGATCATGATAGTAGTCGACGTCCAGCTCACCATAAAAGTATTACCACACTCGATGAGAAAGTATCTGATGTTGATGGACCATTTAATAATCTTAGAGACTTACTTTGCCATCATGCACATTTATCTGTTTTTCTCAATTTTGTGATATCTATTTCGGATCCTGCTCCATTGGTATGTCGTATATTCATGTACATAGATAATTACAGGTTGTCTTCCCAAGTACTGTATTCCCTCTTTCTTTCCTTCAGCTGTTCTACTTAATAACGGATTCATATAAACAAGGCTCTTTGAAAGAAATGCAGAGATGGGCTTATGAAATCCATTCCTGTTTCCTCGTTCCGGGAGCCCCTCTTCCTATTAACAAAATTGAAAACAACACAGTAAATGTTATCGACAGGTATTTATTGATTCATTTGTTTTGTACTTATTTTTTATTTACTATGTTTTTTCCCTCTCATAGAGCTCTCCAAGAGGAATTTGATAAAGAGGAAATTCTTCGGAGGCTTTTTTGGAAGGTTCGGCTCAAATGTAGAAAGGATATTAAGTACCAGCTCTTATCTTTTTGCGAGAAAAAGGAGAATGGCTTAGGAGGGATTTTTGGGCCTTCTGAACTTGAGCTTCGCCAGTGTATTGATAATCGCAATAAGGAGCTTCAAGTTATTGAAAACTTAATGATCCCCCTCCTGGATAGTTTGACAGAAGACCTTGATAATGCTACAGAACGTTCCCTCACCATAGCCTCCTCATTAGCAACCATACTCTCGAAAACCTTTGTTATTCGAAATCCAACAGTTCTTTCATTAGTTGAAAAATGCCCTACATTCGTATCCAAAGAAAAAAAATCAAATAAACTCTTTGGTAGAAATAAAAAAAGTCTTCAAGTACAAGGGCATAACTTTGAACTCAAACAATACTATGAAGTTACATATTGCAATCAAAGTCAAATTATGATTTGGGGCATTGGGCCCCAAGGATACCGATGTTCAAGTAAGTAGAGTTATCTATGTACATATACTCTATCCAAGTACTCCTTCATTCCCTTCTTGATTCTTAAGAAAGTTAGATTCTTAGATGATATATACGAGTAAAAAAAATCCCTTCTTAACCATAAAATTTTATGCATAAGTATGTATGTATATAAGCCACATATGTAAACAAATTGCTTGCTTGCTTTCATTATGTACATAAATATTTCTGAAATATTTTGTCTGTTTCTTTCTTTCTTTTTTTTTTAGTGGTATTTTTATCACATTTTTAAAAAAAGAAGCTGGGAAATAGTAGGTACAAATAGAATTAAATTCATATAAATAATTACTTTCAAAATATTCAAAAGAAAAAGAAAATAACTGCTTCATTGCAATGTTTTACTTCTTGATGATAAGAATCAATTTTTAGCCATTCATTTGGGAATAATAGTAGTTAAGAGGATCATTCATTAAGCTTCAATTAGTTTGATTGTCTTTATTTCCTAAATTTTGTTGTGAGTCTGGTTTTCACATGGATTTGGATATGACTAATGATAAATGCTTGAGTAATCATTTTTGTACTTATACATATTTCGAGTATAAGCTACTAATTGTTTCTGACACATGTATAATGAATAATAATATCCTGCAGGGAGTTCAAAGCCATGTTATGAAACAAAAATTTTAATGGAATGTTGTATTATTACAATCATTACAAGAGGAGTGAGTGAGTCTCCTTTTAATTTCGATTATAGTTTTTCATTCAAGTAGCCCTTAGTTTAGTTAGCTAAAATATTAAAATAAAACATAGTTATTTCTTTCAAATACATATACATACATACGTACATTCATTTGTATATCGTTTTTGAACGTGGAAAAAGTAAAGAGAGGATGATGGATAAACCTTTTTCTTTTTGTGTGTGTTCAAGACTTTACCTCTCAACTCAAAATTATTTCTGAAGCACGAAAGAAAACTTTATTGTTATTTTGTGATTAGAAAATTATCCTACATATATGGATAAATATATGTAAGCTATGTATTTACTCTCTTAATATGTAAATACTATGGTGTGCTTTCGAAAGATTTTTTGCTCTAATTACCAATAAGGAATTATTGATTGACTACATATACTACAACTACATATATCTAATACACATATTCAAATTGATTCTTGTTTTGTGCTTAAGTTGAGTTATATCATTAATTACTGGGAAGAAATATCCAATCTGATGGTTATTAGTATGAAAGGAATGAAAGAAAGAAAAAAAGTTAATGATTTTCTGAGGACTGACTTTCTAATATCATCATCATCATCATTATATTACTTACTTACTGCATAGTAGTTGAGAAAATAAATAAATAATACATTTGCATAGAAATGAATAACTCAACCATACTCATTTTTTTTTATTTTTTTTCAGATTGTGGTTTTGATGTGTATCGAAAGTATGTTCAACACGTGGAAGAAACATGCGTGGCCACTGGACCCTCATCACGTCGAAAAACTCGGGGTGGTGTCTTTAGTCGGATATTGTCGGATCGCGATTTAAGTGCTGCTGTACCCCCATGGAAATCGACGACTCAGTCTCCAAATACAAGTAAGGATCCCATGTTTTTCTCATCATTGACCTATTATTCTATGTACATATGTAGATATATTGACATTCTTATAAGAGTGCTCTTGAAAAATTAGGAAAATGCACAATGTCCGTAAAAGTGCTTTAACACTGTTTAATACATTTTGGTTTCAATAGTTATCTACCCATAAGTATATCCTACTCTTGTAATGAGCTCATTCCACCTTAATGGCCTCTTTGAAAAAAAAAAGCCATTCTTTTCTATGAAGATCAAACATATCATAAATGATGGAACGTAAAAATAAAAGTCTTTTCAAAATTAATGACTGGGCTCTTTCTTTTCCAGACTTTTAACACTTCCCAATATTTTTCTATTGATTACTTTGGGTGTGTCATTATCATCCTTTCATATACCTAGGAACATACATACATACATATTTGCTCAATTTAGAGTCATCGAGGAGTTTACTCCCTTTATACTCCTTCTGTAAAATTAGTATTTATCCCATCAATTAGTTAGTAATGTATTTGGATTCAAGGTGATATCTAGTTTAATGTCAAAGTGTGAGGACATTTTATTTAAAATTTAACATTAATGATTTAACGTCATAGTTGTATTGTATTATAATATTCATTTTGTTTTATACATTTCAGCCAAGGAAATCATACCTTCAAGCTCAATAAGTAATGATGATTTCCTAGACGATCCTAACTCAACACTTCTCTCCGTATCATCTGCACTACTATTCGATCAAGCAGGTAAGAAAAATACATGTTAACATACATCTATTACTTACACATTCTACTATTATTAATCGATTTAAGGAATTGATATTTGAAAGAAACAAAAACAAACAAAACAAAAAACTTTTATATTCCTCCATTCATTATTTAGTTACTTTTATTCTGAATGAATTTGAACCGTACCGACAAACCAGAGAAAAGTTGTTCAGTACCCACATGAAAGAACGGAAACATTCTTCTGTTCTTTAGTATAGCAGGTTTATGTATGTCCAAATCCTTTTATTGATCATTATTGATACTGTCACATATGAGTCTTGCTTAGAAGTGAGTAATTTTAGGCATTGTATCCATTTCTTGAAGAATGAAAAAGCTCGGTGGGAAAGCATTTTATGTACTTATTAGTTTGCTATATTGCTATGAATCCTTTCCATTACCCATACCTCCTTGTGTTATCATGATAATTTCTTCTTGTGTCTTTTTCACAGTATCATTACTTCAAATGTGTGTTTCGTTGTATTAAGAAATGTATAATGTACACTTGTCCAAATAATGAAATTTATTTAGGGATTGTCTTAATTTTTTGTTCTTCATCTCTCTTTCTCTCTCTTTTGGAGTGGGGGATTTCACTTTTTACATATTATGTATATTCACTCCCATCATATATATATATATATATATATTTATTTGTGTACAAGGAGTTAAATCTAACTCATTATAAAGTCTTAATATATATTCATACTATGTATAATAATATAATATTACTTCATTTAATTGAGGTCAAATTAGTGGGTCAAATTACACAAAGAGCGAGCTACTCCATTGTATTTAGAATAAATAATACATACATCCGCAAAAGATTGATTATTATGTTTAAAAAAGGATGCAACACAATTAGCATAATACACATATAACATTCTCATTAATTAAAACTATGGCTTGTGTCGTTGTTGCCATGTGACAGGCATTTCTTATGCATCCTCAGGGATGGAAGAAGCCCTTTCACCTAGCACTTTTAATCTTTTTTCTTTTCTTTGCTATTATTAAATCATAATTACAAGAGCAACAAAGCAATTATATCGATGACTTGTTCATCGTCGTCGTTACATGTCACGTACTAAGATGATGAAGAAACCATTCACTCTCTGGGTTTAGAACGAAACTACTAGTACAGCTCCTTACATCATATATGATACTTGCCTGATTATAATTATTTTTTCTTTGATAGGAGAATGGGAAGTGTATTTTATTATTAATACCTAATATTTGATACTCTTATCATATCAATTAGGGTAAAATTTCAGAGATTGCTTTCGGCTTCTTGATACATAGGTATTAAAAATACTTACTCAATTATGTATTTAATAAGCATACCTATTTTTAAAATAAACCTCTCTTAGTATGACTTAATATGATTTATATACCTATGTATGAATACATACTTGTTTGTGGGGGGAGAAAAGAGAGAAAAAAAATAGGGGGAGACTAAGTGATGCTGTAGGTTATACTACATACTACTTATAAATCATACACTTGTTTTGATTCTGTCTGACACTAGCTAATTTTAAAATGCATAATATTTTAATGATGTATGTATGTCTCTCTTTGAAATATGTGTGTCTGTATAAAATAAAAGCAGTGGGCTGTCTCTTAGTTAAGGAGGGTCAATCATGTCCTCATATACTCTGTTACCTACATAATCACTTATACTCAGGCGTCTATTTACCCCTTGTGACCTATAATTAGAAAAAGGTGTAGGTATGCCTTTCAACTCCCTTATGAAAATCCATTCACGACCTCGACTTGAAAAAAACCCGCAAAAGCTTGACAAAAAGAAGTAGTAGCTATGTTCTTGTACCCTTGGACAAGCTAAGGAGAATTAATGCCTTTATTAATTCATAGTTCGCAGGGTCATCTGCTTTAAATCCGTGAAGAGTCAACTGATGAAAACAGCTGTAGGTTTGTTAGTACCGAAAGGCTCTTTGTGATTCTTAATAAATATTATGGCAAAAAGTCCTATTTACATTAGACTTTCCCATTTTCGGATCAATTCGTTATTTTGTATGTCATAATAAGTAAATTATAGGTATAATAATCTAATGACATTTTGCGATTTTTCTAGTATGGCGACATCGAATCATTTTTGTTAAAATCGTAACTCATATTTTAGTTGGATACATTACTAAAGTAAAATGTCTATTTTAATCAAGAGTCGATACTAATGCTATATTATGTTATGATTTTTTTTAAATAATATAAATGCATAAAATCAACAGGAAAATACGCCATAAAATTACAACTAATGCAAATTTTGACTTGAAATTTACCTGCAGTGTAGATGTACCAAATTTAAACAACCAACCATAAAATAATAAAAAATTGACCTCAAAAGTTTAGCATAGTTTTTTAAGTTTTTACTGTTTATTTTTAACTTGGGAGGCCAAAAACTATTGAAGGCTAAAACTCTCCAATTTTCATTTCTATTTTTTCATCATTAAGAAAAAAAAATCCTTTGTTGTTGACTTCATTATCATTTTTATTATTATTATTATAATTTGTGACCTATGTAGTAAAGTACATATAGATTTAAGAGAAGGTGAAAAATAGCGAAAATAATAACTTCCTCCCACTCCGAATACAAAAATAGTCGTTTCTTAATAAATAAGAATAAAAATCTGAGGGGTTTTCGATTCATTAAATTTGAAGCTCTGCATTACCTATAGCTACATTTAGGTATTGCTCTTATTCTCAAAGAAGAAAAACCAATGGATTATTTTTATATAGTAAGTGCATTATTATTGTTTTTCTTCTTCCTTCTTCCTCGCTGAGAGTGTCTTTCCCCCTCCCCTCATGATGATACTACATAGGTATGTACATTGTATCATATCATCATAATGCAGACTAGGCTTAGTTTTTACGTTCCCTTGGCAAATGACAATGATGAGAGCCTTTCTTTTCTTCAGAACATACCTATGCCTACACTACAGCTTCAAGTTATGTAGATTATGTACATACATGCATCGCCATTATTTCAACCAACACTGGGTACAATTACACTACACTACACTATCAACCTCTCTCCTTACACCCACACATATGTATACGCATTTGTATAAGCGTGTATCTACATACATACATACATACATACAATACAAATGGATACGCATTCATTTTCTCCCTCTATTCCAACAAGTCTGCCTATTTGAATGGTGGTGTGGGGATCACCCTTTAAGTAGTGTATAGATGTACACATTCATCCTTATATTATGTACCTACACTTAGTAGAGCTCCAACTCCTCTGCGTCTTCCTTCTCCTACCTTTTCGTTATCACCCATTTGTTGTATTTAGTGATATTCATTATTGTGTTTATAATATGGACATACATACTACGCTTATTATAATGATGTACCCAAATTTGTAGTGGATTTGTTGTTGTTGGTGGTGGTGAGGGAGCTGTTGTTGTTGCTCCGACTTTGTGCTCCTCCAATGCCTACACTTTATCTCACTGGATATAATATCGTTAGGATAAAGATACGATGTTAAAGGAGAAAAAATGTATCCTTTTTTCTCCTCTCAAAATTGATTTAATAGAAAAAGAAGAGTTTTCCCATAAATTTTGTGCAACGAAATATTGTAACACCCCTAATACACAATATGTATGTATACCTATAACTTTATATATACATACACACACAGATATTTGTGTGCTTTGAGGAGATAAGAAAGGGAGGAAGAGACGTTGTTCCTCTTGTGTCTGTGCGACTTGATCTGTTTATTTACTTTGATGTGTCACCCTACTTCGACACTTCCACCACTACCACCAATAATAATAATAATAATAATAATAACAACAACGGTACATATTGCTTTACTTACTTTCATGTACATGAAGTAGATAAGTAGCCTTTATTTAGTCGACTTTCACTTGCAACTAGTAATTCCTATTCTTTCGAATGGAGGAGGATGAAAAACGGTCTTGGGGAGGAAGCAAAGGAGAAGGAGGAGAAAGTACTCATAACTCCTCTTCCTTTGAATCTCACTCCACCTCAGACAAAGGAGTAACAACATCGTCATCATCTTTTCCCTCAGTTTGTGATCTAAAAGCTCCTTCATTGACGCCCATTCGCAGGCAATCAAGTTTTAAAAAAATGTTACGTTTTCCAATGTGGCCAACTTCCTCAAGTTCTTCTGGAGGTAATCACATCTATTATTAATACAGATCTATGCATTATCATAACCATATGGGCATGACTAAGAGTAAAAAGGGGACTGATTATGCGTGCATGCAGTCCTTATCAGTAATGGTGTACATAGTTGTAATCCACTCTTCATAGAATGGGTGATTTATATATATGTATATATATAAATGTACGTGTCATGCTTATCGCTTAGAATCTTCATGTTAGCCAGATGCTCATATCGTTACTCTTTAAAATTCGGGGTCTCGCCGTACGTATTCTATGCTGTACTTATTGTTTCAAACTAGGTATATATTATCCTATAACTACTTATTGTCGACTCTATTATATAAAACTATATATATCATTCTTGAAATTACTCAGGAGGTACATATGCCATTCAAGAAAAATTCCTAGTTGTCCCCTCATTTAGGTATATCTTTAGTTGACGTAATACAGTAAAAAAAAAAAAAAAAAAATTAGAAATAGACAATATTATGACAAGAAATTTTGGGAATCTACTCTGTTCATGCAGGGGCCTTTTCTTCTTCTTTTTGGGTTAGTCAAAATGGAAGAACAAATTAAATTGTACGTATTTTTCATAAACTGCTACTAAAAAAAGGTTAACATTGTTAATTTGAATGTGTGTATGTATGTAGATCATATAACATTGTCAGTCAAATTCCCGGTCGGTCACACTTAAAAAAAAATAATATAAGGCTCTATGTTTGAAAGGGGGCCATATAGTAATCAAGACAAATAAAGTATTAAGAATCAACTAGATGCTAACATGTCCTTTTATTGGGTGGGTGCTAACTTATTTGATTACCTATCCTTCTGATATTACGCCTTTTTATTTAAAAAAAACAAAAAAACCCTTGCTTTGCTACTAAAATAAACAACAATTTTATTTTGCATAACTCCATGAGTTTCGTATGTCATGAACAAATTCATTTTGGTCTGTGAATAATAAAACATAACTGGACGTATGTTAAATTAGAAAGGTCGAGATTCAAATTTATTTTGCAAGTTTTTTATTCTTTTTAATGGAGCAAAAAATAAATAGTGTAATATTTTATTTATCAAAGTAACGGAGCCATTATTATTATTACTTTTACGAGTAATTACATAATTACTTTTGCTTTTGAGCAACAGCTTTACTGGATCATGTGCTATAAATTATCAAGAATCACAAATCAAGAGAGGTGTGGTTAAGGGGACCTGACCAACTCGTCAGTACATAATTGGACCGTAATGGAGTGATTTAATGGCAGTGGTGATATTCATTCATTTTTCGTGAGCATGCATGTTTGCACATACATATGTAATGTAGTCATTATTAGTAAGGAGGTATTATCATCATTTCGTTGGAATTTGTGTGTGACATCACTTTGAATTAGTAAATGAGAATTTGATTTTCTTTCTTTCTTTCTTTCTTTTTGTATAGAAATTTGAAGCTCTTTTTAAATATGATTATGACTCAATCTAATATTATTATTATTATATCAAATATCATTTCTTCAAAAAAGAAAAGAAGAGCAAAAATGGATTTCTTCTCCTTTGTGCCTACATACATATTAGCAAGGAATTGTCTTTATGTTCACATTACGAACATTGATTCATGTTTGTGTTCACGTTGTTACTGTTGTTGTCTTTAATATGTTCTGGAGTCATAATATTAAAGAGGGAAGAATAGAAAAAAGAAGAAAATGTAAAATGTTGTTGAATCATAATGTCACAACTTCTTGGACATTTTCTCAATTAAGAAGTAAAAAGAAAGAAATAATACTGAATACGTATATCACTATGTCTTATATCATATCATATAATATGTAAATGTATATGTATATGTATATGTACTAGGAAGGAGGAGAGAGAAAGAGAAAGTGGTTGTGGTGGAAGAGAAAAAGAAGAAGGTGGAATAATGTTCTTCTCTTTACATACATACGGTCATTGAGTGAATATTTGCATCCATCTAAGCTCTTCTTGCTTTTACTTTTTTTCTCTTCTCCCCCTCTTCGGGTGCTTTCAAATAACAGAAAAGGAATGGGAAAATCTTGTCCTCTTCTTTTTTGATTATCGATTTCCCTCTCTCTTTCCTTCCTCTCTCTCTCTCTCTCTCTACACACTCCTTTTCTATTTTTTTTATTACTTGATCTGAGGAGGCTCTCTTTTGAAAAAGGATCAGCAGCAGCTGCAGCAGTTGTTTTTATTTACATTTTTCTTCATTCCTTCAACTGAGTTCAAATTCTTGATTTTTTATTTAACAAAGAAGGAAATGTTGTTCGTATGTTAGGGCTTCTTATGCCAGAGATATCTTCTTGGACAGGATAAAAGTATGTGGCTCATGGATGGGGCTGAAGGAGTCCCTTTTCATCTGGCGAATCTGAGAACCAAGATTCGAAGGAAAGGGGGGAAATATAAAAGCTCTAATGATGCTGCATCAGAGAGAGTGGACTGGGAATTTGTAGGATTTCCTCCTAATCCAGCTGCTTCTAGCCGAGTGGAAGAGGGGGGAACTGCAGTCTCACGAAAAAATAAGGGTAATGTTCTTGTTAGTGGGAGCAGCACTCTTCGTCATCATCGAAGAGAACGTCCACCTCCTGAAATGGCCTCTTCCAGTCATCATCATATGAGGCACAAACGATCTCAGAGTGAAATATATTATTGCTCATCTCATAGAGGACCCCGTCCATCATTTTTTAATGACTCCACCATCACGACCACGACCAATTCCATTCAAAGAGTTATATTGCCACCGTCATCTAGAGACAAACAGCAGCAGCCACAGATGGGGATGCAGACGCCTGAGACTCCTCCAATTCCCCCTCCTCGTAGTAAACGTCGTCCCCTATCGTCTTCCTATTCTGAAATCCCACCCGCCGTCCCTCCACATATGCACGGAAATGGGATTCCTATTCCACTGCCTAAGAGTCCTCCTACACCACCAAGGCCTCCCCATGCTCCAATTTATTCATCAGTAAAGAAGCCAAAAAAGAAAAAGAAACTCCCTAAAAAAGAGCCACTCTATAGCAGCATCACTGGAGGAGGAGGAGGAAGCGGAGGGACTGGAGCACGGTTACTTTCTGATCAAACCTCACCTGGAGGAACCTTTCGATCCTCTTTGAGATGTCTTCCTCCATCCTTACCTCCAAGAAGGGATTTCTATTCATCCACGCTTCCATCTTGGGCCCATCAATGTCATCATCAACAACAAGCCTCTCATGGCATTGGTAGCCATCTTAGTTCCAATTTTGATGATCCCTATGATAGCATTATTTCTCATCCCAAGACTCCACCACCGATCTCCACTATTCAAGGCAACGAGTTGGACACTGATGAGACTCAGGAGAGTAGTCCAGGGGGGAGTCGTGGTGGGTCTTACTGATTTCCTTTTATTCTTACTTTATGCTAAATATTTAATTCCATTTTTATATTCAGAATTGTTCACACTAACTATTTGTTATTTGTCCATTTATAGGAGGAGCTGAAAGCTCGAGGTCCAATGCTGCTGCTCTTCCACCATCTTCTGGAAATTCTTCTACTGCAACCACCACCGCTATTACTGAAGGAAAGGGCGGATCCTTGCATGATCTCCGATCTCGTGATTCCAAAATGGATGAGGCTCGAGTACATTCCAGGTAAATCACATAAAGTAACAAAACAAGTTTTGTCATCTTTTGTCTTACTTTTTCTGTTTTATTGAGATTGATCTTTTCATAATAGCATTTATCAATATCATTTTAATGATGCATGCTCCAAAGATTATGAGTATTGTAGATACATACATACGTACGTACATATGTGTCACCTAGAATGAAGGGCTTAAGGGACTTTGAGCTAAAGAAAGAAGGAAGTGGAAGAGAGTCAGACACTTCCATGGATTGAAGTGGATTTGTTGTAGCTCATTTTAGCATTGTTTATATATATATATATATGATTTGATTTTCGTTTTCCTTGACTCCTTGGTGCGCTGCTATTTAATGATGCCGTAGATTTTGTATTCATTGCAAAAACGATACCTACTGTTCTACTACTACTAGTAGATACATACATACATACATACATATGTACTCTCTTTATTGTAAAATATCAAATCTACCGGAAACACACTGTGAGTCAGGTAGTAGTAGTAGTTGTTGTTGTTGCAACAGCAAGGCGGCAGTGTGTTGCTGCAACCTATTCCATTCTAAGCTACATACATATATATGTATATAAAAATGTGTGTTATATACACATATACATACATAGGTACTCTTCAAGAGAGTGAAACATTGATATCAATTATTTTTTTTTTGTATAATTTCATTTCCCATTGAATGTACAGTACATACACATACATATTATATGTAACAGTGTATATATATATATGTAGTCTTTGTAGTTCCTTTATTTTGATTCATACATGAATCTGATCATAATATGTATGAATTGATTATTGTTTATTGAGTTGGTAATTAAAGTGTGACTCCGTTTTTGTAGAGGGATTTAAATAACAAAATATGTATGTATATACATATTACACAAATATGAATGAAGAAGAAGGGGTAATTCAAGTAAAAAGGAATTAATGTATTTATACATATATGTACATATGTATGTATGTATGTTCAATACATACATACATATATGTATATATGGGATCAAGAAGAAGAAGAAGAAGAAGTAAGGATCTATTAGCTATGTACATACATTGTTATAGAAGAAGTCGTATGATGATGATGAGTAGAGGTATTAGAATGTAGTACATACATAGTTGTTTAATCTGCCAGCCTCTCCTTCTTTCTTGTACCTATGTATGTATGTATGTGTGATGTGCACCTAGAAGTGAAGAAGTGTAATTTGATAGGAGTAGGTAAAAGAGAAGGAATTCTATTATTACTATGAACTATTAACTATACGCAAATCTCTTCTTTTTCTTTTTTTTTTCTTCTTTTTTTTTTGCAAAATAAGTATTTATGTACTTATTAAATATATATGTACATATATTGGTACTACACACTGCTACAGTCCTCGTGAACTACCCATGGACGATCGTGATACATACCTATTATGTTTACAACCTCTTCGGGATTATCAATTCTATTCTACTAACGAGAGAGAGAGAGAGAGAGAGGAGGGGGCGGGAAAGAGATAAAAAGGCCCCAATCAGTCATTGTAAAAACTAGCTGCTGGCCTACCTGGTAGAAGAAGAATATCATGATGATGATGATGATGATGTCCCATTGAAATTCGATATTTCAAATAATTCCTGAGAGTGAGTTTTAAAAAAAATTATGCGAACCCTCTTCATGTATGTATTGTTACTTATAATATGTTTGGATATGCACAGCACATACATACATACATACATAGTTATAAGTTATATAGTTAGATAGTTATACACTCTCCTCTCTCCCTTCCTCACAACTTGTTCCTGACTTCTTCTTCTTCTTCTTCATCAACATCTACTCCTTAAAGCCGCATACATCTACTCTTCAATATAGTACATATAAAATAGTACATACAAGGCTTTAAATATATTTATTCACTTTGATATTCAGGGGTGTTATAAGTAGGATTAAATCCTTACTTGTTGAATGTTATCTACTACGTCTCTTTAACCTACTCCTATCTATGCTGTTCTATCATCATCATCGTCATCATCATCATTGTGTGTATAGTGTAGTATGTGTGATTGAATGTGAAGACTCTGTGTCTTGATCTCTTTCCATCTTTGATGATGTGCTACGATGTAAACTTTGTACTAGGTCGTCGTCACCTATCATGCAAAAGTTAATCAAGTCCAAAGCAGCTGAAAGCATTTCCTCTCCACCTCTCGTGATGGAAGTTGCTCAAGAATTCGTTCTCTTTGGAGAGGAATCATCCTCTCCTAAATCACCTACAGCACATGTCTTTGACTCAAAGAACCCGTGTCCTCCACAGCCGCCCCCTCCAATTCATCATCCTAAGAAACGGTTTGATAAACGAACACTCACCTCTCTCTTCCTTCAACACCATGGTGGGGATTCCTCAGTTCATCATCCACAGCAGCAACATCATCACCAGAGCTTACTGAGAAGGGCTTCCATCACATCTTTTAGTTCAGGGTCCAGTAGTAGTTTGGTACACCAGAGCAGTCTTGAAAAAAAAGGACCTCGACTTTTGACATCCATGTTCGTCAACAAAAAGAACTCCTCACATCACCAAACTGAGCCCCTTCCTCATCCCACCCATCGCTCCGCCACCCTTGGAATTCCTTCTTCATCCACTCGAAGAAGAAGAAGCATTGCTATTACGGACGATGCCTATGATAATGCCCTACGAATGGCCAAGAGTCATTTAGATCTCTCTGCTGCCACGGTGTCTGCCACCTCCTCTCCCCTCATCGGCAAAAAAAATAAACTCAGTCTGAAGGATCGATCCTGGGGAGAGCTGGAAAAGCTCTTGAGCAGGCACAAGGACAAAGAAACGAGTCACACATCTCTACACACAACACAGAATAACCCCCCTCCCTCCGTCTCTTCCTCTCCGGCAGAAGTCAAAAAGGTCAAAAGAAATAAAGCAGCTGGGCGTAGTAAAACATATCCTACCCGGAAGTCTGATGAAGAGTTTTTCACCTCTCCTGTCTTTGAAAAACTTAAGGATGAAAATCGAGTTTGTAGTGAAGATGAGATGTTTAAAGACGGGTAAAAGCATTATCATCAACATTCATACTTAGTTATTACATAATCCTAGAACAACAACAACTTCTACTACTACTACTAATACGAGTACTAATATTATACATAAGAAGGCAATACAGTTGTCAATAGCACATTTGCACTCAAACAAACGTACATCTATCGTAATACAATATAGGGATGCGTGTAGGTCGATGGATTAGTCGGTGTTTCTAAGTATGTATTTATTTTCTTTATTTTATGTTTGTCAATTCCTTATTGTACGAACAAGATGATGATGCTGACGAGGTTTCTTCCTTCCTTCCTTCCTAGCCCAAGTCACAAAATGATGTTATACATATACATATATGTGTGAGTTGAGTGAAAGAGAGGGAGAGAATGGGAAAGTAATATCTACTTAGTTATTATGTAGATATTTATCGAATATTGCAATATACGATAATGTAATGTTGTTGTTGTCTCGCTTTTTATTTATTTATTTATTTTTGGGCTTCGTTCCATAAAATTTAAGATAATATAGGGAAACAGGGAGGGAGGACATCTCTATATTATTTCAGCTACGATTTATTTTAACTTTGCCAAGAGTGACATCTAAAAGAAAAGAAACAAAAAACTAACATCAAATTTTCATTGAAGAAAATTTTAATAACAATATATATATATATATATATATATATATATATATATATATATATATATATATATATATATATATATATATATATATATATATATATATATATATATATATATATATATATATATATATATATATATATATATATATATATATATATATATATATATATATATATATATATATATATATATGTATATATATATGTATATGTATACATGTATATTATACATATATAAAGCCTATATAATAAAGTATTGAGATAACGTGAACAATAATCAAAATCCAACCTCTATATATGTATATCTATATGTGTGTGTATGTGTCTGTGAATAATTGTTCATAAATACAAAGTGCAAATATATCCATGATGATGTACATGTAACATTAGTATGTGGTGGTTAGTGCTTGTGATTCCAATTTAGTAGACTACGACGAGGGCTCAAGGGATAATAATGCTCGAATACATTAATCCACCTCCTCCACCACCACGGAGAAAGTCTCGTCGCTGTGGATCTGTACCTCCTAATTCTGATATCCTTCCACGGACTAAACGCTTCTTTAAATTGTCTCCCAGCCCTGCTCCGAATTTTACGTCTGGATGCTCCTCAGGGAGTAGCCATAACCATAACATCAACAGCTCATCTTCCTCCTCCTTGGCGGATCTGACAACCACGGCGGAAACTCTATCCCCCTTTGGAGCCATTAAACTTCGCAATCCTTCCTCCTCTCGATGGCCATGGAACAGACTGGGAAACACTTTAAAAGAGGAAAAAACAAAAAGGATATCCTGTCCGGATATCTCTGGTGCATCTTCCTCTGACTCCTCCAGTAGAAGCTCTAGTCCCATGTCTTTTAGAGCCTCATTCTCTTCACGGTTCAATAGATATAAGTCGCCCTCACGGTCCAAAGAGCCAAGCTCAGTTCCCTTGTCACGGAGGTTAGCACTCTATGCATGCGAATTAAATCCCGTTCTGATCCATTTATTGTTATTATTACCACCCTCATTAACTAACTCATTAACATTCTTAACATAGCCATGTATGTTTTTATAATCATGTGAGTAGATGTACATACTTGTTCATGTTTCTTACTTTCATCCCATTTTAATGTATTCTTAATGTATCCTATACCAATTTTCATCCTATTTCATATCATTCATGCCTTCTTCTTTTTGTTTTTATTGTTATTTAGGGAGCAAATTGGTAAGAAAGTGGGTCGTGCTCAAAGCTGCAAATTAGAAAAGGAACAACCAAAATCGGTAAGTTTTTTTCATTCATTTCTCTGCTGCTTGCATTCAGTCTCCAACTCTAATTCAGAGCACATCCTACATCAAAGGATGAATAATGAATTCAATGATGATAGTGATAATGAGGAATAGTCATTTTAGTCCGTTTTATATGTATCCCTTCCATGTGTTTGCATGAATTGTTCACATTTTTAATTTAATGATTCAATCACGTGCTATTCCGATGGGTGAGGGTATATGTAAGCGCGTTTTTACATAAACTTGGACAAATTGTTTGTTCTAAGTGCATTTACCTACATCTAAAGACATAGATAATACGTACGTAGTATATCTTTCTCACTCTTAACCATCCGAGAAATCAAAGTCTAAAATCATGATTACTATTAAAATCGATGACATAATCTATGTATGTGCTTATATTTTTGTCCTCTTGTTCTTGGTCAGGACTATTAAATTTTAGTGGAGTAGGTTCAGTGATTTATGATTTCAAGAACTTTGCGCAGAAATAAGAAATATGACTTAGATATTTCATACATGATAAGAAACAAAAAGGAAAATATTAAATATTATTAATGTACTCTTCTTTCTTAGGATGTTTTTACTTCCTTTGTTTGTCCGTCCCTGTTCTTAGCTCAACTCAATTGGTATTTATTTATAATTATTGTTGATAAAGTATGCATATACATATATAACATAGACGTATATAAATGTCTATGTATAGGAATAGGTAATCGGGTTACGCTCTTTTTTAATTTTACTGATTAAATATGATATTAAGAAAGCAAAGCATTTTGATAATTACACTACATCATCGTATATCTGATATCGGAAAAATTTGTCCATACAGTTTTCTCTCTCTCTCTCTCTCTCTCTTTGTAACTCCACAATTACATCTTCTTACCTATGGCATTGATGTGTTATAGGTTTTGAGTTGTTACTCTTCTTGTTTTTTGAAATAATATGTAATCTCAAAAATGAATGGGCGATCAAAAAAAAAAAAAAAAAAAAAAAAAAAAAGGAATGGTCGTTTACCTTTAGGAGCTTAAGAGTATTTGCTTACATAATATGTGTCTTAATGAGGAGAGATGAGTTAGGAAACATATAGTATTCAGAATGGGTATTGTGCTCGACACTTGTCAGTACATCCATAAATACATGTTGACATACAAGAAGGAAATACCCTTTACATAAAAAGAAGTGATGCTCTGATTTTTGATAAATTTTCCCCTCTCCTTTCTTTACTCATACTCAAGTACTAGTAGTTGTAGGCAGTTGTCTCTTCTTCTTGTCTTTCATTTTACACCTATAAGAGTCAATATTTACGTAATCAAAAAAAAATATACATATATACTCCTCTTTTTCTTTTCTTTTTCAAAAAGAAAGAAGAAAACTTTTTATTGATGATGAATCTGCTTTTTACTATGTATATGTATACTACTGATATATAACCATCAAATCAAGGTGTGAAAAGCTTGGTCCTAATTCAATTTTGGTGAAAGGATTTATTTTTTTATACTAATGTACATATGTATTAGAGTGAGAGAATTTAGGGGTGGACAGGGAATATAAGTTGTGTATTGATGGGTATAAAAATAATATCCGTAAAATATCTACGAACTCAATGAAGTGGGTTCCCCAATATTTATTATACATTATAAAATTCGGGTTTTTTTTTTTACATAATTGATTTTCTTTTTTTTTTTTTGTGTGTGTGTGTGTGTAAATCTCTATACTGTTAAGAGAAAATAGTTAAATAACGAACGGTATAAGGTCATTTCTCTTTCATTTTATTGGCATTTCTAAATTTTCTTCTGGTTTGTATATGTAAAATAAAATAACAAATAACATTGTTAGAAACTTACTTAGAATCAAGTAATGGCTTACACAAGACATGAAGAGAATAGAATGTTCGTTTATTACAATTTTTTGTAACTAATGTATACACAAGCAGTATTACTTATAATCTCCTTTTGAATCAAATTATGGAATTTGTTCCCTCAAAACTAATAGGTTGAGTAGTGCACCATTTAATCCTGCTCGGTAGTGTAGATGCAAAGAAAGCTGAGTTACTCACTTAGTAGTATGTTCTTCTGTTTGAGTGTGGAGAAGGGACAATAGGTATTGGCATGTTTCCTTATTCTCAATATTGTTTTCTATATCTTCTTCCATGGGGTGCATGGTTAAAGGAGGTTAAAGGACTACATATACTGCATCTTTTACTTCCATATTTAAATCTTTGCATTGGAAGTTTATTATTATTTACTTGAAATTTCTAATTGTTGTAGAACTTTGAATATAATTGCTACATTTTTAAAAATGAGCTCTTTGATTATTTGAAGTATTTCGTCACTTACCACTGCTTGAAGAGCATTTTCTTAATTAAAAGGTAATAGGTTACACAATGACTTAAGCATGTATACCTTATTTCCTAACAAATTCAATATTTTGATAGGTCTGCCTTGATCCACTCTGTATATGAGGATTACATTTGATAACAAACCGCATTGGTTCTTAGACATTTATGGCAAAATAATCCAAAGGTCTTTACTTGGTCTATCCTTTGAAACATACAATCTCAGGTTTGATTTTATTTGTAATTGTACCTCATCATGCATGATTCAGTTCTTCGGGATTACATGACAATTTAAAAAAAAAAATTATTAAATCAATAATGCAATATTTTTGTCTTCCCAAAGCCATGGCACTTGAGGGTGTTTATAAATTCAGTTTTTGTACAACTTCATGTGCCGTTCTAGTTTATTTTCAGCAAAAATATTACTCATATAAACACTATGACGCTTGGGGCGTAAAAATAAGTAGCCTATGCTGTATGACACTAATGACTGAACAACTATTATTAATGATACAAACCAACTCTAAATGAATCCCTGTTCGAAAATGTTACATAGATAATTATATAGACAGAGGATTTTAGTAATTAGTAATCAAGATCTTGTTCTTCAAGCTAAACACCTCAAAGTTGAGGAAAAGTCTGACACAAGGGGGTTGCATGGCAAAAATCAGCTCAATCCATCCATTGTTTTCGGAGTCTATACCACGCAGGCAGGCAGGCAGATTGATGGAGAGAAGTGTCAATAAATAAATACATGTAGGTAATATAAATTTTTCAGTGCATGAAGACGTGCTCAATCGTCCTGGAGTTTGGCATGGAATAGTTTTTCATCGTACATCAAAAATTTCTTACATATGTCTCACATCATCGATTTCCAAAATTTTATTTTTCGACCCACCCTAATATGTATGTATGTACATCTATGATTAGAGTTGTAATTTAAATTAAATCCTTTTTGATCATCTTCCTTTAGTTATAATAGCATCATCCATGCATGAAAGTACGATACGAATATGGATAATCGTATTATAAATGTATTTTCAACTACTAGTATGTACTTGCATATTATCCTAATTTGCTAATATCTATTAAGACCTATAGAGTATTAAAAGGACTATGACAATTGATCATTATCATGTTGAAATTTTGCATCGTTATAAATGTATGTGTATATTAGTCGAGTCTAAAAAACCAATATTGTGCATGAAACCTAAATGTGATATTATGTTTGGGAATAATGAGTAGGATATTATTTTCTTTAAACAGAAAGCAGGTAGGTAAGGTAGGTATTGCGAATATGATGAAGTCCTTCCTCGCCCTATTACGGATATGATTAATGAAGAATACATATCCTGCTCAATAATAGTTACTTATTGATACATAATATGACTATGTTTAGTTGAGAGGTACACACTTCATATGTACACACTTCTAATTCTATTAATCCATGATAATATGAACATTAATTTTTCACTTATTTCCCCCCATACATTTGATTCCTATTTAAGCATTAGTTATGTATTATTAGGTAGTTGTATCTATCTATGCGTGTTTATTATTATTGAGCTCGTTAGTTCTATGTTTGTAGAATGTACATACATTTATAGATAGGTAGATAGGCCGGAAGGGGAAGGTAGGTAGGTAAGAAAGAAACAAGATATAGGCTTTCTAAGCAAAAAGCAGCACAATACATAGGTATATCTATGTATGTAGTAATGGGTAGAAGACGAAGTTCATCTAGATTAATGCTACTACAAAAAGAAGTAATCCTAGTAATATGCAGTAGTAGTAGTAGATTTAGGAGGAGGAGGAGACGAAGAAGAAGAAGAATGAGTAAATGATTATGATTATTGTTATTGTTAACTTCATTCTTCAATTGAAAACATAAAGAAAAAGCAAGGTGATTAAAGTGCTGCTGGTGTCTTTTACTAAAAATGAATGGATAATGATGGACTCCTCTTCCCGTCCTCATTCTCACCACCACCTATATAGAGAGTGATACTAGATATACTCCTGCTGCTGCATATGTGTTAAAGAGAAGGAGGGGCGTGTACAAGGGTTTAGTTGTTGTTATTCGCTACTGAATACTTTTAATACTGATAAGTAATAAAAAGTAACCGTCCTTGTTCTCGGTTCCCTTTTGTTGTTGTTGTTGTTGTTGTTCTAGTGGTGTCGTGTCGTGTCGTGTTGTGTTGTGATACTATCTTTGGAAAGTGGGATTGATAAGGCTATATATAAGTGGTGGGAGAGCTTCTCCTTCCTCTGTCTGCTCTTCTCCTCTTCAAACAAACAAACAAACAAACAAGCAAATAATAAATAAATAAATACATATAAATCGGTCAAAATGCTTATCTTAACAACTTACCGAGGAGGACGACAACGACGTGCTCTGCTCTGCTGTGCTCTATCCCACCTCAATGAACAAGAAGGGGGAAACTAAAAATCAAAGCGAAAAAACACCTTTTTTCATTTATTTACTTGTTTATTTACGACTCTCATCATTCTGAACAACAAAGTCAGTTAGTTTATTATATGTATGTGTATTGTATAGGGTGCAGATATTTCATTTAATTGCGGAGATTTCATCACAAATGGAAGAGGAGTTGACTTGTGAATACAGACATATTGTGTATACACAAACATAACTTATTTAATATAAATAGTTATTATTTCTTACCTTTCAATTCTGCTCTTTAAAAAACAAATTAGTTAAGTAAAGGAGAAAAAATCTTTACTTTCATGACCAGGAGCCAAATCAAGGCATTTGCCAAGTTTTTTTTTTTGTTTTTTTTTTGTATTTTTTCTAACTGAGAAGACGACGAAATATTAGAAGAAGAAGAAGAAGAAGAAGAGCTCTATTGCAACAGCACAATTCTTCCCTTCAGTCAACACTGTTTCTTTTCTTACAAAAAACATTAAAAAACAAGGAGACGAGAACCAAATAACTTATAATAATAATAAAAAATAAGTATGGGCAGTGATTTAAAATGATGATGGAGTTGGGATCTTCGAATGTGTCGTCTTCATCCATTATTGATGTTGGAAGTAGTCTCACCCAGGATGAGGAAGAGGACGATGAGGTTCTCATTGAGCATCATCATCCTCTTCTTTCTCCTCCATCCTTTGATCATGAAGACGAAGAAGAGTTTTCCTCTCCTCCAGAAGAAGAGGAGGAGGAAGAAGTTGAAGAAAATAACCCCTCCATAAAGAGACGCTCACTGAGTACTTTTGAAGGAAGGAGAAGCGGTGATGGACACGCCATTGTAAGTAGTCGTAGTGGCGTGGGACCCCTTTCAATATCACCTCCCGCAAAAACACTCAAATCAGATGAGGACGATTATATTGGCCTCTCAAGTTTTAATCCTCACAAACCTCCTCAGTGTCATTCCTCTTCAAGATTTCGAGACTCTATTCGATACCCTGGTCGTAATGTTCGTTTCTCTGCTCACGATGATTACGGTACTTCTCCTAGTGGTAGTGCACGAAGCACTAGGAGTAGTCATATTCGGACTCCGTCTACCAGAAGTGATCGTTTACGCTCACGCTGTCATCATTTATATCCTTTATCGAATTTTGATAATGAAGACAATTATCATCCAGGAGGAGGAGGAGGAGGAGGAGGAGGAAGTAGTGGTACACATTTTGTCCATTCTCCCCATATGGTTCAGAGGACACGCTCAAATCCTGAAATGGAATGTTGTCCTGTTTGCCTAGCTCGGAAAGAGTGTGAGATCCTTTTAAAAAGAACTTATAGCAAGGTATGTTAATGGGTGTCTATTCTTATTATTATCATCATCATCATCAGTCTGAATGCTTCGCTTGAATTTTTTGTATACCAAAGTTATATGATCTATTTTTTTATTTGAAGATATTTTTGATGTATTTATTTATTTATCTTATTTATTTTTGCAGAGAGCAAGTAATCGGGAGAGACGAAAACATTCCGATCCAAATATTCCTAGACAAACTTCCAGGTAAGTTTCTATTCCATTCTGTTTATGTCCAGTTAGTTGTATGTTTTATATACTATGTATGTATATGTATACATGTACTCATAGATGGACAAACTTTTGATAACGACTGAGTTACTTGCTGGTCTTATTCTACATAATAATATGTATCTATAATATGTACATAGACTGGTTATTTAACAAGTTCATGTTATATAATTACAACTAAATCAGATTACATACACATGGCATGGATCCTATGCGTGTGTATGTCTCTCCAATTTCACCAATATATTTTATCATTCTAATACCAATCATTATCGTGATAATAAGTTATTATTATCTACATTTAAGACCCTTGCTACATATGGAGATGATTGTATGTATGTATGTAGGTATACTCAACTAAACTTATCAATAATAAAAGGGGTACCCATGTAGTCTATTTTGAGTCTGTGGCAAAATTGAATTTAGACTTTTATGTTATTATTGCAAACCTAAAATGGAAGAATTTGAGTTTAACTTTTACATACATAATTATATATATATATATATATAATTATGTGTATTTTACCAAGAGAGAGAGAGAGAGAGAGAGAATGAAAGAAAGAAAGAAAGATCCATGTGTTGCTCGCTGTTCTTTCCTCCCTCTCTCCTCTATTATCTCTACTACCAAGGTATAAATATATATTGCTTTTTCTTCTTTTGGAGAGCCGTATATCTTCTTCTCTTCCTGCCGTGTTGCTTCCTTCTTCTTCGATAGTTACTTTGCTCAACAACATCTTCTTTCACTTCTTTACTCTTTTTTTCTTTCTTTCTCTAAAGAAGGGTCCTTCGACCTTCTTTAAGATGAAACAGTGACTTAACATGGGTCATGTCGGGAGAAGGATTTTCTCCTCTGTTTTTAATCAGTTTCTGTATCATGCTCACGTCAATTCCTTCCTCACTTGAACTTACACCCACAGTTGTCGTTCATTCCCCAAGTTCTCCTGTTGAGACTACCATCACTACAGATCCACAACAGCACTCAAGATCTCATTTCTCCAAAACCACTCGTTCCCAAAGTATTTGTGTTCCCGTCTGTACATCATCCAACTTTTCTCCTTTTTCTTCTACAACTGAGTGCAACGATAAAAGCAACGCATCCCCTTCATCCATCTTTCTTGATGTCCCGAAAAAGAAGAATAAGAAGCGAAGACGTCGATCACTTGCTGATTTAATTACTTTTGGACTTCAGAAGAGTAGGGATGAACCTGAGTGGATCTCTGGTGATGGTTGTGGTAATAGTAATTACAATTACTTCCGTAGAAAATCAGATAGTTTCTTCATATTCAAAAACTACCAAGAAGAAGAAGAGACGAACGGGGGTGAGGGATCTCCTCTTCTCTCTTCTTCCTCATATCCTCATCACCGACAAGTACAGTCAGGAGAAGGTACCAGCTCCAAGCAACATGATTTCCCCTTTCCTTCATTTGCATCCTTACGAGGTCGACGGAGCTCAGTGGACATTGGGAGTAGTAGTTATGCTTCGAGTAAGAATGAGTCCTTCACATCTACTCGTCGCCGCATGTCTAGCTTCCCACCTATGGAAGGACAGGATAAAGAAGCATTTAACTCCATTGAGAAAACCAAATCAACTCAACAACAGGGCTGCTCCTCTCCAAGGCCCAAGAACTCATCCAGTCCACTTAAACTCATACCTGTTAAAAATAAATTAAAGTGGAGAAGTACCATTGACGTCACCTCATCCTCATCGCCACAACATTCTTCCTCCCCTTCTTCTTATGATAGAAATGTCGTTGTTTTCCCTCATCGGAAAGTCGAAGATGTTCCCGGGATATTCATACCCCATAAATCCTCCTCATCTGCTCATCACCACTGTATTTCACTCAGCCTATCAGGTCATCATCATCATCATCGAAAGCAAATATCCCCTCTTATTCGGTAAGGAAGAACCACTATTTGTCCTTCCCCTTTCTCTCTCTCTCTCTCTCTCTCTCTCTCTATTAATCCATACATAGTTTGTGGCATCTTAATTCTGTCACTTAGAGGCATCTACTTACCAACAAACAAACATACATACATACATACAAGGATATTGTTCCTTCACTCCCTTCAATATATGTGCATTTTATATACATATAGGTATAATAATAATAATAATACATGTTCTAAGAGTAATAAGTCTTTGTTTATCATATTAGTAGTACTTATTTAATTAAACATTGTCTGTTAGTGTTCCTCTTATTGTTATCATTATTAATATTATCGACTTTCTATTTTCAATTTTAAACACTCTAATGCATAGTTAGTGAGTTAGATAGATATATAGATATATGTAAACATACATAGATCGATGTTTCTTCTTTTTTTTCTTCTTCTTTGGTCTGTGGGTGCGTGACTTTGAAGGAGGAAAAAGGAGGAGTAAGAATTAGGAGAAGTAGAAAAATAAGAATAAGATTTGATTTCTTACATCTTTAACATTTTGAAAATGATGTACATAAACGTATATATACATACATATAAATTCATTCATTCATTCATTTCTTATTCTTCTAATTCTAAGAGAGTAAAAAAAAAGGGGGGGGGGAATTAATCATCTCTCTTTTTTTATGTATGTTGTTATACAATGTATATGACTTATTAATATTATACTCATTGAAGTGTGGAAGAAAGGAGAAAAGAAAGAAGTGTGTTGTATTTGGGTATTATTATAATATGTATAGGTAGTAGGTAGGTAGGTGGGGAGGAAGGAAGGAAGGAAGGAAGCAAGCAAAAGACTCAAGATATACCTATTTAGGAGCAAACAATAGTTCTATCCAATCGATATACTCCATTCAAAAAAGTAAAAATAATAATAATACTCATCATCATGTAGTAGGAGGCTTTATTCAAAAGAAGAAGGGGTCAGTTCATGGAAGGGACCCAATTAGAAGGAGGGGGAGGGAGGAAGAATGTTAGAAGAATAAGTAGATTTATAGAGGAATAGAGGAATTGCACTACTACTACTTCTCTAGAGGAATAAGTAGAAAGCGAGTGAGTTGGGGAAGGGGTGGCACGCTTAATTGAAGAAAGGCATTATCAATTGCTGTTATTTCCCCCCCCCCCTCTCATAACAAGTATGTTTGTATGTATGTGTACATACAAACATACAGACATAGAAAGAAGGAAAGAAAGAAAATTTTATATATATTATTTAATCACTTCAAACTTGTCAATTTCCATTTTGTTTTGTTTTGTTTGATCTACCACAAAACAAAAAAAAATTTGTTTAAATGCATTATTAGTATATGTATCTGCATATATTATTCTCTGAAATTGACGAATCAATAAAACAGCAACAGAAAACTCTTTTTAATACTCTCTCTCTCTAACTCCACTATTTTTGTTGTTGCATTTATATATATGTATATATATATATATATATATATATATGCATAATCAAGATGCTTAGAAATCAAAGCTCCAAATACAACTTATGTGGGATTCACACAAATTTATATGGATTCATAATATATCCTGCCTCATTACTATGTACATATGTATGTTGTAGCTAGACCTAATCTATGGATATCTAAAAAGGTCTTTTTTTCCTTCCTACCTTTCTTCTTCTATGTTAAGCAGCAATAATTATTATAATCAATGTTATTCATTAGTCAACCTTCAATTTATTTAATGGGAATATGCATTAGGGGGAGGGAGGGGGAAACAAGACACTTCTTCCTTTCTTATATTGTATTTGCTCTTGAAGTATCCTCATCTCAAAGTAGATAACTATAATTGGTGATTAAAACACCATGGATAGGTACCTAGGTATGGGTGGTTGTGTCCTTGATGCTGCTTATTTATTTATATGTACTTCGACTACTACTTCTACTACTACTACGACTACCAAGTTCCACAATCACCTCCTTGATGGGTTGATTCCTTCTCCAAACTTTTTTTTTTTCCTTTTTTTGTTAAGTCTTTTAACAACGCTATAAGTTATAAGTACATTTGGTTTTTTTTCTTCCATTTTCAGTGATGTCGAAGGTGGTGGGGTCGGTGTTGGTGGTGTTGGTAGTAGTGGAGCTGATCCGAGTCAAGCAGCCATTTCCAATCAACCATCTGGGAGTTCGTCTACATCCAGTCTTTCGGCTAGGTAAGTTGTTTCTTCCTTCCGAGTTCATAGTGTTTGCAGCAGCAATCATTCCGCGCTTTTCTCTATCTTTATCATAAACGGTTCATTGGGAGAGAGGGAGGGAGGGGGGTCAGTTGTGTCGGATGACTCACTTGTTTTTTGTTTTTTTGCAAATATATTAGTTTACATATGTATAATACATCTACAACACATATCTGAGTCACGTCAAAAGGGATATGGATTTTGACCCCATTGTCACAATTTCGTTTACTACTCTTGCTCATGCCATAAAATCAACCCCCTCATAGTTAACATGTATTATATATACACATTAAATATCTTTGTAGATAGCACCACGACTCGACTCCCAAAAGTTACTGTCTTCCCCCCTCCCTTCCTCTCCAATATCCCCTCAGTCGTTGGTTGGGTCCAGTCCATAAATAAAGGAAAAGAAAAAGAAGAAAAAAAAAGGGGGGGGGGGGAGAGGGAGAGAGTAAAAAAAGGGATGTCTTTAGAATTGAATATAATCTTTTTGAGACGTGAATAAATGTGTACATAGGTACATACTTGATAGTGTTGTCAGATGGACTATGTATCCAGTATCTATGAAGTATGTACTTACTTACTTATTTATTCTCTCTCCTTCTCTTACGTAATCACAACGACGATGATTCACTATCTATCTGCAGGAGTACTACTAAAATGTACGTTCGGTATTAATTGCCTCTGTCTCTTTATCCATCTATCTCCCTCCTCCCTCCCTCTCTCTCTCTCTCTCTCTGCCTTGTTTTAGATTAAAAAGGTAATGACAAAGTAACATCTATGTATATATATATATATATATATATATATATATTTATAATTTCATGAGATGAAGAATTTAAAAGCAAATACACACACAATCACATATTAAATATGCTGCATGTATTTGTGTACTACTTACTACTACTCCTTACATGCAAAGAATCGTTGTTAAATCGTTTAATAATGCAAGCATCAGATTGTATTCCTCTCCGTTCTACAGTTTAATGACATCCAACATTCTATGCTGTAATTACGCTAAATGCTTTGATATTATTATTTATTTGTTTAATTATTATTATTATTGAGAAGAAGAAAAAGAAGAAGAGTCGGATGGATGGATTTATCATATGGATGGGTGACACACCTGTGCATATTGCTTGTGTATTCCTTCAGCTACACACACACAATGCCAGTATAAACAAACCAAAATTTGATATTAACAATCAGGAGGGAGAGGATGAACCCCTTCTTCGTCTCCTCTTCTTTGAGTCAATATACTAACATTATCATTCATATATGTATACATATCTATACGGATCGAATTCAGAATTATGATACACTTCGTATTCTTTGTGATATCTCAGTACATCATGTAGTTTTATATATAAGTACATATTCCATAAATATATTATATGTATGTTATATGTTGTGTGTAAATATAAATATTTGCAACGCTCTTATCAGTTCGAATTTCTAATCAAACAATATACGTATGTACGTCTACAAAACAAAAAGAGTGACGGGTTAGAAATTGTAAATACATAGAATGTATGTACATACAAAGATATATGTATTGTAACAACAGCAACAACGACAACAACGCTCCCTGCTGCAGCATGTGGGGTTCTGATGCTGAAGATGTGATGATGAGTTTGTTTTACGAGATTACTTACTTGATTACAACATCATCATCATCGTAGTATGGGAGCATCGGGTCTCGACCTCCTTGCCGCGTCTTATTCTACATAGCACACATTCATACAGTCAATATTATTAAATCATATATGTATACATACAATTTTTCTAATTCACTTAAATGTGTAAGGAGTGAGGGGTGAGAGCGCGCACGTCTAGCAAGAAAAAGTACAAAGCCCATATAACTTATACATGTATAATGTGTGTATGCTGAAGGGCCGACTAACTTCACTATTACAAAAAAAACATACATACACACATCTATGTAATAATATGTTGTCTTTTAATTTATCGTTGTATTCGTTAGTCGTTGCTGCCGTTACTCTACTCTACTTAGCTCCTTACTCTCCTTCTTCTTCCTTTCATAGAAAATTCAAACAATTTACAACATCGTCTTCATAATATTAATATAATCATCGTCATTTCAAAATTATTCTTTAATTAATTAATGATTTAATCAAAAAAGAAGTTTTCTCTGTGAGTTTGTTTCAACATCATCAGAATCAGATTCATTCCTCCATCATTTACCTCGTTCTATCTTCTTCAACATGACAATGAAAAAGAGAAGATCCTCTACAGATGATATTCTTGAACAGAATTTTGTTCAAAATACCAAAGTTCGTCTCTCAGATATCTATGCTAAACTCTCTCTCATTGATGGAAGACTCCGTTCCTTTGAGGACTCTAATCACAAAATTATGGACAAAATTGCAATATTAGAGTCCTCTGTTCAGATACTTGAGACATATGCCGTGAATGCAGCTGTAGTGGGAAGGAATGGAAGCATTGCTTATAACGGAAATAAAAACTTAAGTTCTTCCATGACTAGTCTTTTACAGCCACTCACTGAGAGTGATGATGAGGGAACGGAAAATTCAGAAAGTGTGTCTACTCCTACTGCTCTAACCTATGAAGAATCTCTCTCCATTTCTAGATCTCAATCATTTACTGATATACCCAAGCTATATCATAGTCATCATGCTCCCATATCACATCACAAATCCTCTCCATCACCTGTCCCTCCATCACCCTCACCCTCCATCAAGAACTCTGTCAAATTCAGGGATAAGCCCTCAGCCATCTCTGGCTGCACAAAGTCAAGGACTGTGGGTGCATCAGATTCTCGATTTAGTTGGAGTGGAACGACCTCTTTAAATAAGCAAGAAAAAGTAGAGTACATTAAGACAGGGCCTCTTGAAGTCAAAAAGAGGTTCACAGGGTACAAACGCTATTGGTGTTGCCTTAAGTCGGATTTATCTCTTTTGCTTTTCTCTTATCCTGAGCATCTTCGACATCCAGATTACCCAGTGCGGCATCGACCAAAATATACTATGAGACTTCGGGGCTGTTATTGTGTTCTAAGGGATATCAACGAAAAAAATGGAAATGATGAAGACTCGGGTCAAAAAGCAGGAAGATTTGACTTTATTCGCATTGATAATAACTCTATTTATAATCAGTTTGCCGCTACTTCGTATCATGAAGCAAAGAACTGGGTTGATACTTTTGAAAATGTTGCTCTTGCTATGACAACAGAAAATGGATTAAGGAAGAAACATCAGCGGAGGATTTCTGCACAATCCTTAAATGATTTGCATATTCTTAAACGGTATTCCTCATAAGCTAGTCAAAAGAAAAGAAAAGAACAACAAACAAAAAAAAAACACCTCATTTTCTTGAATTTAATTTTGACAAGTCAGTCTTTGAATGCCCCACGTAACGTTTTTTGTCTCTTGGGGGCTACCCTCCGGGCATTTAAATTATACAACATAGAGAGATAGATTTCTATGTTTTATGAATGGTTAACAAAATCGAAATTGAGTTGTAAAATTTAGGATGACGGAGGGGAGTGTTGGCGTTTTGATTGTTTTATACTCTATTCTTATTCGCAACACTTATGATAACATATTTACATACTATATGCTCAATATCGATTTTTCAATTTACTTTTCTTTTTTTTTCTTTTGTTTAAAAATAACATTTCTTTGAGATGGCCTTGGCATTTACAAAAATTTTAGGAGGGAAAATATAGAGAATGAGGTGCAAATCAACCTATTAGAAATAATTATAATTGATTACTCTTTATTTGTTATTGAATTCATGGAATTTTGGCTAGATTTAATTTTTTTTAATAATTACACAGGTCCTCATTGGATAGTCCTGCGGGCTCTCTTCAGGAAATGGTTTCATCCTCAAATCCAAATAGTAATTTATCAACATCTTCACGAGGTGTTGGGTCAAATAATGCATCTGGAGGGGCACCACCCCCTCCACCCCCGCCTCTTCCACCTTCGGACTCCTCAATTGCTACTAGTAATAACAACTCACAGCATCCACCTTTTTGGGACTCTGATTTTGAAACAGAACCAGATCCTCCCGATTGGCGTTTTTCCATGAATCAAGAGGATTTAGTTAAACTTAAGCCCAAGGAGAAAAAACGTCAAGATGTTATCAATGGTAATGATCTACCTAGAGACTTAGGGGTTTATACTTACAGCTTCTTTTTCTTTTTCCAACTCTTTCTACTTTTGACAGAATTTTTCCATACTGAACGTAGTCATGTTCGAAACCTCAAAGTCTTGGATCGAATTTTTTATCGCCCAATGCTTGATAATCCTTCTCTCATGTCTGGAGAAATGGTACAAAAGCTCTTCCCCAATCTAGATGAACTAATTCAAATTCACACCAAATTCAATCAGATAATGAAGGATCGTATCAAATCTCAAGGATTCCCTATTGGTGATATTAGCGATTTATTCTTGGAAATGGTGGGTCTTTCTTTGGTTTTTAGTCTCGCTTTTATTAAAATTTAATTCAATTAATTGTCTATTATTATTTTTTGCAGTTTGATGGACCTAATGGTGATACTCTAATCGATTTAGGCTCAGAGTTTACAAAAAATCAAAAATTTACCATCGAAGAATTAAAAAAGAAAAGGGCTCGTGATCATAAATTCGATGCATTTTTATCCGATCTTGAACGCCGTCCCGAATGTAGGCGTCTTGGCTTGGAATCTATACTTCCTGTTGAACATCAAAGACTTGTTAAATACCCTCTGCTTTTAGAACAATTGTCAAAACAAACCCCAGAGGATTCTTCCTACTCCACCATTAAAAATTGTGTAGAGCGTACTAAATTTATCTTGGACTCTATTGATAAGCGTGTTGCTGAAGCTCAAAACCTTCAGAGATTGGCTGAAATTCAGAAAAATCTTGACACTTCTGGACTAGAGAAAAATCCTGAGAGCTCTATTCCAGCTGAGTATAAAGTAAGAATCATTTTTTCATATCAACCTAGTCAGCAGTGTCATAGAAGGTTTTCTTTATTATCTGACAAAGATGTGAATCCTCGTTCAAGTTCTACATTTTGATATACATACAAAACGTTTTCGTTTCTTACATTTCAATTTATTTTTTTCCAAGAGACATGATCTTGAAGTGTAATTAACTGAACCAATGATGTTTTTTTGTTTTTTTTTGTAAAATTTACAGTTTATGTATTTATTTATTTTTAACAGAATTGTGACTTGACTAAACATCGCTTGATATACGATGGACCATTAACACTCAAATTGGGGGATACAAGACGATTCAAAACTGTTGATCTTCATGTTGTTCTTTTAGAAGATTGCATCATGTTGCTTCAAAAGCAAGATGATAAATATTTACTCAAATTTCATACTTCCGGAGCTGCATCAAGTACGGGAGACAAGAAATTTTTCCACTCTCCAATTATCGAGTTTTCTACTATGCTAGTCAGACCCGTTGCCACGGGTAAGGATTTTCTCCAATTTATAAATATTTATGATATCAATTGTGTTTAATCTTAATTTTCTATTAGATAAACGCGCCTTTTATCTTCTCAATATAACGCAAACTGTTCCTCAGATATATGAGCTCGTTGCCTCTTCATCTGCCGATCGTAGTCAGTAAGTATCGCTTATTTATTTTAATATGTTTACTTGAGGAATTATAAGATTTCTATATGTTGTTTTTGTTGTTGAAATCAAATTTGAAAATTATGAACAGTAAGTCCCCTTTTTGTTTGTTTCTTTGGTTGACATTGTCTTTTTGGAAGGAAAAAAAGACTTAGTTTGTAGGAATTAGGATGATGCTACTAATAAAAATGTTGTTCATCATCTTGAACTTTAATTTGGATACAAAAGTTGACTTACGAGTTGTTTTTAATTAATTTATATTTGTTCATATGGGAATATTGTGTATATTCCATAAAAGGAGGTTTTGTGTGTGCAAATATTAGGTGGGTATTTAACTTAAGAAAGTGGATGATGTACTATAGTATACATACATATTATATATTGCTGTGTCTGTTAATATTGTATGTATAGTAAGTCATTGGATGTGCAGTTGTATTGTTTTTTTGAGCCGCACGCCCCAGTCCATCTTAATCATCATCTCATTTTGTAATAAGTTTATGATGTTATAGTCAGTCGATTGCTCCGCTCGGTTATACATATAAATATATGTAATAGTGCTGTGCTGTGCTGTGTGTATTGTAATTTTTTTTTACGTGCAGTAGGAATAAGAGTACTCCTGCCTCCTCCTAATGTCATTTTCCTCTCATTTTGATCGAGAAGACGTTCGCCGATTCAGCTTTGGCTGTCTTGAAAAATCATTTTCATCCTCTTCCACAACAACATCACCTCTTTTAAAGCGAGGACGATTTGGTGGTATTCTTTCAGCTTCTAATTCCAGAGAGGATCTCACTCGAAGCAATTCCTATTCTAGTCTTAAGCAAGGAATTCGAAAAAAGATACAGGTCCTTCGTTCTGGTTCCTTTAGTGGAGGAGAGAAAATACTCGATTCCTCAAAACCACCCGCTCCTGTTTCTCGACATTCGTCATCATCTAAAAGTGAAGGCAGAGTTGTCAACAGGTGTGTATGTGTCTTATCGTCATAGGTGGCCCATATTACGGACATAATATACCTATGTACATAGAAAGGATACAATTTGTCTAGGAGTCGTTACTTAAGTTCCACCTCCTACTCTTAGTTTGGACAGTGTGTCAGTCTTGTCATACTTAGTTGAACTTGAAAGAGCTTGTATTCTCTCTTTCTTCCTTCCTTATTTCGCTATCATCGTCCTACACTCTGTTCAAGAGTCTTATTATTAATTCCTATCCCCCCCTTTTTTTTTCTTCTTTTTTTTCGTGCTCTTGATGTTGTATGTATGTACATTTACATATAGTGCTTATATTTGCAAAAAAAAAAAAATTAAAAGTAAGCGTGGGAAATGATTAGCGTATCAATTATTATTACTTATTTATGTGGATATACATAAATCCGTTCAAAAAGTTAAATTTATTCCATTGTTCTTCATCAATGTACGTACTAGGAACTTACATGCATTCATTGATATGTACCAATTTCACTCATAAGCATTTTCAAATCCTTTTCTTAATATTGCTGTGATAGACTAAAAATAAAAAGATATCGTCTTAAATCTTTCCATGATTATTATGAACAACACGTGGTGATTTTTTAATATCAATGCTCTACCTTGGTGAGTAACTTGATGTCACAGTCTCATAAGTCATTATAAGAATGCTCTTCAGTATGTGGGTTTATTTTATTTTTGCTCTCTCTCTCTCTCTCTCTTTCCCCCTGTATACATATATGTATAAGGTATACTGCATGATATAACTATTTTTATATATGTACATAGGTAAATGCCTGTCTTCTTCCATCTCAATAATTTCCTTAACGAAGTTGAATGCATTGAATTATATATGTACATACTTTATTATTCATTTGAATGGTTTTTGTGTATGCATACATATGCATGAATATATATGATCATTGTGACCCAAGGGAATGATGGAATGTTTTCCATTTTGACAATTAGGTCTTTATTCTTCTACTTTAGAATCAGTAAACGTTGTGATGTCTTTGCAGTGTTTAAATATATCCCAATGTATATACATAAGTAATATTAGGTTGGTGGCTCCAAATAATTTATTTCTCAAACTATTTCCTATGTACATACATATAGCAGTTGCTAATTATAATCCTTTTGTCTTATCATACATAAGTATAGGTAGTGTTGCTTTGACTGACCGTGTTATGATATAATTATGAATAACAAAAAATAACAAAAACGCATTTATTTTTGCCCAAAGTTACTCATTTTCATCACGTCATAAACATGGCGTTTGTAGATATGTAGAAGAAAATACTTTTTTTTTTCTCCCTGACAATCAACCCTTTGGAGTTCAGAATTACCAACATCATTCCATGTCGTTTTTATTTTTAAAAAAAAGTCTTTTCTACATGAAGATGAAAGCCCTTTCCTTCTTTTGCGTGCTCCCCTTGAAGGAATTGGACTCATAGCTCACTTTTCAAAGTTAAGTTTTGGTTCATTGCCAGACGTTGTTAGCTTGTTTTTAACATGTATGTACTTACATATGTTTTAAATGTATATGTATTAGTAGTCCTAAAAAAAAGAAAGATAGCTTTTGCATTTGAGTATGTCTTTTAAATGAAAGCGGCAGAAACGGCAGGAGATTGTAACTTTTTTTATTATTTTTAATATATCTACCTAGTTAGTTACTTGTTCCCAATACATCAATTGCTTGCTCTCTTTAGGGCATATGTGCTGTTTTCTTGTCACTTTGACACTGTCAGTAATAAGAAATATTACGATTAAGTGAAATGATGTTGTTATGGCGAGTTCCTCCTCTCCGAATAGAATAAGGAGTAGATCTGGGTCTAATAAATTTAGAGATGCTTTAGATTTACCCAAAAGAAGAGAAAGCAGTAATAAATCTCCAGTTCATCTCTATAGAAATGAGCGTACTGGTTCCTCTTCTTTAACTCGCATCGCCTCAAGGGCTAGTGATATTCAGTCATATGCTTCTAAATACATCGATACTCTTCGATCTTGGAGAAAAACACCCCCACCTCCACCAACAGTTATTCCTAGGCCATCCACTCGAGAGGAAGGATATTGTAGCCAAATTGGTTGTACTCAAGATCACAGGTGGCTTGTCATTCATTATTGTATTATACCTATGTGTATCAAATCAGTGTCAATTCAAATGATGATAAATGAATACCTTATAAATGTATTGTGTTGTACCGTACCTATATTAATACATTTTTGTTCTTTCTTTCAGATGGTTTCGGCATATAACCGAAGCAAGTAACGCTTATCGTGCTAGGGATAACCGAAGAAATTTTAGAACCACAGGAGGAATATCTCCACTCCCTGACACTGGGAGTAACAATAATAGTAGAGAGATATCCTCAACCAATGGATTGACTTCTTCAACTTCAGTCGATAATACTAGAAAAGATAGTTCTTCTCTTCTTGGGGTTAAAGGAATTCTTCCAGCTGGACGATCCCATTCCTTCCACGAGTCTTCCTCATCCAGTCGTGAATCTCCTCCTGAAAGGCAACCCTCGTCACCTCCTGAAGATATAACTAAAGGTATGCTAAAGATCTTGTGCACAAATAGTAGGTACTCAATTCAGTCTTTCGTTTTCTTATTGTAGGAGATAGTTCAGTCAATGAAGGTGCTGGTGGTAGTAGTGGGTCTACAACTCCTAGAAAACGACTCCAAAGAGTTGAAATCTTAAAAATTGCTGAGCAAATTCCTCTTATTGACCCGTCTCAGGTTGTTGTTACTCAAGGAGAGATCCTTGTTGCTGATCCTGTATTAACACCAATTGGTAAATATGTCTTTCATAAATTTTATATCTTTATATTATTCCTATCCCATTCATTCATTTTTATAGAAAAATTACGTCGTAAAGACTTAGAAATTTCTAAAGCATTACTTGAAAAACAACGCATTATAGCAGATATTTTCCAAATACCAACCGACGATTTCGATGCCATTGCTGACATTGCCTCCCAACCCAGTCAAAATAAAGATGCAAGAGAAGTTTTGTTGGCTGCTTTAGCTCAAGGTACTTATATATTATTGGTACTCTCCATGTTCTTCCTATATTTATTCTTGTGTTATTTTATTTTCCTTTATAGCAAATAGTTTATCCGAGTTACTGAATGAAAGTTTAAATTTGACGGAAGAGGATACTATTGCTGTGTCGTCGTCGTCGTCAGGCAATTCAAAGTCATATCAAGCTAATCGAAATTTACCCTTCTTCGAAAAGGCAATTCAAAAGTCCTCCAATATCAATCAGTTTTTAACATCATTACTGGTAAGCCAGCCCTTGTACATTTGTCTCCAGTCTCACTCTTGAGAGGAATTTTTTCTTTTGGTTCCTTAGGCAATATTTCAAATGCGAGAAGAAGAACGAGATCGCTCACGCCATTGTCTTCAACGCTATCAAGATCAAATTGATGTTTATTTATCAGATTCAACTACATGTCCAGTTGTTCGTCCAGCAAGCTTCACTTCTGTTGAAGAAAATTCATCTGGCATTCAGGACAGTGAAGAGGATGAGGAAAAGAGAGCTGAAAAATCACAATCAACTAATCAATCCGGTAAAGCATCAAAAGTAGTGATTAAGTAATAATTATTTATTAACTATTTTGTATCATATTAGTGTCTTTAGATATAGCAGCAAACGTAGAAGGTGTTAGTGAATCCAGTAATCCAAATTCTGGTGAAAGGGCTATACTTGAGGAAAGTATTGATAGAAAATTTCAAGTACAGGAAGTGGAGACAGAGGGGGATAACGAAAGTGATGAATCTTTGAACCCTCAGGAAGGAGAAGGGCTACTATTACTACCTGAAACGGTATGTAGGGCACTTATTTTATAATAACAAGTATCTGATTCATTGTTGATTTTTGGTTCCTCTTAGAATGACGTTGTCATAAAGACTGAAGACGAAGATCATACCAAATGTTTGACGAATCCAGCTATGGAAGAAACTTCTTCGTCAACAGGTGATAGTCCCAAAGATGAAACAGAGCAATCTGATCAACCCTGAAGCTTGTTTAAAGATGCTGGACATCATCATCATTATCCCTTTTATTCAACATTTCAGAAGAAGATATAAAAAAATATTTTAATTATTTTGAAGAAGATGAAAAAGTGTAATATTTCCTTTTTTTTAAGCAAATTATTGTTTTATTTCTGGCAATTTTAATTCAACATTCCATTTAATACGAAATGGCATCTTAAACAAATCAATTTTTAACTACAGTCGTTTAATAATATTATTATATTGATGAGTGCTGAGTCTCTGCTCTACTACATACATATTGTGCCACCGCCGCCATTATCATTGAAGGTCATGAGGATTCATCTAATTCTCTCTTCCCCCCCCCCTTTCAAAATAATTCCCGGTATCCTTCACCCCCCCCTCCTCCCCCCAAATAATGATATCCCTATATTATCAAATTTTTATCCGTTTATGGAGGATAATTACAAAAAAAAAAAAAGATATACTAAATATATATATTTTTTGGAAAAAAGCAAAGCAAACAAATTATTATTATTATTATTATTATTACTATATTCTGAAGAGTTTTCTAATTATATGTATTTTTCTTTATATAATTATTCTACGCTGAGTTGTTAATTATTTATGTAAATAGTGAATTTCTAATTTTTTCCGATTCCAGTTTTTGTGTAAACAATCGCTTTTTTTAAAAAAATAGGAAAGAAGAAAGTCTTCTTAGCTTAATAGCCTGTACGTATCATGTTTATTTTCTATGAAGGAAGCATCATAAATCATAATAATAGCTAGCAGGAGCAGGAATCTGTCTTCTAGCTAGCTGTCCTCATTAAATCCTCAATTTCTTCTCGTCTTGCCTCTCCATTCCATCATAGCAACAATGAATCAATAAGCAAGATATGGATATCATGATAATATTATAAACAGAGCATTCCTTCCTTGGCTATCTCTTTTGAGTAAATGTTTATACTCTTCAAATACTTAAATTTTATATCTGCACAGTAAGTATAAGTTAGTGATGAATAACTTATTTGACTCGCTGCCCTTGTGTCCTATGGAAATGTAGGATCCTTCCTTGGATTTGCATGCACCAGTGCGATTAAGAATTTAAGATTTTGAAAATAATGTTGATTCCTCAGGATCAAATTATCATTATCCATCACGCATTCAATTATGGTCCAACTAAAGCGTCTAAAATTCTTCTAAGAGATTTTGTTTGACATTAATTAGGGTTAAAATCCCTTAGAAATACTGTAAAATACCCTAATCTATCAATAATTATAATTATGATTGATATTCCTTAAATCCTCTTTCTTTCTCCTTACGTAGCTATGCATATGACGAAGTACAGGGTTAGGATAATTACTTGTTCATATCGGTAAATGGAATGTTGGTTGATATTATCTTATCCTACCTTTACCGCTTGTAAATCAAACACTGTTCACGCCATACATCTTTTTTCTTCTTTTTTAATTCTCAATTGTCATTGAGAATTTTTTAATGATATTTTTTATTTTAAAACAAGTGCAGTTTTGTACCTACACAGCCACATACTTAAATATATTCGTAAAACTTGCAGTTAAATTTCATTTGTTCTTATCATTTCGACTCTTTCCATACACAAAACCATGAATAAGGCCTCCCGAGTTTTTATCCTCCTCCTGCTAAGTCTCTCACTTGTCGTTTCACACTATTCAGGTAAAGATTGATGTTGAACCTTCTTGCTAGCCCGCTCACTCAAACGACGTTGTACATATATAGGTCTCAACAAGATATCCTCAAGAGTACTCAATCGCCGATTCAAAGACTCAGCATGGCAGTTTCAATATCCACCTTTTTCGAATACATCATCATTTTTGAAGGGGAGTAACATGTACGGCCTTGGTAACCCGGACATCAAAAACTCCTACACCACTTCACAGAAAAGGATACCCCGACCCATTCAACTTCATCGCCATGATGAATTTCTTCCTCATCTCATTCAAAACTTTAAATCCATCCATGATTTGAATCGGCTACAACTCTCAGGAGAAAAGAAACCTGGAGGTCAATTTCATAAAAAACTTTCCATAGAGCCCATTCCATCGAAATATGTTGCTCCTAGGATAGGGCCTTAATGCAAAAGGACTAGGTACTTTGATAGGAATGTATGAACATGGATGTCATCTTTTTAGAATATTTTGTAAATTATAGATTAGATAATATAGAATCCATTATAAAAATACAATCATTTCATTTTTTTTATTTTCAAAAAAACACTAATTTTAGAAGTTATAAATCAATTTCTATATAAATAAATATATATGTATTTATATAAAAACGAATGAAAAATAAATTATTATTTATGTATTTATTAAATGGTATCCGTATATGTGTAGCATAATGCTTCATTTCAAACTTTTTGATTTGCGTAGTTATTTTTAGATAAACGTTTCGAAATAAAGGAGGTCGATGAGGCATGTAGGTCATGCGTTCATCTGTATCTATATAATAATTTATAAGTATGCAAAGGATAAAATCATTGGTAAAGTCAATTTCTAAACTAACGAAAATCTTGCTCCTATGTACGTACAGGGATTGATTCATTGTGTGATGAAGTTAAAAATATTTATATTCTTAATAAAAGCTCATTCACTAGTCAAAAATTGTTCTTTAAACAATTTTTCTAAATATTTTTTTTTGTTCCTTCGTCTGCTCAGAGTTAAGTCATCCTTAAATGGAACTCGGTTGAGTACCATTTTTATTACTTATTATTGGTGTAATATAAAGAATGCATTTTTAAATTCATAGCTGGATATAAAATGATAATATGACAAGAATACTCTTAACTTTTCTTCTTCTTTTTTTTTTGATCCTGATTCCTTTATAAATTAAATTATTAATACCTTGATAGCCAATTTGATAATGTTCCATTTCTTATCTCATGCTGAATTCAATTATTAATCATAAAGGGATACATGATGCATATATGCAAATTAAATTAATTTTCCAACAATTCGCCCTTGATAATCAAAAGGTGGAACTTCAAAGAGCAATTAATTAGTTATGGATAGTGAAGGAGGGGTCTCTATTCATCTAGAGCAGCGTTTCTCAACCTTTTTTCCCTTTCGGAACCCTCAAAATATATCCCATGTCTCACGGAACCCTTGCGCAAAAAATGATTGAGCGAAGTTGGGAATCCCAAATGTAAACGATTAATTAGTTCTCATAAGAGCCTGGCTTAGCAATAGGTCACTATAAAAAAAGTCAAAATTCTGGTGACAAAATTTTACCACACTGTAGAAAAAGACTGAAAAGTGTAATAGCTTATATAATCTCATTTTTCTCGCGGAACCCTTAAAGACCGTCTGCGGAACCCTAGGGTTCCGCGGAACCCTGGTTGAGAAACGCTGATCTAGAGACTCGTGCTACATATACTAACATACATATGTGTACACTGTGGATATTGATAGAGCCTTTCATTAGATTAGAAAGGAGGCTTTAGTCTGTCTCAAGGTGGTGATGGGCTATTGAAGAAATATTTAACCTCTTCTGCACCGATTTGTAGGTGCAGAAGTTAGAAACTGCCTCTGAATAAATTAAAGGCCTATACAAAACTTAACCCCCTTAAGCCTCTGACCACAATATAATGTTGAGTTATTACATATTATATACATATACGAAAACATACGAAATATATATTTTTCTTTCTTTCAATCATTTAAAAAAATCTATGTTGTTATGTACATATTATTATAAGGTTCATACCATAGAAGAACGAAATGAATGATCCAACATGGTTCAGAAGTGGTGCTGTTGAATTATGACATGGGTTCAAAATTGAATTAAAGTCTTAAAAATAATAGTTTAAGTAAGGTTTGGTGGGTATTAATACAAGTAAATAGATATATGTAATCCTACATATGGCATTATATGGCTATTATACAATCATATTTAATAAAGGAAAATCAACTTATGATCAAATATTCTTTTTACCTCTGAAGCCGGGGAGGGAGGAGGGAGGGAGGGAAGATGATTCTATACACCATACTCGTTGCCCCTTACAATTAAAATCCTGGGACAATGTATCCGGCTCTGATATTTGAATACAAAGAAAATGAATCATATATTATTTGAGTGAAGACATAATTGAAATCAAGGTATCAACGTATTTATGGAATCATTGAAGGACTCAACCATAAATAACTCCCTTTTTGAACAATTTAACAATAATTGTCAAATGTAATCAATATTAACATCCTTCGGGGATTGAGACAAGGTGATGGATATGACCAATTGTTATTGTGTTAGTACTCATAAATATAAGAGTAGTACTTTGCCAAAGCAAGGGATTCAATCAGTCAAATACATAATATAAAATATGTAGATATTATTGACAACACCTGCTCTTCTTTTTGAACCCTGATACAATTCTTTGTTCTCAAACAAAGTTGAAAAACTAAAAACCAGGATCAATCGATAGATTGATATTGTAAATATACTGAAATTTTAATGCACAAATGAATTCTCTCTCTCTCTCCCCCCCCCCTTTCCTCTCTCTATATTAATTAATTAACTATTTGAGAGAAACTTAAATTACAAACTCTTTCCATAAAATTGAGTACTTTCTTTTTGTATGGTAGAGATATAAATATGTTGTAGATACCTATTGCTAGGTAGTTTTTCTACTGGTATGCGCACATTTGACAATATATATTATATATATATATATATATATGCACTAAAACCAAGAGCATGCATACAAGCAAAACTATCAATAAATATGCAAAAAATTACAAATGTAGACAATTATGAAGGAGTGTATTATTCTATAGAAATGATATTTAAGATTTACATATATTGTGTATTCAATTACTCCCTTTGTTCTATGGTTGCTTCTTTTGAGTGCATTGTAACAACAATAACATTCTAAAAAAAACATACATATCTATAGTTGTGCATGTATGTAACATGTATATTGTATACACATTAATGCATTTAAAAACTTTTAGAAAACTAATTTATCTAGTGTCGAAATAGAGTTTGTATTTTTTGTTTATGAAATTCCTTTCGTGCTAATTCAATACAATTTATAACCTGTCATAAAACAGTACTAGAAATTACATCATCGCTTAATAGTACAACAACAAATCAATCATTTATATTAACTTCAAGTAGCAAGAATTACATAAAAGAATAAATTGCTCACTCAGGGATAAACTCTAAAAAGTTGGGAATTTAAAAGTCGGGGGTATTCAAATGACATCAAGTCGAACAAATAAATTTTTAAGTACAGTGAACCCTCGTTTATTGATGGGGGATACGTTCCAAAGATAACCCGCGATAGGTGAAATTCGCAAAGTAGTCAGTTTTATTTTTTTGCAATAGTTAGCATCTTCTTTGGCCTCTTTGGCGCGTCTGGAGGCCCCTTTGTCGGTACAGAACGTTTCTTTGACATTATGACTTTTGTCACGGAGAAAAATTGCAAACCTAAATTTGGCAGGAACGAAAATTGTTGACATTGATCTAGTGAAAAACCAATATGAACTTTTTTCACTTCTAGACAACAGTAACGCCTCTGAGCCAATGAGGATTCACTGTAAAAAAATCCGCGAAGCAGTGATAGGTGAAACGCGATATAGCAAGGGATCACTGTATATATGTATTTCCCTATCACGCAAAGCACTATGTAGGCTATCCGGCCTTCATCAAATGTACCATTGAACGTTTTACGTAATGATAGCTGATGGATATATTCATTATGTTAAGAATTACTCTGTATTTTCTGTCTACCTTTGATTTCTCAAATCTTCCCCCGCTTATTAGTTTTTTAAGCGATGATTTGCTAAACTCGAATATAATCTTATTGACTTTGAATATCTCTACCAAGCACTCGTTATAAAATATGTATGTATCCAAATAAATGAATTTTCTGAATATTTTTAACTACTTAAAAAAATAAAGTTATTTATAAAATAGCAAAGTAACATACATTTTACATCTTTTTATTTTATATGCCCTCCCACTGCCTCGATACGATAGTGGCAGCTATCAAAAGCCTTCTTAATGCTCTCCTCAGGAGTTTCTTCCCATGCACGGGCTATGGCTTCTTTGAAATAGTCCAAATTTGGACGAGGAGTAGAATTGGACTCCCTCTCTACGACACTCCACCAGAAATAGTCGAGGATGTTGATGTCAAATGTTATCAAAATTATATAAGAAAAATTTCTGAATTTTCAGGACTGTATGTGATGGAGCTCCTTATTAAAGTGATTTGCCTTTATCCTTGGTAAAACAGTGTATCCTCGAACCTAATAGTACTCCTGGGATCCAATCTTCTCTCCAGGCTTGAAAAAGTATGGGAGGTATTTATTCCCATAACTGACCAGGACTCCTAGTACCATTACCTGAAGAGGATGCTTCGTTTGGTAGACACCTTTGACTTCGTCTATTGTCTTAGCAAGATATTGATCATTTCTACTGTTGTATACATATAAATATAAATATATATATAATATACATATAAATCTTCTTTAAACTGACGTCTACAATCTTCACCATGTCAATTTTGTCGTTACCGCTTGAAGGAGATCTCAAATTCTTCTTCGTTTCACTTTCTGGCCTACCATCATTGGCTATAGAAAAAAATTGATTAAACTACAAAAAAACTAAATAATCTCAGCTCTACAAAGAGGTACATCTTGACCTGTTATGACAGAGACAAATAGAAAAAAGTCCACTCAAATATTTGGTAACGAGCCTACAAGGTTCCTGTAGGGCTATCATATGTAATATAGTGTACAATTTTTGGGTAAAATGATGCAATCGCCTAACTTCAATACACTTTTTTGGAATTATTTTCTTTTTTTTGATGAAAGGTTGAGAGACGATCATTGTATCTAAAACGGTGTTATCTCTAGGAATGTAAATAATATGCAAAATGCCGCGTGCAAGATTTTATGGAGTTGGCTCTTCGAACAGAACTTTTTGTTTTTCAAAGCTGTTATCATTTTTCCTTTATTACTGAGGGGAGAACAACTACCTGATATTAAAGATCTCACATGAAGGAATACATGCATTAAGGTTAATAAAGCAAATAAAATGTAAACAAAAAGGGCTCAAGTCTTCGTATAATTATTATTAGTTAAAAATATATAATTTCCTGACATTTATTTCAGTTAATTTTCTGCCTGTCATCTATGATAAACATAATGTTATAATTTATTATTGATGTCTTCATTTGTATGTATAAAGAAGAATAGCAGCTTGTAGTTCAGTAAAACGTCATGACAGCTCAAGCTGCTTCTCTCTCAACATTCATCAAATTGTCAGAGTTACCAGGTTGATTTTCTCTTTCTTTTTTTATTACAAGCCCGATTTGCATATTATTTACATTCCTAGTTATCTCACATACCACGACGAGCTTTTTGTGATAAACAAAAACATACTGTATTCTCCCTTCAGCTGATTTTCATCATTTGACTCTTTTGATTTAAAGCAGCTGACTCTACGTGTTATGAACTTGTAAAGGGTATTATTATTATTTATGATTTTGATGTATAAAAAACATATTAAATTGCGTTCCCTTTTTTTTGAATTTTTGATATACAAGTATCAACGATTGATTTGTAATTTGGTAGAATTTATAAATATATAGGATATTTCAATAATAACTAATCCCAATATTAAAAAGTTGGCAACAAGGAAATTACAGAAGGGTAGCCACAAGTTGTTTTTCCAAATTTTTTCTTTCCCTTTTGTGAGTTGAGGTTGCGAGTGGAAAAAAAGCTCGACCTGTACTTGACTTAAAATGTTCATTTTTTGCTTCATGTCAATTTTTCTATTAATCATTCCCCTCATTGGTTAAACTCGAATGTTAAAATGTTAACAATTCCCTACTTTTATTGAAAAATAATCCCTCAATTGTAAAGGATTGGCCAACTTCCTACTGGTTTTGGGCTTATTTTCATTCGCTTTTTGGAAGAAAGGTTGAGAAATACAACGAAGATAGCAACATGCTCCGGTATCTTCAGTTATGAGTTGGGATGCGACTTTTGCAGAGAAAAAATACAGTTTTGTGATTAGAAAAGAAAAAAAAAACCTGCTTGATACCATTGTTCTAGTTATGAGAGATTGCGTTAGTGAAGAAATACAGACTCCAAGAAATAATTACTTATGTACGTACATAAAAAGATTTATGATATTTATTACTAATTTCTGGACGACTTTATCAAGCATTTAATTTCATTTACCTATTTACGTTGAATCAATGAATTCGAGCTCAATAAATCCATTAAAACATGCACGAATATTTATCTCTAAGCTATTTCACCATAGGGTTAGAAATCAATGGATCAAAGCCATCAATAATAATGATTGATCAATTATTTGTAAATACAAAAGTAACGGTAATTTTTTATTTATTTTGAAATAGGTTGAAATTTCTTCCGTTCATCAACCTTATAAAAATATTTCGTAGACATTTAGAAAGACTATGCCATTTATAATTCCAAATAAGGTTTATTAATTTCAAAATTAGAACAGTTAAACTATAAATAAGAATTCTCAAATTCAAAATAAGATTAAAAATATATATCATTTGGTATGATATAAATTAATAAATAAGCTCAATCCAGAGTTAAATGAAAGCAGGGAATGCCCACAGGGGAAAAGCTAAGGTGCTTCAAAGAGGACTATAGTTTTTTTTATGGGTCATGGGGGACCCATATTTTTAATATATACTAAACCATGTTAAATATATTTACTGATTTAATATTGTTTTTATGAATTTATTTTCTAGTATAACTATTAATTCAATTAATATTTCTTATTGATATTTTTGTTTCTAATTTTAATTAAGAGTCTTGATTTTTAATTTTTGTGTACACTATAAAATTTCTCATCCATGCTGCGGGTGTTTGTTTTTAATTTCTAGTATTTGGGTATATTGACACCAACTTCTTACATTTTTATTTGATTGTCCTTGCTCATTGACAATTTTAAATGAATTGACACTAGTAATTGATTCAATAGAGTATAAGGTACTTAAATAATCCTTAAAAAACTTAGAACTGACTTAAAAAATGTGTCCCTAACAACATAAAGGAGATTATCCTATGCAACAATTTGATCACAATATTTTCTCAAAGCTTATACAGTGGGACGGCACAAAACATCGAATAATGGTCATTTTTTACTCAAAAGTACCCTTTTTTCATCTTAAATGGCCTGAGTGTTTTGAAATTTTGCCAATAGCATTTTTCTAATGTCTTCCTGCAAAAAAAAAATCAAAGTAATATCCGAAACAAGACAGTCTAGACAAAAGCTTATCGACCTTTTTAGCAAAAAGGCTACTAGTCACGACAGTGTTGGTAGATAAGGCCACATAACCTTACAATTTCATGCTATTTACTAGGATCACAAGCTTATTTACTTTTAGAAGAAAGAGACAGATAGAAAGCTTTTGAGGGCTGCATATTGTGCACCCTTTCTCTAAACTGCATATAGGTATAGTCATCAAAAAAATATTTGGAAGTATCAATGTACTTTGTATACACTTAGTCTTGCTCTCGATAAATCAAATTGTGATATATGTATACATATTAATCGAACAACCTCGTTACGCTCTTAAAATTCTTCCCGATCTTATCTATATAATTTTAGCACTGAGTAGAAGCTATTCCTTTCATTTATAATAAATATATGTATTAGCTTCTCGTTAACTTTTTTCCTAGACAGATTAAAATGAGTCATTTTAATCTGTCATTATTCATGACCAATATTGATAATCCTTCCTATGTAATTTTTACATGCTGAACAACTTGTTTTAACACCCAAGGGAAGTTAGGACTATCAATTTTGCCAAATGATTACATGCTTTATATTTAGTTAAATTCGTCAAATACATACAATACATATCAATTGCATATGATAACTAATCAAAGAGGGATTGTTGAACATCAAATAGATTAGGATTATCCAAATATTACTTTATCTATGCTTAAATATATAAAAATAAATATTGTTCCACATAAATATCAGCTTATATTAGACCATATCAAATTTAACGTTGTCATGGCTATTATTGCAATCGAGCAAATCAATCTCGCTCGAATAATCTTTGAAATATCAAACGTGGCCGAAGCGTTTTTTTTTAAAAATTTTATTCCTTTTCACCCTTACTTAATCTTTGAAACCTTGAGAATAAATATATCTACATAATTTAAAGCACATATATTTACTTTTAAATGTAATGATTTTCAACAAAAACCAATAACATTAAAAAAAAAGAAAAGAAAAGTCATTTGATCATTTATAGTCCAAATTTCAAAAATTTCATAAAATCAACTACTATATGCTCTCTATAAAATGTGTTCACTATTTGAGAATGCTGACAGTAAAAAATCATAGAAAGAATCAAATACAAAACATACAAGCATTGTGAGTTTGAATTTTGTTAGTTCGGGAGTGATTTATAACAGGCTACGCCACTGAAAATAGCGATTTCTATTATATCTCTCAAATTTTCCTTCAAAAAGAGAAAAAAAATATGCCCTAAAATTAATTTATAGTTGACGATTAGAGCACAAATAAGAAGAAATGATATTTTATGAGAGCATGATTGTGAAAAAAGTTCTTATTTTGTGTACCAAATAACAAATAAAAAAAACCAACAACAATGGCAGTACGTAATAAATGTCAAATTTTGACATGCAAAGCTGATAGAACGGAGCTTAGTATTTACAAAACTCAAATAGTTTTTTTTTCTTTGTAATAGTATGAAATGCTTAGGTTTTATGTGATTATTTTTGTTAAGTTTTCATGGAATTTATTTTGATACAAAATTACTATGTATCGTAACATCATTAGCTTTTGTTCTTGTATCAAAATTAACACCATAGATAAATTAGAAATACCCGTTTTTGCTTACTCTAATCCATTGTTTTTTGATTTAAACAGATGATTCAAACCTTAAGTAAGACAAACCTCTATTTCACGAGTTTCAAATAATTCAAAGTCAATTGAAGCTCAAGTCCAAGTCAAGTCTCAAGTCACTGTCAATATATACTACCCAAATAACATACAAATTTACAATGTATTTTGTTGTAAGCTGTCAATTTTTGTTTTTATTTTCCTCTGATTAGGGGTCTGAACGTTGATTAACTTAACTCAAATTAGCTGCTATTTATCTGTGAACAATTTCCTACTATTAAATGAAAAATAATTTCACAGTTGGGAAGAATTGACTAATTAACATATTTTAGAAAGTTGGCCTAACATTTAAGCTAAACAAATATTTATTATTAGTTCGTAAAAAAGTTGTACTCGATAATAATTTGTCGGATAGGTCAATTACAAATTATATATCAAATAGAGTAATTGAATTTTACTATTTCTGAAGTATGTAATTCACAAATTTCCAACCTCTCAAAAAATTTAGTGGAAAATTAAAATAATTTTACATACTACAAATAGATATTTCGTGATTTGATTTACTCTTCTTGTTGAACTCATATAGTTTTTGACTTCATCAAATTAATGACTTAAATTTTGGCATTCTTTAGTTCTCATACAAATATTTTTAATTGTAGTGCTTAAATTATTTGCCATGACGCAACGCACAAACTCAAGGTATCTTTTGTGACAAATCAAATTTAGTTAAAGAATGCACTTACTAAATGATATTTCCTAATTTAGACCCCTATATTTTTGCTACAACATACAATAGAAGCAAATATTTGTACCATATTTAATTTTTTTATGAATTAGTGGGTATTATTTTGTATGGCAAGTGTATGTAAATTTGTAGACTACAATAGGATGTAAGTGTTGTTTACTAACCCTCAAGATTTTTACGGTATTTTGCGACCACGATTGTTTTGTGAACATACTCATGCCCTTTAAAATGGACTCTATTATCAATAGAAGAAACAATCAAATGTTTAAAAATATGCAAACCTATTTTGCGTAGGTAGACTCAGTTGTAATTATGGGAAATAATCAATTCTAGGCTAATTATACATACCTCTTTTTCAGGTAGTCTAGTTTCATCAAGATATTTCTATGTACATGCCATCAAAATCATAAATTATAATAAAAATAAAAGACCCAGTCTTCTTACTCCAGACGTATGCATACATTGAGTCTATTTATTTATTTCCTATCAAATGTACCTGCAATTACATTATTACGGTGTTTTTCAACCCTTTTGAGAGACATATTTTTCTTTAAAAAAATTCTGTGGAACACCATAAAATAGATTTTTTCATTGGCATTTCTTTTTTTATTTATTTTCTATGGCATACCAGACAGTTTATCAGAGCACAGTACTGTTCTGCATAGCACCGGTTGAAAAAACATTGCCTTAATATTAGTATACATATATATTTATAAATATAAATATCCATCTACAATCATTTTTGGAATCAAGAATAAATATAAGTGGATCCTTCTTCTTTTTGCATTTTTCTTTTCTCAGAATGAGAAGTAGTCAGATTCTAGGACATCATACCACACAAGAGAGGTAAGTCATAACTAAAAAATATACCTAAATAAAAAAAATGGAAGCTGTTTATTTCCTTTCCATCCTTTTCTAACATACATTCATATAATTTAAAACAAAGGTTATTGGATTAGCGAAATTTCTATATACAAAATCTAATATGTATTAGAAATTGTCACTACCTCTCATAGTATTTCGTTTCACGCAACTTTTACAAGTCACGCAACTATTCAATTAAAATTGTTTCTCTTTTGGATCTTCCAACTAATTTATTATGTTACATATGTAATATTTATTTATGGGGCTAGTGTCTAATATGAAAAAATAATTCATCAGTGAAAAATATTTGACTCTTGTAAAACGCAAATATACAGACATATTTTGAGGGATCTCCAAACGTTACTTCAATAGTACATACTACATATGCCTATATATAGGTACATATCATTTAGATTACATAATAGTTATTACAACTAATAAATTTAAAGGAATTAACATAATCATTATAATTAATAATTTATTTCTGTTATTTGAGATTCATATTGATACAAATTACAATTAATGATAGTAATTATAATAATAATAATAATAGGATTTATTTTTTCATGCTAATGGGGATGGATCTTTGACCATCGATGGGGGTTTGTTTGATTTTAGGTGCTGTGATGACTAGAATTCCATCAGATGATAAATTTGAAGATACACTTTCAGCTTTAGAATTTTTGGGAAGAGTATAACTCCTTAGAAACTGTCTGGATACAAAACTGCATCCGTCAGAGGATTTTTCCTCATGTTTTGCCTCAATGCTAATGACACTATCCTTGATGTTGACCTTTACTTCATCAGGTCTGTACTGATGAGTATCTAAACTAATTTCAAATTTGTCCTCATTATCCTTGACACGAATAACTTGTTCATCCTTGTCTTGGAAAATGTTAAGACTCTTATTGAAATCCTCATTGAACAGACTCGGCCATCTATGTGGAGAGAGATCACATTAAAGCTATTTATGGTTGAAATCAATAGTTGATAAAACTTACCCTCTGGAGAAGAAAAAGGGACTTAAAGTTCGGCCTAGAGGACTAAAAGCAGTATCAAAGGCTCCACTTGGCACAACTTGGCTATTTTTGTTCAAAGAGTCCTTTTGATTATCTGATGAGGAGGAACTAGAAGATTGCTTAACGGAGAAAGATTGACTACTACTATTGGATGACATAGTCTGTTCCATTTTCTTTACTTCATCTTGAAATGAGTTCATCATATCATGAGATCTTTTCATCATTTGATCTCGAACTTGATTAAAATCATCCCAAGTGGAGGAGAAGAAGGGATCGCTCCAAAACATATCACGGAGTGTTACGGGAACACGATTTTCTCTCTGAATTTCAATAGACATATTGTAGAAGATAGTTGATCAAATGTAAGTCACTTTTCACAAGCTTTGTACTGCAGCCACTATTAACTGTTTGTATCAAATTGAGTTGCGAACGAATTTATAAGATATCTGAAGGAATATTCGAGAGTGAAAAAAGCGTAGATTTAGACGAGCAAGTGAAGAAAGGAAGAGTAATGCTAATGCATTATGAGTAATCTCACCCAAGTTGCTTTAAAGACAATTTGCTCCAGTAAAACAACAAAAAATATGTAGGTATCTAAGGTATGGGAAAGGAAAACCATTTGAAGACTTTCATCATGACTCATTAAAAATGTTCCTGTAGGGAAATGAAAATGATTCTGGTTGTTTCTAGAATGAGTTCACGGACTTGTTACACCATATTGTACTCAAATGTTGGGTAATGTCATTTTCTTTGACCTTCGATTCTAGCTGTTTTTCCCTTCATTTTTTGACTTATTGTCAATTACTGAAAAATAAATACATTCAATGAAGACATTTCGTTTACTTTATAAGAATTGTATTATTTTAACATTATTTTTCCAACGCATGCCAATAATGTACATAATATATTACATGTTACATGTTAGTACTTTTTCATAAGTACTACAAATCTTCTATGTATATAAAAATTGTTTTGAAAATAAGTATGGAAGTTTAGAAAGCCATTTGGTCAACAATATTTCCATGAAAATGATATCAAAAAGTATTATTTTTTGCATTGTATTGAATAAGTGATTGTTTCTTTTTAAATTAAATAAGTGACATACTGTCATTTTTCCATTATATTAAGAGTACCAAAAAAAATTTAAAAATAATTTTGTGCATGAATTCGTAAACATAAACCGGGTGAGCAAGTTTGACGGGTTATTACTCAATAAATATTGTAACCTTTAGCAAATCAATTGTATCTTTAGGTCCATGAACTGATATTTTATAGATATATATATATATATATATATGTAGTTAGTTTATACATGAATGTATCACGGTCATTGAATTCCGCTTCTATGGACTTAAAATATTCGAAATATGCAAGGATCATTTGATAAACTATGAACTCTTTGGATTGGTTGTTGTTCTTCTTTGAGAATGTTCTAGAAAAAGTAGAAATTCCCTTAAAATTCAATTCCAGTTTTTATGTACGTAAATATACCAGATAGGTGTATTTTTCATGAATACACCTTCCATACGTGGGTGGAGGAGAAGCTACAAGCAAAATACGCCAAAACATTGAATAAAGGGCAAGCACACTCTCACATGACGTCATTTCTAATATAAGCATTATTTTTATACACATACTCTACATATTCTTAGGTGTGTGTATAATGAAGTAGATAGATTTGAAACAAATGTCTTTGTGATTATATAGGTACTATTTATTACAAAAATATAATAACTAAAACATTCTTTCTTCTTCTCAATTGTCTTGAAAATATATTTTTTTAGGTAGCACATTTGTATATGTCTACTATTATGTAATTTGTCATTAGAAAATGCGTGAACCTTGTAGGTACATACATATCTCATCTTCAGAAAAATAAACAGGCATTTATTAAAATGTTCACTTTGAAATCAATTATCAATGCATGGGTGATTATTTTTAAACTCTAAGTTTTTGGTGGCTTAATTGATACATATAATGCAGGTTAGGTATATCAATAATTATAATCACCATAAGATGTGAATAAAGGGCCGTCCCAGCAAATGTAAACACCACGCCTAAGATGACGTCATAAAACATATGTTAACAATAAGATATATCATGTCAGCTAGTATGCTATTAATTTTACCGTAAGGAAAGGAATGGAACACCTTTGATTTAGTTCTCTGTAGCATATCACGACGAAAATAGAGAAAAAAGTCATGAAAATGTGTATTTTATGGCACCTTTTTCCTTGCAAAGAGTATGATTTAAGCATTTTTTACTTATTGGTTATATCAAAAATCAAGAAACGAGAATTAAGAAATAATGCTCACAGCTTTAGAGTAAACAAATGTATATTAAAGCATACTTACTGAGATGATTTTGAATTGAAAAACCCTTGCTGGATGGACACTTTTTCGCAAGTCTAGAGATTCTATATTGAACAACAAAAAGGAGGACAATTATTTTTCTGATCTGTTTACATGTAGTTTTGAATATTTGGTAAGAAAAAACAAAGAATTTATGTATCCTTAGAATAAGAATTTTGTAACAAAAAACCCAGACCCTGGACATTTTCAAAAAGAAAACAGTTGGTTACTCTGCAGCACTAGTATTGTAAAAAATATATATTATATATTGTATTTCTCAAACATTTTTTCCAAAAAAGAGAAGGATCAAAAGGTCTCAAATCAATTGGTTTCCTATAAATGTATCTGTAATTATGAATATCTTTGGAGTTTCACTATAATCTGCAGTTTTTATTTGTGAACATAACCACATTACACCGCGGGAGTTGAGTCATTAAGTCAAAAGACTGAAAAAGAGTTTTAATGTATTATAAATCATGTTACAAAAATTACGTATGTATGTACATCTTGGGAATATGTACATATATTATTGCGTATAATATGAATTTAACCTAGGTAGACTGTAGGTAGAAGATAATTACTTACAATTAAGGTGCCCTCATATAAGTTGGTTATATTTCCTTAAATACTAACTACACAGAATACATGAACATATCTATACATATATACCTACATATGTACATTTGTACTTAAATACAAGTATGTATGTACATAATATATTAAGATGATAAAATATGTCTATTTCAAAGAATGAGAAATGAACAAATATTTTCTCTTTTATAAAAGAGAAAAATCTTTAGATATTTTCAATTTAACATCTCCTCAAAATACTTTTTTTTTCTTAAAGAACATTAGGATTTTGAAATATTAATTGAACTTTGTTTTATCGATATTGTGTTCGTTTTCTTATACATTCGTGGTGTTATGAGGCACCAAGTAAATACAAAGTATAATAATACCTCGAACATAATTCGGATAATTGGTTCAATGAACATAAATTACCATTTGAAACTCTCAGTGTGACAAACTAACACTTTATACTTTTCGTATTTGAATTGTGGCTTCTATTAAAATGATATTAAAAAGAAAAAGTGGGCAATAACAAAATCTGGACTTAAGGAATTCAGACTAAACAGGAAATTTTTCCTCTCATATTTTATCTACATTCAAAACCTTCCTTTCTTTAGAAATAAGAGGTTTTGTGACAACGGAAGATATAATTATTTTTCATAAAATATATACAAGATATTTTGAAAGTATATCAGTGACTGTCATGTTTCCAAAAATTTTCTTCTTTTTATAGGTTTCTTAATGAGCAATTGACTCTTGTTCTTACAAAATCTTATTTTGTAAATCAAAATCCATAGAGTCCTTTAAATAATATCCGTAGTTGACGCTTAAGGAAGTATAAAAGTGTGTTTAAAAATTAATAACCATCTGGTGGTAATGTGAAAATAGAATTGATCTTTCACTAAAAATTTTACAAGCACATTGTACTAATTACAATTTATTTTTAGTATAATTTCTAATTCAATTGTAACACCAGACACGATATCATTACTAAATTGAATCGAACATGAACAAATGAAGCCCTTGAGTAGTTTAAAGCAGTGACTCCCAACATAGGGCCCAACTGGTGGTGATGGTGGTGGTGTGTGTGTGTGTGTGAATTCAATAATAGAGGGAAAATATGAAATACCATCGTTTTTGCTATGATGTTCTTGGCACCAACTATATGTGTTGCTTTTGACTTGTTTAACTTTACAGTTCTTCATCACCTGTCATAAAAGTCAACTATTCAATGCATCACAACCAACCACAACCAAATTAAATGTGCACAATAAAGCATGGATATTAAACACAAATACAAGTTTCATATTGATATAGTTCATCTTTGTATTTTTAACTTCACTCAGAGGACTGAATAAAGGACTTTTCACCATGGTTATTGATCTTTTTACTCTCGGAAAATAATGTTGAAAATATTTCTGCCTCAGATAAAATATCTTTGCAATAGACATCAGGCCCAAGGATCTCATTAATTGATAGTAATTAAAGTTATTTAATCTGATAATAGAAATGTTATACACATTATAAAATTAATTTTATTTGATTACATCGGGAGATACACCCTTTAGCTTTATTTTAAACATACAATTTTTTTATGTTATACTTCTTCAAACTGATATTGTGATATCATACTAAACAATTTATAGATAGGGGACATCAAAAAATTTGTGATAAAAAGTGGGGACCCATTGAGTCTAAACTGCATATTAGACTTTCCCGTATATATTTTTTCAGAGCACAAATACTTTTTCTGATGTAAACAATTAAAAAACTGATTTTGTAAAAAATTTGAGGCCTCTTAGACTATACTTGGTTGGTACAAACTATTTAAATTTGAAAAAAAAAATAGGATTTTTGGGTCAAAATTGGCCATTTTTAAGGCTCTTGTACTGTTCCAATTATGTTGCAATCAGTATTTTTTAGAATTTGCTTAATCAATAAAAAATATTGTGCACTTTGTTTTTAAAAATTTAAAATGTTTGAGATGGGTACAAATCAAATGGTTTTTCTCTTTAATTCACATAATTTGGTGAAAAAGGAAAAATATCATATTTATTGTTATTTGAGGCAATATACTCTATGAAAGCTACTCAAACAATTTAAATTTATCTTAATTTCTTACTCAAATTCGATTTTTTTAAACTGTGGTAACCATTCCCGGCTACAGTTGTTACATTTAAGGGATCGGATGCAGATGCAATTTGTGAACAAACTACTCATTGGTATAATTTATAAATAAACTATTTGTACAGATTTTGGCATCATCTAATTCAAACCTGCTCCAAGTAATGAGTCAAAATCAAAATAAAAGAATATGTTGCAATAGTCCAGGGTCTCCCCTATGTATAAATTATACCTAGGTATATAAAATTTTAACACTATTTATCTTTCTATCTAGATGAGAATTTATTTAGGAGAGAGAGAAGATCTGTGTACTAAAGGTAGCTTTTGTAGCATTTTACAAATATCACTTTTCCAATACCTTATTTTTTTTCAATATAAATTATCTTTTATTATTACAGAATAATTACATATTGAACAAATGTATTATTAGTGAATCATTTGATCTCGTTTGAATTCGCATCAAACGAGTATTTCTCTCTCTCTCTCTCTCTCTCTCTCTCTCTCTCTATATATATATATATATATATATATATTATAAATAAATATCCAATTTTTGGAGACGTGTATAGTTATGTTGAATTACATTAATTAACACATTTTCAAAATATATTTTTCATCTGGGGCCATCCCGTTCGTGCTCGACTGTAATTCCCCATATTACAATATATATTTGTTACAAAAGTCATTTCATAATGTAGACTTGATTTGATTTTTGTTTCTCTTTTTTCCTCTAATAGTCTACCATTATTGCCTGAAATAAGAATTTATGACTTTCATTTATTACAAGTTTAAGAAGAAACGTCTTTTCTTCAAAAAATAAAAAAAAAAATAGAGAATGAGAGAGAGAGAGGAAATTAAATAAATTTTCATATTTTTCATTATTTTTTCTACCTCGATATTTCGATACATTTGTATGCACGTATACTTGTAAATAATCAATATTATATCACAGTTAAATTTCCTATAGGATATGAACATTAATAAAATAGAATCATGCATTTATCTTGGGTAAAGTGAATAGTTAATACGCACTTTCAAAAAAATAAAAAATGCAATTATATTATTGATTTTATGTGTGGTGTTATCTATTTCATGCTATGGACGGGATTTTGATGTGAATATACATAAGTATGTACATAGAACCCGTTGATAGAATAGACGATAAGGGTAATCTTATTGTCAAAAGCTAAAAGAAACTTTATAAAAACAAAACAATAACAGCTGATTAATTCTTAAACACAACATTATCACAACAAGCTTTTTGGAATAAACAAAAACACTATGTATTCTCCGTTCAGCTGTTTATTATCAGTTGCTTCTTTTGATTTGAAGGAACTGAATCTACGTGATATGAGCTCAAAAAGGGTATTATTATTCTATAAGATTTTGATATATTAAATAAAGGATTGCATGCCCCTTTTTTGAATTTATGAACATTATATTACAAGTATTAACAATTGGTTTATAATTGGTAGAATTTATCAATGTATAGTACATCTAAACAATGACTCTGCCCAATATTAAAATGTTGTCAATTAGATACCAGTTGTTTTTTCAAAGGAGTTTTTCCTTTTCAGAGTCGAGTTTGTGAATGCACAAAAAAGCTCGTTGTGTATTCCTTTAACATGAAAAATATGTACATATATCGTATTTTTTGCCATCAGATTTATCAACCCTCATTAGTACATTTCTGAACGTTGATTTATTCAGCTCAAGTTAACTATTGTCTGACAATGACTTTATTTTAAATTCAACCATCAACAAACAATGTAAATATTAACCTTAAGAGCCAATTGATAAATCTTCATTATTTTAATTCATTTGTATGTATTATTTTGCTTCTAATGTCCTACTTTTTGGGATCTATCTGATCTAATTACCTTTTTCTACGATTCTATTACTCCTTTAAATGAACATAGAAAGGAAACTGAGTCTTAGAAAGAGTCTTGTCCACTAATGAAGGATCCAAGGACATCTCTTGTGTATATCTTTCTTCCTTATTTTTAGTGAATTTAATTTTAGTTGATACAAATTTAGCACGTACGCAATCTTCACTAGTTCACTAGAAAACGTGTAATACATCACAGCGAATCAAAATTTTATGCAATATCCCAAATAAAAAAAGTTTAGAAGCATTTGATGTGATATTCTCGCATTTTAAGTCTTATTCTTGGAATAAAATAAAAGAAAAAAAGTAAGATTATAATAAATATTTATAAGAATTATGTACATTACCAAATCATGTCCTGTAAATCTGCATATTGTAGGCTTAAAACTCAGAGGAAGCTGAAGAAAGCTTCAAACATAGATATAAAAACAAAAAACAACAACAACAACAATAAACAAGCTTTTGATTAGATTTTAATGATTGCTATCATTTTCTGCACAAAAATTAATGTAACATATATGTGCATATATACATACAATCTCAAGTATGTACAATTACTTTCTTTCTGCTTGGTCAGTCATTACATTGATAGTACTTATGTATTATACTATATAGCATTCGATATGAAGCTACTCAAAACATTTTTTTAACGATTGAAAGTAAAGAAAGGCATTTATGTATGTGCCTATCAATGCATTGATCAATCAACTTTTGTTGTTAACAGTCTCCAAGATAATAATAATGATAGACATAGATGGTCCAATTATGATATAATATGTATTAGTGTAAATACTTACCAATGAGACTCTTTATCAAAATACATACATATGTATATTGGAAAAATAGGAGTTTTCCTACCTAACCATTGATAAGCAGAGAGATAAAAAAACATTTTATCAAAATCTGTTTTTTATTTGTGGACACTTCAATAGATGAAATTCAAACAAAAAATATTTACCAAATTATTTTTGTCATATCTGCATGTATCATCTATGTATAGTTATCTATATATTCATAAATGTCTACATATAATATTTTACAACGTTGCTATATTACCTATATACAGTGAAGAATTTCCCTAACTTTTATTTTATATAAAATTTGTTATTTGTTTTATAGATATTTTATGATACTAAACTTAGAGATGGACTTTCTCTTTTTTTTACCGTACTTATCGTCATAGAATCAATTCTTTTTATGAAGCTTCGTATCTTATTGTGTGGGTATGTATGTATGTAGCTACATACTAAGGATTTAATGTCAACGGTTCTCAAAGAGTGTGCCTATGAGCTTTTTCTCGTGTGCTTCTCTGTAGCTTTCTTGAAAAAAATATTTACGTATGTGAAAAACAAATCTACGATATTATACAACTTATATTTGTATAAAGCCAAAAAGTTGTCCAATAGGGTGCCCCATAGCTTAGAATATCTCAATAATGATCCCTGGGATCAAAAAGTTTGAGAGGCATTGGTCTACTTTATGTATTTGGGTTTAACATAATGATGATAATATTTTAGCTATGCAACCAGATTGAATCTCCTTTGTAGATTATATCTATTAATTAACTAATATTGTAGGTATGTACATATACCTACTATGACTTTGAGACTGGCTATTTATAACAACTCAACACCCCCTCATGTACCATGAGGGATCATTAAATGCATTTCTCTTATTTGCTTTTTTAAGAGGAAACAATGTTTTATTTTTATAACGTTAAAAAAGAAGGGTTTTTTTGGCAATGCAGAGAAAGGAAGAATTTGTGGACCATTTATCAACATTTAGTTTGGACCCCCCCCCCCAAAAAAAAAAAAAAAAAAAAAATGAAAAAAATTTGTATGAAAAAATGTTTGAAGAAAAGTCATCCCTAGAAAAATTTACCATTTCTTTGATAGAGGAGAAAAATTCCCCACCATTTTAATCGTGAGTTGAAGTAAAGGCAAATTTGTGCAAAAAAAAAAATAAAAAAATAATAATAAAGTCTTATATACATTTATGTATATGATAAATATTTTTTTGTTATATTTATATCATCAATACAAATAATCAGCTTAAATTCTTAAGTCGTCCTTTACATATATAATAATTATTTTTATTATCCATCCCATCTTATTCACTAATCTTACTTTGAAAATATTTAGTCAAAATATGAAGGATCTTCAATAAATAGTTGACTTTATAAGACTTATAGTTTAAAAATCAAATTGATTTAATAAAAAAGTTAAGAAAACTTTATTACCCTTTTGAGTGAATCCTTTTAATATATATATATATCATCCGAAAGTCAAATCATAATTGATCAAAATAAAAAATGTTTGTTTTAATCTGAGAAAGGTCATAATTTATTTAAAATTTGATTTACTGATCAATTGAGACCAAATTCCTGTTTCTTTAGAATCGTGAGATTTATGAAAAATATTTTTAAATAAAAAACATTGACGTTCTTATTCAATACGTTCATAAATTTTTTGACTACATGTCTTAATAAGTCCACAATCAACCTCTCAAGTGAATAAGAGTAAAACAGCTTTTATTCATTTTAATATAATAAATAATAATTCAAATAATATACTGTGAAATTAATTTTTTTCATATTTATATCAAATATAATTAATCTATATTGTGAAGTTTGGGTCCCATATTTATTTATTCTTTTAATTGCAGTCATTTTTTAAAAATTTCTTCTTTATAGTTTTTATTAATTTATTACTCTAAGCGTTGAGTAATTAGTTCTCAAAAGTTATACATTCCGACAATTTTTGTGAAGTCATTTTTCAAAAACGAGAAAGGATTGACAGATCAACATATCTCTCAACCAAGAAAAAACTAACAGATAACGTTTTTTCTTTAGAAACAAACAAGCAACAGAAATAAAGACTGGAATCGATTCCGATGGTTTACTACCCAAACCTGTTCATTTGAGTCTAGGATCGAATCTAAGACCATTGATCTACATATATAGTTGAAATCTTCGATAAATTTTATTAACTTGCAGAAAGAAGAGTGCAATAAGAGAAACCAGAGAAGTCGAACCCCCACCCTTCAACACATACACTTTCAAAAACAGTGCCTGGAGCCTGTTTTCCAGGATCAGAATTTTTTAAAATCTCACTGTTGAAGCTAAATATTTTATCGACTGATTTTTATTTTAAAATAAGATTTCTGCATACAGACTTTTTGATTTGTTGATGGAAAAAATCATATTGTTTACACGGAATGGTCAGATATTGACATTGATTCAAATTTATTTCAAGTTCTGGTTAAAAACATTATTCATAGTATTAATAACTTACAAAATACAAATTCATCCTTTACATCCGGTAGAAAATATACAAAAGGACTCCAAATAGATCCACTTGACAAAAAATCAATGGGTAATTTTCATAGAATCGCCTATAATGAATCGCTATGAATAATATCAAATTTATAAAGAAATCTATATTCTAATATCATTATTCATGTTTTGATTGTTTATCTTATGAAATTTATTAAATATTTTCTATAGTTTAAAAAAAGTTATAAACAAAAAAAAACAAAATTTCTAAATATTTCTGAACTTACTGCAGCGAACACAGGGTAATTATAAATAAATTCTTATATTGGATTAGTTTTCACTACTTTAATTGTTTTTAATTTATAATACAGAAGAGCCTACTAAGTATTGTTAGTTATCATTCATTCAACGTACTTAATATTGTTGGGTATAAATGTAGAAAATAGTTTTTTATGACATGTAGTTAAGTTCATCGTATTCAATTTACTATCGTTCTCAAGTTCACTTTGAGAGAAAATTTTCTAATATTATCATGGAAGATTAATAGAAAATGATTTTTATAAATAAGACCTAAAAAATTTAATCGTGTTGAATATTTAAATATAAATGAATTGTGAATAAATTTAATTATTTTGTATGCTGGTTTATCCCAATCAAGAGGTAGTTAAAATAAAATAAAAAGAATTTATTCTATATATATCAAATGTTCTATCAAACATAGTTAAGCTCATTTAAAAGTTCATGTTTAACAATATTTAGTATCAAAATTTGTAAAAAAAAAATATCTTGTAATACTACCTGTTTAAGCCCATGTAAAAACAAGGGAGTGTTTTAGGAACTCATTTACTTTTTAGGCAGATATTTTGTGACATTCATTAGTTACTCTTCAAATAAGTTTCCCCAAGTCAGATTAACATCTAATTTATTATGTCATAATAAAAATATGAATTCTTGTGTATAGATTTAGGGCAGAAGTATCAGAGTTCAGTCTGATCCCAAATTAGTTTCAAAAGATGAGAAAAATCGGTTCTGAATGACACCATGATTTTTTTTTTATTTACATCAAAGTAAAAAAAAAATCATTCACTAGCAAAGTCTCAACGTGTACTTGTCATTCACTTTTAGGATTTTGATTTTATTTAAATATATTAGGGGTATTTGATTTATTTCACATTGGTTCGTCTTGTTCTTCATATTACATTTTTTAAATTGAATTGACTTTAAGATTGTCTTAAAAAAATAAAATAGGCAAGGGATCTGTGGCAATAAGTAGGGATACATAAGATTACATATTATCTAACAACATAATATATGTTACTCTACCTTTGTGCGTTTAACTTTCTAGTAAATGATACCTATGAGGAAGTTAAATAATAGTATTTAATCATTCTAAAATCGATCATTTTTTTATGGGTCTTCTAAATTATGAGCTCAAAACTTTTCTAGCAATATACTTTCCAGAAACGATAAATCCATTTGTATGTACATATCCACAAATGCTTAGAAAACCATCAAGTGATTGACTATTTAAGAGAATTGTGAATTGTATATTATTATCATTCACATACCTTCTCAATAAATGAGGCAACTTAGTTATTAATCTAATTTATACTTACCTACATATTATGTGTCTAAATATGTAAGCATGAACATTGAGGCTTATTTCCAAGGAACCTTTCAAAAATATCTACCTTCTTTTTTATCTTCCTTACTCTCCATTTTAAAAGAAAAGACGACTAATTCTACATAAGAAATGTTGCCAATTTCTTAATGAATAGCAATTTTCTTTTACTTTTTAATATCTACGGCTACATCTACTGAAGGTTGTAAAATAGTGTTCCAAAAAAAAAAAAAGAAAAAAAAGAAGATTTATTAGCACTCCCCCTCAATGAAAATTATTACATAAGTTTCTTTGAAGAAGTTTTAAAGTAGTAAGAATGAAAAAAAAGAGTAAATACACAAAGAAAATCATTAAATATTTTTCTTCCATCTAAAAAAAAAAGTGTAATGAAGTGTTAAACAAAATTGTTAAACATATGTAAAGGTCCACCTCTCTTTTCATTACATACAAACATAAATCTGTATCCACCAGGATATGTGCATATGAAAAAAGATTGGGCGGTTTAGTTTCTTCCTTGCTATTTTAATAGATGCACCATCATGCTTATCCAATTTCACGGTTGGGTTGAGATTTCGCAAAACCAAAATTGATCTCTACATATATTTTTAACCTTCCCACGAGCACAATTCTCTTTCTATATATGTATATATGTACATGGTATCAGTACAACTACAAAATCTTTATTCTTTTCAATTTATCTATCCATCTATGTTATGTATGTACATAATCTAAATAAAATAGATAAAATAAAATACGAAAGAGTTTTGAGATTGAAAAAAGAAAAGAAAAGAGGATTACTTTTGAGAAATGGGACTTATTTTCTTTGAGTCCTTCTTCTCTCCCCTTTGCCATCTTTATCATCGATAAAAAAGTCTTCAAGCAGTAAAATATATTATACAGTTACAATATTAAAAAAAAAAAAAAATGAAAAGGGTATATGTATATATATTACTTATGTACATAACTTATTCAATCTTATCACTGGATTTATTAACTGAGTAATTTGAGATTAGACTATTTTTTTAATTCTGGGATATCAGAGAAAGATGAATGTTTAGCCAGGATCCTTGGATTTGATAGGGATAAAATCTCTACAAAGTATTTGGTATTCGTGCAATCAAAAATGAAAAAAAAAGACTCATATGTATGTATTGCGTTATCTATCAATATCTGGGTAATAGGCAAACGAAATAAATACTCATATGTAGAGATGTGAAAAAAGAGACATTTCTGATGAGCGTAAAAACCACGCTTGAGATCACGTCATAGAGCATAGGGTAGCACTGTAAAACTGCTTTTCTTATTTTGCACAACATTTATTCTCATAACTATTTAAAGACATCGCTACGAAAACGGAGAAAAAGGTCATTCTCCATTACATGTGTAATTTGTTACAACTTTTCCTTGTAAAGGCTATAATTTAGTCATTTTTAACACATCAAACTTATTTATTTAATAGAAGTGTTCTCTACAAGAATTAAGAAAGAATGATGAAAAATGACTTCTAGCTGAACTCTTGTTCACATGTATTTTGGGTATAAGTTGTAATTTAGAACAAGTTGTACCCATTACAAAGAGGTTATAAAAGTTGCAATTAATATGTCATTTAACCATAGTTTTAATTTAGCTATCAAAACCGTTTAGAGCAGTATTTAACAGGTTGCTTGAGTTGTAAATCTTAAGCGTTTACTCGCATATAAAATTTTTATTGATTTACAATTTGAAGAATACTTTTATTTTTCAAATTTGTATCATTATTCCTTAATTTTTGAGAAAAGAACATGTAGATTTGACCCCTTATGATGTACTAATATACACGATCTACAAATAATAATTGATCAATAAAATATCTAATAGAATGAACTTTCAATTTTCAATATAATTTAATTTTCTGATGGTTATGAATTTGTGCCCATTTCCTTCACTCAAAGGCCGTTTATGTCTTCTTCCCCGTAAAAATAAAAGAAAATAATAGCTACATGTGGCTAATATAGTAAAACTATGTTGACCTTCTTACAAATATTCATCAAATTGTCAGGGTTACCACATACCGGCAGCACATTTTTTTACGGCTCTAGCAATAACTAATCAACTTCTCCAGAAGTATATGTAACAAGTTTGTACATCGTAGAAGAAACCAGGATTTGTCTGGGAAGACACAAAAAGTCCTACAAATCCCTAACATTTATCCAACCTTCTTGCTTCTAAACATATTTTATATAAATATATATGTATTTCTATCTGCTCCTTTCAAATTGTTTCTGATACTTTTTTTTCTTCTTCATCAAGTTAATTATATATATGTATATGTACAGTAGTTTTTTTTATTTTTCTTATGAATAAAAAATGAGTTTCAAGTAGGAAACGACTCTAATAAAAATAAAAAGTTGAATCTTACTTCTTTAGTAAATAAACTTGAGAGAGAGAGAGAGAGAGAGAGGGGAAAAAGAAGACGAATATTAGATCATAAATGACAAACAATTTGTGGGATTAATGTTGAAGCCTTCATAAGTTTCATACTCCCATAAAGTAAATTTAAAAAAATATATATGTAAAATGTGGTAGTATAAAAGAACATAAGTAAGTATCATTTATCCTTTAAGTCAAATTAGGCTAATGGTGCTTCATTTCTCAAAAAAAGTCTTAACCTAAAACATCTATTACTCCCTTGATTTCCCATTTAGAAAAAATAGAAAAGAAAAATCACTTTTTAAAAAAAAAGCTTAAAAAAAAAGAATAAAAGTAAAATTCACATAATCTCTGGTAGCATTCTCAATCCGTGATTTTCTATCATAAGCAACTATAATCCATGTATTTGTTAATATAATTTAAAATTTATATAATTTAAAAAAAATTAATTTACAGAATTCAGTATTATATTTTTTAAAGGATAAATTGTCTTCTGGGTTCTCAATTTTAGAAGTTTTTAATGAATTTAAAAAAAAAAAGGCATTTATTTTATAGTAGATCTCAATTTTAAACCTTTCATAATAATAATAAGATTTATGATAAAATTATTAAATATCCTGTTAAAGGATCATATTTAGATAAATAATTTTAATTTGTTTTATTACTGAAAGTTCTTAAAAAAGTACCTTCAAAGAAAATCTTATTTTTATTAAATATTTATAGGATGATATAGGAGCTCACTTCTCTTTTTATCTTATTTATCAAGTGTTTCTCAAACTTCTGGAATTACACCCCTATTCAGGTAGCGTTGGAGCACCAGCAACTGCCCTCTTCCTCATCCTAACAAAGGGTCATTTCATTTTATAGATACCATAGACTTAATGAATAAATTCTCAAGTTTATCCCCGAGGTTTAAAAAGCCCAAAGTGAAATCCATCTTTTGATACAATTAAGTACCTTCCATTGGATCAAGTTCTCTATCATCCTAAAAAATCTATGAATAGTGTTCAAGAAACTAAAACCCATACTCCTTCACCTATTTTTCTTAAATTACTTCTCATATTCTTTATTATTGCCGTCTGGATTCTTGTAGAATTCTTATTATGTTTAATCATAACATCATTCCAAATCAAGGGTGCCAAAATTTTTAGTGTAAATATCACATTCAGATAATAGGAATTTTTTGAGGACCACATTCTGAGAAACATAATATTTAGATTTAATCACGACATTACATGCTAAAACCCCAAAAAACAAAACAAAATACAATTAGACATGACTATACTCGTATGACTCCCAACAATAGAACAATTCGGTATTCAACTAAAAAAAAAAACTATAGTCCAAATTGTCTTTAGAGTCAAAATAAAATTTGAAAATCCAGCAATTTGTCTCTTTGTATTTATTCTAATCATGGATAGAGATGTGAAAAAGAGGAATTCTTGGGGAAGGTTTTCGTTTCTTGAGCAAATTGATTTTTGACTATGATTCTGAAAGTGAGCTCCTGAATTTATTTGTCCTTCAAAAATTCCTCAAATAATGAAAAAATTGATATTCAAAAAATTGACCTTAAAAGACAGAATGTTAGATATAGCCAAAACGTCAACTAATCCTATGCATTGTTTTATCACCCTCTGATTTCTATATTCATCTCCGGTTTTTAATTTAGTGTTTACATCGTTGTTGATCTGCTTTTTTGCACATTATGTCTTGTTAAGTCAGTGTATTTCATCAAAGAGCACACTGATGAGATAACCATGGAGCATAACATTGAACAATTTTTGAACCTTCTACTAACAGAAATGGTATATGTAATACACCAAGTAACTTAATTTGTTTTTCATATTTGTATATTTTTTTTTCAAGAATGCAACGGAGTGCACATGAAAAAGCTCTGGGGCCATTGTTTGAGAACCATTGTGTTCAGTTGTTAATAGATTTCTACCGCTAAATAGAGAATAGTTGAACAGATTGACATAATTGGCAACTACCTTATAACTTCGCTACTTTTTCTGTTCTCTTTTTAAAGAATAAGTTAAAAGATACGATAAAGGAAAAATGAATTACAGATTTTCAAACAATACGTAAATAATGCCTGAATAGAATAAGGTCTCGAATTTAGTGAATGTTGTTCCAAATAAAAATTTATGAAAGGAGTTATATGAACAAAGTTGTTTAGTACATACATTTACAAACTTTAATGACATAAGGCGTGGAGTTAAGATAAATTAATTTCTTCTTATTTCAGTATTTAATTGTTCTCAAATGCTATTGTTGTCCAAAAAGGATGAAAGCCTTATTGTAAAGAAAGAGGGAAGAGGCAAATTAGTATACAGTTCAAGTACACATACATACAAAATCGATAAATGAAGCATTTAAGAACTGAATGTAATTGAAAAAAAATGAATTAAAATATTGAAAGCAATTTTCTTCAGACTTTTATAAAATAGAATAAACATTCAAATATGGATAAATATGGTATATACGTATGAATTTGGGCTGAATAATAAGGTCAAATTTCTTGCAAGATATATCAATAGCGATGTGATATGATACGATATAAGAATTACGGGTTAAATGAAAATCTAGCACTTTTCTTTTAAGGAAAATAAAAGCATTATGTTCAAAATAATGTGGAAGGTGAAGTATTATTTATAACAGCATAGTTGTATATAAGAATTATAAACAGCATTGCACAGCTAGATAATGTAAAATGAAACGCTCAAAATGCATTGAAATGCAACATCATATACTATTCTTAAGGTAACATGACTACGTACAGAAAATGCATTTACTATTATCTGCACAAAATTAGTTGTGACCTATACATTCAGGTCAAGCGCATGGCAATTATTTGTACCTTTGATTTTTCAATTGTAATGTCATGAATAAAACCTTGTACAGTAATATTCTAAAGTTTCCTCAAAGTTTCATATAAAAAGCTGAAGGCAGAAATTGACATTTAGATTTATGGCTTTATTTTTGCTGAAGAAAAGGCTATGAAAATAGTCTTTAAGACTTTGTTGCACAAAGAATGATAGCAAACAATCTGAGGAAAATGTATTTTGATGATTTGAAGGATATTCCATCTGGAGTGGCATCAAACAACCCTGAGTAGAATTTTAAAGAAGTATCTGGATCTCAAATCATTCACCAAGACAAGATTGCAGATATTGGCACTAGGGCAGAGAGAAAAGAGGGTGGAAAGATGTCAAATGTGACCATTGCTCCCCCTATTCTGGTAATAACAGAATAATATCCCTTCTGTATTTCCATCGAAGCAACGGATAATTAAAGTTTTTCAAGGTATTTTTGATTGAAACATTTAACACATCGCTATGACCAGTTTTTGAGAGACTTATTATATGTATAGTACTGAATATTTTTCACTGTTCCGCTATGATTATGTAATAATCAGAGTTGATTAAGGTTCCCTTGTCATAGTCGAATGTCTGCCAATTTTTTTGATTAATACTACTACCCTTATTTATATAGATGGGAACTCAATGACTTCACAGTCAGTTCTGTTGGAATTGCTTGATGTGAATCTATACTCAAGTGATGTTAAACGTATTATATTTTATAGAAATCTGCTTTTTACATTCGAATGCTTTTGAAGTGGGTCTAGTATATATGTAGATTTGTATGAGCTTCTGATAAATCTTAATTACCATCATGGGTTCATATTGTATACCAACGGGAAAGCTGAGGTTACTAGTAATTATCAAATTAGGTTAAGTTGTAGTAGAATTTATCTAGTTGATTTAATGAGAGATTTCAATAAGGATTCCTTGTTTTGTAAAAACTCAATTTTGAGGTATGAATTGGGTTTAGCTGTATCCTCGCACCATCTTCTTTTTTATCTTTAAAACTCAACCGAGAGAAATTAGTTGCAAGGTTTTTGATTGAGAAAGAACCAAACAGAGAGTTGTTATTCAGACATGGTGTTTAATAGCTTCATTTGGATATAGTGCTGATGATTTTCAGTTGATCAATTGGTTGGATGGGTAATAAATTTCACGAATGGAATTATTATTATCTGAGATAGATGTATTCGTATAAAAATCTAAAAAAGAAGATATTTGACAGTGCATGTACAGCTCCCAGTCACATGATTACAGTCTTGGAATGTCCTTACGATCGAGTGTTTTTTTTTTTATTACAAGATGCTCTCCAATTTCTCAAAACACTATAATTAATCAATTCAATAGACAGAATATACGATTATGTGTAAGATAATAAAGGTACATGTATATAATAATTACATCAACGTTTAACACACAAAATGAAATGATGTCCTCATAAAAGATAATGTAAACAATAATTAGTAGATGACAAAAATAAAACGGTGATTAATGTTGTTTTTAAGAACAATATACGGAGAAGCAAATATCAAATTTTAGTTATAGAAAGCTAATCATTGAAATAGCCGGGTAAGTCAAAAAAGTCTGATGCTATGATGCACATAGTATGTTTCAATTATAGTCTAGCAATGGTAATAAAAATGGAATAAAGTTATGTATTACTAATAAAATGGTTTTTGATTATTTATATGGATGACACCCCAATCTTAAATTTTATCCTTTATCATTAAATGAAGCTTCAATATCTCAAAAAAAAAAAAAGAAGAAGTAGTATTAGACATCTGCCGTGCTTATTTGATTATACCAGGGTTCAAATCCAGAGGGAATGTCACTTCATAATATATTAATTGTAGTTTGATTGCAAAAAAGGGATCTGCCTTTTTTGATGGCCAATTTTTTAAAGCTAACTAAGTTGTGCAAGTCTATGAAATTTGCAAAAAAATCACATACCAGGTTGTCAGATCCTGATAAAAATGGCTAAATCAAGTAATTTAGTTCTTGGCAAAACTAATACATAATTACAGGTTTTAAGTTTCTATTAGAGCTATAACTACATTTTTGTCAAGATTATTATAATTTGGAATATTTGAAATATGCCTTGGACTCTTTGAGTTAGATAATCCTACATGTAGGGTAATTTCTTTACCAACACATTTTATTATAAAGACAGTGAAAAGAACCATGTTTTCTATACATATAGGTAGGTATTGGCCCACAGTAAACAATAAAAAACAATAGTATACATTTCTGTTTTAAATCTAAGATGTGTTCAAATTAAGATGACAATCTCCCTCTCATTTACTTGCTTTTTGCCCAAGTAAAATGATATCCATTTGATTAAAGTATATATTTAAAGAACAAAATCAGGGAAAAATATTGTTTTCATCATAGATAGCAGTGGTGCTGAATCTTTTTAGAACTAGGATCTACTTTTTTAATTTACAACTAGACGTGGGCTACCAAAAAAAAAAGAAAAAAAGTAAAGAAGTTTTTAAACTAAAATTGACATCTTTTACAATAACAATATTAAAGTCACATTTATCCGAAAATAGCCCACAGTTTACCTTCAATTATATTGGAGGCAACTGGTGGAGCACCACTCTTATACATATACTTAAATATGAAGCAACATGCAGTTATTTTAATCTCGGGTATCCTGTATTTTATAAGAAATGTGCAGTGTGTACCATATATTTGACATTTAGGGTTCAGAGAATATTAAAACTACTACATTTGAACATATATTTTTATAATTTTAAAACAGCACAATTTATCTATGAATAATTACCATTTTTGGCCCAAAAAAGGCCCCTAATAAGTTTCCCGTACTTTAACAAAAATGGTCTAAAAGGCCTCATGGTTACTAATGTGACTTTTTTAATTGCTTCTACTTGAAAATATGTTCGTGAGACAAAATAAAAAAAATACTCAACAATGTTGATGGCCTAATATGTAAACAATAAATACATATTGTGTGTCCATATCAGTTTGTAAAGTTATAAGTAAGTCTGAGGAGATGTGTATCAGTATTTAAATATCAAAATAACGATATTTTCTTGGCATTTAAACGCTTTTATATTTGTAAGTTGTATAAAATATATTTATTTTCAAGAAAAATTAATCAAAACCAGGATAAAATAAAAGAGGGTAGATAGATGTATTATTATACATATATCTATATTTTTGGCAAGGAAAAGTACCAAATAAAGTACTTTAATAAATAAAAAAATGGAACAGTGTGAAAGGGAAAAAATATATTTATTGTGAGAAATTGAATTGATAATACAAAAAAAGAGGAAAAAGGAATGACTCCAAACAATAGACCCAAGGGTTATAATGAATATATAAATTTTGACTTGACAGGTTATATTAAGTTTATATAGGTGAACATGTAATTATCATTTGGTTCTTGAGGATTCAATTAAGATGTATGCAATTCAAATTCTTTTAATATGAGTTAATTTGTATGACTTGTAGATTATAGAAAATATTAAATGCTACTAACGTTGCATGTTCTGTGATAAATAATTGAGCGATACAAATACTTAATGGACTATATAAGAGTTAATCATAGGGTGGAAATATTTCGTTCAAAAAAATTTAGACTCCCCTTTTATTTATTGGAGGATTATAATGAAACTTGAACAAAATCTCAGACGAAAATTAAACAAATGAACCTTTTAATTATCCAAACAATTTATTTCATGGACTTTGAAAATAGAATAATAGTGATGACTTTCAAAGTCAAACAAACTCATGAATGAAATTAATTTATTTATCGTTGCTCAAATAGGTAGATACCAAACATCATCCTTATTTTATATATTTCCTCTCAACATTTTTTTTGTAACGTTTGTATGTATTTAGTATGAGATCACTGGTATCACAGAAGAAATGGCTTTGTTGGCCTCTGTTCTAATTGACATATCATGACAAGATCTTTATAGGATTTGAAATAGTTGCTATGAATATTTTAAACCAACAATGTTCATCCTTTTTCCATGTAAGGATCACATTGGAATTCCAAAATAAATATAAGGGTTGCATGTTCCAAAATTAGCTGACTTGATATCTTATTCCTTTGATAAGGGGAAATTTGAACAAAATTACAAACAAAAGTCATTTTGAATTTTGATTTTTTTTACTACAATGATGCCCATTTATCATGATAACTAGTGTAAATTCTAAACAAACAAAAATTGTCATGCAAAAAGTCCAATTATGGTTCAATTCGTAATGATATTTTAAAACAACGCTATCAGTGGTATATCGGATACAAATAAAAAAGTACCAACTACCATCGTGTCAACTGACATGATTTTAGAGTAATCGACAGCGGTTACATGAAAATTCACTACGCTCTATTCATTTATAGACACTTCACTCCCTCTTTTGAAACTGAGGAAAGTTAATGGTCTCAAAATTACAATTTAAACGGTCTCTTCACCTTCTTTAGTTCATAAAAGTAATGACAATTGTATTTAAATTACTTCTTTGCTAAGAGAATGAGTATATTAAATGGTTAAATTTTTGTACTAAAAAGTAAACAAAAATATATAATTGTGGTTAATTTTTTTGACCTTAATATATATTCCAAATATGTGTATTATTTGAAATGAAACTTTTTTGGAATGAACCTTCCTTAGCATAAACTTTACGCTGGTGAAAAGAGTGTGGCGAACCTTCCGTACACAATCGACGATCGCCTGGAAGGGCTCTGTTTTTACATTTCTATAAGCATCAAGGAAATCAAGCGTATCATGCTTAAACAGGGAATTTTAACTCAGATAAAACAAAATAGAGCTAAATGCGACCCGGTGGCTGCAGGCTTACAATCCCTATTCTGCCTCATACCAGTGAGTCAGATCTGGTAGTCATTTAGTGCTGATTCAAGGTTAATAAAATGACACGATAAAATTTGACATCAACATATTATGTTTTTGATATTCAAAGATTGAGACTTTGTAGAGTGATTATGTGATTTTATCCTTTGATACTTCTTACTCGCGACTGTTAATCCATTCAAATGACTCTGGATTGGCGGGGTTTTAAAAACATTATTTTTGAGTAAACGTGGTGAATATACCCAATATATAATTGCACCTTTTCAATCAGGAAACGTATCCCCACACAATCTAGGTATGTGCATAAATATTTATGTATATGTATATCTACAATAAAAAAAAATATAGAACGTCGTCGCTCTTACTCCCTTGTCTACACATTTATAAATCCTTCAAAAAAAAAAGAGTATTTAGTAAGGAGCCTTTGCTCACACTGAAAAGATCTTCTCTTTTTTGATAAAAGAAATATACAATAGAAAGTAAGCATCATCACATAACTGTATCACAAATGAAATTTGCATTGACTCAATATGTGGAACTTGGTGGATTTGTTGATACAAATATGAAATAGATAACGAAAAAAAAAAAAAGAAAAAAAGCGAAAAAAGCCCAGAGACATACAAATGTGTACATTATCCTTATAACTTCATCCATTCATATAAACTTTTAAGAATAGTTTATTACCACATGAAGAAAATACAGGAATGGATACACGTCAAATTCTTTCTCATGCTCTTACAAATCACTGGTAAGATCTCAAAAGTTCATTTCACAATTAATAAATTCAATAACAAGAGCTTTAAATTGTATTTCAAATCAAGGTGCCATTAATTCATAACATAAATTGAATTCATGCTCTTCAATCCCATGAAAAGGACCTTTAACATTAGAGATACATAGAATAATTATGACTCAGTCATTTTAAAACAAATACTTATTTTTCATTATTCCAAACATAGAACGGATTAAAACTTTGAAATGTAGAATGCCCATAAAGGTGATGAACTCTATGTTTATCGATGCAATTATTGATCAAGATCTTTCTCCAGTTTTTTCTTATGATGACCCCTAAGAGAAATAAAAGAAAACAAAAGCAAAACTAACAAAATACAAAGAATAACTAACTCTTTTGATTAGTAATTGAATAATATCATTATATTTTTTACTCTTTTTTTCTTCTTGTTCTCTATAATCCCCCTTCCATCATGTCCCTAAATCAAATTATATCTATTTTAGATTAAAGCAAAGTATAAACTTGGATGCCACTTCATAATATGAATATAACTTAAAACAATTAGTACACAAATTAATTTCTTAAATTATGTTTTCACAAGATATTTTGTAACAAAATATATTCAAGATATATGTTTAGTGTAATATATGTATGTACAATATACAAAATAATAGTGTAAATTTAATTCTTTAGATCTGGGGCTCCCTATTGATAATGTAAAGGATAAAATACATTTTGAGGATGTTTAATGTCTACAGGGTGGAAACGTTTTTTTTGTGCATATTAAAAAAGTGTTTTATTGCTCTACGCCCATAAAGTGCTGGCTTACTATTTGGATATAAATAACGGTCTGTTTAGATATTAAGAACCCGTGCTTTTTGCTCTTAGATTTTTCTAACCGTTTGCATATACAGTTTGTCACTTTTTAAATATTGTAGATACTCAATCCAAATGACTGGTTCTTATTTACAATTTTCAATTTGTCCATTACACTTTGAAGGAATGTTTTTTATGCATATGCATTAAAAAGCATAAATATTTTTCTTTAAATATTACTAAGAATTAATTATTTTTTACTATTTAATGATGCACATACCATAATAATAATAAAAGAAGATAATTGTATATAATTATTATAACGTTCTAAGCTGGCCAGAATTTGTTGATGAAACTCGTCTCAAGATCCTTTTTTTTTCAGTTCAGACTTAAGTTACTCCTTATAAACCCCAATATTTAGGCCGAGACTCTGACTCAGACCATTGATTAATTCTGAGGTCAATATTATGTTAACTGAGAACAAGACAGGACCAATAATTTTATAAGTTGACATCAAGACAATTTTTTTTTAGGGAAAGGAATTTTTTTAATTTAGTTAATTTGATCTGAAAAGCCATATTCATCAGATCGCTTTTTGTTTATGGTTATGTGGAGGAAAAGATTAAATTGAGTCTCTAAAAACCAGCATAGAAGGAAAATGATTAAATATTCCAAAAAATATTCTGCATAAATCTGTTCAAACACTCCCAATCAAACTTCAGACTCTGATCAATCATCAGAGAGGATTTTATCCATTAATTATCATATATTTTTTAGTTATAAAGGGTTTTAATAGAGTTGTCGGACCCTATACAGACTGTATATTATATAATATATTTATTCATAAGAATAGAATGTCCTAGTATTTTTGCTTATCTTCTCCGTACATTTATTTCTTCCCATTGGTGATTTTTTCTCCACCTGCATTTTCTGATACGTACATATGACAATTATGAAAGCCATAATATTTTATATCATGTTTTTGAATTTATACGTCAGAGCTTCTTTTGATCTTTTACCCACAATTTTTTTATTAATCTTACCCTACCTTTGATCTCTAATGAGTAGGTTTGTTGTAATTTCAATATTTTTATTTTATTTTTGTCTATTCTCTTCCTGGAAAAACTGATGATATAAAATTTTTTTCATACTAATCAAAATCGTGTACCTAATTGAGTTTCTTTTATGATAATAATTAATCATCAGTATAGTATTTGTTACACTTAAAACTATATTAATTAATATATGTACATATCCATATCAAGTTACCTATAACAATGAAAATTATCTTGTTAACCTATTTATTTTATGATAAAACATCAACACTTGAAATTATGTAATCATTGAACTATCTATTTGCTTTAATCATCCATCTAAATGTGTAAACATTCATTTAATTTCGAGCAAAAATTCGCCAGAGATCAAAGACTCACGGTATAGCTACAAAAGTAGTGGAGCCCAGAAGGATTACGAAATCAGTTGAATTCCTTCTGCACGCTACTACTTCAGTCTATTGCAGTTATTTTTTAGTAGCTCTACCGTGAGTCATTGATTTCTAGCGAATTTTTGCCCGAAATTGAATGAAAATTTACTCATTTAGATGGACAATTTCTTCTTAACCAATGATTTTTATCGAGCACTTGACATCTCGTTTGAAAGCTGTGGGTATCAGCTCTTTAATGCATTCCTTAATAATCCATTTTCTGTAATGTTCAAGGAAATATTTAAGTACAAAGGATTTGGCCAACTTTTGGGCCTACTCCCACCACCTATGTCACCAGGAGTCCTTTTAGGGCAAAACAAACACTTGAAATTAGAATTTGCATTAAATACACTAGCGGATCATATTTTTTTATTACACAAAATGAGTATCCTTCTAGGCTTTAATTGAAGTTGATGTTGAAAAAATGGCCAAATTAATTCAAAAAGTTGAGTCCAACTTTTCGAAAGCCGTCGGAATTTCGAAAAAAACAAAAAAAGACTTGAAATTAGCATGCAAAACTGAATCACTTTTATGATACTTACATATACCCCTTGGTATTTTGGACATTTCAAATTTGTTGACCTGTGTTATTAAAACTAAATATGTACATACTATTTTTATAAAAATACATAAACAAAATATATCTAATAATGACAATCAAAATCATCGTTAAAGGAATTCCCTCAATTATGGAAATTATGATTCATTAAAGCAGAAGTTGGAAAATTTAAAGCCTTTTAAATGCTTATCAGGTGAAACTTCCATATTTTAATAAAATCAAATAAAGTTAATTGGCTTTTTTTTTGTTAAATATAAATTTTATTTAGTCCTTTTACGTATGTGTTAAATATTTCAATGAGCATAAAAATAATAATTGGAATTTTCTGAATGTATTTCTGTTTGAATGTAAGACTATTTATCATTGTTCTTCTTTTTTTCTTCTTCTAAAATGAAGGAATTAAGATCTTAATATCCTTTAATCTGTTCTCTTGTGCTTGACAATGACAAAGACTTTCAAGGTTCAATACTGAGGAAAAATTACGACAATGAGGGGTCAAAATCATAAGAAGGAGTAAAAATATTGAGAGGTCAAGAAGATTCAAATAAAATCCTTGTACTGTAGTAAAATTTTTCTAATGATATGGAATTGTAAATTAAATTTTTTAATCTTTTATAGACATATTCAAAATGACAGTTTTAGTTGCTTTGGTCATGGTCTTGAAAAGGGTCAAAACCAAAATTTTGAGAGGCTAAGAGTGGGACAAGACATTGCATACATTGTTCTTAATACGAAAATTGATTTTGAGAACCACACTGGACTCAACAAGTAAATGAACTTTTTTTAGGTATACATCTGCTTCTTAGCAGAAAATTTCAACAAAGGGCGATTAAACTCAATGCAAAATATGTACTAAATACAAAGTAAAACCGCCTAGAGTTAATTAAACTCGTATCTCAAGGCACCAAACTTTATATGTACATATATGTATATAGAAATTTTAAATCTAAAGAAGAAGGGAATAGTAGAATGTATTCGTTCTAATCAAAATGAATTGATATTTTCTTCTTTAAAAAAAATAAAAAAAATATGTAACCTTAGGAATAATGTAGTGATGTTAAATAATGAATCGATTTATTTTTCAAAACACAATACATTTATGTATATATTGATACAATGTTAACTTTGATTTAGAAAAAATACCGAGCAACTGTGCATTCCGTGAATTAAATCCGCAAATAATCTTTTCAAGTTTATGAATCAAGTTTTTTTTATAAAGGTACATATATGCACAATATGTATACTTATCAGTATATCTAAGTATATGTATAATATAAATATATCTCTTGACAGTTTTCATTTAGCGAAGAGAAGGTATAAAAATTGCAAATCATGATATTATAAATTGAAATTAAATATTATATAAGAAAAAATGACATTCTCAAAAGAGGATTATGTCATTCGTGTCTATGAATAGGTTTATAAAATATCATATTTCTATGAATGTATGTATCTTTTTTATTACTATTATTAATGATAAAAACAACAATTTTCTTTGTATTTGTATTTACAATTCTTTTTTTTTTTATCTTTAAATCTTTAAAGAGCGTCCTTCATACTAAAAGAATAATGGATGAAATGATTCAGTGTTTTAAAACAACGTACAAAATATATACCTTGTACATACTATAAATATACTCATTTCTTAAAAATAATAATAATTTGGTTGGAAATACAGTGGTAAAACACTATTTATTTTCTTATAAAAAAAGTATTATGACAAATGAATAAATCGTATATTAATATATTTAACGAGGTTTAGATATAATTATTATTTCAATGAAACAAATCGAATACTCTTAAAATATTTAGTTTGATAGCAATGGGAATCTACAATATGTGGTTGTAGATATAGAAACAATCTTAAGGAAGGTGCATACAAGATATACTTGTGTATAGAGGTCGACTTATATAAGCTCAAATGTTGTGCATGAGATTACCTATCTCGAAATAAAAAAATGGATTTTGCTTTTTAAAATGACTACATGGATAATGATATTTTATTTAAAACAGCTTTGATCTTGACTACTAAACCAAGACATGACAAAGACTTCTAGGGGTTGAAACCAGTGTTGGGTAAAATTACTTAATAAATTATTTATTATTTTTATTTTCTCAGTTTAATGACATAGTATTTATTAAATTTCAAAAAGAAAGTTGGAGAATCAAATAATATTTTTTTTTAATAAAAAACATTTTAAAATAACATACTTTTGACAACAAATATTCCTTTTTTTTACAAAATTATTACTTACTAGGTATAAGGTAAGTAGTTACATTACTTTTTACCACCTGAACATAGAGTGTGCCTTGTATATGGTGTTTTATTCCTGGACACATTGGGCTACTTATCTATCTCAGTGATCGTCGAACTCAATGTGAGTAAATTTTTGTTTATCTTCAAATACCCAAATATATATATATATATGATTTTTGTGTTCTTGACTCAAAAGCTGTAATAAACACAAAAAAGTTTTGTTCCATAGTTAGTACCATGCTATTTAATTAATATTTACTAATAATAACATAGTAATGACATTGCATTAATATTTAAAAAGTAAAGTATTACAGCTCAACACTGATCGAGATCAAGGCAAAACAAGGACCTTAAAAAATTTAAAAAGACTGTTTTATAGAATGACATCACTAAAAAATTATATCAATTACATCAAAATGACAAAAACAACGACAAAAGCTCGTGAAAAATTGTTAGATACGCTAATTCAAATAAGTTTAGATGAATAAATACGTTATGATATAGTCTTAATGATTATATTTTTAATACTTTGTCAGATAGAGAAATTAAATATATAAAATAAAAAATTGTCTATCGATGGCATTTGTTTTACACACATTAATGCAACCAATCACATTTCGAATTTTCTAATTTTATTCAAATGCTATAACTTACCCAATAATTAGATAATGGACTTGGTAGTTATTCATTATATTAATAAATAATGACGTTTTGTTAATATTTTGATAACAAACGCTATAGAGGAAAAAAAGTTACATAGATATATGGGCTTTTAATTTGACAAAGTATCTTTAGTAATCAGAAAAATTTACAATACAAAGAAATGAAAACACATAATAATTGATTTTCCTATTTTCTTATGAAATTTAATTCCATAGAAATTACTCATTTTCTATAATTTAATGCCAAAATAATACTTGAAATATTAAATATTGATAAACGATAAAAAAAAAAGTTTGTATGTACATTTGTATATCCAATTTGCAACAAAAGTGCAATTTATTTTGTAAATCTAATAACTAATATTAGTTCTCCATATAATTTCCATGTGATGAATTTTGAAAGAAGGTTTTGAAGAGTGAATATCTATAAAATCTTCCGCTACATTTTTTTCTTTAATTAATATTTTCATGTCCCATTTATTCATTTTCTCAATCCATTAATTATAATGTTTTCCTAAATGATTTTGTAATGATATTCAGAATTTTAAAAGAAAACAAAACAAAAAAAAAACACCATTTCTTATCTTTTAAAAAAATATATTTTTTTTTTCATTTCTTTTTATAAGCTATTAATTTAATTAAATACATTTATTTCATTTCAGTCTATTATTTTGTAGTTGAAAGGATTAAATTGCACATAGGAAGTCCCAAAGAAAAAGAAATATTTTAAAAGAAAAAAATGAAACATTTTAATAATATAAAGACTAGTTTCTAACGATGAAGGTACCAATGAAATTTAATCAACGATAGGTCTATTCCATTTATTGCTATCATCATAATAATAAGGTTGAAAATGATTGAGATATTTTTTTACTATATATTTTTTGTATACTCAAAATATTTTTAGAATTTTTAACTTAAAAGTCCATGAGAAAATCAAATTTTAAAAAAAGAAGGAAATTTAGGTCTCTTACTACTCAATGTAAGAAAAATAAAGTCTTAAAAAAAGTTTTTCAACTCTAATTGCCTACCTACTTTTTTTTAAAAAAAAGTTGGATTTATCAGTTGAAGAATAAAATTCTTAAGATTATTAATGAAAGTAGCAAGTTTTTTTTATTATCTGAATGAAAAGTAATATAAAAAAGAAACTTTCTGTAGAAAGGTCAATTAACGAATAATATATTCATTTTTTAAAATATTTCTTACTCTGTATAATGTAGGTATATGTTCTAACTTGCATAAACTGCTATTTGTTCGTTGCATGGCGTTTTATATAATTTTAACACAAGTCATTTTCTATTAAAAACCGTTAGTAGATACTAAACTTCATTTTATCTATCACTATCATACAATTAAAAATGACAAAACTGCGATCCCTTGAATATTCCAACATGTCCAGGAATGCTCATGAGTTTTTTATTAATATTTTTTAGCCCAAAAAGTTATAAATTAAACTGTTAAACGTCGAATATATAATGGAATTCCAATAATTGCATTACAAATACTTATCACAAGTATCGTAAGTTCTTTGTTTTACAACATTTATCTCATTTTTAGATTGCAGCTTATGCAGTCTGATTATGCATGTAACATTGTTAGAATCGTACCAAACTGCCAATTTTTACAAATTATACCTTTCTATATATTGTTTTTTTAAAGTGATGACTAGCAACCGGGAAATAACAACGTACATGTGTTGTCCATGGTGATAGATAAACACATTTTTTTATTGACATAATAATATTAACTAACTAGCATTAAAACAGCGTGCCACAGACCACTGAAACATAGATGATGTCCTATTTTGGTTCAAATTACCCTTGTTACACCATGTCTCTGCTCCCTAGCTCATCGTGAAACTAACGAACAAAAGGATTCTCTCTCTCTCTATATAATATAAAATATCATTTTTTTGTAAACTCAAAAGAAAGGATGGACCATGGTCCCTTGGCTTCCCCTGTCGCAATGTCCCTTTATATATAAAAATAAATGTATGTAGTTTAATTGGTCCACATAAACCGCAGATTAGATCACATTGGATATAATAGATTAACCTAGACCAGGAGAGTTTTAATAAGTATTCACTTTTGACAAGGGGAGTAATTTATAAAAAAAAAACGTTCATATGGAATTGAGATATATTTAAATCTAGTTTGCCTATTTAAGATAAATCATATAATTGTCTAAAACTCCATTCTTTTAATGGAAAATTTATCCAAGTGGCTTCAAAAAACCTGAATCTATCTTTAAAGTTAACGTTAAATGGATATAAATATGAATTTAATTTTATCACGTTTAATTTCATGGATATTTTTATATAGATACATTAATTAAAAAAGTTTTTTGTTCGATCAATCTTTCTTTTCTTTAAAGTAAATTAAGATCAAGTATTCAAGCTTAAATGAATCCTTCTTGATTTTTACTCCACATTACTAAAAAATTGTTTTTTGAACTAACTATGGTATGTATATACGACTATAAAACAAATTCATTCTCAACTTCATATTTAGTACCTAAATGTAGCATTACAAATGGGAATGAGTTTCATTCAAATGAAATCTTGTAATTATATATTACCACGTGTTGTCAATAGGCTTTAAAGCCCATTTGCTTTGATGTTGACATCCATTGTCAACCTTTTTTGATCGGATGGGGTATTTTATAAGCGGATTAAGAATTGAGAAAGAAAAAAACTGCATTCCATAAAATATTAAGTATGAGCCCTCTGATAACAATTTGGCTTTAACATTTTTATTTAAAAAAACTAAAGAAAGATTAATAAAAAAGTTTTGTAAACAAATATTTTGGACATTTATTGGAATAAATTTGCCTCGTAAATGAATTATCTATGAGTACACACAAATTAAGTAGAGACCTGTTGATTTCATAGTGCTTTAAGATTTTAAGACATTAAAAAGAAAAACCTTGTAGTTGAATTATTAGAAATTAAGTAAATTAACAGTAAACAATACATATACATTAACTTTTCTTGTCTTCTTCTTCACTTGAAATAAAAGTTTTTCACTGAAAGTTCTTGAAAAGTTTATTCATTCTTAAGAATCCCTGCATTAATAAATAGAAGAACAAAAAACTACATTGAACTTTTATTTTTTTTTTACTTATTCTTTAATGCGTACTTAATACTATTGAATAAAAGAAGAAGAAAAAAATTTCTTCGACTTAATTATATTTGTTTGTAATTACAGAAATAATTTGCGGAAAAATAAGTGTTATACTTAGATTTGCAAACAAACAAAAAAAATACTTAGTTGCTAAAAAAAGAATTGTTCACGCACATATCTCATATTCAATAAAAAAACTAAATTAATTATAGATCTTTTGTATTGGTAGTTAAGAAAGTATGAACCATTTTCCCTCTAATGGCTCATGGAAGTTTATATTTGAGATAAAATAAAATAATTTTAAAAATTGGTTGATAACAATCAAATGTTTATTTGAGTTTATGAGTTCATAATTTTGTTTCTTACTCTGAAAAAGTGAGCAAACTTCATTCAATTTGTAAGCACCTATAGTTAGTGATGTAGTTCTCAAGATAGGTCTTGCTCTCATCTCAGTACCAAGCCCTCAAAGTCATGGTTTGGTCTTGGTCTGACTGTTAAGAACAAGACCAAAGCAACTAGATTACCAAATTTCTTTTTCCATAATCTATTGGCATCGTTTTGGTCTCGAGTGACTTGTTCCTGACCCCAACGCTACCCATATTTATGTACATATATAATTAATGAGAAAGAAATCAAGAGAAGTAAGACTGTTCTTGGCTCAAAATTTAATTTAATTTTTTAAATTAGCTTTTATCTACAGGCATGGGTGAATATCAATTAAAGATCTCATTAAGACTTAGTTATAACCATGTCACTTACAGACAAGCTTTAATCAAAGTAGATATAAAAGTTACTTAATCTAGCTGTTATATAATGCATACATGAAAATAAATGAGTTTTAGGATAACCTTTTAGGTATTATAAACACTTTGCCTCAAGGAAGGACTTTGATATTCGTATAGTATAAGCAATTTAAAAAAAAAACAGTCGAAACATTTAGCCATTTAGCCATTGAATTAATGATGCCTTTCATTTATTTTATGCGCATAAATTTTCTTATTTTTAAGGAACGGATATCGATTTTTTTCTCTCCATATATTTAACTATTGATGCTTTAAGCTCCTTAAAATAAGGACTCATTAATATCAGTTGCTCCATGTTAATTACTACTCTTACAACATACATTTTATACCAATTTGTACGTAGATAAGATACTTGGTGTGAAATTAATCACCTCATCTTGAGATAGGTACTATGGTCATTATCTCCCTGTACATATAAGCTCTTAAAAGATAAAAGGTAGTTAATACCATTTTTGAGGATAGGACACATGAAGGTACTTGAGTCGTCACATTGAATGAAAAAATAATACTTATAAATTGATTAATTACTTGCATCTACAAAAAAAAAAGTTCATTAATGAAGATGGGAGGCATAACCCGGGGTTTCTGTCTTTTCTTAATTAATTTCCTTACATACATACTTCTTATATTCATTAATAAATTAGGGATTAATGTGGTCATCATGTAGCGTGTTTGTACAAGATTTAATATTGATTGTTGAATATATGTACAGCGTAATATTTGTCTGGCTACATATATATATATATATATATATTTATATGATTAGACCATTGTGAAAAGTATATATACATATAGACAATAATGATGATAAAAAAATAAATTAACAACTACCATTCATTGAGAGGGAGATGAAAAGATAAATGGCTGTCAATTGGTACACACTAATAATTATTTACTATCTATCAACTCAAATTCAAAAAATATCTAATGAGAAAAATAAATAAATTACAGAGATTAAGTTTTTATTAGTAGGAGAAATTTTTAAAATGCCTATTTTTTCTCTTTCTCGCTCATCAAAAAGTTTTCTTCAATATGTTTAACAGCATTAACACTTTAAATTATTATTATTTGCATCTGGCTCAATGATAAATGATGTTAAATCAGTTGAAAGCGAATCAATTAAGATTAAGGGATAGAAGAAATTTCCTTTATTTAAAGTTATATAGAGAACTTTTTATTTAATTCGTAATGGGTGACTGAGACAAATTATATGAGCTAATGGAACTTTCTCATCCTGAAGGTGTTACTGTAATTATCCCTTTCTAATTTGTACGTTGAAATACATATATTTACATTAAGGGGAGTTCCAAATTATAAATTCTCTTATCATCTCTTTCCAAACAAACGAGGGGGAATAAAAAAGGGTATGAGAGTTGGACAGCTCCGATTTTTCCCCTTTAATACACAAAAATACTTGCAAAAAAACAAAACTAACAACACGTATAGAAATTAAGAAAAAAAGAACATGTTTTATATTGAATGCATTAACCAGGAGGTTAATCTTCTTTCAAATAAAATGGACTGTCCTCACACACAATAAAGTGAAGTAACAGATGATGGTATTTTAAAAATATATAAAAAATAATTGGAAAACAAGAGCGGGCAAAAGCATTTGCGTTTTCTAGTCACCAAAATATTTTGCTTTGTATTATAAATGTTTAATAAAGTCCTGTGAAACAAAATTCTGAAATAAAGAATTATTTATTATTCCTTCATATTTATATTCATTACAAGAATTTTGCTTAATACAAAGGAACATGGTCAAAGAATATTTGGGCCTTACAAACAAATCTTTGGAAAATCTCATTAAAAAATATTTTAATAAAGACACAAAACATATTTTTTTAGAAAAAAAATATGTACTTTTCTTAAACGTTCTTTTTACAATATAATTTGAGTTTAGAAGATGAACGATTAAAACTCCAATAAGAGCAAAAGTAGAGTAATGCTGAGTAATTGGATAATAGATAATTATTTTTTTCAAAAAATGTGACTCTCTAAACAAAATAAACTGTTTCATTAAGAAATCATGATTTAATTAGTTTTATAAGAAATTCAAAAAAGACAAAAACAAAAAAAAAGTCAAAGTCAGCTAACTAAATCATTTATAAAATATATAATTTCAGACTAAGCGATCTTTACTGTATCTCTCAACCTTTCATTGAAGAAGAACAGGAAGATAAAAAAAACCAACATCAGTTAGTAAATAGTCAATTATACCTTTCACCCAAACTTTTGGACTTTGTTTTATTTTGTAATAGGCACTGTAACAATTTAGTAATATGAGATTCAAGTTAAATATCTTAAAACAGTAATATATTATAGGGGAATAATAGAATCATCAATCACAGTTGAACACTATGTAGTTTTTGAGGTTAAAGGTGCGTCATTGACAAAAATTAAGAAAAAACTACAACATCATTCAATTTCAGGTGTAAATATATATTATTTTTACATGGGTTATTAATAAGTTTTAAAGCTATTAATTTACACAATAGTTAATAAGAAAATATTAAATTTAGGAAAGAGTATGTTTCTCAGTATATTTTTTATTAATAACTTATTCAGTATAACCGCTGTCGTTAGCCACTACGTTCAATAAACAAGTATGAAATTAACTGCATGCTAATATGTATAAACTGTATATAAATCAGCTTGCCAACTGATATTTTTTTTTCACTTTACTTCAGTAAAGAAGATTCCATTTTACTATTTACTGTCATGTAGGCAGATAGAAAGGACGATTAGATAATCAAATTCATCACGTTTTGACAGGATATACATGTATATATGTACATTATTTTATTTACCGTAGATTTATGCATCTATGTAGACATATCAATATATTTACATCATATCTATTATTATAGGTAAATTTATATTAAAGCCTCACGTTTATGATTATACACTTAGAACCATACTTACATACATAGGTATATGTTATATAAATGTATACATACATATCTATGTATGTATAATGTGTATATTTTATTTACTCTGCTTTCTCAAAACAGGCAGTAAAATAAACATAACTTCACGATTTGTACTATGTATATAAATACATCCTATATAAAGTCAAGTTATCAAAGTCATGTCATAACAATAATGGTTAACCATTCATAAACTTTAATCGGTTTTTGTGTCTCTCTATATAAATGTACAAGGACAATAAAAATAATAATGAAAAAGCTTTAAAACTTTCAAAAATATTATACTAAAAAATAAATTTGAAAAAGTTTATTCGAACGATGAATATGAACATCAGACTAAAAACAAAATTATTTTTTTGGATGATGAGATTTTAAACATAATTTAAAAACTGACTTTAAAAATATCAAATGACAACTTAAAACTATTTTAAAAGTGCAGAAAAGATGGATCCATTTACAGCTCTTTTAAAGGAAGAGGTGAAAATAAGAATGCTATTTTATTGTATATGTATATCTGTACATGTTCTTTAAAAAAGAGCTAACATGAAACTTTTCTTTTGAACATTTCATTATTATTTTTTTTTTAAAAAGGGATTTATGTCCTTGTTTACATGAAATTATTTTATACATGCAAATATTTTTCTTTGTTTTTGTAAATTCTAGAAATCCTTTTAAATCATTATTAAAATGTGGGTAATTCATGTGTATTTTGAATATTTGTAATCATTCATATAAATGTAGAACAAAGTTTGTGATCCCGATATATATTAAGATTTTATTTGATTAAGCTTAAACTTTACCCAATAGATTTATGCATATGATGAAATCTTAAAATTTTTGTTTGTTCTATTGTTAGAAAACTCGTTCTTCCAAGACTGATGGTTTACTTATTTCTCACTTTATATAAAAAATAAAACTATACTTAAAACAAATTATTTCCCCAATGGATACATTAAGATTTACTAACTGTGTGTTCTCGTTAAATGTTTTTAGATGCATTTTGACGTTATATCTGATAAAATTAAATTTAAACTTGCTAATTTGTGAATTTTCTCACTATTTAATAAATAATAGTTCAATTGGTCTTTATGTAATTGCTTTAGTACAAATTGATTTTAAGACTTATTTTGCTTTTGCTTTTGTATTGGTTTGAATATTCCACCCCCAGAGATGCTTTTTTTAGGGGACTTATCCCATGTATTCTTTTATCAGTCATTGATTTTTCTATCACTATTGTCCTTTACTTTATAATTGTTCGAACTCGAACTAGCTCTCGCTAAGCTGTAAACAGTTTCCTACTAATCGATGAATAATATAACCACTATTGGAATGAGCCAACAATATGCTTTGTTCATTTTTTTTTATTTCTCTCTTTTTGAAGGAAAATTAAGGCGATACAAACAATATGGATAATATTGTGTTCCGCCTTTTAAATCTATTTGATAAATTTTGATCACTAATGTCTAATCAAGAAAACAAAATCATTATGTATAAAATATATTTATCACATTAATTAAACATATTATTATTGAATACATGTACTACTCATCACTCTTCTTTATTCAATCCCTAATTAATTATTATCGATGATATCTATTAATTTCCAATAAGATTCATCAATAAACGGAATTTATTTTTTTCATTAGTGAAGATAAATGGATGAAAGATAATCTAAATAAAAAGATAAATTATAATTGACGGATATATTAACAAGAGTATGCTAACTATGTATTCAAATAAGTCATTAGAAGCAATGCTACATAGGTACTCTTAGCATGGATGTCCATTCCAAAACCATTTATAAAATCAACTTTTTTTCTATCTGTAGTGGAGTAGTATATTCTTTCTTCTAGATGGCGTTATTAACGTTGATGGCTTAAATTCAACTTTACTATGGCTATTTGGTGAATATTTCTGCAAGTGAATAGATAATGGTGATACAATTGGAGAGTATGACGTTATTGGCTAGCTGTCATACATATAATTTATTTTTGAAGGAAAGGTTGGAATATGGAATGAAGACTTCTTTGTAAAAAATAAAGCGTAAAAAAATTAATCAACTCTTTCTATTTAACAGATAGCAAAATATTAGTTTTCATGTTTTTTAATTAAATAGAGCAACTCTTTTATGCCATGGTAACATGTAAAAACTAATTTCATCATGTACATATTCATCGAATCTACATCACATTAATTAGTTTTAAAATATTCACATTTATTTTTGTTTGTTAAATACTTACATGTATGTATGTAAATTAACTTTTTTATAATCATAATATGTGTGTGTACATATATGAGTATGTACATTAAAAACCAAATATGTACATAATATATGTATGTATGTATGTATGAATGGTGTCAACTTATTAAAAATAAATCACAAATATCCGGCTTTCAAAAAAAAAAAAAAAAAAATCTAATTTGGGCCATCAATATATGAACACATGTTATGATATTCTCTGCACGATTCCCTTTTGAAATATGCACTCCTTTTTATAATTTCTTTTCATATTTTTTTTTTTTTTTTTTTTTTTTTCAAAAAGACGAATAAGAAAGCAAGCTAAAATTGCATAATTTATATAGATATTTACAGCGTTTATCCTTTTAAAATTTAAATGTTACTCATTTGGTACTTTAAAATTTATTAAAATCCATGAATTGGACTTCCTTATCTCTTCAATTACATAAAATAGGAACATCTCAAGATCCGTTAAAAAAAAACTTTCAATTCTGCATTATGCAACTAAATAGGAAATTATAAATCTATTTTTTTTGTCATCACTAGTTCATTTTGTATATATTTTTCCTTCTTATTTTGAATGAAAGGATAAAAGTTGAAAGGAATATCATTTTGTGTCAAATTATATTTTAAAAGATAATTCAATTTGCTGATATTTTTTTTTTGTGTGTGTTTCTAAAGAAATTAAATCATACACAACTTTGTTAGGAAACATATTTTTTATTTTGTTTGGAAAGTCACATTTTTTGAATAAATATGGTTATATATTATTATACAAATCAAAGAACTAATGATTAAAAGAAATGCTTTATAAAAATGAGAAAAAACCAACAATGTATTCGTTATGTGAATTTAAAAAAATCACATAACGAAGAATTGTTTCTTTGTTTATTGATGATGATTTGAGAAGAGAAGCTGATTTATTTGTATTTGTTATAGCTTTGCCTTTGTACATAAAGTATTATGTACATAAGACGATTTGATTTACATAATGAGAGGGAAAGAGGATATCAATGTGATTCATAGAAGTAAATTATATTTTGTAATATTTTTTTTGTATTATTCAATATAAAGCTCAATCAAGATAGCGTGCAGATATATTTCCCTCTATACATAAGTGAAATAAATATATTTATGTATTATCAAGTGCTTTCACTTTTTGAATGAATGCTTTGAGGATATGTTTATAGTATTAGTTCATATACATACATATGTATATATTTGTGTATTACTTGACTAAGTCCTTTCTACATATATTGTGCAAGGTCTTTTTTTCCTTCCTGAGAACATATTCTCAGAGCGTAGAATTATGGTATGATTTATAGCCAATATCATTATAAAGAAACAACTTTGTATTTATTTCCATTTCTTATTGCTAGTTCTTTTATTATATGAGTATCATTTGTTCTCTCCTTCCTGATGAAAGTGAGATTTTAAATATTCCATAACTGTCTAACCTAGGAATAAAATGTTGTCAACATATTCATATAGTATATATATATATATATATATATATACTTCTCATAAATAAAAACAGGCACTGAGGCACAAATAAACAAATAAATCTTTTTGAATACTACGGGTGCAAATGATGTTTCCACAATTATTATTTGTAAAATAATCAACAGAAAACATTGACATTATTCAAAAAAGGGAAAAAAAAGAAGAAAATTCTACTTTTTCTATAAATATTTGTATGTGTAGAAACCATCCCTTTTCTCAATGAGTACCTTGCATGCAATGAAAAAAAAACAACAAGAAGGAATAATGTGAATACCTGCAATAGTTTGTTTGAATGTTTAACTTTTATGTACAGATAGCATTTTTTTCAATTTGACGTTGCTTAAATTAACGTAATAAGTTTGTTTTTATTTTTTCATCAAGGTAAAGAGGAGTGTGACTTTTAACATGAACAAAATAATTTTTTTTGATGTGTATGTTTTTTTTTACATATCCTTTTTTCCCTCTTCGTTTTTTAATAAAATGAACCCAACTCTTAGTTATATTATTATGCAAAATCTTTTATTCATTTTTTTTTCCAGTAAATTGAACATATTAGTTAGTCGATCTAAGTTTTATACATACAATATATACACATATGTGAATTAAATTAAATCCTTTCTAATTGCATTTGGAACAAATGCAAAAAAGAAAAACTTTTCGTATTTTATTAAACTATATTTATTTTAAGTCTTATATACATTATACATATATTTTTATTTCTTCGATATTTGATATATATTTGAATCGAGCAACAAAAAAACAAAAACAAAAAAAGAGTTAAAAAACTTAAATTAAAATTTGTAACAAACTAATTATAAGTATTTATTTAGTATACTCCCAAAGGTTATTCTTTTAAAAAAATGAAAATATTAAGATCTCTTATTAATTTAGAATTTTACTACTGTTGAATTTACACACATAGGCAGTTCTAAACTCACATCATGTCTGTGACATAGTGTTTTCCATTCGAGCAAACCAAAGATATGAAGCAAAGAGGTGGCGAAACTATGATCACACGATTATTTTTTGTCCAAAATTTACTTGGCTACGAGACTACTTTTTTCTTCAGTAGGTGGTGCTAGTTATTAATACTATATATAACTAAAACAAAGTGAATTCTGCAAAAGGAAGACAAATTAATAAATGTGTATTAATATATATATATATTAATGTATGTACTTCAAAAGCGTAATCTTGCTGAAAAAATTAAGTCAACAAGTTAACAGATCTATTTGGCCATTTTGTTTTATAAAGCTTCGGAACAAATTGCGTTGTCAACACAATATTTTTTCTTTCAAAGGTTGATAGGATTTCATTTTTTTTCTTTAAGATGGGACTGCGTATTACTGTTAAAAGCTCATTAGATCTGGAATTGATTTTATTCTCCCCTTCCCAACCATACATATATTCCCTCAAAAGAGAATTTGATTGTATTTTCCAAAAAATGATGTATGTATAGCAACATATTATTTATTTATTATTTTATGACCTCAATTTGAAATCAAATAAATGAAATAATTTTTCTTTTTTTTTGTATTGAAACATCCGCGACTAAAATATGAATTTTACAACCATTTTATATGGTTGTACTATTGTATGTATTTAATTTGGTTTTTTATTTGTTTACATTCTTTGTTTAATTAAATTTTAAATTGTCATCAGAGTCATTAAAATCTATCTAATGTGGGAATATGTAAGTATGTAGTTCATTGCTTTTTTCAAAGTCCTTTAAGATACATCAAATGATGCAATTTATACCTACAAATGGTTAATCATTGAAGCAATCCTAATTATTTGTTGTTTATCATTTATGTGTATATTTATATTTGACATTCTAATGGCTGACATTTTTAATTTAAGGTCTAATGCCATTGGTTGTTGGTAATGATGGTTATAGAACCCTGGAGAGGACAAGTAAAGACGAAAAGGTAGGTGATAACGAGTCTGTAAATTTTTTATTTCCATTTCTCTCTCTCTTTCTTCCTCTCCCAAGTCTTCCTCGATTCCAGAGAATTTCACAAAGGATCTCTACTCCTCATTACCCTTTGAAGCCCGTCGATTTCTGGATCACTTTCGTCAAACCTCAGTGGACCTCCTGATTGCCAAACTCACTCGACTTCCTCCCCAGAAACATATGTACTTTCACTTTGAGGACTTACCCGAATGGAGAGTCAAACGAAGAAGTAACGGGCCAGTTAAGGCTGGTGGTAGTGGAGGGAGGGTCGTTAGTTTTAAAGTAGTTGAGCCTTCCTCACACGGTGTGACCCAAACGGATCGTGAGTACTTTAACATTGTTCGGACTGAGAATGGAGTGTCAGATTTTTTTCGATTCCTTCCGAGAAAAAAGGATGAAGAAGGGGCCAAGAAAAGGAAAGGGCAGGTATGATGACATCATGGAGATTAAAATACAAGTATACATACATACATACAATGTAATAAATATTTAGTAGTTCTGCATGAGGTTGGATATACGAGTATTAATGCACAATTCCCTATGTTCCCCTCCTTCTCTAATAACATGAAATATTCTCTTATTTTCGTACAAAAATTACACGGTTCGTTTAACCGTTTCATATGTGTAAGAAGACGACGGGAAGGGATAAAAAAAAAGAAAAAAAGAATGAATAAATAAACTTTGTATGCAATGCGAAAAAAGACCTTTTTTATATGTATATAAATGTATATAAACATGTGACTTTTTTTACTTTCATAAAAAATTGAAATTAAATAATGTATATATAGGATTCTGTCATTTATTTAGAAAAATTGTTAATATATATATATATACATTTATTAATTCTAAATATGTGTAAGTACCTATAGGTATTTAGCCAACTGCATATGTAAATGAACTATTAGATAGCCATTATAAAATAGCAATGAGATCATTTTCTCTTTGTACACATGATTAAAAACATCATTTACAGCAAATATGAAGAATGTGTTTGATACGTTACAAGTCAAATACTGTGTATGTTATTTGTCCTACAAATATTATTTTGTTGTATACTACATCAGATAAAGATTTACATGGAATGTCAATATAAGTTTCTCTCTATATATATTATATAGGAGTAGTAAATTGTTTTTTTTTCCTTCTTTCTATGTCATATCTTTGTTATTAAAAATACATAGTATTAATAATAATTGGATAACAAAATAATAATAATAATAATAATACACTCTTATATTTGCTATAATAAACGAATAACGTATATATCTTGACAGATTTCTAATAGACTTGCTGTCAATTCAAAAAGTATTCACCAATTCTTGCCTATTAATTGAATATTTTGTATTATATATATATATATATATATATATTATTTTATATTATTTGTACACCTTATAAATGATACCCATACGCTGATCCTCATGTTTATATATCACTTCAAAAAGCAAATAAAATATCATTTATTCTATGTCATGTTACATCAAAGGATGGAAGAGAGCTTCAGGCTTTATTTTAAAGCTTTCTACTTCTTTTTTCTATCTAGTAATGATTTTGAATTTGCTTTTTTATACTCTGCCTACATATATCTACATAGGTACCTATTTGACTCATCATTATTTGGAAACAGTCACTGCTTATAGATATATCCAAATAATACATATGTATGTATCTGTTATAAATTGCAAGTTGTTATAATTACGACGTCTCCATACGTATAAATATTGCATTAATGTTCCGTATATACCACCATTGTTCTTTTAGCAGATTTACATATATTTAAACTTTCAGGATAGGATATGTACATATTTAATTATATTTACGTATATTATGTATTATGTACTATGAGCTCTCTTTATTTCATAATATTAAATATCTAAAAAGGGCTCTTTTTGTATACTTTTTTTTCGTTCAACATCTTTATACATACGTGCATATTATGCATGTAACGTAATTTGAAGCAATTTGAAATAAAATAAAGGTAACAAAAGTTAATTGACAATAATGCTCTTTAATTAAAGGACTTACTTAGTCTCTGAATTATTAATTATATGAAATACTTCTGATTACTTATATCAATAAACCATGTTGTCAATAAACATCAAGAAAAGTCTGACAGTTTTATTATTAATTAAAAGTTAATGAGCAAAAGAGTTACCTATTTAATTAGAGAGTGATCTGTACATAAATGTTATTTTGTATAAGTACTCATATATGTAGTTCCAATCCATTTACCTATGTAAGTTCGTGCAAGAGAGAGAGAGAGAGAGAGAAAAGCAAAGAAACAATGCTGCACGCATACACTACATATAAACTATTTATTCCGATAAAACAAATATTGATATTCCCATGAGTAATTTTCAATCAATTAAATGTACGTATGTACATACCTATGTTGATATATTTGTACATACATACAAATACTTGATGGCAAACAAATATTGACCTTTTATTACCTGTTAAATCAACAACACAAAAAGAGGGAAATATTTTTTTTTAAAATAAAGCAACAACAAATGGCTGTTACTCTTTTAAATGAAAAGAAAGTCTGGAAAAGGTATATATATAGATGTGTATACATGGGTAGATAATGGATATTAAATTTCACTACTACAGAATTCTACTTTATATTTTCCCGTAGCCTTAAAGTTCCCTAATCAAATTATAATCAAACTCTAAAAAGTTTTTACATAAAACTTTATAAGTGGAACAGGCTCTTTCATAACTTCCTGTATGAAAAAAATAAAGGTTTCTTTGAAAAAAGTTCATGACTTAAATTCACTTACAATTTATTATATTAAATAAATAATATAGTTTGTTATTGTAAATATATATATATATATATATATTTTATCTTTTTTTCATAGTAAAAAAATGACCCTTGCATTTAAAATATAACTATCTTTTTTTCTTGTGTTGAAACAGTTGAAATATCGACCAAAGTTCATATATCACCGTGTTCCTGGATCCTCAGTACCTCCCTTCTCTGGACAAAATCAATACTCAAGTCGCACAAAGGATGTTGCTGCTGTTTCACTGGCAAAAACAGGAGGAGGTCTTGTCTAATAATAAAATAAAGAAAATCATTGGGTATTTCTTTATTTTGAATATGTAAAGCTACAATTATAGACAAATGTTTAATAATGTTACATATATCAATACAAAAAAATGTTTACATACTTAAATCATTGTTGTTTTATTAAAAAAAAAAATGAATGATGGACTCTGTTGTACTTGTAATTCATTTTACATGCTTTGAAAATTATTATTGTATATTGAATAAGTATATATTTTTTTGTAAATATAAAGCGTTTTGAATAAAGAGAAATAATTCAGTTTGGTTTGTCTTTTAGTTGTAATGGGATAACTGGGTATATCATTGTACCTACCTTCTTATTATTATGTATTTTTTTCGGGGGGGGGGGGGAGGTTTATAAACCCATTTCGATAATGTAAAACCATAGTTGCTGTTAATAAAGCAAAAGTAGACAATATATATTATTACTTTTCAGATGAGTAATATATACATATATGTATATATAAAATGCCTCGTACACATTTTAACACAATAATTTTTTAGACACACAATATTTTACTTCAAGTTTTATATACATATGTATTCTTCATTTACAGTTTTTTATTACTGCTTCAAGGAGTGTTAAAATAATAGTATAAACGAATTAGATACATATAAAAAGTTTTTTCTTACTTTTTTAGGAGGGGAAGAAAAGAATAAGTGTTGTGTTGCAGCCTAAAACAAAAACCAATAATTTTTATATCGTCTATTTTTTTTCTTTCTTAATAATAATTATTTGAATGGAAGCGTCCACAAAAACTAAAAAAAAAAAAACTTGTTCCTCAAGGGACTCGTAACAATGAAAGCTTATAAAAAGTAATTAAAATCGAATTAGAGTTTTATTCGACAGAATAAAAAAGAACAAAAAAAGTAGGACAAACAAAATTAAAAAAAAAGCCTTTGAACTGATGAAAAGTTTCATTGGGATTTTTCTTTCTTTTTAAATGTGTCATATTAAAAAATAAACATTTATTATAAAAGTACGCTCTCATTATGTGAAAAGGTCATGACTTTTGATCTAGACTTAGAGAGTGTTCATATGCTTATGACACAGTACTTTGTATTAAAACACACAAGGTTACCAATCAGTCATTACTCAGTGATGTAACTTTTGTAGATAATAAATTCATTGATTACATAAGGTAAAACGGTTGGTACCCTGTGTTTTTTTTTGTGTGCTTTAAAAAAAAAATTATGGTAATTTATTCTTAGATATTTGAGAATGGCAGATTTCCCTCTAAAAGAAGAATAAAAGAAATTCTGCTTACTCTAAAACTATTACTTAGATAAAATTATAATTTATCTATAATTATAATATTATTCTAGTACCTCATGTGATTTTAAGTTATAGATTGTTCTTCTTCCTGTGGCAGAAATACTAATAATATATTTTTTTAAATAATTCAATAAATCTCAGTCAACTCTACAAATGTTGCATCCCTATGGGCTATACACTCAGTGTAAACAGAATATTAAGAGAAGTGAATACAAATTTCACCCAGCGAGCGTTTTGTCTCTCCAATCGTCCCAATTGACAAGCTGTATTATGCATTATTTTTTTTATTTTCTTTTTTGTGAAGCTGACATCATTTTTTCTTAATTCTCATAGAGAATTGTTTATATAACGACTGAGTTTAAAATATTTAAACCATACCCTTTGCGAGGAAAAGGTACAATTATACTCACACACGACTTATGGGGATTGACTTCCGGTTTTGTAGAAATATGCTCAAATGGATTAAATAAAAGATTCATTGGGACGATACCAATATATATATATATATATATATATTTTTTTTTATTCCCTCCTTTATTGAAGAGTTGATAGCATATCAGCTGACATGATGTCATATCTGGCCTGGTTTGTAAGTTCGTGGGTAAGGCTCTTTACTCATATCTCCTCCATTATTTTAGAAATGTGTGTCCCTTAAGAGACAACCAATTTTTTGAAGGACAAGGATGATCATCATATGTTTTGATCTGGAAGTTGAAGGTATTATGTACATTTGTATGTATAATGTTGTATAACCATTTAAAAAAAATGCCCTATGCTTATTGGATATGTTTATTTGTAATTTACGATTATTAACTTTTTGGGTGTTGAATATGGAGAGTCTTATTTTTCTGCTTTTGAGTAAATACGGATCATTTGTCATGTTTTATCATTTATCTACATACATTATTTACCAATAAATGTCATCTTCTTTATACATGATCTATCTAATGCATTTTAGCACATATATTATCATTATGAAATAATATGTAAGAATATCTTTCTTTTTTGTTTTTTTTAGTCGTTTTTTAAGGGGAGGAGGAAGAAGGGAGGGAAGAGGTTTTAAAGACATGGCAGGGTCTTCATAAATTATGTAAAATGCACTTTTTTTTCAACAAAAAAAAAAAAAAATAGGAATAGGTAGATATATTATGTCTGTGTTGCAAAGGAATATTTTCTGTATATATATATATATATATATATATATATATTGTATTCCTATAACTAATTATACCATGGAAAACCAACCATGCATTTAAGTGTATATTTTTAATAAAAGAAAGCCAAATTATGATTAAGAATCTTTAATTATAATTTTTTCCTAACAACAGTTATTAATATTTCTTTGAAATATAGTTAAGAAAAAAATAAAAGACCTTACTTACATGTTATAGAGATTGTGGGATGTCTATATATATTTATATCATATCTGTTCAACAACCATTAACTCTAAACTCTTCAAGAATAAATTAAAACGATAACAAGTTAATTTGGAAACCATATGTGTTTTTTTAAATTATATTTTTCACGGTTGTCTCAATTAGTATGTATTGTGATAAAAATATTTTTTACTTATCAGCAAAAAAACAAGATCCTAAATAAGTCTAATAATGTGTTAGATATTAGAACTTAATTACTGATTACTTAAATTTTAAACTAACTTCTTACCCACCCATTTGTGAGAGATCCAAAATTTATCACTCCATTGGAAATATATTTGGTCTAAGAATTACCGATTATAGGTATGTATAGGGTTAATTAGAATAATTAATATCATTTGTAAAGCGTTTAGGCTATACGGAAGGCCCATCTAGGAATAGCAGTTCAATTTTATAAAAATAGGAGACATCTCATACTTTTTCAGATACATAAATTATATGCTCCAAATATTTACAAGGTTGAAAATTGTATTCTATGTAAAAATAGTCAAACAGAGTTTGAAACATTTTGATGCTTCGTTGGGCATTACTTTTGTCGATGCATGTAGCACATTATTTGCACTGGGTGAATCGTTAAAAACTTTATCTCTAGTGAATAATTAACATGTAGACATTCAACTTTTCACTTAAATGAATTATATATTTACAACATAATTTACTAAATACGAAATTTCTCGGGGAAAAATATTTTTCGAAAAAATTCTTATCAATTTAATGTTTTAAACATTAAACCATCAAATTTTTTGTGTTATTGTAAATACATGTACTCCCATTAAAAACACAATGTGATACCATTAGTGTACCATTTTTATCATACCTTTATATGAATACAATAATAACAGTACCTCCATGGTGCTCCTCAAACAATTATTATTCCATCAAACACCCCAATAACCACATAGCAAACTATATTTTTATTTGAGTTCAATCATGAGTATGTGTAGATATCTAATACTTCAAGACTAGCAAATTGAAACATATTCATAGCTAGGTGTGTGTATACGTAATATACAATCAAATAAATCAGTATAATAATAAAAAATAACACTGCTGTAAAACTATAATATTTATGCTTTCTCCAAATTAAATTATAAAGGTCTAATACAATATATTTTTTAATTTGAGTTTCTTTTGCATTGTGAAAAGAGAAAGCTGTCATATCCTGTAGGTAAATGTATGTCTTTACAATAATAATAATAATAATAATCAACCAATTCTCTAAGCAATCTATTTACATTCTAGAAAAAAAAAGTTTTTCATCTATGCAAACTGCCAAGTGTATATTATAATATATATACATTCAAAGAGGTAATGCACTAAAAAAACAACAACAACTATGATAATCCAAAATTACTGTTTTGAAAGGTAAGGGAAGATGCTGTCTGTATGTGCAATGAGCTCCTTTGGCATGGAGTGAGTCATTATTAATTCATATATATATATATATATACATATACATTTATCTTTGTACTTACATCTATGTATGCGAGTATCTTGAGCCAAAATAAAAATGAATCACAATATTCGGTTATACATAGAGAAAGAAAAAGCTTTTTTATCATACAACATAGAGCGTGTTATTTTTTTTTTTGTATGACTTAGAGTAATGTTAAATAAATTTCCAATCAAAATTAGTGAGTTTTTTTTTTTAGTATATGCATATATAGGTATATACTTATAAATATACATAACATACATATATGTAAGGCACATCAATCATTATTCTTTTTATACATGGTGAACATGTAGCTCTGTAAAACTTTTTCAAAGAGTGGGTGGGTAAAAAAAATCACATAGGGTAAAATAAAAATGCCTGTTGAAAAAAGTTTTTTTTATTGATGTATTATTAAAAAAGTTCTAGGTGGGTGAATGAATACAAGGAGTAAACATGGGAGTTGTCGTCCTTTGATAAGGGATAAATGTTGTTTTGAATTTTTTTATAAAAAAAAAAAAACTTGAAATAATTCTATTTGTTCATTTTATTTTTTGTCTTTGGAATTCCGCAAAATTATTTGTAAAATACAACGTATTTAGAATAAATAAAACTAATCAACAAATATTTACATCGGCTTTAGGTTAGATCTATTCATATATTAATTATTCATACATCATTTTGATTAGAAATAAAACTGAGGAAATTTTCATCTATTTTCTTGTTTCTTCTTAAGTCAATGTCGTCATGCTTCTTAAATGTTGAGCTACTCTTCAAATTAATCTAATAACGCTCACAGAGGGATCATATATTTTCAATGTACAAATATATGTGTAAAATTTATTACGTGACTATAAGTGATAGCATCTTAAAGGTTTTCTAATATTTTTTTATGCATACCTTTGTATTTGTTGATGAGTAATGAATTAGTGACAGAACTCAACTGATTTAATACATCTTAACTTTAACAAAAGGACAATAAAAAAAAAGAAATAAAAAGAAAAGATTGTCAAACATAGAGTACACATTCAAACTAAACTCAAGCGATGAAATGGTGAGCCGATTATCTGTAATTTAAGATTGATTGATAATCGGAGAATGTTACCGTTTATTTCCAATGTTGTACTCATTACCCTAAAAAACAATATTATTTTTTTTAATATATAAAACCATTGAAAACCAGAACATGGTATGTGTAGTCATTTTAAAAAATTCCTTTAACCATAATTAATATTTTTGACTCTGGTAATAATCACTGTAATGATAAGGTATGTGACATCACTTTACATTGTCATTTAGTATTAAAAACAAAAAACTCTCATAAAATATCATGTGTGTCCATCAATAAAATTTAACTGAGTTCACAATTCAAAAAATATCAGATAAAAAGTTATAGATTCTCAATATCTTGACCCATAATTCGTCTTATATACCATGGTGATATAGAAAATTATAGAATGGCTGAAGTATTGGCTTTTGTGTGGTTAATGGGATTTGAATGGATGATTTGAAAAAATAATAATAATAAAAATCGACATTTACAATATCAATAACCTAACTTTCCTATGTTGTTGACTTTTCGATCACATCTTTTAGGTTAGCGGGTCATTTTTGAACAAAAAGTCAACAACAGAGAAATACCATACATATATATATTTCTCTCTAAAATGTTGTTTGTTCGGTTGGATTAATATATTAAAAAATATTTAAGTGTTGATTTTTTTCTATTTTTGGTTTTCAGTCACTATTTTCGACCAGAATAATATATACAGTCCAAAACTTATAATCCTCTTCATAATTCAAACAGATATTTAGATGAAATTATCATTTTTAGTTCTGCTGTCAGGTAGTTAGTTTATGAGCTAATGTATTCATTTATATGTAACTTATGTTATCTGAAAAAGTTACATATTTAGAATGCTCCATAGAAATATATTTTTGACTTGTGTTATAATCTCTCTTTAGCAGTTGCACAAACTTTGTATATTTTTCTTTTGGAATTGGAATACCCTTATGCACTACCGGTTTACATTAACAGAAGTTGAATTACTTAAGTATGAGCTTTGTAAATTTTGGAAGATATTGGTAAACGCATCCTTTGTATACTTATATGGACTAATAAGTATCTTCCCTAATTCTTCAATAAACAGTTTTTTTTCTCCTCATTACATTGTTTGTTTTTTTGGAGCCAAAGTGTAAAGACTTTCCAAACATAGCTGGTTTCAGTATCACATGGTGCCCAAATTTTAATGTCATACTTTCAAGGCTTATTTGACATGTATTGCCTGAATGAACCTGTTGGCTACGGATACGACCTTAATGAAAATAAGGTTGGCTTACATCTGACTTTATTATACTCCCTATAGGAGCTTAAATAGCTACAATCATTGAGCAGTATGGTTACGTCTATTATCGTACTCGGACTGGGCGTACCCTCAAATACAGTTGTTATTCATTGTTATCAAACATAGTATATCATTCTGTTATACTAATCTGGGTCATTTGAAATGGGAGTTTGATGACTCCAATGTCAGCCGACAGAACCTTTTCCGCGAAATTGAACCAGGACTTTGTCAATTGTAACTTCAAATCTGGGGTTAGACATCATTGGAAGAAGTTTTACCCCTTTTCCCCAAATATTCCTTATGGAAGTAAGTTTGTGGCCCTTTCTTAAATTTTTTCAATTGTTAAATCTTGAAATGACTGGAGCGACATTGTTCGAAAAATGTTACGGTCTGTCTCAACATTCCAAAAACTATCTGTAGACTCAACGGATAAAAAAAACCATCTTTCATAATATATTTATATATATTCTTGTACACAAACTAAAATCTGGGTCACAAATGATCTAAACACCATGTGTGTTGAAATTTCACAGTTTTATTTTATAACTTTAAAATCTGATATTTTCTAGTATTACATCAAAATCATTAATCATTAAAAACAAGGTCAAAAGATATGGATGGAATTCAATTATTTATTAAGGAATAATTGGCATTTAAAATTAAAAGTAGGTCCCTGAAAAAAAGGTAAGCTTCCACTCATTGAATAAAATTATGCAAAATAAAGCTAAATATGTGTCTAGATTAAATATAAGGATGATTGTTTTCAAAATTTAGTATATGCATATTGTATTTTATTAAATATAGATTCCGTTTCTTTAGGAGCAATTCTGCATTTACTTATTTATTTAAAATAGTGTAGTTGAAGGAAAAATAATATAATTATGTTTAAATCATAATTATAAGTTATATCATTTGCATTTTTAACAAATTTTTAAAAAAAGGTAGGTGGAAATTCTTTAACATTCTTTTTGGAGGTATATGTTACCCCCTCCCTCATTAGTCTAACAAAGAATGAACAAATTTCAGAGAAAAAAAAGAACAAAAGTAACTACCGTTTTTCCTTTTTTAATCATAAAAAGTAACTTTTCTCTTCAAAAGTTGCATCTTTGATTGATGACTGATGTCAAGGGATGTGACGTTTGTTCTAAAAACAAACAAAACTTTGTGATTAGTAAAGGAAAAACGCTTGTTGATCATTTCTTTTCTTTTTTGAAAGTAGCCTCATTCTTCGTTAGACTACATATTGAATGAGAAGCATTGACCTCTAAAGAAAGATAAAAGATTCTTGCCAACTTTAGTTGTAGATTATATTGAAAATATGTGACACAAATAAAATTACAAATTGTTATTCGAGAAATAATATTGTTTCTTCTCCTTATAGAATTTGTATAAGTAATATATCTCCTCACCCCCCCTCCCACCTAATATATATATATATACAAACACCTGATATTGACAAGGGTATTAATTCAAAAGTACCCTAAGCTTTGCTCCCGCCTCCTCATCACACTCTACAAATGTCCCATACCTACCTATCTTGAAGCTACAAGTATGGAAATAATGACTACAAGAACTGAAAGTTCAAATGAGTTTTTCTTTTTTAGTATTTTTTATATTTACAAAATGAAAGCCGTGAAATCATATACATATAAATCTTATCTTCATTTAAGATATAGTTTTGCAGTTCCCTTCTAATGACACAATCATATTTTATATATCTAGTTTTGTATGAATGTATCTAACAAGAATGCATAGATAATATGTTAATGCACATAACTTCATTTGATGGAAAAGGGTTATTTATGTAGCTTATCTGTCTATCTACCTATATGAGTATATATACTATGCATGAATCTACACAATATACATATATATATATATATATATATACTTTTCTATTTCACGTCTTTGTCAGTTAGTTTTTTAATATCGGAAAAGTAATCCTTTATGGTATCTGTTTAAAAGAATATATGTCGGTAAGTAGCAGTATACATATGAACACGTATTTACATATAAAATATATGCATGCATGTAGCTTTTTCCACGTCAGTCTTCTCTATTTATTTTAAATAAACCCATTTCCTAAGACTCATCTCCGTCCCATCACATATGTACTGTAGTTATATATATGTAAATTCATAAATCTAATCCTTCATCTTAATTTTATTCATTTATAGATGAGTAATTCATTTGCTAATTTTTCGATTCCATTTAAAACCTTTATTTTTTTACACTACATATGTACAATAGATATTGCTCCCTGATTTTGAGAGCTCATTGATTAATTATTATTTGTACTCATATCTTAAATACATGATCTTGAATTTATAATTACATAAATTGCTCTTTGTAACAATTAAGTAGACTTTAATGAAGGTAATCAGTATACTATAATATTGTGTGTTTTTTTTCTCAGGTGTACTAATCCAGTTACAAAAGGGAAAATTTAAATAAGTTTTAATTATTCATATTTAAAGATTTACTCTTTTTTTATGACTCTCTTTTGGTTTTATAACTTCTTTTTCTTTTAGATTTTTTTAAGTATGCAAATAAATAGTTTTTTTTTGTTGTTGTAGTTATTTTTTGCTTTTTTATAATCTTTTTTTACTCTTTTTGAGGCTTCTTCATTTCATTAAATGTATCATTGGTGTCGTCTTAGTCCCAAAATAACATGTGTATATTGGTGAATTTCTTCCGATGAAAGGAGCACGTAGAGTTTGTACTTACGCCAAGGACTGACATGTTATTATTGACAATCAAAATTGAATCAAACTGGTTATTTAATTAGTATATTTTAGTAAAAGTTCAGAGCCCACCATGCAAGGTGGTTATAAATATTACTAAGTAGTAATTTAATATACTTTAATTAATACCACAAAGTCCTCTTTGAAGACTATTCAAATGTTAATGAAATATACAAAAATCTAATAAATGCAAAAAAAGACTGAATTTTGTGACAAATCCAAAAAAAAAAAAAAAAACGAACAAAAAAAAATAATTAAAAAATATGCACAGTTTTATTCACTTTGATAAAGATGAGAGTAAAAATTATTCAAATCCTTATCCTTATTTTTATTTTTATTAAACACGTGAGAGTTTTTTTTTTATTTTTTAAATATCATACTTTATTAGATGTTATGTAGGTAAATAATTCTAAAAGGTATCTAATCGTTCAAATCATGATGTAACAATATGATTTTGTGATATATATATTTTTTGTTGCTTCTTTTGATTGAATATTTAAAGAAATAAAGGGGCAGCATGTGATAGGTAAGTATTACGTATCTTTAAATATTATATGATATTGATCTATATAGTATATTATTTTAGTTACATCATTTTTTTTCCATCTTTTTATATTTCAAAATAAATATTAAATGTAGCTCTTTAATTTTCCCATAGGGAATTCTCTCATGAATTATAACTATATGTTCATAATTTTGTATGCATACTTATGTAATTTATTTATGCTCAAAATAAATAAGCCTAAAAATATGTAAATGTAAGCAATTACCAAGGAAAACTCACAAAACATAAATAAGTGTATTTGTAAATACTTTTGAATCAACAATTATAGCATGATATAAACCCATCATACTTTCCCCTAAATGTACTAACCAATCATAATAAAAACCTTGTTTAATAAACAAGGTTTGCACCACAGGAATAATTACATAGAATTAGATTTATGAAAAGAATTTGGTAATAACAACTGTAACTATTTTTCAATACATGTTTGTGCCATATGAATTATGAAATAGGTATTTACTTTTTTGCTTTAAAACCTAGGTTCATAAACATACATATACTACTAGGGGCAAAAAATATCGGGAATCAAAAAATCTTCAAAATACATTTCATCCCCCTCAAAAGGGATACCCCCCCCCCCCCCCTCCAATGCATTGCACATGTGCTGACGTTTTTTTTTCTTTCAAAATAACCGCTGAGTTTAGATATGCTATCAATATTAAAAATCGAATGTACTGTTTCCTTAGTAATAAGTTATGTATTTTGAAAAATAAGCCCCGAATTCTCAAGATTTCTAATGAAACCAGTCTGGAATATTCATTTAAGCTTTTTGGATGACTACAACATTTATCTCAATTCCATTTTAGTCATCATCTTTCAGGCATTTAAAAAAACAAAAAAATCGATTTTACCTCTTCACAAAAGGACGCGTATCTCAAAGAATAATGCATATTTGGGCGTGTAATTGGGCACAAATGTCAGTGACCGTAGTGTAAACTTAAAAATAAGAACATTGATCCCTATTGGAATCCCAAAAAAATTAAATTCAAATTTCCCGGTATTTTTTGATTATAGTAGTATTAGAGTGACCTGTTTTCTATTTGACTGCACTTATAGTCTTTTATGCTGAAAGGTATTGATATAACGCTAAATTTCAGGTTCCTCATTCCATTTTGGACACAGTATTGCCTTTTTAAGGATGAACAAACTTTCATATTTAGGTCAAACTTGACAATTTTAAGACATATTGTATCTTTCCACTTTTAAAGAGCTATAGACTAACTATTGTAATTTCATTATTAAATAAGCATTAATCATACAAAAAAAATAAAACACCTACTTTTTCTAAATTTATATTGTCTATAACCAGTCTTCCTCTTTTATTAGTTCAAGAATAAAACAACAACATCAATTAAAGGAACATATACTTTGAACGATTTCTAGAGCAAGTTTTTTGAAAACGAGATGAAATATTGTTGCTTTTTGTTGGGTTAATTGGTATTTATGCAATTATAAGATCACAATATTTGTTCTATATCTTTGAAAATGGGAATGGTAAAATACGTCAGAAAATAGCCAATTTCTAAATTGGCTATTTTCTGATAAAATGATATTATATTGGAAGTGTAAAAAAATTGCATGACGACATAAAAATCATCGTTCATTCCCAAAAAACTTAATTTTAAATATGAGACATTTTAAAGGAAAGTTCACACATCAGTTGACGCAATTAAAAATATAAAGTATCCGTCAAATATTATAAGTTAAAGAATGAAAGGAAATAAACTATTTTTATTTATTATATTTGATGAATGTGTGAACTCCCTTTATATGGTATCTACATACTGAGTGCTCCAAAATAAGTGGAACACTTTTTCAAACTTATGCAATTTCTCAACGATTAAAGGTTATAACTTTTTTATGTCAGAAAAAGTAAGGAAAAAGTTAAAACCTTGTTAATTGAAATCAGACAACGTGGTACTGAATAATAAAAAAATGTCTGGACTACACAAGAAAATCTAAACACGGATTTTGACTGTGTCCATACTATTGTGGTTAACTTTAGGGGGCCAGGAACACAATATATTTACAAGACCAAAACTCAAGATGGAACTTAATCTAACACCAACAACGTCGTCTAAAACTATTTTACCTCTAAGAGAGGATCTAGTTAATTCTGATCACAAGAGATGATGTCTCTATAATGTCCAAACCTGAGTCCTTTTGACTATTTTGTGTAGACGCAAGTGAAGTAAAAAGCTTGTGAAACCTCATACGCCAATATCAACAACCTGAAGTCAGCTTTCAACAAAAAGTGGTCAAACACGATGAGTGAATGAGTCGACTAATACATGCAGGGCCTTAAAGGGTCATGTGGAAAACTATACATATTGCAGTTAAAGCCTCAATATTTGAGAAATAATTAACATAACTTTTTAATTAATTATTAAATATATGTATTCTTTGTATAGCCGTAGACACCTAAATGAAGTTCCACTTATTATGACGCACCCGGTACAAATGAGTCTTGAACATAAATTATATATATAAAGTAAAATACTGGGGATAAAGTAGCAAATAATGAGTTTTTGAAATTGAATAGTACTGTAATTATGCAATAAAATTACATCAATTACCAGGTTATTGGAAATTACTCACATAGTATGTACTACATGCATATATAACATAGGTACAATCTTTTCCAATGTTTAAAATAAAACCAATAAATCGTTATACTTTCAGGAGTAGTCAATTGTAAACCATCAGTACTTTGAAATTTCTCAAATGTATGCTAAATATTTATATAATCAAACATACAATCAATGTAGAATATACATTCATATATGGTAAGTAATGAAAATAGATGAAAAGCTTGGATTTAACCCTGCTCACTTGTGTGAGTATACCTTTGTAAGTTTGAAGGAATTGAATTATGAATATATTCTATGTAGAATAATTATTTAACACCAAATAAATATTATTAATATAGTATAGAAATATACATATGATTATTATTAATAGAGCACAACCTTATGCTAAGAATCGTAGTCTGAGTCATTTTTTTGGATTATAGGATTTCGGTAAATTATTTGAGTATGTATATCCAGGACTCTGGCATTTTCCAGAAAATTCTTGAACTACATGATTACAGACTTCCATCGAAAAAAAAAATGAACTGGCAATTAAGAAAAAGAGGAAAAAGAAAGTGATGCGAGGATCAATCACTCAAAAAACATGTAAGTGGAGAATTTGTGTTGTGAATATGTTTTTTGAAATAGGTATTCTATTCTATTTTTATAGTTTTAACGTCATCGGAAAAGACGTTGTTTTTCTAAGATATCATACGTAAACATTTTTTAAGAACATTATCTTTTATGTATGGATACAACTTATAGAGCAACAAGAGAAGGGGAGACTAAGACATATGGTACTACTGATAAAAAGCCTTTTGTTAACATCAGCTGTCTAATGTACGGGTTTGAAGGAAGGAATCTTATAAGTATGTATATTTAAAGTTGCATAAGTGAAGATTTTATATTATAATTAATATTATATATTATTATATACATTTTTGTATAATTCTAACTTTATTATGTATTTATAACAAAACCTAAAAAAAAAAAAAAAAAATGAGGCGTGATTTTTTAGTCTTCTTAATTTAGAAAGATGTGTTTCTTTCTCAACAATCTTATAATGATTGAAGGAACATAAATTCATAAAGAAAAGAAAACTATCAACCGTTTTTTCTTTTCCAATCATCACTATACTCGTCGTTCAATGTTAGATGAAGTTTTCAAAGACTTTATTCAAGGTATAAATGGAATATATATTTTGTCACTCCAAGCCTTGGCCAGAATTTGCAGACTTTCCAAAGATGCTCCGAGTTATTTGGAAGAAAAAGTAGCCTAAGTTTAGCATAGCGTCCTTTTATGTGTTGGTGGTGTGTTTTACTTTTGAGTTTGGGTTCCAAGTCCAACTCTTGGGTTCTATTAACATACCATCGAAAGGATAGACTTTTTGGGGCTTTGAGTAAGGAGGTTTTAATGTATTTATTTATATTATAAGGATCTTGTGATTCAACTCCTATAATGAACAAATTAAAAGGGTCCCAAATTTAGAGTAGACAACTACTCTTATATAAAACATACTGATGACATCAAGACTCACTCAGAATAAGTTACAATAAGCTTATATATTTATTTAATATCCCATCCTGGAGAATAGTAGAAACTCATACTACATCTATCAAGACCTTGTATTATTATCTATGAAAAATGTATCAGGTAATAATTTATGAATATATTTATCCTATACGAAAAGTGGATAATTATTATATTTACATGTCGGTAGATTTCCAGTCAAGAAACAAGAATTTTTGTATATGTGCCGAGTAACCAAATGCAGTTGTACATGAATGTAAGAAAGTCTTAGATATTTTGAGTGGATTTCTTCTACAGATTTGAAGTATGTTATTTTATGTGTAGAAACAAAGACATATTTAATTAAATTTTATATCTTTTTACATTTAAAATAAAATACTTTAATATTTTACAAAAGAAATTTTGTTTTGTCATTGATGAAACGATTATCCTTCAATCTATTCAATTTCTAATGAAAATGTACTATATATTACATATAATAAGTATGTATGTAGTATCATGTTTATATGTTTTAATGAATTTAAATAATCACAAATCTACATTTATAGTAGTGAATCAAGTAATTTAAATCAAACTTCAGCTAAAAGTCAATGCTTAACGGTTAATAAACGAACAGTTCATTTTTCTTCCCTTACAACTAAATATTCTTCAGTATATGTTCATTCTTAGGAATGAAATATTAACTTGTTGTTTAAATAGACATGCACTTATATTACACATACTCAACACAAGAGCAAACCAGTATGATTAGTCTCAAAAATGAATCTGATCTACTTTTGTATGTTAGTCTTCAACATTTTCCATTTCTATTGAATTTCTTCATTGTACTGGAACTGTGAGCTAATTTAACAATTGTATCTCTTCAATTTTTTTATATTTATTAACAAGTGTCTTGTTGTTCTCTGAACACCTAACCACACACTTCCTAATAATACATCTGCTTGTACAATATTACAATACTTGTTTTAGAGTAAGGTTTTAATAAGTTGTTTTGAAATAGTCCGAATTTATTTAATCGACACTGTAGATTCTATTTAAAAGGGTATATCGATGCCAAATAAAGTTACATAAATCAAATAAAGGCTTTAATCTATACATGTATAACATTTTGTTATGTATTTCTTCTCTTTTAAGTAATATTTAAATTCATTCCTGAATACAATGCACATAATTGACCAAAACATTGGTATTAAATATTCTGAAATATTTATTTATATTAAATGACGTCGGAATTTTTCAATATCATAATAAAGTAAATATTAAATTTAAATCTGGAGCTATGTCTTAAATTATATTAAACTTAGAAGAAGGATATTTAAATTTCAAGCCTTTTATAGATGAATTTAGATTTTTTGTTAACAATGTTTGCTTAAGTACTGCCTTTTGTAGATTCTTCTTGTTGTAATATGCAATGTGGTGACTGATTAGGAAATGTTGGACTGGAAATTTTTTTCTTTATATCAGGAGTTACTTTATAATCAGGGTTAGTTAAGTCAACAAGTTCTTCACTTAAGTACCACAGATTTCGACAAAAAGCTTTAGTAGCAATTTTTAAGAGTTTTCAAATTTTTATATTTGTTGTTAGTATTTCAGAAACTTCTTCATACTGCTGTTGTCTTTAGAACATCAATTCAGTTAGACGTGTAGTATTTCATAGCAAAGGCTCCAATAAAGCTGTGTAAGATTTTGGGATCATGAAATGGGCTCGGAAAGCATCCTAAATAATAATAATAAAAAAAAAAACGTTTCTTTTAAAAAAAACTTTCCGCTGATTGCTGCAGCTTTTGCTGTGGCAATTCCAGTAAGCTAGATTTGCAGAATTCCTGTTTGACCGCGAATGATCCTTAATGATCCTTAGGTCTTGCCCTTAACTTAATCCCTCTGTTTTCTTTTACAAACAATGTATTTCTCATTCTGAAATTTCTTCTAAAAAATACGACTTTGATAGTATGAATGACCCTTGCTATGGAGCTTGCTCTATGCAAGACTCCATGTCAACGAAATGAAAGTCCTTCTTGAATAAACAATAACTAATTCCAGGAATTCTCTATAATTGAATTAATTTAATTGATTCTTGCAGATACTAATTATAATTGAAGACATTTCTTATAATAATTTTCTTTATATGATGATAAAACGCTAAAATAGTTAGTACCCCAAATGAATGAGCGATGTATTGAAAGCTTCAGATTCTTAGTGGCTCCATTAAATATCAAAATAATGATCTGAAATATTTCTTGCAATGTTTTTGCGGGAAACATCACCTAACATTGAAGTGAAAATTCAAATTTTTCGACATTCATGTTTTTTGAACCTGCCAAATGTACGTGTGTATCCTTTATTGATATTTTATCTCCTCTTATAACTCACTTTATGTCAAGGTTTCAATTTATATCTTAAATGAAAACGTCTATGTACCACAAATGGAAATATAACATTAGCAAACTTTATTTAGGATCCCTTGATAATTTATTTTATTTTAATGATCCTCTAAAAAAAAAGCTAAAAAAAACTAAAGAGGCAATCCGTTTTCACATTCATTCAAGGAATTCTATTTTATTGCATGGCACAATAAACTTTAAAAAAATACATCATTTCTAGAATAAATGAAGAAAGCAAAAATAAACTTCATCTTTCTCCTTTTTTTTGTCATCTGTTTATCAAACTTCTTGTGTTTCTTTAAAAAATGAAATCCTTAAAAAAAACATACAACGCATCATCTTTATTAGTTTTTTATGTATGTATATGTATAAGTTCTTCTTTGTATAAAACGAAAGAGGAGTAGACATGCATCCATCCCTAAATACGTTCAGATTACACAAAAGCATATCAAGTGCACAAGTAGAAAATAAGTCACTTTAATCACACATTTGATAAATATCACCCAAAAAGCCTCAACATACATCAAGTATTTATTTTATTAAATTTAATTTCAACGATTTAGACAGAGGAGGAGATAATTTAAAATGCATTTGGATAAAAGTCCAAATAGGGTCAGCTTCATATTCTAAAGACTGTTAATAATGACATGGAGACTTTTTATTTTAACTTTTATTTTTAATTAATTTCCCCCATCAACAGAGCAAGTATTTTGTTAATGTTCTTATATAAATTAACCATCTGTAACTAAGTATATTGTGTTTTTTTTTTTAAATTAAAGTGAAAATAGAGTGAGAAGGTCTATTTTTGTATGAGTGTCTGTTGGATATTACATTTAATCTTTTAACCGTACTAAGCCATGCACTTTATGTGCAAATTGAATATAAAGGTCTTGCAATTAAATGTATGTTGAAGAAGTGTCCCGAAAAATATTAAAAAAAAGAAGAAAGTTTTTTATACAACACCAACAAATTTTATCAATAAATAAAACGATAGTGTTTCATGTCTCTCAAATCATTATTAAGAAGAATATTGACCAAATAAAAGAGCAAAAAAAAAAAGAAAAAGTTTATGAACCAAAATTAACTATTTTTAGACGGCTTATAATAAATGTCATCAAACTTTTTCACTCATCTCCACCCCAATGAGGCTTCATAATTTTCCACAATCTTATATTTTTATATGAAAGAAAAAATACACATGATACAATCAATATGAGGTGGGTTTAAACTTTTTTATGTAGGGTGCGAGGAGTAGATTAAGAGAAATAAATATAGTGCTGTTGTATATGAAAGACCCTTGTTAACATCAGCTGTATAAGATCATTTAGAATGGAGAAATATGTCACGTCCTCATCACACTAATATAAAAATATACATTGCACTTTTTTGTCAGCTGTCGATTTTTCTATTTCTCTTCCCCTTATTTGTATTCAAAATGTTGATTGGTTTAACTCGAATTAGATGTAATTTAGTTATCAACTATTCCATACCATTCAACAGTTGTGAAAAATTGGTTAACCTACTGATTTTGGGCCTTTTTTTCTGTTTCATTTTCGAGGAAAGGTTGCGATATTTATACAATATTTTACAATTACAATTATACAATACATCCCTTTTCTTTTGTCGTTATCATCATATATTTAAGATACCAGGCGGTATGGGCTTTAAATATAGTATGTATAATTCCATTTTGTTAATTAATTATTGGGTCTTGGAACATTAAACTTATACATCTCCTTTTATTTTTAAATTAAAGAAAAAATACGGATGATACAATTAACATGAGTGTTAGTAATAGTTCTATATATCCAGCACGAATGTATGGTAAAAAGATGAAAGACTTTAAGAAGATAGATAAAGGTCTACAAACATGTGCACTCAATTCTCAGTCCAACATACTGTTTCTTTTTTCACTGCGGATATAATTAATCTAAAGGAGATACCCAATGAGGTTTAACAAGGATGTACCAGAATTAATGAGCTTTAGCTGTAAGTCCCCTTGTTCTTTCAAACTGAGTCTTTTTTCTTAGATTATGTGTGTAATTGAATGACTGAAATCAGCTTTAACAATTTATGAACTTGGAAAAAGATATAAAAATGGCTCAATCACTATAAAAAGATCAATAATTTTGAACCGTTCTTTTTTAAATCCTTCAAATGAGTTTAGTATGTTACATAGTTACTATCAAAAATATATTTATTGATGAAATGTTGTACATAAGTTTGTAAAATACCTTAAGTCTCTCTGTGCTAATGAAGCTTTGAACAAGCCTAGCCTAACTTAGTACCATGGCCTGAATAGTGATAACATTGTTATCTTGTAAAAGTTTTTAGAGGTCTCATTAAATGTCGAATAGAGGTCACAAATATGGATGTATGTAGAACAAAATATATTTTCCATGTTTCCAATTCTTCACATCGAGATGAGTCCAGGTCTACCGGGAACTAAAGAGTTGAGCTGTACATGTCAATAAGTATTTTAAATGACTACCCCTTGCAGCCAGTAGACACATGATATATGAAAATTAGTCGTGTACTGGAGCAATTCATTGGTCATCATCATTCTCATTCGTACATATAACAGTACAAAATAAAACATTAAAAATCATTGTCTGGAATTTCTAGGTGGAAGCTTTGAAGGCCCCTTCAAATTCACATCATCTACATATGTACATACTATAGATATGTTACTTTCAGCTATACATATGTACATATTATAAACATATTTAGGTTCATCCAATATCTGATATTATTCAAAATTGTTTTTTTCTTCTTCTTTAATACGTAACTTTACTAAAGAAACGAAAGAAGTATGTTTGCAATTTTAAAATATTTATTGAAAAAAAAAAAATATTTTCCTTTGAACTTTTCTAACAAGTTTTTTTTTTAAATATTGACATATTCATAGGAAGATAAATTATTTATTTTCATATCTTTGGTCTTATGTATGATGATATCAAGATACATAATAAATATATACCTATGACGTAATTCATTTATTTTTGCTATAATTGATTCAATTTTTGAGTAGAAGTGACACTTCTTCTTCATAATGAACCAGTATGAGTAAAATGAGTTGGTTTTTTGTTTTAATATCGTGATTATAGTTTTGAAGTAAATGTTCATTTAAATACATTTAAATGTATTTAAATTTAACATTCATTCAACATACATAAAATGTTATGCAAGGTGACTCAATTCTCGACAATGATATAATTTATTTATCTCTATGTAGATAACTATTTACATTTTGAACAATGAATTATTTATCATTATATATAAATATAATCGGATAAGTTCTAAGCCGTTACTATACATCTAAATACTTTATTGTTGATGTTTTTTTTGTTTTTTTTTAATTTAGCTTTTCATATCTTTTCGTTTGTTTATACACTGAGAGTCAGATCAGAATGCACCATAAACTATGAAAAAGTTAAGGGTAGTAATAAATTCAACAGGACTAATTAACTAGCAAATTAATGCTCAAAGGGTCAAAATAAAACATAATTTGTAGAGAGCTAGACATGAATCGAATTTTGTTATAAATACAAAACCTGATCCTTTGCTTACATAATACTTTGTATTTTTAGTTTGTAAATTTCAAAATCAAAAGTTTTGTTTTTACTTAATGCAGTATGGAATAAAATTTAGAGTTAAATTTACTTTTTAATTGATATGCTTATACTTTCCCGTATTTTATAGATTTAAAGCATGTTTTTGTGAGTTTTTAAAAATCATAATTTATTTAAGGAATATTCTTACTGCCTTTTTCGATTTGTCTACTCTTCCTTCCTATTTAAGTGATTTTATCTTGAATAATTGTCCATTAATTAGGAAGAATCACTAACAAAAATATTTATGACTTCAGACTTTTTTTCCTATTTTTGGGGGTAACAAAAAGTGAACTCTATACGTATATTCTAAATACAAAATATTTAGAACGTTAAATTTTATAACGAGGATTTCATGCCTATTAAGTAAAAATAGGAACTTTTTGGATACAATGTAAGGATTTAAAGAAATCATTTTTTATTCCATATTTGAAGTCAAAAAAAAAAAAAAAAAAAAAAGGCTCAGAATCAATTGGTAGTTTGCCAATTCTTCTCAATTGCGAGACTACTCTTCATGTGATAGTCGGAATAACTTTATGGCTAAACAACATATTATTTGAGTTCAACCAATCAAGGTTCAGAATACTAATAGGGGGAAAGAGAAGAAAAAAATCAATAGCTAAAACAATAATTGTTTATAGGAAAAATATTGCTACACGAATAAACTATTCACGAAAGAAATATTACATTTGGCTTGAGTAGTTTCAAATATTACAACGCAATACTTCAATAGATGGAAACGAGCTATAAAAGAGAAAATCTTTGTGACTATATTTCCAAAATATACGACATATAGCCATAATTTTGCACTACATTTAACTTTTGTCCTGTTTTTTGTGAAAGGAATAATATAGTATATCAAAATATAGATTCCATGATACATGTTGTTTGGGTGATTCAAAAAAATACCAATACAAAGTTTTAAAATGTTTTTAGAGAAACGAACTCTTAGACAACTACCTACCAATATACGTATGTTTAGAACCTTTATTTAAGACATACAACTCCTTTATCAAGGTTTTATAATTTATGCAGTTTTACTTTGTTAACCATATTTTGTTTTTTGAGAAAATAATACATAAAATCCACAAATGATTTGCTTTATTTACACAAAAAATATAAAAGAATTCATGTACACAAATACTTAGAATAAAATTGTAATTATTTGCAAATACATGCATACAAACATTGAAGATAAATTGTTTGTTTTATTTATTTGCAATTAAAAAAAAGGCAACCCTTGAGGGAATATTGCAATAATGCAGAGGTTTTATAATTGATTTTCCTTGCTTCCTTGCTTGAATACTACATTCTTTCCTTAGCTTTTTTTTTTCTCCTTCAAGGTTATTTTACATATAGTTCAACAATTGCCTATATGTTCAGCAATGATATTCCAAACCCAAAATGCTTTACACTTATATTTAAATGTATATACAGGATGTCCAGGAAGTCAGGCACGACATATATATCACTGATAATTTATTTTTTATATTTCAGATATGAGTGCAAAAACTAACAATACAAGAGCAGTCTGATTGGTTTTCCTGTTGGAAAAAATGACGCAACATAATAATCTTGAACAAAAAGGTTAAATTAATTCATACTACTATTTGCCGCATGATTAAACAATTCCAAGAAACAGGTTCAATTGATGATCGTGAGAGAAGTGAACGATAAAAAAGTGCAACAGATGAAGAAACACCAAGTATAGTTTTAGCGAATGTCTCAAGAAGCACCATGAAATCAATAAGGAAAATAAGCCAGGAACCTACGATGAGTAGGTCATCAAAGCATCGTATTCTTAGAAGAAATTAATTTCATTCATATAAAGTTCGTCTTGTTTAAGCTTTTCATACCAATGACACCGATAAGACATCATCAAAACAGCCCTAAAATCATGGTCTGCCTGAAATATGGGAGGAAGAAATTGTTGGACCTTATTTTTTTAGTTATGTTTAACTATTTTGAAAAATTCCAATACCTAAAAAACAAAATTTGTTAACCATAAAATTATTTATGGTGAGCAATTTCTGGGACAACCTTGTATACATACATACATACATTCATTGAGGTACTCTTGTATGGATTTGTTTGTAACATATGTAAAGGTTACATGGAATCAGGACAAAAGTATCTGAGGAGATCAAGCCTCTGAAACAATATACCCTTGAGAACAAAAACCCCTCGAGATAAAACTCCATCATAATAAAAAAGAAGAAACAACCGATGGGGTTGTTTTTTTGCCAGGGATTAAATCCATATTTTACTCCTGTTTTTAAGTCTGAATTATTTTATCAAAACGTCCCAAAATCAAGTCAATTTCCTGCCTTAATTTTAGGATAAAAAACTATTTTTCAAATGTTGACAACCTGACCCGGGCTGTCATGTGGTTCATGTCACGGACAAAATTAATATTCTGTAAGTACATATTTGTAGATATATCATACTTATGAATGATGTATTGAATACCCAAATTTAGGGAAAGATATTTGCAGATACAACTATTTGTAATTTGAAGATAATTTGGGGCGCAAATAAAAAAATAAGTATTTTATAAATCATCAATATATTTACAATATATGTACTTGTATTCTTAGTATTGTAGGTTAAGTGCATAGATAAATAGCTTTTAATAGCTTAACCACAAAAAAAAACTTCAAAAATAAGTTTCTAATGTTATATTAATACAGAACGATTTGAAATCCAACGTTATTAGTTCTATTTACAATATTGGAAATTGCAAATTTGACATTATATATCTGATTCTTTATATGGGGTTCTGGAGGGGGGTGAAGAGGGGCTATGTTTTTTTTTGTGTCCTAAAACCAGGTTACATCACATATATAGGTATGTATAAATAATGATCCGAATCCAAACACCTACTTGAATTAAAATTGGTTATTTTATAGGTCCTACTATTATTACTTTTTCATGATAGATCATTTATTTGATGGGATTTGGTGATAAAAATAAATCGAACTTCATTTCGAGCTGTTAACTTTGATTTTTTTATATAAGTTGTCTATATACTTTATATTTACATATATTATATGGAATTTAATAAGTAGTTAGCTTAAATTAAGCATAGGATTATATTCAAAGCCTGGTTCTTAATCTACATACATAAAAAATATATCTTGCTACTTTATTTGAGTTAATTTTCCTCATTTATTGGTGTGATTCCTTATTTTTAAACTTGATAATTATTTAAGCAATGAGACTTTATTTTGGTTTGTAGAAATGATTAAAATGTACTATTTGTACCTATGTAGATAAACATAGTAATAATATGTTTATAGCAAACGATAAGTATTTTCTTTGAACAAAATACCTCGATCCATTCTATCTATATATTCTAAAGAAAAAGTAATATGGATAGATCTTCACTTTTTCAATTAAGTATTTGAGGTCAATGTTTGAAAGGGCAATGACTTCTTCATTAAGGTCTATGTTTAGATAATCTATTAAGTACTTTTGTTTCTCTTTTCTCATTTTTAACTTTCATTAAGGGGAAATCCAGTGAAGGGGCTGGAGTACCATTGAGTAAAACATTTACATTCTATAAGCATATTCAAGTCACTCTTCAGTTAAAAAAATTATGAAAAATGTTAATGAAGGTAAAAAGAGCATGCTCGTACGTTTGTATGATCATCTATAGGTAAGTACAGAGAATTTTTTATTGACTTCAAATTTTATGGAAAAAGATAACGCTGTTTATGCAAAACAACAGTATGCATATCATTTATTAATAGATTATTTGGATGAAATTGTATCAATTGCTATGAAGAAGTTCAGTCAGGATTTAGTTTATTAAAGATTTAACGTCAATAGAATAAATGGTGTATGGGGTTCTTAAATAATTGGATAATTATGAAGGTCAATCATGGTGTTTCAGTAAAGGGTAGAGTCGGATTGAATGTAATTTTCTTGCGAATCATAATCAAATGTAGATATAGTATATTACTTATTTTGTAAAATGTCCTTTCGGTAAAATGGCTTTCGACTAATTATCTGCATAGTACAGGGTTTTAATGTGGAACACGTTTCAAAAAGTCTCTGTTCATTTTTTGAACTCAGAATTTCAGAAAGGGCTTCATAAAAGTGCATAGCAAGTCACAGGCTATTAAAAAAATATTTCTTTCTTTCTTTTCTTTTCTTTTTTTTTTTTTTTTGCAAATAAGCACTTTGAAAAATGAGTCTGTCAATATGTATGTAAATAAACCTCTGTCATAGGAAAAGTCTATTTATCATATTTCTAAAAAAAAAAATTAGTTTGATATATCTTTAACCAAGGGAATTGTTGTTAAAAAAAATGAGACATATAATTATTGTTACTATATACAGGTGTCATTATAAGCTGGTTATACCAACTGTTTAACAGAATTTAAGGGTACTAATGAATTTGGGATTATTATTACATACAACATCATTACTCATTCCATTTTTTGTTGAACTATTGAATTTTTTTTTGATATACTTTCACAGATAATGCAATCATTTATGTAGCCATTACGAAAGGCATCTGTATTTAAATTATTTACTAATTCAATTATCATATTAATAATATTTCTGCACAAAACAAGAATTTTGACTTCCATGATAATAAATCTGATAATTACGTATGTGTTTTGTAATATATCAAAATACTACATGTAACTACATTATAATGCTTTATTCACTAGCATAAATATATGTAGCATTTGAGTCAAAAACAGATAAGAACTTAGTTTTCTCTTTAAGTTACATCTTACTCTACGTTCGCTATATAAGGAATTTACATAGCTGCTACCAAGAGAATAGAGCCCAATAGTATGACAATAAATGGACAAAATATCTATATAATTAAAGGATCTTAAACTCAATTGATTAAGTTGAAGTAAAAATCAAAATCATAACTAATATGCAAATCGTATTAATAAATGAGTGAAACCTCGATTTCTAGGAATATGACATATTTTATATTTGTATTTAATTAGTTTGTATAAATATGAACTTCTGTACTTCGATTTTAATTCCCTATCTCCACAAATATTTTCTATTCACTTAGCTTTTATTTAAAGTAATGCAGTAACCATAAGGTAAAGTGTCTACCATATTATTAAATATTTGTTCTTGTTCATTTATGCAAAGTCGTACTTATTTGCACAACCTATTGTCCTACTTCATAGATATTACCTCATCACCATGACATAACTGTTTTTATAAATATTAAATGTGAATGTAATATTAGATATTTCATTCATTGTGAAAATTATCAAGTCAGTTTTGTAACAATAAAAAAAATTTCTTTACATCGTTTTTGTATGTGTACAATTAATTATATTTTCGTTTAATTTTCAAGTCAATAAAAGAAAAAACACTCTATTCTAGGAGTAACATTTGTGCTAACTATTATAAGTCTGTAATTCACTCATATTTTTTTGTTTTTTTTTTGTATGTGCGTCAAATATGGTTTTTTAAGGAAGCATTTTCAATTTTTAATCTTTTCGTATTTTAAATCAAAATTTTATAGGCTTAAACAAAGTTTTGACTAAAAAAAAAAAATAAACGAACCAAAAAATTTACTCATGTGGATTTACTTCAAGATTTAACACTGATAATTTTTACAATGTAAATATATTTTACGTCAGATAATACAATCCAGAGATAAGAAGTATTTTTTTTTAAATAAGACCCTAGTTTTACGTTTGTTTAGAAGCAAAAGGAACTCATTTGAATTACAATTTCTTCTAAAGGGTCTGTTTAGCTGTAATATTGATTTAGTTTTAATTTTATTGTGTTGATTTTTCAAAAAAAAAAAAAAAATTACCATGTATTAAATAAAAGAAAAAGGTAAACTATGAATATTTTATATATACTGACTATATCAAACAACCTTGAGTTAATTTTGTCTTGGCAAAATTGAAATTAAATCAATTTAATCTATAAACAAGTACCTCTTTTCAAAATGAATGATAAATTACAGAACATGTTTTTGACAAAATACAATATTGTGTACAATTATATGCCTGTTTAGAGTTCTTCGTTTTACCTTTGCAAATTTATGAAATAACAAGTCTTGTTCAACATAAAAATGATGTACTCACCTACAGAAAAGACCTCAAAATTACAATCATTTAATAGATAACTTGTTTAGTCACCTTAATTTTAGATTTAAGAATCTAAAATACGAATTTAAGTATATAAATATATTCATATATTGAACATGAAAAGTCGTGAACTACATGTATGCATTCTATTCAAATATGTAACTTTTTTTATTGCTTTATATATATATATATATATATATTAATGCAATCTTTTTTAATACTGAAAAGAGCGTTATTGTCCTTAGGGACAAGTAATATTCAAATTAACTTTTTGTGAAAATATTTCGTAATTTATTTTTCTTAATAGCAATGAAAGTGGAATTAAATATCTAATAAAATGTATATATGTATGTATACAACCGAGAGAGAGAAAAAGTCTCTAATGCATTTTTTTAGAGAGTTCATATGTTTAAACTATATAGGTTTTCGTGCATCTATCGTCGTGTGTATGTAGTTATGAGATGCCCTTTTAAAATCATTATTATTACTTCTACCTTAGAATATAAATTTTATTTACTTTTTATCGAATATGAAGAGCCCTTAACTTGAGGCTCGTGGAAATACATACGTAGTTAACGACTTACTATGATATCTACCGATAAAATATAGATATTGATGTTTAAATCTTTTGAGCATCCCCTATGTGATGCATACTTATTATTATTTTGTAGGTCTAGTTTGTATCATAATAATGAATTTCGACAAATTGAACCCTTACAATTAAAAAAAACAAACATATATATTGGAAAAGTTTGTACCACTCACCAAGAGTAAATGAAGAACATTTCTACGAGCAAAGGTTTCATTAACATCTCAAGAGTTGTTAATCCTATGTACACACTACGCAATCAAATAACAAACATCCCAAATAAGTACTTTGATTGAAAAATTGAATCTATTGCCTAGTAAATCCGAATATTTTCCCTACCAGACATGTTGCAGAATATATCATACCGGACAAAATTCTAAGGGAGGCTGCTGAAGAAGGATACATCCAGCATAGGAATAGTAATTTCAAATTGCCTACATCTTCAAAAAACCTAACATAAATATGGCTTTTTCTTTTCTGCTGGCTGGGTTTAATAATAGGATAAATCCTGTTAGTACAGAGGGAAAAGTATTCTTTACTTGTGTTTTACCGTTTTTAGCAGAAGTAAGTAAGTAAATAATTGCTTGTCTGGTAAAGTCACCTATGTATAGACTCTCATTCACGGATATTGTATATTCACTAACCAAGGTTTTACTGTATTCGTAAAATCCGTGTGATGGATGAGTACATTTGTGTTTCATAAAAGGAATGAAATCACACAAGCATATTATTTCAAAAACGTTCTGCTGCGGTTCCATAAGATTTAATATTTGTTATTTTATTTTTTTTCTACAAAGAATTGATTTGACATATCCTGATGATATTAAAAATCATTTGAAATTTGAGGAAAAATCATGGTTCTACTTTTTATATCTTCTAAGAAACAAGTACAGACTAAAATAAGTTGAACAAGGTTAAAAATATAAATAGGTATTTACCATGGAAAATATTGAATATGAATTGAATCCTTAATTTAATTTTTTGTCTTCCTTACATGTTCTAAATAGTTTTTTGCCATTAGAATCTGCAATTAATTACTTTAATTACTTTTTTGAGTATGCTTTTAGAATTTATTAGTATGAAAAATCAATAACTTACATTTTCTTCAACAAAATACCACATTCACCATTTAGAAACACAAATAATAATAATAATAATTATTATTATTTATGACCTTTAACAATGTTTCATTTCTTTTTGTCTTCGATAATTACATACATATTGTATGAATAAAAAAGCAATAATATTTCAAAAATATAAAACCCTATAAATTATTAATTAATAATGCAATTTTATTTTCAGCATTTAATTAAAGTTTGATATTAAAATAATTGTGTAGACACTTTTTTTTTGTATGTAGAATCATTTGTTATTTTAAAACTTAAATATATAAACATATGTATGTAAATATAAATTTTAATAAAAGCATATGTAAATAAACTATTTATTTAGCTAAGATAAAAATTTCTTTCTTTTTTGAAGTAACATTTTGTTGTAGCTTAATTCCATACAATTTAAAAATATCTACATACATAATTACAACATATGCACATGGTAAACTTTTGTATTAAAAGAATAGGATCAAAGGTGCACATAAGATGCTACAACATATTTCTGCCATCAAAAATAAATCAAGTATATGCATTGAATAATATTTTGAATGATATCATATTTGTTTGATTCTTTTTGAAAAAAAAAAGAAGAAAAAAGCCAATCATTCATTATGTTAATATCATATTTTTCACAGATCCTAAAGATTTAAACCTCAGTGCCTGGCACTTTCAATACTCTAAGACGAATGAACTGAACAGAATCACTTGATAAATTGAATTTGTTTTTCCCTCAATTCAGTTAAGCGTAGCCGATCTGTTGCCACTCACTCGTAAATCCTCAGGGAATTAAAAAAAAGAAGAAAAATAATAAAATTAACATAAATTAATAAAAAGGCTCTAAGTTAAGAGCCCTGGATAATGAACTGAATGACAGATCATTTGGCTGTTTAACAGTTCAGGAGTTGGAGAACATTGAAGGATTCAATGAACAAATTATTTTGATGAACATATTCTAGAGATACATTATAATTAAAAAAGAAAGGTAAAAAAACAAACTACGTTTAAATATGCGCTGATTATATCTGATAGGTTATCTTTATTAGAAGGATAAATGATGTCATCAACATTATCAGGTTAATATACATGGTTCAAAGTTTCCCAATGATGTCACACCCTTATGTTACTCTTGAGTACATTCGAAAAACCCCAGAAAAATTTGTTTTCGATCTAATTTCAATAAAGAAAAATTTCCCGTGAGTGTGAAAATCACTCCTGAGATTACGTCATAAAACATATGGTAACGGTGAGAGACATCAGTTCAACCTATATGCTCTCGACTCTTAAATAAGTGTCAAGGAAATGAAGAGGAAGTTGTAATTTTGCAGTTCCATCCTAAAGCAGGTTTTATTTGATCCATTTGAGCACACTACAACAAAATCGAAGAAAGAAGTAATTCCCCATTAAATGTATACTTTGTGACATCTTTTTATTACATAAAGGAAGATTTTTTTTTTTACTCATTTGCTTTGTCAAAACGTAACTATCCCTTTTGGTTTAGTATACAATCTCTGTCGTTTGTGAAAACCCCCCTTGAGAGTATTATTCTTTAAACGTCTCATCTTTTTTATGCATTATGCTTAGTTACCGTAAATGGTTTGTAATGTAAGACGTCTAAATATAAATTTGCCGTTATGATTGATTTATTCACCGTTGTGTTTATTTGTCTCGTTCTCAAAATGTCATTTATATATTTACAAATTTGTTTGTTCGGAGCTCAGAAAAATGGCAAGTAGAATTGTGTTGTGCGTAGTGAATCAATATTTTTGGAAGATAAGATTGTATGTACGTATGTATATTGTATATTCAAATATTTCATATACATACATTGCACATATCTACAAAAATGTGTATACAGCTTAAAACCATCTTTATCCCATCATCATTTGTTTTTATTATTTACATACATATATACCCATTCTTAAAAGGTATGTAAAAATCTCATAAAAATATTTTCTTGCCTTCGATATTGAAGACAAATTTCATTTATTTTGCAATATTTTGTATTGTTTAATATATAATCTGCAGATGGAACTTGCATTTTTAAAATCATTACCTGATAAAGCTAATGAATGAATGATTAAGAAATTGAGGATATGTATTACTAAATGACCTTAGAGTGTTCCGTTTTTTCTTCTTTTCTTTTGACAATAATATTTTCTGCTTTTAAAAAACCAAAGAACGTTTTCTACAAAATTTAAGATCTCTCATAACATTATTGACATTGTATTGGCACATTAAATATGAAAGGATGTGAAATATTTTTATCAAAATTGTTCATTTTTAATCGTCTTGTAACATTGCAACTTTAAAGTTATAATTATATTGTTATATAGTTATTAGTGAACCAATTATATCTACCTATATAACATATAAGGTGTCTGATAAGTGTTCAAAGGATATGTTGCTTCAAATGACATTAAAATATGATGTTTTTCATTGTTTTCCTTCCTTTTAAATTTTTATCAGATAAGGGAGTAGTTTGACTTTTTTTCCATTTTTTCAGGAACCAATATTTCCAAATAATTAAAATAGACATTATAATCAATACTAATTAATCAATTTAATAAAAATGTAGAAAATATATCGAGTTGAGCAGCAAATATAAATATAAAAAAGCATGAGAGGTTTAAGTTAGACTAATTGCATACCCCAATACTCAAAAAATGCATTTTATTTTAATTAAATGAGCAATTAAAATTAATGCAGAGCTAAAAATTAAAATATCAATTGACAGCCGACATTAGAAAACAATAAAATGATAATTAATGATGCTTCAAATCAAAGGCTTGTTAAAATTAGACGGTACGAATACAAAAATTTCTTATATAGTTTGAAAAAGGGTAATTTATTCTTTCAATACAATACTCAATATATCCTAAAGAGCCTGATGTAAGATATCCAATGATATCCCAAATTTATCCCCCATATTTTTAATTTAAATAGAGAATACAGCATATCAAGTCGTTGCTGCGATGAAAATTCTCTAATGACAATGGATACCACCTTCATCTCCGGAGATTGCTTCCTAGAAGGAAGAACAAACACTTCATTTTTCTACCTACTGTAGAGCTCAGAATATTTCATTAAAAGTCAGCTTTCCTTGGCTTATTATAACTCTCTTTAATAGAACAATAAGTTATTTAGACGGTTTTTGGGGGAATGTACTCGATAGATCTAATATAAGATGTGATTGGTATCCAATGATTGAAGTCTGTATCATCACTCTTCTTAAGAAAAAGGAGACTGATTTAGAAAGCTTTTTCTTTTCTTCCTTGGCCAGATTTTTAAAAAAATGGTGTAATTTATTAGTTAAAAGTAAATAAAATCTTTTCCTGAACATCATATCATATAAACCAGTTGCATTGTTATTCTTAAAATGATATTGAATATAATCTGAAATATTTACCAATCAAATTGCATCCTTTACTACTTATAGTCAATAAAAGAGTTTGCACTGAAACCAAGTCTAACACCTTAAATTTTGAAAGATAAAGTGCACAATAGGTTTTTGATAAATTGAATACTATGCAAGAATAAAATTAAAATAGATGGCTCATCTCTTTAAAATTGAAATGGTACAAAATGGGCGATTTTGACCCAAAAATGCCACTTTTTTCATCTTTTAAGTGCCAGTACCATGCGAATATTTGACCTGAAGGATCTGAAATCTAAAAAATAGCATTTTTTTAATTCTTCCCAGCAGAAACAATTATAGTGCAGTAGAAAAAATAAGCTTTACTTCCCAAAATGAGACACTCTGTGAACCAATAGATATTGATCTATACAAACAAACTTTTTATACGACTTTTATTCAAAAGAAAGAAAGTTTGAATTGAAAACAAATAGCATTATAAAATTATTTTAAAAGTTAATTAACTTTGAAAAATGATTCTTTGAATGCATAGATATATTATATACAGTTTCCGAGTATGATCAATATTATTGTTATTCAAATCATGTCAACGATTAAAAAAATGAAAAATAGCAAAAGAGAATTGATGATCATAGTTCAAACATTTAACTTTAAATTCTTTTTTCTTTCCTTTTTTACATTGAATCAAAATGCCTCTATTCTTATTATCCATGTACACTAAATGAGGACATATCAGTTTCTCTCCCTCTCCATATAAATAGATATATAAAAGACATGAGGAAATTTACAAATATGTGTAAAAATATATTACCCTTCATTTGAACAAATAAATTGATTCATATTTGAGGAAAAACATGTTTTACAAAAAAAAAAAAAAAAAAAAAAAGAAGAAGAAGAGAGATAGGAATTTGAGGACCATTAATTTCATTGAGTTATTGGGCTATTAAATAGTAAATAATGACAAGTAGAAAGGGGACCCATAAAAAACATTTTAATTTCAATTTTTTTTGTTTTTAGAGGTATAGAAAAATAGAAGTTTATTGACATATGGATTAATAACTCTGGGGAATAAATTAATAAGCTGATTCAGTCGAATCAACAATGAAAGCCGTTTTTAATACTAAAGGAGATTTTAAATTAAATTTTTGTCTTTTTCCTATAGTACTTTTGACTTTTGAGGCTTGCATTGAACATTAAATAGCATGTAAGGAAATTTGTTATTGAGCATTTTTAGATCATGTTGCTGTTCCTTGATTTAAATATCTTGATATGTTAATATTTGGGATCTGAGATGATTATTTTTTGACGTAAGTGCAAACCCAGAAGTTGTAGACCTCAAGCCTTTTGGAATATCTAACAGCCAAGGTATAAACATTTGTTTACTAAGTGTAAGCCCAAATTTACAATGCGTAAAAGTGTGCATTATCTTTCATATATATTGTAGGTTTAATACCATCAAATTTAACCCTTTAAACACTTTTTATTAAAAGCTTGTCATTAAACTTTTCTCAAAATTTCGAATTGGTCAATTTATAGATAAATGACTTCAAAATCCAATGGGATCAATTACCTATTTTGCTGTTCTTACAGTATACATATATTTCATACTATGTAGTAACGTCAAAATCTCAAACGTCTACTCTGATTTATATTTTTATACATTTTAAAAGGCATTTATTTCTGCATTTATATACATATATTTGTGCATTTCTTATCTATTCATATTATTATTATACTTTCACTATCTTTTTTTTTTCTTCATTTAAGTATAAAATGAATTACACATTGTACACACATTATTTTAGAATGTTTATTTATGTAAACAAGATTTAATATTGCACATATGTATGAACATATTATACATTTAACACGATAAATGTGTTCAATTTATTTTAAAACTGAATATTTCTCTTTATCTTTGTCTCTTTGTATCATTTATAATAGTTATAATAATTGTATAAAATGTTATATAGGTATAATCACTCATATATGCATTTGATTCTCAAATTGTCACCAACATTTTAGTGATAGGTCGAGCCGCATGGTTATGAATAATTGAAGTAGTAGTAGATAAAAATAAAGTTACATCAAATCAGATCTAAGTGAAATTGTATATTTGTGCAATAATGCTATTACCTTACGTATCTCTCACTCATGTATAGATACATAGTATATGTTCATCATTGGAGTGAAAAAGAATGGGAAGAAACTAATTAGTGAGTTCATTAATGAAGAGGTAGACAAAGATGAAGATTGATGATATCATCATTTTCTATAAATCTTAGATAATCCATTACGATAAAAACAAGTAAATACAAATAACAAAGGAGTTGGATAAAAACTCATCAAGAAAATAATGGATAATGCATGACCAAGACTCTAGAAAATAATGTTGATTGAATGTGGGATATGGATTTTAGTATCTTTATTCATATCTACATACATATTATGCATTACATGTAATATGTTAATTTGACTTTATTATATTATCTCTCTTCTCATTTGTGATTCCTTCATCACTTACTAATATGTCGCAGAGGCCAAATTACTTGTCTGCTTATTAAAAATGCAATAAGATTAAAGGGTGGACTGTAGTAATATTGATGTGACTTTCATTTCATAGAGTCAAGAATCAATTCTATGAAGTGAGATGCATTTTTTTTTTCTTTAAATTCCGTTTTGCACTTGTGTCTAAGATAAGAAGTAAAAGGAATTCCTTCGAAACTCTCATATCTAATCTTTCATTTTCATAAGAGTATATGATTCTAAAGGGTATAGTTTAGTGTCAATACATAGATTTAATATTAATTTTCTTAAAGTCAAATATCATTCGAGGTTAAGTGCTGACTTTTCCTTAAATTCCGTGTTAGTAAATGCTATCGCATTAAAAAAAAGGAAGGAACTACTATGTAAATATAATTACATATAAATAGTCCAGGGATTTTTTCATCAAAAATATTGAAAACAAGATTTTATATTTACAAATAAATACTCTTTCGAAAATGAAAGGCCAATAACTATTCACATTTATAATAGTTTATTTTTTTCAACCAAATGAAAAATCAAGGCATTATTCGTCCCTGAGCTCTAATGAAATATAAATACATCATTGAAATGATCATTACTTTTTGTAAGTTTGAATTCATGTGGATACATAATTTCTATCTAATTCAAAAGTTGACTCAAACCCATAAAAATGTAGAAATACTCCAAATGTATGTCAAATTAAAAGGATTCCAAAATCTAAATAGATACAAAAAGAATAATGGTAGATTCTTAATTAGTGCATACGTCAATTACTGCTATGGTAGTTAGATATGAAGCTCAAAGGATCTTTAAAAAAAATATAATTGTGTTGATTATGTAATGTTTAACTATCTAATTTTTTTTTACCGGTATACATATATATTTGGGTAGTTTCATATCTATTGCCAATTCAAATAGGGTAAATAAATTTTGAACAACATATAAACATACTTTAATTTCAAACACTACACTTTAAAATCGATTATTTTCATTATTTACTTATAAAAAAATGGACAAATTAGATTAAACTCAAGCAAAATAAACCTAATTCTCCATTGGTGTATAAGTAAATAATGAAAATAATCGATTTTGAAATTAAAGTATGTTTAAGTGTTGTTTTAAATTCAAGTATTTAAACTACATATATTGGCTAACCAACAATTAAAACTTTTTTTGCATGATTTATTTGATGTCCATCTTGGTGTCTTGGTTATATTATGCACATTTTATGGTACCAATGATTGACAAACTAATTAATCAGTTAGACTATAGTTTGAAATGTAGCACCTTGTCTATGTTGTTTCTATTCTGTTTGTTTCTCATTCAAAGAGCTGAAAAATGTTGAACACTCCTGTTCTATGTCGATCAAGTATACCTAGGAAAAAAAATAAAAATACTTTAATGTGTTTTTTTCCCTTCTTTTTTGACAAATATCAAACATAGTTGTAGTTACACTCAAACTTTGATGAATCCTATTTTAAAAATTATTCACATACAAAAGTAAGTATTTTTATGTTTGTACGTATGTATATATGAAAAAATAGCCTTTCTCTTGACTTTTTACTTTTTCTCATCCTTGTATAACGTTTACATAGTGTGTTGAAGTCACTCATAATGAGTAGTAGGTACATATTATACAAGAATCTTAATAAAAATACATTTAAGTACATATACAGAACAAATATTTTTGTGCACTCGCAACCTCGACTTTCAAAGGGGGAAGGAAAAATTTAGAAAAACAAATGTTAGCTACCCTTCTGTATTTTCCTTGATGCCAACTTTTTCATATTGAGTAGAGTTATTATTTAGATATAGTATACATTCATAAATTCTACCAAATTACAAATCAATCGTTAATACTTGTTTATTATATAATAATTTTAAAAAAAGGCGTGAAATCCTTAATTTAATATATTTTTAATTTATCACAATCATAAATAATAATATTACCCTCTTTGAGGTTTATTATTATTCACAATCTACTAAATGGAACAAAAAGAATGAAACTTTTTTTTTTCACAAAATAAGAAATGCGAATATGTATGTATAACTTACACAGATATTTAAAAAAAAAGAAGAAGCTTCCTTCCATATGCAAAATAGATAGGTGATAGATACGAACGAATATTGAAAAGTTTGAACTGCAAGTGTGTTTTACAATTATTACCTTACTATTAAAAAGAAAAAAAACATTAATAGAAAATTCTATTTTAACTCCTTTATGAAAAACTTAATATATTTTTTCTTAGTCACACATTGCTGCATCCTAACAAATATGGTAGGAGGACATAAGCTACCTTCCGGGTATCTATTTATTTATTTTATAGATATAAGTTTAACTAAGGGGGATCAGATATGATTTTTGAACAGGGAAAGAAACTTTTTTATAAAATCATTTCATTTTTTTGAGAGAAAAAATATAGAATCATAGTTATTTTAAATTTATATTTTTTTTACTAAAATCTTTATAAATATTGTATTTAGTTATTTTTTTTTAATACCCTGACATTATGTTACTATATTTTGGGTTATTTATCTAAAAACAACAATTATGCTGGAAAATAAGAGGGAAAAATAACATTTTCTTTGTTTAAGGTTTTTATTCAATAAAGTAAGAGATCATATTTTTTGAATTAAGAATTTTACATAGAAAGAGATTAAATTTTTCATTTCCTGTAAGTAAAAATTGTTCTTAATTTTCGAATGAGCCTTTTGCTTCCCCGGAAAAATTAAAATATTAACAGTATTTTGTCATTCGGAATTTTACCGTTAAAATTAAATTATAATAATTTTAGACTAACTTTAATAATAACTGGAGCTGTCAAAAAAGAAGAATTCAGAGCGTGAAAAAATGGAAAATGATGTTTTAGTTCATAAACCTCATTTTTAAAATAGAAAATGCTCATAGTTGGGATAATTAATCATCATTCCCCAAAATACAAATTGTAGAGCGATAATATCGTTAAATAACTTTAATTTGATACCATTTAGTATGGTATTGATTTTGTAAAAAAATCAAATTGCTACTTAGTTAATTTGGTAAAAAAAGTGCTTTATTGTCTACTAAAGAATGAATTTTAAATAACTATATTTAAATGTCTATATCTTAATGTATGTAGTGATATTTAAAAAGAGTTTTCCCAGCAGGTGGAAAAACCACGTCATCAAACATATGGTAACACAGGGTCGACTCTTCAACGAGGTAGAAAATGAAGAATCTGTTGTTATTTTGCTGTTCTATCCCAAAGTAGCTTTTATTTAATCCATTTGAGCACATCACTACAAAAACGAAGAAAAATGTAGTTCCCTTAACATGTGTATTTTGTGACACCTTTTCGTTGTAAAGGGTATCGATTTAGGCGTTTTTAATCTCATTTATTATGTCTAAGCTTATTTATTTAATAGATTTATCTATAGTTTCATTTATTAAATAATACTTGAAAATAAGCAAGTTGTAGTTTGTATAATATTTTGATAAAACAAGTCATGGATAATCAATTTAATTTCTATAAAGATGTGTTCTCTACAAGAATTAAAATGAAATCATGACAGCTTAGAAAAAAACAAATACGGCCAACTGAGACGCTTTTGGTGATATTGACCTTCATCGGGAAGAGCTTTTTTTATTTATACTCATTTGTTGAATAAAAAGAGGCCTTTCCACCGAATGTCAATCACAGGAAAGTCGTGTCAGTAAGCCAGTTGTAGCTACTCCTTTTGTTGTAGTGGGTGTTAATTAATAATTATCATTATCATTAAGGAAAGAACTGTAAAGAGGATTTTTGAAAGTCGTGCATCTTGAATGAATCATTAACAAACACAATGTATATACATATAATACATCTTACATAAAAAAAGATTTGTGAGCGATTGACACGTGCTGAGAAAGTTCTTTTTTTCTTCACATCTCTACATGTAGCATATGTTTTTAGAAAATGTATTATGATATATTTCAGTATAGATATTAATGACTTGATGAGATAATTTAACTAAAGTTTAACAAAATGAGAAGTACATGGTTTCTATCAATGTGTTTCTTTTTTCCATGCCTTTCTTAAGAATAATGCTCTTCTACATGTTAAATGCATTTAGATAGCTGAATTGATACACGTGAAAATAAAGTTTTCAACGTGTTTTTGTTTGTTTAATTCAATAAGTATTACAAATATGACATTGGTTTTTAAATTATGTTCATTCTTAAAAAAAAAAACACTTGAATAACTTTTCAATGGAAAGCAACAGTGAAAACGTCATGTAAATGGATAACTTTAAAAGTTATTAGGGCTATGTATTATGATTGATGACTTAAATCTAAAAGCAGGGAGTCACATTGTTTTATTTTTATAATAGGACTATTGTAAAGTTCAACGATAACTTGTAGTTAAAGACAATTAAAGATATCGTTTGATGTTAATAAAAATAGAGCCTTTTTATCATGTTCCCTTGAATAAAGTTCTCATCAAATCAATAAACAGATTGGGTTTTCTCATAACCATCTCTTGCTTCTTCTAGTTTATTGGTAAGAAAAACAAGAAAAAATAAACTTGATTGTCTATAAAGCTGCCAACTTGAAGTTAAAGTATATTCCAATATTTGAGTCTGTCTCTTGATACTTCTGCCCTTATCTTTAATCAACCCCTACCTCCTCTTTTCTTAAATTACTGAATCATTTCATCTCAAATAAAGCCTATTACGTATTTCGACCATGGATCGGCCATATTCACAGTGTGCCCAGGGGTGGAAAAACCCCTTTCACAATTTGATTTCATACTTAGTTTTATGTCAAGTGGATTAAATTCCTCATAAAACAAAAACAAAAATTAGCTCAATAGCCTGAGCAGAGGTATTGTTATGGCCATTTAAAGTTCCCCAAAATTGGTAAAACTATATTTTTTGTAAACTTAAAGCGTAAATGTAGAAATAATTCATAAATCTGGTGAAACTAGATATATTTCAAATTAGGATAACTTGAGAACCATAGGTTCTAATAAGGCAAATGAGCTCTGAAAAGAAAGCTTATCTTATGAACAATTCAAGGGACGTAAAAACGACTTCTTCACTTAGACTTAATTGCCTGAGATTTGGTAAGAGGGTTATTGTGTTAAAATCTATCAGTGAAGTGTGAAATTATCCTAGTTCAAATTAAAATTTAAAGTTTGAGTTAGAAAATCTTTTATTGCAGTAAAATGCCATACTTAAGGCTTTTTGTGTTTGAAACTCAAGCATACATTGTATCAGAATTCACAAAATATTCATTGCCTGGATTTGCCTTTCACCAAAAATTTCCTTGCTCAAAATTGTACTAATTTTGCTTTTGGAGAGACCATTTCAACTTTTTGACAGTTATGTGCAATTTAGGTCAATTTCACTTGTGAAAGACAAAACAAAAGTAGTCAGATTTATAATCGCTTACTTGTTAGAAGATATTAACAAATTTTCAGCCCATTTAGAATCAAAATATTTAAGGGTCTTCGGTTAGTGTCTCAAAAGATGTGAACTCGATGGAGAAAAATATGAAATCATTCTGTCGAAGACATTATTTTTGAAATAAGATTCACGATTTCATATAGCAAGATTCAATAAATTATTTCTCTTCATTTTGAACAGTGTTATGATTTCTAGGGCATGATCTAACAGTATGTCCATACTTTTCACATCTACTGCACTGATGAAGTTTCTTTTTCGGTGCGATAATAGGGTGACTTTGAACCAACATTCGAGTGAAGATATCTTGTATGTTCGAGCGGATGGAACACTGGTCGAGCACGTGCTGCTGGCCCAGATTTGTAAAACCTGATGTGTTTATTCCATGCTTCACCAGACTGTTCAGCATAAGTAGCTATCGGCTTCCCATTAGTCATCTCAAAAAGTTCCCAAGAATGACTGCACATCTGGTGGACGCTCGGTGAGGTCATTGCGAAGAGAAAGCTTTGTTTGAAGTGAATCATGAGATTCTGTCCAAGATCTTTAACAGATTCAGGTTTTACATCTTTAGCAGTATCACTTTGCTGTGTAATAGACAGTATCATATTGAAATAGGAAAGAAGCTATGAAAACGTTTCCCTATCAGATGATTTGAGAATCACACTGCAAATAGCATCACGATGTTGGGGACCAAAAAATCTATCAGCAATAAGACCGGTATTTGTGTTACCACCAATCTTCGTTGGACAATCAACCAAGAAGCCACAGTTTTGTCTTATGTGGTCGATGACTTCCTTTTTTCCAACAGCTACATAAAGCTTCACATTTGAAGAACTCTCTGACCATGTGTGAGTGTGAAAGTTGAAAAATGGGTTTTTTTTTCCACCCCTGGGCACACTGTGCAATGTTTCATAACAATAGGAAAAACTTTTCTTACAATTGCAGATGAATAAATTAATCAGCTATAAATTAATAAAAAATCTTGTTTCAAACACAAGTTATGCTCATTTCTGTGTTTTCGGGAGATTATGTCCAAATAAAGAAATTCGTTACTAGGCCTGAAATTTTGAAAACTTTTGGAATTTTTTTAAATTTCCAGAAAGGTCTAATAATTTTGCTTCCAACGGGCCCTCAACGACTTTGTGAGAATGAAAGAAAAAAAGTTATGAAGTTTCTTCCGTATTTCTAAATTCTGGTCACACTGTGATATTGTTAGAAATTTACGCAAAAAAACATAAAAAAGGGTCTAACTATCTGAGGATTCCAAAAATATATAATACTTGTTTGTTTATCAGTAAAAGTTATGTATAATTTGTGTAATACAAATAAATCCATTATTTTTGCGTGAACCTGAAGACTTTATTGTATCCAGCCTTATTCAAGTGGTTCTAAATGGTTTTTTGTACAATGTTTAGCTCCAGGGCAATCACAACAATGCTTACGGACTCGATGATTTCCATTACATAGTTTATTGACATTTTCGCCAATTCGATAATAGATATCTTTTTACTAAATCTAATAGTAAGATTAATGGAAACTGAACATCTTATTTTAGACAAAAAGTGACACGTTTCACGTTTGCTCTGAGCCCAAGCTATGAAATTGATATATTCATATCTATAGTATCAATGATTCTACCTCCAGGGCTTCATTTTCTAGTTAATATTGTTGATAAAGTCAGAAAAAGCATTTGTAAACCACAGATTTGAAAATTGGCTAAAAATCAATTACATTGTTATGACTGGATAGAGAGGAGATATATTTGATAGAAATCAATGCAAGAAACTTTTAAACAAATCCAATAATTTAAAAAAGTATTTTATCGAAAGCAATTTTTTCCTCATGATTCCATTTAAAACAGTTTTATAGTAGCTGGATGACATAAAGTAAAGTTTTTTCTATGGAATTAAAGGAGGGTTATTGGTTATATTGAGGGTATTATGAGATTTAAAACAAACGTTTGAATTTAGGAATAATCGTAACACCAACAAGTCATATTATAATTAATCATACTATATATTTTTATCCTAAACATGTAGCCTTCGGATCATATTACTTACAAATATCAGAATCATAACATAAAAACTAGAAAGACTTTTAAAGTTTAATAAATAAATCAAAGCTTTTTAAGAGGAAAGAACAGCATCTTTTAAGGTCTTTAAATATGTATATAACAAGTCATCTTTAAATATTTTTTAAATTATATTTGATAAATACTTTATACTTGTGAATTATAAGTTTTGGTGTATAAAAGAAAAATTCAAACTTTCATTGATGTAAAACAGTTTATTGAGTCAAATTTTATTAGGTAATCTAGTAAATTCAAGTAATTTTACTTGTATTTCTCAAAAAAGTATTAAGGAAGATTATCTAAATTTAGGTAAATATCCTCAATACTTGTCATCAGTTGTTGAATAATGCGTTATAAGCCTAGAAATATCACTTTTTGAAGGAAATTGGTAGATAAATAAATGAATTGTGCGTGTTGTACGCGGTACATTCCCTCCTTTCCACTATTTTTACTTCCATTTTTAACGAGGAGATATTTATTTTTACGTACAAAGTATAAAATGTATTTTGTAGATATTGTTCTATTACATTTTAGTGTATGAAACAGTAATTTGAGTTTGTTGTTTGATTTCTTATTTTCAATTTTCCCTCGGGAGAAATCACAAAATTTACTTTCAATTTTGTAATTTTAAATATATTTCAATAAAATTTTGACTCCAAAATAGCTGAGACCTATATCTGTCATACTTGTATATATTGCCCCTATTTAATACCGTAATTCATCCTTAAACTTTTTATTAACGTTAGAAAAAAACCAATGATCAGGATAAAACCCTAATTTTCTGAAAGACTCTACATTTAAAAAAGCTGACCATCACAAAACATAAAATCTAGACTTTAAGGTGTATGAAAAAGGTTTCAAGAGTTTTTGGATCGCAAATCAAACCTATATCCCGGTTTTTACCACCGTCATAGATATATGTATAATAAATATAGGCATATACATATTATATTTTACATGGGTTAATTTTTTCTTATTATTACTCTTACTGCATATGTGTTACATAGGTAATAGTCGAAAGAAAAAATTCTTTTCCAAGCACAAAATTAAATAAGGTGTAAAATGTCTTTGCATATTTTTTCTTCTTTTTTGCAACAACATATTTAGCATATTTTCTTTTTGTATGTACATCTTTATATTACTTTATATAGTCTTATCACACAGGAAACTACTTCAAAAGGAAATTAAACTTATATGAAAAGGGCTTCAATTAATATGTAGAAGCTTTTCTTCAGGTGAATGAATTAACCACACTTGAAGAAACGCATACGAGGGCTGGAGTTAAAAAAAAATTATGTGAGAGAAAAAAATGCAAATTTATTTCTGGTTCAAGACATGGAAATGAAGATGAATCATTTTTTATAGGATATAAATGCTTTAGTTATTGTAGGTCAAAAACTTACGTAATCAATTTTAATGATAAAATTGATTAAAGCAACATTGCATTAAAAGCAATCATTAGAGGCTTGTACGATAATTTTTTTTGCACTGTAGGAGAGATTGGGGATCGTTGCAACAGGTCCATTTTCTCGAATATTTAAAAAAGCTAGAGCAAGAAATTTATACAACAATTATATAATATAATAAGAATTATTGATCAAAAAATTTATAACTTTTGATCTATCAATCTTTGTCATACTTGATAAAAACTGTATCTGAAGGCTAAGAGTAATTTTAGGTATGACGGATTAAATTTTCATTAATGTAACCGTAACATTTCATTTAAATTCTTGATTCTTTTGCTCTCACTTGATGTATATTATTAAAATTTAAAGCTTACTCATAGATTATAATTATGAGATAACATAGTGTAATGTTTGGTTTGCAACAAGATATGTGTATTCTTTTGGATTAGTTTATAACTACTGGGCCTTGAATAGGATTTGTCTGAGATTTATGTACTCACTAACGTGGAATGAATTTTTATGAACTAGTTATAATACTGATCCAGTGACTTAATGTACAATAAATAAATTGAAAATTAATAATTAAACTAACAATTTGAAAAGCTTCGTTATTTATTATTCAAAAAATATTTTGTGTCTAAATTTATATATTTCTTACTCGAATTAAATTTTTTTAATTGTCTCCGGGGACAATTGCAACATTTGACGGATTTCATTCAAATGGAATTTTTGAAAAAACTACATAATGGAATAATCTATAAATTAATATAGCTGATACAAATATAAGTGTTTTATCTTAAATTTTAGCGTATCTTACTCTATTCTGCTTCTAGTAATACAGTCAAAAGCAAACAATCTCCAGTCTTCCCAAAAGATTTTTTTTTAATTTTGAAAAATTTATAAAAAAAGTACATAATTGGAATTTTTAAAACAGATTTCAGGAATATTTTTCCAATTTTTTTAATCATAGGATAACTCTTGTTTAGTCAGTATTATGTAAAAGTTAGAAAATAGTTAAGCCATATGTTTTTCATACTTTTTAAAGTACTATTTATTTATTTTTTCCATTTTCTACCATCACTGGTATATTTATCATACAAGATTGTTTTAATCGAAAGGAATAAATTTAAATTATATTAATATAAATTGAATTATATTGTAGTAAAGTTTGAACGTAAAAAAAATGATGCTCAGGCACTTGAGACATAAAAAAAGAAAAATAATATTATAAGGGCGAAGTACTTTTTTTACACAATATTAAATGCTATTTGTTTTGTATTTTTGAACATGAGTATTTCTATACAATTTATATTTGAACCTTTTTTAGCCTCTAGATAGGCTAATCAATGCACTTTTTTTAACCTATTCAAGCAATTATAATTACGATATTGACTTATTAAATCTCAGATGAATTTTACTTTCTTCAATTTCATGGAAGTGATAGTTTGATATCCCAATCTTTTATATATGTTAATAATATATTATTTCCTAAATCTTATTTTCTAATCATTGTAATATTACTTTCAAACTTATAAAGACTCATCAAAAATAAAACCTGACCTAGATGTGGAACTTTTAAATTGATCCTTGTACATTTTTTCCAACGAATACCAGCCGGGCAATATCTGAGTTATAAAATTGTGAGCGTTAATTAGTGACTAAAGATTCATTCAATTCAAATTGTTAAAAATGTTATAAAATTGTCATTGTAAAGCTTTGATGTATGATTTCAAATTAAACTGATCCCCTGGTTCTAGTTTTTTAATATAGTATATATATGATCTCTCAAATTGAGAATGATTTTATTTATGAAAATATAAGTTACAATTACAACTTCGTTATTTACAAATAAATATCAATTTCACAAAATAATTCAAGCTCTACCATTTATCATGTTATATTTTATTAGTTACTATGCATTATTTATACTATAGCAATAATAATGTTACAAGTATAAGCTTAAAAGAAAAACAAATCTTGTATCACATGATTAAATAAATATTATGTTCCTAGAATAACTTGATTTTTTGAGCATAATAGATTAATAAATATATTAGAACCAAAAAGCTGCAGTCCTTATTTGATACAATTAAACTTTATTAAAATTAACTCATGACATTTAAAATATTATTATATCTGTTAATAAAATAAGGATTTTTCAGGTGACGGTATCATTATGGAAGCTAGTCATCTTGGAGGCATAAAAATCATTCTTTCTATAGCTAATTGCAACAGTTTAGTTTTGCTTTTTTTTAATTTGATTAAATTTTTTAAGGTTATTTTATGGAAGTTGTAACTTTTGTTTCATAACTTCATGTATCTAACAGGCGTCTCTTTCGGTTTATTCTTCAATTTGTGACGTAAAGGAAATATTTCTATAGTGTAAATTAAAGGATAATTGTTTTTAATAATGCATATAATTAATTGCAATTAAATTAATAATAATTAGAAATAGAAACTTTTTCCAAATGTGGTGATTCATTTTATAAAATGTTCCGCCATATTATTGGAACATAATACTATAATTTAATTTATAATTTGCTAATATTGAGTTCTTAAACTTATAAATATTATGCTTAGGTAAAAGTATTTATGCCACTAATTATTTTTTGTTACACCTATATACTCGTATGTCCTTGAAAATCGTTTATTGATAGTTTTTGCATAGTATGTATTTACAGTTTTCCTTAAAGTTAATTATCTATTCTTTTAATGAGCTTACAAAGATAAATTAATCTTTTCGGATGTATAAGGAGTGATTTTTTTTAAAGTCCGGACATTAAACTAAAAAATCCATCATTTATCAAATAAAAATAAAAAATAATATATATGCATGCTATACATATGTTTAATATTTATTCCAAAGTCATTATTTTTATGCTCAAATGATTTGGAAAGCCCTAACAATGAAAGGTAGTCAATCCTTTATAGATTTTTAGGATTCCTATTGCATGATATTCAAATTAGTATGTAGATATGTATATAACAAAAACGCTCTCGAATTTTTTTTTTTTTTTGTGTCCTTCGATCCCTTAAAAGCGGGGACAGAACATATAAATTCGTCTTCAGTTTCAAATTGAAGCCACATTTCCTCAGGAAAAGGTAAGGAATATACAGCATAAACATAACGATGGAACGACAAAGTCTTGTACCAATTACCATTCGGGATTCCTTTTGGAGAGATCCTTTTTTCTCATCATCATGGAAAGAAATTGATTGTCTCCAGGGCCAAATGATGAGGAACTCTTCATTTATGTTTGATAGATTCTGTCGAAACATCCCTTTCCAACATGGCTCCATCGAAAATACCTTTCATACCAACTCCTTTTGCAATGATTCCTCTCTTTTTTCATTGCATCCATATTTCAACTCCCATATGTGGCCATCCAACCGAAGGTATTTAAATAGTGATCCATACTACCAAATAAATATTTATGACCTCTCTTTAACTATGTACATTTGATATTATAGTTGGTTCACCCATGGATTCATGAGAAATGAGGATATGTTCAAGAGACCTCAAGAACTGACGGGACAGGATGAACATTTGATTAGCTTAAAAAATAATGAGGACAAATTTGAGATCAGTTTGAATACTCATCCTTATAAGCCGGAGGAAATCCAAGTCAATATCAAGGATAGAGTGTTGAGCATTTCAGCGCGACAAGAAGAGAAGAATGAAAATGAGAGTAAATTTGTCGTTGCTAGAGAGTTTACGAAAACATATTCGCTACCACAGAATGTGAAGATTGAGACCCTTCACTCCAATTTATCAGCAGATGGGGTGCTAGTGATAAGTGCTGAGAAAACGAAACCTACTCCAGGAGAGTGTGAGGAAAGAAACATTCCCATAGCATGTGAAAGTCAAGATTCCCTTCCATCTCAATAAATATACAAATACATACATATACATATTATCCAATTCATTCCCGGGAGCTTATCAGATAGTCCTATCATTAAGTAAAGTTTTTGTAGATTAGAATCTAATTTGTACATACCCACATACTCAATATACTCCATGCTTTTACAACTCATCATAATCTTTATGTTAGTGTATATCTGCTCATGCCATAAATAAAACTCTTATCGTAGTAAAAACTTGTTCTAAAAAACTATTACTTTTTCTGCAATTACACTGAAGTCGTTTTAGAAAGAGAATGAACAAATAGAATTATTTTTCCAGGTACGTGACCTCCTCAAGGAGACTCAAATGGCTTTAAATAGAAATAGATAAATATCATGCTGCCCAACAACAACAACAAAAATTAAATACACACACACACATTCTTTTGACATTTATTATTTCTTTTTATCGACTGGAAATGATGTAAGGACAAATAATAATAATTATTATAATAGGAAAAGTTAGTAAGTAACATGGTCAACTCTCTTTCATATCATTTTATATTTTAAATTGACAAGTAAAAGATAATGAGGGAGAAATTAAAAAAGAACCCTTTGTACCTAAGTTCGGTAAATTATGGTACATCCATTTAACGTTAAATTAAGTATGAACATATGTACACAAGTATTAGATCTCAAAATAATAGTTAAGGTCTTAGTCTTGAAAAATGTTAATACTATTTTTTACTTTTTTTATTTTGGTGGGTGATGCTGTGGGTGGAGGGAAGGGAGTAGATTTCCCTTGGAAGTACTGCAGTGCCAGTTCAACATGCAACAAGGCAAAGGAAGGATCAGAACATTCATATTCTCACAAAAATAAGAGTAATATTGAAAAAAAACAAATGACATTGAGACAATATTAGTTAGGGGGGGGGGGGGGGTTATAGAGTAATTTTTTATACATACATGTTGTATACAAAATACAGCCTAATTTAAAAAAATTAAGAATTTACATTTTTTATATGATGGTAACAATTCAATGGTTTGAAATTCCATTAGTCAATGGAGTGGTTTTGACTTCTTTTACAACAAATGTAAACTAATAAGAATTTTATGACACATAAAAACACTCAATCTATCTTGTAATTTAGTTGTAGTCGCAATGTCTACCAAATTCCCGACTTATACCTAAACAAATAGAATTTTACAAGATATATTTTTGAGGCCTTAAAAAGTAAACAAGGCTCAAAAATGTTTTTCATTAATATCCTATCGTATGTTGAGACTCTCATCTAATATTCATAAATTTGGATGAAAAATAACAAGTTGATTTTTTGAATTTCTACAAATTATGAATATATATATATATTGTGATAAAATGCCATTGTACCATTTTTTTAATACATGAATGGTATACTGTAGTTTTCTGACCCCCACTCTTTAAATAACTAATATATAATAGAGTAACATTTGAACTTTCTAATGGCTGTGACTAATCAATAAATATGATGTAGCACATTATACTGTTCAAAGGCCCACAGTCGCAAAAAAAAAAAAATGGTTTATTCGAGTCAAAGTCCTATTCCAACTTAAGAGGCTTTCATAAGAACCTTCCACTTTTTCATAGATACTTATGATCATGTCAACATATTATGAATGTAGAATGCTAATTAACGTGAGAAAAAATGAAATAGGCAATGATAACAATACATCAACATCTTAGTCGAATATAAACTTCGTTTACCAAATTTCTTGGGACTCTTTAATATGTCGACGTGGGCTACAATTGTATTGACTCTCTCTTTTTCCACAAACCAATAAAATATGTCATCTTTATAGACATACTAATAAATTTACACCCTAGCTATAAGTATAAATATAGCTTTTGTTGGATGCTCTAGACCGAAGTATGTGGCTCTTAATCGATATTTCTTTGTTAAAGTATGGAATATTAACGTAAGTAAACAATTTACCAGGAAATATTAATTAAATAGATATAAATGTACATTTGATTATGATTGATGGATCATTACTTTCAGTCAGTCACAACCATCTACTAAAACACAATGATTCACCTTCAATGTTCTTAAATGAAGGACCTCACTTATTTTATCAATGAGAAATTTTTAATAAACGAAATTCAAAATGAACAAAATAGTACTTATTCAACAATTTATTCAATGGTACTAAAATACAAGTTACAAACATTGTGGAATGGAATGGAAAAAATTTAGAAAATAGAATTTAAGCTTGCATTTATTTTTTATATCGAAGCATCCTTAAATAAAATGAATAAATAATACCCACTTAATGGTTTCAATCTGTAGGAAATAACTAAGTATTTTTAAATCATTTCTTTTTGTTTTTTTAACTCACTTGCATTTAAAATACATAAATGGCTTAGTACTATGACCAAATCAAATTTCTCAGTATAATCCAAAAAAGTACTTTTTCTGGTAGTGTACTCTCCATAGGAGAAATTTCTACTTCAACAAAGCTATTTTTAGAAGTCAAAATTCAAAAACATGAAATGAGATCAATTTTCATTGAAAGAAATCAATGGAACACAAAAATTGTAGGTCCAGGGAGACCATTATGAAAAATATATTAACTTTAAAACTTTTTTTTTTCTTTCTTTCTCCAGAGGATCTTCAACACCAGTAAGAAATTTGTAGTATTTTATATTGTCGAATATATATCTTGATCATTATCCAAAAATTTGCAAATTCTCTACTAATATATATAAGATCATTATAAATATCTAACTCGGATTCGAATACCATAAATCAAAGAAGGCCTTTTTAAATAGCTTTCAGACTAACTTTACAGTGAGAAATCATTAATTTTTCAATTTTATTACAGAGAACATCTCAGTTACTCTACGGGTGTAATTCATTTTGCTTGTATGTGCAGTTTAAAACTTCAAAATAAAATTTTGAAAACAAAAAGTTCCCTTGGATTTTTTTATACTGCTATTCTCCTTCAAAAAAGATCTTTAGTGCTTTTGTAGAAGAAGTAACTATATCTACTATACTTCTGAGACTCAAACTTGTCAAATTGTCAAACTTCAATGTAATAGATAATTGTCCTTCAAAAATTTTGTTTCTACAATTTTATTACAAATAAAAATTATATTTATTAAAATGCTTCGATAAAAATATTTAAAATGAACAAAGAAAGTAATATAAATAATAATTATTGTAGTTTGTTTGAGATTAAATTGAAATTATTAAGATATGGAATAAATATATAATTTAGGAAAAATCGAGAAATCGATAAAGTTAAGATTGTGTGACATTTTATGAGTCTAATAAAATCTATTGGTTAATAAATTTAAGTCTACCAGTAACCATTAATAATTCGTTATTAAAATGGTTAAATAACACGTTATGGGACATACATTTTGCAATTTGAATAATTTGCTTATATATATGTGTGTAATAATTTGTACAAAATCCAATCTCGTACACAACGTAACCCCCCAAAAAAGAAAGATATTATGACATATCAAGAAAAAAAATAAAGAAATTATAGTAACCAAAAATTTGATAATTCTCCCTTGTTATCTCACGATAGACTGTAAATTAATGCCGCTCTGATTTGTTGTTAATAATTAATTATGAAACGATTGACAAGGTTTAATGAAGGATAAAAAATAATAAATAGCTTCTTTCAGAGATTGTCAAGAGGTCTACGAATGAACGTTTTTTGGGCTACAGTACACATTAAAAAAAAATTTTTTTCCGACTCAAAAGCAATAAGGAGCAGATGATTAAAAACTAAAAAGCCTACCCAACTAGATTTTTTCACTCAAAAGTTGTCACAGTTGGTAATCTGTATCATGGATTTTTTTTTTATTAGTCATGATTCTTGCTTAATTCTTGTAGAAGACACATCTTTAAGTATATAAATTTTGATCTAACAAATGACTTAAAAATGTCTAAATCATACCTTTTACAAGGATAAGTTGCAACAAATTACACTGTAAGCCATGGGGAAATACTTATTTCTCCTTTATTGTAGCATTGTATCCAAATGGATTAAATAGTAGCTGCTTTGAGATAGAACAGTAAAATAGCAACAGGCTCTTAATTTTCTTTCCTTACAAAGAGCTTTTTGTCATCTCACAACCTCTATTCTCAAAAGGAAAAATTTGAAATAAACAAACAAACATATGGTTGCTATCCTTTTATACTTTTCTCGTTTCCAACAGTCAATTTTGTGAGAGTCATTATTTACCATGATTAACTTTAACAATAAAAAAATAAAAAAATAATTCTAAAATTATATTTAAAAATTACAAAAAAAATGACACACAATCCTTTACTTAATATTCAAATCAAACTCATGTATAGTATCCTCTTTGAGTTCATAATACGTAGAGTCAGCTGCTTTAAATAAAAAGTCAATTGATGAAAACAGTGGAAAGGAAAATAGATTGTACATATTTTTATTCATCCCAAAAAGCTTGTGCTTATTGAAGAGTCGACAACATATGAACAGACAGGAAGTTTCTCATTGTTACCAAAGGTTTTATGACGTCATCTCAGGCGTGATATTTACAGAGCTTGAGAGGGCTCTTCTTCATTACTCTATTGGTAATAATTGTTGCTTGTAAATATAAGCAATATAACTAAATCACTTTTCAGGAGTAATATGTACTAACTTATGCATAACTAATAAGTAACTTATCTCTCTACAAAGTAATATTTTCCAATACTCATAATAATAGCTAAGAAGAGATCGTTTTAGTATCTCGATTCTAGGGTATGGCGCTTCAGATGTTTTAAAATCTATGAAATTATATTTATTTCGATACGTGATTAAAATTTTGCTCAATCATGAAGTAAATGCAAAGCTTTTATCATTATTTTCTTGCATTTTATAAATTTTTTCCACATATTTTCATTTTTTAACAATAAAAACACTACAATTTAATATTATGTACATATTTGACGTCAGAGCTATGACTCATTTTGTTTTGTTTCTTAAAACTTTGTCCAAAATACATACTTTAAGAATACAAGAATTTTCAGTCAATTTGAACGTCAGTCAACACGTTATTTTTTTCTTTATGGAGTGTTGAGAGAAGTTATTAAGGTCAGATATTCATCAATCCAATTTGTAACATTATTTTAAAAAAAAGACTAAATAAATGCTTCTGTTATGTATTTTGATTTTTACTTCGATCGATATTAAATTCGTAAGAGTAATTAAATATTGCAGATTTTTTGTTTGTTTTTTGCATTTGAATAGATTGGGTAAAGTCAATGACTTGTTTCGAAGTTGCAATCATCCTTATAATAAGAGTTTTGTATAGAGATATTCAATCTTCATCACATCTACAGTCAAACCTGGTCGAACGTTCACCTGCTTTAAGCGTGTTACCGAACCAACTTATAAAATAAATACATTATATTAAGCGCGTCCCTGCAATCCCCGGCCAGCAGTCACCCAAAATAATTTATACTTAATATAGATGAACCTGCTTCAATGGTTACTTTTTTAAACGTTTACTGATTGTAATCCTTTATACTATTACTTTTATGGAAAGTTGGAGAAGGAGGTCTGTAAAGTTCCCTTCAGCAATTTCGTCAGTGTGAAGCGTAATACAAGGAAGGATTGTCTGCTGAGATGAAAAGGGTCTGCAAAGTATTCTGCTGCCGCATTGTGGCCGTAATTGCTACAGAGGGTGGCCATATTGAATAAAAATATTAACCAAATATGTATAAGCATTTCTTATAAAATAAATAATGTGATGTGTTGTACTCTTTTAAGATAAATAAATATCACAAAATTAAAATCACAGTTGACACACATAATTACATGGCTAATCAGTCTGAACAAACGAAATTTGTAGACTTTTAATATAATGTTATTATAAATTATTTTTAATTTTGTTATATAAATGTATATTGATATTATAATTTAGGTTAATTTATTTAAAAAAAAAGCTTTAAAAATGAGTTCATGTATTCTTTTGTGATCTATTTTCCTCGTAACAATTGTTAAAAAAAAGTAAACCTGGTTTAAGAGGTCACCTTTTCAGTTCGATATTATCCATACCGATCAACGTTCAGTAAGTTAATGATAAATAAGAGTAAATAGATCACTAGCCATCCTCTTATCTTCGGACATGTCCTCTTTTTACAACCTGTTTGGGTTTTTTGTGTGACAAACAATTAAAATTTGACTTCATATTAAAATAAAATGGCCAAAATTCAAAACAAGAATCAAATTTGAAAATCAAAAAATGGTCACCTTAGATCAACAATTTGACAAAAAGTACCTGTGATTCGTTAATGTTGTAGGGAAAACTTCCCAATGGCAATTGACCTATCTGTAGTACTCCCCTTAAAACCTGCACTGGAAGATATAAATAACATAGTGTTATGACATCAACTCAGACGTGGTTTTTACGAATAACGAGATTCCAGTAATTTTCACTTTTACCTATATTTGTCTTTAGGCCAGAGAGGTTTTCCTGTTGGTTTATACACATAAATAGCCAATAGGCCGCTGGATGATGGCTGATAGGAATATTGTGGAGAAAAATTACAGTCTTACGATTACCAAAGGAAATACGGCTTATACTTATATTATTAATATTCGGTTCCTTCTCAATAGACAATTGTGGTGCCAGCATCTTCTACATTAGGAAGAATAATGGATTTCACAAGGAGTATCAAGCATTTTTAATATTAATTTTTTTAATAATATTTAACAGTAGAGCAGCTACGCCTCGGTGGCCCATGTGTTGTCATTTTCGTCAACATGACATTCATAGCCGTTCTAGGTGGTAAGGCCTATTATACTATTATTTATAATCCCACATACATAATTTTGTTTGTTAAAATTATGTATGTTAATTGGTAAATAAGTAGAGGGTGAAATAAGAAAAGTAAAACAATTACAGCTTAATCGGAAAAATAGTTTCCTATAGGTATTAAAGAAACTAGAAATGCCATTTTGACTTCCCTGGCCGTTCTAGTGTTAAATATATATATTATATGTATATATCCACTGATAAGGCTGTCTTTAATGTATGTAGATGCTACAGAGCAGAAATACAATTATCTACCCACCAAAGTTATAGCAAAACAAACAACTCATTACAATGAAGGGTCTTAAATCAATACTACTATAAGTATTGATCCTGCCTGCTCCTCACACTCTTCGAACTTTCCATCCACCATCCTTAATAGGCTATATAAATTAGGTTTAGTAAAAAAAATCTCTTATCGAATTGACAAAAATGTCAATAAATAATGGAAATTGTCGAGTCCGACCGTCATTTAAGCACTGTTTTGATTGCCCTAGAGCTAAACACCATTTGAAACCACTTGAATACGGCTGGATAGAATAAAACTTTCAATTTTATGCAAAAATAATGGATTTCTTTCTCGTACACCTATTATATAGCCTTTAAAAAGAATATATGGTATACATAAACAACAATTTACATATCTACCGTGCCTTTATTTTCAAACAATTAAAATTATCATAACTTATAAATTAAGAGGAGGAAGGGGTTAATTTTATGTATATAGGTAATATGTGGAAGCATGTTGTTTGAAAAAATAGAGAATGAAAATTAGGTAAATATATCAAAAATAAATGTAATGTTATATAATAATACATATATGCATGTTCATGATTCATGCTATATAATGATTCTGAATATGACGTCACAAGGTTTTACTAACTTCTTTCTTGTATTAATTATAATAATTTATTAGTGCTTGAGGTGTATACAATAGTTTATTATTATTATTATGGTGCATACATTACGTGACGCCTGTCTATGAAACAACCTTTCTGTAAAATATTTCTTTTCCTTTTTTTGACATTAAAGTTTCTAATCTATGAAGATTCCTCTAGAACTTTGTAGACTTTTTATGAATAGAATGGGGCCAATTTTCCATAGATAGAATGATTACCTAAGAGCTTACGCATCATGCTTTTTATTTATTTTGACAACATACGCTAATCGCTCTCGAAATTTCCTTTCATCTCACTTAAAGTATTTAAACAAACGTATTAGCGAGTCAGGAATTTAGTTTGTTTAATATTTAGTGCAAAGTAGGTGAGTCTAACAAATACAGATTTGCAATCATGTCTTTGGAAAATAGTAGTCGAGTTCCAGTGACGCTAAGGGATTTCTTTTGGAATGATCCATTTTTCTCTTCAACATGGGATGACTTCCACAAGGTCCAAGAAGAAATGATGAAGCGATCTCAAGAAATGTTTGAAAAGTTTCAAGATGATGTGAAAAAAATGGATAGCAATATGAAGAGTAGTCACTCCTCCTCTTACTCTGTTCAACAGCATTCTAGTTCTTCCTTATCCGACAAAAAAGAATCTTCCTCAACAGATAAAAAGGAGTCTTCATCTTCCATGAACTCGGAAAGGAAAGAATCTTCTTCAGAGGCAGCTAACACTTCATCAAATAACAAAGATAGATCTCTATTTCAAGACACAGGAATCCATGGAGATGCCAACCCATGGTTTTTTTCTCGAAGGTAATCATCAATCACCTCATTTTTTTACTGTAATTGAAAATTCAAAGATTCCATTTATTATAGGTGGCTCATGCCGAGCATATTCAACAATGATTTCCACAAGGATTTGAATATCTTTCAAGACAAAGATGAACAAGTTATTCGTATCAAAGATGAAGAAGATAAATTCGAAATCAGTTTAGATACTCATCAATATCGCCCTGATGAGCTCAAAGTCAACATCAAGGATGGAGTGATAAGTATTGAGGCGAAGCACGAGGAAAAATCCGAAGATGGTTGCAAATTTGTTTCAAAGCAATTCACGAGAAAGTACACGCTTCCTAAAAATACGAAGCCCGAAAGAGTCAACTCTAATTTATCCTCTGATGGTGTTCTAGTCATTACTGCCCCCAAAATGAAGCCCATCGTTCAAGAGGGCGAACGGGCAGTTCCTATTACAATGAAGAGCTAACTAATATGAATTCCTATTATTTATATAAATTATATATTTTGGTAAGAAATCTCTTAACAAAGATTTTTGACATTGATTTGAAGATATTATATAATACATATATCTTGTGATCTTTTCATTCATGATCTGAAATTGTTTATTCAAGTGAATGTTGTATTCAATATAGTTATTTAAGCATTTGAGTTAATGTAAATAGAATATAGTATTTATTCATTTATATTTTAAGTATCTCTGTTAACACTTTATGGAATAGGTTCATTAATAAATCAAAAAAATAAATAAAAAATGAATGGCAAAGATATTATTAACAAATAGGTAGTCAAAAGTAAATTATGACTGGATTTATTCATGCCTAAATACTATCAAAATGGACATGGTAGAGGAAGTGGATAATTTCATGGTATTTATTACACGTGTGTTTTTGATAATTATGCTGTGAGTGTATGCAGACGTATCTGAGGTGTAGTCAAAATGAATGGACTTGTAATACATATTTAACCATTAATGTATGAAAAAAGGTAAACAGTTGCTTCAATTACACATATGTACTATAAATGACAACTCAATTCCTTTCCTGGAGCAATACAAACAGCTCCCTAGGAAAACAAAACATATTTTGTATTCGCAGTCTACCACAGAGCAAAAGACTACCTCTCCCATACTATGTAAAATTTGACTATTCATTTTAGAAGAAAATGAAAGATTTATGATTTGTATATATGTATGTATGTAAATATTATGTAATTATATTCATTTTAAAAAATTACATTATACATACATAAATATAAATGTATGTATATATAAACAAATGAAAAAATACAATTTCAGATGATGTAGACTCTAACAAAATACAATTTTTTTGTTTGAATGTTTATAGTAGGGAGAGGTGTCATTCCTCAAAAAATCATTAAATTCACTTTTCCAACCCTGGAAAAGAATGTTTTTAACCGATTTTCAAATTGAAATGGAAGTAAAAAAACAATAGCCGTATTTAAAAAGTATATCTTTTAGGTCAAAGGAACAAAAAGGTGAATCCTTAGTAATTTTTATACTCATTGGTTTTGATATGTTACTCTGTCTGCATCTTTTTCTGCGTGTTGATGAATGAGTTATCTGTTAAGAGCTTCAACCTTCAATGTCTATTTTTTTTACCTTTTATAAAAATTAAAAGAATAATTTTAGATGGTTCAAAATTGACTATTTCTAAAGGGCTTTTAGAGGATTCAATTTCTTCAAGAGGCTTTATTAATTTCTCAATTTAGAAAAAAAATTATAATATCTCCAACCAATAAAATAGAAATTGTTTTTTCAATTTAATATAAAGAGACGTGTACCTCTGAAATACAAATTAATTACCCATAGTTTTTCTTTTTAATTTAATTGGACCGAGGCTTCCTTCAATTGAAAATATATATATATACAAGGAAGGCACATAATGTCAGATCAGATTCAACAAAAATGTAATGAAATATGAAAATCACACTCAGTTTTTTATTTCTCTTAAGAGTTATTGTATTCATGTGATACCGAAAAATATAACTCTGATTCTGCATTTTGATTTGAGGATAAAGAAAAAAAATTGTAACCCATCGATCTACATCGGGTACTTAAAGAATCAAAAGCACTTTATTAACCTTCAGATCAATCAAATTAGAGTCAAAATTAATTCTGAAGTTGTATTAAATGTGGCTGAAAAAGGAGATATTTCTTAATCTAGAATGTCGAAATCAAATGTATACAGAAGTTGGATGTCATCAGCAAAACTGGTTAGTAAGCTAGAGTAAAATTAAAAAATAAATTTTGTAGAAAATTGATTCAATATTTTTGAAGGCTATGAAACTTCCATGCAAATATTATATTATGAACGATTTGTAATACTCATTTTTTGTACTTTTTTTTTTGGATAGTCTTGGATTGATAACTTTGTATGACTTCATTTCATAGATGACATCCAGATCAATTATGGGTAAAGTTGTATGTAGTTAAAAAATTGTGATACATAATGAATAAACTATTTTGTTATGCTATTGTGTTGGCTCAAAGCAATTGTTATGAAATAATGGGGGATCAAACGAGGGACTAAATGTCCTTAGCCCCCCCCCCTCCCCTCTTGGAACTGGCTATACATTTTTTCTAAGCCTATCTCTGAGACAATATTAAATTTGTGTATTATTATAAATTATTTCCAAAAATATTGTTGTTACTACATAAATTGCAAAAAAGTGAGGGTCATGTCCCTTCTGGTCCTATCGGTCCCATAGATATTACATGTCCTTTGTTAAGGTGCAAGAATGTACTGCAATTACACTCTTACTTTTCTAAAGTTATATTTTGATGATTATATTTTTAAAATCTAAAAAATATTATTTGCATAATTTTTAACTTTTAATTCAAAATTGTCATTTGGGGTAATTTGTACCCTTTTTTTAAAAAGTAGGTCATGCCTCTACTCAATGCTCATTCTCACAAATTAATCGTTGCAAATTACATTTACTATTATTACAGACACTCACGAGAATAAAGGATTTGAAAATGAAATGCACAAGGAACAGAAAAAAAAAAGAAAAAGAAACACAAAGCAATTAAAAAGTTGTAACAATATAATTTAATCATTTTATAGTTAATATATTATACCAACTTATAATACCCATAAGCTTTAGATTTATTATTTTCTTTTGGTTGTGAAAAAATATAATTTATTTATAGTGTTTTAGAATAAAGTAAAAATTTGATTACAGAGAGTTGTGTTTTAATTGCGTTGCAAATAATCCCATTATTTTCTAAATAATTTTGATTTATCCTTATTTATTATTATTAGCGAAAGTGTCGACAAGTCTATATTTTAGTAAGCCTATAGAACAACGTAGATGCAAAAATTTAATTATATTCTTGTTAATTTTGGAGTAGAAATTTGAAGAAACTAAGAAATGGCTCCCTTTGTAACTAACTATTGGATGGAATATATTCACACATTTTTACAATTGTGTCCTTTCTAACTCCAAAAGAGGTGTTTTTTTTTTTTTTTTTCAGGTCCGCCTTAATAAATATCAAAGTCAGAAACAATTCCGTATGCGGAATGAGCAGAGCACCAAATTTTGTATCTTCAGAGATGGGATTTGCCCTTTACATATTGTCTAATCAGATATATATTTTTTCGTCTGGGGCACATTGTTTCTGACACATCTTACACCCGGATCTAATTATGAACCACTTGTCGTTTACTTGCCCCTTTCAAAAAATAAATAAATTAATGTCTATAAGTTGTTGAGAGGATTAGATTGCTCGAAACTTAATATTGGCTACAAAACATGATGTAGTGTCATTTTCTCAATATGATCGAATACTTGCCATTTGGCAAAAACCAATACGTACGTAAAGGTCTATCAACACCCCCAGTTTCTTAACTGTAGTATGTACATTAGTATTACCTTCAAATTTCAATTGTTACAAACTTCCCAAAATACTCAAGAGGAGCTCAAGCAGAGTTGTGGTAATATTCTCTTTCAAAGAGCAATCAGTAGCATCAAATTCCTTACTTCTGTCATTTCATTGATTTGAGAAGGTACATTAATATTGTTTTCCTCATCAGAGTCAATACCATAGGATTTATATAACAAATTAACTTGAAGATCAACATTGAAATGAGTGGTATAAGGCTCCTCGCCAATATCACTTTTAAATCTTTTTAATTTAGAATCATCGTCAAAATATTTTTCACATCAAGGTATTTTGGTTAGTTAATCTTCTAATCACTGGGATTAACTTTTATTTGTTTAAAAGTAATTAAATTATTTGAGAATAATATGTGTTATGATTAAAAAACTGATTTTATATAAATGTAGCAGCTATATTTTGAATAATAACTTAGTGGATTTTGCAGAAACAAATTATCTTCCATTAACTTGAAAGCAGTAGTCTACATTCTAGCTATTCTTTGGAGCTGCAAATTGTCATAAAACATACCTTTGGATACAAAAATACAAAGGGTATATTTCTTGATTACGGATTTTAAAATAATTAAGAAACCATTTCACTCGTTAAACAATGTCCATATCCCTTTAAGTAATTTGTTTAAAACTGGATAAGATAATGATTACTCCCTTTTAAGATCGTTTAAAATGGTTATAACACCAGTATTAAAATGAGTAATTAATGGATATAGTAGAAATTACTCCTAAATTTTTCTAATAAAAAGAAGTATATTCAAAAAACGTATCAATATCTTATATCCTGATTGATGTCAACAAGAAGTAAAAAATGATATCCAAAACCTATAAATTGCTGAATAAGTTACTATAGTTCCATGTAACAAATAAATACAAGGAATTCTCATACAAATAAACTCACAACAAAGTTTCTTTAAAATTATACTTTTAAAGAAATAAAATCAGAGATCGAATATTAAATTACCTTAACTCTCTACTTCTTTTTTTCTTTTTTTTTTTGCCGAAATCACTTTTTCCAATTTTTGCTAATAATATTAATTCAATCATATAAAAATTTGAAACTAAATATTAATACAAAACATCAAAGTATTTTCAATTCATATTTTCTTTTTTTTAATCATGTTCATATCATCACTATTATGTTTTATGAATCCACTACTATTTACAAATAAAACTACAAATAATATCCCGCTATGCTACAATATAGAGTGTTTATCTTTTATTAAGCTGTAAGAAGGGGAAAAAAAGAAGCTGATATTCCATGTGGAGAATCGTCATTAAGGAAATGACACAATTCTTTTAGAAGTACAAAAAGTTATTCGAGTATATTTAAATATGAAAATTGTAGAAAAATGTCTTTTAAACATTTTTGAAACTAAGTATACAACAACGTTGAAGCATACAAGGATTTGCTAATTTGAAGTAAATTGTTTCATGCTATTTTCTATAAAATTGTTTATTATTATATACAAAAACAAAAAAAAAACTCTTTCTCTTGTGAAGAGACTCAGTTTCTCGGATCAAACCCCGAACGTAGTCGTCCATTGTACTGGCTAGGATAGTGTTTCTCAATATTCCATCTCATATTGGAGAAGTGCTCATCATACTCCCCGGAGTAGACACCCATATTGTACTTGAATAAGTTCAAATGGGAGAGCATCTTGTGTAATTTCAATTGATATCTCCTTTTAGGACTTGAGAAGATTGTTTTTGCGAATGTTCAAGGCATCTTTGGTGACAACAAGGAAGACGATTATCATGAACAATCGCAAGAATGCTGTGCTAGCCATGTTTGCTTGGTTTTTGACAAATTTCCATAGAATTCCGGATTCTTAATTATCATTCTAATTTGCGATCCAACCAATACTTTCTTTACTTTGATCTCCCAAAATTTCTGAATCACAATTTTCAAATGTTTGAAGGTAGCAAACTCATGATTTAATGCCTCCTAAATTAATTTATAAGCCCCAGCTTGTTGTGGAGGGGTAATATCAATATTTTCTTCTGTTTAATTAGCGGCTGCTACTTACAGATATTATCCCCAATAAACAAACCCTCATTCTTGGTGGCTATTCCTTCGTTTTGTAATGAGCAATAGTAATCTAAATTACTATTGAGGAAATAGAAATATTTTGTGAATACACCATGCAAACTTGTCAAAAGACCAATTATCTCGGAGTCTGTTAATTACTTCCCAATAATGCCGTTCGTACTTGACCAGACATTGCATGAGCTTCACACTCTTGTAGTCTTCTTTGAAATGAATGAACTGGACAATAATGCTAGTTGGGTACTAGTTAGTTGTTACCATTGTGCAACAGTACAAATATTTACTAAATATTTTCCCACCATTTTTTTTCTACATAATTCCAGTAATTCGGTTGAATTCGTAATAATGAATTATTGCTAGTGGTGGAGTCGAAAGAAGTGCAACAAGTTACTTTTCTTTAAAATTACTTGTTGTATCTGTTTAGCCATATTTTACAGATTAGAATAATGTTCAGTTGAGTACATCGAGCTGATTTGATGAAGCTGGGTATAAATTAAAGCCATTTTTCAGCAAATTTTTTTTTGTAAATTTGAAAACGGAGTCATTTCCTTAAAAAAAATCGGCGACATATAAGATATGATTGTTCTTCATTTTTTCAACCTAATCAAAAATAAACAATCTAAAACTTCAATCAAACAAACAAAACTATTTCTTTTTGTTACACAGTTTAATTGTTAAAGATATTGACACAGTGTACTAATAGGCTGTTACTGTAACCAGGTTCTAATAAAGTAACAAAACAAGTCTAAAATGAAAAATAAAAATCGTACTAATGGTATTGTATAATGTTTTGTTTCAATTAATGCTGAATTTATTTTGCCAAATGAAAGAAATAAGAATAAAAGAATGCGCTTTATACGCAGATCATATCCCTTCTTTTTCTTCTTTAATGTCAGTAAAAATACATTTTAGAGAAACTTAGTATAAATACATTTTTAGGATTATATATTTAAGCAAAAAAAGTAACCCAAGATATTTGGATGATAATGAAATAAAAACATGAAGTTTAGAAAAAAAATTACCAATGTTCTGAACTTAGAAGGTGTTGAGTGACCTCTAAATGTTAAATTTATTAATGAACATAATTATATACTTTCACTACAAAATTAAAAAAATTAGGGGGTTAAGACTTTAAAAAAGTTTGAGACTTAATATTCACTACATATGGATAGATACAATAATACATATGTTACAAAAAATTACTTTCAATGTTTAAAGTTTCAAATATTTATGTGAAAACTCTGGCTAGTCAAGGTTATTTTATAAATTAAAAACCATTCAATTCGAGTATTAGCGTATTTTTATATAGCAAGTTTGTCTTGAATAATTCAAAATAAAATAGATAAGCTTCATTAGGGTCTAATTACGATGTATACATACAAAGTTTCAAGTTTTAATATAAATATGACAAAGTGAAACTATTTAAATAGTCATTAGCACCGAGATAAAAAATCCTAATGAGGTCTGTGGTTCAAGTAGTGATATGTTTATAATTTGACTTTTCAATGTCAATTTTATTAAACAAAAATGTATCTTTAAAACTACTTTGTGACAATATTTCTTTAAGTTAAATAATCGAAATTGTAAATATTATATAATTCTATGACCTTCATATTTTTACTTTAATCAATCTTAGTCAATTACTTTTTGAAAAAATCAGACTGAAACAGTTCCTGCTTTCCCTTCTTCATCCTAAACTTTGTTAATACTCTGACTAATCAAGGTCACACCCCTCTCAACTGATTCTTTGAAACAGAGTAGATTTCCAAAAAATGACTCTATCTTCTTGAAATCTTCAATGTTGTGTCAGTTCTTGGCTGTATTAAGTAGCCAGTTACAATTCAGATTCAACATGTCAAATATCAGCCAAAAATCACTTGGTGCACAAATTATCATGTGTGGTCTCTTCCTAGACCAGTTTATGTCATAAAAACGTTGACTTTCAGAATTTATTAGTGCATGAGAAGTGCTGTCAATAGTCTTAGCCAGCTCGTTTTTCGTCTTAAGACAATCAATCTTTGTCCTATCATCCGCTAGTTTTGAAGTAAAATAGAACCTCCAAACAGCAAACATGACAAACTACTTTATCAACAGCATTTCTTTTTTTTGTTAGTGTCAATGAATTGTTGAAAATTATTTGAAAGTTCCAAGTTCAAACAGTATGCCTAAGATCAAATGAAACATGTTGAGCCGAATAATAACTATTTTCAGCAGAAACAGTTGTTTCAAGTAGCCTTATCAAATATTAAATGCTAATATTCATTTTGAAGGATTTTTGATTATAAATTGACCTACTGTAGTCAAAGTTTTTGACATAGAGAATTGAAATTTTGAGTATATATCATAATTATACCCAAATACAAAGCATTCGAGAAATAAAATGATCTTTTCGACCATCCTACTTTACATGTCTGTTTTTTACAATAAAGGACAAAATATTAAGCCATTAAACTATGCATATAATAGACGCGTATATATTCTGCATATCCTCACCATTTCTTAGAAAACATGTGTTCTAAATGATGCAATTAAAAAAATTCAACAATATTGCGAATAGATACGAATCGTTGTTTTCCCAAGTATTGACAATTAGGAGTTCCTTATCGTTCCTCCACATGGAACTTTTATAGGAAATACATTTGTGTAGCTTGTGTTACGATCAATTTGTTCTAATAAATAATCCCTTCACTCAAAAATATAGGTATTTTTAATGAGAGTTTGTTTTTATTTTGTAACATAAAATAATTCAATGAAAATAACTTTTACTAAATGAAAAGTTTGCTTGTTTTCTGTATATGTACACATACCTATTTGATTTTATATTTACAGCTTTTCATGTTTAATGACGTAGAGTTACACTAACATACACAGATAAGTATGTATATTTAGTATATTTTCCATGTAGATATAAGGCGGTAAATAATCAAATGATTATAATTATAAAAAAAAGAGCTTTCTATTTATGTAAAAAAAATTAAAGGCCCTAACTGGTCATTGACTTATTTCATCCATGATATAGACTCATAAAGCATGTTGATATTTGCTCCTCAAGTATGGAATTGATGAATGATTTATGAATATGTAATTAGTATATTCATTTATCACTTCCCTCGGAAAAATCAATCACATTATTCATAAAATATCTGAGATAGTTATTTTTCCACAAATTGTATAAAAGTATGTATACAAATAGTTGTTATTGCAAAATGCTTAGATGAATCATTTATTTTGTCGTTGAAGAGGAATTTTCTTTTGCAAAATAGGTAAGTATACATATTAGATTTCATAATTGTACGTAGGTGGTACTTGTTTGGCTTCTAAATTCTAAATTAAATTCAATCTTAATGTACCAAAAAAGGAATAGACATATAAAAATAAATATCTTCCCAAAATTTCACAATCAACTAAAGCACAGTTTGTTGCATTAGTTTTCTATATCAGTGATGATGATTCAATGTGTGACTAAAGTCTAAAAAAAGAAAAAATACATACATTTGAACGCATATAAATAGTTGAGAAAGCACCAGCTACATACATCTTAATGGGAGGAATATTCATAGGGAAGGAAAGAAATGAACACGACGTTATTACGTAATCGTTATTTACATACCATATATACATACGTAATATTTATAGCATGTTTGTGTCATATTTCCCGGTTTTTTAAACATACATATATCAATGGAATTTTGGTTTTTATGTGTCTCTAAACTTATGGTCTTCTACCAATTGATAATTTAAAAATTAGATAACAAGTAATTATGCAGCAAATGATCTAATAGATAGGATTATGACTCTTTGAGTTGTCGTAAAAAAGGGGATCCCAGCGTGCATTGATCACTCCAAAATTTTGTCATTTGATAACTTGCAATATATTTCTACTTTTTTTTTTTTTTTTTTGAAGAAAACACAATCTTGCCTCCTGTTTTTAAGGCTCAAGTGTCTTCAACAAACATACAGATTCCCATATTGTTTTTGAAATAATTAAGGAGGATAATTATTTATTTATTTACACGCCAGGAGTCCATCTTTTTGGCAACTCTTATTCTGAGTGGAATATTTTGCAGATGTGATAGTGTCTAGTTCCCTCTGAGATGAGAATGGTTTGTCTTTTTGGAGTGACTATGACAGTCATACAACTTAACTATCCAAAGTATCACTCATTATGTACATCAAACACTTTCTGTTGAAAGCACATGTTATCCTATTTACTTCCCATAGTAAGTGTTCATGAATGTTAATATTTTTCTACAAGTAATGTGAAGTTTGTTTACGTCATAACTGTTATTGAATGACGTAAATACAAATAAACATTTACAATGTTTTCAATGTCAATTTAAAAAATAAATACCTACCATATATATTATAACAATCTAGATACTTATGTAATTAGTTGGGGGTTTTTCCCTTCTAAATGTCAAAAGTCTGTTGAAACATTATTATTCTAAGTACATATCTTATTTATAAAAAGTTTCAAAAATAAAACTTTTTATCTTATAATTCTTTATTTTGTAGCTCAATTCAAACCTAAAATTAGACAAATCAAGAGCAAAAAAGTTGGTATATTTTATATCTAATTAAATTAATATTTTATGAATTTGAAATTTTTTATTCTTTCACAAGTTTTTTAATATTTTTAATTAATATTACATTTTTCTTTGTATTCTTTTTTTGTCAGGTTGCCCATCTATCTGCCTTATTTTATTATTTTTATTATGAACGCTGATTTGTGGGCTTGAAATCGTATTAAAATTTATTTATTTATCCCTATTATTAAATATATAATACTCTAACATTTAGAATGAATGGCGTGTTAAGAAAAAATAATGATAACTTCACAAAAAAAAAATATACAATACAGTTTTCCAACATATTCGATTTGGAGTAAGAAATGCTCGCTGGTCTGGCTCCCTTTTGACTACTCTAAATTTATAACCAATCAGAGCGTACTCCTTTTATCTCTTATGGTTATTTTCTAACTATTTTTTTATTTCAAAGATAAAAAAAGGCTCTTATACATATATTGGTTTAAATAACTCATAAATCATAAGAGTAGTATGAAAAAAAAAATGTATTTATGTATTAATTATAATTTAAAGAGTTTTTAAAGATTTATTATAATGAACATACATACAAAAAAGTTTTGCAGATTTTCATAAGAAATGTGAGAATAAAATCCATATATTTGCTCTTTGCCAAATAAAATGATGTTACAATAAATAAATTACTTTTGCAAAAATATTATAAATAAATGAAAGGATATAATTTATAAAATACATGTATGTATGTATGTACATATATTTATTTGATGCAACAGAATGGTTTAGTTAAAATACCTGTCTAACTTACATACATATATATAACTTGAGACATAGGGGCCTACTTATCAAAAATATTTTTTTAATTTGTGCAATATTATTTATAGATGCATGTATTTTATCTAGAATTTCTAAAGAAAAACTTATTATACGTAGAAATATAAGTTAATAGACATTACAATGCAATCTATTTGTATTTAAACACGGCTCAAATTATATTACTTCTACTCTATTTACGACAATGATATAGTCAATTCATTTCTAATTAGGAGAAATTTGTAATTAGAACATAGTCATAAACAATCTTGCATTTAGTATGACATACAAATAATATTATAAGTACTACTTGCTTTTATGAAGTCATACTATTAGTTAAAATGATTATGTCATTTATAATCACTTTGCTATCACACACAATCATACAAAATAATTATATTTATGAGGTTTATAACTATACTTTTGGTATATGAAAACTCTGATGGCACAGATTACAATTTTAAATAGCATACACAAAAAATGATCAACAACTGCTAGAGTCTAATATACATTATTTTGAAATAATACTGCGTGTTGATAACTTAGTTTAATACAATGAATTCACTGTAATACTGAAAGGATACTTACAAATACATCTTATTATGCAAATAAGATGTGCATATTATGAATTTGCCTCCTTAAATACTTTGAAATCACTGGTATAGATATAGTTCTAAGCAATGGAAAGGATGTGAAATTCGATATTATTATTATTAATGGATCGATATGGTTTCATAGCCATTTATTAGTAGCATCCGATATTTAGAGCCAATTTTCACTAAAATTGAATACATTGGCAAGAATTTATTGATAGTAAACCCCTCCCACGTCGTCGTTCTAATGAATTATTTATGAAATTTTGTCAAATCGACAAAATTAGATGATTTTTAGTGAAAAAAGCTCATAACTAATTAATGAAGAAGTAACGTGTTTCTATTTATTTAGCCTGCCATTATAAATTGTTTATGAAATACTCTATGTACATATAGCAAACCTCATCCAAATAACCAGGTTATATTCATTTGTTGAGTAGATATGGAATATACAAAGTGGAGAAGCATTTCTTATCAATTAACATGTAGGTTATCGCGAAAATCGATTAAGACAATATTTGGGCTATTTATACACATTGACTAAACTACATAAATTATCAATATTTGTCCATATTCTAATAATATCCAATAAATAGGGAATGGTGCCAAATTCAGTTGTAATCCTCATTTTCTGATGCAAAAACTTGTTGAAACATTCTTGACTTGTTATTCATGAGAAGAAAATAAATCCGAATATCATTTCCTTTATTAAAAAAAAGTACAGTTGCACCCTTGCAAAACAAGACTTTTGATGCTATGGTGGAGAAACAAGGGAACATAATTATTGTTAGTTGGTATGATAATTAATCTGATATCTTGATAACATCCCTTCATGTACCTGAACTTCAATATAACCAAATAAAAAATTAATAGAGGTTAAAAGACCATTGTAAATACAATAAAAATATGGGTAGTTTAGACCTTCAGGATTCGTGTGTAGTTATTTAAAATAAAAAAGATGGTACATCTGCCTATTTGGGGAAACTATTACATTGAGCCTTTCAAAAATATGATTTTTGTTACAACAAAGACTTTAAATTACTAAATGAGAAGCCATAAAACTAAGACATTTCCAGGCCGCAATCATATGTAATTTAATCTTGCTGAAAGTGCCTAATGAATGTCTATTTCTTCACCTAAACCAACAAGGAGAGACTGTTTTGGCGTAAGTGCAAACAAAAAGATTTGAGCATTGGTTAATCAAATGCGAAAAACAGGTCAATATAAACTATTTACTACAAATATTACCTCGACGTTTTGAAAAATGAGATGTCCGTATATGGGGGACGAAATTTTTATAAAATTTACCACAAATGAACTATACAAATAAATATAAATATAAAATAAATTCTCCATGTTGAAATAAAAAAAAACTACTTGATTTATTAAGTATTACCATAGCAATAAAAGCATGATGTGACAAATATGCCACATACTAGACTTTTATTGGGAAAAAAAGCTGATACTTTCCAAAAATGAGCTCAATATTGTGCAAATGTCATGCCAAAAATTTTACAACAGCTAGAACTGAAGCGATCTTGGGTTCTTAAAGGATTAATATTTTTCTAATGAATGAATCCTATTGCAATACATATAATTACTTTGGTGCATTTGAAAAATATTTGGCTACCCGAGCAATCAGTAAGATATTATAATTAATATTACAACCATTGATGGGGTTCGTATTCTGTTTGTAACTTAATATTTGAAGCTCTGAAATTGGACTCTCTCTTTCTTCAAGGAGTTCATATTTGATCTGGTTCCTTCGATATGATTGTTTTAGTATTGAAAAGAGTATATTATATTATTAGCACCTTTTTTCATTTAGGCATATCTATGTAATAAGGGATGCAAATGATAAGAACGGCGGAATTAATGGAGTTGTAAGTGGCTTCAGAGCTCAACGTAAAGATGAGTCAGGAAAATATACATTTGAAAGGAAAATTAAAGTTAAGTCCCCTCATCAATATAAACGAAATGTTCAAACATTTCGTCAAAATAATAAAATCAGGGAAATTATCTACACCTATTGATGACAAGTTAAAGGACTACATCTACATTCCAAGTTCTTAAGAAAAATGTTTGAAGGCATGAAGGCAGAATGTTAGAGTAACATCAAAGGGTTTGATTGCACATTTTATGTATAATTTAGTTTTATTTGATTTTTGTTGGCAGTTCGTAAAGTAATTGACTATTCTGAGATATAGGCCTTGGCTAGAAGATCTAATGTTTTAAAGTTAAAAATTTTATTGATGTTAGTATAACACAGTTTCTTCTATCACTTCATATAGTTTTTTTTTATCTAAGTTGAACATAATAAGAATAAAGACAAAAGAAAGTAGTTTAGGATTATTCCAACCAAGGCTCTAATTTAATGAATACGTATTAAATTTGCTTTTTTATTTTTACTTTTATTAAATATATTCAAATAAGCTTTCAAAATTTCTAGCAATAGAAAGTCTTTATTACAATAAAACAAACATATTTATTCTCTTGATAAACTAATATTTTTTATTCCGTATCAACATACATACATCTAACCATTATTCAAAAAATAAAAAAGTTTCAAAGTTGTATCTTATGAAAAAAAAAAAAAAAAAATATCGATTATGTTCTTATTCCAAGAAATGATAAAAGTTTTTTTAGTACTATGTTGATAAATTTGATACATATTTTTATTATATCCACTCCATACTCGTAACTTCTGAGCCACTCTATTTAATCAATTATATCCAGTTATATTAGTGTGTAGTAAAAGGCTTTGTGTGGTTTGATATCTTCATAAATTATTAATTCAATTATAATTAATATTAAGTTATTACCTTTGATGACGAGGAAAATAATTTACGCGAATTGCCTCTACTCAAAAAAATGACAAAGAGTTTGTTGCTTAAAAATAAATGTTCACTACGATTCGATGGGCTTCATGAGTGTAATAGCGATTGCTTTGATTTCCTTTAGGTCTCAGATCCTAAAAGTCATACTTTTTAGAAGGAGTTAGAAATTTGTAAAAAGAGGGTTTAATTTTTTAAATAATATATGTATTTACTAGATTTTTTTCTCCTGAGATCCCGTTTTATCGTAATTTCTCAAGGTTTTACACCAACTAGAAACTCCTGGAGAATGGTACATTTAATTACTTCATAATGTAAGCTTCCTTTATAGCATTCATTATATGAAAAATTGACTAAAGGCTGTTAATTAACTGGATATACTTTTTTTTAACGATCCATTTTATGCAAACGATGTGCATCAACAAAAAATGATACTCATCAAAGTACCAAAATTTTAAAAGACTTTTTTTTATATATAAAAAAAACAAAACAATTTTCACTCTTGTGTTTGGACCCTCTCCACAAAACTATGTAATGCTCTCAAAGTATTTGTTTTATTCCTAGAGAAAAACAAACATAGAGGAGGCAAAGGGGGTTTTATTTCAGCATTCTAGCATAATTGAGTAACAGAGAGTTATGACATAAATTTATTGGAATAATTAAGATATACATAGTACGTATTAGCTATTGTCTTTCATAACTTGTACAACAAAACAAAAGTTTAGTTCTTTGGTAATGTAATATAGTAAAGTTGCTATTGTTTTCTACATAATATTGCTCCAGAGTTGAGACGATATATGTAGAAGTTATGTAGTTGATAAATGTTCATAGAACTTACGTTTTTATTAGAACTCTAACTTTTCTATGGTTCTTTATTAACACTTATTCAATTAAGTGTGTAGCATCAAAGTTATATGTTTTAGTAGGACTTTAGGTGAATCCCTTAGAGCATCTACATTTCATATATATTCTCAGAGGCAGTTTTTACACATTATGTACTATACACACTCGTATATACTTATGTATTAAAAATATTGTTTTATATATTATTATATTTGAATTCATACTAGGCCTTGAGGACACTCGTTTTGTATGCCATAAGGGATTTGCTTTTGATGTCATTCAACTATATATTTTTTTCCAGTACTCAAATGAATTACATAATTTATTTGCGAATGTCAAAGCTTTGAATAAATATTAAATTATTTAAAAAACTGTGAAAATAAGAAAGACTTCTTCACACGGCGTTATCAGTCTAGCATAAAATTTGACTATGTATTTTCTTATCATCTGTTCATTTGTCATTTATTCATGCTCCTTATTAATGCTGTAAATGTTGATGAGGTTAAACTCGAAGAAGCTTTTATTAAGCTATGAACAACTCTTTACTCTTATTGAAGAGTCGTCAAATAGTTTGTAAAAATGGACTCACTACCAACAGATTTTGAGCTTTTTCCTTCTTTTTCTTTTTGGAGGAAAGGCTAAGAAATACAATTAAGGTCACATCGTCTCAAATTTGTCCTCTAATTATTATTGAAAAAAGGACTTGTTTTGTATTAGGTTTCTAATATGGCTAAATTTATATGTACATAGTGTATAATATTTTCTTACCATAGCTGATGAAAATAACAACCGTGGCTCGTGCCCTCGTTCCATGGCCATTAAGTATACACGTATTAACTAAATAAATGTTTCCTTGCCTCTCTTAAATATTTTTTACTCCCTTCCCCTTTCAACTTTTTATTTTCTTTACTCCATTTCTTCACACTATGAAAAAGTGTAAAATTGTACATACATATATCTACAAACTTTTTTCCCTTTACCTTCATTCAGGAAATAAAGGACATATTGACCTTTATTCCCCCTTCTCTCTTTATTTCCCTTTTCCTTCATCATCATTTTTTATATTTATTACGGATGCTTAAATTGATTAAATTACATCTAAAGAAGGAAAAGAAAACATTGGTACATAAAGCATCCGCTAGAGCTCTTTCGCAAAGAGTATATCTAACCACTACATACACAGTACATATACACACATAACTAGTCCATTCTTAACGACTTGGCTTTTTTAACCCTGAAGGGAGGGGATGCAGATTTCCACCAACATTGTCAAAGTGGCCTGGTTTAAAATATAACACATTTCAAAAAGTTCACACTTTCTGGTAGAGCTGTGTTCTGTTTGTTTCTCATTCAAGGGGCTATTGGATTGAAAAAGGGTTAAAAAAACCGGTTTATCCATCTAATTGTCTGTACTCAAAGTGGTAAAAAAAAGTCACAAACATATTTTTGCATCGATTATTTTTTTATATCTCCCATGAATCAATTTATAACTAGGAATGTAAATCATATGCAATTCGGGCATGTAATAAAAAAAGAAAGAGAAAATCAACCTGGCAACCCTGACAATTTAATGAATATCGAGGGGTGAAGCAGCTTGAGCTGTCATGACGTTTTACTGAGCTACAAGCTGCTATTCTCCTATATATATACAACAATAAATAATAACATAGATGAGAGGCAGAAAATTAACTGAAATTAAAGTCAGAAAATTATATATTTTTAACTAATAATAATTATACGAGGACTTGAGCCCTTTTTGTTTACATTTTATTTGCTTTATTAAACTTAATGCATGTATTCCTTCATGCGACATCTTTACTATCAGGTAGATGTTCTCCCCTCAGAAATAAAGGAAAAATGATAACAGCTTCGGAAAATAAAAAGACCTGTTTGAAGAGCCAACTCCACTTTTTTATCACACGCCCGAATTGCATATGATTTACATTCCTATTTATAACCCTTTTATCTATCGTATAGTTTACTTAACGGTACTTTGTCAAATATATTCAATAAAGTACCAAACTTTATTTACAAAACATTGATGCAACCAATCAAGTATTGACGTTTCTTATTTGAATTAATTAATCAAATTTATGGATTTACTAATCATATCCATGTTTTGATTTACGTCAATAATAAATAAGATAATTCAAATTTTTAGCCCCTTGTTTGATATATTTTATATCGTTGCAAACATGGAGGACAATTAATAGAAAAATGCAGATAGTCTTAAAAAAATGTAATTTTTATAGATATTTACATGTTTTTCTGTTCAACAATAGTTCCTTTCCACACATTGTTCATTAGGACTTAGTCTTTTGACACCTTATTTTTCAACTCTAGGTCCTTTGAAACTTTGTTCTACTTCTTTTACTTTAGAGTAATCATGTGGTTTAGTAATTTAGTGATAGAATAAATAAAACTGTATAATTTGTTATGTTTCGAGCTCTTAACATTGAAAAGTTTTTTTTTGATTGATTACTAGCTCAATGAAATCATAGTCATTATACCATATATGTACTTAATTACACTGTACATAACATAATTTGAATTTCTGGAGGATTTGAAGAATTATTATTATTTTATCCAGTGACATAAAATTTAAGGACATATATAAATAGAATTTAGTTTATGCCCAGTAGAGTCCCATATTTTCCCCAAAGAATAAGAATAATTCATTCTTAGTGACAACATGAAAAGTCTTCTTCTTTTTTTAGTTTTGTTATCTTTGTCAATGTATAAAAATATCATTCTTGAACTGACTAATGAGACATCCAGTACCCTTCAAAATTTGTATTTTATTAGACTTTATAACTTTGGGATAGTCTCGAAGAAACGGGATTGAAATTATGTGGTATTTATTAAAATACATAAAATTACTTCTTACTTAACCTGATAATGTGAGTTATGCAGTTTGAATGATAACAAGACATGCCTTGGATTAGTTGCAAAGTTCTTTGATTTCTTCATTTCATAAAGGTCAACTAGTCTTACTCCAGGTCCTCTTCTTACAGATAAACATTTTGAGATCAAATGCTAGAAAATTATATTTGGAGAAGGAAACTCTGGGTCAAATTTGGTCAACAAATATATATTTTAGATTAAGAGCACGTCTCAGGCACGAATGCTCCTCGTAATTCAATTTTATTCAGACCCTTTAATTAGACTAAAATATTTAGAAGAAGACAAATGTTGGAATATCTAATTCTAACAGGTTTTATTGATAGCATGGATATGAAAAGTTAGTTGCTGATATCAAACTTTATTACACACTTAAATTAACCAATAGTAAGGCAACAACAACAACTAAGCACATGGTTTTATTTTATTTTATTGATCAATGTACGACTTAATGTATATAATCCCTCAGAGAGGGCAATGAATTTAATAAAGTATATGTACAATATACATATATATATATATATGTACAATTTTATTTTATTTACAAAATAATTTAATTTAATATTTACACATTATTTGAAGAATGTGAATATCGAGGCAGAAGACGAAAAAAGATGGATTCCCTCAAGAGTCAAAAGGACTACTATGTATATTCAAATATTACCTATTCTCATATTAATATATAGACATACGTATAAATATATATATATGTAAGTAGGTACATATGAGAGTTAGTCATACCCATAATCTATTTCATAAAAAAAATATCACATACGATCCAAGGCACACAACATAAATGATAATATCTTAGGGATACTAAATATCCTTTCATCCCTGAAATTTTTAATCCGTTGAGTGTGAGATGAATATTTAAATGTTTTACAGAGAGAACGTCTCTGTAAATGCATTTAAAATCACATTAGAGTAACACATATTTTCAACTTAGGTGCAAATGGTTTTATTTTTAAGTTCAAATTAGACAATGGGGACATTTTAAAGGATAATTCGTTTAGTTTTTTGTTCATGTATGTACAGCATATTAATAAGTTGAAGAAGTTGCATGAATGAGTGTACATAGTATCTTATTTCTTTATTTTTGTTGCTTAACTGAGTGATATATAGCAGTTTTAATTATAATTAAAAGGCCGAATAATATAAATACCCAAAAATGTATTTAATTTCCTGTGTAATGAATCAATGTACTCCAAATTACTGCAGTAAAATAATTAAGTCTAAAAAGAAACCCTCATTTATAAATGTTTTTAGAGGTTATTTTTTTGTATTTTTCCATTCATTAAGTAAGTACTTTACTTAACTTTTTTAGTTGCACTCCCTTTTTAATTAGCATTTGAGCATCCTCTCTAATCTCGTTTAAAAAAAGCCATTTTTATGATAAATTAGATTGTATAAATACTTTTTTTTAAATAGTCTTTTATCTTTTGTTTCTTAGCAAAGATATTTATTGAACATCTTTATGCCGTCACCATGGAAATACTTCACGCACTCTTTATGGAGTGTACCTCACAGTATGAAAGTCACTGGATTAAGTACACTAGCCAACAAAGTTCATTTGAAAATAGACATTTCTTTCAAAATCTAATGTGATTTTCAAAGATGTGCTTCAATTCATATAAGATATTACAATGAGGAGAAAAAGTGATTTATATTAGATATTTATCTTTTCAAGAGCAAAAGCAAAAAGGAATTTGAAATTGAATTGTTTTTTTGTTTTGTTTTTGAAAGCAAAATTGCGTGTATATACATATTTAGGTATTCGATAGCTAATTATTTCAATTCAACAACAAAAAATTCTTTTAAATTCCATATGTAAGAATTAATATTTTTTTTTTGTGTCTAGTCTGATTTTAGACTAGACTTTCCATTTGAATTTTTTGAGTATTTTTACATTTTTTTAGTTCGATAAATATAAATAAATTTGAATTCATATGAAAATGAATTTGTTATCTACTTAACTTTATGTTACTCCAAAATTTGTGCTTTTATTGGTTTTCATGTGGGATCATCTAATTTTGAAAACAATTATGATTAATGAAAAAAATTCCTTATTTTTAAGGTTTTTGTTTGAATAGGAATAACTCTTTGATTTTTTATTCAATTTAAATTAAAGGATGTCTATTTGAAGCGTACATAATTAATCTTTCATCTTCAAAAGAGTATTTAATACTAAAAGTTCTTATTTAGCAAGCAATATTGATTTGTTTTCAATTTTATTGAGGTGGAAATTTGTATTTGTCTAATTTCTTGTTTAATACAGTGTCATTAATGTTTACTTCATCTTTTTTTAAATGACCTTCAGAGTGGATTTTCTCAACATTGGATGACCCTGCATCATCCAACCAATTGCTTTGAAGATTTTTATTTTGTAGTCCGTAGACTAATTTACTGATGTGTAAACATCATTTATATATCGTATTTAGATAGTTATTGAACTTAGCAACTAAATGTAATTGAAATACTTATTGTGTTAATTTATCAAAAAATATAATTGATCTTGAACATTTCAAAATGATGAGTTCTACACATTTTATAATATTTTAATCACTTTAAAGTAAAAGGGAAATCTCTCTGTTCAAATCATATTATGAATGACAGAGCAATGGGATTGGAATAGGTTTCATAATAAATTTATAAGAATAATAAAGCGTCAAACTGAATGGCTTATAGATGTAACTTACAATACAAAATCATTTATTTATATGGAATTATTTTTGTTAAGTTGGAGCAATTGTTCCCAACGTGGGGCACGTTGGGAACTCCTGAGAGACAATTTTGTTTATAGATGATCAATTAATTTTTTAGGTGTTATAATAATAATAATCAAGGTTAATTTAATCTATTAGGCATAACAATTTAATACATAAAATATGTACAGGAATCATCAAAGTTCTAGATAAAAGTCTTAATTTGTATTTAGAGGCTTTTTGCTCCAATCAGTGAACCAGTCATAATGGAACATTATTAGATGATCCAACTTAATTTCAACATTCTAATGTGGTTTTTTTCACTACTTATTAAATCTATTATTAATTGTAATATGGTTGAAAGAGTCTCTAGAGCAAGGGACATGTTGTCACTAAGAATGAATTATTCTTATTTTTTGGGGAAAATATGGGACTGTACTGGACATAAACATTTATATCTGTCGTATCTTAATGGGGCCAGACCAGTGAACAAAATTAAATATTGTTATAATCTTTTTTATTTAAAAGACTTTTAGGCAGTCATGTTCGCAGTTAATACAAATTTAGAATGTATGTTAGCCACTCCTTCTCTAAAAATACATAAATACTCTTTTGAAAATGGATTCTTAAAATTCAAAACATCTTCTTTTTTTTATATTAATGAATAGCCATTAATTATTCATTCATGGGAGTGACTATGTACAAATTATAAATTCATAATTTTAACTATCTTCGTACTTTTATAACTTTTACCTTCATCCGTTTTTAAAGAAATATTGTATTTTCAAACTGCTACGAAACTACCAATTTAAAAAAATTGATGATAAGCTAGAGGTTGCTTTCCATGAATAGTAAAACTGTAAAAATTAATTTATAAGCGTTTATGCTCTGGCGTCCTTCGAGTAATCCCTGTTTTGTTATTGCATTTATTATTTTATACATATATGTTATATATATTTGTCAAAATAAACTTGTAAAGTTTGGGTGCCGAGTGTTAAGGTGGTTTTATAACACGACGTTAGGAGTGGCGTTGTATCACAAAGATTTATCAGGCATCATCAGACTCACGTCTACTTGATTCTTTGAGCTATGTGAACGCACGTAATGTCTAATCCAGCAGTTTTTAAACTGGAGTTCTTTAAAGGGAGCTAAAATCCCAAAAACCTAGAAAATGTAAAGATGGGCTTACAATACGACGTAAGGAGAGTCGTCATGACACATAGCTTCACCAGCATATTCTGACTAACTTATGTAGCTAAAAATATTATTTACGTTCACTTGATTCTTTCAGGTAAGTTGACGTGCGTATACTCTTTCCTATTATCTTCCATACGTAACTATTTGTACATACTATGACCTACTCAGCCCATTTTTTTCAATGCAAAGGTGTAGTTAATGCTATGTACAAGTATTTATTAGAAGTTGATCCCATGCTTTACTTGTGTAAATTATAAGCCTGACGAAGCTTGATGAAGCTTCATGACGTCTCTCCTTACATTGTATTTTGAACACACCTTCAAGCAAAAGGTTAAAATAAAGAAATACTACAATTACCTACAACCCTTTTTCATGTAAGGGCCACATTTGCCATTTTAAATATGTTCATACTTTGAGGACTACATTATTAATTATTATTATATATATCAGTACATAAACACATTCAAGGGATGATGACTCCTAATCTACACCCATTGTCTTGTTAAATTTTAGCCACAAAGTTTGAATGCCTTAAATGACCCCGTTTTGTAAATTTGTATAAATGAAACAAAAAGTGACTATGGAATTATTGACAAGCCCATGGGTTACATATATTGGGCTCTCAAATTGATTGTTTTATATTCATGATTTCATGTAATACAAGTTTCTGGCACACATTAAAACTTGTCAATATCATCAAAAATTAGCTCATAATGGGTTGTTGAGAGGTATAGACATATGTCTAACATATATGGCCTTAAGTCTAAATGATGAGAAACTGTACATACTTTTAATTAATAACACTCATGTATAATTATAAATGCTTTTATAAGATACTTTGTATAAAGACATAATTTTACGTATATCTCAAAAAAATGAAATAAACAATTATAGTATCTATGTTATATAAGTTTCACATTATTAAAACATCTTTTTAAGTCATTTTCCAAAAGCACATTTTTATAACTTATTTGTAATAAAGTGGATTAGCTATAGGCAAAAAGCAGCAATGAATGTTTTATCTAGGTATGTTTGTATATAATAAAAATTTACGTAAATATATCAAAAATGATCCATCAATGTCTATAATAAGTATATCATTGAATATAATTTATATGAATTAAATAAGGGTTTTTTTTTTCATAAAAATAATCATTTATCTTGTCAGAACATCAATAAGACTTCTTTTTTTTTGGTAACGAGGAGAAAAAAAAACTATGTATGCCTTTTAATATATACCTATTTTTAGTTTTAGTTTTGTAAACGAAATGAATTATATACAATTTGAGTGAACTCCTTTTAGAATTGAAAAAGTTTTTTTGACTTAAAAGTACATAAACTTGTAAACTTTTACGATATTATGGAGTCATAATTGAGTGATTGAAGCACATGAAGACCAATGGCAGTTTATTTAACAATTGGGTGTTTAAAAAAAAGTAATCGAAAGTTTTTACACAATTATATATACTTCTTTTTGTCCTTATAAAAAAGTATTTTTATTGGACTTCTTGTTATTATAATTATTTAAATGGAACATATTTTCGATTCAAACATGTACATTGTTAAATATACTTTCTTTTTTTTTCACATTGACGCGTTTTGTTTCTCAAAAATAGCTTGAAGAGGGAAGATGTCAATTCATTTTAATATTTGCAAGAGTTAGTCAAATTACCTCAGGTGTCAAGAAAAAAGAAAAAGAAAATGGGAAATTGTCTATACAAATTTAGTTTGTTAATAAAGAAAACTCTTAATTTATGTTCTCTGCTCAGAGTTCCTTGAATTCCATCCCTTTAAGCCGATACTACTTAATATGAAGAAAAACAAAAAGTTGATTTTATACATTGGTTTTGAGGAAACAAACAAACAGTAGCATAGTACGGTGTTAGAACAGTAAAAGTTCTAATCAAATATTTCAATTATTTTTAAATTTTTCATAACTGATGAATCATAGCAACCATATGGTTTCTTAAATTTCTCAAAGATTATTGACGTGAGCATTTTTTTTTCTTAAGTAAATTTGGAAATCATTATATAGATCAAAATATCTATTTGATGAAAGTTTGAAGCTTTTTTCTCGACTCCTTCATTACTTAAGTCGTTTTACATATTCAAGTTCTGAATTGTATACATTTACATATTATTGGTGTAAATAGTATGTATGCTTTAAGAGTACATACAAATAACAAACAGAAATATTCCAATGTTTAATAATGAGTTTTACTTACTTACCCATGTGTATTCAATTTTTTAAAGTTAAAAGTGTCTTATACGAACGTCTTATACTAATAAATCTGTAGCAACGTTCTTTGATATAAAAAGGAAATAAAATACATTAGGAAAAGTAATCCATTACCTATACACATAAAAGCCTTTTCTTCGAGTTTCTAATTAATTTGTTATAGGAAATTTCAAGAATGGAATAATCCAATCCTTTCTAAAGTCACAGGTGTAAATTTAGAGTGAGGATTTCTTTTTATTCTTACTATTATACATCTATATATAACTTATAGCTACATATTTGTATGCAGGGTATATAGTGAACATATTTTTGATTAGGATACTTTCTTTAATACAATCAAAGAAGGAAGTTGAATTCTATCCTTAACATATGTATGTATTAAAGTTGAATGATGGGAGAGGGGGGGGGGCGGAATCAAGGATAGGGTCCAGCATTCCTTTCTCTTAATTTAAAAGAGGGGAATGATTGTCTCATAATAAAAAGTTGTAACTTTTAAAAATAAGAAAAGAAAAGTGAACATTTATTGTTTTTGACTAAATAAATACATATTTGAGCAAAACTCAAACATAGTAGCCCATACCTAGATGGCAAAAACAGATTAAATACAATATAACATTGATAACATGGAGTGGAATTCCCATTGACTTAAATAAGTAACATTTCTCTGTGTTAATGTAGGCATATATATTATATATATATATATATATTAAGCAATACCTAATGTAAGCGTCAGTACCAGAGGTTGTACCTCGTATCTACCTATTATTTTCGATTTATGTTCATTCATTTATTCTCCATTACCTACATAGAATGTAGAAACATACACACCTATGTGTATGTACATATATAAAGGAGCTCGGATTACAATAAAGTGATACTACTTATATTGACGTCTGTAAAGGAACTGCTTTATTTTCATCTTTCACATAGGTACACAATCTAGATCGGATGATCAACTTGAACTCCTACATATATATGTAAGTAAGTACGTACGTACAAATAATCATTGGATACATTTGAAATTCTTCCTAATATGTTAGTAAATACAAGATCTTTTATTTTTTGTTCTTTTTTTTTTAAAAAAAAAACACAACATTTGTAAATGAAATATAAGAAAATATACATATATTTATTATATATTTCAAAAGCGAATGATGAAAAAAGAGAGAGGCACTAATGAGTGCCAGACGGAACTTCTATCATCAGTTGAACATGTTAACTTTTAAGAAAAAACTTTATTAAATGATGTACTTATCTTAATTGTTATTTATGATTCATTCCAAAAAAAAAAGAAAACTGAGAGCTTTCTCCGAGGAGTGCGAGCAATAAATTTAAATTTATGATTAATAATTGATATGTGGTTTTTCTTGTTTTGCTCTTTATTTCTCAATAACCCTATAAAAAAACTCCTCAAAAAAATAAAACAGCTACATATTTATCTAACTTTCTTGCATAGCCTTGCCTTCTTCAATCTACTTAATTATATGTGTAATAAATTTTATGATTCTCAGAATAACTTTTTGATATGGACTCGTGTGTATGTTGTACAAGTAACTAATGTTGCTATCAAGACATCCTGACCAATACCAAGACTTTTAAGGGTCGAGCTCGAGACGAAAAAAAGAAGAAAGGAAAGTTAATAGTTTTGCACCAATATTTTGACTTCATATTTTGACAAATATAAAAATGAGATGATTTTTCCTTTTCTTTGAAATGGTCAAATGTATGTATATAAATTTTAAAAAAATATATCCAAATTTCATCATAATGAATATTTTTCGTGTTTGCCGTAGTTAGTTCAAAGTATTCAAGGATTACGTTCTAAAGATGTAAATTAAATAACCATATCATGACATAAAAGTACATATATTTACAAAAAACAACAACTTTCTTAGCTTTTGACGACCTTTTGGCCATAGATAGAATCAACCACAGCCTAAATATTCATAATTAAGCGGAATTGTTCCTAAAGAAACGAAATCTCATTTTATAAAATCGACTTTTTACCAAATCTTGAAAAAACAATCACTTTTATCTTCGAGCTGTAAAAATATGTTTAGTATAAGTTTTTAAAACTGTACATACTCAATGAGTAGAAGTTAGACTACTACTTTCACTGCATAAAAAAGTACCATAATTTCTAAAGTTTCTAGTAGATAATAGATCTTGAAATAAATCTATGACTTGCGATTTCCTCAATTTAGTTCCCTTCCAAGTAGCATCATATTTCCACCTGAACAATAGATAACTTTTGTTCTTAAAATCAAATCATGAAATGTACCTACATATATGTACATAACCAATCATGCTAAAAAGGTACTATTTGCTTTATAAAAAGATAACCGGCTATTTCATTGAGATTTTGACTAAGTTTATACAATATTATTAATATGTCAAATTGTATTTTTTTAATATATATATTGGATTTGATTCAGTCTACTAATAGACTTACCTGTAAAAAATGGCAAAATACATAGTGCTAAAAATTGATTGAAATAATGTAAGAACTATTGAGAATCCATTTGTCCATTCATGTTATGTATTTGTTACTTAAATTTAAAGCTTAAATCTGCCTAGAATAATTACAATTCCGTTTTCATGAAACACAATGTGTAGGAATATATAACACCGACCTTACACACTAATCAACTTTTAGATATAAAATTAATAATGCACACACATAACCAGACCTTTAAGATCGATTTCCGATGATTGCAATGGAGTTAAATTATGCCTTGTTCATTTTATGAGAAAAAAAATCAGATAAATAATTTCTTACTATGCATTTGATTTTATCTACTTACAGACTTCACTGTGGCATCATTTTTTCTCCCATATCATTTTACATAGGACTTATCTATGTATATCTTCTAGTTCTAAGACAATCGGAAGGAAGTGAAGATCAGATTTCCCATAAGAGTTTCAAGCTTTCTTAGCCTATATGTTTGTCTTCTAAACGTACTTGGTTTATTTTTTCAAAATGGTACATGCATAGATATCTCGTATCTACATATGTAGGTATTATTAAAATATGTTTTGTATTTTTCGATCCAACATATGTATTTATGGGACGACTCCTTTATTAAATGACAAACTGTCATAATGAAAATATATGTATGCATACATTTATATATAATGTTGTTTATAAAAAAGATTATGACAAAATAAAAGTATACATACTTAGCTAGATGAAAGGAACAAACCCTCAATGGATGATGGTATAAGACAAAAACTTCTTTTTTTTTTTCGTAATAAAAATATTGGACTTTATATAATTTCTTCTCTTCTCCCCAGAAACTTTAATATTATACACATTCAATATCAATTAACTAATTATGATTTATATACATATTGCCTTCATTCTAACAGCTCTTACTATTGATTTTTATATTGATCATTTCTTTGTTTTTAAAGGAAAAACATAATAGTCTTAAATGTTTATGTACATAAGTATAAATAATAATTAAGCAGATGCGAAACATTACACAAATACTTTGTGAAGGTTGAATAACAAATGAATGGAGAATGATAGGTTAAGAAACCCTACTAAGTAGACTGTTTTTATAGAGTATAAAATAGACACATTGATACCATTAGCAAAATAAGTTATGAAAAAAACAATGAAGGCTTTGTATTGAACCAATTATTTATAGATATTTCATCTACATTGAATGATGAGTTATGTATAGAACAATAAACAGCTCAATAGCTTGTGTTTCTTAGAAACAAATCCACCACCTTACTTCTACATATTATATATATAGTTTACAAGAAAAGGAAAATGAGTCATTTTTGTTTTGTTTTTGTTTTTACGAGGATAGAAAACAAAGAGACTACATTGTTTAAACATGTGTTTGCATCGTTTTCACTTATGAAAAAAAGAAAAGAATATATGTATGTATGTACATATCGTAATGTTTTCCTCAATTACTTAAGTGCTATAAATCTTTTATAAGACTATTTTATTTTCTAACCCTACCTTATACTATTAACATTATGTTTTCACTTTAACCAATAAAAGTTTTAACAGAATATAGTATGTTTATACATAAATACATTCATAAGTATGTTTCCTTCTCCCCCCCCCCCCTCAGAAAAGGTATCACGTATTTTAATCATTTTGGGCATTAAGAACAGGTGTGAACTTGTACTTTACTCATGTCAGTATGTGCCGTCGATATGAGTAGACAAAAACCCAAATTCCTTTGGGTATAAATAATGATATGGGCTAAAAACTACAATATGTTTATACGTAAAATGTAAGTATCTCACATGTAGTATCTTAGTAATAAAATAAATCATTATGTTTTTAAATCGGGATATACAACTTTATTAAGTTTATTTGTAAGAAGGAAACAATGTATTCAATATCAGGATCAATTCAAATCCGTCTCACATACAAGTATATGAACTATTGGCATGAGGGTCTTCCATTGTCAATTAATTAAGATTAATGAAACTATCGAATTTGTCAAGATGAAAAAATTTAAAAAAATTATTTCAAAGACTCCAAAACGATTTGAAGTAATCAATTTTGCTAAAGAACAATTTTCGGAATGGATATTTCGACCCAAACCTATTTGACGAGTTGTTAATGTGTTTTTTTAACAAAAAAAAAAAAAAACAATAGAGAAACATGTGTATCAATATCTTATGCATATCTAGGAATACTTTCCAGGCTCAATTTTTTGGATCCATTTATGCAATCCTTTAAATAAATAAACAAAGGAACAGAACAAAAATAGTAAGAGATGGAAAACAGTTTCATAGAAGAGATAAAAATGAGCTTTCTTCTTCCTCTTTTCCCTCCCATTCTTCATTCCTTGCTTTGTTTAAAACAACTGAATATGTATGTATTATCATTTCCTTTGTAACTAACAGTTATCAACGGTTGCTTATTCTTTTCTTGAGATTTCTTGAGAATGTAGGCTGTTGTATGTACATAAGTAAATGTGTAAAGAAAGAAAGGATTTGCAAAGGAAGTTAAAAATTTAGAGTCGTCTTCCCTATTTTTGTTGTTTGTTCAAAGTAATTAAATTTGGAAATTTGAATTTCAATAAATAGCTAGGTAGTTATATCTAAAGTAATATTAGATAGAGGTATATATGTATATTCATGTTTGCTTTCAAGTGGTAAATAATGAATACTCTTTAACAACTTTTATTTCTTACATATATACTCGTGTAGTATGTAACTACACTTTTCATTTTTTTTATTAAGGAGTAACAAATATCTGTGCTGTTAAAATTATTAATCCCAGGCATATTATGTAATTTTATAAAATTATTATATAATTTAGCTATTATTTGTATTAATTTGATTGATTAAAAAAAATAACAACTTCAAATTATTTATTTTGATTAATCCATGAATTTTTTGCTAATGCTTGAATAAAAAAATATGAAAAACCGTAATTAAGGACTTTAATTGCGGTTTGTCATATTTTTTATAAAACCTTTCACTTTCTTAACGTTGAGTATCTCAAAACAACTAACATATTTTTTATAAAAAAATGAAGTCCTCATTAGTAAACATTTATTGAACATGAAAAAACTTTTGATTCAAAACCGATCAGCATTAAAATCCTAAACGTACCTACATAGAATAAATTGATAAAATTGCTTTTTTAGACCAAATTCTTTGTCAAAATAGAGACCTTAATTATATTTTATAATGCTTAAATACTTTTAACTATTAGTGGTCTATGCAAAAAATATAAAAAAGAGTTTCTACGACAAAAGAATATAAATTCTTAAAATAAATATTTTTTTGTTACTCCTTTCTTCATCAAATTATTTTTTTTATTTCCTTGAATTATAAAACAAATTATAGGTTAAAAAATATTTAATTGATTACATTTTGCTTGAAAGGATTTTTTTGTTTTGTTTAGTTTGTTTAAGGTCTATAAGTTCTTACACTCTAATGTAAGAATATAAGACCAGAAACTTTAATATTAAAGATTTTCTGTTGGGTGCATTGCTACAAAATGATTTATGGTTAATTATAATTAAAAATAAGTGGATATATTAAGTTGTACGGAGCTTTCATAGTATTAGTTAATATTTTATTGATTGTATAGACATATTTATTCATAAAACTTTATCAAATGATAAAAAGTCGACAAATGTCATCATGAAACTTTCGACTTTGTCTGATTTATTTTAATATATGTATATTTACAAATTTGCAAAATTTATTAAAGAACAAATAAATTTATTTTTTCTTATTAATGCAATCGTTGACCGAAATAAATACACACAAAATCCATCTTAAAATATAATAAAACTTTAATTAAAAACGAAATAAAAAATAAGAATGGCTTTCACGATACGTTAAATGAGCTTTGGTGTCTATGTGAACTGTTAAAAGGTTATTGAAATAGATAAAAAAAGGGTTGAGGTATGTTAGTTTATAGAATGTAAGTTAAAGTGAAATTCATTTATTTTGTATAATAAGACATTCAACTCTGTTTTGTTATGTTATGTTGTAGAGTGTACATATAATGTACATCCCTTTACATTTTCGTTTAATTAATTATAATTAACTGTTGCTGTTGTTATTGGTAGAAATGAATGAGTGAAGGGTTATTACAATATTATACACTTTTGGCACTTGAGATTGAATAATCTGTAACCTCTGCTCTGCTCTATTGAGACTATTCACAAACTGGACAACTTCTACCTATTTGATTATATAACCCTATATCCTTTTCTGATATGGCATGAATCTCTACACAAGTAATTACGATGAATACATTTATGATTCTTGTAATTACTTATCAAGGTCTAAGACTCCATTTTTTACACTAGACACCTGAAATTTTTGAATGGAGTGTATCTCTATATATGTATAGCTAATATTTTTGTATAAAATTAGTTCTCACAGATACGGTAAAAATATAACATGTATCAATAACTACATAACATTGGGAGAGGCAATAGTTACGCAACCTTCATAATATCACCTTCCAGTTATAAGTAAATAATTATTTTTTTTCATTCAATTGAAGGAAATGATTATTTATTGGTTAAAAGTGATGGATAAAGGTCTCGCTGTTAGGGATCAATCCACGTGAAGAACTTCATTTTAGTATTTGATAAATAAAGCTGAGAATTGGTTTGTGAATGAATTTGTCAGAATATGTTCACTTATATTGAAGAAAAGCGTCTCTTGATAAACCCATTCTGATATCTAGAAAAACTAATTTGATGAACTGATTTGATTATTAAAATGGGTTTATACTTTTAGTTCATTCTTGAAGGATTTATTATGTATGATATCTGCTGGACTTTCAACCTCAAGAATTTTAAACTTATTTTATGTTTAAATAACCTAAGTAACATAAGTGCAGTCTAATGTAATGCTACAAGTCGTTTTCAGTGCCACAACTCAAACTGAGAACACGGTACATTATGATGTTTTGGTTGATATTCCTTACATTTCAAATTGAATATAATGATTTTTGTATTATGACTTCAAGTTATTTCATGCATTCATATCATGAGGAATCATCTTTTCAAAAGAAGTGTTATCCTGTCACTAATTTTAATTATAGAGTACAATACATTAAGGCAATTCTATTCAATACCTAAATATTAAGTCTACTCTTATTTTTGTAGGTGTTTGATTAATGTATAATTTGTTTAAAATATATAGTATTCATTATATTTACTATTGATTTTTTGTTACGTTCTTATATAACTGTTTAATTATACTCAGTCAAAATTATTTAGTATTAAACATTGAAAATACAAACCAAGACACTCCTTGCTTTTTTTCAATGAAGTTAATGGTGAGATATTGGGTGAAATGAAAATGGAATATTATTTTTAAATATATATGTATGACTACAACATGTCTGAAATTTATTTTTGCAATTTGAATAACAATGGATCTTTTGATTTTTTTTAAAGGAGTAGATAAATACAAACCATAGTATGTATAATGATAAAATATATTTTAATATAATATAAAATTTGTTAAACAGCCAACTTCTTTCTTTTGCAAAGAAAACAAAATATATATATATAGAAATAATACATATATTTATACTTTTTTAATGAGTGCAAAATGAAGATAACTTCAAAAAATGGTATAAAATAATAGAATTTTTTTTTTTTTTGAGAAGATGGAGTGATGAGTTGCTAAAATGCATCAAACATATTGATGTCAAAAAAAAAATTAATAATACAATGTATATTATGAAAAACTAAAATTTAATATAAATCTTTGTGAAAATTATGTAATAACTTGTAGTATCTGTCAATACTTTATTTGTTATAATAATGAATATTTTAGAGTTTGTTGTTGTTTTTTGTCTTTTTGTTTTCTATACTTGACAAAAAAATAACTAAAAAAACCATTCGCTTCAATTATAAAAATAGGAACAAATTGATAGAACAAAAAGAAAAATAAAGACGCTTTTATCAACATTTTAGCATTTTTTCCTTGTATATTTTACTTACAAAAAGAATGTCAAATTTTGTGTTAGAAGGAAAAATGACATATTATTTACATTTAAAAAAAAAACATTAAAAGTAGAATAAATTGCAATTAATATAAAAAAATTAGATCAATTTAACTTTTTATTTAAAAGTTGTGATCATTTGAAGTTAAGAAAATTTATTGTCATTTTTTTTACCCTAGAATCTTGAAATAAATTTTTTTATGTCTTTTCCATAATTTTTTACACATTTTTTAATTTATTTGCCTGTTAATTAATCTCAAAAAATCCTAAATTTGTAGTTTCGATTATAACTTTAGGTATATATAAATAAATAAATTTTTTGATATTATAAGGAAAAATTTTCGAACTTAACAAAAAATTTATTTAAAAAATGGTCTTCTATTTTATATTTCTTCAAATCTGGGATAGGACACATAGGTACTATACTCTACAGATTTGGAAAGCCTTTTACTAAATACTTGTGTGTATTACATCCTAATTATTGGAATATTAATCGTTCATTGTTTTGAATAAGTAAAAAAATGTATTATTTTAACAATTGAATCATGAGCATATTCCCAATTAATATTTTCAAATGAAATCCAGGATTCACATTCAAAAGGTATAAAAATACTTTCTAGGTATAGACGTCAAAAACTTCATTATGTATCGATACACCTAATAATAACTAAAATATATATAATTTAATGTGTATTAACTTACTATATTGATTTTATACCAAATTGGTTAGTAAAATGTTCAAAATAGATTAATGAAGGTTGGAGAGTACATATATTGATTATACAAGCCACAGTATACTGATGCTCTTAGTATCTTGTGACAGCATACATAAACACTTATATAATCCGCATCAAATGTTAGTAACATAATGCTTTTAGAAGGAAAAAACTATTCATTAGTTTCTCATAACCTTAGGTATTATTGCAGTTATAACCATGAATGAATGTGAGCTGTCACAATTGTATTTCCAAAACATCAATTACTTATTTGTATTTCTTTATCAATTGTCAATTTTCTACTTTTCTTGTCCGTTGTTAGTGTTCAGCACATTAATTGGTTCAAATCGAGTTGCTTGATGGTAAATTGTAAACAAGGAACAGTTAATTTCGATCTTTTTTTTCTTTATCAGTTTGAAGGAAGGGTTAAAAAATATTATGAAGATTGCTATATGCTCTAAATTTTGTTTTATCACGTCCATTATCTTAATTAGAACATATCAATTTCTAAACATGTTCAATCTGATAAGATAAAAGGATTGCTAGCTTTGATCTGTATATTGTAAAAGATATTCATTGTGTGAGTGAAGGAAATAAATTTTCGTCACTGAGTGGTAGGAACAGATGGAGTATAAACGTGTTTTTTTTACTTATGTTAGCATTGAAACAAGTGAATGTACTTTTATTTAAAGATATATCTCATCCAAATGCTTTTTTGAAGATTTTCCAGAAGTGTGTTTAAAACTAATTTTAATGAATCAGTTACTGATTTCTTCCATATCAAATCAATGTTGCCTAGCCCTGAATTATTTTTTTGTTTAAAAAAAATTGACAAGTGCAAAAATTTAGCTTGTAAATACTAATATTTAGAGCTACCGAAAAAAGGGTCTACCCAGAGCGGGTTTCTCACTCTAAAATCGTCTCAGTTGGAGAGCTAAATTATGTAGGCATTTGTTTTCGTTTTTTAACCTGTCATTATTCCTTCTTAATTCTCGTAGAGAACACATCTATTAATAAATCGATAAATTTTGAAAAAACAAACAGCTTAAAAATGCTTAAAATATACCTATTGCTATGACGAGGTGTCATAAATATTCATTTTACAGCAAATTACTTATTTCTCCGATCGAGTAGCAGTGTGCTCAAATAGACTATATAAAAGTTATTTTGAAAAGGAACAGAAAAATAATAACAGCCGTATTAAAAGAAGTACTTTAAATGGATTTAATTTCCCAGAAATGATGTTTTAACTTTAAAAAAACACTTTGATTAAAAAAATAACGAAGTTTAGTGTATATTAGAAATCTAATTGTGCTTTTATGTTGTTATATATTAAAAAGAAACTTGCCCAAGTTTCATGATCTTAAGATTTTGGAATTTTTTATTTATTTTGGATCAAGTTTGCAGAAATAATACTTTTCAATAAAGCAATTTTTATTGATAAAATTATTTTTAAATTTCTCACGCTTTTAAAATGGTAGCTCACACTAAAAATAAAAAGTTCAATTAAAGGAAGTTTCTTGACCTCCCACTTTTAAATCCTCTTTGAATAAAGCTTCTACCTATTATGCCATAAAAAGTGTAAAATCTTAAGAAAGGATGTCTGATAATGCAAAAAAATAAATTTCCTTTTTTGCAACTCATAAAAAGCTGGATTAATGATTTTGCACAGATACACTACTCAAGGCAAAAGAAAAAAAAATGATAGAAAAAGGAAAACATCTTTAAAGCCCATTTAGTGAGAAGATTAAAGGATTAGAGTAACGCAGATTTTTTTCAAAGAGAGAATATTAACTTATACTACTTAGACGGGACTGCAAAACATTGCAGTCAGTGACTGTCTTCAGGAGTCGAAAAGTAATGAACAATAATTATGCCGAATATATTATATATGTATTTATAAGGATGTATTTCCTTATTACTTGTGTATGTAAATATAAATAGGTTTGAAACGGGATTTTATGGAAGAATCTATATAGATTTCAACATATTATATTAAAGTAAGTATCATTAGCCCTTGGTTTTTATAGTATTCTCATAAAGCCCAAGGGAAAATTATAGCTCCTTTTTAATTTTGCATTCTTTTTTAGCCCATTTCGTTTGTGTAGGTATAAAGAAAGTATAAATGCTGAAGGCTATTTAAAGTAATATATGAGGAGGGATTGCAGAAAAAATTCTTTAAGTTACTTAGTTCCTCCCTTGAAACCCTATTTTTCTTCAATGATGAAGAAAAACCACCTATAATTTGTGAAATTCCATGATTCTCATATCTGATTATCTCGTATGTCATAAATTCATTACCATGGTTTGTTCTGTGAATAATAAAGCCTTTAATTTAGTGTATCCTTAATTGGCAAAATCAAGATTTTAATTAATTTTTTTGTTTTATTTGTTTTGTATTTACCCCAAAAAAGAGTAACATTTATTAAATTAACGGACCTACCAATTATTCTTACGTATAACTAATTACTTTTGATCACAAGCAACAGTCTTAGTTTTTAACTAATTAACTATTAGTTCAATACATTTTCCAAGTGACGTGTTTAAAACTGTAAGAAACACGTCTTATCTAGTATTTATTTTGTTGACTAAATTATTTAATGTTTAATGTTTACCATTTAAATCACTACATTTATGTTAAGAAGTTATTGAAAGTCTTTCTAGATCATTTCTGGACTTGGATAAAAGTTTTGAAAAAATTGTTTGTTTAGAAGACAATATTGAAGTAATATATAAAAAGATTGTATTATTAAAAAAGTAAAAAAAAAGTGACATAGTTTTTTGGAATTTCTTATTCTTTAGATAGTTTAAGAACATATTTTGTATTCTTTGATGAAGTAAATCTTCTCAATTAAAGTTTATAAGTACATACTCGGACTAGATGTTATACAATATGATCAAATCATTAATATTTGTTTGTTAGAGCATAAACTATATTAACACTATAAAAAGACTACTAAAGGGCAGTTCTTAAACAAAATTATCATAGCCTAGAGCAAAGGTCACCTTACTACGGCTCGAGGAGCAAATCTGATCTGAAAAACAATTTGTAGGTACTTGAATTAGTTTATCAAAACATGATAGACTAGCATTTTACCATCATAATATGTATATTCATAATTTTCAGAAATCAAATTAATCTTAACTTTCATCCTGTACTTTTGATCCCAAGGTCCATTAGATGCAGGTGTCACAATACGATTGGATATTAAAAGAGAACCACTATTATAAATTCTTAAGGTCACAAAAATATATCTTGTAAAAATATATATGCTGTGTACATGTAGGGATTTTACTAGAATTTACAATTGTAAGTAATTGTCAAGAAATAGAACTGTAAACCCTTGAGTTTTCTTACGCCATTAATGAATATTGGTCGTAAAAAAGACACAATTAAACCATCAACTTATGGTTAATGGTTAACACTTGATGAAATTTTAAATCCTTGAGTCACTATCATCACAAGAACTGTAAATCCTTAATTGTCCAAAAACTTGATGAAGATCATCTTCTAAAATGTTAAGACGAAATCTATACAAAAATGTAAGCCAAATAATTTTCCGACCTGTGCTTGTCATTCTTTGAACCATCCTTCATTCTGGTCAAAAAGCATATAATTTTGAAGAACCATATTGAACAGGTGCACTTCTTATATCTAGTATACTCTTTTAATCATACTTTGTACCCAGAAGCAGACAGTCTCGACTGTTGAACAAAAATACTGGTTCATGGTCTTTATTTTGTATTAAAATAGTAATATGAATCTCAGAAATGAAGTAATATTTGTGAACTTTATTTATCAGTAGTGTAAGTTATAACGCAAAAGTCTCAAGAAATAAAATGATATTTTATATATTGTGGGTACATTGGAATTTTTAAATTGCTTAAATTGGACAGTTGCTTATTTGTTTGCCCACCACTCTTTATAGGTAAGGTAACTTTTTATGTATCGATAAGGATCTGCATTGACATAATATTGCAAGCTTATAAAATTAGTATGTGGATCCAGAAAATAAGAAGTCTCTCGTGGAGGCTTTTAGACTCCCTTACTTATTTACTGCTTCTTCAGATATGTCTAAAAGAATATTTAACGTGTAAATAGAATTGATATGAGCATACTGTACATACACATAAAATATCATTTCTACGTCTTAAAAAAAGTTGAAAGGGAAAATATGACATTCGTTTCTATGTTTCGTGTACTCAATATATGAACTTAGATATGTACCTAAGTGAATGTATTTTGATTTTTCTTTACACAATTCATAAAATTCTATTTGAAGAGAAATATTTAATCTTTTTTTTTTCATACATATTATGTACGAACGTTCATAAGATATTGTACATTTATATAACATTGAAAGTAGAAATATTTAATTTAGTCTCTTTATTTCTACTTTTTTTTTTCGAGCATATTACAATTGAGTCAAGGAACAATTTATTGGTAGAGGTATTTATGAACTAAGAAAGTTATACAAGGAAATAAATAAAGTTAAGATATGTTTTCAACAAGATTAAAACATAGCCATGTTTGATCAATCACATGATTAAATTTGATTAGCATGCAGGGAAGCAAAACAAAGATATTTATTCATATATAAATATATATTAATATTCCTAATGAACAATTGCCTAACAAACAGTGGCGTAGTTTGACTTTCAGAACTAGAGGGGAGTGGATGATTACTTATTTTTATCTAATTAAAATAGTTTTTGTAGTTTTTTAAGAGGCTTTAGGACCTCAAACTCCCACCCTCAAATATATCCAAGCCTCTTATAAACATCTGTTCAGGTTCATGCAGGTAAATTGGGATTGAGTTTAACTGCATCCCCATCAATAATGAGAACACGTTTATATCAATTTAATGTGTCCTTTGTTATTATCTTTTGATTGATTTCATTTTGAGTGTAATTTGACAATAAACAACGATGGAGGAGCGAAAAAGGTCAACAATTGTCGCACTCGTTGACGTAGGAACAGCCCTCTTGCTATAATGAAGGCAACTGGCTGCCAAAAGTCGACGGTTTATTGGATGTACAAGTGCTGGAAGTCCAGAGGAAGATCCACAGTCCCAGAAGTGATCGAAAGAGGACACCGAGGTTTGTGGCAGGGCTGAAGAAGCCAGTGTAGGTCTCTCCCACGACATCAATGTCGACCTTGGCCAAGAAGAGGAGTGTGAGCGTCTCTACCATTTCCAAGGCCATCAATAAGGACCTGGGAATGACATCCTACAGGCTTTCCACCCACCACATCCTTACTAAGGCCATGGGGGTGAAAAGAATAAAAAACAGAGCAAAGTAGCTCAACAACCTGAAATCTCAAGTAAAGAGGAACATTTTCTTCAGTGACGATAAGAACTGGACCGTGGACAGCCAGAATGATAGGTGGTTGTCTCATGAGAAATTCACCATTCCTCACGGTTTTAATACCAAGTTTCCGGCTTCCATTATGACCTTGGGCGTCCTGGGGAGCAACAGGTCAGTGATGCCCCCATTTTTTTTTAATTCAAAGAAACGGTTCGGCTCAGATAGATACTGTGAGGTGTTGAAGACTGTCGTCATTCCCTGGATGATTAAGGAGGCCAATGAAGCCCAGTTCGTGTTCCAGAAGAAGTTGTCAAGGCATGCAAGGTCTTCAGGCTAAGAATCGAGGGGATGGTGGCCAAAAATGGTGATCACATCGAGTAACATTGTTCTCAATCGAGTAAAGAATAAATTGAGCCATTAAACTTTTTTTCTAGTTCCTCTCTTTATTGATCTTGATACAGTTAAGCTCAGTCCCAACTTACCTGCAAGACCCTGTACATACATAAATGCTTAAAGGTAGAAACGGGGGCTATGATTTTTTTTTTCTTTGAGGTAGTGCCTTTAAAAGAATGTGTACACTGTACAATACATACATATGTATATAAAAATCAAAGTTTAGAACTTTACTTAAACACGTCCTGTCACTCTTTGTGTGATATTTGAGGCTTTTGTGAAAAATAAACAAAACTACATTGGATTTTGAGCTCTCCTATTGACAGGTTTGTTAAAAAAAAAGATTCATAACGAGGCTTCATTTCATGATATGGAATTTGAATTTCCATGTACAGATTAATGTAATTAAGAGCCAACCATTCGTCATTTAGCATTGATAAAATTGTAGTAATATGGCTAATTTTATAAATACTAATGATATTATCAATTATTTGCTTCTTTAAATAACGGGATGATTCTACTCCTTCCCAGTCAAAATTATTCTTGATCTATACATATATCATGGGTATATTTTATTATTTACCTGACAAATATCCAGGAAATTCTATCTTTATTAAATATTGTTTGAAATGAAAAAGAAGAGAAAAATTACACATGAAGTGTTTAATATTTATTATAAATAGGACATTGTCCATAAGGAATTTCAGTTCTACTGCCTGTTGAGTTAAAAAAAAAGTTATATGATTTTTTTTATGAATCCGAGTATGCAAGATTATAAATACAATTTTTTATAAATATTTATATATACATATATACTTCACAACTTGTAAACAGTCAATCAATCATTGATCGAGTACAAACTGATCATCATCTCATACATTCCTTAATTGTCTATAAATGTTTTTAATAGTGATGTATGCAGTTCTCAAGATGGATTTGGATCATGAAACCAAATTTTATTAGCTCATGATCTCGTTTTCAAAACACAGATCAAAGCAACAAGATAGAAAAATCATTTACAAAAATAACAAAAAATCAAGTTAATTATCTACTTGTTTCAATCCCTCAAAGTATTATTCCTATCTTGGGTTGTAGCAAGATGTCCTTGAACACAACACTAGTTTTTTTTTTCTTGGCATTTCATATAAGTATTAGCTCATAATACTAAATAATATTATTTTTTTTGCAAGCACATGATGTAATATTATCATTGTCCAAAAAAGATTGATACGTAACTATATATATATGCATTTGGAATTTAATGGGCTAAAGTACAAGTTGTACAAAAATTGTCATGATATTTCATGAATTAATTAATTCATGAAATGACAAAGTTCACCTTCACAACTACATGTTGGCCTTTATTTACATATTTGTAAGGTGTATTCATTCTTAATGCCATGGCTTTTCCCAATCTATTTAAATAAATTTTATAGACGTTTTAGATACTTACAAATGCTCTCGATCAATTAACTTTTTGTTCAGCTAAAATACCTATGCATTCACGACTAGCTTATTTTGTCTGCCCGAAACTTCTGCTGGCAAAAAGAAAAGGACATTTTTTTGGCATGCTAAGGTACCTTCAAGTAAGCGAAGAAATATTAATACACCATTGAATTTATAATACGCAGAGACAGCTGCTTTTCATGAGGGAAAAACCCACTGATGAAAAAAGCTGAAGGGAGAATACATACATGGTATGTATACATATATGTGTATCCCGTAAAGCAAGTTGTGATTATAGATTGTTTCAAATGACGTCATCTTTCTAGAAGTCAACCATCTTGGATGAGGCATAAATAATCAAATTTTAATGGAGCGTATAGACCCTTGCTCTTAGAAAAGCGTTTAGTTTTTTTTTAATTTTAAAAGCCATGAGATAAATATTTATAACTATATGACATATAAATTATTTTTCTTGAACATGGTGTCACTCTTGGCTTATTACGTGACGTCAGTAACAATGCTCTATTCGAAATATTGACTGAATTATATATTTTTGAACACATATTAAGAGCACTTGTGATTGCACATATAATACAACGTTCCCAACAAAATGGATATCCAAAACTTCATTACCAAAGGATTAACTTTAAAATACCTTTATACATTTATTGGCTTACATTTTCATGTATGTACACAGATAACCCATATATAGAGTACACATTTTTTTTTAAAAAAACAAGACTTAGATATCAAGAACTTATTTATATTTTTTCAAAGGATTAAGCAAAACATTTTTATTTTGTTCGGGTAGCCAAATCTTGTAATTTTCTTCTAATACCTATATATTGGGTTGCAATGAATCCGTATTAAATACTATAAGTTAAACAATAACAAATACGGTGTTTCAAATATATCTCCTTATAGTAAATTTAGATACTTTTGTTTTTGCTTGTGTCTTATAAGTCTCTCGTAAGCATGTCTTGAATTCCTTACGAATTCAAGACCTATATTTTCAGTTTAAAGTTCTTGTTTTTTAAACAATAAAAACTGGGGTTAGAAACATATTGTAAAATGGAATTATTTTCGTCAATATTGATTATGACGTGTCAAATTATATTAATTATAATAATTCATAGTTATAGACTGAATAATAATAATGATTTATTGAATCTATTTATCAATCTTCTTTTTCCCTTTTACATATGTAGTACAAAAAAAAATGCACTTAAAAAATATTGAACAGAAATATTACAATAACATTGATATATATGTCTATTGCTTCAGAATAAAGACAAATATAATAACTTACGATCATTACATTATCGTACTCTAAAAGATAATAACTATTTAGAATTTATATGTAAGTGAGGTTGTACCCTAGCCAATCCATGTATTTTTAAGAGTATGATTCTTCTATTAATTTAAGTATAATGGTTTGGCATTCATTTTAGATAAAACTATGTAGGAAGTAGGCTATAGAAAAAAATTACAACTCCACTACAAATGAGGTACAAAAAGTTTTATTAGGGCTGTATTTATACACAAATTGAGTTTGTGAAGAACGGTCTCTAGCGTGGGGTGACCATTTATCAAATGATATCAGATGATTTATTAAATCTCTGTTAGTGAACATTCCTTTTTTAGAGTGATTGCACACGTTAATATCAATTAAAGTACTAAAAATATATCCTTTTCAATATAACAAAATCATCAAATTATGTGCCTTCTGCCTTTTACACTGAAGACATCATGACAGTAGTTTAGTTTTCAGAGAGTGACAACCAATCTGCAGATTAGTCATATCTGACCGTGGAAGTTGACTTTTTCTTTGTGTTTTGTATTATTGTATTATTTGTTACTCCCAAGTTCCTAATCTTTATGCAGTACAAATAGTTAAAATTTTCACAAATATTTATGTGTCTACTACCAAATTCAATAAAATTTTATTAACTTTCATTTGGTACTACTTTCGATGCTATAGCATCAACCTCTGGTAAGTTACAATCAAGACAAGGAAATAGTATCCCAAATGTTGCATCTTTTTTGAAAAACCTCAAGAACAAAGATATGGGGCTCTTGAGGAAGGCATAGCCAAGGTCCAAAATCAAATTAACTAGTATATTTAGTTAATTAGACTATTGAAAATGGGAATTATATAATTTTGTATATGTTTGAAGAAAAAAGCCAAATTTGAAGACGTTTCATGCACTCGTACTAAATATTAAATAATTAATATCTAATTTTATGATATTTTAAGCCTTGGCAATTAGTTGCATCCTCAATCGCTTGTACATATATGGAGCTGAACAAGTTGCATAAATTAAAACAATTTTCTGTATATGATGGTATCTACAAAATTATTCATTCAAACTAATATATTTAGAACTACAATAAGGGAATCAATAACTATGTATATAACATAAATACGTTGCCTATGAGTAATGGTATTAATCCCTTTTGAATAAAAAAACTGATATATTGCATTAAAATACTCTTTTCATTCGATTAGTTTTTGACCAAATCTTCAAAGAAAATCAATTTCCTAAACTATCGAGCATTTTCTTTTATTAAGGAGATACATATATTCATAGAATATTTCGCTACATTAGTAATTCCTGATGAGAAACTATTATTTAGTTGCTTTAATTTCAAAGGCTTTCTTAATTTTTATAAAGACTCCTAAAATTAACCCCGCCCCTTTTTTTACAGATATCTTACTCATAATGGTTTAAAGTAAAGACACAATTCAAGAAACTTGTTACCTTTTAATTCATAATAAAAAAGCTATTTATTTCTTCTACCCATAGCGTTAATATATGTATGAAAGTATGTATTTACATATACCTCGTTATAAGCATAATTTATGAGACAGTATCAAGAATAACAGAGCATTTGCGTTTCATTTTGTAAATCACTGGTACTTTGAATTCTACATTTCCTTTCACTTTTTTTTGTAGTTGTTAAATTTACAAATTTCATTTTAAATCCAGGAGGTTTGTGTAATTGGTAGTTAATGGAAAAATCCTTCTATACTATGAGATAGCTATCGAATTTTAAAATTTTAGACGTTTTATCATTTTTGCTTTCTTATTCATTGTGCAAAAGTATAAAACTGACTCTAAAATGGTCTAAAATTGAGTACAAAAGAAGAAATAGATTAACCTTATAAATTTAATGCATAAGGTAGGGTTAGACGATTAATCGGTCGACAATTGATTTTTTGAGAATACTCAGTAATCGGCGATAGTTTGCAGATTTTTTGACAATATATTTGGAAATACATTTCAAATTATAAGAATTGGTATAGTTACTAAACAATCCATGTCAATCAAATTCTAGTGAAAAGGTAGCGAGACGATTAAAGTTGAGACAAATTAGTTGCGTAGCAAAAAAAATCGAAGCTCGATGCAGTTAGCCCGAAACAACGTTTAATTTAATCTGCAGTACTTAAATTTGTTGGAACAATGTTAAAATAATGAGTGTTTAAATTGAAAAAACAATCACAATTTTGCTTGTCTTAGGAGTATTTGAGCAAAACTTATTTGTAATCAACATTTTTTTTTTAGAAAATCCCAGTTACTCAAACAGGCAAAATTACACATGACTATTCTACAGCAGTCCAAATTATGTGAATGGGGTATACCTTTTTGATAATTTGAATACTAATTAAACAGAATTTAAATCCATAGTTCTAACCAACAGTACTGATTATTTTGAACATTTCAAAATGTGGACTAAGATGACTTGGTAATTCCTACAAAGATAATAATGTAACGATGAAAATGTCATTTGATGACAACCAAATATTTTTATCTAAGAATTTAATTGACTTTGAATTGGAGAGGGTCAAAGTATGTAAGATGATTATTTCAAATATTGAATGTATATGTGTGTCAAAGAAAAGCAATTTAATTATAATTTGAATAAAATGCAAAGAAATTGAATATGAAGATAAAATAACAAATTATTTGAGCATTTAATATGTTGTACATACATATATTATAGACTTATAAAGTTTTGTACAAAATGGTAACTTCTATACAACATCTATACTGTATTTGTAGAAAAAGATATTGTTTTAATCCTTTTATAACATCCATCATTATTCAATGTTCATACGTATACGTAAATTTATGAGAGTAGAATGTGTATACAGTTCTGATTGATTGCGTTTCTATGTACTCTGTCTCGTGTATGAATATATACATACACATCGAAGAGTGGGGTAAACTAACTTACTTAATGTATGTATATTTACTCGTATATGTTTACATATATATTTATATATGTAAACACATAAAAAAGAACAGTCATGCAAGTCATTTTTCGTATTTTGTACGAGAAAAGGAGCTTCCTTCAAAGGTTGAAGTCTCCATTAGAATACTCATTATAATTAAATTTCTGATTCACCTATGCATGTAAAATAAAGAGTTGTTTTTTGGTTCTTTCAGCATCAAATCCTCTCAATTGCCCATATCTGTTATTGTTATAAGTTTTGATGTTCAAAATTGAATTTCTATATTATTTCAATCAAATAGACGGGTTAAATACACAGAAGCCAGTAATAACTTTTTAATTTGACCTTAAAAGTGAGTATAAAAGAAAAGCCAGATCAAATTTTAAAACTAATAGACTTGTTTACTTTTATATGAAATGCTTTATGCATTCATATTTTACTAATATTAAGGTTGAGAAGATTACTTCATAAAAAAATTCATTTATATCCCGATTTTTCAAAATTTCTTGTATTTGAGCCTATTTAAGAATAGCTTGAAATTTAGATTTTTAGCAAATATTTTGTATGTCTATTACAAAGATAATTTCTCTAATGACCCAGCTCACAGCAATTCCTAATCCTACTCCAGCTATAGTAGTTCTAAATATCCTTTATACATATATTTGCATAAGTCTGGAAAACAATGCAAACTGAATAGAAGGAATACTTTGTGATAAACTATGTACAACATTGCACATACTTGAACAAATAATATCTTAACAGCACATTCATTGGTTGAAAAGAAGGAATTTCTACATAAAAATGATTCATTTCTTAAACTGACCATATAATTGAATTTAGATCTAGAGTTTATAAAGTAAAGCTTATAGGTGAAGTTTGTAAGATGACATCAATATCGGAGAAGCTATATGTTTTTATAATAAACAGAATATTTTGAGGAAGTGAGGTATAGAAGAACAATATTTCCTATTAGATTGCGTGATTTGGTGTAAAATGATCAAATAAAAAGAAAAAAACCTTTGCACTCTCGAAAAGAAATGTAATTAAGGATTCTCAAAATTCCCAGTTTTGTAGCTAAAAATACTGCTAATGTTGCATTGCTTTTCATGTAAAAAAAAGAGCTTTGAAGATAGATAAACACATAAGTTACAGCACTCAAAACAACTTTTAAATCCTTGAGTTAAAAAGATAATTAAAAAGTCCTTGTATTGTGTTAATTCATAAATCATATTTAAACAAAGTTGTTACATTTTTGTAGAGCACTTGAAAGTCATACATTACCTTGTTTAACTAATTTTCACTTTCTTAGACATATGAAATATGTATGTTTACCATAAAACAATTTTTGTTTTGTTTTTAGTTGTTTTTTTAATGCTAACTCTGTTTTTTTCTTCATAAAAAGTTGCGTATGTGTTATATTTTTTTAGGTAAAAAGTCATTCAGTAGTAGAAATTACATTTCCTCATATTCCTACAAAATGATTATATGCATGTATAGAGCTGGAAATCATGATAGCAGATTTTGAAATTTATTTGTAAATGGACAAAAATTTCCATTAAATTAAGTAAAATTATTTAGAGGGTGATAAATGTACAAATAATTATTTTTGTATTGGCTTATTTTTCAAACAGTTATTCCAAGAAGAACAAACTTTCCGTGAAATAAGAGATGAACTTACGATAACATATTACGAAAATAAGATCTTATTTCGTTGTGAAGCACTATTTATGAATGTTCCTACTAAAATGTTGTCAAATTGGATAAATTTAAAGAATACCGTCTGTGTGGATGTACATCAATGGGTGATGAATGCTTGTAAATTAAAAAAAAAAATTAATTTATTGTCAAAGACATAGAAATGTGGAAATAATTTTTTTTTTTTCGTGATGAAATTCTTTCGAAATTCATTCTTTGTATAATATCTTTTTTGAATAATAAACCAAAATAAAAACAGATATTAATCATTACATATCCACTTATAATTAATTTTATTTACATATATATATCTATACCATTAAATCTGAAAGGTTATTTCTAAGCCCCTTTTAATCAATCTAAATGTTTGCCACAAAACTTAATATATATTTATTATTAATATGTTCATGTGTAATAGTCAAATAAACATGTAGTTTTGTCTTTTGTCATTTTATATTGTATATAAAATTTTATTCTATTTTTTCAATAGGCATTTACAAAAAGATTTCCCCTATTTTCATGTTACACAAATTTGAATATTTATAAATTGCTTTCATCTTATGGGTGAGTAAATCTTTCCCTCGTTCTTTCTTCTATCTTTACATATTGTACATAAATAAATATATGTAAGTATGTAAAAGACATAATCCAAGAATTCATCCATTTTTTTTTTTTTTTTTTTTTTTTGGGATTTGAAGCCTTTAAATATTTATTGAAGATGAAGATGAAAAAACGCTTTTTATATGTGTACATATATGTATATCTTAAAAGATATCCATAAATCTTGGAAATACCATTTATACATATTTCTATGAATGTATTTTATTTGGAGGAAGGATAAATTATCTGATAATAGTATTTGCTTGAATAAATTGGTTGACTGCGACCACCTATTGAAGTATGTTTCTACATGTTGTATGTCGTCAGGGCTTCTCAATCTTAGTATTCAATATTTAACAGAAAGTCATTTCAAGAATCTTCAATGTTACTAGAGTTGTAAAAAATTGAAACTCCCATTGATTAAAAATAAAACATTTGAGATGATGTCTTTACGGTTATGCCATCCCTGAGAAACAACATATCTGCTGATCATTTTAAAAATTTAACTGATCTAAGGAAATGTATATAAAAACAAATTAAAGAAACTGTAATGCAGATTATCAGCTCACACGCTATTTCAGAATGACTCTTTCCCAATCTTGCTGGTGGTAGGAAGTTTCATAACTTTTGACTCAATTTTTTAAAGTGTTCAAATATTTATATCTCGTCATGGAATTAAATATCAATAACTTGATTTTGGCATGAGTCCCTTGACTTGAGTAGATATGTTATGAAAGAAACATAGTTCAAATCACAAAGTATCTGTTTCTCTTAAAAAAGAAAGTAATCACAATATCTATGGCAATTTTTCACCATAGTAAAATTTTCTTAAAATACTGGCAAATAAATATATATTTATTTATTCGAATATCAACTCGAAATGTTATTAATATTTATGAAAGACATTGAATGTAATTTGTGATTATATTTGATATCTCTCTAAATTGACATGAGATTTTACTTAAATTTGAACTTTAACAACTAAAGAACTCCGACTTTGAGTGAAAGACTTGAAACTCTCAAATTAATGACTTTGTCTCATATGGACATTGTATATTCAATGAGCCCTTCTTTATCGAGGAATAAAAAATTTATTTACATGCCAGGAAATCTTTTTTTCCGACAGGTGTTCATATAATTTGGATACATTTTAAAATCTCTGCCAAACTCCTGAGACATTATTACCTAATTACAATCGAATTTAGGTTGTAAACCACTGTATTGGATGTAAGTGGCTTTTATGTACCATGTAGAGTGTCAAACTCTCACTCCTTGGTCTACCCATACATAAAAAAGTATAAGATTTGATTGGTAAGAATTAATAACATTTCCATTCTTAGAATATGACATATTTTTTATTCTAACAAGCCAACATTTTTTTGACCTTGTTTCCTTGGACATACCAAGGTGTTGATATATCAAATGCAACAATTTTTTGGATGCTAAAATTTAGCACACGACTTTTTCTAATCATATAATGATATTTTAAACAAAGTTCATTGATGGTCGAACGACGTACATTTGTTGAGTTAACATGTAATAATAAGTCATTCAAGGACAATGACATTAAAATGACTTATAATACCAATCCAATTTATAAAAGAATATATTCATTTGCTCTTTGTACATAATATTCTCAGATTCATAATAGGATAGAAACTATGGTGTAATAAAATGCACACACACACACCTCAAAACATTGCTTTCTCATAAATAGGATTACACTAGCATTTTTGATGACGGGTTTTAATGCTCAAAAACACAGAAGTAGAAAATATAGCTTAATAATTTAATTTTTATAACCACAGGATCATTTTTACTAAATCGTGATTTTTGTCTGATAACATCAATTCAAACTAAAATTTTAAGATAACGAAGCAAGATGCTTTAAAACGATATTAAGACTTATTGAGGATAAATGCCTCAAAATCTTATATAAAGAAATATACCTGCTATATATTTAAAAACATTTATTCTCAGATTTTTGTATCAATAAATACATATACTAATCCTCGGAACTTGTTCATTAAATATCACAAAACCTCAACATAATCAAAATGCATTATATTTCTCTAAATTATATTAAACCCACGATAAATATCAACCTTCCCCAAATATCCTAGGTATTATGTCGGTATTATCATATTGCATCATAAGAATCAGTCCACAAAATGGTTTCATATAATTCCCTGAATGCTATTTGATGATCCTAAGTCAAATATACAAAACAGAACAAAATCTTACTCCAAATAAATTTCCATCCTATTTTTATTGAGTGTCTTTATTATTGGTTTATGTAGATGAAAGACGAAAACTATAATAATAAATTGGCCAGATGAGGGATTGATGTATCCAATTTGTTATTTTCCATAGATAAAGCCAAGCAATGATTTCAATTTCATAGTTGAATAGTTTGAGTATTATATACTTTTAATAAATTTAGTTATTTTTGAACGGTCGAATTTGTCATCTCGCACAACTTTAATAAAAATAAATGCTGAGGTGGTAAAAAAAAGAAAAAGAAAAAGGACTTGTTTAAAGCAAGCACGTAGTATAAAAAATGCATTAAACAAAGCTTTATTATCCATAAAATACTCTACTATATCATAAATTACAAAGTAAATGTATCTAAATTTGTAAACGTTGCAGTGTTTGTGTGGGTATCTATGTACAAATTTCCCAATGAATGGAAATGGCAAATCTCTAATTGTAAAAATATGTGAATTATATTCATTAAACTCATTTAAAATGCATCTTTATCCAGGGATATTTATACTAAGTGTCTTCTAATTCCGTTGTGCATTTAAAAAAAAATAAAATATTCAACACGAATACACATTATTTAAAAAAAAACAAAAAAAAACATTCATCATTGATAAATAACTCAACATTGAATATATAAGCTCTTTTAATTAATGTAATGAGAGTACTTTTCTAGTTCTGCACCAAAAGTTCCTGATGTTTGAAAATATGAAGAGAAATATTTAGCTATTATAAGAAAATAAACAAAAATACGTAGGACATTTTAATCATGTAGATCCCTTGAAGGACATGACAGCACTATTTTTAGACATCATTGACAATCCAATCAAGTTTGTTCCTAAAACTCTCTATATATATATGTACAGACAAACTCTATTATTATTTTTTTTCTTCAAATAACAAGTATTTCATTGTTGTATAAAGGAAACTAAGGCCTCCTTCTTCCAGAGTAAGCATACATTGAAGTCAATTATGTTCAATTCTGAGGAAGAATTGCGGGAGTTCTTTGAAAGTGATCTGGTGCACGATCCTGTTGAGAGTAAAGCTCGACGGATTAATCGGGTGATAATTGAGTTTCTGAGAATAGTAGGCCATAGTTTTCCGATTATTACAAATATATGTATTTAAAAATAAATTTCAAATGGTAAGAATTGGCCTTTATTTTGGATGATAATGTAAGAAGAAGAAAATTGTCCATTTTCAGATATTTGAAGGGGTTGAGTGACCTTTAAATATAAAAAGTTTTGAATTTCTTAGTTGGGACATTGATATACATGACAAAAAAAAATAAATAAATAAGGAGTTAAACTTCCAAAAAATTAAAATTTAATGTTCACTACTCATGGATTTGCACCCTTAGGTGTGTATACAATTCAGGAAAACTATTATTTTCTAAGATTAAAAACGTTAAGTGAACCCTATAGATTCTCTTGTCAAAATATATGTACTTCAACTAATGCATATAAAATCATATTTTACTAAAATTATAATATTTGAGAGTCCTTAATATATAATTAAATCAATTTGTAAAATTGCTTAAGGAACGTTTATACATATGTATATAATTTATGTATTCAGCAGAAAGGGTTTTTCCTTATTCCTCTTTTTTTTTAGAAAAAAGATTTTTATAACATAATTGGATCATGAAGTTACTTTCATCGAATTTACTTGTTCGTTCTCAGTATAAAAAAAAGATTTAATTTTGCGAATACTTTTAACTGAAATTAAATTATTACACGTTAAAAGTTAACATTTAACAAATTAGATTTTATAAAAAATCATTCAAGCTTTCTCTTTTTATTTATGTCTATGTCTCCATATATTTGACTGAAGGATTTCATTATGAAGTGTCATACAAGCAATAAGTTGACAAATTATTTATATACTAAATGTGTATATCTATTACAAAGTGTTTAATTGAACTACAATTTATACCTTTGTTAATATCTAAAATAAGAAATACGATTTTAAATAAAAAAATAAAAAGAGAAAGCCTCTCTTAGATGGAAGAGAACAAATCAGTATTTCAACAAGAATTTGACTCTTTATAACTAATAAGTAAAGAGAAATTTTTATTCTAAATACTTAGAAGTACAATTTTAAAAAAATATTATTGCTTTGTTTTAATATCATTTATTGCAAATACAGTCTTCTCTCATTATTTTGCAGTTCAATATTCGCAAATTTATAGTTTCTTTTCTTTTTAAGCAAATGCAGAACTATATATGTTAAATATGAAAATAAGATGAAGAATTTTTTTATTTTTTTCAGTATTTTAATTATATTACAAAAATCATAAAACATTTTTGAAATATAATATCAGAAACCAGGGGGTTCATAAGTTACGTTTATATTTTTATATACTATATATAAGAATTGAATTTATCTTTCAAAATAATTTATTTTTATTATGTTTAATTTATTCATTTTTACAAAACTTTGCTCTTGCGTCGTAATCCTGTTGTTTAAAAATACTTATATTTGTAATTTTTGTATATATGTACATATTATACAATTTGCTTTAATTACATATAAATATCATTGATAAAATTCTCTTTTATGGTTGAATAGCGTCATAACTTAATGTACAAAAATTTAGGTAAACTACTATATTTGAGTGTGCTTGATATAATTTTTGTAGTTTTTTTTAATGATTTTCTCTCCAAATATGTTCATTTTACACCCAAAAAAAATGAATACTTCCATTTTGAAAGACAGCTATAAACAAACTATCATTTATGAAATATTTATATACAAAATAAGGGGAAAAGTTATTTTTAATTTTATGAACGTCATATGAGGCATTCGTTATATCAAAAAATAGACATAATAAAGGATTGACAAGAAAATATATTATTATAAGTTGATGTTAAGGTGGACTGTTTTTAAGATAAAATTCTGGTTTTTTTTTACTTGAATAATACATTTTCAAAAATACAATATAATGACAGTTGTTAAAATAACAGGATCCTTTTACTGTTTTGGACAATAGACTAGGTATTTTAAAAACGAAAAGAAAATGATTTTGGCTCAAAAATGACATATTTATTTCAAATTTGAGGATATATGTTTTAGTTCTTATTTTTCATATTTTTCCCTAATTTAAAGTCAGTGACGTTTTCAGGGAAGCTCAAAATATTATTTATCAAAAACAATTTTTTGAACCTCAGACACAAAAGCATTCTGGAAGCAGAATTCATAATACCAAGTTACTAAATTTGGTCATAAAAAGAAACATTTTTGTATATTTGACTTAATAATTAACCTGAAGATTTTTTCTTTCAAGCAACTTTTTTATGTTACATTTTATACAACGTCTTACGCGAGGGTTGTCAGGAGCAAAATACGAAGGTAGTTATATTTCCTTTTTGTACGAACCAATTACCAAAATTCAAAATTGAGTAAAAAAATTAATTAAACCAGCACAATTATTATTTTATAAAATAACTTAATCTAAAAATCAATCTTGCACATCGTTTTGACCACTTTAGATCATCTTTTAAGATCTTATTAGCAATAAATTTGGATATTTAATATCTTGGCATATTTTTTGTAAGTTATGTGACTTTCAAACTTTAAGTGTGCTCAGGGGAATTCAATATCTTCATTTCTTTACTTGGGCTCCGCCATGACAGTCTTTTGGATCTTCTCCAGCCTAGAACCTTCCACTAACACCATTTACATATTTGATTATCAAACACTGTCTTAGGGTTGAAACAATCCTTGGTGAGTCTTTTGATCTCCTTGACTGATACTCCTACCTGTACTAGAGTAAAAGCAAAGCCGTTAACTTTTGTCACTTTCAGAATTAAGTTTTAAAGCCTTAATTTGTACATTAAGTATCGAAAATGCTTATTTTGATATTATTTCATAGTTTTTAGATAAATATAGTTGTTAAATGGCATGACAAGATGCTCAACTGAAGATTAGATTAAAATATGAACTCATTTAAATAATATCTTATTTTAAATTTATACTGTAAAACACAAAATTTAAAAGTTATAAAAAGGGAAAGACACTATACGCGGTACAGTAATTACCTTTTTCTAAAAATATCTCTCATTTTCTGTACTAATTTATGTGTGTAAGTTTGCCATGAATTAATAATACATATAGGTAAAACCCATTTCAATATCATTGAAATAATATTAATTACATTATTTGTGTTTGAATATGTGTGACTTATAAAATACAGATATTGACAAACAAATCTACCTAGAAATCGATATTATTTGATTCTAAATCTATCCAATTTTTTGCTGAAAGCTATAAAATCATCATCTATGGTAATTTACAGATTGCACTACATACTTACCCTGCATTATATCAGTGGTTGTTATTTTAGTAAAATCTCATTACCAGAATTTTATTCAACTATATTTATATTTTATTTCTTAATAGTTTTTATTTAACTTTTTTCAACTTGCATGTTCACTTGCGTTTATTGCTACTGTGTTACTTGAATATCAATAATATATACACATAAAATGCACTTGTCATAGTACCTATCATTAATAAAGAGCAACAAAAAATTAAACCTAATTTACAATAAAAATGTTTCTAAAAAGAGGGCGCACGAATGGCAGGTATATTGTGAATCAATATCAATTTGTAATGTCAAAAGTATTTTGTATTAATTGTGGATGATGTGTATCAGTGATGTGACTATTGATATTGATTTTGTTCAAGTCTTGATCTTGTCTTGGTCTAAACACCTTCAAAGTCTTAAAGGGTCAAAAACAAGATCAAAACTTGATTAAAATTTTTATTTTCTCAATAAAAAAACAAGAAGAAAAAATATTTGGGTCTTAACCTATTCTCGATCCCTTGTCTTGGTATTGTATTGGTCCCTATCCATCAATCACTGGAATACAAACCAAGTAAATACCATTTCTTCATTTTTTCATGGTGAATTAATTTAGATTAAGGAGTCATCTTTAAACCTGGCCTGTTGGTAAAATCAATAAAGTTGTGTAATCCTGTAAAGTTTACAAAGGAGCTATAAATCAGGTATTTGAATCCTGTCAAAACGGGTAAGTCCTGTACTTAGTACCTGGAACAACTAATCGACATAGAGGCATTGTTGTATATTTAATTTACTTGCTCTTATAAATATGTAATTTATATCATATCATTGTTGAGAAATCCTAGCTGAATCAGTTCAAAATTATGATTGTCCTTATTGAGTCATCTTCATGAGCAGACGAGAGAAAAGTAATGATCAATCCAATGGATCGAATCAAGATTATGATAATTTTGTGTCATGGAGACGAGCTCTGGTCCCTCTGAGTTAGAGTATCACATCGAAAATGAAATTATGATCTTTATCAATATGAAACAACAAATGAATCAGCATGTACCTTGAACGTGTTCATACTTTTTGTATCTTTTTTTTATTCATAACAAGGCTCAAATTCCATTTTCAATCCTAAAATGAATGAGCGAAAAATTACTATACACTAATCCTGTTCTTTCACAACATGATATAAAAAAACCAACTAATTACATGGTATTATTTATTAAACAAGAATAAAGTATGAAACACATCAGAATAAATAAATTAGGTATTATAATTTATCATCTCAATAAATGAACATTCTCCATGTTATTACATTTTTCACCATGAATGCAAACGATATTAACTTTATATTTTAACACAATGGTTATTTGTTATTTTTAAATTTTGTACTTGAGGAAGTTGACATGTTCCAAATGTGTCAGGAGAAAAAAAACCTTTGGAATACTCTTGTCTACTTAAGCTGATATAGAAGCCTTTATGAAACATATTTCTTGATTTAAAAATGATATTTTGATCCAAAGCTTCACTTTGAACCATAGTAAATTCAAATTTATGTTCCAAGTCTTCAACACTCCGTCTGTATTTCCAAAAACTGGTGACCACAGCTCTTCAAATTAAAATAGAAGCTGATTTTTATACTTGAAAAGTAAACATTTGGCTGAATCAAATTTCTTCATAGGGTTTTTATATAATTAGATAATTTTGAATAGTGAAGTTATGACTAGAATAGAATAACTTTTCATAGAACATGATGATAAATTTGTACGTCCTGTGTCACTGAAGCAGTAACTTGCTTCATTCCGTTCTCTTTACTACCACTCATTCTGTTGGAAATTGCCCAAAATTGATCTTTTATAATATGAGTCATAGTTGTTGGTTCATCATATGTTCCTTGGGCAAATCTCAAAGACCAAATGAATTTTGTTTATTTCAGTTCCTCACTTCCTTCCAAGTACCTTTCCTATTTCAAGTCTTTTTTAACGACGATGATACATAATTTTTGTATTACTGGTAGACAATTTCTTGAACAGATTATGTGCAGTGTTCACTTATTATAAAATGAAAAAATTCTTCTATTTTAGATTTTTCCCTTTCCTTAACCAGGGGTTACTAAACTGCAGTTCACAGTAACAATTGATCCGGCCCGTTGTTTGTTCATTAAAAAATAATATACTTACAATTTTCCTTCATAATGTATGTATTTATAACTTTCCCTTCCATTTTATACTTTTGATCCCAATGTCTATTAAATGGAGACGTCATGATACGAAAGAATATTAAAGAAAAAAAGGTGCTTTACTATCATACATTTTTAAGATCACAAAATGTATTTTGTCAATATATATATATATATATATATATTGTGTAATAGTCAGGATTTTACTTGAATTTGCAACTGCAGATAAATTACAAGAATTCAAACTGTAAATCCTTGAGTTTTTTATGTGTCATAAAATGCTTATTAATTAAAAACTCTCGGAAGTAGAAGTCAAAAATGATCTCATTATCCTATCAAACATTTGATTGAATTTTAAATCATTGAACTATTAACTATCATCACAAGAACTGTGAATTCTTAATTTAAAACAGTCCATCAAATTTCCATTTTCAATTTTCTATTAAAAGTTACAATTTGTTTACAACATACTTGAAAGATAACTCTACGACACACACCGATATAGTCTTAAAACGTGATAAGGATTCTTATTAAAATTTTTGAGATGAAATATATATTTATGAACAAAAATGTAAACAAAATAATTATCCTACACGTGTTTTTCATTTTTTCAACCATCTTGTACACTGTGAAAAAAGTTTGGTTTAAACTGTTTAATCGAAAGATTTTAAAATGAGTAAATTTTAAAAATCCACTTAGTGATTAATCATAATTCATAACCTATTTTGAATGTATAACATTACTATTATATGTGTGTGTGTAAATATCAACCTCAAAAGTTAATAATTAGTACTAAATAAATATACATATATCCTAGAGATTATTATTAGTCCTAGTTATCAATGAGGATATTTACAACAAATGTTTTTGTGTATGGGGTCCCTTAATATAGGTACATACATTTTGGTTGGATGAATAGGTAGGTATAAATCCAATTATGCAGTTTGATTCTAATTAAGGTACATACATTTACGTAATGTGTAATCAGCAAGTATATGAATAGTGAATGCTAATTGGACAATCTATCAAAAACAGACCTTAACATAAATATAATTGCTTTGTATTTACATATTAAAATATGTCTTGCTGTCAATAGTTTACCAATATTGACATATTATTGTAGGCTCATTAGGCACTTAGATATCAAAAATACTACTCCCCCTCATTATCATCAATGAAACTATACTTCTTAATATATAATTATTTATAAAATCTACACAATTTAATAAGATTTTAATTAGACTTCCTTTAAGTGTCACACCATTTTTTCAAAGTGAAGAAATAGAGAAATACATATATATTTATTTGAATATAGCTTATTTACTGCAAAAAAATGAATTTAAATATAATTAATTTTACTTTTTGTATAAGATATAATCAATCCTTAGAGAAAGTGAAGTAAAATAAAAATAATAAAAATATCTTTTGTTTTGTTTTATTTGAGGTTCAATAGGCCAATGGTATTATTTCTCCTCAGATAAGGAATAATAATGCTTATCTATAGCTCAAATTGATAGTTTTTGTTTTTGTTTTTTTAAATAATATTATTATAGAGGGCTTATCTCAACAGCAATATTGATTTGATTGTATTTGTAGGTAAACATTTATCGAGGTTAAGTTTTGAAATAGTAATAGTTTCATGGAAATAAATGACATTTTATAAAAAAAGAAATACATCACTGTGTTATTTAGGGTTGGAGAGTTAGAGTAGAAGAGGGTTGGACATTTTTGAGCAGTTAGAGTGGAGTTGGTATCAACGAAAACAATCAACTTTGACTCCTCAAGGACATCGAACATTGAATAAAAAATAAATAATATTTCCTCTCATGTTAAAAAATGTTATTATTTTTTAACTGTGTTAAATTATATACTATATACTTACCAGCCCTTGTGGTATCCTTGTGGACATAATTATTTTTTTTGTTGTTGTTAAATTTGAATTTGGCAAGTCTTGCACCTTGGAAAATCACCTGGTTTGAGTCCATGTGATTTTTTCCTTTTTCAAAAATTAAAGCATGTCCTAAAAGATCGTTATTTTGGAACTTTAGAGAACATTCAAAAGACTGTAATCGACCAGTTAAAAGCCATACTAATTGAAGACTTTCAGTGCAGCTACTAAGAGTTGGAACAACAATTCCACCGGTTTAAAGCTGAGCAAGGTATCTACATTGAAGGGTATAACATGGCTATTTAAAAAAAATAAAAACTTCAGTTAGTACAAAATCAGTCCCATTACTTTTGTAACGCACCTCGTATATAGGTACCCATAAAATAAAATGTATTCCACTAAAATTGCAGAATTGTTAAGCAAGCATGATTCAAGGACAGTACGAAAACCTTACCTGAGATGAAAAAAAAAAGAAAAGAATTAATACAACTAGAATCAGGTATCTAACATTTATAAAAAAAATTAGCTCAATACATTAAATGTGTATAAATATTTAAAAAACACTTGTAAATTTTTGTAGCGCAATCAAAGATTAATAACCTCATTTCAATGGCAATGTCCTTCAACCTGGATCATTAAATTCAAGACAAAGTGAATTAATTATTATTCTAATGCATACATATTCAATGGCCTCTAATGGACATGATCATTAGTGTGCTTATCCTTGTCCATTGTCCATCGCAGAGAAAATTATTCAAACTACTTTTTAATGATGGCTGTAGAATAAATAAGCTTTTTCCTATTTTTGATACATTTTTTGTACTCATTTTTCATCATTACGGATTTGTGTATCTTTTTGCCACATTAATGGGCCAGTTGAGGGTAAATGATTCTGTGCATTTTACATTTTGTGTTTCTTTTGTTAATGGCTCCTACGTACATTCTTCATACAATAATAATAGCAGTCATAATGCCTTTTAAAGTAATAATAATAGTGTAATAACCCCCCCATCTCATGCTCTCTAAAGCTTTGTTTGCCATCCTTTTTAGTGTACAAACAATACTTGTATACACAACAATATATGTTGTCTATACGTATATATATATATATGTATTAATATAAAGATTTAATTAAAAGTGAATAAAGAATAGATATCCCAAATTTGTTATTTGATATCTACATTTCAAATACAACTTTAACAAATAAAGCAGAGATATATATATATAACAAGGCCCTTACTTACAATATGTGTATATATAAAGAAGCAGGCGAAATATTAGACATACACTTAATTCCTCCTAAAAAGACTGCTTACCTTATAGAATTGATTAAGTTTCTTATAAATGATGAAAAGTATGTAGTACACAGAGTTATTTCAGCACCCAATTGTTGTTTATCACCAAAGAGGGAAAAACACTGTTAGGAGTCACACCTTTGCTTTTTTACAGTTTTGGGCTAACTTATTTGAGTACTTTTTGTTCCGATATAACGCTGTGATGCATAATTAAAACTACAAGTTTAATTAACTCAAAGTTTCATAAGTCTAACTAAACTGATGATCTTGTATGTCATATCGACGTTCATTACCATACATTGCTTGTTGAATAATAAAGCTTTTGATTGGGCATATGTTAAATTAAAGAAATTTATTAAAGTAAACAGACCCGTTACTTTTACAGGTAACTAATTACTTTTGCTATTAAGCACCAGCGTTTTAAAAATGTTATTTTTTTAAACAAATAACTATTAGCAAGTAGTGAATTACTATTTTCATGTAATATATATCTAACATCGGTTAGCACCAATTTTTATTTGATGAAATTTTTATTTTACAAAATTAAAAAAATTCAAAGTATGTTTTTTTATTTTTTTTGAAACTTTGTATAAACACATATCAACCTACCAGACCCAATTTGTTTGTTTGTGTGCTTTGCAATTTTACTGATATTCTTTGTGTGTTTTTCTGCTTCTTTCCTTATGTTTATTTATAACTTTCATTTTTCCTTTTTCGAATCGAACAATGTTTTCTGGATCCATTGTTTTAAACATTTATAAAATAATATGTAATTGAGTAATTAAAATAATGTCATAATTTTCAAAAAATAGGTATTATGAACCTACTCTCAAAACACCAAAAAAGTTAGAATATTTTCATATATGGTTTTTTTTGTTGTTGCCTCTCCTGTTGTATTTTTAACTCATTTAAATTGAACTCGTGAACATTGTAAACTATTTACTTTCTGTGAAATTTATACAAAGTAGATATATTTTGACTTACCTAAGTATATGTATGCCCTGGGTAAATGTGATAATTTGTTACGTGTCTAAAACTGTTTAATTAATGGCTTTCTTTTGTCTATGTTTCTTTTGACCGTTTTTTTGAGAGTACATATGTTTGTTCAATAAATACAACAACTTCCCCCCCCCCCCTCTCTAAAATTTATCACTTTATAACAAATTTTGTAACTTTTTTTTTCAATAACATGCCTCATTTGCTTGATTTTCTTTATTTATAAGTGCATATATATTATGTTATTATAAAATATGAGACTTTTTACAGAAATAAGAAAAAAAGAGAAGGAAATGAGAATTGTTTTTTTTCTTAGTTCGACAACAAAACAAATTTATTTGGATTTAATGTTAAGCTTCTTGATTCTATGACATAAATTATCCCCTTTTTATGGATACTTTGTATCATTTTGAGTGGTGGACAGTTTGATCTTTTTTAATGAGTCATATAAAAAAAATAGGCAAGGGTAACTTTTTTTTCTTTTTTCTTTTATCCCCTAATGTAAGTTTATAACTTATTCATTGCACTAATAGAAAAGAAAACTTGAAGCTGTCACGTCACCCAAAATAAGTCAATGTCTCCAAAAATCTTGTCACTCTTCATTAAGACTTTCAACTCTAGTTTGTCTAAAAAGCAAAGTAATATTTTATCCAATTACCATGAAATATTAATGACATAATTGAATTATAAATTTGGGAAAAGCTTTTATTTACTATTAGTTTTTTTCATGGTCTCCTTTGCAACGATGCATTTTTATCTTCTTTCTAATGGATCCATGATTTAAAGATATATTCTTGAGAAACTTCATCTTTAACTATATGCAAATATATTAGAAAGCCTTCATTTTCGGATAGTTTTTTAAGTAAAATTTACAGATATATATATATATATATATTTACGGACATATTTGTATAACATAAGGTCTATCTCTACACAGCCCATTATTTTATTGACTTTCCAACACTTGGTTAACCAATATTATGTACCTTCTATTTTATTTTATTTTTACTTCTCCTCGTAAAATCCCATTATGATTGTAATCAATATCGAAAATCTATTTTTGAAGCTGTAAAAAACCTTCTTTTTTTTTGTTGTAATTTTTGTATATTTTTTACACTTTTCCCACTTTGTAGGAGTGTAAATATATATGTATTTATACTTATGTATGTAGATGTAACTTTTTTTTTAAAGTTCGCACTAATTTATAAATACAATTCTCTTATAACTATTTGTACATGTATTTTTAGCCATCTCACTGCATAATATGTATATCTACACAAATATATGTCAAAATCAAGAGGATATCTTATCCATAGTCAAATTTCTTTAATAGAATTCTGATAGGCTTTTCAATATGTATAAATCTAAGTATAGTGTATTCCATGTCTTCGAGCTATTGTTACATTTTTATTATCATGGTCGTAAAAACTGGGATTTAGGTTTGATATGAGGTCCTTTAAGTTTTGAAATCATTTTTATACTAGATTTTATGTTGCAAGATGGGCAACTTTTTTTAATGTAGAGTTTTTGAGGAAATTAGGATTTTATCTTGATCCATGTTGGTTTTTTTTGCTGACGTTAAGAAAAAGTTGAAGGTTGAATAAGAGTATTAAATAGGGGCTTTACAATTATTTAATTAACAATATGATAGATTTAGCTCTCAGTGATTGAAAAAATGTAGTCAAAGAAGTATGATTTATATAAAAAATTAAAAAAATTAAAATTATTTTGTATTTGAACACATACAATAGCCAAACACAAAGTTAAATATTTTTATTACGTATTCAATGGAAAAAAGTAATATATGTACTATACATAATTTCTTTTTTATATAAATGTATATAACTTAAATCACCAACGATTAGGTAGGCTCGTACGTAAAATAGAGTTTAGAAAAATATTTCGATAATTACATCTCATATCAGAGTTTTTACAAGCTCCTGTTACATGGTTGTAACACAATTTTCTGCAGTAGTTTCATTTTCTCTTTTTCCCCTCTTTTTTTCCAATGGATAGCAAATCCATTGAAATAGTGATTTTATGCTATAACTTAAGACTACTCAGATCAAAATCATTGCATATAAATTGATAAATAAGATTTTTTTTATTCCAACAAAATATTTCTTAAACTTGAACAATATGAATTATCAGAAATAGCATTTTGTGACTTTTTTAGAAGGCTTTTCAAACTATAGGGAACGTTTTTTAGGGGAGGGGGGGGGGGCGCATGGTGTAGTTCCAGTAGGGAAAAAAATATTTATTCCAATGAAAAAAATGAGAACACTGTTTGCAAGAATAAAATTAAAGGAGACACTTTATATACTATCTAAAGAGGGAGAGGACACAAGTCAAATTTTTTTGGAAAGGACTACTTTTATAGCATATATGTACTGATTAATAAGTTCTTATATAAAGTTTCTTCTCAGGGAGAAAAAATGAAGTTCCAAAAAAGGTTTATAGATTAAGAGAAATTATAAAATTGAACTTTGTGTAACTTTTTTAAATGAGTCTTTATTTATAAAACTAAAAAAGTTGAAACAAATTCTCCTTTTCCATTGATATAATTATTAGAAGTGTCGATATGAGTTATTAATTAGAACCATCAGTGACAATGGATAGATGATTGTTCTCAATTTCCTCAATTCATCAAGGAGCATTCATAAAAATGTCTTAAGCAAGGACAAAACTCTGTGTCCTTAGATATTGTAGATCATTATTACCAAGTAGAATGCTTTAAAGCCTATCGTAGGGTGATTATAAAAACAACTTTTTTTTTTGTAATGTTTAGTTCTCATATGTGCATATTGTTAAAAATGATGACAAATAAATTTTGAAAAGGTATACGATCTTCAAACTGATAAAGTTTTGGGTTTATTTTGTCTAAAATATGGCAATAATACAGTTTAATGAAAATAATAAAGAAAGTTTTGAGTAATATGATTAATTTTTTTGTTTTCACTTATATTTCATTTTAAACCAACGGTAAGATGATTTTCTCTTAAAAAATGATATTATTAAATAAAATTAATAATATCTATTTGTGCTTCAACGGTAATAATTAATTGAAAAAAAAAAGACAAAATTTTGTAACAAAAAAAAAACACAAACATTTTCTAAAGTTCAAGGCTATTGACTAACCTTTAAAACTTTTTCAAAATGTATAGATAAAATCCAAATTTTATGCCAATAAGAACTCAACATTGATATACTTAAATACATATAGTTTCTTACTCAAAATATAAGCATTCTGATTTTCCGATATATGTACATATATAAGCTAGTAGGTACATAAATACATATTATTTACATCAAATACCTAACAATAATGCAAACAAAAAAAAAACTTTTTGTAAATATGTAATTTTTGCACTCTGAAGTTTTGTTATTAATAACCTTTGAAACTTTTTCTATATGTATATGCAATTTTTGTTTTTACTTTTGTATGTTGGTTTTTGTAATTTGGTATGTAAGTAATATGTATATATTTCTAAAAAGATAAACAAAAAGTTGACTAAACTGTATTGCTTTTCTGAAAAGTTTGAATGGTAAAAAGTTTTACCATTTTTAGAGAGAGAAGAAAATATTTATGTGTATACACCTTGGATTGAACAACTTTTTAACAAAATTTGAATACATAAAAAGAAATATCTTGTAAGGAATTTACTTCTCTTCATTGATTTTTTTGAATTATTCTAGACGTGTAGTATATTTCGTTATTTTTCTAAGGATATTAAAAGTAGCTCTTTTTTTATTTTCAAATAAAAAAAAATCTTTTTAGATTTATTGCTATGGGTATTGGAAAGCTGTACTTTGAGTATCAAATAAAGTTGTAAGAAAAAAAAAAATGGAACCAGTAGAAAATATCGCTATGCTCATTCATTAAATTTATAAATGTTTTATTCACCATAATTAACTTATGAATATGTATTTAAAAAAGGTTTAAGGGTTTGTTTTGAACTGCACCAACAGATTGTTACTTGAAAACAATAAAAAAAAATTATTGCTAACGTTTCATGTCTCTTATGCCATTTTTGCAAGGATCTAAATATTTAAAAATGAAAAAAGGGTTAATTCCAAATTGTCTTGTAGCGCCTTCAATTTATAACTATGAATTAAATTTCAAATCCGTTCAAAATAAATTAGTGTCTCTTGTATTTATTTGTGTAAAATTATTCTAATTTGATAAAACTTTTAGAAGGAAAAACCTGGTGAAAATGGGATAGTCAGTGTCATTTGAAGCTTATGGAACAACACATCTTTTTATCTAGGTAGATTGCAGCTTATAATATCTTGAAAACCAGAGATTGGGAGTAGGGATGGCCATAATCATTAATTTTTGAAAGGAGGAACGTGAAATAGACACCTTCAATTATTATTACTATTATCATCAAACCAGATGCAGTTGACTATATTGTTTTTTCGACTACCTTAAGCAGAAAATATCTATGTATACATATAGTTACAGTCCAAGTTAAATTGCTCTAAAGCCGGGAATTTATTTGAGGTTTCATTTGAGGTTCCAAAACTTTTGAAATCATTTTCATACTTCCTATAGTCTAGATTTTACGTTTCCAGAAGGGCTACTTTTTTTAATGTGCAGTTTTTTGAGAACATTAGTATATTATCTTGATTCATCGTGTTTTTTTGTTAACTTTAAGAAAAAGTTCACGGATAAATTACGGTATTAAATAGGGACTTTACAATTATTTTATTAACAATATGACAGATATAGATCTCAGCTATTTATTTATTAAAACTTTACTGAAAAATATTGAAAATCAAAAAACTGACGGTAAATTTTGTTAATTCCCCCGAAGAAAGGTTGAAAAATGTAGTCAAAAAAGTGTGTTTTTTATAAGAAATAAAAAAAAACTCAAATTATTTTCTGATACACTAAAATGTAATAGAATAATGTTTATAAAAATGTATTATAGACTGTTTGTAAAAATAAGTATCTCTCCGTTAATAATAGAAATAAAATACAGGAAGGGAGGAAATGTACCGCACATATTGCGCATGCAATATTTAGTTATTTGCCAATTTCCTGTAAAAATTGGTTTTTTAAGGCTTACAACCCATTATTCAACAATTATAACAAGTATCTAAGATATCTAACACATATTTTACCTAAAATTAGAATATCTTTATTTATACTTCTTTTGAAAAATCATTTATGAGCCCTGTAAACAAATCCAAACTAATGCACAATTGAAAGTAACAGAATAACTTAGTATGAAACATATACATATACAAAATGTAAATATATACATATTTACAAAAATATAAAAACTCTTAGAAATGCATTTTAAATAAATAATCTTTTTTCCTTTCCTTTTTTCCAAAGGGTTGGTTAGCTCAAACATTCAAAAACATATTTTCTGTTGGTTTTGTTCATTTGTTTAGACACTGTTTAATTATATTTTTTTAAAGTATACATACCTTTGTATATATTTTTTAAAAGTAATAATTAGTTTTTATTATTTAATCTGCATATACATATATACATAGATAAATATTGTATAAAGTGTTGACATAATCCCTTAATTAGTTTTTTGGTCCGTGTTGCACAATATTATGCACAACATTGTTTTAAACCGTTAGATATTTATTTTATAAAAGTTTTATACCACACTTTAGTGTCATTCCTTTTTTTTTTTTGGGTCGAGTAAAATAAAAATATTATAAATACAATTTATGTTTTGTACGAACAATGTAATGCCTTTAATACCAATACTAGTTTGTTGTTGTTATTGCTCTTGTAGGCTTTCCATATGTTTTGCATATTTCCCATTAACACCATGGATTTATGTATGTATTTTATTTTTTTTAAATAAACAAATTTGTTTAAAATAAGCATGTTTAATGCCTTCTGTAAAAGGCATAATATATATTTTATGCACTAACATATATGCAGAACCGTTTTTAGCTATAGTCAGACTAGTCGCACAAAATACCCTTATTTATGTTTGCTCTCTTTTGTTCTTTCACTTCTTTCTATGAAATCAAGAAATTCCTGTATGAGGGAAAGTACTACAGACTGAGCTCAGTGCTTAAATGTAAAAAGATCTCTTGAGTGTCCTTAAGATTTAGAAGGTTAGAAATCGTTCATTATTCTTGTTGATACAATTTCAACTTTTAAGAAGAAGAATCATTTTTCTTTGACCAAGCCCTATATATTCTTAAACTTACACTGAGGCCCAGTAGCAATTGACCCACGGACATTACTTTCTGCCAATTAGAAATTTGTGCTTTTGCCTAAAAAGTAGGAGAGGGAAAGGAGAGTAAATATACTTCTTTCTTTTTCTTTCTTTTCGACTAAAATGGAAAAAGATTTTTCAGACCATATAAACTTTCTCCCCTAGAAGGGAGAGTTGAAACATTTGACAAAAGTTTTAACGCCCTCTACCTTGCACACTTTGATTAACATATATCGTAACAAAATATATATCAATTGTGCCAAAGATATTGATTTACAATTTGTAACAACTAATGGGTAGTTAAAATGATGCACATTTTTTCTCAAGCCCCAAAATGGCCCTGTCTACGTGATAATTACGAATTTATTTATATATTATTTCGTTTTTAACTCTGTTACAACCTATAATAATATAACCACTTTCATTTCACAGATCTTTCACCTCATTGGTATTATTTTTTTCTCGTTTTGGATAAAGCTATATTGAAAGCAATCAAGTTTCTTTTGATCAAGCTCTCTTCAGGGAATTGTTCAATGAAAGAAATTCATTAATAGTGTTTGTTCACTATGACGTTCATTTATAAAGTTGATGTCATGCCTATATGTATACATATAGGCATTAAATATACCTACTTAACGGTATATATATATATATATATATACCATATCAAATGAAATTACATAAGATGCAAACAATTAAATATTTCATTAAATAATATGAATATTTACCTCCATATAATGAAAAAAACATGTCATATCAAAATAAATGTAAACTCAATATATTTTCAAGTATCATAAAAAATATATTAGACAGCATTTAAAAAAATGAAAATATGAAGTAATATCATAAACTATTGCAACTAGATAAATTATGTTCAATCAGTTTTAAGCTAGAATAAATAATTACAAATTGAACTTTTATCATTATAGGATCATGAATATGTATATTGAAGTTTTACTAGGGCTTTTGAAAAAGCACTCAAAGGAATGGCCAATATAAAAGGCTTATTTTATCAAAAATATTGATTTCTGTGCAATTTTTCGAAGGATAAAATAACTTTCCGTTGATGTAATAATTAGTATACCACAATATACCCTAACTTCACTCCCATAAGGAGAACTAACATTTGGATATTGTATTTTGTAAGAGAATCATTTAGATTTAGTATTTTATTTTATTCTTTAATAGAAAATAATTAATTATAATTTTCTATTTTTATTCACATGAGAGGATGAGGTAACGGTTGCTCAATATACCTTGTTAAATATACTAATTAAAGTCGTATATAAAAACAAACCAATTTCATCTATAACGTTTATTTACATAATACTAATATAACCAATCAGATCTTGACGTCGCTTATTTAGGGCAACTAAACACATTAGTCTCTAATTTACTTCATAAGTAATTAATAGAATTCAAATGTTTGAAAAAATTTGGATGTTGATGAAGGAAATATATTTTTTTTTGTTTGAAATTAGTGTTTTGTAAATATAAAGTGTGAAAGCTGATAACCTACTCCCTGCTCCCTAAAAATGTATACTATTTATTGTAATAGAAATTCACAAAACCCTGCTTTGCGATCAGGAAACACTAGGTACATATAATGTACATAAAAAGCCTCCATTGGTAGCTTTGATAGTTGTCAAAGTTAATGTTTATTATTGATCGATATTTAGTTGTAATTGTTAAAAATTATCGTCGAAGATATTTTACTTAGGTAAGGAATTGTCTACATAATAAAATATTCTTTAATTAATATTAATTTCAAAGAGTGGAAATCCAAAAAAGAAGTCAAAAATTACTTTTTCATATAAAGGATGTTAAAATAAAATAATAAAAAGAGCACGGTCAACAAATAAAACAAAAATATTCATGTGATCATCAAGGATCAATTTTCTTATTTTGATATCAACAAGTGTAATTAAACTAAGATCAAACCAGTCAGCGATCTTATAAGTTATATGATGACTGAAAAAAGAACAATGATTTATTACAAAATAAGATTGAACCTCTGGTGCAAATTAATACTCGTAAAATATCCTAAATATTATGTCCTGCATTTTTATGCAACTAATATGCTTTCAAAGCTTCTTTTGAAGTAATTTTGTGAACAAAAAGTTGCAATTAAAGGAGTGTTTCTACTATAGTAGTTTCTCATAATGTGTTAGGAAAATTTGTCTTGAGAAAAATTCACGCAAGGGTTTTAAATAAATATATGTATTTTTAAAACCATATTATTGAGCAATTTCTAGATCGTTTCATTGTTCCTCCAATAGAATATGCTAATATTAAGTATGTATCTGAGGGAATTATTTCATATTATGATGACACAAGTGAACATTTTTTTCCACATCTACAGATATGATGTGATTAACGGTCATACTAACAGCCATTTTCTAACCTAGGAATTGGAAACCTGCTGTATATTGAAACCTTCATTTTAAAGGTACCGTATATTCCGGACTATAAGCCGCTACTTTATTCCTTCGTTTTGAACCATGCGGCTTATTTGGATTTTTCTTGTTTTAATGTTGGAGTACTCTAATCAGAAGTTCACAATTCATTAGATATCAATTTTTTCATTAAAAATATCTGCGGCTTGTAGTCCGTAAAATACGGTAGTTAATTTTTTTAATTAACATATCACTTGGTGTGAACAAACCTAATTTAAAAACTTGTCGAATTTATGTGAATACAATACGCAATTAAATTCATAATCATACTCTCTCAATATTTCCGACAATAATTTTCACTTAATATTACTTAATTATCAAACTATTGAATAGTTTTATGTCCTTCATCGTTGATACTAGAAAAATAGAGGGTAGTTGCTACTCTGTTTATTGTTTGATCAATTGTTGCACTGCAAAAATTCGTTTACTAGTATCATTCTAATATAAAATTATTCTCTCATATCCCAAATATTAAAATAATATCAAGATACTCAAATCAAGGAACATCAGCATTATCAATTTATAAATACTCAATAAGAAGGTTCTTAAAAATACATCGAATTATTTTAAGAACTTTATAGCAAATTGTCCTGGAACAGAGTTGACTATTTTGAAAACAAAAGATTATTCATTCATTAAATAAGTGCCTTTTGTTCATAGAAAATGAGGCTTTATTTATTTAAAACTTTTTTTAAGGAGTTATAATTTAAACATATACTCGTAGAAATTAAATATATAATGCATGTTGGTAAACAATATTTAATATTATTCCCTTTAGAGCACAAAGAAAGAGACTCCAACAATTTACACGTCTTGTTATTTTCTAAATAAAATAAAATTTAGATAAGACTTATTATATAATTGTTTAAAGTCTTTTGACTTTGTATACTTATGCATAGAGATGGGAAATTATATTAACTCTAAGAAGTTGTGATTAAGGGAACAAAGATACTACTATCATTTTGCTACTTTACCTAAGAGTAACTTATTCTTTAATGAATTAATATTTTCAATACATCATTGTTCATAATACTTATGTGTATTTTGAGACATTTTCTTATTGAACATTTTTAGTGTGAAAATATATTCATTTACCATGCGTGTCCTCTATGAAAATTAATAAGAAATGATCTTAACTTTTAAAATAATCAAAAATATAAAGCAGCTTGACTGTGGCCATTTGACATTGAAGTCTTCAACGCTCACTCTGAAGGTTTTTTTTTATCTCCCTAAGAAGAATGATTTTAATTCAATTTCATCGTACTCCCTTAAATTATTATCCTCTTGGCTGTTGGGCTGTGTGACTATTAATGCAAATTAATGACTAAAAATACGCCAGTAACCATATTTGACCAATCATAGTCTTACATACAATATTTCAGCTCTTTAGAAGCTGTCAATTCGGAGTTGACTTACAAAAAAAAAAGTGAAACGAACGAACTAACATTTTGTTTTACAAACTTATATAGAGAAGATTATCAAAACTTTGTTATGCAACAATCAATAGAGCAATTCTTTTGAACAGAGTGAGTTACAATCGCCTGGAGATACATCACCAGTTAGAAAATGAATCAAATTTTAAAAAAAGTACAAATAAAATATGAATTGTCATAGCCATATGTTGTTTGTTCTCTTTTTTATGCATTTGTTAAAAATGTTTTTTCGTAACTTTAATTTGATTCACATTTAAGAGTAAATGTTTCTATAAAGAAATGTATTTGTAAAAAAAAAAAAAAAAAAAAAAAAAAAAAGATAAAAAATGTCTGATTTTTATACTGTTATAAATTAGTATTTTTAATCTATTAAGAAAATGGAGCCGATTTCCGTTTCCTTTCAATACTATGTCTAATAGTAGGTTCGTAAATACATATAGACTGAACGTGGTAATTAAAATATTTCTATTATGTGTACTACAGTTGCTATTGAGGAACTTTGTATTTAATAACAAGGGTCTATTAATTAATGTTATACTTCTCAGGAGTATATCGGAAAAGTGAGGTGACCTGTAAAGAAAAAGGTGATGGAAACAAAGAAGCCGACTCAGGAGAATAATAATAATATATATTAAAAAAAAAAAACACATCTTGTCCTCATAAATTAAAGTTTTAGAAAAGGGATGTAAAAAGAATTCTATGCCTGCCATGAGTTTTTTATTATTTCTATTATAACATAGTTATAACTATTTCTTAGTAGTATAATAATATTCATGTTCAGCAATTTGTCATGGTCTAAGATAGACATAATCAAAAATAATAATAAACCTACCACTTCCATAGTTACATATGTGCCTAAGTTACAAATGATGGTAGCATTCATTGTTTAAGTAGATTTAAGTTTGCTTACCTAAAAAAAAACAGTGTTTGAAGTGTTGGAAGTAAATAATTTATTTTTTCTTTTATCCAACTGGACCACACAGAAGAAAAGAAAGAAAAAAAGCAATCAAACACAGCAGGGCATTTAATTTCAAGCCTCTAAGAAAGTTTCAATTAAATGCAACACTCTTCCTTACCTATGTATGTAAAAAATAAAGAAACCAAACGCTTGGGATTGTGCAAAAAATATACATAAACTGCAATGCTACTAATTATAATTTTATTTTATTTTTCTATAAAAAAAAACCCATAATTTATATGCATATATACATGAATAAACATCTTCCTTAATTAAACATGCCTTGGATTAAAGCAAAAAGCAATATATATATATACATATAATATCGACAGTCAATAATATTAAATTTTGGATATAAATTGCATTAAGACATATACTAAGAACTTATCAAATGTAGTAATTATAATCGATATCATTATTATGGCAATTTAATGTACCTACAGAAATCGTTGTCAAGCCTCAGGTAGAGCTTGTTCATTTTCATTTTCAAAAAAAAACTAATATTAAAAAAGTAGATGTATCCACAAAGAGATGGCGTACCTGTTGCCTTCCAACGCATTTTGGATAACGACTCCAAAGTAATATCGACATATTTTCACTTGAGCCAAGTAGTTTATCAAAGGTCTTTAGAAAGACAGGAGGGAAGGAGGACTTTTCATGAACAAGGATTCCTTCAAAGGCCATTCATGAGCAACGATGTGTGCTTTATAGTCTTGGAAAGTCTTAAAGTAGAGATCTTTATAAAATCAGTTTATTACGTTGACACGGATCTCTCTAGGGACACTATAGAATTATATTTGTATCAAAAATTTTCTCGGTTTAATATTGTTTAGAGGAATCACATCGTCGTCGATAAAGATTCCAAAAAATGCTTAAAAAATGGATATATATTCCTAAATCAGCCTCTGGATAAGGGAATATTGTGGTTGTGGAGTACTTATGTGAAAACATTTCAAAAGATCCTAGCAATCATAACCTCTTCATGGCATCCTTTGTCCTTTATGTATCTTTTCATACGTACATACATAATATAATATATTACATATACATATGTAAATTTTGATCTCAATAAAAGAATTTGATTATATGAATATATTATATTATATAGTTTATTCCTTCTTTTATGTACATACATTCAAATAAGTAAAATCTTTTCTTTTCTTTTTTTAAATCATAACGTTCAATATTTTCTTAAAAAAGTATATTTACATTAAAATTCATGAGTAAAGATTTTGAAGATGCTGATGTATAATTTATGGTAAAGAAGAAGAAGAGGAAAAAAAGTTTGACTGAAAAGTAAGTAATCAAAAATGATTAAACGCATTCAATAGCAAAAGTAAGTAATATCTGTAAGCACTTGGATTTCTCTCCCGAGATACAGTTTTCTCCGGGTTTCACGTATAAGACAGATTTCTAGGAATTCTAAATAGAAAAATGTGAGATAAGTTGACTTTTTTTAAATGAAAAAAAAAGGAACTAATCCAGAAATTATAATGCAAATTGATGACGTTTAATTCAATAGTGCTTAACGAGTCGATTGTCATTGGCCTGATGCAGATTGTGCAGAACTGAATCTACTTTTTTATAATAGTTTTTTTTTTTTTTTTGATTTCAACCAGAGTTAAAAGTAAATTGTAATTTTTAGACACCATAAAAATTTAATATAATTTATTGCATACAAAAAAGTTATATTTAAATAGTTAGGTAAACTAATTTTTATATAACATATTTACAGCAACTATAGAATACAAAAGATATACTCTCAAAGATTGTCTTCTATTTAGTAGCATCCTTCTACTCTATCAAAGGTTATTTTGGCCTTAGTTGATCTGGGTTGGATAGAAATCAATGACTTGACAAAATCTTTCATCATTGGAACGTAATCACACGTCGCATTTTATAATTTTTAATTTATCTTTAAAATACGATTTTAGAGTTAAAAAAACAGCTTAATAATTGAACTTTTAATATGCTATAATTCAAAACACCTTGAATTAACTCGTAATAGTTAAGTAATTTTGGTGGGTAGTTACATAGTTATAGAGCTTTAAAATGATCAAATGTATGTTTTACTCTGGGAAAAACAATAGTGGAATCACTAATAGATGTCATTGTCGTGATTCGTGATCGTAATGAACAAAAGTAGATTATAGTATAGTTTGGATAAATGTAATTTTAATAAGATAATTAGAGACGTCAATTTTAGTATAAAAAGTAGACTATGAAGACATATAACGTTATCTACATTGTATTTCACGACCTCTCCTGCAAATAGAAATACATAAAAACCTGTACAAAATAGACTATTAGTATTTCAGATTAGGGAATTGTTCATGGCTGAATAACAGCTAACTCGAGTTCAACCAATCAACGTTTAGTACATTAATAAGGGGAAGACAAATAAAAGATGAAATACAATGTATATGTTTATGATAGTGGAATAACGACGATATGTTTATGATAGTGGAATAACGACGATATGTTTATTCACTCTTTATGATCAAAGTGGTATGCTTTTATCAATCTAGCATTTTGATATGTATAATTTTCTAGCAATTAAAACTCCACATTATAGGATTGCATATAAAGTAATCTTAGGCATTCTAATCAATACCACTGAGCATCCATTCCATTTCTTCGAGACTATCCCACTTATAAATGTAAAAAGTGCAAAAAGACACCATTTTAAATGATACAGGATGCTTCGATTAATTAAAAATAAAGCATAAAATAACAAAACAACAACAATAATATTGAGTGTACTGATAATTAAATAATGATGACCTATAAGGCTATATTTACCCTCTTTTAAGACCGACATGTGGTAGTGAACCATATTGAGCTATGTGTATGTAGTTGTCTAATTTAAAACGGACTCTCGTTGATCAAAACATTTGCAAATCAAGTGTTTTGTAATATAAGTTATTACTGTATTTTCAATATATATACTGTAGAGGTTACAGTTACAGTAGTTGAAGAATGGTTTGATATAACTTATTAATTAATGTATGTACAATGTAAATATACAATAAAAATATATTCGAGCTGTGTCGATCATAAAGCTTTGCCTGGAGGAAATATGACAGTCAGAATACGTACATCTAATTAGATAATCTATCAAAGACTTACATAAATAAATATATATGTTTATTCCTCAAATATATTAGAGCAACACATCAATATTTAATTCATTTTATCAAGGCCTAGGGAGTATTTTTATCTTTGTTAATGTAAGGAAATTATATTTTTATACCTATTATGTAATTAAGAAGGAAATACAGTATACATATACAAAAGTATAGTTATACTTGTTTTGTTTCCAAATTCAAACGATCCTGAAGACTTAAGTTCTTAAATATCCTATCTCAACATCACTATAAAAGCAATATAATACTTACATTCATAGCTGTTTGTTGTGAGTGTAGTTTAAGTTAAGTTTATTATTTACCATCTTGGTATAAAATGTATTTTATTATACATCGTATAAAGTTTTTTATATTTTAATATTATTATTGTTATTATCTACTCTGAAAAGTTATATCTCCTTACAACAAGAACACAAAAAAAATACAATAAAATGGAAAACTTAGTGACCAGAACTTTATTTGATAAAGGAAACATAAATTTGTAAAAAAATAACAAAAAAAAGTATGTAAAAAGAAAAATAGACAAAACTCTTGAGGTTCTTTTGTAAAAACGTCCAAAAATAATCACTGTATTACAAGGCATAAAATTAGTGTAGGTAATTAGTAATTATTAAGAAGAGATATTTAATGAGAGGTTGTTATATATTTATAATAAAGTTCCGCTTGAAAGATTTTAATATATTATGTTAGTACAATGTATATATGTACATCATTTCATTTTGAATATGACTTTGATTGTGTTTTTTGTAATAATATCATTTTTTGGAGTAAAAAAATCAAAGATGCACAAAGGCACCATTATACCTATTGACCTATTAAATATTATTACAAATATACAACAATTAAATTTTAATAAAAAATAAAAAATATATATTATTTTCATTTTATATTTGTTTCCTGCTATTCTACGAAATAGATATCCATAGCATGTATATTAGGGTGACAAATATATTTTCCCCGGAAATAATCTCTTTTTTGTCTTGAATTTGAGTAAATTTATATATATATATATATATATATATATATATATATATATATATATATATATATATATATATATATATATGCGTGTTGATTGCTTGAGACTTGAATTTGACATAAATCACCGTAGAAGACTTAGCAAAGAAAAGAAATTCAAGTAACAAAATATCAATTTTCAACATTGAAATGTAAAAAAAATAATTTTGAAGCACGTGAATTTCTGATAATTTCTATGTTTTTGATCTACGTGAGAAGATGTTAATAAACTAAATCTATTCAACAAATTCGCATCAAGTTAAATTTAATTTAAGTCATGCAGAAGTTTCCTCAATTTGTAAAACAATTTATGTATATCAAAAATAGAAATGTTGAATTTGATTTAATTCTATACTCATTGCCACACTCATTTTGGGTGTCTCTTTCTCAAAGTTACAATTTGTAAATTTTGTTTCGATTAATTATTTTAATAACAATATTTTAAATACATAAGGATATACATTTTTAAAAAGACAATTTTTCCTTATATCATAATTTCTTCTATTTTCATCATATTTTCTCAGTACACTATATAGACCATGAACAGACAACCTTTGTTCCCTTGTGGGTCAAATTATGTTTTACAAGAGCCCTAATTATATATTTGCAAAATATGTATGCATACATAGTTATACTTATTTTATAATAACTTTTCTTATATATTATATGATGATGATATATTTCAAAGGTCTCTGTGGGCCGTAGGTTGTTGCCCATGCATGATATAGACTGTAAGTTATAAATTTGTTTATGTCCCCCATAAAACGCCTCAATATCTCATACGAGTTATCTGTAACAGCATCAAACTAAATTTATTTATTCTTTTTCATTTTACTTCATTTATGAAATTGAATTATATAGAATATGATTTTTGTTTTTATAATATTGTTTAAAAGTTATACATAGATAGTTTTTTATATGAATTGATTTGTAAATTGATAACTTTGTCTCCTCCGATGGGGACCAATTTGTAGAAATGAGGCTTTTGAAGAGTGCATTAAGAAGGCAGGAGTAGGATTTAAGATAATACTGTATTAAATAATACTCTCACCCTTGTTTATATCAGCTGTCAGTATATATATCTTATCCCCCATAAGGATATTACTGCTATAATGATCAGAAACTTCAACTTTTATACAAAATTATTTAAAGAAGAACATCATAATCATATTTATATTATGTCATAAATTATCATAGAATTTAAATAAAGTCTACATTTAATGTTAACGATAATTTTTTAATTTTTCCTTGAGAGATGGATGCTTCTTCTCCTTCTACAGTCTAATAAAGAACGAACATAGTTTCAAAAAAGAGCAATATTTTAATCTCAAAAGTGGTATTTTTTTTCTGAACAATAGAGTATCTACTAATTTGAAAGTATTGATACATTTTGCTCAAATAGCATAGCATATGCTTCGTCTGTTTTCTTTTTCAAAAGTGGATCAAAGACACTCCATATTATTTACACATAATATTATTTTTAGTCTGGTTTGTACATGTATACCATATTATAAATGTTACGTTGGTTCAATGTTTCAAATTTGTCCTTTCTAACTCATTAGAAAAGGGTGTTAGAATGGGATTTTTGCAAATCATTGAAAATTAATATTTAAATTAAGTCTATACATACAAAAGGGCCCTGATGTAAAATACCCTTAATACATTTCTATTTATAGATGCCCTCCAAAATACTGTTGAGTCATACTTTTACTTATGGTTTTAAATTTTGTAAAACGGATCAAAGTACAGTGACCTTTTGTGTTTATAAAGTCATTTTGTACCAATTTCAAGTATCCGAGTTTTTTAATTATAAACATAAATATCAAATAAATATTTAATCTTCGAATTGAAAGGACATCAAAAACATCACTGACAAAAATAAGAGTATGTAACCTACATTAAGATGATTTTACATGCTTACTTAATTACTTATAAATACTTAATTCAAAGCTATGCACCGCACTCATTCGAATAAGTTGATTTAAAAAAAAAAAATAACAAGAATACACCTACAACTTGCAAATACTTACTTTGGGCTAAATAAGTTTTTGACCATGATTAGTACATTTGGATTAAAGTAAATTAAAAAAAAAATTAAGTTTGATGAAACTCTGACCTGTTTATTTTATAAGGACAAATCTATTTGATTTGATGATATAATTATATATAGCCTGTTGTAACAGATCATAGGGATGGATATCAGATATTGATTCTTAATACAGTACGTGTCTGGGAAGGGGGTAATATTAAATTGATAATGCAATTTAATACTGTAATATGGTTTCTACTTAGATGTGGTCAAAGTGGTAACAACTGGGATTTATATTTTACAAGGCTGGGTCCAAGACTCTGGAATCAGTTCCTTAAACAATGGGCTTTAAATTTTCATACATTGAAGTAGCAACTTTCGGCAACCTGAAGATAGTTCATCCCCACCACTTTTCTTTATCTAATTTATTACCCTTATTTCCCTTCTCACTATCACTTTCTTTCTATACCAAGAACTTCGCTTGCATCTATCTCCCTGGACACTATATTTGTTGTTCTACATCTTAAATTAAAAATGTATAAATAACTCGTTATGATATGAACTTTTTATGGTTGAAAATGCATTAACGGTCGTGATTATGTCTGAAATTGTAATTCTCGTATTATCATTTTTTTAAGTTGATGAAACACACATACTACGTTCTTGCACCAGAGGAAGCTGCAATTGGGTAGCTACAAGGCTGAGGATACGTTCCTCTATTCATATATATTAATGTGGTAGGGACTATAAGATAGTGATTCGTAAATAAATCCCCTGGTATAAGTGTCCTCGGAAGACCTGTAGTCCATTAGAAGAAAACTTTTTTTAAAAGTAAGATCATTTTTGTTGATTAAATATGTTTGATATAATTGTTCACTTTTAACTCCGGTTTCTACTAGTATAGAGAAAGCCAGCTATTATGTAATTAGAGTTATAGATTGGTAAAATTTATTCTATTTTGTCAATGCCCAATAGCTTATAGATTATTCTGTAAGGTTAAGTGGCTCTGGGCGCAAATCTAAATATGAAAATGAAAAGTCGCGATTAATAAAAGTAATCACCGGGAATTTTTAAAGTTATATTAATTAAATTTCTGAATTTCAATTCAGAAAATACTATATATTTAAACTTCTAAATTCTGGCCTAAAATATATATGTATATATTATCATATTGAGTCTAGGAAGAGAGATGCAAGATAATTTTTTAATATACAATAGAAAAAGAGAGGGAAGAGAAAATAAATTTGGAAAGTGGCGGCGGTAAAGTTTCTTTAGGCTATCAGAGCCGTTTTGGAGAAAATCGAGCTTCTTTTTTTTTCTTTTTTTGTTGACCGCAGTGAGGAAAAGTACATTAATTTTAATGCAACTTTTGTGAAAGAATATATATCTTTTAATTAGTTATATCATAATTATTTATGATTTAGCTGGAAAATTGTCTCTTTGTTTTTTTAATCACTCACACTACTTAGTGTTCTGAACGTTGATTTATTAAACTACAATTATACTTTGTTAAGCTGTGAATATTAATGAAACTATTAAATGAAAAATGATCTAGTATTTGAGAATAATAATAATATAGGTGTACTAATTATCAATTGCATTTGGGCCTTTTTTCCTTTTGGAGGAAAAATTTACAGATACAGTGAAGACCACATCATGATGTATTTATATAAGTAGATATGTAAATGAGCAGTTGAACAAATTGAATGTAGGATTAAATTTGTACTTGACTTTTTTGTAGTTTTAAAAATAGTATTTTTTTTTTTTTTTTTTTTTGAGAACTGTATTTATTATCATTTATTAACGCATTTTTGAGATAGACGATAAAAAATATCTCTAAATGAGCTATGATAATAAATATATTCCTAAAAAATACAAGAGGCCCACAATAGGAAATAAACTCTATCCTTAATTATCTAATAATTACATTAGGTCATTAAGATAACAAGATTAGAAGTTGTTGTTAGAAACAAGAGCCATATGATTAATAATCGAATTATTTGTTTCCACTCTTGGATATAGATGTTTATTTGTACAACCTTACTATCATGTGTTTTTTTTTGATAAATTACTTTGGAGCTCTAACAACAAACATGATTGGAAATAACAGCATACCAATTTTTTTTACTTTAGGGCTGCCTTCTGCTTTTTGGTAAGTATTACTTGTAACTATTTTTTGAAGGAAAAAATTAACCTTGTGTAGAACATGACTCCTATTTTTTTACATAGTCTTAAATTTTCTTAACTTTGATCTTGAATTCAATGCGAACAAAATGTATCCTTGTTTTTGATTATATCTGTCAAAGACTCAAAAAGGGTATTTCAAACTCTTTGCTTATTTTCTTTTTTTCCCTATTCCAATCTACTTTCTTAACATCTTGTTTTGTTCCTTTTATATATTTATTTTTCTATTGTTCTCTTGTTCTACTGCAGCATTGGGGCAAAGGGTGATAATTAGGAATGTAAATAATATGCAAATGGGGTGTGTAAAAAAAAAAAGAGAAAGTCAACCTGGTAACTCTGACAATTCGATGAATGTTGAGAAGGAAGCAGCTTGAGTTGTTAGACGTTTTACTGAGCTACAAGCTGCTATTCTCCTTTTTATATATAACATTAAGTATACCATAGATGAGAGGCAGAAAATTAACTCAAATTTATGTCAGGGAATTATATATTTTTAACTAATAATTATACGAGAACTTGAGCACTTTTATAATATTGTATTTACTATTGTAGATGTTCTGCCCTCAGTAATTAAGGAAAAATAATAACAGCTTTGGAAAACAAAAAGTACTGTTAGAAGAGCCAACTTTACAAAATCTCGCACGCGGCATTTTGCATATTATTTACATTCCTAGTGATAATCCACTGAGTAAGAAAAAGTGAAAAATTATAAGTATATAATATAACTTGTAAGTCTCCTCCACAATACGAGATGAAACGTTTTGTCTTTAATTCGTTAAGAATATAAAATGTTTTTCTAAGTCAGAGTACATATTAAATAAATAGTTTCATCTCATCTTTATAAACTAATACATTTCGTTGAGTCCTGTGTAATGAAATTAACACTATATAAATAAAAGTAGAAAACTTAACAATTGTTGACAACAAAATAGGAATTAATGATGTAGTGAGAATACCATTGTGAACTATCATGAAAATAAAATTGTGCCAATGTAAATGAAATGTTTCTAAAAATACATCAGAAAACCTTGATAACTGTATACTTGCTTATCTAAGTAGAGAGAGCCCATCAAATTATGTCCCTAGGATAGTTTACAAAAGAACTCTGGAATTTCGGAATATAAGTTTGAAATTATGACCGTAAAGTAATGTTCGATTAGTAAAACTTATTTATTTTATCAAGAAGGAATTTGATGACTCAAACAGAAGATCTCAATAGATAAATAACTAATAAAACCACAACCATGGGATCAATTATTTACAAATTCACCTATCCAAGAGTTCATTTTTTGTTTGCTAGGAGACACTGAACGTTCCTTGAAATACGCAACCTCATAGAATTTACATTGATACTTCAATTAATAAAAGGTGAATTCTACATGAAAATATATATATATATATTTGGAGAATTTTATTGAGATAAAGAAGATATATTATACGTACATATAATGTGAAAATGTTAAAAAAAAGGCAAGCCTATCTTTATATGTAAAGTTAAGTAAGGCATGAGAAGGAAACTCTCTACTTTGAAACTAATTTCTTAATACTTTTTTCCAAAATATTCGTGCATATTTACTTATGTATATCTATTTAAAAACGTAGGCATAGCGATCATATTTAGATAAATCTTGAAACTTTTTTTAAGAGATTTTTTTTCTTCTCTTTCTTATATTTATTGTTGTTAATATATTTAGAAAAAGGATTTAAAATTATAGTTGAAGTTCTTTAATATACATACAAAAAATAAGGAGAAAGTATATTCCTATAGTGTAAAAAAAAAAAAATTCTGAAAGAAAATACATTTTTAAAGATAATTTAAATACTCAGGAAACTAATAAGTTTTTGTTTTTTTTACCACGAGTTTTAGTAAATATTAAATTCCAATTGCTTATATTTTTTGTAGAGTTTAACCAAATCTATTTTTCTAATGAATATAAATTTCCTCAAAAATTGAAATAGTATTTATACAATGTCAATGGTAGAGATGTATAGAATGTATGGGGGCTTCGAAGCTTGTACGGTCACATTTCAATCACAAAGCAACGTTGTATAGCTCTATTTTTCTTCCAAAAAGACTCAAATTAAGTGGTAGTGAGTCAATTATTTCCAACTCAGACTTATCTTCATTTAATACTAGGGAATAATTGTTCAGAGTATAATAATTCCTATTTTTTGAGCAATCAATCAACTTTCAGAACAATAATGAGGGCCAAGCTGCTTAAGAAAAATAAAAAATAGACAGTTGATAAGAAAATACAATCGAGTGGTAGATGTTTTGAAGATACCACTGATGTCCACTGCTTTAGTTTCCTAATTCATAATATAAGTTAGGTAGGGGAAGGGAGGGAGAGTTAGTACTCCTCCCCTCTTTAGCTCTAATTAATGAATATTTTCTTGAGTGGATCCACTCATTGATAGAAAATTATGTGGTTCTCCATCGAGTATAACATTGAAAGCTATAAAATAAGAAGTACAAATTCTCATTAAAAAAACTGATTTGGGACTCTAAAAGTGAAAAATTAAAACGCGTTGAGAACTTTAATTTTGGTGAAACTATTCGGATTCCATAGGAACTTTTTATTCAAATTAAAATTACATTCAAATAATTAAAATTTACTAAAATGTATTACTATAAATGATAAAAAGATGTATCTTAATTATGCCTACAAATGTATGTGATTGTTAGGAATGTAAATCATATGCAATTCGGGCGTCTGATAAAAAAGTGGAGTTGGCTCTTCAAACAGGTTTTTTTGTTTTCGTAAGCTGTTATCATTTTTCCTTTATTACTACTGAGGGGAGAACATCTACCTGATAGTAAAAATGTCGCATGAAGGAATACATGCATTAAGTTTAATAAAGCAAATAAAATGTAAACAAAAAGGCTCAAGTCTTCGTATAACTATTATTAGTTAAAAATATATAATTTCCTGACATTAATTTCAGTTAATTTTATGCCTCTCATCTATGTTATTATTTATTGTTGTATATATAATGGAGAATAGCAGCTTGTAGCTTAGTAAAACGTCATGACAGCTCAAGCTGTTTCCCCCCTCGACATTCATTAAATTGTCAGGGTTGCCAGGTTGATTTTCTCTTTCTTTTTTTATAACACGCCCGAATTGCATATGATTTACATTCCTAGTGATTGTTCAATGACACTTTTTTAGTTAATTAAAAACTTAATACTGTATACCGTATACATACACAAATATAATAAAATTGTACAGTAAATGCATAGGGTAAAGAGCACGACCACTCAGCGGGGTGTATGTGCTACAACAGTAAATACAAGTTCCTAGTTTATATTATAATTTTATCAATAATATTTTTTACATTTCATTAATTTGAAGATGCGGAGTCTTCCTGGAAGGCTTCATATCTTTCATGCAAGAGAGCCGGGCATCTGTTGGTAAGGTGCTCAGCGCTCTGTACGCAAAGCTGATCATTTATTTATTTAATTATTTTTTTATGGTTGTTTTGGGCCGATTACGATGTCAACCACTGTGTCTAAGAATTGAGCAATGACACATTTCAATGTAAAATGTAGGTTGTTCTATAAAAGAGCCGATCAAAAAACCTGGGCGATATCCCACATACACGGAAATGCATTCTTTTGTTAGTCGTTGATTTTTCTACAACTCTTGTTCCTTATAAGTTCACTGAAAATTGATTGATTTAACTCGAATTAGGTCTTGTAAAGCTGTGCCATATCCCTACCATTAAATAGAGAATGGTCCTACTCTTGGGGAGAATGACGTACTTGACTCAGTACCATATACTTTTATCAGGGGCGTACTGGCCCGGCGGTCAACCGGTCAATGACCGGTGCGCCCCTCTGAAATCTTTACTAGGCGCCCCTTCGATTTAGCATAATGCGCCTTTATCGTACAAGATATTTACTCTTTGCCCGGTGGAAATTTTCGCCCCAGTACGCCCCTGACTTTTATAGAGCACGAGGAGATGGGAGTGAGACTTATGGTACTTATGGCTCTAGAAATTAATACTTAGAGATGTAAAACCTAAGCTCTACCGGTATATGAAAAGAAGGAAAGCGAAAATTGACCAGGTAACCCTGGCAATTTGATGAATTTTGTATTTATTTTTTGGAGGGGGGGGGGGGGGGAGAGCAACGTCAGCATGACGTATAACTTGATTAGAAATTTTCTTACTTTTTACAGGGAAAGACATTGACGGTTTACTCGATTATTTATTTTATTGATTAATTATCATTTGTAGACGGCCTGTGTTAATCCATTACACGAGGATAGGTGGTACATGTTCTACTCTCAATAATTAGGGAATCATGATATCATATTTGGAAAATAACAATTTATGTAGAATTTACATTTCTATAAGTACATTGATAACATGATTTCTATTATTTGATTTTATGCAAAGGGGGGAGCAATATATCCCAGGAAGGACCTCGTAAATTTATAAATAGCACTAGGTGCAGGGAGAATATTATAATGACAGATATAATATATATAGTATAATTTAGATAGATGGTAAAATATAATTTTATCGTTCAATTTTGACAAAATGTAGACAAGAACTTCTAATTCTTCTTTTAGAGGAAGATGTGTTCTCCTCAATGACCTAATAAAGAATTAATATTGTACATTCAAAAAGAACAAAAGTACGAACCATTTTTCCTTTTCTAATCATAAAACTGTTATTTTTCTATACAAAAGTCGCATTTCTAGTTACGGGTATTAATATTTTTTCTAAATTAGAAGGCATGAGTAACTAAACTTTGGAAAAAGGAAGAACCAAATACTTACTCAAGTATTTAAGGTTCACTTTAAAATAGCGAGAATATTTAATGACTGATAGTAATTTTAGGAAAGTATTAAGTAAGTAAGAGCATAACTTTCTACTAACAAATTTTAAGTTGTATCGTAGTATTTTTTATACATTGAAGCAATGTTGAAAAATATAGTATGTAGGTTCATTAGTAATTTTGTTGACATGAGTAATGGTTCATTACACATGTGAACAAAATTTTACTGTTTAAAAATCTTTTAGGCTCCATACATTGGACGCACGATTACGAATCTGTAATTAACTTTTTCTTATCAAATATGATTTTTGAAAATTTTCTATTTTAATTTTTTTTATAGGGGTGTGAGCCAAAGAAAATCCGTAATTCACATCAAAATAGTTTTAAATTTAATGTTGATTCCATGTATAGGTTGTTACATATTTTATGTGAGATCATACAATTCTGAAATGTAAAGGTCAAAAAAATCTTTTTTTTTATAGATAAATACATAAAGTTGTTTAGGATTAAATAAAGTCTCGGTTTTCATTATTTTTAAAGTAAAAAGATATTAAGAAATAATTTAAAAAAATAAAAAAGAACGTAAATTTCTTAAGTTTAACGAAAAATTATACCTATTTAGCGAATTATTGCAGCAAATTGTTACATAGCTTAAAAGATCATTTCATTTTACTAAATTGAATATACGTATAATACTAATATAATTATCATTCCTTGTGTCGATTGTCTCAAATTATATATATCCTTTTATTTTCTATCTAAAAATACATTTTTGAATTTATTTTAAATCAACTATATTGTTTCTATGACTTTTAGATGCATTAAGATAGTTTAGGCAAATTAAGGTTAAGTTCAAGTTCTTTTTTCTTATTTAAATGACTTCTTTACTAAGATAATGAATATATTATTGAACAATTAAAAAGTAGCATAAAATGTTTCATCTTTTTTTTTCTTAAAATATATTTATCCAATGGGATGAATTTTTTGAAGGGTAAAGCTTTCTTGGGATAAACTTATAGCTCGGGATGACTAAAGGGGAGAGAAAACTTTTTGCATGTGAAAAAAAGTGAGATGAACTTTTTGGACACAAAATTTTAGATATCTGAAGAATATCATAAATAACAATTTGAACAGCATTTATTATTTTCCAAAGCTGTTATCATTTTTCTTTAAATCTTGAAGGGAAACCTTATAGTACTAATGAAATAATATACACTGTCTTCAATTAATTAATTATTAATGAATAGAAATGCTAATCGAATCAACATAGAATCCTTGATATAATATAATTTTTCCTATAGATATGAATTTGTATTTATTTCCTTCTCAAAGAACGTAAATACCCCTCTAAAAGAAAAAGATAATAACTGCTTGTAGCCAGTATAGTAAAAAATCATGACAGCCATAGCTGCTTCTCTCCCAAACAGTAATCAAATTGTCAGGGTTACCATGTCAATTTTTTCTTTCTTTTTTTCTTTACAACTCAAATAATTATTTAACACTTTTATAATTCACAAGAATTTTTTAGTAACACACGTCAAAGAAAATCAAATCAGTATCAGATAAATTTGCCAGACTACTACATTTGTAACATACTTACATAAAATATATCAATGCCAAGGATTAGGTGCTTATGTTATAATAATCAAAAAAAAAAAATTTCAAATTATTTTACTATAATAATACTATAATAAATATCAGAAACATCACCTACAATGATTGCAACATACCCATGTTACTGGGAGAAATTTACTTAACAATAAGAGTAAGTAGCTACTAACTAACTTTAATTGCAAAGTATGTTGAGAGTAATGATCTAACTTAACTAATGCAGCTAAGTTAGTGATACGAAGCAAAGTAGTTTATAATTTTATGTGACGTAATCTGTAGCATTTCCTGCTAAATTTCTAAGACTGGTGGTGACGTCACAAAAAAATTATGAATTGTCATGTTTACACATCTCTTGTAGGTAATCATTCAAAAAGGAGAAAAACTCACAATAGTGATAGATATATGATGGGTCATACAAATACTTAGGTAACAACTGTTACTCACCAATAAATATAGATACGAATACTGTTTTTCTTAAATTATCGTCGACATATTATAGTCTGCAGTTACCCATCCTTGAGTGTATTTTTTACTAAGATAATTCTGGCATGGGTCTAATAGTAAGAGTATTACCCGGACCCATCCCCAACTAAAAGTCTTCCTTTTTTTCCAATAATTGATAAAAAGGAGAGATTCATTTAATAGAATATCAACTGCTTTTGCACTGAGACCCACATTTCCCAGGGGTGATTTTGCTACAACCCATTTTTCCGTTCTTCCAGCCAAGAAAATGTACAGTATTTTAATTAAATATTGGTCAACTTTTGTTTGGTCATGATATTTGCATTTTTTACGTCTATCTGTATCACTCTATAGCTAAATTTTATTTAGTGTAATTTTAAATAGCGAATATCTTTATTCACTACGTCTGATTATTTTATATTTTTTTCATTCTTTCTCTTTATTCGAGGTTGGTATAATCACAGAAATGAAAATCAAAGATTATTCTTATTTTTGATGAAATCTCTGCAATTCTCATTTGGATCATGATCCAACGACTGAGAATTACTAATACAAGATAAGGAACCTATGTTTTAAAAAAGATCCATAAATGAGGTCAATTTTGAATTTGGAGCGAAAATTCGTGGAAAAGATAGTCAATAGTGAAAATTAATTATTTTCTTTTAAATATGAATTTAATTAGAATAAAAAAAGTTTTTGAAATTTTTTCTAAAAAGTCAGATTCATGTTGAAGCACGACATACGCAGATATTCATAGTTATGCCTTACTGCGATTCATTTTCTTCTAATATGAAAAATATTAAATTTGAAACAAAACAACAAAATATGAAAAATTAATAAAGATAAATGTACAAACACATAAATAACTTGTTAAAATTAGTAACAATTGCTACAGAAACGGGTATGAATGAATAAAAAAATATAATTCAAGATTTCTATTGGTGAAGTGCTCTGGAAACACAATCAAATGAAAAGTTATACAAAGTTATAGTTCTTATTTTAAGTTTAGCTAACCAGAAAATGATTTATATCTCAATGATGCATTTTAGAATCAGTCTAATATACATACATATACAACGTGGGTTGTCCCGAGGGTTTTTTCGTTTTTATAATTATAATTATTGCATTTGGGGAAATAATAAGAGAGAAAATAAAATGTTTTTTTGTTACTATGTCAGATCTGTAATACTGAAACTTCTAATTTTATATAAAACAAATTATAATTAATGAGAGGAGGGAGAAATCTAAAAAGGATCCATATTAGAAACAGATGTAAAAAGAGCTACACAGAGTGAAAATTAGAAAGTATTCAAGCTGGCTTGCTTGAACGAATAAATACCTATTTGTTCACATACACAAAGTACCAGAGAGAATAATATGGAATAAAAGGAACTACTTGATAGTGTTTCTCTTTAATAACTGATATATTTTCTTAGAGTTATTTATTTATACTTAAATTACAAAGTTAAAACGTCTTGAGACTGAAGGTCCTACAGTGATCCTAACACCAAAGTTAAAAATATTAACTTAATTATAAAAGTACAAATAAAAATAGTTGAAATAAATAATAAAAATTATATACGTCGCATATGGGTTCTAATCAAAGTGTCAAAAAGGAACTATACTTTTTCAAGTTCAAATTGAGAATAAGCAAGTTCAAATTGGAATAAGCAAGTTCAAATTGGAAAACCCCTCTAAAATAAATTTTCAGGTTAATCGTAAATTTTAAAAAAATGGAAATTTCCTTAAAAGTTTTTTTATTTTAGATACCTTAACATGACGGCTGAACATTTCCATGAAAAAAAAATACTTCCGGAAGGAGTGGAATCGATGTCATACCAGGCTTCTCCCAGGGAGAGCCCGAGTTTGCCTGTTCCACCAGAGGGACAAGGGCCTGCACAAACTTCCGCAACACCAATGCGAAGATCTCCCTATATTAAAAAAAGGGAGGTAGAACAAAAAAAGACCCAGATTCTGGCAGCACATGCTGCAGGCGGGGATTGGAGAGGGTTGGCCTTGGAGATCCAAGTTAAAATGCCAACAGCCTACCAGTGGGTAAGTGAAGGCCCAAAAGCCGACACAAGAGGTGGTGCTAGGAAATCCAAAATTTTGGAAGAGCACAAAGATTTCTTGGTTCAAGAAGTCGAAAAAAATCCTCGTGTTACCCTTACGCACTTAACGGACTTGGTTTTTGCTAAGTCTGGCTTACGTGTGAGCAAGGAGTGTATTCGAGTACATCTTGATATGCTTTCTTACACGATCAAAGCAATTCGTTGTGAGCCGGAGGCCGCTAACAACTCCGTAAATAAGGAAAAACGGAAAGCTTATGCTGTTTCCCTTATGGAGCTCCAATCTGAGAACGTGCCGATTCTTTATATGGATGAGACTAATTACAATCTCCATATTTCAAGAACTGAAGGTCGTTCAATACGTGGTACAAGGTGTACAACCGTTGCTGCCGCCTCACGAGGAAATAATATTCATGTTATTGGGTGCATAAGTCGTGATGGGTTTGTGCATTATGCAATTCGAAGAGGTTCTTTTAGAAAGGAGAATGCAAGACAGTGGGTACGGGAATGTTTAAGAAAAGCATTTCTTCTCTACAGAAGACCCGTGGCCCTAATTGTTGATAATACCCCATGCCATTCGGAAAAAGAGGAGGAGCTAGAGGAATCTGAATTTTCAGATAACATCATCCTAAGACTAGCTCCGTATTCTCCAATGATGAATCCTATTGAAAAGGCATGGTCTGCAATGAAAGCCGGTGTAAAAGAAAGGGTTGCAGAGGAAATAGCATCAATTTTAAGGGGAGAAGGCCAAGGAGAGATGACTATTAAGGAGTTTAGGCTTACTAAGCTTGAATCAATGATCAGACTGGCTATTGCAAGGATAAATCCAGAAATGTGCCTTAATCTTGTGTCTTCTGTTCAGAGAGTACTTCCCATTGCCCTAAGAGAGGAAAATGTGCAGTTCTGAAATAAATTGCTTTGAATAATTTTTATTTTTAAATATCTTTCCAATTTGAACTTGCTTATTCCAATTTGAACTTGACTATTCCAATTTGAACTTGACTATTCCAATTTGAACTTGCTTATTCTCAATTTGAACTTGAAAAGGTATAGTAAATTTAGTCAAGAGAAATAAAGTCTTGAATAAAATTCCTAGTCCCCTTCTCTTCATCAAAGAATATATTTGTATTTGCAGATGTTCCTTTATTATTAAAACAACAACATTCGTAATCATTTGAATAATAGCAAAATAATAGCTACCTTTCTCATAAGTATCATTGCAACCATTACAAGATCTTATAACCTTCCAACGTGATCGAAAGCTCAAACTCCAACCACGTTTCTCAAAAAAATATCAATTCAAAAATGAATGTATCACTTGTTTTGGACCAAAAGTGCTATTTTGTTCTTAATTGAGAAATATATCAACCTCTGGAGCTTATTTAAGAACATAATGGTTTTGCATACAAGTTGGTCATAGGTTTGAAATGATGACATCTAGGTACTTAAGAATTGTGCTAAGAAAAAAAATGTAAAAAAATCCAAATTCTGAAATAGTTTTCTTTTCTTTATTAACGAAAATAAATTGTTAAATGATTTTATATCATTGAAAATTTATTCATTTTCAAAAGGACTGGTGTTTGAATTCAAGATATGTTTGAAAGAGTTTTGTAAAGTTGAAAAATATTTAAATCCTTCATCCAGGAGTTTCAAAAAATAACCTAAATTGAAAAATGTAATATAGATGTGACAGGTGCAATAATTAAATCTTCAGTGGAAAATATTCCTCAGCACCATGAACTTTTGACATGCCTCATTAGTCGGTTTGTTTGTATTTTCATTTGTACTAACAAACATGTATTGTAAAAAAAAAGGAAAGATATTTTTAGTTCGATTCAGAAGTCCAAGTATGAGAATGAGAGAAAAGTTGTCTAATTTAAGTCATGAATAATATAAAATAAAGAATAATTTAAAACTAATCGTGAATTAATTATGTAATAATTATTTAATATATTTTGCATGTAAAAGTGATTCTATTAATATATTAAGTGATTCTGATAACATTCTAAAAGATTCATAATTCAATTTTAAATGAACACTCCAATGCACTAAAATAATTAAGCAACCCTTTTGTATCTATCTAGACATCACCAGATCGTTGATCATATAAAATGTTTTTCAGAGCTGATAAAAGTGAAAGGTATAATTCCTCAATAGTTTTATCTTCTTTAAACAGTAATAACGGTTTCACTTTGTGTAAAATGTTTCTTTTCCTTCATGCTTAGCTCCTTTATTGAACTTTCAAAGTATCTTACACATGGTTAACTAGGATTAAAAAAGTTGTACAATTTCTTTATATAATCAAAGAATGTTGTTGCTTCTAATCATTCACTATATGCATCTAAGAGAACAAAATTAAGATTGGCTGCACATCAATGTACAAAATATACATGGTTATCGATTGCCTTTACTTTTTTTTTTTTGCAAAGCAGAAACATTCGCCCTATCTGCGCTTCATCATATGATTCTGATTTATATGCTTAATATCCAGTTGAAAATAACGCAGAATAGTTTTCAATTTGTTAAAAAGTGATTCTGAAGCACTGTTTGTGAGCAATTATTATCTTTCCTGAATCATGAATGTTCCCGCATGAGTCACTATTTGAACACCAATATCTAATAAAAGGGAAGACTTTACCTTGTTGATAAAATTAAAAGGTAGTTTTTTAAGGTGGAATGGAAGCCTGGGCTCCGTAGTCAATTAGAAAACTGATATTTCTTAACTCATTTTTTCAATGATGTAAATTTAAAAAGTACTGGCTTAAGGATTTTAAATTCCCAGCGAGATTTTATACCTTATCTCATTAGAGAACATCCCTTATGATATTACCAGAAAGTGCTAACATAAGGATTTATAGTTTTTCGAATTCTGACTCGACATTGCAATACGTGAAAACGGATTCCACCCAAATCATGCCAATATTTTGGGAAGCATATATATCAACTCTTGGGCTAATCTCAAATATGAGACTCTGATGTAATTTGTCCATGGTTTCTATCCCTTAGATAGAATAATTCTCTGTCAATGCTCCTTTAGTATGGGTGTTTGGCACGTTTTTTCTTCTTGTTTTCTTTCGCAGTCCCCAATAAAGGACCTACTCAAGGTAGTGTTCCTCATCTTTAACAACTGATATATGTATATTCTTAGATTTTTTTCTAAAGAAAAAATTCTTGAATCTGAAGGTCCAACATACATATGATGTATTTTTGGTGAAAGGACCGTAACTACGAATTATTTAAACTAAAGAATAAGTCATACCTAATACCACAATGGTACTTATCGGCCATACCCACTCCATCAAAAATTGCCTGGTATTTTTTATCAGCTGTTGTTTTTTCATTCTTGCCTAGTATTTTTGAATGTTGATCCATTGAGCTCGAATTCAACCATAACCCTACACTTTAATAAATTATAGTCCAACAGTGGAAAATAATGATATAATTAGGCATGAGCAAACTCCCAATACATTCATAGTCACAAGATGGCTACAAAATCCTTAGTCTTCGTAAACAAACAACTAAGTAAACAAACTCATAACGTCATACCTTCATAACAAGCTATGATCAAACTCTCAAAACATTCATAGTCGCAAGAAGGCGCACAAACGACAAATTGAACAACGCTCACACCTAAACACCAGTTAATATGTAGACTTCTATTTTTCTTTAGAAAAAAGATTGAGAGATGGATTAAAGATATACAGATTTCATTATTCAAATACTTTTAATTAAGTTTGATTCCGATTACTAGCTAAAATCAGAGTCGATTCTTCGCTATCATATCAAAATTATTGATTAATAATATCTTTATATTTAATTTTTTAGACATTATTTACAGATTCATAGGACTATGAGTATCTAACTCTGGAAATATGCAGTGCGTTATCATGTTTTGTGTTTTAACATAAATAAATTATTGCTCAATAATATGAAACAAAAATCATTTCCTTGTATAACAAACACTTCCCTCTTGCTTGTTTAAAATAAACTGGCTTGTGTTTTTTTAGTTTTAAAAGGAAAGATTTGTTGTTAAGTAAGAAACAATGAAAGTAAGTACCTAAGCACCTTCAACTGTCACAGTTGAAGGTGCTTTTTAGTCGACTACATGTGTAATTTTAATGAGAACATTGAATTTTGATAGAATATAGGAAAAAATGATGTGACACAATTCAAATGGTGAATGATTATCGAGGGGATATAAACATTATTGTTCATCATTTAATATCAGAAGGTTAAATGATATTTAAAAATAACTTCATCTTTCAAAGTTAAGTCAAACATGACAATGATGTTAAATGATAAAGATAGACTATTGAAGTAGTTATTCAATTGTATAAAGTCATTCGGGCGTTACATTGCTTATAAATATATCTGCATTTATAGAGCCTATATATTTATGTACCATGTAGACCAGACCCGGGCATTTTACGGCCCGCAGGCCCACTTTGAGTGGCCTGCGAAAAATTGCTTGGACTTAAGAAAACTAACCAAAAGTAGATTTTAAACTTTTGGTCTGGCCCTCCACAATATTTTCTTCTTATCATTCGGCCCTTGAAGAAAAATAATTGCCCACCCCTGATGTAGACAATGGTTATGAGAATTCTGGCTCTATTTATATTTTAAAAGCATTATATTAAAAACATTAAAGAATTATTTTGACTCCCGAACGGCTTGCCCATATTTTTGTCACTTAAAGTTTATCATTACCAATAAGTATATATGTAAGATAAATTATATAAACAAGGGTATCCCTCCCCCCCCCCCAAAAAAAAAAAAATAAATAAAAAATTATATATATATATAAATTGTAAAATTTTAGTATTTGTAATTTTATGACCTCTCTAAAAAAGTGTCTTTCATAAATAAAAAAAAAGATTGAACAAAAATTGTCTTATTATATAAAAAATATGAATAAATAAATTGTCTTTGCTAGCCCACTAGTGTACATACACTCTACAGGGGAGGGGGGTAATTTGATTTTTATGGGTCTTTTTACCTATGAAGTACACTTTTATTATTAAATTTGCAACATGTAGGAAAGAAAGGAGATTATATCTTGAATTTAGAGGTGATTATGTGTGACCCAAAAATAAAATAAAATCACTGGTCACAATATATAACAAAATAATTATAATTCATATTTATGTAGGTATCTTAATGAAATTCAATATTTTTATGTCTTTCATGTAAGTGATTCTTACATTTCCTTCTGTTCATTTTGAGGTGACCCATTTTTAATGCCCTTAAGGCAAAGAAAAATTAAAATATTTCATTTATAGATCTACGGACTGCCGATCGTCTCTAATTTCTAATAACAAAATTTTATTTAGTGTAATTTTAAAAATTTAGGACGCTGTTTAGCGTTAACCAAATACGGTTTGAATGAGAATGAACTACAAAATAAATCAATTCAAAAAAGATTTTTAGTACATGAGATTTTGAAAAGGCAGCAAATTTGAACAAAAATATATTTATGTTGAACTATGAGACAAATCAAATTTATAGAAAAACTTAAACTATGAAGTAAATTTTCAATGGTCGATCTAAAAAGTCTCAATCGATCCCAAAGAAGAAAAAGATTTAATTTATTTCTTATAGTTTTTTAAATCAACTAGATACATACATATACATATACTCAAGACTTTAAATAGTTAAAGCATTAAACTTATGCAAAATATTTGTTTGTTTATTTTAAATGTAATTGAGTTCCATGAAGGTTTTTTTTTTTCATTTTGAACATTAATTTGAACATATCGGGTTAAATGTTTTTTTTATTTTTATACAAATCCCCAAAACTCTTTGTTTACATCATAATTGACAAATATCAAAACTCTAAGGAATAAATATTTAGTTGCTACTTAACTTTTCAATGGAGGAAACATGAACTAATTTTGTGTCTTTCAATAATTTTACACTATTTACCTTTTATTACCGCGTTCCAGAATTTCCTGGAATTTTGGAATTTAAAAAATTAATTTCCCAGGAGATGAGAAACCCTACTACCTATGGACTTCTCATTTAATATGTTCCAATACAAAGATATGCTTATACACAACATTCTTGTATATATCTTTTAAGACTTCATTTTACTATATATTATACATAACCATATATGTTATATCTATGTACTATAACTTTTCTTTTAAATTTAATTAACATTCAAGGTTCATCAAGTTTTAAAACCTATTTACATATTCAATATACCTATGAATGGATGTGTATATGGCTTTACATACATATGTTACAGTGGCGTAGTAAGGTTTGTAGACCAAAAGGAAGAATAATTACTTACTTAAATCCTTTAAAAGCAGTTTTTATTTGTTTTGATGAGTCTTTGGGACCTCAAACTCCCACTCCCCAAATTTTTCCAAGCTTTTAATAAGCATAAAAAATTCTAAAAGGTTAAATTTGGGATTAAAGGCCATGACTTTTTGAGGTATATCAATATATTATGTACATTTCCATAAAAAAATTCAAAGTCTTGAACTTCACATACACATTTCGTCACTATTTTCCTACCCTTTTTTAGGCTTTTGTGAAAATAATCAAAACTGACTTGGCTCTCCCTAGAATGTGATTCCTGAAAAATGATTCATAGCGGAGGAAAAGTCCTGACTTTATATTGTGAAATTTGATTTCGTATGTAAAGCTTTAATTTAAAATAATACATGTAGCATTCTTAGTAATACGGGTATATTGAATACATAAAAATCAACTTATGCTCAAATAATTTTGCTCTTTTTAATCTTGAAGCTTGGATGGGGGGGGGGGAGATTGATTCAATAGGGATTCATTACCCCATGTTAAAATCCAAGGTATCTATCTTTCCCATGATATATTATGTACATGATATTGTGTTAGTATAACCAACCAACAAATGTCTTCTTTGAATAAAGATAAATTTCTTATTTAAGAAGCTCTATTCTCTAAATCTAAAATATAAAAAATATTTTTTATTGACTTCGTTCTTACTCTCTCATGGAAGGATCAATAAGACTAATAAATCCTATCAATAAATTTACTATAGAAATTATCATCTATTAAATTGTAGATACAATTTGTTAAAATATTCACCAAAGAAGCTGAATAAAATATTAAAGCGAGTACTGTAACAAAATATACTCATTAATTTAATTAAACCACCAAGCTTAACAATTATGATCCAAGAGGAAAATAATTGGGATATTAAAATTCTAATATTTAATTATTGTTATTATTTCTGTACTCAATATTCATCAATAAAAGGTTTTGTGATTACGTTTATATTTAATTTTCCGTAATTTCTTACAATACATATATATATATAACATGAATACAATTTATCTTTTAAACCTTATCCATTGCCAAATTTTGCCATATCATCTAGTATATTTATCTTATGCGAAAATTAGAATTTTGTACAAGTCACAACATGCACAAGGGGATTGAGAAAGTTTAGATCAAAAGGCTTTAATGAAACTTTTTAAACAAAGAATGTACAGCCTGCATGTTATAAAGATATTTTTTTTTGCATTGAAATCCCATTAGATGTTTAAAGTGTTCCAAAAATTCGTTTTTCGTGTAGATATTTATAATAAATGAGTAATATTAACGGGTCAAATAAATTATTCAGTTCAATTTATAGTGGGTAACAGATAATTTTTAGGTTTAATAAGATGTTATGATACGACCAAATTGCAACATGACCAATCAGCTCGATGAATTTGCAACTTGTATACAACTTATTATATAAATGAATTAACATTTTAACATACTTAATAGTAAATATAACAACAATATAATTTGAATTTTATGATCATTTAAAGATCCTTTTTGCAGCAAAAAAAAAGAAGAAGAAGAAAGTCATATGGTCTTTAAATATACTTAGTTTATGTCTTATAACAAAGGTATTTATTATAAGTACACTTGAAATAAACAATTACCTTCACGATAAATCTTTCATTTTGTATCAATAAAAACAAATAAATATCCTATTTAAAGGAGGGAAAAAACATATATGTTCTTCAAGAGAGAATAAACTACTTTAAAATTTAGACATTTTTGGATATTTTCTTAATTCCAAATAGTTAATGTATTGACTCTTCATAATTAAAACAAAACAAACCATGTTAATCAAATAGACTAGGGTTATGGGTTCTAACTTGGGATCGCTAGAACTTAGTTTATGGAACGTGTAGACAAATAATTATAAGATTTTTAGTATGTTTTTTTCCTCTCTTTCACAAAAAAGGAAAGTTACTGATAATAATAACTAATTAGTCATTACTAATGACTGAAATGGGTTTCAAGCTTTTTAGGAAAGGGATTGTAGGAACCAAAAGGTTAGGAAGCACTTGAATAATCTAACCAACCAGCCTCTTTTAATCCTTGTTGGGAACTTTTTTTTTATTAATTCATGAAGTGTCCTAGTTTTTAATTAACATTCAGAATATTTTTTCCGAAACAAAAAAACAAGTATCAAATATATTTTGACAAAAAAAAACAAAATTTATTTACATTTCATTTTTTAATTACTTTATTAATTTCAATGTATTAACACTCCCTCTCCGTACAACCGGTACTGGATCCAACCACGGATTCTCTTTTTTTGGGATATTAAAATATGTTCACCCTAAAATAAGTTCATAATCAACTATTAATCGGAGAGAGTAATATGAAATCGATATCTTGAGAATATTAATAGACAAAAATAATACATATATGTATATATATACGTTAATGTATTATGTATAAATATAGATTCCACACTGATTATCTCCCAGTCTTGCATTTGATCGGATGCTTGATGGAAACTTTAAGGAATCAAAGAAGAAGACCAATGATAGAGATTCCGGATGTGACTCACTCTGTACTCAGGGAGTTGTTGAGATGATTATAAATTATACACGGATGAGACGACACAGAGTTTTGAAAACGTTGTCCCTTTTCTCTTTTGAGCCGAGAAGTATGCTTTATCTACTCTCAAGGAAAAGTACATTTCATTCATGGAAGACTTCCCTTAAGATCCTTGCTCCCTCTTATCAATCCAAGTTGTGTATTATAATCCCTTAGGGTTCTTGGCTTAAGGATGATATTTTACGCCGTCCATCTTTGAAAATATCTTCCAACTTTTGGTCTTCTTCCTTCCTCGATGTATATATTAATTTGGTTCATTACAAAATAACGTCAGTGATTAAAGTTAATATTGATTTGTATCACTTTGGTTTAAAATTAAAAGTAGAATGTCATTAAACTTCTTGTGTAAGAAGTATAGGCTGTAAAAACATAATTGTGTAATTTCTTTTGATCCTTACCATTTAAGATTTATTTTCTTGAGTGAATTGATGGAAAATGATAATTTTATTTTGAGTTATTATTGAGTTGTTATTTTTTTAGATTCCATATTACCAGTTTTCTTCATATACACTAAACTAAACTTACCTTTTCTGATAGCATAAAGTGTTTTCTTTTCAATAATATATAATATGATAAATTAAATATAGGGAGACATTGCTAAATTTATATGGATGAATGGAACAATCAAGTTATCTTATAATGAATGATTATATATATACATATATAATACGGGATATATGTAGTATATCGAAATATATATCAATATATGTATCTAAAAGATATCTTTAAAGATTTTTGAGCTCGCCATTTGAATGGACAATGTGCCATCAATCATCATTGCATCAGATTGACTCTTTTTAGTAATAAGAATTCATAAATTGTCAACTGAGGTTGCAAAGTTATACACTATAAATGTCCTCCTTTGATTTTGAAACTGTTGTTATGGACGCAATGTCATAGACCAGAGTCTATGACTCATTGTGTCCTTTAGTCAATAATAATTTATTGCTCAATATAAAAAATAAGAAGCTTACATGATTTTTATAGTCATTGCTATCTAAATAGTTACTTATTTTATGATGATTTAAAACTTTGTGACCGTTTGACTGCTAATATGAAACATTCGTATGGTGTTGCTTGAAGGAAAAGTACTTGAATATATTATAAAATAAAAATTAGGACTATGAGGTATTGTTAATAGTATTCCTTATATGTAATATTACATTTATTTAATTAATTAAGAAATTGTAAGATTGTGATGTACACTTTAAGTAGGTATTTTACAAATGTTTTTTGTTTGCCCAGGAGCTAAACATTAGAACCGTTTGGAACAATTTATATATAGCTGGATACAAAACAGTCTTCAATTTCATGCAAAACTAATAGATTTATTTTCACTAGATCTAATATTTTATTTCTCATAAGATTCCGAGTAAAATATCAAATCATTGTGAGAGATAATATTACGCAACACCATTTTAGTTAGTTTATGTTTGTTTGCTTGGGGATATGATATAACAAAGCTTAAAGAAAAACAAATAACTATCATAATGACCATTGATCATAATGAAACGTCTGGTAGAGTTGAAAAATTATTCATCCTCACATAGATTTGTTTTTGGGTCCAAGATAAGCCTGGAAGAGTTTACCATGAAAACTTCTATTTCAACGTTTCCCTGTTAGTATCGTCTACTCAAATTATATTCATAAAATAGTTATATACACTTGTATATTTGTATATTGTATATTTTTTTATTGTTATTATTTGTGTGTACAAAAACATGAAAAGATCCGACATCTACATCGTATTTTTTATTAGTAGAGCCAGGTCCAATACATTAATTAATTAATATTATCTTAAGGGGCATGTATGTTTTCTTCATGATTTTGTAAATTCTTCCTGGTTATTTTTTTTCTGTAAGAATTACCTTTTCTAGGGCTTTATTAAGAAATTTCAGCAAAAATTTCAAAACTATAATTGAACTTTTATTGTAAATTACGAATCTTCTTTATATATAATTTCAAAATTAATTTCCTGATAAATTCTTTATTTTTATTGTTATATTTTAGTCGTAAAAAATATTAATCCCTACTGTATTATATACAGGTATATCCTGTTTTGTCTAACAATGAATTGTTTTTATCAAACCATTCCATAAAAAAAATTAAAATAGACAGTCAGAAAAAGAAGAAAGTAATGTTTGCCTTTTCTGGACTTTATACAGGATTGGAAAATGCACTTTTCTTCATTCATTGATATAAATAAAACGGAATAGATCATACACTTCTTCATGTTGAAAATACGATGTGATAGCGGATTTTTTTATGCTTTTGTGCTCACACAACCTCTTATTGAGTCAAAAAAAACTTTCGTATAATTTATCAAAATCACTGTGTAGGACACAAAACCAATCGTTTATTAGTCAACATGAAATAAAAAAATGATATAGCAATGTAAAAAAAAAATGACAACGTCATATTTAAATTATTGATGATAAATATTTTTTTGAATTAGTTTGCAATACAAAGTTAATCATTCATGTTTGATATGTAACGTAAGAATATTTATTATTAAGACTTTTCGACTTTCAAACATATAAAAAATTTATTTATTTATTGAAGTTGTGAGTGATTGCTAATTAATTACAATCACGATGGTCAAATAAGATGGTTTGCCGTGTGGTAATGTATTCATAATATTATAATGTTATACAAATTTAAGATTATAAATGAGCAGACTTACAATGTTCAAATTACTATCTGGTCCCAATTTTTTCTGGCAGAATCCCTGATTAGTTAAAATTTTATTACTGCTTACAATAGATATGCAAATAATAAAAATATACGCATATTAAGGTAAAGAACATAACCACACAATGGGGTATCCGTGTTACTACAGTAAAAACTAAATTCCTACTTAAATATTAAAATTGGTTATAATATTTTTTTTTCATTTCTTTACATTTCATAAGCTTAAGAATTCGAATATCATTTTCTTCTTCTTGTATGGCTCCATATCTTTTATACGAGATAGCAGGGCACCTGCAGCAGAATCCCTGATACATAAAAAAATAAAATTGGTGATGTTGGGAGGTCATTGTCAAATAGTTCCAAGGTCATGGGTTAGGGAGGATAACCTAGTGTATCTACAAATTTTAGAGTTACATTGTCGTGTGACAAGAAGAGTCTGGATGTGTGTACCTTGATCAAAGAATTTTTGACAAAAAACCAAGCTTTGTTGTCAATCTGTGATTTTAAAAAACAAAAAACAAGAATGACTGACAAAGATTCTCCCTAGAATTAATCGATAAAATTGTTACAATATATATTCCAACCAACTATGAAATGAGATATGGGTTGTTGATTAGGCTGAGTAATGAAGCTTCTGATCTAATTAACCCCCTTCTTCCTCCAAATTAAAATCCTGGACTAAGTATAACATTTGAGCATTTGCACCTCCCTTATACTCATTCTATAAAAAACAAATTGAATTTCCATTCTTGTTTTTTTGAAAGAAAAATGTGTTGATAAATATAATTTTTGATCTTGTTATTCATAAAAATAATTATAGCAGGAGTCACTCCAGAGTTGCTCATTAATCTTTTTTAGGTGAATGCCTATAGGTTAAGATAAATATACTGCTCTAGCCAATCAAGAAGTTATTTTTTGTTTGTTCAATCTATTACGAAATTTTTTGTTCTTAATAACTCTGGTCAACAGTCAAAAATCCTAAGGGGTGTATGTAAGTATAATAAAAGTTATTCAGTTTTGTACGCAGATTTCAAATCTGTAAATATTTTTTTTCGAGAGTCCTAAAGTTTTCGAGAAATTGGACCCTATTTTTGAGCTTTTTTGGCCCCTTTTCTATCTTCAACTTTAATTTAAGCCCAGAAGGACACTCATTTTGTGCATTAAAAAGTAATGATCTGCTAGTGCATTTCATTCAGATTACTACTTTAGTCTTTGTTTTAACCTAAAGGGGCTCCTAGGGGCATAAACGGTGGGAATAATCCCAAAAATCAGCCAAATCCTTTGTACTTAAATAACTAAACTACTTAAGAAGGATTACGAAATCAGCTGAATTCCTTCTGTGCGTTACTAGTACAGTTGTTTTTAGCAGCTCTACCGTGTGTCTTTGATTTCTAGTGAATTGTTTCTATAAGTTGAATGAAAATTTACACATTTAGATGGACGATTTCTTCTTAATGAAGGATTCTAATCGAGCACTTGATATCTCATTTGAAAGCTGTGGATCTCAGTTCTTTGATGCATTCCTTTTTAATCAATTTTATGTAATATTCAAGGAGTTCAATAAAACGATTCTAACCTACCTAAACACTGCCTCTTATGCCATCTAGCGGCGATATTGAATATATTAAAAGACAAAACTAAAAACTAAAAGACTAAACTAAAAATCAAATCAAAAGACGACATAGATCATTCCAAGATAAACAAACTTCCATATCAATCTATTCATCTCCCCTCCCCCTTCCTCCAAGGAGGTCCCTTTCATGAATATTTAATAATTAAATACATTTTCTCCTTGATTATTTTGTCCAGATACTTTCAATTCTTGGGGGTCACGGCATTGCAGTGTTTTTTTTTTTTTTTTAATGTAAAAGTTTTGATTAATATATTAGATCTACAAGCGATAAGGTATGAACTAGGTTATTCTTGGTATTTGTATAGTATAATTTCACAGCCATACATAATACAAGTACATATTACATATAAGTTATATAATTACTCGTGGTCATGCTTTATATAAAAATGAAATTAATTAATATTTCAATTACCAACCCTTTCTTTTTCCGTTTTATGCTGCTTTTTGAACAAAGCAGAATATGTCAATTAGTAATAATAAAGGTTGAATTTATGTACATAAAATGCATGTTTAAAATGACATTGAGGGGAGAAAGAAAGAATCATTATTTGGATAAATTAAATGAGGATTTCTAATACGACACATAAGATATATATATAGTCAAACCTGGTTTAAAGGTCACTTCCTTTAAGTGTGTCACTGCACTAGGTGGTCATATTCTGTTCTCATGCAGGGCATTTATAACCAGAAATGTAAATTTCAAGCAAAATCCCGAGTGTGAGATTTTTTTTGGTTTGGCACTTTGAGCCGTAATTTTTTTATTCCAAAGCTATTTATTAATGAGGGGGGAACATACCCTGTCTAACCTCTCCAATCAACCTATCGATGGTTCTTTGACTTGAATTATATTTTCCAGCATATTTTTTTTTTGTAAAAGTTGGGATGATCAAGTACGATTGCTCGACACAAGTAACTTCGTGATATCTACATTCTAATAATTTTTATGTGATTTTTAATCAATTTGATACTTCAGAAATACATCCAAGTTCTTGGTATGAAGAGGGGAGGAGGGATTTGACATGTCAGAATGCTCTCCAAGGCTGATAAAAAAGTCACTTAAAACCGCAAATTAGGCAAAATACCATCCCATCATCCATTGTATAATCTCAAATATCTAGGATTCACTTAATTCAAATTGATTATCAAGGTAGTTCTAACAACTCATATTTTTAATTCATTCCTTAAACTCAACCCTATCTCAACATTTTGCGGCCCATGTCTACTTATGCTACAATTGAATGAATACCCTTGTTAATATAAGGTGGATGTATGTATATTTGATTTTAAAAGGGGATATATGTGTCAAGTCAACAAAAAAACAAGTTTATTTTCAAATATTGAAAAGGAGAAAATCCACTTTTAGATTTATTTTACTTAATAAATATATTAGCAAAATATTTAGGAATCATTTTAAGACCTAATGTCCAAGGTTTTTGCTAAAATATCAATTTATATCGAGAAACAACCAAAGATTTTTGTTTATCATCCAATAGAGCAATCGGATAAATGTGTCGACTGAACATGGAGCCGAGTTGTTCCCTGAAAGAACGTCCATCTTTTTTATAGTCCAAGAGATTTATTTAGTTGCAGTTGGCTAAGACCAGTTCATCATCTGTTTAAGAACTATTAAGAATCCCTTACGTCATAGTAGCTACTTAGTCAGAAATACCAAATATTTTGTATTCTTGATTGTGACTGGTTTTTTTTCTTTCTATAATACAGTTGCAATTCTTGGAGTTATTATAATTAAATTAATCGAAACAATCTATTAATACAAACGAAAGAGAATTGTTCAAGTGCAGTTCTAACTCATTTTTGAAATATTTCAGATAAACTTGGTGTCTTGTTGACTTGACACATATGTACTACTGCTAGTCATCAATAGTACAAATACCTACCTGCCTACACACATTGGTACTTTTGTAAATTTCTGCCCTTAGCTAATCAGAAAGAAACATTAAAGAAGAATATTGTGCCATTCTGATAAAAACACAAATGAAGGAATTTAATATGAAATATCAAAATAATTATGTACTTTACTCATTTAAATATTTATTGATTAACGTATTTTTCTATTACTTTTTTGTAAATAAAGTCTATTAACGTTATAATCTACGTACCTAAATCTTTATGAGAGGAGAGTCACTTTCAATTCTTCATATAAACGATGAAGGACAATAATCAAGGATTTGGTCATAGTTACATAGTGTTATAGTTCTATAACAATTCTGCAGTTTTAATAGAATCAATTATCAAATATCCTTTGAGAAGAGGGGCACGTCACTTAAATGCAGTTCATAACTATGTGCCATAATGTTTTGGTACATTTATCTTGTAGGATCTGCTGCTGTCTTTTTCATCTTCTTTTTAAATAAATTAGAATTGAAAGGTCAAATATTTATACACTAACAATCATAAAGAAGGCCTCAGTCTCCCCTCTGATTGTCTCATATGTCATAAATTCATTACCATACTTTGTTCTGTAAATAATAAAAAATTTAATTTAGCTTATGTTAAATCACATCAAATAAGATTCAAATTTATTTTCCTATTTAACTTTCTTAATCATTGAATAAAAAATACAATTTAACATTTACATAAGCAAGATGGGCTGTAATATGGCATTTCAATCTTGCTTAGAAGTACCGCAAATAACTATCAAAGAAAAAATTAAAAAAGATGTTCGCTCACAATGGCTCAAAGAATGGCAAGGCGATTCAAGTTGTCGACAGACGAAGTTTTTCTTCCCGGACCTTATCAATGGATGGAAGTTGCATACGCATACTAGAACATCAATAAAAAATGTTTTGAGCTTTGTGTCGGGCCATATCCCTATGAAGAAGCATCTTAAGGAAATGGAGTTGACGGGAGACGATTCGTGTAGGCTCTGTGGAGAAGAAAAGGAGTCTCCACTTCACTTTGCGGAAATATGCGACGCTTTAGCTCGACATAGGAGGGACATATTACAGGATCACGGGGGCGCTCGTTGGAGTAAGGACGATGTGCTTAAAATGATCCAAGTTCTTATAAGCACCTATCGCTTCGAAGATGCTTTTGAATATGAATCTGGGAGAAAGCCCACGTGAATTTTTAACTATTGCCATCTCTTAAAGTTGTATTGTGGGTTTTTTGATATTTTGTTTTATTGAGATCAGTGTTTGTTTTGTTTTATTGTGTCTTTTTTGTTTATATGAAATTTTTATACTAATGATTGAAATATAGCTCGCCTTTGGGGTGTATGCATTACGGGTTGCTGGATTAAATTTCAGTTTCCGTGACCCTAAGAGGTTGCTCATAGCATATACTCTTGGGGTAAGAAAAAAAAAGTAAGAAATTCCTTACTTTTACGTGTAACTAATTATTTTTCCTCTATAAAATAATAGTGTAACCGGTAACGAGTATTTTATTATTTTTTCAAAGTATGTTATATATCCGACAATAACTATCAGAGAGTTGATTTAGACTTGTAAATGAGTGACTTTACGGTTTTTTCGACAGTGCTGGATAATATTAATTAACATTAAATGTAACTCAATGGAAAAATAATATTGTTAGATATTATTTCTTACTTGGGAGTAAAAGTAAAATTATTATTATTATTACTTAACTTTATTGCTTTTATTTTCGTGGATGAATGATATAAAATTAATTTATCCAAGATGAGCAATTAAAAAAAAAAATTATAGATTTAAAATTAGCGTGCAAAACTGAATAACTTTTATTAGGCTTGTACCCCTTAGGACTTTTGAAAGTTCAATTTTATTGACCTGCGTTATTGCTGAAATAATAAACCCTGAATCTTTAATCATAACTTAAGCACAATTATTTTTCTTGAAATATTTTATTTTCAACGTTCAAGCATACGAAATGTAAAATACAAACGGACATTTTGTTTCTTGCTCTTCTGTTCCTCACTTTGTTTTGAAATTATGTATATCCTTGACCACACGCAATAAAAAACTAGAGACTACTACTTAAATATATATATAGACTCGACCATGATAATTACCCTTCAATAAATTTTAAGCTTAATAAAGTTTCACTGACAGTTAAGGTTTCATGATACAATATTTAATTCTTATTTAAGTATTTTGGAGTATACAAGAAGCTTTGTTAGATTCGACATTTTCTTGCTGTAAACGAATACACATTGTCTATTTACGTAATTTGAAGCACTACAACATGAAATTGACCGACAGAAAAAAATTTATTTGTAATTTCGTTATGTGTAGTCCTTACTCCTTAATTATAAATAGTGACTGACAGTTGAGGGATTTTTCACATAATGTAGAATTAAAATAAAAAAAAAGCAGGTGGTTAGCACTGCATTAGATATGGGTAAAAAATATCAGGAATCAAAAAATCTTGATTTAATCATCAAAAATCGTTTCATGCAATACACATATGTCAACGTTGTTTGCTTGTTTGTTTTTTTCAATTTTAGAAACAGTTACAAAAAATTTATTAACGAACAATAACCCCTGAGTTTAGAAAACTGTTATTAAAATATAAAATCGAGGTTCTTGATTGTTATAGGTTATGTATCTTGGGAAATAAGCTACAGATTCTCAAAATTTCTACAAACAAAAAAAACCAGTCCCGAATATTCATTGTAACTCTTTTGGTTTGATCAACATTTCTCTGAATTACATTTTAGTCGTCATCTTTCAGGTATTTTCAAGGACGAAAAATTCGATTTTATCTGTATACAAAAGGGTGCGTATCTCAAACACACATGAATATTTACATATATAATTTGGCACAGATGTCAATAACAGGAGTGTTAACTTAAAAAAACAAAAACATTTCTCCCTATCCGAACTCCCTCAAAAATTAAATTCAAATTTCCGTGTATTTAATGCACGTACTAGTAGGTACATTTGTATAGACTTTCTTTAAATTTAATGAATCAATGCTTACAAACAACTCCTGGGGTTTTTAGTGAGGTATTTAAATAGTTATAAGCCTATCTGGTATATTAGGGTATTTCTTTTGAAAATTTCAATGATTTTCCATGGCATCATTAGGAAAGACTCTGTTCATATAATATGAGGGTTGAGAGGGCAAAAAGACATATATCTAAGGCATTGTAAAAGGATGCATTTAGTCAGCATCTCCAAATTAGGAAAATTGTATTGAGTGTGTGAGGTTATTTTGCATTTCCAATTACCAAACTCCCTCCCTCCCTCCCTCAAGGAGTGCTCAAAGGGATGCTCATTAAAAAAAGGAAATTGGTTTACACAAATGCATTTGAATGCATAACATTAAAACATTATATTTGTATCGTTTTTATCTTTGACTACATATTTAGTAGATTGTTTCCTTATCCATAAATCAAACTCGTATCTAGTGATAAACAAACATTTGTAAATACATTATCTATGAGATATTTTAGGAACAAAACTTTCACATTTTGTACCATATATATATATATGTATGTTTTTAATGATATGTACTTTGTGCATACCTATGCATTTTTATGTACAACCAAATAACTTAAGTAATAAAGGTATTAATTATTTACTTTAACAATCATATCTCCAATGCCAGCGCCTCATTTTTTTGTATACATATATCCTTTTATTCCAGACATACATATATTTAGTAATAATATATGTATGCTTTTTTATGATTGACAACCATAAAAATCATATTAAATTCCTTGTTAAAAAAGAACTCCCATCACAAAACTTTATTTGTCATACGGAAAAATTGACATTCCCTCCCATGCAATAATGACTTAATAGTTGATTTGAATAATAATATTGATTTATAAATGTGAATACATATGCAAGTATCTAATGTTTTTGTTTAGATAATGCCACATTTGATTAAATTTAAATATATGTAAGTATATTTCAGTATATAAATAAATACAAAATCAAACCCTCATGAAGCTCAACACTAATTCTTTCTGGAAGGAGTGGTGTGAAAAAGTGATGGCGTTGATTCTGAATCAGCACCATCTAGCAACACGTAACACAAGCACAAATTGTATTTTGTTTACAAAAGTCATGTGAGTGAATTTATAAGTCTTGTTTCAGCTTAGAAACAAAAGTATTTATTTGCGATTTTGTGCGTCATGTACTGAGGCTTCCAGACTTCTACATAATATTTTATATAAATATCTTAGGAGATAAATGAAAGTGCTGTAGGAGTCAGAGTAAAAAGGCCATTTTGTAGGGGTGACATTTTTTTAATCTCATAATATTTCAAAAGTTAATTTGAAAATTAAAAAATCGGGGGATTCATCGGTTATTGGTTTTATAACCCCCATATCTGTTTAGTCCACATGACTGTACAAAAACTTTTATTTCTTATTCTTTTATTTAAGTAGAGTATGATGCATTGTCGAGGACTCATGTATCAGTGTATGTGAGTTGTCTTATTTGACAAATACATTATGGAGTCCATAATCAATGAATGAGAAAAATATGTTCTTATTTTCCTTCCTTGGAAAAATTAGTGATAATACACTCTATAGTAGTTGTTGTTCATACTAAGTCATGGAACATTGAAAACTAAGTAAATGTCTTCTACTATATGTATAATGGAGTTTGCCCATAGAGTCATCAAATTAACTATGTAGTGTATAGTGCTTTGTCACTCACATCACAGATTATACAATAAACCAATAACAACAAAACCTTGTTGGCCATATATTTAGAATTTATTCAAATAAGTTTGTGATGGATTTTTATTTGAATTTTCTTCCAAAAACAGTCTTAGAGACACATACAAGTCTTAAAAATGATTGGTTTGTCTATTCTACCCTTTAATATTTTACCCCAGAGGTTTGACTATGTTTTTATGATCAGTTAATTATAATTAATCGATAAGAATTAGTATCGATATAAATTATTTAAGTCTATAAACCGACTAAAGAAGGAGGTGACCTCCTTTTTTCAAGTTTTGATTTGATTGATCTTTTAATTCTAAGAGATTATATTATCTTGGTAGAAGCCGTATGAATTCATGTTTCATCAATATTATACCAGGCACTGGATTCAGCAATTCTTTTTAATGGAAAATTAGTTCAATTTTTGTTATAGGTTCATAGGAAGTGAATATGTCTCCTTCCCAATATATGTATGTTATGTTAAATGAAGAAATTCAATTTTTGTTATTGGATGTAAATAAAAAAGTATATATGTGAGATGTTTAAAAGAAACAATGCTAGGATTTTTTTAGTCAAATGCTGTTCCTTGCAGATGACGCTTCTTTATTAATTGCTCTACAATTTCTATTATTATTATTTTTCAATTAGTCCTCTAGAAGGTGCGATTTCGAGTAAATAATGATACTTAAAAAGTCATGCTAAATATATATCTAGTAGTAACACTTGGTACTATTAACGTCATAGATAGGAATGAGTAATGACTAGGAATGTAAATAATATGCAAATGGGGTGTGTAATAATCAAATAAAGAGAAAATCAACTTGGTAACTCTGACAATTTGATGAATGTTGAGAGGAAAGCAGCTTGAGCTGTCATGACGTTTTACTGAGCCACAAGCTGCTATTCTCCATTATATATGTATACAAATGAAGACATCAATAATAAGTAATAACATTATGTATACCATAGATGAGAGGCAGAAAATTAACTGAAATTAAAGTCAGGAAATTATATATTTTTAACTTATAATTATACGAGGACTTGTGTTTACATTTTATTTGCTTTATTAAACTTAATGCATGTATTCCTTCATGGGAGATCTTTACTATCAGGTAGATGTTCTCCCCTCAGTAATAAAGAAAAAATGATAACAGTTTTGGAAAACGAAAAGTACTGTTCGAAGAGCCAACTCCACAAAGTCTCGCACTCGGCATTTTGAATATTATTTACATTCCTCGTAATGACTAATACATAATGATCAGTGGTGGATAAAAAGGTTCCAGCTGACAGGCAAAAAAAACGCGGTTGTTGGCAACATTTGTCTTTTCAAACTTCTTCTTCTTTCTTCTTCTTCTTTTCATACTCTGTTCTATTCCATTCAAAAACAACAAGTGTCATTTTTAAATTAAGCTAAAAAATGCCTGAGGATTTGACTCAGGAACTTGGGTCGCCGACAGTGGAGGTAGCAACGCTTAAAAATTTGTCCAGGATACGAGTGTGATGGCATTTCGGCCATGCTATTTCTCGACTTCTTCTTGAAGAAATTTCCGATCATGAGACTTTCAAATTGCTGATGTCACAAGAGAAATCCGGATCCATTCAATAAACATGGTATTAGTAAAGATTCAGGTACATTTGATTTCACATCTGACCTATCGTAATTCATTGCTTCATCTATTATCCCACTTTCAGTCGGAGGACATCAAAATTGCATCCAATTTATGAAGAAATACGCCGGTAAATCCGTCTCTTCTTGTTTTCTCGTAATCCAATCATTGGAGCTCTTAAATCGAGTCAGCATTTTCAAAATAAAACGGGAAATTGACGAAAAGTATAGATTTATAACAATGGACGAGACTAAGGACTTCAAGTGTGGCAATAGTCGAAAATATATTCCACTTGAAACATTCAAAAGTGGATACTATAAAGAATGCCTGATACATCCAGTTGAAGAATGTTGTTGCCGTGATCAGCATTGACTTGAAGAATTTTTGCCTGTACTAAATTGTCAATTGTGATTCTGAGAGGGGCTTTTGCATGATGAGGGGATGTGCTTTTATCTAACGTCCTAATTAAAATTCTCTCATCTTGTGTATATTGATATTAATGAACTTTATTATTCCATTTTTATGGAATATTTTTTTATTTATTTCTTTTTGATGTTTATTTTTTGAGAACATATTCATTCGATTCAGTGACTAGTTACAGTAGTCACTATATCGATTTCAATGTAATTAATTGCCTGACAATTGTTACTTTTTTCTTTTTAATTATATTTGAAAAATTTAAAATTGTAATTATGACGTACATTTTCATCGTATTATCAATTTAATCTATTTTTTGTGTTTATTTATGAAAACTTAAATTGGAGTCACATTGGTTTTACGAATCAATATTCAGTTTTTCTTATATAACTATATATATATATATTTGAGATAATCATTATGAAGTTTCATCTTATTTTATTTTTTTATGGAAAAATTTAAGTGATTACAAAATGTGTAACTTTTGACTGTTTGAAGTTTTTATTATAGTTTTAAATGATAATTAAATTGTTGAATAAAAAAAAGTAGCCACTACATGGTTAAATAAAATCATTTCCTAATCAAGTCCTAGTAGAGGGAGCTAGACTTCTGATTCGGATCGGCCTTATAACATTGCATGCTTTTGATCCCTTGCACCACTGACCACAACCCTGTAACATAGCTCTTGCAGGAATACCCCCCCCCCCTTCAAAGTGCTTACAACATCAATATTTTTTGATTTAATTAAATCATTTTTGTATGTTTATCAGGTATATTTAAGACCTTTCAACACAGATTTTTTAAGGCTGTTGTATTTTTCAATAACTACACATTTAGATTAAGATATTGATTTTTTTATTATTGAAAGAAATATACTCGAGAAAAATAAATTTAGTAGGTTATTTCATTTATGAATACATTTCAAATGGTTATTTTTTGGGACCTCTATTAAAAAGTAAATCGATTACTGCCTCTTTATTTGCATACTTCTTGTCCTAAAACTAAATATATACATATAATGATATGCATATATGCTTGTATATAATTTATTAAGTTTTTACACACGAGTATTGAACCAATAACCATTGAAGATTTTTAATTAATAATGTTTATCTGTGTACATATTTCACAGTAGTCATTATAAATATATTCATATATTTTTAATTCACTGTTAATGCAGTTTTTTTTTGGCTTAAAAAACATATGAAGAAGTTAATAACAATGTTATTTCTAGCTATGATCACTTTAGAACAGGGGTTTCAAACTCGATTCACCTAAGGGCCGCTGGAGGAAAATTCTGGGTGAGGCTGGGCTGCATCAGGATTTCTACAAGAAAAGTGCTGATGAAACATTCAAATGTTCTCAAGTACTTTTATTTTTAACACAGAATAATGAACTAAATAAAAAAATAAATGAAAATGATTATACAGCAGATACAAGCGACTGAAGAAACCAAATATTAGCTGACTGACTGACTGGCTGATTAGAGAAATTAATTATTTTTATTCAGTTTCAAATCCCTGTATAAATAGTTATTCAATTTAGCACTTCAATTTAACGGGCATCACTAACATTAATCTATCATATTATCGTCTCGGGAGCCGCAGTTGGCCACCGAGTCTGAGACCCCTGCTTTAAAATGTTTTGAATTTATGAATTAGTTTCTTTTAATTGAAATTATGCTCGCATAAAAACAAAAGAACAGCATCTTTTGAGAGACTAATTCAAACTTTAAAAAATTAAATTATTTTCAAAATATGTTAATAAATGAGACAAAAAATAATAATGTTTAATAGAATAGAGCTTGGATATTTTGATTAAGGCCTAAAAGAGTCAAATGAGAAAATCAAATTGAACTTTTATGATTAAAACAATACTTTACGTTTAAAAATAGATGTTTGTTGCTTAGTGTTACAAAGTGAGTAATTTCATAAGATTTTAAGATATTGGCATCTAGAAATTTCTGAAAGTTAAAATCTACATAATAACATTTTTTTTTTTGATATTCATACTTTCACTATCTGAAATATTTATTTGATCCAATAAGCAAACTTATGCAAAAACCTTAAAACTAGCATCCTTATCCTGTTGTCTTTGAAAACAGGGCTAATCTTATATTTATGAAAGGTAAAAGAACAGGTTTAAAATGAATATGTACATAAAACCAAACATTCGACCATGAAACCATGAAAGAAAGCTGAAAAGTTGAATAATACAATGATGCAATATTATTTGAATAAACTGAAAGGTTAAAATAGTAATGATGTTATTTTTTTGTTTTTTGTCAAACCAATAACAATAGTTACTATTTAACTTTTTTGTCGTATTCTATATATTTACGCACTTTATTTTACATAAAATCTATTATAATAAAATAATTTAATTCCATTCAATTTCGTTTTTAATGTTTGTTTGTTTTTTAACTATTTAAAAAACATTTTCTACTAAAAGTTAAATATTTTTAAACCCATAAAGTAATAAAACATTTTATAGCCAAAAATATACACATAGTAAGCCAAAAGATCAAAAAAAGTGATACGCACATTCATATTCAATTCTATGATGCCCAAAATGGAGCATTTAAGTCAGACAAACTAATTAACTTATAATATATCTAATTATATGATAAATTCTTTATGAAAATTAATTATATGTAGAATAATTTGTCTTTTCCTATTCTTTTTAAGTTCAAGGTTACATAGGTTAACAGCTTCCAATGACAATTAATACTTATGCCAACGACCATAAGCGTTTTTGTGCTAATTTTGTATAACAGCTGTTCCAGAATCATAATTTTATGGACTCTGTATATTTTGATCTAAATAATAGTATAAAACTTTCCTCTCGTTAAAAGAAGGAAACACAAAATAGAAGGTTGTCTAAAGGCAAATACCAAAAGCTCATTTTTCAAGTAGATTTTATACAACATTTTCACTGCCGTTCCGTACATCATGATTAATCGAAAGTGACGCCATGTTGGGAGTTATACCATAGTTGATATATTTATTTAATTTAATAAAATGGGCACCTTTCCAAAACATCTAAAGGCATTTTCATCAAATGGCTTTGAAAATAAAAAATAAAAACACAAAAAGTATAACTTGATGGTAAAGAAATTTTTTGAATAAAATCAAATTACCTAAGAGAAAATGAAAACCTCTATGAAATAAGTAGATTTGTACAATTTGGAATTCCACCTCCCCTCCTCCCCCCCCCCTCCAAAAAAAAGAAAAAAATAAGCCCTCCTAAAACTCTACAGTTTAAATCTTAAGAGATAATTGTATTTCTCATGGCATGCTTTCTATAAAAAATTGACACAGCCCAATATTGATGACCTTTTTATAGAATAAACTTTTCATTTCTTCAGACATTTTGATTACTTTTTTTATATAAATATTTTTTTTTTTTCTGTAAGGGAGTTTCATTTTTATGGAAAGCTAACTTATAAAATTAATTAAATTAAATATTATTTTGGGAAACGCTCCGAGTTTTGTAATTAAGTTATAAAGTGATATTTTTGCCACTAAAGGTTTTCTAAATAGCATATATTTTTAAATAGAAATAAAAAAATGTTTTTTTTGTTTTGTTTTTTTTTTCCACTCGAATCCTTTTTTGAGCGCAAACAACTCTAAGAAGAGGGCCACTCTACTTGCACAACATACATTGAATGTGGAGAGGAAGAGGGAGAAGGAACGACACCGGGCCGAGGAGCATAAACTAAGAGAATTTTGAACTCCTACAATTAATAAATAACTATAATAACCCCCCCCCCCTCTCCTACTACAATTGAATTATTTCCTTCCTAGCAAACAGTTCCTTCACGAGAACCTCAGCATTGAGTGCTATCTAAGTCTCTCCGCTCTCTCTCTCTCTCTCTCTCTCTCTCTCTCACCTATTACATTTGTTGTGACCCATGCAATGAATTAGCCATGAACACACCACCAACTGGTAACTTTGAGTGTGTTACGATCGTCATGTTGGAAATGGGTCTCAGCTTCTTTGGGATCGTTTTTAATCTCCTGGTTGTGGCAACACTGCGTCAGGAGGAATCCATTCGGGGATCTACAAATAATTTCCTACTATTTAATTTGTGCTTTTCAAATCTTATCATTGCCTTCTTGGTAAAGCCTATGAGTGCCATTTACGTAGGTAATTAGACTCTTTTGATATAATATGTTATTATGATCACTCCATTTTTTGTACATCCTTTTGACTTATAATTTTATTATTTTTGGACCGGTCTGTAAATATAGATATTATATATATTTGTATAATTAGATTACTTTGTATTTATGTACATTTGCATAATTTAATACGTACATAATTATACCTGCTTAATAAATACAATGGTTGCAGATCTATGCATAGAGTAGCTCTGTTTGAAATTGTATATCTACTTATGTGAATTAGAAAATTATATGCATGCAATTGACTTTTTAATCATTCGACTTTCTTTTTATCACTATGGGACACGATGATTTTTTTTTAAATGTTCATATTATGGCTCTTGAAATATCAAATGATTCTACATATTATATAATAAGAAGAACACACCAAAATAATTTCTTTTCCATTTGCATACACTTGAGTAGTTAAACAGTAGTATATTCCCCATAATAAATTATAATAAAACTTGAATTTTAAAATCCTACTTCATCATTCATAGTATCCTTTTTATATAGTCTATTTATACTTGATATTAGGTATTAACCTTCCTTTGAGCCTAGGGAATGTTTTGACCCACTTTCTGCTCACGTTTTTGTTCTCTCTTAAATATATTTACACTAAGATTTAATGCTAGATTTTGGAGGTAATAGTTGCCTTCTAATTTTACTCATGTACACACCATCAGTCAAGAGTCATTTTTTTTAAAGGGATACAACATGCTCAAAATATTAATTTATTAAATATAAGTCATGTTAAAACATTTTCTTAGCAATCCAATTTATTGGATAAAAGACTGCTATGGAAATATATCTAGTGTACCTCTTACAAACAAATAAAAAAACGTCATGTGGAACATAGTGGTTCTATGTAACTTGCACAATGTACAAATGATACCACTCAGTATTACTTGAAAGGTTAATAAATTGAGGGTCATATATATAACAGAGTCATGTTTTTTTTATATGGTATATTATACCGAATCCTTTTTACCAATCCTGTGGTTTTTTTTTAGAATATAAATGTAGAGTAAACATTCCATTCATGTCACATGGTTAACCCAATGTTTGAGCAATATTTTTTTCTTTCTTCATAACTCTGCAACATATTTATTTAACTGTCTCAAAAAAAAAAAAGAAAGATCCTTTGTAGTGAAATTAAGGACTGAATGATTTAACTTTCTTTCATTTAATGACCATAAAAACATAGCTAACCAACTTCTTCTTTAACTAAGTTAAAGACAGACATAATCAAATTATACTTTCCCTCCCGCATACTTGACTGTATATATATTTCTCAAACTCATTTGATATAAGATTTGCATGAGACATGAGGAAGCTAAGAATACTTCTACATACATAGATGTTACATATGTATATAAATAAACACATCACTTAGGATCCTCCTCATTAATTTTGAAGGAATGAAGAAACAATTTTGAAAGGGAGAGAGAAATCAAATTTTATGAAAGAAAATGAGTCATTCTACAATATCATAGTTATTTATTCCAAAAAGTTTATTTAGCTTAAAGCTTTAAAATAAAGTCATAAAACGACACGAAGTGATACATTTTTGACTAAATTTACTTGGATACAAGACAATCTTTTTTTTTGTTGTTGTTTTTGGCTAGGGGGCACTGAGGGCACCATGAGTTACTACCTATTCATCAAACTAAATTAATCATCAAGTTGTGTTTTATATATTTAAAACAAAATGAATTCCGCGAAATCAAGAAATAAATAAATTTTTGTTCCTTAAAAGCGCCATCTCATGGGAGGAAAAAAGTTATCTCAAAATTGCTTAAAATTACAGATCGGAAAATTTACACATTGATGATTATTTAAAATCCCTTCAAAAGTTTAGAAACTGATTTTGAAACCTATTTCTGTTCTTATATATGTTTATTCAGATTGGATTCATTCAAGGACTTTCTTTTCATGTACTACTTGCATATATTATGTACATACAAATAATATTCATGTAAAAAATACATTCTGCAGTTGTATTTAAAAAAAAAACCAAAATGCATTGACAATCGCTATTAAATGATGTATTTCTATGCTTGATGCATGTTTGAGCATTTTGTCATGTTTCTCTTAATAAAATAAATAAATAAAATCATTTGTTCATTAGTAAAAATCCATGTAAACATTATGTATTTTCCAATAAAAAACCCTAGTTTTTATTTTGCTTCGTAGACGCTATTTTTGTTCCATGGAGTAAATGAAGGAATTTACAATATTTGAAGAAGAAACAATTTAATTTTGAACTCTTATAATTTGAAATTCGGGAAACACAGCATTCAAAAAAACAAAAAACAAAAAAAACAATACAGGAAAAAAATAGACCTGAAGAAGAAAAAGGCTTTTGAGAGGGATTTAAAACAATGAGAGCAATTTATTTCACTATTTTCTGACAATATATCTATAACTAAAATAATCCTAGAGTATCATTAATTATATTATAGAAAGAAAAAAAGTAATCATTTTGAATTTCTTTTTTTTATCAGTTTGTTTATTGCCATTTTCTTAAAAGAATTCATGATCAATTAGACAGTCATGAAAAAAAAAAATCTTTTAGATTTCATGTCTTATTCTTATTAATCTTATTAATCGATGTGCTGAACTTGTTTTTCAACCATATTTGATTCAAGACTAACACCCTTTTAAAAAAATTTCATTTTCTCAATGATTCATTCATTAAAACTTGCAAGCACTATAGAGGGAGCCTAAAATAGTAAAAGAAAATTAATCAAGAAATTTGCTGCTATATTAATATTTGCTTTAGCTATGAAAATATGTGTCAAGTCAACAGGGAACCAAGTTTATCTCAAATATTTCAAAAATGAGTGTAAACTGCACTCATATTCTTGAAGATATTCTCTTTTGTTTGTATTAATAGGTCCTTTCGATTAATTAAATAATGACTTCAATAATTGCTAATGTATTATAAGAAAAAAATCCCGGCCACAATAAAGAATACAATACATCTGGTGTTTCTGGCTATGTAGTGATTCATGGTGAGCATGACAGCAGATTAATTTGATTCTTAATAGTTGTTGAACAAATGAACTTGTTTTAGCCAACTACAACTAAATACATCTCTGGGGCTATGAATAATTTATCACAGTAAGTTTTTTCAGGAACCCTATCGGCTCCGTATGCAGTCGACACACTTATCCGATTGCTTTATTGGGTGATAGACAACAATTCTTGGTTTCTCAATTAAGATTGATACAAAAACCATGCGGTATAGGTCTTAAAATAACTCCGAAATATTTGGCAGTTATTTTCCTTCCTTACTTAAAAGTTGTCTCTAATCCATAAAATGAGTACTTTAAATTTTCAAATTGAATAAGCTCAAAAAGTCAGATATGGTCTGAAAAAAATTATCGATTTTTAATGCTTTTTTTTTTATTTACCTAATTATTTATCACAGAAATACACTCATACCAATATGTAATAATTTATTATTATAAAATGAAGGAAAGTATTAAAATCTTGGGGATCAAGAACTCGTATTTTTAAAAAGATATTTGTGGAGACTCAGAGTATTGTCTAGTATATCTAACGAAAAAGGAAAGAAAAGACGGGGGCCAGTAAATGATCTGAAAAGAAAAAGATTTTTAACCAAGAAACAAGTTTTTAACACTATTGTAAGATAAGCACCAATGCTCTGGCGAAATTCAATTCTGAGACCCCACGCTAGTAAAACTCTTCAATATGACTTCAATATGTTGGGACACAAGAGCCTCCAAACCCGGCAGGATTTGTATTTTACCAGCCTTCACTCCATACAGAATTGATTGGATCTTTGCGATTAAAAACTCAACTTTAAAAAACTCTAGGTGTTTAGGTGATGTTGCAATGAGCCAGTCCGTAGGGTACATCACAACGGTATTGGCCTTGAAAATCTTATTTTCAACCATTTTAATGAGGGGATGAATTTTAGGACAGTAAAAGAGAAGAGGAAAAGATGTACCCAGCTCCGTTATACATTAGTGACAAAGACGCTCGTCTACAATGGCCTCAGATTTACTCGTACTTTTGGAGCGATTCATGAACAGGTTCCTCATGATCCCCTTGTTAACCTGGCTTTTCATTAAGACTACACGAGCTAATTTACTTTCAAGACCTCCCAGAGCTATGTACATACTTAGGGATTGGAGGTCCCTGGATTCCAGCATCACCTGCTGATGATATCTCTTTATCTCTCGAACATAATATTAAATTACCAATTTCGACATCCCTTCGAACCTGAATTTCCACGTTTTTAATCCGGGTGTTAAGTGCTACTACAACTAGATCGTAAGTCTTTAAGATTTAAAAGAGAAGTCAAATAGCGTTTTGGTTTGTTTATTGTTATTTTTGTATATATATATTTATATATATACCGCAAATTTTATTGCCTTGCTACTCATATGTATTGAACATTCTACAAATGTGCATACAAACTTTTTTTTTTTTTTTTTTTTGCAGGTTGAGTATTCGGTCATAATTAGAAAAAAATATAAAAGCAATTACTAAGATACTGACGCTATTTCTTAATTTCGTTTAATTAATTTCTCCTTTTGGTCTATTATATTCTAATTACTAATGCCAATACTAAAAAATAAAACAAACTCCCTTGGTGTACCCTTGAGTAATAGTTTTACAGAGATGAAAATAACAGCTATCGTAACAAAAAAAAAATTTATATCCTTTTTTCAGTAATAGGGTAACATATTTGATTAATTTTCCTTTCGTATTAACACCATTATAAAAAAAAAAGAAAGCGAAGACACTTACCATAATTCCAATTTTAACATTATTTTTGATAGACTGACATGTCTAATTTCATTACGATACTTTACTTTGTGAATAATAATAAAACGTTTAATATTCAGTTGTAAATAGAATTATATTGCAAATGTCCAGATTTACATTAATTTTTATGTTTTATTCAGTAAAAAATGAGACCCATAAAGTACTTACTCACTATAGTAACTTATTATTTTTGTCTTTGATCCTTACTTTTTTGTATAAATAACTAACAACGAGTCATAACCTACTTTTCCCAAAAAGTGTTTCCAACACAACATATCATAATGTTTGAATTCAATCTCATCAGAATACAAAATCTGCTGTGAGCTAACATTTCATTCTTTTTACATTTGTCTTATTATAGAGAAAGGTTCTACAAAAAAAAAATAACTTGACTATGACTATGTATCAGATAAATAGTTTTAGTTTAACTCAAATAATTCGATTTCAGAACCTTTAAAGTAGACTAAACTTAATTGTTTGATAAAGTTAGACCGAACGGGGGGTCACAATACACTTATCAAGTTTATTCAGTACATGTGAAATGCTCTTAACTACATTTTTATTTTAAATATTTTGGGTTGAAAAAGTATAGCAATTATGATGCCGGAGCCGGTATAAAAATATTGGGATATTAGCAACACTAATATTTAATTTCATTTGCATACATATAAAAGAGCTTCTTAACCAAAAAGTAAATTGAGCATGAAAAATCAGTGGTCACAAAAAAACAAAAAAAACAAAAAGAACTTTCTACTTAACTGTTTTTTTGAGCACATTAGAAAAAACAAATAAATTAAAGTCAATAATATTTATGTACATAGTGTTTGTATATATATTACGTACCCTATCCAAGAAGGCCTAACTATGCAGGACTGATTCAAGAAGTAAAGAAAAAAAAAAGAAGGAAAATCGTAAATAGTGTAATACACACATATGTGGGAATTAAAAAGGTCTTATACATATATCCTAAAGGAAATGTTTTTGTTTTGCAGGAAAGGAATGGTTTAAGGTTGACAATTTTTTTAAATTATTACTTTATATATTTTCTTGTTGTAGGAGTAGCAGATAATATTCATATTATATTATCTAAATATATATTGAAGGAGTGTAGAAGTGTTCCCCACCCATGCTATAAATATTAATAGAAAGAATGAAAAAAATAGCCCATTATTCTTCTTGAGTAAAAATATTTTGCCTCTAATGTATATTGTTGTTGAGGGAAATAACTATGGTAAATAAACTGCAAGAAAGGAACACAAATCACGTCATTTGTACTTTGAAGGAGAAACAAAATGCTATGTTACATTCCATGAACGTATGTTTCACTATTATTATTATTATTATTATTATAAATGTGCCTCTCATGATGATGACCTCTCAAAACCTTTTAAATTTATTTTCTAGGCTATGCCATCTCCTCTGGAAGCTGGGAAGTTGGCCTCACCTTCTGCAATCTCTACACTATTGTCTATCACGCCACATGGTGTATTTTCCCCTTTACTCTTGTCTCCATGTGCTGGATCAAACTTTTGTCGCAATGTCGATGCTCCTACTGTGGGATTCTCTGCTGCACTTCGTCACGAGTTGCAGGGAATGGCTCCAAGAGCTTTGAGGAGGAGATCCCTTATATCCCCTCATCCAATATGATGAATGAAATGGGTGAGTCTGTTCGAGGAGGGAAAGTCTCCTCTCGTACCCTGGAAGATGGACCCACAGCCAAGCAAAAGACTATCATTTCTGGAATTTGGATCCTTTCCTTTCTTTTTGGCTTCATATTTGTGTTTCAGGATAAATTATTAGGGCAGAAGGGGAGTCGACATGAGTCCAAGACTTTTTGTAAAATCCGAACAGGGATCAATGACGTATTTGACTATATTTCTCTGTTTGTAGTCTTTGTTCTTCCCTTGATCATTGGACCTATTTTGATTGGCATATCTCAGGTAAGGTTTGAATGTAATTGAGAAGTACAGAACTTTCACTTTAAAAGAATAATAATATATTCTTGTACATATTATCTAGGAGAATGTAGCTTAATATTTTTTTAACATGCCTCCTTTCATTTAAATGTGCTTTCAACTCCCACTTCATTTCCGTTTGTTGTGAACAAAAATGTTTCAATTATTTGGAAACATACACAAGTACGTGTTATGCTAAAATAACTTTATAACTTAACCAATTGGAGAACACACCTTTTGGTTTGATTGTTAATCCTTGGTATTTCACTCTACGAGAAAATGTATGTTTTTGAATAAACATTTTATTTCAAGAGATTTTAAAGGAGTAGAGCTAGATTCACAATTTTTGGGCATCTATCCCCTGGACTACCATCCCTAGAACATTCGCCTTCTGTTACAGATGTTATACTTTTTACAAAATTTATTTTGTAAAAGTATAACATCTGTGTTATATAACATATTTTGTCTCTTTATTATGTGATCCAATTAAACAATTAACGCAATATATGTATGTAATGTTTCAAGTTCATAATCTTGATAAAGTAATGAACTAACACCCAATTTTTTTATTTAGGAAAAACGTATCTAGTAGGGTCTGTAAATGTTGACTGATTAACTCAATTTTCGTTTTCTCTCTCTATATATATTATACAAATAAACACAAATGATTCAGCAAGTAACTTGAGCTAATATTATCAAATAAGTATTTAAGTCCCTACTTGATAAATTATTTTATGATGCTTTACATCATTCTATTGACAATATGAATAGTTTTTTTTTGGTTATTCACTAGGTAGTATCCTTATTATGATAGTTAGGAAAAGTAATGATTTATAATTCGTACTCGGGATATCAAGTGAATAGATAATGGTCGGAGTCTCGAGGAAGATAAAAAATTAGCATAGGCAAATAAATTTTAAGCTATATTTGTATGCTTACAAATATATATTTATTATTTAAAAAAGCATGTACATTTAGATATCTTTAGAATTTAGAGTAACACCTGTAACCAGGGGTGCCGTAACCTAATCATAAGGTAGGGAGCAGCTTTACCAACATGACCTATTAATAGCACGATAAGAACTGAACTTTTCATTGTCATTATTTTTTCAAAAAGGAGCTTATGTTGGGGTGATTATCCTGTTACGAGATCGACATAGATACCTAGAGTTGAGTTTATTGCTTATCTATGTCCTTGTATGTATCGTAGATAGAAGATCCTTTATGTGTATGTTAAAAGGAATGAAGCATTGTAAATACATTAAAATAAATTGCACTATTAACATTGTCTTTTCATTATTTAGACGACCAAAGAGATCCATTTCGTGACATAGCATAGATTACGAATCAATAGAGCTGTCAATAAGTTCTCCTGAGTTCATAATTATAGAGTGTCTCAGAATTTCAAAAGTTAATTTCTTCTTCTATACAAAAGTGTTGTATACTTTTCCAGACGTTTCACCCAGAACAAATAACCAAAACATTAATTTCCAAGTGTTCTACATACATCAGTTGATTTTGTTTGTTTGTTTTATTCAAAGAAAAATGAGTTCCATTGTGAAGAGCATTTCATTTTTTAAGTTAGAGGCAATTTTATGCGTGAAGAAGCAATGAAGAAAACGTGAAGATAATAACTATCTTGGTTACTAATCCTCAGTGGAGTACCTTCCAAAAAAAAAAAAAAAAAAAAAAAAGCTTACGCTTGTTAATGTATAACTTTCCTTCTTTTCAGAAATGGGTAGATAGTGAATTTAGTTGAGAAATATATATATACTATACTATTTGATTATGTTTTATTCAATTTAATCTAATTTTGATGCTTTCCTTAATAATTTTTCTTCACGTATAAAAAGTAGCATAAATCAAATAGAATCCTTTTATAACTTCACACTTTTCGACATGGGATTCAAAGATTCTTTGAATCAATTTTAAGATTTTTCTCTTTTTTTTTTGCGTCTTCATTTTGAGCTGCCTCTAAAAATGTCCATTAAACTATATTCAGGGGATGCAATTGCTCTTACAAAAAAGAGATACAATAAATAGGGATTATGTACTTTCAACCAGTCAAACCAATTAGGAAGGCTTTGTCTCATCCTTTGAGAGTTAGGTAATAAAGTAGCTCACTAGGGGTAAAGAATGAATTCCCCACTCCCACCCCTCCCCATTTTCCTTTTCTATAACTATAGAAAACTTGCCCAAAGTTTCAATCTATTAATCCGAGTATTTTTTACAAGTTATCAATGGTAAAGGATTCTATTTTATGTTTTATTGAGGATACTAGTTTGTATTTCTTATCCTCTCTTTAGAGTTGATTACATAGAATATTTTTATTCTTTAGTTCTTACCTAGCTACAGGCTATGTAGAAATACAATATTGAGTATTTATGACAATAAAACTCAATAACAACAATGATATGAAATATGTAAAAGGACTTTTATTGTACATAGGTTGTTTATATATGTTCTACAAATGATAAAGGCATTAGAGAAAAAAGTGCGTAGGCCTTGTCTATTTTCATTTTAAATTGAGCAAATATTTTTTTTTTTTAGAAATGCTGTCAATTAGAGGTAGTATGTTACAAGATCAAATGATAAACAGCACCCATTTCTCTTTGAACTTTTTTCTCTCCCCCTCTCAAGTGTATGCTAGATCCTTTTTATAAGAAATAAAACTTATTTCATTCCCTTTGTTGATCTACCTATGTACACTAAAGCAGTGATCCCCAACCTTTTTGTAATTGCGGACCGGTCAACGCTTGACATAATTACTGCAGACCGGGGTATTGAAATAGTAATAATAACAATTAACATGAATTCCCTGTGTACTCATATGGAACTTTTTTAGCACTTTGCTCCGACATTACAATGCTATTATAAAATTAGGAAGGTATAACTTTATTAACTCATGGCTCCAACAATATAATATATTATTATAACATCAAAAACTATCCGTAACGCTAAATCAATGGGAGCCCTGAGCTGTTTTCTTTGCAATGAGGTGGTCCCATCTGGGGTTAATGACAGACAAAGACACCCACAGTGAGTTGCTTATGTCCAATCTACTCCTTTGCCTTGTTTTGGTGACTGTCACTGCAGAAAAGCCCATATCGCACAGATAGGATGTTGGAATTGGCAACAGGGTTGCAAGTAACAAAAGAGCGCGGAGAACATGTTGTAAGCTGTAGCTTGTTGCCTCTGAAAGCCGATAAGTCAATTAAGAATAATCAACCCAAGAACAACTAACAACTACCCCACACAATTAATTATCTTTCGTAATTTGCATTTAAACCTAATATTTTCTTCTTCTTCTATAGTCTGTAGATGAAGTAGTAAATCCCCATTGTTTATCGACCCAGACTTAGATAATAAATAAAACAGAGATAACTAATTAATTATTTTACGGCCTGGTACTGATTGATCCACAGACCTGGGGTTGGGGACCACTGCACTAAGGTTCATTAAGGTTCCATATGAAGTGAGCATTAAATTTTATTTTTTTTGAGTAAATTTATAAACTAATTGAAAAATTTATGTATTTCGAGGTTACTCCACGCCTTCAAAGATCAAAAATTGATATTTAAAAAAATAAAAAATAACATTGATGCAGTTGGCACTCGGAGAAGAATATTTAAAAAAAATCTTTTTAAAGGTCAATTACTACCTTAGGCCCATTAGAAAGCAAATGACAAAATACAATAATAGTTCAACCATATATTATGATGTTATCAGTTGAAAGATGTACAAACCTTAGTCAAATCCTCTTCCTTACAATGTCATTGGAGCAGGTATAAAAGAATAACAACGCAGAATCAACAATTGATACAAGAAAATATCAAGAAAAATAAAATAATTTTAGTTGAGAGTTTGTGCAATTTGGGTTCCAAAACCCAGATGATCAAGAAATACAAAAAAATCATTGTGGCTTCATTTCACTCATAGTTATTAAGAGCCCTTAAATGTTGATAAAATTAACAATTCTTAAGAAGTATTCTGAAGGGAATTTTCTTACTTGTTAGATATCTTTTTTTTTTCAATATCTACCAACATATTTTTTTAGGCGTGTATGTTTAATGATTGCAGATATTTTATACATACCTGAGATATTTTCTTTAAATATGTACTTAAAAAAGTTTTAATTTATTTTTTGTTTTTAATCTTAAATGCTTTTACCTCAAATAATATTTTGCACTCCATTAAAAAGGCCTCTTGACTTGTAGGAGGGCAGAACTTCAAATATATTAAGAACCTTTAGATTATCTTCAATCCAAGGGATCTATAGAATAGTAAATTATCTAACTTCAATCGCATCTCATTATTAGACCTTATTGACTTATGTGCAAATAACAGCTTTTGATCAGACCACAAAATTGTACTTAATTAAATAACTCAGCTTTAGAGTGTGCCAAAATGACAAAAGTTCTGAAATAAGTACTATCAAATATATTTTTTGCATTATATTTTAGTCATATAGACTTGAAAATGATCATCAAACAATATCCCAAATAAAGATACTTTATGAACGTGTTTTGATTAGAAAATCTATCAAATATTCAAAGATATGATTTTTTTTTTGGCTCCTTCAAAATTATGGTGTCCAATTCAGATACAGAATTTGTATGAAATTAATTATTGTAGAATAGAAGTATATCTTTCAACATTATTAGAACAGTGTTACTATAACTTGTCTAATAAGAGTCCCAAATATGCGGCAATTAATTAAATATATATTATTAACTCCCTGTGTACTGCTTATAAACGCGTGTAAATATTATACTTGAACCATTTTTAACTACTCAACCATCTTTTTTTATGCCTATTGTAAAATATAGCTTGATATTATTAGCATATCAGTACTTCTACCTTTGGTCGGTCAAATAAAAAATTCTGTCATAACTACTTATTATTTTTTGATCACAAATCTGTTTGATGAAACTCTTAAAAATGTACCTTTTACTTATTCCCTCTTCATTTAGAAAATTGATTGATTTGTATTTATGAGTAACGGGGGTAACTTATATTACTTTTTCTTCTTCTTTTTTAGTTAAGTAACTAATAGAGAGTAGTTTATTACTTTTACTTAGTAACGTGTCCAACGTTGGTCATAATATGTTCTATGATTTATTTATTAGCAATTGTATGGAAATTAGAAATAATTTACTTAGAAGTTAATTTACTACTAAGTAATACGATTTGATTCATTTTATATACAAATACGATGCACTTAGAAGAAATATGTTTCAATAGAAAATATTATAATCAGACAATATGTAAGTCAAACACTTGACCCATCTGGCATTACTAATAGTAAGGATGAATGTATAGACTTTATAGGAACAATGATGGCTTCAACATTTATAATAGTTGGTTATTAGTACTATTATTTATTAATAAAAATATTACAATAAATCTCCCTTACAATGCCTTTCTAATCGTAGAGAATAAAAGAATATATATATATATATATTTATATCTAACATGATTGTATGTAATTTCCCTTCTTTTGATTAAACACTGACTTCAATTACGCCAATCAGCTATTAAGGAGATTGATGTAATGAGAATATACTATTTTCTTTTGGAGCATGCAAAAGTTAATGCTTGTTAATATAAAAATGAATAAAAAATCTGCAAATAGCACATTTTTTGAGATATATAAAAAATAATTAAAAAAATATATTCAATAGTCTTAAATTACCTACATAGAAGGGGGTAAATCAAAGGAAATAATCCCTTAACAAATTACTATAAATTAATTTGCGTTCTACAAAAAATGTATTGAGTTCGAAGTGAAAGCACAAATTCGACTTTGGTTCTTAATGGTTTTTGCTTTTTTTTTCTAATCAAGTATTTAAGATATTTTTAAGCTTTAGTGTTGATGTTGAGAGCGATGGCAATGATTGACCTTTTAAAGGCTGTCGATGTACATCCATTTCTCATTCCCAGTCATAATCCGAACTTAAAAAAACACTTTCTTTGTCACCTCTGAATGAGCTGCTACCAGTTGAAAAATCGTCTTTCAATGTCTCTCGGTTTCAGTTCATAAGGTACCCAATTGCCTTCCTTGTGAATGGTACCCATGGGTTTCAATCGCACAAAAACTGCTTCTTTTGTAACTCTCAATGATTCTGCAAATTCCTCTTGCGTTTGACTTGGATCTTTATCGAGTAATTCATGCAACTGTCTTCAAATTTTTGTGGCTCTCCGGAGCGAAGCTTGTCTTCAACGTTAAAATCACCATTCTTGAAACTTTGAAACCATTTCTTACAAAATTTATCAGTTGAAACATTATTACCATAAACTTTTACAGGCATTCGATGTGCTTCAGCTGCACTTTTTCCCCAATTAAAACAAAAAATTAAAACCTCCCACAGATGCTGCTTAGTTAATGCAAAATTCAACAAAGTAAAAACGGTTTTTTTTTTGTTTGAAACTCCAATTGATATCAATTGAATATTATTTACAGATGTCCAACCTCTCGGCGACAACTGAAACCTGCTGATACTATGAAACATTCATTACAGTAGAGCCATTTTTAGAGAGCAGCCCAAACTAATTTATACTCCCTATACTTAATAGAGTTACTACAATTTCAATGCAGTTTTTATACAAGAAGACACCAGCATTCATCATTATTTTTTCAGATTTAACTAACTTTTTATAATGCACTGGATTCACAATTTTTTGTTTTTCTATTTTAAAAAAAAACCTTTCCTTTGATGAAAAGGTCTTATTTCAATTTTGAACTTTTTATTTGTTTGAAAATAGTCTCAATATTTATTTTCTTTCTTTTTTCTTTTTTGAATCCCTTGAATATCTTATGACATGTCGTTGTATGACCATGCTGTATCAAGGATGAATCATACTACTCTAAGTAATGAAACTTTATTATGGTGTATCAATACGCCCTATTATACATATTAACTCTCTTGGATCTCTCAATTCTTTTACGGTTTAACAAAACCGTAAACTGAATATATATTCGAGATATGTACATCATTACCCAAGTCCTAGTAAATAATTGTCAAAAACCTCAAATAAAATAGTACATACTTCATTTGTTTGTTAACAAAACCTTAATATCCTTCCAAATACGTCATTATACAAAAGTCAATGACGTCATACGTGTTTAGAATCCTTCAAAAAAGGAATAATAACGATATTTTTTTTTTAAGGCTTTTCCTGCCTTATTTATTTTAATAATAATAATATCTCTCACTCATCTATTAAAGACTTTGACTCAAAATAAATAAATAAATCACACACTAGTATAGGGAGATTTCCTTGGCTACGAGACAACTTTTCTTTGCACAATATGTTACTTTTGATGGATACAAATTTATACCATATATATATAAATATTTTTCCTTCCTTTAGAGAAGTAACCTTTTTAATTAAGTTAGCAAGGTGAATTCATGGAGATTGTGTAATTAGTTATGGAAAAGTTCATGCCATCCTCTGCTCCCCTAGTGGAAAAAAAAGTAGTCTCGTAGCCAGCTCAATTTGAAAAACCTTTTTCATCCTTTTGTTCCTTTACTTTACATCTTTTGAAAATGGAGAAAAAAAAGAAAAAGCACAACAGAGAGTTTTAGAGTCATTAGAACCAATTGAAAATAAATACAAATTTTGAACAGCTCCAAATTCCAGCTACCATAGTTATCGATTATAAATATGTTTTATAAAATATAATGACGTAAAGTAGAACGTGAATTCGATTTCTCAATCCATAATTTGGATCAGTTGATTCGATGAAGCAACGCCGAGACGCGATTAATGTTGAGTAAACAAATGGAAGATATTGAAAATATTTTTACGTGCAAAAAGTCAGTCATTTCACTCGTATTTTAGGTGTTATATTTGACACAGAATAAGAAACTTCTATAGAAATTACAGAAAAATATAATTGAGCTTAATACCTATACTCAGTTACATTAAATAATGATTGATGAATATGGACATGAAGGGAAGAGATTCAAACCGATTAGAGTCATAAATCCTACCAAAATTATTCCATATACTTATTTATAAACCTCCTGAATCATCGTTTCCTTGAAAATAATTTATGGTTTATCGAAAATATATCTCATATCGTTTTTGAGAGAGGGGATAGATTTTTATTGGCCTGACTACAAAGAAATCTTCCTGAATCTTATTCAAGGGCTTTTTTATTAACAATATTTTTATTACTTTTCTTTTTCTACGAATAACTTTTGAATATCATGTAAAATGTAAGTACATTAGGATGCCAATCCATTAAACTTTAAATTTTTTGCAGATCTTATGTTTAAATTTTTTAAATTTTGTAAGTGTATATTGTGTTTAACTAATTTAGCAAATTAGTACATTTAAAGGTAGCTACATACCTTCAAAGTTTAGAAAATTGACATTTTTTCTTTCTTTCAAAAATGTCTTTTTCTTCTTTTTTCATTATCATGCAAAGGCATTGGGATATAATGTTTTGCTATTTGATAACTTTTTTAAATGAATAAATACTCTTTAAAAAATATTACTGTTATTTGTTCTTAAAATGTATTTTTAGCGGTATAAAGGAAGGAGAGATGAATATGAATGTACTGCGTATAGCACTCATTATTCTTTTCTTCCTCTTATTTCATTCATTTGATACAATAAGTTCAGTATTAATTATTATCACAAAACGTTATATTATGTCATGCCAAAGATTTTGATGTTTCATTTAAGACTCATTTTGTAACTTTAATATCAAAATTTTATAAAAAGTTCCCCTTTAATTTGAACATATGGATTACCATTCATGTAAGATACATAATTAATTGTAGGTGAATAAAAGCATTTGGAAAAAAAAGTAAAAAGTAAAAAAAATTGTTTTTGAACATATGTGCGCTGTAAAAGAAAATATTCTAAGTAGTTATGTTGATACCCCCTTAGTATTCACATATATATGTATATTTCAAAAAATCTGTCTCAAACTACTTAAAAAGAATATTTTTGACGACTTTTTCTCCTACAAATATATGTACTTATAAGGATATACGAACCTAGATAAAAATGATTTCCTTTGATCAAACTATTTACTTTTTTTTATCCTCTTACATAAATGGATCCGAGCATATATACCTATACGTATATTTTAATGAAAGGTAAATCCAATAAAATTGAGCCAATCAATAATACTATATATGGTTGTATGTTCTTTATATTACTCTCACAAAAACTTTACTTCATTTGTTCATTTCTATAAACCATCGTACTATATCTACATACAAAGTTATGAGTACATCAATTCTAAAAAGTTGCTTGAATGAATTCTTATCATCATATTGTACGTGTGTGTTTCTTTGCTCTGATACAACTCATATTTATTTACCCATGTATCTATGTATATCCTATTTTATAATATATATATTATACGTATGTATAAATGCTCATAAAAAAACAAAAAAACAAAGCCTTCCAACACAAAACAATAAAATATGTACAAGACAATTGAGCATTTTATGATTCTCTCAGTGTCTATGTATTTACATGCAGCAATATATATATATATATATAATGTTGAAACATGCATAATCATATAGGTGTACATATAAATGGTTTAATATTTTTTATTTTAAGGTTCCCTACTATTTATTAAAAGTTGCTTTTAAGTAATGAAACAGTTTCTGCATAGTTTGAGTTTGCTAAAAAAGAGAGGGTCCTTTCACAAAGTAATTGAAACTATACATAAATCCCTGTACATTATCTTCATTAGGGGCATGAATAGCCATGAATAGCAGGTTCGGATATTTGGTACACGTACTTGGCTGATCAGCCAGTGGTGCGAAGCCTACCAACCGCGAGATTATGCCTGAACGCCTCTAAGGCAGAATTTCATCTGGACAAAAGTGAAATTTGAAAGTTCACTTAAAAAAAAAACGAGACTTGGTAGAAGTAAGAGAAAATTTGTGAGAACGGATGGGGAAAAAGAAAATTTCTTCCCCCCTGTCTTAGGGTTTTTAAGTTCTTTTTTTTCTCTAGAGCCATCTGGAGTTATCTTGCAGGGAGAATGGGTTTTGGCTTATAAAAATTGGTGAAGAGTGCTGACGTTTCCGCGCCATCCACGAGTGTCTAATGGGACTTTGAAAATCCTAGGGAAGGTTATTGCGGAGTTGCATCAGTTCGTACTCATATATGTATATATTTTTATACAAATATAAATTGAATTGTTTGACGGAAATATTGGTTGTTCTACAAAGTAGTCTATAGATATTTTGAATATTGTGTATAAAAAGTAACTCTCAAATCTGGGATAGTAATGGTACAGTGTCTTCCTCTATGGAAACGTGGAGTGACTATAAAGATCGATAAAAATATAAAAATTGAAGGTTATCCTCACATCAGGGATATTCAAAGGATATGTACATATTGAAATGAATATAGATCTCATTACGAGTTAGACTATATCGTTAACCCATTACTATTCATTAAAGTGGCAAAATATGGTTGATTATTATTTATCAAAAGCTGTTCTTTAGTATAAAAATATACTTTGTAAATTTTCAGTCCACTAAAGAAAAGATTAATAGGCTCTTTCACAATGCAATTGAAATCATGAGCTTTCATGTTCCCTGTAATAAAAATATTAATTTCTAACCGAAAAAGCCTTGTATCATCAAATTATCAAAAGACATATTAAGTATAAGTACATGTAAAAATCATTTAGCTCTTTATTTGAAATATATTTTAACTGCAATTAAATGTCCTCATAACAAGTTTTTTGTAAGCCTAGAGTTGATCAATTAAAAACTCTCAAACTCTCTACCCTAAGTACACAATATATGCATGAACAGTTATCATTATTTCATCATCAAATGTGTCCCTATTGGATAAAGAAAAAACATTTGTTGAACAAAAAAAGTTTGATTCCCCTCCAACATGAACATTTACTAAATATCTTTTATTGTCTCTCAGTTATATGTTTCTTTCTCCTTATTAGTATTCTGAAAGTTGATTGGTTGAAATGGAATTAACCCATGAAAAAGTATAAATAACCATAAGATAAATAACGTAATTGACTGACTTTGATGAATATAATTGATGTCATTTTTGTGATCTCTTTTTCGAGGAAATGTTGTATTCTTTCGGGGAGAAAGAAGGAAATGGTTACTAATATAATTGTATTTAAGAAAGAAAATTTTTTTTTATATCTTTTATAATTACGTCAAATGAATGACGTTAAAAAGTCAAGTTCAAATACGTACAATTCCGAAGATATAATTCATTCTTTCCATGGAGAGTTGAATTCAATTATTATCTCAGAATTCTTCATAAGATCTTAGAAGTTCCATGTTCGGCGTTTTTTGATATTGCTAATATCATTCAATTACAAAAATATACAGAAAACGTGTCCCTAATTGAATTACCTTGCTGACTGTCTTTCTTCATCAATTTCCTGAGGTTGGGTGCTCAAATTAGAAGCTGTATTCAAATCCTCATGACTCTTAGTAAGAGTTCTCATGTTTCTACTTTTCCCAGTTTAAAAATCATATCTGCATCACTGACTTCAGCACTAAATAGATAAAATATAATGTTAAAATGGTACGTCCAAGGTGCCATTTTTTCACCCCAAGGACAATGATACTTGTCGTTGTCCTATATGCATTCATAGATCCCAATATTATGAACCAACCATTCTGGAGAGAAAGAATTTTCACAAAAAAAAAAGTTGTTAAGATAAGAAAACAGCAACAACCAATTACAAATTTGTAATTTGCAATAAATCAAACTAGAATCAGAAAACATAGCTCAAAACTTTCATACAATTAATTTTCTCGGTCTGTCCAGTAGTTTGATGGTTGCTATTAATTTGTCTGCTAAAAAAAGTATTAATAATTTTGTAATTTGGAATGATATCATTGATTGATATTCATCAAATAATTTTATTTTTGAATAGTTAATAAAATAAATTTCATTTGTACATATTTATGAATCCACAAAAGGATTGCTCATTAGTTTGGGATGTGCCCATAAACAACTTTCATTTCCTATATTCTTCTCTCTCAAACAAAAAAAGTTAAAATTCTACTCACAATAGTTGACCTAATGAAGAGAACAACAAAAAGAAAGCGATAAACAATTGTATTGATAGAGCTCAAGAGAAGGGGATAAAAACACATTTTATTTTAAGTCTTTTTCAACGAAGGAGAGAACTTGGCAAGACAAGTGGCCAAAAATCCATAGCAAGTAACTAAAATAATACAAAACATAATATCTCTGAATACAACGTATTTATGTTTCTTGTTATTATTCCTCTGATACTTTTTAAGAATTTAACTGTAGTATTATTGGTAGTTACAGTTTTAATTACGATAATAGTTAAGTTATACTCATCATGTTTTTAAACTCCTGTCCTTTCATATACACACCTAAAAATGTCCTATTTTGAGTAGATTTCATATAAAAAATATTTTATATGTACAAACGTACGTAAATACTAGAGTGTATCTCTCAGGATCCCCTTTTCTTGGGGCTTTACATCCAATAAAAATCCCTGAGAAATCTCAACTTTAATTACGCATAGGTCGACAAATTTAAACTTTCAAAAATCCTAAGGGGTATATGTAAGTATAATAAAAGTTACTCAGTTTTGCACGCGAATTTCAAATCTGTAATATTTTGTTCGAGAGTTCGAGGGTTTTCGAGACATCGAACCCTACTTTTTAAGCTAATTTGGTCCATTTTGCTACTTCAACTTCAATTTAAGCTTAGAAGGATAAATATTTTTTGTATTAAAAAATAATGATCCGCTAGTGTATTTAATGCAAATTCCACTTCCTGTCTTTGTTTTGACCCAAAGGGACTCCTGAGGGCGTAGGACAAAGGATTTCAGCTGGTTTCTTAATCCTCCTACGCAAGTTCTCAAAGCTTGTATCCTCTTAGGCTTAAATTGAAGTTGAAGTTGGAAAATGAGCTAAAAAAGCACCCCAATTTCTCGAAAACCATCGGACTCTCTCTCTCTCAAAAAAAGTGCAGATGTGAAATCAGCGTGCAAAACTAAATTACATTTGTTATACTTATATCCCTTAGGATTTTTGAAAGTTCAAATTTGTTTAAAAAAATAATGAAAGGTCAAGACATTAAAAAGAAGTTTTTCTACTCTTTTACTTTCCATTTTCTTAAATTTAGATCATCTTACATGAAATATAAGCCCATATTTAGAATTACCATTACATTTACTCATATGTAGATATCCAATTTTTTTTGGCTCAAAATTTTTGTTGTTACTACTTTAATTTCCTTTATAGTCTAGTCCTTTGTCTAGTAAATATATTCTTCACAACAGATTACTCGTCAAATTAAACACATTAAATTTATTTATACAAATAGACACTTAGATTTGATTCGTTTAAGTACCTACGCATATTTCAGCTTTTTTATGTATATATGTATATTATGGTGCTTAAAGCATTCAACATACATATATAATTAAATTATCTACAAAAAGCTAAAAGTACTTCTTGATTTCATTAATTTTATTACTTCAATGTTGTTGTTGTTGTTTTGCAACATTTATGTACTTACATACATTAAGTTGTGGAGAAATTTATCCCAATTAAGTTTAAAACGCTCGCACCTCTCCCCCGTTGAGCACCAAGTTAGGAATAACAACTGAACATATACATATAAAAGGGGTTTATTCCCTTCACTCACTTTATTAAACGTCTTTAAATAACTTATAAATTAAAAACTAATTTTTCCTAATCGATCAAACGAAAAAAAAGTACCGTATTTTCCCGTGTATAAGAGACCCCATCAATTCTTAAACAAAAATTCTGAAAAAAAGTACAAAAAACTGGTGTTAAAAACACTTACTCCCATATTGTACAAGATACCCCCTATTTTTAAAGTGAAAATTTTGAGCAAAAAAGGATCTCTTTTACATGACAAAATATGGTACTTGGAATTATGAAACACTCCCCTGGTAGTCGAATCTGAAACACGTGGCTTCATGCATGTAAACCAAGGCTTTAGACTATAACTATGTTATTTGTCAAAGAGTGGGTTTATAACAGAGACGACCATCGATTCCAATTCATTAGAGGAAATAAACTAGACTAGAGGTGTGAAAAACGGCACATTTTAAAGTGTGCGAGTAATTCTCAAAATACATGCTGTTGAAACCCTATATAATATTGTTTCATCATTCATGAACCATCAAGCTGTTTTCCTTTTCCTTTTGACATGATAACTCTTATTATATTATATTTTCTATTATAAATGTTATGATAATATCACACGACCTTTTCTTCAATTTTGGTTAAAAACTTTCTTAATGTTAATATCTCTCGAGAAAGTGACTATATGGAAAAAAAATTTGCTCGAAGTAAAATATTTATACTTCTATCTTATAAAATATTTCATTTGTTGACATTTTTAAAATGTCTTTAGCCATTTTCTTGAGTTGTAGAAAAGGTAGAATAATTATAAATATCATTATTAAATTTGCTATCCTTGTTTTTAAAAATGCAAATATCTATAAACTTAAAACTTTATTTTGTTAATGAATGACATTATTAACAAACTAAAAACTTGAAGATAATTATATACACAAAGTAGAGATTAGTATTTATGTACTTATTTTTCCTACAAAATTAATACTAATAATGAAATGTTAACAAAAATAGTAATAGATCCAAAACTAATGTACAAATTGGAAATTTGCAAAATTTCCTGTTTTTAAAATTAATATCTACATCTTTGATTTCAATTGTATCTTTCTAAAACATCAATTTATTTTAATTAATTACTTTAAGTCTAAGAAGAGCTATCTTAAGCCTGGAGCAAGGCTGGCACAGCTACATTCATAGAGTTATATCGACAGCAAATAAGCTGGCTTCCATGATTACCATATCATTTTTCACGTCATCAAGGGAGGGGTATATTATCATACGCCGAATGCCCGGTTTTTCGTCTCTATTAATGACAAACTCATCACACAACTTTTCATTGTTACTGTTTTCAATACAAAAAAAACAAAAAGTGTAGTTGCAATGCCCTCTAAATGATTCCTGTCTTCATAAATGTTTACAGACTGCATGATAAGAAACAAGTTACCAGGTGATTGTATGACAAATGTCCTGTTTTCAGTGAGTAATCTTAGTTCTTCTAACCCTTCCCTACTGCTTCGTTGTTGTCCATCTTTAGCCTTCACTTTCAATTAGAAAAATAATACATTTTATGTACTATATATAATATTAAAAAAAACTCTGATTTTCTCTGAGACAGTAACAAAATACTCATTTCACTTGTCTCAATAATAATAATAATAATCAAACAGCCCCCTTGAGTGCATTATGCTGAAAGTATTGATACTCTATCATAATGTACTATTTCCATCATATAACATGTCTAAATGACAAAATGAGTAATAGTCGTAATTTAGAGCTCTACTACCCACAACGACAGTGCACATACTGTCGATGTGATTTTATGTGATCATATAATCATATTAATGACTAAATAGAAATCAAATCATAGTGTCCATTCGAATATAAACCCTAAAAAAAAATATTTATATACACTCAATCACTTCATTATTTTTGTTACGAAGTATCTACTGTATGTATGTAGTTCACAGCTGACATTTGTTTGTCTTTAAAACACGATAACATCCCACTAAGATAAAAATAAGTGTTGAGTGTTTTTTTTTGTTTTTTTTTGTAAGCAGTCTCTATTTTTCTATAATAAAACATTGATTGGCTTGACACAAATAAGTTGCTATTTAGCTCTAAATAATTCCTTAGCATTCATAAATAATCCAGAGTTAAGAAAAAAAGGTTGAGAGACACACGGAAAGAGGAGTCGTGGAAAAATTTCCCTATTTCTTTTTAACTTTTTATAAAAATGAATGTAGCGTTATAATTTTAGTACCATTTAAGTTTAATGTTAGTTTTTTTTTATATTTTTTTTGGCATTGTTGATTCGCCTTTATTATTATTACCTTAACAGTATATATTACATCCATTATGCTAAAATTAATGCAGTTTTTTTATTATTATTTTTTTTTTTTGTAAATGTAAGAAGAATTCTAATGATGCTGTACTACTATAAGCACAGTCAAAATGGAAAAAAGAAAAAAAACTTGTTTTTTTTTTCATCAATGTATAAAAAATGTTTATTTTCATTTATGTAATATATACATTGTATGTTCATATTATTGTACATATATACACACATACACATGAGCATATTTCCCTTCAAATATATGTTTGTGAGCAAGTTTCAACTTCAAAAGAGCAACCTTCTTTTGTATATGAACTTATCACCATACCTTAGGACATAAAAAAGTATGTGAATGCTCTTTTTAACTAAAGGTTGTTGTTTTTTTTTAGGAGAGGAGTTCAAAAGAACTCTTGCACCCACAGGTTTTTGTGTAGATATGCTCATATATAAATTAATAAAAAAGTGCAGTAGGGTCTAAAAAAACAATGAGGTCATAAAACAAAGAGAGAGGGAAAAAAATAATAAATGTACTAAATTATTCATTAGAGTAGAAAATTAATTCCATGTCAAATAATAATGATAGTAAAAATAAAAGTAAATTAAATCTGTGAAATAATAGATATTAAGATATTTATCTAATTAAATCCATAAATGAAATAATTACATGGCAGTAAATGAGAAGATTTTCAATATTTAAAGAGTACTCAATGTACCTTCAAAGTTAATAAAATTGACATTTTTTTTTTCTTTCAAAAATGTCTTTTTCTTTTTTTTTCATTATCATGCAAAGGCATTGGGATATAATGTTTTGCTATTTGATAACTTTTTTAAATGAATAAATACTCTTTAAAAAATATTACTGTTATTTGTTCTTAAAATGTATTTTTAGCGGTATAAAGGAAGGAGAGATCAAGAGTGAATATGAATGACCTGCGTATAGCACTCATTATTCTTTTTTTCCTTTTATTTCATTCATTTGATAAAATAAATTAAGCATTAATCACAACAAAGCGTTATAATATTAGAACATATGTCATGCCAAAGATTTTTTTTCATTTAAGACTCATTTTGTCACTTTAATATCAAAAATTAATCAAGAATATCTTTGTAATTTGAATTTATTATGTGAAGGAAGAAAATATATTGAATTAAAATCATTATTCCTCAGCAATTAATCGAATTATTCTTCATTATATTTTATAGTAAGAGAACTGTTTTCAAAGCTATCCTTACTTCCACTATTCAACTTTCAGAACGATGATAAGTGGAAGAAGATTCAACAGGTGACAACAAAAATACAATGTAAATTCTATACGCATATTTTTTTCCTTAGTTATTATCATTTCAATTGTTTAAATCTTTTTATTAGAGACCCTCTAGAAACAACAGACTTTTGCAAGCAAACCAAATCAAAGTCATTGCAAAAAAACAACTTTATATTTATGCATAATACATGCAATGAATATTTTACAGCCCATCAAACTAAAAAAAAAAAAGACATAAAAACAACCATTCATGGCTTAAAATTAAAAGTTAAAATAGTTACGGTTGGTCATGAACAAAAGTTGAAGTATGAGTTTAAACAGAAAAATCCCTTTGACTTAAATGAAAATATAAAATGTACTTTCCTAACATGTATGTACTTAGTATATAAAGTCTATAAAAATCCCCCTTCAAAGAGTTGAAGAGGCTAACAAATACTACATAATATGTGTGTGTATAACGGAATATCAAATAAAGATAGGATCAGGTGTAGTCATAACATATGTATGTTTTGATAGATGATCTGTTTTGTTTTAGATTCCTTTTTTATTGTAAATAAAATTCATAAGATATGAATAAACTTTTTCAAGAACCACAAAAGGACAAAGTAGGCCTAGAACCTGTCGATTAAACTTGGGGGGGGGGGGTAATAGGCAATATAACAGTAATAAGCAGTAATAGAACAAGGTTACATTTGTACACTTTTACCTTAACAAAACCCAAAAATAAGCACCTAAAGTTTTTAAAGGACTTGAATTTGGAAAACCTAAACGTGATCGGAGCAGCACTTTCTCCAGTAATTAATACTTTTGACTCCATGCATCAATGAATGTGCTTACTTTTAGAACTGAGTTATATCTTTGAATGCTACATGTTTCATGAAAATTAAAACTTATTTAATCATTTAGTTATGTAAGTTGTCAAATTTTGCAATAAATCCCGCCAGACATGTTCACACCAGCCTAAAATGCGTCATTAATAAACATTGGCTCTAGACATGAGACAGTTTATATTGATAATATAAAATTTATTATAATTCAAATAATTAATTATATTTGAAGAAAAAAATATACCCGTCAAATGAATCAGCAAATTGTTTTCATTCTTAAGTAACGACTCCAAAAAATCTATATTCAAGTGTTCTGTACCTTTTCAAGTTTAATATGGGAATAAATAATAAAGAACAATATTAATGAAATTTAACATAATAATGCATTTATTAGAATCTCATGTCAACAAAATTAATTACATCTATCTAGATACAAAACGATTCTGGAAGGCTAGCAATACAATTAGTACAAATCATTGAGGTAATTTCATTTAGTTCTTCTTTAATTAATTGTTCCAGAGCTGTTCTTGATCTTTGCACCGAAATGCTTCTTAAATCATTTCTTTCAGCATTTAATAAATTTTTTATGAATTTCATTAATCTTAGAGTACTGTTTGACCCCTCTTTCATCAATTCTTCTACCCTCTGAAATCCATTTACATATAGGCAGTTGTCTTAGGGATGCCAAGAGTCTGAGCAAGAATTCTCCAATTATCATTTGCTTCTTTTACTGCTAAAAGCTGTCTTCTCTTTTTGCGCCGGATTTTCTTTTTTCTTCATACCGGTCATTAACGTAAAAAATATTATTCTATATATATATTATTTATTTTATATTGATTTTGTTTATTCCCATATTGAACTTGAAAAGGTATAGTATAACTATTGGCTGTATACGACTACACACCCACATATTTAGATGTAAAAGAATGAAGTTTATCAAATAAATAAAAAATGCATTTGAGTTGTTTTCACTTATATGCATATTTGAATAAATACTTGAATTTCGAAGATTTCACTTATAAATCAATCATTTATATACATATAGTATTTACCCATAAAACAACAAATTAGGCGATCCAATTAGATTCTACTCAAGGAAACGGAGCCTAATTCTCTAATGAGGTACCTGGTAAATCCTGGAAATTACTTATTTTGAATTGAAGTGTCCGAAATGCAAGTGCATATATGGCAATGGTATTGTACAAACTTAAGTTGTTGTTTTTTTCAATTAAATTATTACCATTATTAACTAACAACGTACTATACAGTGATCCCTCGCTATATCGCGCTTGACCTATCGCTGCTTCGCGGAATTTTTTACAATGCTTTTTTTACAGTGTATCCTGATTGGCTCAGAGGCGTTACTGTTGTCTAGAAGTGAAAAAAGTTGATGTTGGTTTTTCATTAGATCAACGCTACAGCGTAGCAGAGTCAGGACGAAGAGGCGCAGGCCTAAAAAGAGGTTTTGTTTGTTGTTTCATTCTGCAGTACAGTATTGCATGTAAAATAACAATAAAAAATAAAGCTGACTACTTCGTGGATTTCACCTATCTTTGGAACGATAAACGAGGGTTCACTGTATATCACTTAGATAAACATCAGGGGTTTTCTTACATAAGTAAATGAATGTATTTTGCAGCATAGGATAGAACCCCATGTTCACTTTTGTTGTTTTACCTACTTGGTTTTTAATCAACACATATTATAATGTCTACCTTCTATGTATGTAATATACAATACCCTTTCAACAACAATATTTGTCTTAAAAACATTGTTTACTCTACCAAAGTAAGACGGGGGGGGGGGGGGGGCAATAGTTCGTATAAGTGCACTTTAATTCCTTAAAATCCTATACTTAGACCTGAGTATGTAGCTATTCACAATCAAATAAGCACCAAATGATATTTATGAATATATTTGCTTGTCAAAATCTGTATTTTATAAAGATTAAATATGTATTCTAATACACAAGAGGGGATTTGATATTATTCTCAATACTATTGAAATGGCTATTAAGTGTATATATATTAATCAATGGGACAATTTAGATAATTAATTGACTAATACTTGTTTTAAAAATGAACGTAACTTTTTAGCGGAAAGAGGTTGTACACATATATTAAAAGAGCAAGACAATGAATGTACCGTGTATAGCGCGCACTGCTATAAGTCGATACAACATTCTCAGTTTTGTGTTTACAGAATAAAATCACATAATAAAAGATCATTCAAATAAGTTATTATCAATTTATCCCTTCATAAAATCATTTAATTTGTACATCAAAAAACTATGAAAAACCCACAAAATAGGTATTTTTCAAATTATTGAGGTAATAGGGTTTTGAAAGTTAAAAAAAAAAATAATATTCATGGGAAAAAATGCAAAATTTAACAATATTAAATAATTTTTTTTCTTCTTCTTTTGTATACATCTAAAGTAATTTATATACTTGAGTATGAATCTTAATGTTGTCGTGTTAATGAAAGGAAAATGTAAGCAATGTCTTTTTAATCCCTCAAAAACATTCCTAGAATTCAAATGAGACTTTAAATTATTATTATTTATTCAAACTCTATTTTGGATGTACATAAATATTTACCTATCAATAGTTATATGAAGGGAAGAATTTGACGCGTAAGGATATGTTTAGGTTGATGAAAAGACATTGTATTTAAATTACATGAATAGGTTGTCAGTTTGTAATAATCATAAATTACTGCCAACATATGTAATTCATATAATGGGGAAAGAACGACATTTTTAAACACACAGAAACGCGGGGCACTTTTGTGACATAATGTAACATTGCTAGAAAAATGAAGTAAATATTTATAATGATATATTATTCTAATGTCTTCTTTTTTAATGTCCATGTTTTAATATTTATGGACGAGGTTTGGTTATAAGGAAGAAGGAATATTTTGAATGAGAATGTTGAGAGAACCACACATTTAGGTATATATAGGGAGTACAAGTTTTTTCTTCTTTTTTGGTTGTGATAAAAATTCATTTATTTCAAAATGAAATGAATTAGCAGATTAACCAAAGTATTGTCCATCGCCGGTTACAACTTTTTCCTACCTCTAATGCAATTTTCGAATTTCATTTTGAAAACATGTCTGATCTTTTTGAGGTGATCCAAGTTAGGAGCTAATTTTCGATTTCTTCGAAAGAAGTGAACAAACGAGCTGCCAAATCGCGCTGGATCCGTCGAAACAACTAGTAGTAAGAGGGAACAATGTCTAGCAAATACGGCAGTTGTGTTAAAATATCACATATAAAGGTTTCCAAATAATTGTCTACGACTTTAGCAACATGAGGCCGAGCTTTAATATATACATATAAGAATAACTTTTTCATCTCTTTGCTCATATACTGGCTTTTTTTTCTCGTAAGACACGGCTACAACGAAACAATTGTAGTCTGTATTGATCTATATTATATATAATAGAATCGTCAGATTTTAGCAGCTCATAGTATATAGTATATTTTGCTTTAGTGTTGATGTTAAGGTCGATGACAACGATTGACCGGACATAGCGGAGATATGAGTGGGCAGTGAATGATAATGCATATCTTATCATCTTAAGAGATAATTTTTTACGACCTCATTTCAGGCGTATTTCTTACACTCACCGGGAATTGCTCTTTTTTCACATCTCTATAATTATAGCTCTGAAATTGTGCTGCGAGAGTTGAAGTGGCATATCTAAAAAAAAAATTAAAATCAAGCTTCGGTGGTAAATACTATTTGTTGGGTTAAATCAAGGCTCTATTAATTAATGCATAGAATGGAGTCGTGCGAGGTTCTAAATTTTTCTAGCTACAACTCGGGCTAAACTTGTCTCTGATTTGATTTTTTGAACTCAATCGAAACTCTAATGTATTGTTGTCAGTTGACTATTTTAAAAATAAAAACATTTCTTAAGCAATTTATACTGCATTGCCTTTCAGTATTTATTCATGATAAATCTAATTCAAGGTACACTTTATTCTTTAAATTGTAATGAGGAATAGATCTTTCTGTATTTATTGATGTCTTAAAGGTTTAATTATATCCTAATAGGTGGACAAAAAGACATACAAAACAACAAATACTGTTAAGAACAACTCACTGATACCATAAAGGTAACTTCTCTATTTGACAAATAATTATAAATTATATTTTATTATAGTTATAATTTTATTTGACAAACCTTTTGATCGATGCTCCCATTCCTATCTTTACAAATTAAGATATTATGTATATTCAATCCTAAATAATTAAGTACATTGAGTACGAATAAAATATGTACACACAAAAAGGAGATATATTTTAGAATAAAAAACCTTTTTCCTTCGATTTTTATCTTATAATCAATTATGCAAAACCATTTTTTATTCCCTCTCCATTGGGTACAAGATTATTTTAATATATCTATAAAAAAAGTATAAAACCAAATAAATTAAAAAAAAAAGGTATTTTTATTTGTTTTATTTTGAGTACAAATAATTACACTCTTCAACAAGATATTTGTGCCTATTTTAATGGTTACATTGTATTTGCTTTTATATCAAAAAAACACAAAAATGGACATTTTAAATATTATATAATACTTTTTTTTTTTTAATTTATTTCTAAAAATATCTTTCAATTCAGACAGTCTCATTTTTCAGCATGAAGAAAAGAATTAGGTAAATCAAAAACCAGAAAACAAAAAAAACAAGACCAATGATATAAATTATATTTCGAAAAAAGTCTTGAGTAATTAAAAATGTTATCAACTTGTACTAAACATGAGACAATTGCTTTCATTTGAGTAAAAATAAGGAGAACATTTTTTGGGAGGGGCTCATACATTTCACATTTTAGGTGAAAACGATTCAAATCCAATTTTGTATACAAGACAAAACACACATCTTCTAATTTAACAAAAAAAAAGAAACTTTCTTTTAAAGTTAAATATTAAATAGTTATTATTTTTATTAACAATCCCAAAGTCGTTTATATTAACGAGTACGTAAAGGTGATTTGGACGTGCTTACTACTGTTATGACTGAGCTAAGAGGTCATCATGTAAAATAATTGAAACACATACAGGATTGCTTTAATCCAAGGGCTAATCTGGGCTGAAGCCCGTGTGCCTTCCAAGTTAAAGTTTTTTTGCTACTTTTTCCTCTAAAATATGGGGAAAGCATACAATTTCCTCCGCACTGGGGCTTATCATTGGGATATGGTGGACCTGGGTCCATACTCTACATAAATATGAAGATGATACGCATGAATTAACATCACAAGTATATGTAGCCTATATGTATTTATATTAAGGCACCAGAGACAAATAAGTATTATGCATTAATTTCTCTTAATTTTACTCATTAAATAGAAAAAGAGCTCTAATGACCCTTGAGTGACTGGCCTTATACATGAATCTTAATGAACCACTGCATATCCTTTGTTTAGATTTATAGCTTATATTATGTAAGCACACACTTGAGTCAGGGGCTCTTTGCTTGTTTGTTTTTTTAACTACCTAATTTTGATGACTGTACATTTGATGAAATACAATTTAATTTCGAAGATTTGCCGATCTAGAGCTGTTCATGAACCATATCGAGCTTTGTAGAGAACGCAGTTGTTTGCTCATTTGTGGGTCTATACCTTTTCAAGTTCAATATGGGAGTAAACAAGCTCAAGTTCCGTATATTTATTCCCATATTGACCTTGCTTATTCTCATATTGAGCCTGATGGGTACTAAAATTATCCATCTCATGCTATTTATTGCCTCTATTACTGACTCACAATTAAAGCTCTCCAAAACATTTTTTATTCATATGCATGCCAATATGAACTACATAGCTTTTGAAATAGCTGTCTATATGTATAGATTAGGGAGCAATGAAAAAAAGTCAAATACGTTCATACAAGTTTTTCATATAATATTGTACTTTTTTTGTATTGCTTAGAAAAGTGCACATACTCTAATTTAGTTTTGTAAAATTTCTTAGAAATAACCAAAATAGCTCATTAACAATATACTAATTTTTGAGTCAAAATGTCTAGAAGATCATATTTCCCCTTTTGAACCGGTCAAGGTCTCGAAAAACTCAGTTTACAGCAGTTAATACTAGCAATATGCAAGAAAAGTATTAATATGAGGACATTTCTAATCCCAAATATATCATTTGTTAATTCTCTATTATAAATATTTTCAATTAAAGGTGGGCAACCTTATACAGCACAATGTGCCGTAGTATATTTATATGGCTGCGAGCCTCATGTTCATCAGAAAAATATTCAATTTGTATTTACATATACTCACATAGGTAATATTAAAGTATTTGTATGGGTTTCATTCAAGTTATGATGATCAAGGGTTCTTACCTTAGGGTTGTAGTGAGACACTATTAATCAAGTAACATGCCACCTCTGATTCAGAGTCTCTAAAGTTTGTCATAATAAGAAACTCATCTCATAACTAGAGATTTTAAATAAGAGCCATGAAAAATACACATGGATAACTTCATAAAACATGTGGTAACACTGAGAACCATCATATCTGTTGATAAGCTATCGACTCTTCAATAAGATAGTGAATGAAAAAGCTTTGTTATTTTGTTGTTTCATCTCGAAGCAGCTTTTATTTAATGCATTAGAGTATATGGCTACGATAGGGAAAAAAATGTCATTCTCCATAAATTGCGTGATTCGTGATTGTGGATTCCTTTTCATTGCAAAATATATCATTTAGGCATTTTTAACATTTTGTTAGATCAAAACACATCCATTTAAGGTGCGTTCTCTTCAAGAATTAAGAAAGAATGATTGAAGTCTATGATTTGTTCAAAAAACAAATGCACAATACAGATGTGGAACTGATAATTTTTGGAGTTTTTTCTATGAGAAAGGTATATTTTTTAAGATAAATTATGGGATGTGAGCATGGATAATCGATAAATATTGGGGATGTTAATTATGTCTGGTATATGGCCTATCCACTTTGTTGGCAAAGAGATGAGTTTCTGTCACTTGCAAAAAGGAAAAGGAGTACAATTGAGTCTGTGCCTAGAAGCTCAAAAATCCATGACTTGTATTCTACAAATTTAATAAATATATGTGTCAAGTCAACAAGAAAGCAAATTTGTTTTCAAATATATACTCTTATGTTTTTTACTTCATAAATACAACGGTCAAATATTTAAGAGTCATTTTAAGACCTTTGGCGGACGGTTTTTGCTAAAATGTCACTTTGTATAGAGAAGCCAAGGATTATTGTCTATCATCCAATAGAGCAATCGGATAAATGTGTCGACTGAACATGGAGCCGATGTGGTTCCTGAAAGAACGTCCATCTTTTTTATAGCCCCAGAGATTTAGTTAGTCGCATTGGCTAAAACCAGTTCATCATCTGTTTAAGAACTATTAAGAACCCCTTACGTCATAGTAAATACATAGTCGGAAATACCAGATGTTTTTTATTCTTGATTGTGGTCTGTATTTTTTTCCTATAATACAGAAGCAGTTATGGGAGTCATTATTCAATTAATTGAAATATACTATTAATACAAGAATATGGTAGCAGTTCTAACTCATTTTTGAAATATTTCAGGTAAACTTGGTTTCTTGTTGACTTAACACATATACTCCTATGCATTTAATCCGCTTTTTATCATTTCTACTTATTGACACATTTTTTTTATTAAAATAGTTTGTATTTTGTCATAAATCAATTTTAATAAATGCAAATAGTGACATTTAATTAATAATAATTATACTATTATTACTCCTTGCTCTTTCATTTGATAAGCACTGCCATTTTGACTGACAATTCCATTTTATCACAAAATTATCTCTTTAAAATCATACTTTAAAAATAACTACGAAATACATGTTTTATTTATTTTGATAAAACTTATCCAAAAATAAATATTTTTGTATGTTTAAAAATAAATGTCACTATCAGTGTGGAAGGTCTTCTAATCAACAGTGTATGAATGAATGTTAATAGCATGTTTGATAGCAGTTCATATCTATAAAGAAGTAGCAACTATAATGCTATTGGTAACAGTATTGTTATAAGTGTAATATTTTCAAATAAATAGAGGCCCATATTATTACTAAGTTTTAAAAAAAAGTTATAATAGTAAAGAGGAGAGGCTCATTCATGATGCAGATAAAAGGATATAAAATTATATATTAATACCTTTTTATTATTACTATTGACACTTGTGAAGGAGGGAAAGTAGTCATAATTTAAAGATAAATACTTATAAATGAAATATTAAGCTGGTGTAGAGTATAATTTCTTTTATATTTTAAATCATTTCCATGCAATAAAGAAATAAAAGCCATGTACAGGGCTGTGCAGATAAATTAAGAATTTTTCAAATGGCTATATCTTGGCTCCCACTTTGAGTTTTACTCTAAAATTTGCTTTTCTATGATTGGCTGAATTCTTTCTTTCATATGAGACTCTGTTTAATGTTTTCCGTCAGTAAATAAAAATGGAGCAAGAGAAAAGGTTGGAGATAGTCGTTCTATCCCGTCCTGGAAGTACTGCAAAAGCGATCAAAGTGTCCACCAAGCTCCCCAAGTCGAGGGTTTACTGGAAAATTAATCGTCAAAACTCTAGAGCCCCTTTCTTGTCCCTCTAGTTTTGAAGTCCGATAGTCCGGCCGGTTTTTGAAGCTGTTACCAAATGATGGTTCCATCAGGCCACATCATTTCATCGAGGCTGGACTTCAGTTCAATACAGCTGGACTTAATGAATGTCTTGCATCCCTGGGTGGGAAGACGGTCTGTTTGAGCAATGTGGTACTTGTGTAGAACTCTACCCCTTGTCATGCCTCCAAGGCAACTCAGTCATACCTTAACATATCAAAGGGTTCCGACCTAGCATTTATGCAAATCTAAACCTTCTCAATTATAACTTGTGGGGCACCCTTTCAATAACAGGTCAACAAACACTCCTACATGAGAATTAGATCCCTATCACCGATAACTGTAGGAAGATCTTATCTAATGATGTAATCAAGGCTGCTGTACAATTCAGGTCAAGGATCACAAAGGTTATTGAAGTCATTGAGGAGTCACATCGAATGAAGATCCCTTTCTACTACTTTCCTAATTTTCATTCAATTTAATTCATAAATTCAAAGTGAAAGCCGCGTGAGATGTAGCCGTTTGAAAAAAAAATCCCAATTTATCTGCAAAGCACTGTAGATCTTACAAAAGATACTCACTGATTCTAGGAAAATCTGCTGCTAGTATTTTAAAATATATATGAATATATTCTGAGAATCTTATGGTTGAAGATTTTTAGTTACTGCTCTTTGATTTGAATATATTGATATGCTAATATTCGAGATCAGAGGGAATTAGTTATAATTTTATATGTATATATTGGGATAACAGAAGTAAACACCTTCTTTTTTTTTTCACCCTGACTTAGATCTCAAAAATCAGTAAATATCAAGATATTTAAATCAATAAACAGTAATTTAATTTAGAAATGCTCAATACTAAATAGGTTCGTTTTTAAATTCTTACGGTGAGACTTCCAAAAACACTCACTTCAAAGAAAAACACTTTATCTCAAAACCTAGATCCAGAAAAATTATATTTACAAATTTTTTTTTACATTTATCTCATAAATATCTGTATATTTATTTAATAAGACGTTATAAATAATACAAAGCAGATATTTCAAATGATTCAAAGGCAAATTGAATTATCCATTTATCGACATATTATGTTGCCAATTCTCCAGTTGAACTTTTCTCAATAAATTTCTAGTATTTTTTATCACTTTTATATTCAGCATGATAAGTGAATTACACTTTTCAAATATGAATTCAAGACCTCAAGAAATTAAAATGGTTTTAACATATAATTTATATTGCATGCTTAAAACTTTTTATTTTATTTTGCATAATCTAATGTACATAATATTTAAAGGGAAAAAGTTTACAATTTTTTTTTTTTTTTTGCCATTTGGACAGTTTAAAAATCAAACTCATCAACACTTTTATACTACAAGGTGTTATAATGAATGAATGTTTGATTAATTAAAAGTTTGTACCCCCTCTATTTAATGCTTAAAATGAACAGAGTTATCTCAACAAGGAGGTTGTCAAACAAATCTTACCCTATTTCATTGGGGTATTTAGCTAATAAATGGTCCAAGAGGGACGCATTTAATACTATTGCCCCCAATTCCTCAAACAAGGAGGTCTTAGTCTTGTCTATGATACTATTGAATTACATCGTCCAAATTCTGACTTTTCTACATAGGTTCTTTATATTACTCTAAATGAATATGTGAAAATTTATGGAATCCCGACGAGTGGAGATTTATCATAGAGCATGTCAATTGGTAATCTGATAATTGTCTGTGTCCTTGGCAGGCTCAGCGGCAGATATGATGTCTATCAGTGTTACCATACTTTTTATAACATCATTTCAAACGATTACTCCCTACTCACATTCGTTCCCAGAGCCTTGTAATGTCAAACTACACCCCTGGTCTATTCAAAATAAATTAAAAGTAATTTCATATAGATTCAATGGATTTCAATTGTCATATTCAAATATCTAAAGGATTTTTGGCAAGGCAAATGTTCTTAGAACCATCTTCTTCTCCAACAGTATCTTATTTTTACCTCAATTACCTACTTGAGAAAAGTGAATCATTTTGATAAAAGAGATGCAGAATATATTAGGTAAATACTACTTATTAAGAATAAACTCTTAATACGTAGAACGATGTGCTTCTCTCTCGGCCATAATCGTCAAATTATCATCTTTAGTCCTTAGATATTATCAAACTACGTGACATAAATAAAATATACGTATTTATTCGATAAGAAATTTCTAACCTTATCAAAACATTCTGAATTCATTTGATAAAAAAACTATTTATATATTTTTGAATCCAAAAATAAGATTTAAATGTAAATTAAATAACTAATGAGTAATTGATATTTAGAATCTGAGTAAGGGTAAATGTATGTTAGCTTAAAAATTATAACGATGATCACTAATGATTTTAATGTCGTCAACTTCATCATTCATTTAATTAAATAGAATTAATATTGAAAATATGTGAAGTTCTTTATTTTTACTTTTGTTGAGATCCATTTCCAAATAGAATGTCTCCATCCCTTTACTCATTAGTATAATAGCAAGTAATTGTTAAATTGAGTCAAATGAATTTATAATTTGGGAAATGAAATTTGCTATCAAAGAAATTAGAAACGACCAAAAATACTATAAGATAAAATGGTATACATATAGTAAATAATTACAAAAGAGTAGCTGCTGAGTTTAGATATTTAAAATTAAAAATTGTATGATCCCTTTCTTTAGTAATAGGTTATATATCTTGAGAAGTTAAACATGGATTCTCAAAATTTAAAAAAATATACAGTCTGGAATATTCATTGTAACTTTTTTAGTCGGCAACAACATTTGTCACAATTGCATTTGAGTCATCATCTTTCAGACATTTTAAAAAAAGTAAAAATTCGATTTGAGCTGTTCACAAAAGTACGACGTGATTCTCAAACACACATGAATAGCTTGACGTGTAACTTCCCTCAAATGTCAGGTGTGCCAATATAAGAACAAAAATATTTGGAGAATACCTATTGGTATCCTACAAAAAAATTGAATTCAAATTTCCGTGTATTTTTTGCTCATTTTTGCGTTTATCTCTTGAAAACAGAGAGTAAATTATGCATTGTTTTTTATATATTATCAGTGAAAATTAATAATGTCTTGAAATAAAGTAGAGTATATACATATACAATACAATTTGGATAATAATATTCATAAATCATAACACATTATTTATTAAGGTAGTAATAAAAACCTTTATTGTCAATGCAGAAAATAATGTAAATATACCTCAGCCCAGATTTCCAAGACCATCAATCAAAGAAGAATACATATTTCAAATACAAAAAAGCCTTTTTCCTTGAAAATATATATGTCAGTGACATAAAAAGTTTGATGCAAATATCAAGATTTAAACGGTTTTAGTTTGCCACTAAAATAATCTTTTTTTTAAAAAAGGGAAAAGCGGGTGTACATAGAATGATTGACTTTTTCTATCCTGTACACAAAACAAACTACGAGCCTTTGACTTTGAAACCTTTTCAAAAAAAGACTGACATTGGTAATAACACTCAATTATTTGTTTAATCTTGAAGGTCATTTAATTTTCCAGTATCAATATAGATATGGAAAAATATTTGATCAAAATAATGACATTGGACATTTATGACGTAAGAATCTCACACTTGAGTTATCTAAGTTCAAGGATCTGTTCATTTTTTCCTCCATGTTTGATAAAATCCGTCACAATAAGATATAATATTGATTGCATCTATTTTCTCTCAACCTTTCTTAAACGAAGGAGAAAAAAATAAGAAAAGAATGAAGGTTCAAAATTAAAAGATAAAGAATCAATGACGTCATTCTCTACAACTACTGAGCATTTCTTTATTTAATAGTTGAGAGTTCTTCACAACTTAACAAGAACTAATTTGAGTTTAACAAATCAACATTCAATTCACTTATAAGAGACAAAAGTCGATGAATCCACAGATGATAAAAAAAAGAAGATACAATGGAATTGTGGATGTCCTGGAAGTACCATTGTGACAACAATACCATACAGGGGTATAGGAAGCGTTTCCATACTCAGAGTTAGATAATTTTTTACTTGAACCATAACTCAAAATACGCCAAATCCTCTGATAACACTGGTCAACAGTCCAAAATCCTAAGGGGTATAAGTATAATAAAAGTTATACAGTTTTGCACATTGATTTCAAATCTGTAATTTTTTTCCCCAAGTGTCCGACGGTTTTCGAGAAATCGGACCTTACTTTTTAGCTAATTTGGCCCATTTTCCAACTTCAACTTCAATTTAAGCCTTATAAGGATACTCATTTCGTACATTAACAAATAATAATCCGCTAGCGTTTTTAACGCAAATTCCAATTCTAGTCTTTTGTTTTGACCTAAATGGACTCCTGGGGGCGTATGAGACTAGAGTAGGCCATTAAGTTGGCCAAAACGTTTGTAGTTAAATAACTCCTTGAATATTACATAAAATGGGTTAATAAGGAATGCATACAGGAGATGAGACAGAAGGATAGCGAAATCAGCTGAAATTCTTCAGTCTATTGAACTTGTTTTTTAGTAGCTCTATCGTAAGTCTTTGATTTCTAGTAGATTTTTAATCGAAATTGAATGAAAATTTACACATATAGATGGACGATTTCTTCCTAGTTAAGGATTCTTATTATACTTATACCCCCAAGGATTTTTGACATTACAAATTTGTTGTCCTGTGTAATTAATTCTCCAAAGTATAGAATTGCTGTTCTAAATTATAAATCAATCAAAATCTAATAAAATATAAGAAGATGAAAAATAACTTTTGCAACTTAAAAAGTAAATTTTTGTTAGTATCTGTTGTCTATACATTTTGCAATGGACTTTAGATACAATTATTTGTCTTTTAATGTTTGTCAAAATTACCCTAGAAATTCCAAGAAAATTCATTTTGTTAATTATATAAATGAGAATAATATGATTAGTGTGTAAGATAATTTTGTTTAGTTGAAAACAAAGTTATTGTTTTATTTTCAATTAATAAAAATCTTAAGCTCTTGTTTACTTTAAAAGTAAAAATGAAAAAAAAAAAGATTTTTCTATAATTAGTGTAAATACTAGAGTTCCAAACAGCGTTTAATTTCAAAGACTTTACTTAAAAAATCGAATATATATAAAGTATTTACTTTTACAAAAGCAAAGTATTAGGCTTAGTTCAATTGTACTCTGTGCTGACTTAAAATTTGGTTGTTACATAGGTAAAATATTTGCAATAATCGAATTTAAATATTTTAAAATTAAACGCTCATTAGAATTCCAGTATTAACTCTATTTTCGAAATTTATTAATATAAACATTACATGAATATTTAGCAAATATGTACAAATCAGTTAAATGTAAATAAAACATGGAAAAAATATTTCTACTGATAAAACAAATTTTCCTTGAACTTTTTTAAATAAAGTTTCAAAAAGATTTTTGTCATTTCTCATTAGATAATCAAAAAAATGTTCAACAACTTATTTCTTGTAGATGCTGAGCATCATTGTCCATTGCATTATAAATTTGGGCTCAATTGGTACGTAGCCAAGGACATTCCCCTCCATTTTTTGGTAATCCCAATTACTCCCAACAAGATTTTCTAGATTTATGAAATTATTTAGAAATATGTATAGTTCCATAATTGTCCCCGGTTTAAAAATGCGTTCATCCTGATAATATTTAGAAAGTCTCTTTGGGACGGAAATAGTAAAATTCATCGACCGTCTATTCACCGATAGGTAAATTTATCGACTTTTTTCTCCCAATGAATACTTTCAACAGCCTAGCGTAAATTCATTTACACCTATAGCTTCCTATGGTTATATGAACTTACTTTTAATTATAATTTGTCGTTTCTTATTTGAGTGCTTCTTTATTCGTCAAGTTCACATCTATCGGAAATTATTATTTTAAATCTTATTAAATTTGCTAGAAATAAACCTTATTTTATGTCATTGTTTTTGCTTAGTTCAATTCGCAAAATCTAAAAATAAATCTAATTCATAGTTTTTGTAAGAGTTTCAAAGTTGGTTGTCGTACATTTCTGGAAATACAAGTCCTAAATATGTAATTAAAATAATAACTTTTGTTATTTCATGCACAAAATATCTTTATGTAGTCATAATCTGACAAAACAAATTTGCTCTAAGCTGTTGAAAGTATTCATTTGGAGAAAAAAGTCGATAAATTTACAAATTGATGAATTGACGGTCAATGAATTGATTATCGATGAACTTGCCGGACACCCTTTGGGACATGGATGACCTCAATTAAATATTTGTCATCGTCAGAACCGAAAATATGATCTTAGTAGTGATACTTATCCCCGATATTGTGATAAACATTCAAAGTAAACTTTGTAACACGTATAATAGAGATATGTGATTTGTATAGTTTCAAATGAGGTTTGAATGTACTTTAAATATTGCAAAATTATTATCATGGTTCTGTGTATGTAATTCATTATCAGTATGAATTGTGTCTAAAAAATAATTCGATCATTTATTTTTTTATTAATTATTATTTCTTTTTTTTTGGGGGGGGGGAGGAGGGGGGAATAAATTAGGACCACAAATTTTTAATATTAAGGAGCCTTTGAGATTCTTACACCAAAGTTATTGTTAAAAGTATATAAAGGAATATATAGATCCTCAAGATTAAAAATAAAGAATTTGAAACGAATTGTTTAATCATCCATTGGTTTGAATGGTTTGAGTAGTATCCCATTAAATAATGACGTACATTTTGGAATGGATTCATTAGTACATTCCTTCTCATTGAACTCATTAAGCTTTAGAAAATAAAATTGTGGTGACAGTTCAAACTGTTTTTATCCTTTAGTTTTACTATTGTTTTGAACTGTATGATATTTTATGACAAATCACTACATTAAGATCATAATATAACATTTCTGTTCTAATGTATTCCTCCTTTTATCTCATCTGGCATCAGTGTCGGGATTCATTATTCACCTCCGTCTGCAGCTAAAGCTTAGAAACTTTCTCCTGAAAAAGAATGAAAATTTGTAGGTCGATCCCCGGCTCATTAATAGAAGCAAATATTCTTGAAGAGGGATTTGAAAAGATTATTCAGCTCTAAATCGAAGGACTGTACCTGAATCATATTATTATAAGGGATTTACTATAATTCTAGAGTTTCCTATTTTAATACGTTACAGATACACAGAAAATACGCTCCTTATATTCTAGTCACGAATGTAGCAGTGTAGTTAATTTATTCAATTACAATTGAACAAAAATTAAGTACATTAGCTAAACCCCCGGAGTTGCATATATTTCAATATACCGGGTGTCAGATTACTATTTCCCTCTCACTCTCTCATTCTAAACTTCAATAAGAGATAACTTGGCGTATATGTAGGAACATAACCTTTATTTCAAATAAATCAAAATAGGAGTTGACTTTAATTTAAAGCTCAATGTAGCCACCTTAGCCATTATAATGGTCTCTAAATGGATCCTGAAGGCAGTGCCAGCCCTTTTCACCATAACCTGTCCATCTACGCCCATTGTACTCGATATTCCGAGGTTTTTTGCTGTGAAACTCATGGACTTCCTGAGATTGACCATGAAGGCCTCCTTTATTAAATTTGAGGTGATTTTAATGGGAGTTCCTAATCCAGGCATTCTCACGAGGATCTCCTCGGCCTCCAATCGTCTTTTGACATTATAAACAGTCTTCCTATTCACACCAACCTGTTTTACAATGCTAGTTTGAGAGTGTTTCACGTGGACAAGTTCGACAAACTTTTTTCCATTGTCTATCTCCATCTTCTCCCATTTTTTTTTTTTTTTTTTTGAAAGAAAAATTATATCAAAATAAAGCCCTGTTCTGCTTTTTAGCCAGGACTGATTAGTAAAAATTGACTCACTCAATTGAGGTTAATAACTATTTATAAAATGGGGAAATAGTTTTTGTCCAAGATGGATCCTGTTGTGCTGACGAATGAAATTTTGAATAATGCAAAAATATTGAAAACCCACTTTATTCATTAAGAGATGAATCAAAAGTATCAAAAAGAGGATTGCATTTTTTTTTCTTTTTTGGAGCAAATATTCACCTTTTATAATATCCTCAATACTTTGTTTGTATTTTCTCTACTTCATGAAGCAGTCTTCATTGGTAGTAGCTGAACTACGTAAGTTTCAATTATTGATAGGAAAGGAAATCCCATGATACATGAGTCTCTTAGAGTCCAAACTATTCGTAGAAAACTCCTGCAACTAAATCCTTTCTTCTGTCTTTCTTTTTTCCTAAAAGAACCCCAACTAATACAATAAGTGCTATCATGTTCACAAGAGTAACAACATATTTTTTTATGATAATTAATGTAAGTTTAAAAGGGCTTTTAAATAATACTACGAATTGCTTTTACTCCTTCAGATTAAATGAATAAAAACATCAAATACTATTGTATATTCATACCTATTTGAAGCTATGACTCAATAGTTTTCTTTTATGGGATATGTTAAGAGGTGTAATTTATTTTCGTGTCTGCACAAATTAATGAATATACGTAGATTTGTACATAAAAATGTATTTATTTGCAATAAAACTTTTACAGCTCGTTAGAAAATACCTGGACATAGGGAAGTTTTACATATATATGTAATATAAAAAGTTGATTGCAGTTACCTTGCATTTACATTCTGTAATTTGTATGTACATATGCACCAACATATCTAAAAATAGAGATTCCCTTGTTTTGTTTTTGCATGCATAAGTTTATAATTTTGATTAAATAGGGTTGTATATTTAGGTAATGTGAAGGCTCTTTGATGTGTAGGCTTTTTGCTACTCAGTGAAGTCGAGCACATACATAAATATATAATATAATATGAAAAGTTCCAATTTTAAAATTTACTCTTCTTCTTCTAATAAATTTATAGCCGTTTGAAAAGGTTTAATTAAAACGATCAAAACTGCTTATAATTACATTTTAATTATAACTAACACTAATTAACAACATTCAATATAAGGTTAAGACTATTCCCTGATGAATGAAAAGTTAAGATTATATTATATTAAGAGATAATAAGGTAGATGAATGCATTTTATATGCCCAACTTGGTGCCAGGAGTACTAGAGGAAAAGTGATGGACAAATATATATTTGGAAATTTCCAACATTGACACAAATTTTAGAATAAATAGTCATACTCCGAGGTGAGGACAGAAGGTTTATTAGATATTTTCATTCTAAACAAAATAACAAGGAAACAAGTTCAAGAAATCAAACGATGGATTTAGAGATTTTCAATAGCCCCCCACTACACTCAAGTCAAAAAGAAGCTTACTTATTACTCTTCATATTTAAGGAAGCGCCTCCCATTAAATGTAGGAATGCCAATTACTATAGCTTAAATATAATTTAGCTGGATATTTGTATAATATTTAACCTCAATTTGCGTATTTTACTGAGGGTTAGTGGAAAAAATTTAGAAATAGAAATTATAGAGCAGTTAACGACGAATAGTGCAATGTTATTAACTTTTTTTTTTAAAGAAACCCCTTCCATGCTTAGTTTTTATTGACATTTGATCATACAAGATGTATACCTCAAATTAAGTTTCTAGAAAAGCTTCTCAAAATAGCATTATAAATAAAAAATGAAAGTGTAAAACCTTTGAAAGAAAAAGTTTTGCCATTATCTACTACAACGAAGGCACATCTTACCTTTTATTAGGTTATCATAAAGAAAAATTAATTGGAAAAGTTGAAAAATGAATGAATTTATTATATATATATATAACATTTGTATCATTTAAACATTATAAGGTATAATAATATTTATATCAAGTAAGTATACATTTAATTCAAAGCTGTGTGTGGTTAACTCAATTTAGCTTGATTCAAGTCCACTCAACACATTTTAATTTTGTTAAGCAATGAATATATATCATTAATATGTTAGCAGAGAATAGTCCAAGGTTTTGGTAAGAATGAATACATTGGTAATTAATTAATTACTAATCATTTCATTTATGGGTTTTTTTCCCTCTCTTTTGATGGAAAAGGTCAGAAAATATGTACAATAATGGTCAGATTGTGTGACAAACACATATATGAGCTATTTTTTTTATTTTATTTTTTTTTATTTCACAGTCCAAGTAAGATATATACAATAAAAGTAATAATAAAGTATATAAAAACATGATGCTAATGCGTTTAGAAAATACATAAAAAAAGCATTTTAGTTTAAAATTTTAGCATCACGGTTGGACATAACGGATACATCGAATTAATAAATAAATAAAAAATTCACAATCATTCAATCAATAATAATAAAAATAACAACAAACATTCTACATTTACCCTATTTGCATTTTTGAATTATTTTATATAGTCTTTTGATGGTTTCCTTGTACGCGATGGAAAGAGTAGGAATGTATTTGATATCATCAGACGCATATGCCCAAGCATTATCCGGAGAAGAGGGAACTTTGATGTCCAAAGCAGCATATCTCGCTGCTTTTTTATTGTACACATATCGATCAACACATAAAAAACTATAGACACATAGAAATTAGTTGATAATTACCTGTATGATGATTGAATTCTGTATGTATTTGATCTTTTAAATTCCTTTTAGGGATCAAAACCAAGTTGAGACCAAGAGGGGAAAAACAATGTGACGGTTAAATATGATTTTGAAGTTGAGAGTATATTTTTGAAAATTGATATTTTGTTATAACAGAATAATATAATAACAAGTTCCCCATTTTGAAACGTTACATTTTTTAAAGACAAAACAAAGTGTTTAAATTTTACGAATTTTTCCATTTATTTTCATTCCTAAAGTAAATAACAGTGCTACAAATGTATTCTTTATATATAATTTTGTACTCCCTCTGCAGTATTTACAAATTTTAATGAACTATTTATTTAAAAAATGAGACGAAATCAAAGATAGATTCAACTGATAAATAAAAGTTTTACTTTTGTAAATGAAATTGTTGACCCCTGTTGTATATATTGTAAATAAAAAATGTCTTATATAAATATAAATAGCTAGAAAGAAATCAATCGATTAGCCTCGTTTTTTTATTTATTTTACTCTCATCAATACAAATGTACATATTTTAAACTTGTTACTTTGACCTTGATCTTGATACTGAGACCTTGGTCTTTGAAGGAGTCCAGTCAAAGACTTTGATGGCATTGCCCAAGACCTTCAAAACTTGTTCTTGAGAACTACGTCATTACTCAAAATACTACATAATCAGAGGATGTGTCGAAAAATTAACAACTAACAACAAAATATATATGTGTAGTGACAACATAAAAACTACTTATTGTGGGTACTTATATTATAAAATTGACTTTTACCAACATATACTTTTCTTTAAATTTTATTTGTAATATTTTCCGATTGATTAATCGGGAGCTGTTACATTTGAACAAGAATAATAAATTATTTAACTATTTTCCTTTAGACACACCACACCCCCCCTCGACGAGCTGATTTTCATCTGCCTCTTCTGATTTAAAGTAGCTGATTCTACGTTTTATGAACTCAAAAAGGGTATTATTATTACTTATGATTTTGATATATAAAAAATATATTCAATCAAGGATTACGCGCCCTTTTTTTTGAATTATTGAATAATAAACAATTTATTTGTAAATTAGCAATATTTATCAATGTATAGTATATTTAAATAATAACTCTGTCCAATATTTAAAAGTTGGCAAAACGGGAAAATACAGAAGGGCAGCTAGCTACCAGTTGTTTTTCCAAATATTTCAGGATATACAAAATTAATTTGTAGGCTTATCGTTATTTTTTTATCCTAGAAAATTTCCATGACTATTTTTATAAACAAAAAATAGCTAGAAAAAGAAAAATAATTTCTTTTTTTTAATTTTCAGGATTTTTTTATGCTGGCGCTACACATATGTACATTGAAATTATTGATGTTTAATAGTGTAATAACCATCTCAATTCCGTATTTTTCCAAAGGGAGGGGGGGGGGGGGGGAGAGAGAAAAATTACAGCCGATAACTTTTTACCATAATATTTTCCATTCAAAAAATTTCATTTTATCTATTCAATGATATAAAAATTTGATGTATAAAAAAACACGGATTCCCTATTTATTCAACAAAATATTTTGATTAATTCTGATCTAAATTTTGAAATTTTTCCTCTTCTTCCTTCCTCATAATATTCGTTAATATTGTAACGTATACTTAGACATCAATTATATATATGCTATATATAGATATATTTATTAATATATTTAAAAACTTTTATTTTTCATTTCTACAGGGACTTTAAAAATAGTACTAGACAACTAATAAAACAGTAAATATTTTGATTACCTATCCCTTCTTCATTGTTGAGGAAAATGAATGCCCATGAGAGAATAATATATGTTCATATTCATAGAAAGGCCTCATATAAGTATAGGCACATAGTTAAATGTAGTGTGTATGTAGGTATATTAATAAGTAGCTTTAATTAAGTCAAAAAATCTTCATAATAGTATCTTAGAGGAAGAAAAAAAAAGAGTGGATTGTCATGTAACTGATAAAGAAATAGATAGAATTGAAAAGTGAGTTCAACTTAGTATAACATCCCTTTGGAGATGGGAAAAAGAAGGGAAGACTATATCGTTTCAAGTTCAATATGGGAATAAATGGTAAAAAACAATATTCATGAAATTGAACATAATAGTAAATTTTATAATTAATGAAAATAAAAATATTGGGTTGAGCATAGGGATTTAAGGCCCGTGTCTTAAAATTCTGTGAATTGAAAACTCTACTTCATTCAGAAAATCTTCAATCCTGGAGTGGGGCGGAGCATAGTTACCAATACCAAGTACTACTGGTCCTCCATATATATCCTTTGCTTTTGTTAAGCATTCACGCACTCACATCATTGCTCTATCCTTTTTGAAACTTCCTCGTTTCACCTCATGATGAACAAGCCCCAAGGCTTGACCAATATATTCAATAAAATGTGAGCCTGCTGAAAATGTAGAACATCTGCTTCCGTGTGGTGAACGACCCATTGATGATCTAGAAATATGGAGATAAAAGTTAGTCTCGTCCATAAACAAGATTGGTAAATTTTTGTGACCGATAGGAAAGTAAGCTTTCAACAAAATCTTTACGTTTATTCCCATATTGAGCTTGAAAAGGAATAGTGCCCTGCCTCCCCTCTCACAGCAAATTCAATTTCTCACATAAGTTAGAGAAGGGAATGGGAAATTGGGATAAACAAAAATATGTACTATGTATTCTCCCTTCAGCTGATTTTCAGCATTTGTCTCTTCTGATTTAAAGCAGCTGACTCTATGTTTTATGAACTCAAAAAAGTTATTATTATTATTATAATTATTTATGATATGGTTAGTGTTTTGTTGTTTTTGAATAAGTTTAATTAATTTACATATGTCTATTCTTATTTTCTTCACCATTAAAACATTTCCAAATACAAATACGTATCCTCAAAATGAACTTTCATCACAATGAAATGAATGTAAAAAACGAGCCTCTCAGTGACTTTGTCTTAAATAACGTAATTAAGACAAATTTAGCGTTTCCATTGTTATAGTTATATAATGAACTTGAATCTCTTTGCTTCTTAATTTAGAATTCTTGGTTCTTTTTGTAAATATTTTTTTCTAATAGTGTGTACATATTTCTTAAAGACAGAAAAGTTTATTTATTATGACTATGAATATATGGTATGTTAAATAGTATGTTTGTGTTTTTCAAAAAAAACAACAACAACTTTATTTCATGTTCTATATCATAAATTTTAAACTTTTTTTATTTTATACATTAAGAAATATCGTGCATAAATTTTACTCAAATTTTTTTTTATACTCTCAAAAAGTGATAAGATGATTCTTTTTTTTGATTTATTAAAAGATGTCTCTTCTTCAAAAATACATAACATATCTACTGCCTTTTCTCTTTCTTGCAGTGTGTTTTTGCTCTCGTGGGTCGATTTATTTGCAAATCCTGCACTCATTTTGATGCCAGAAATGAAGAGCAGATGACAGACTTTTCACAAAAAGGACCTGGATGGCTCCTCATCTCCGTCTTTTCCTTCATTTTCCTCTTTACATATCCAATACATATGTTCTTATCAGAGGCTTACTTCACAGAGAATTACTTTACGTTTCTCATTGTCAAATACACTGTGGGATCCCTCTTCATTCTTCTCATACCCCTATTCACGGTTCATCTAGAAAAAGATATTCGATGTGGAATGGAGAGTCTCTTCAATGGAGTCATCATTTGTGGTGGAAATGCAGAGGAGGTTCATTCTAGTAGTAGAATGGAGGAGGAGGAGGAGGCCCTTAACTAAACGACTCGCATCACTTTAAAATTTGGTTCAAGAATGATAGAAAATAAGAACAATTTGTCGAACGAACATCTGTGATAAAATGTTGCTCAATTTTTTTTTTTTTAGAAAGTTTTACTTGGAATCCTCAAGGGCTTTAGAACAACCTCTCAATTCAATTATATGTATATAATACTATTAACACAATAGAGCGTGAAATCAATCAATTTTAAATTTGTTCAAATAAAGTATTTCACCCTTTTGAAAAATGTCCTTATTTCTTTAATTTTTGAACTTTGTGTTTACATATGTATCGAAATGAGTTGTTATTTAGTTTAAGCAGTGTTTATTAATTGAACTGGTTAATAAATTTTGATGTCTTATTCTCCCAATTATTTCATTCTACACGCCTTTTTATTGTGAGGACAAGAACATTAGGTTAGAGCAGCGTTTCTCAACCGGGGTTCCGCGGAACCCTAGGGTTCTGCAGACGGTCTTTAAGGGCTCCGCGAGAAAAATGAGATTATATAAGCTATTACACTTTTCAGTCTTTTTCTACAGTGTGGTAAAATTTTGTCACCAGAATTTTGACTTTTTTTATAGTGACCTATTGCTAAGCCAGGCTCTTAAGAGAACTAATTAATCGTTTACATTTGGGATTCCCAACTTCGCTCAATCATTTTTTGAGCAAGGGTTCCGTGAGACATGGGATATATTTTGAGGGTTCCGAAAGGGAAAAAAGGTTGAGAAACGCTGGGTTAGAGGGTAGTTTTGCATTTATTTTTGGATGCAAAAAGTTGAAAGATAAATGGTATTATATCTATATTAAATTGTCATTTATACTCGTCTGTTCTACATTACTTTGACATAAAAAAGATATACACTAAATAACTATGGAGCAAAACAATAATGAATAAAGAAAGGTGCGGCGATTTAAATAAATTATAGTGAACACATTTTCTAGTGTGCAGCCTTTCCAAACAAAGTTTGAATCATAATACTTTTGATTGTATAAATATCACCTGTCAAATATATATATGTGTATGTTCGTTTGATTGAGTTCATTTTGCTTTCGAGATAAGTCAATTTCATCTATCTAAATAGAAGTAATCATTGCTAAATTTTTGTGCTATTGGTTCAACAAAATTTGAATTATCTGCTTTTGAAGTTCAAAAACTTAATCGGAAATATCCCTTTCCTCAAGATAGTGATAGTGTATCCATTATTCCATCATGAAGTAAGATACCTACGTAGATTGATTTTTTATGGCCTTTTCTGTCGTTTTGAATTCGTTTAATTCTGGTAGCCTTTAAAAAGATATGGAAACTAATGAGGAAAATGTTTGGGTAACAGTCACTGTAAGGGAGTGAGATGTAGGCTATAGTAAGATCATTCGAACTGTTGAACGAAAATATAAATAAAACCTTTATTTCATAATAGAATTAACATGCATCTCGGAACAAAGTATTTTATTCATTTTAAAACTCGACAGTTGTCATGCAAAATAGATATTTTAAATATCATGAATATAACCTTATTTCAAATATTATATATTTACGCTTAGGCAATTGAAAGCTAACTTAGAGGGAATATGTAAAAAAAAGTACGATATACGTGTATACAAATATGTATATGTGCCTTTGACATTGACCCCCCCCCCCCCATTATCGACTTATTTTGTTTCCTCATTACTATTTGTTACTTTTATATTCAGGGAATCAGCATGAAATAAGCTAAGAAATTAATATCTGTATCTGAACACTGGATCCATGAAATAAAATGACCAATATCGTTCGCGTAACGTTGACTCTACGAAGTAATTGTATAAGATCTACCCAGTAATTCCCTCTTAACTCAACTAATTACAATATAGTCAGGTCTGGTGAGTTGGTTAAGGGTTAAAAGGTAGTATAAATAAAAAAACTTGAGGAATTCTATTTGACGCACGAGAAAACGTATAATATTTAATTTATAAAAAGTTAAATTAATGACCAATAAGACATGAGTGTTATTTGTTTGTTTGTAAGTTTGAGTATCTCTGCGCCATCTTGAGACTATGAATGTTTTATTATTTTGTCAATACCCATATTGGTAAATTAAATAAATGGTGATTTTGTTATCATGATAAGACAGACGCTTCATTTAATAAAGAATTGATTAATGTGATGTGATTCTCAAGATCTGTCCTAGTCTTGAGACCAATTTTTGAAGGCCTTAATATCATTTCGCTCTTCATCTCTCAAAGTCTTGATCTTATCATGGTTTTGGCTCCTCTGAAATCTTGGTCTCGTTGTCAAGAGCAATTTTCTTAACAAATTAAACAAGAATAAATATTTTTCTCTTGGGCTTGATCCCATAAGGCAATTATATACAATTATGTTAATGGATTTTTTTAAGGAACATAAATTTTCTGAGTCCCCTTCCCAACCATTCTCCAGCATTAGTCTTTCTAAAAAAAATACTTTGCTATGTATATGTATTTGCAGTTGGTTGGTTGGAAAATCAAAGAAGTAATTTCAATCAATTTCTAATTTTGAGATGAAATTTGTAGGATCAGATTTTTCATAAAGTGTGTTTGTACGAAGCATGAGTCAAAAAGAAAAGGATAGCTCAAATTAAAATTTTATTTTATTCAATAAGAATAAATAATTTATTTTTTTTACTTAGGAGCATAATCATTTTGATTATCCTATAAAACGTGGAAGTGTTATCCAATAACTCTTAGAAACGTCAAAATAACTTGTTTCAAACTCACAAAATGATTACAACATCCATGACGTGTAATGAGAAAAATATTATTATTTTTTAAATACATATGTACATTCATTTTGTTATCCTTTGAAGATATCCTTCAAGTTCTCGAACCTTTAATCTCATCACTTTTTATTCAAAAGAATGATTTTTGCTTCATGAGTAAAATATGGGTAGGGTAATCTTGGCAGGCTGATTGGGCCCTAATCTATTCCAAGGGAGTTCAAAATATGGAAGAGCTATCTCCCCTCCCCTCAGTTCTCTTTTCCAATTCTGTTTCTGCTTAATGATGTTTTTATAAACAGTTTTTATCCCCCCCCCCCTTCCCTGAGGAACCTCCACTCCCTACAAGAGAAGTGCATGCCTCCTGCTTGAAAATTGCGGATTTTACTCCATTATTTGTATGAAGTCATGTAAATCATCAAATTATGAGCATTAATGGAGCTGAAGATGTGTTTTTGAGAGAAAAAGAAAATTCCATTCATGACAAATATGTATAGAAGATATTTTTAGAAAAATATGTTTGGTGATTTTTTTATAAGAAGATGCATGAAGTCATAATGATTCCATTCATCGTCAATCATTTGAATGAGAGCCAAAAAGTCATTGGAGTCAAGACCAATGAAAATTCAAGGGCCTCGAATTCTTACGTGTTTTCAGTCTATGATTAATGAATGAACAGTCTTGATAAAAACATTATTACTTCAAAGTGTCGTGGGTGAATTATTTTCAAGGAATCAGTTTAAATACATTTTTATGGAGTTGCATACATACAAGACAATACAAGATATTTATATTTTTATGAATAATGACCTTTGCTTGATTCATGAAAATGTTGTCAATCATTAGAATGAATTTGTATACTCCATAAATCCCTATAAAGACGCATTCCTATTTTTACGTGTATTTTTATATTTTGCTTCAAGTCAAACTAAGATATTATTTAATCAGAAAATAAATTGATTTTTGACCTTTATTCAATGCTCAATATAAGCATTGAATGGATCTCTATAATAATAATAGTTACTATAATTTTTGTACATATTATTATTATTGTGTATTGGTTTAAAATGATTTTACAGATGTTGTATTTTGCAATTTTTTTGCGTAAGGACGGGTTTTAAATGATTTGTTTATTTAACTGTGAATGAAACAAGACAAATAGGGATGACAAAATGTTTAGTTTACATTAAGCAATGAGAGAGATATTTATAATTAATGAAAAATAAAGAAAAATACACCATTCTACAAAAAAAAAAAAAAAAAAAGTGATGACGTCCGAACGGAATCAGCCAAATTTTAATCTATACCTGAAATTAAAACTCAATAATCAATGTAGTGTAATTATATTTCTGTTTTTATATACATATATATATATATATATATGTATATTAATGAATCCGCATATTCCTCCAATGAAAGAAAGAGATAATAAGATTCATCATTTGCTTTAGGTGATAAATCACAGGATTACGACGATTATTCATTTAATAAAAAGAATAATTCAATTTTTGAAACCTCACTAATCTCAGAATCAAAAGGATCAATCTCAAATCCAAGCTTAGGTAAAGGAAGTAGTAATTGCTCTACACAATCAGTCACTCAAATCCCAGAAAGCAATATTCTTCAGAGTCCAGAAGAGATGGGTGAGATGGAAAGGCAACCTCTTGACATTATAACAACCACTCCAGTGAAGGAATATGTTGATCGATCACTTGAAATTATAAAATTCGATCCAGTTATGGAAGAACTGGAGACTGTCATAGAGGAGCGTCGTAATCAAGATAAAATACCTGATCATTCCATTCAAGAGTTAGACCTTGATCAATGTTGCTCGAAATCTAATGACAGAGTACAATGTGAGGCCCTTGAGATGGATGAAATCGATGTCATCAAATCTGTAGACGAAGAGTCCAACAAAACTATCACAACAGCTCAAATCCATTCTTCTCCCAAGGAAGAAAGGAAGAAAGAAGGCAGAAGAAAAAAATATCCTGCACCAAGTAAGTTACATTTATGTATTGTATATATATTTTTAAAAAGAACTTCATATTTAGCTCGATTTTACAGGTCCAAAGCCTGTGATGACGAATCCTCAAACTCTGGATGACACCACCGATGAAGTTGAGGTAAACACAAAGACATCGAATAATAAAATTATTTCGCTAATTATCGCTGGAGTTTTGTTACTTTTCTTGATTATAAGCATCATTATTCTGGTACTCATGACGCCTTGGACATCATCTCCACCCTCGAGCCTTCAAAACATCACAATTTCAAAGGATGAAAATAAATATTCTGGACAATCATCATTTGATTTGCTCATGATGTTTGGTGGGAATCAAGATCCCAGGTCTTTTGACATCATTACAAAATCAAATGGGAATTGTATATTTCCTATTAAATACATGACTGACCTTCCTTTCGAAAGGGTTGGCTACTCCATCATTTTCCACAGACACTCAAACTCGTTGATTCTATGCGGAGGAGTAGATTCGAGTCGAATCGAGTCCAATGAATGTTGGAAATATACAAAAAGCTTTAATGGAAATCAATGGATTCAAATTTTGAGCTATATGCCAAATAGATTCTCGTATGGTGCAATAACGATACTCAATCAAAAGTTATATGTTATCGGAGGATTTTCTCATGGAAAGGAGATGGTGGATAATCAAGTAATAGCTTGTCTCATTGTCTGATCTTATTGGTTATTTACTCTTCAAATTGTTTTTTGTTTTTTTGGATAGGTCATGGATTTGAGGACGGAAGTTTGGAGTAAAGAAGAGAGTTTACCCTATCCGTTGTGGGGACACTGCGCTGTGACAATTAAAAAAAGAATATATGTCATTGGAGGTTGGACCGTTTCAAGTAAAAAGGGGTCTTTAGTACTCAAGGATGTAGTTGAATTTGAAGAAAAAAAATCATGGACTAAAGTAAAAAAGATTCGAATTCCACGAGCCACTCATGCCTGTGTTCCAACAAAATTGAATAGAAAGCCTGCAATCCTTATTGCAGGAGGAATGGATGCATATCAAGAGCCCATAAATTCTGTTGAGGTATCAGTGATCACTCAAATACATAAAAATTCAACAAACATTTCGTTACATATTTTCAAAAATCAGGTTATTTTTTGGAGAAATCGACAACAAACTCTTGTTTTATCTAGTTTGGGAAATATGATTCAGGCTAGAATGAGGTATCCTGGAATTGGCATAATAGAAAAAAGATGGATTGTCGTAGCTGGTGGAGAGGGCTCCCCCCAATCTGTTGAATATTATGACTTTAGGGAAAAGAAATGGAAGATATCACCCAGAAACAAACTCTCAGCAGAGCGGATTAATGGCGCCTCAGCGGTTGTCCCTTCGAACTGGTTTAAACAATGTCTTCCTACATAAGTCCACACATTAAAGCAATGGTATCTGTAAGTAATTATTTTATTCATTGGAGGATGGACTTTGTTTGAAAGGGCGTCCCTGGCAAATCCTGAAGGACCACATCAATGAACAATCTAAAAGTCCATAAATGAAGAGACTCTGAATATCTCTGTACACATATTAGGATCACTCATATAGTTTAAATGAATTATAGCTACATAGTATAATTATATAAAATAACACAGTTCATTATTAAATATTGTAATAACTAAAAATATGAACATTTTATTATTTATTTATCTTTTTTTGATGGGGAACCTGGGTCACTCAGCCCATTACTCACATAGTCTATAAAAACTAGTAAAAATGTGTTGCACATATTCTTTAGGAACAAATTCAATGACATAATATGACGTTTGATAGGATTGATTTGATTAGAATGTGTAACATGTTTCTATGAGATAAGAAACGTCTTTAAATTGTGGTCATTCATCAAATAAGATAAGCAGGAGCTATAAATACTCAGAGGATCTCTCAATTAGTTCAGTAAGAGTAAAAGACTTTAAAAGTAACTCGAAAGTGTACATAGTGAGTTGATATATCTCACAAACCAGATTTAAAAATGCCTGACAAACAAACTGTAAGTATGTATATAAGTATGTAACAGATTAAATCTATTTGCATCCCTCAAATTCAAGACTAATTTATTAATATTATCCCATATGTATATTTTTGTTAGAATAATGAGGATCAATCATCAGCCATTCCAGCTCGAAATGCTAGTTCTCCAAGCTCTAGAAGTCCATCCATATCTGAAGCACCTCCAAATATGAAATCTGAACGCATGACACGCCGTCGTAGCTCACAATTAAAGAGTCTCGCGAATGGATCTACGTTCTTTTGCTACTCTATGATGAATTAGCTTCGAATCAATTTTATTTATATTTATACATACCTGATTGTACATGCTCTATGTATTATAATTCATTCTGTTGTTCTGTATCTAGAGAATCATTGTTAAAGAAAATAATAAAACATAAATATATTTATTTCAAAAAACAAACAAACCAAGGACTATCATTGACTCTATGTACAATAATCTAATTTCCGTGGTTGTAAGCTCATTCATTTCTCTTTCACTATACTTGATTTTTAAACGTCAATTACGTTGGCAAATCATTCTTCAATCAATCTAATTGATTTATTTATATCATCAATGATTTGTATACCTCATATCATCATATATGGCTTTAAATAGGTTTTAATAAGGATCTCGTCTATTACTTCTCTGATGCTAAATAATATGTAGATAGATCCTTCACTTTCACATACTTTAAACTTTCATGCAGATTGTCAACCTCAGTATTTCCGTAATATGAATGTAGCGATCTTAGTATGTGTGTGTCTATATATATATATATATATATAGGTCTTCTTGCTAATTACCTTGGCATCTTCTCCATGTATGCACCCATACCTTATACCATCCATAATACCTTTAAATAATAACCCATTCAGGTACAAATGAAACAACTCTGCCCGGTTTTCTTTTATAGAGGAGCGCGATGCACTCAAGGAAAATATGTAAAAGACAACCATCATCATCATCATCATGCTACGGGTGCCCAAAGAGAAAAAAAAAATCCTTAGTTTCAAGAGTATTCCTTCAGTGACTGATTATATTAAATCATCTGTGATAAATTTCTTTTTTGAAAGTGTTTGGTTATTTAGCTGAATCCAATGTTTTTATAAAAATGAGCCCGTTGCATTAAAAGCACAACATTTTATTTCAGGATGTGCATTAAATTATTGGTCGTAGTATTGTTCTTTTTTGTGCCTTTTGGATCAAGTCTGCATCCCTATGGTAAGTTGTACTCAAATGGAAGGAAAAAAAAAAAACACACACACACTACCTATTTTTACACCATTTTGTATTAGATTATCGGAGATCTTCTGGACTTTTCCCTTCAGTCTTCAATTTAGCGGAGGGAGCCGATATTTACAGTAACACGACCTGTGGAGCCTCTGAACAAGAGATCTACTGTAAACTACTCTCAGAAACCTCTTCTGTACGCCAATGTGGAATTTGTGATGCTACTAGAGAAGATAAAAGTCACCCCATAGAGTTTGCTATCGATGGAAATGAAAACACATGGTGGCAGGCCTCATCCCTTCAAACCGGCCTGGAGTCCAACTATGCCACCATTACCGTTGACTTAAAAGATGTTTTTCAAGTTGCATATGTATTAATAACAACTGGGATAAGTCCAAGACCTGGAAATTGGCTTCTAGAACGCTCACTTGATGGAAAAATTTGGGCTCCTTGGCAATTTTTTGCTGATTCAGATGAAGAATGTTGGACTGCTTTTGGTGTGGAGCCAAGAAAGGATAAGCCCTCTTATCATTCGGATGCAGAAGTTATTTGTACATCTTATTACTCCAAATTGGAGCCACTGGAGCATGCTCAAGTACTGAAACATAAATACACTCAAAAAGAGAGTTTTTCAACATATTTTTCATTTCTTTTAGATACATGTTAGTCTTGTAAATGGCCGTCCCGGAGCGTCTGGTCCATCTCGAACACTCGTGGATTTTACTCAAGCACGATTTATACGCTTTCGATTTTTAAAACTTCAGCTTTTACCCTCTGATTCCTATTTGATGAGCGGATTCAATGCTATTCGGGCAGATGATTCCATTGCAACTCAGGCCAGACGTTATTTTTATAGTATTAAGGACATTACCATAGGTGGGCAATGTCCATGCAATGGACATGCAAATGAATGCCCTGTCGATCATGAAACCATGGTAAGACCCCTTAATTTAGTGTAGCTTAAGGACTCGTGTTGTTGAGTTGTATTTATGTACTTGTAAATAGAATTAGGAAAATCGGTAAAATAAGGACTCATACACGAGTCAAAAGTTATGTTTGATCACCTTAAAGAAAAGACATTGTAAATGAATAATGTGAAATGATGATGCAATTCTTTCAAAACTATGATTCACTTTGAATATGGACGTGGCTCTCAGACTTTTCCTTTCGTAAAAGTAACTTCTCAGGTTCTAGTTACAATTCTCAAACCAGTCAAGTTTTGATTTTGTGTGCCTCCATAATTTCTGTACATATAATTACGAGATCAAAGGGATATGAAATCATTAAAATATGACATTAGGTCATGCTTAGTTAGATGTATCGTAGCCCACTATGAAGTTTGACCTGTATATGGACCATTTGGGTTGACATACTTTGGTTTTTTCAAATTATTTATATATAGAACAAAGGGTTATGATTCAGATTTGCTCTTCAAATATGAACCATTAATGTACATATTATGTCAATGAATACATCTCTCAACCTTGCTTCCAAAATAAGACAAACCAATTAGGGTAATTTCTTCAACTATTGGACTTTTATAGAATTGAATAGAAACGATATTATGAAATATAATAGGGAATCAATGCACCAATGTTCATGATACTATAACGAGAGATAAACAATTGGAGAACAACAACGAAAAAGATACTATTGACATGTTAACCTTATTCCTTTTTGTTAAAGCGCCATCATGCGCCTTTTTTAAAAATCTATTTGAGAAAAACAGTTATAAAGGATAGAGCATTAGGCATTCGACTTGGAGATAACTGACAAAATTAGAGTATGAATTATTGTGTAAATATGTTATTTATATATATGTGCATATCAGTAAGAGCATGTCCCTTACAAATGAGCAAATATATTTGTACATAGTAACGTATTTGAAACAACAATACTTGTACTTTTTATTCACTCTTTTTATCAGTCAATATTGCTTTGATATTACATCCAAATACCCTTGTTATTGTCAAGGATACAGTGGTATGAAAGAAAATAAGATAATATTAAAGAAAAATTATGCTCATTTTGTTTCAGAAAGTTAATGCTTATATATCTTTCTTTTTTTAGCAACTTGTTGTTCGTGGGCTTGAATGAAAATGCACTCATTATTTTATATTATTATTTCTCAATAATTCAATAATTTGCTATGTAGAACTTTTAAAATAAGTAATACGAAGACTCCGTGACAATAAAGATAAGTCCCAGGTACATATTATGAGTGGTTGAGTGCTTCGGCATGTGTTATCATCCCCCATAAAAAAAGAAAAACCAGTTTGTGGAGTCTGCCTTCGATACACTTCATTTTTTCCAAGAGATTCTGCTTATTATTGTTGTTATTTTTATACTTTTACTGATGACATGAATTTTGTTTTTGTTTTCCTAACACCATAAGTTCCTTTATCATGATTCTTGAGAGATTCTGCTTCTGCTATAGCTTACAAAGAGGCGTCCTTTTGTCCACGATACTTTCATCCTTACTATGGACAATCCTTGGGGCAATGTATATACCCTACATCATTTATTGGTTCCCTTCATCCTATGCTCGACACGGAGATACATCCTCTCCACGAAGACCTGAGGATCCCTATCAATTAGGCTCTCTTGCTGCGATTATCATTATTTGTTCCTTGTTCATGGACGCATTAGCTATTGCAGGACTCTATAAACATAAATACGTAAAAATTCACATTCATCTTTTGGACTTAAAAGATTGATTTTTCTTTATTTTCGTAGATTAAACATGCTCTCCTAGTTCCATGGCTCTTTTTCTATCCCGTCATTATTACTTTCTTTGTCTCCCTAGGCATTTGGAACATTATAACGGGGCTTTATCCACTCTACGCCTCTGCTATTGCAGCCATTATAGCTGGGATATATATTTATATTTGGTGGACTATGTACTCCATATTTCATACAGATTTCCGTAATAAAATTCCTCGAATGGAAGTACTTCAACAATCTTCAATGGTCCCGCTTTCATCCAGGGATGTTGTTTTAGAGCCATGAGATCATGTTTCTTCACTTCAACAAGATTGATATGTCATAAACGATATATATTTTCCATCATCCAAGATCAGATAAATAAGTCGTTTATACAAAATGCAAAATAATAAAGAAATGCATTAAAATTATTAAACCATTTGGTTTTCTTAATGGATTAAATACGAAGTCATTTTTGAATCTATTATTATTATTTTTTGCATCATTTGTTGATTTTTCTAAAATAAAAAATAGCAATTTGTGCATGCATCTGTATAGACTACCGCCTTCTTCATTATACATAATATTATGATTATCAGTTATTTGAAAATCTTTTTGTTTGGATTATGTAACATCTTTAATAAAAATCTAGCAGAATTAAAACTATAAGTTTTTTTTATAGAGTGCTTATTTAATCTTAAAACAAGGGATAATCCCTGTTTATTAATAAATATACTTATATTAATTAGTATATGCATGAAACTTTATGTAAGCACTATGAATTTAAAAATATTAAATAAACTTATCAAGCTTATAAGGAAAATAACATTAAAAACATTAAAATAATACGTAAATTTTTTTTACTTGAACTCACGTAACCTATTCATATATTATTTTGAATTTATTTCATTTTTAGTTTTTATATTTCCTTTATTTGAACGGTCTTTCAATCTGTATACGTGCACATTAGTCTAATATTTTTCAAATCTGAATTTGATTTGCCATCTAATTTATTTGACGTGTATGTAATCAGTTTATTTAAAATGGAAATGCCAATGTTAGAATCTTAATTCGCTTCAAATAGCTAAAATATACATAACCATACATTGAATTCTCAATTAACATATATGACTTACACCTTTGATTTGTAGAGATATGAGTGCAAATGTAAGCACAATACCTGTGGCCCCCTTTGTAACCAATGTTGCCCCATGTATAACCAAAAAAGATGGCGACCAGGAAAGTTTATATCAGGGAACTACTGTGAGCGGTGTCAATGCTTTAATCATGCAGATGAATGCTATTTTGATCCTCAAGTGGAAGCAGAGCGAAAATCATTAAATTCTGATGGCAAATATGAAGGCGGAGGGGTTTGCATCAACTGTCGTGTATGTATTTGCACTTAAACAGACTTAGAACCTCCTTGTAATATCTTTCATTGTAGGATGAAACTGTCGGTATCAATTGTGAGTCATGTCGAGAAGGATTTTATAGGCCAAATGATGTGAGCCAGTTTGATTTAAAGCCATGTAGAAGGTGTGAATGTGATTCCCTTAATAACCCAGGCTCTACTGGTAGTTGCTATCCGAATCAGGATCATAATAGTGAGAAACAAGGTGGGGATTGTGTTTGTAAGGAAGGCTATACGGGACAAAAGTGTGAGAAATGTGATCGGGGATACCATGACTATCCTAATTGCATACCTTGTACTTGTAACTTGGCTGGAACAAAAAATGGAGCTTGCACAGGACATTGTGAGTGTAAGGATAATGTAGTGGGGAGTAGTTGTGACACATGCAAACCAGGATATTTTGCCCTACATGAATCTAATTCTAAGGGTTGTCTCAAGTGTTTTTGCTATGGAGTAACGGAGGAGTGTGAGGCCTCTTATTTAGGAGTTGAAGTATTGCAACATGGGGAAGGTAAGGACTACTATAGACTAACAATCACATTACTTATTTTTTTTTCTTTTCTCTCTTATAGAATGGAAAGTCACGGATCTACGACGCTCCGTGGTTGTAGATCCATATTGGTCAACAGTGACCAATGGGGTAACAATTGCTGAAGAGGATATGCAAGGAATAGAAACTTATTTCTGGGAAGCACCCTCTCAATACATTGGGAATCGATTAGTGAGCTATGGTCAAGAAATCCGAGTCAGAACTTCATGGCATACAGCAAGAGGAGATACTGCAGGATCTCCAATACGAGCACCAGAAGTGATTTTAGAGGTAGATATTCATAAATTTTAAAATTGCATAGAAATTTTTTTTAAACAAAATTAGGGGGAGAATATGATGATCGCTTATGGAACAACTCGGTATAAAAATCGAAACAATGCCACAATTCATGTGAACCTTGTTGAAGAAGGGTGGTACCATATTCCAGACAATCTGAGACAGATCAAAGCCAGTGGATCTGATAATGAAATCCCTGACTTTGTAGGGCTCCCCGTTTCCAAAGTTGAATTCATGAAAGTCTTAGGCTCCATGACGAGGATGTTGTTTCGATCAAAATACCATACTGATCAGTTAGAAGGAACGTAAGTTAAGATAATATTAATGCAGGTATCCACCACATATGAAGGGACACTTTTTGCCCTTTTAGATTACACACAGCAGAAATGGAGTTTGGGTCAGAACGGAGTGTCAGTTTAAAAAAAACTTTGGCAGTGGAGCGCTGTATTTGTCCACCTGGGTATGAGGGTCTTTCTTGTGAGAAGTGTAGCTATGGTTATACCCGCTACAATGAAACACTCTATGAGGGAATGTGTAGAAAATGCAATTGTAATGGTCATGCTGCTTCCTGTGATCCTTATACGCTCAAGTGTGCTGTAAGTTACATGCATACATATTAGCATACATGCCTCAATTACTTTCCTCACAACACACAGGAGTGCCAACATAATACTATTGGGGATCAATGTGAACGTTGTATTGATGGATTCTACGGTAATCCCCTTACTGGAACACCGGCTGATTGTAAGCCATGTAAATGTCCGTTGGATATTTCATCAAATAATTTCAGTCCTACGTGTCAAGAGGTATCCAGCTTGGACTATGATAAATACTCACTTGCCCCAAATGAGTATGTGTGTAATGCATGTCCGCGAGGTTATGCTGGACCACACTGTGAGAGGTCAGTTTTCAAATTTATTTTACAGATTATAGTACAATAAATTATAAATGTGATGAAGCATTAAACATAAGGACATATGTACATTCATTGATATCTATTAAAATAAATTTCAAGGAAGCAATGAAAATGAATTCCAAAATATAGACACATAATTGCGTGGATATATTTTTTTTATCTCCCATCTTGCATATCAATCATATTTCCCTTCAAATTTTAATGTATTTTATGAACAAAATATTTAAAAATGCTTGTAGTATCTTTTTTAAGTGGTTTATAAGCATAACTCAATGTAAATTATGTACATATATATATATTATACATTAAAATGTAGCCAATAGTCTTTCAATTTAACAAACAAATGTTTAAAATGCCTATCAAATAGATAGTGGAAAGAATATTTTAAAATGACCATATACTTTCTTTTAAAGAAAATGATTTTGTATATTAACGCATTATCTACTGATTTTTTGTTTGTTTTTGTTTGATAGCTAAGATGTCAAGCTATTATTCAATTTTCATAGTTAGTCATAAAAAAATTCAATTTGAATATTTTTCAAGGTACTGAAAGTTACGATTTTTACACATGCAAAAAATCATGTTTAAACCAAAATAACTTTTTCATTTTTCAAGGAAACTATTTGATAATCAAATATTTGTTAATATATATTTACATAACTATAAGTTTAAAATATCTTTTAGTTCTAAAGAATACATTAGAAATTATACAAGTTCCTTTGGGACACAAGTGTTCCTTTGGGTGTGAAGGGAGTTTTTTTTATTAATATAACAACAGAAATTGCATCATAAAATATCACCTGTAAAATGTACATAACATATGATATTTAATTTTTTATTTAAGATTTTTCAGTTATTTTTGTCATGTAGAAAATAAGAATAATGAATAAATGTGCCTAAAGGTTTAAAATAAATACGAAAAAAGTACTGATTAACCGTGTATTTTTAAGAATAAAAAAATTCCCTTCACAACCAGAGAGACACTAGTGTCCCACCATTTCTTAAAGAAACGGGTTAAGTTACATTTTTTTTATAAAATCAAATTAGACTAGTATGGTCACTCTGACCTCAAAAAACAGTATAACTTCCAATTAAAAATACTTTTTCATACCTTACAGGTTTGAAAGGGTTAAAAAAACTGATTGTTTTGACAATTTATTTACCTGACATTTTACCAATTGTTCAAAAAAAATTAAAAAAATTAAAAAATCTGATAATAATTAACGGATAAGAGAAACCCGAGTTTATTCTCTCAATATAAATATTTATTCAATAAAGTATTATTTTAATTTAAGATGTGACAATGGATATTTTGGGAATCCGCTGTCTGTTGGAAACGTGTGTAAGCCATGTGATTGTAATGGAAATTCAAATCCATATGCTCCTGACTGGTGTGATCATCGTACAGGTCAATGTCTCATCTGTATGGGAAATACAATTGGGTGGAAATGTGAAAAGTGTATGCCTGGTTTTTACGGAAATGCTTTAGCTGGGAGGTGCCTACCTTGTGATTGCAATCCTTATGGATCCTCTAGTACTGAATGCCACCCTACAACAGGACAATGTAATTGTAGAGAAAAAAAATATTTGGGGCGAACTTGCTCAAAATGTAAGGTAATAAAGGATTTTCATTTTTCATTTTTTTCCTTTAAAATAACATAAATTACGATTGCATTTTAATTTTTAAACTAATATTTTTGTAAGGATGGATTTGGAAATTTGAGAGCAGGTTGTAGACAATGTAATTGTAATCCTACAGGATCTGTCTCAGATTTTTGCGATGCTCATTCGGGTCAATGTCACTGTAGAGCAGGGATTCATGGTCTAACGTGTGATAAATGCATGCCCTTTCACTTTGGATTCTCTATTGATGGTTGTCGCCCCTGTAATTGCCATCCGAAGGGATCCAAGGAAAAGCAATGTGACCTTTTCAATGGTCAGTGTTACTGTAAGGACAATGTTCATGGATCTCAATGTGAGCAATGTATGGTCAATCATTGGAACATAAATTCCAAGAAGGGTTGTACGAAATGTCGATGTGACATGATGGGGTCTGTTCATAATGACTGTGATGATATAAGTGGTCAATGTGCATGCCATCCCGGTGTTGGTGGAACACTTTGTGATGCATGTATCGTTGGATTTTGGGGATTTTCACCATCAGGATGCAAAAGTAAGATGAAGAAGAAGCTTCAAATGTTTTTTTAGAGTTTAAATTCTAATTCATATTTACATACATTTTATTTAGGATGTTTTCCTTGTGATAAACCAGGCCATGTTTGTGATCCAGATACTGGAAGATGCATTTGCCCTGCCTTAACTCATGGAGACGATTGCTCTCTGTGTGCATCTGGTACTTGGGACTATCATTCATATAAGGGATGTCAATATTGTAAGTGCCATCCTAAGGGGTCCTTGTCAGAGCAATGTGATCTTCTTAGTGGACAATGTAAATGTATGACTGGATTTGAAGGACAACTTTGTGATCGATGTAGTCCAGGATATTATAATTTTCCGAATTGCCGACCTTGCAATTGTAATCCAGCAGGAACTGCCAGTGGAGAGTGCTTTGATGATGGACTATGTAAATGTAATGAGGAAGGTGCATGCTCTTGTAAGGTATGAAAATTAAAAAAAGATTGTAACTTTCGGGATTCAATTTTTACTTCCCCTCTTTTAGGAAAACGTCGAAGGCAAAAAATGTGCATCCTGTAAGCTTGGAACCTTTGGACTCTCTTTTGAAAATCCCATTGGATGCACAAATTGTTTTTGTTTTGGTAGAACTCAATCTTGTATACAAGCTCATTACTTTTGGACCCAGGTAAGTACCTAATCAAATATTCACACTTCAAATGAGCTCTTAGTTGATGAATAATATCATTATAAAGCTTTAATAATCCAATAACAATACATGTTATGTTTTCGTAGTTGGCTTTTCCTGAAGGGAGAACATTGAGTATCACTCGTGGAAACTCTCCTTTGAACGTCACTGAGGGATTAACCTTGATACCCTTTCAAGAGTTTGATGTTTCAATTGGAATTTTAGGACCTTATGAAGAACCGCTCTATTGGGATTTACCAACCCAGTTCCTCGGAGATAAACTCACTTCTTACAATGGCTATATCCGTTTCACAATACACTCTGATGGGGATTTAAGCTTTAAGTCTGCACCTTCATTTCCACTTGTTCAGATGCAGGGGGAGAATGGAGTTGTTATTGAGCATTACCAAAGCAAATTGAGTAGTAGTGGTCGTTATGAAGTGAGGTATGAAATCCATTGAATAACCAGTATAAACTCAAATGTAAATATTATTTTTTATAGGCTCTTGGAGAAAGAATGGAAGGTGAGGAATAGCCAGATTCCAGCAAACAGAAAGACTCTCATGATTGTTTTGCAAAACATTAAAAGAATTCTAGTAAGAGCAACAGACAAAATGAAAGCAACTAAAATTCAATTGAAAGGCGTGACACTTGATGTTGGTAAGCCACTTCAAGATCAAGGAAGAAGTTTAAGACTTGCCTTGGGTGTTGAACAATGTGATTGTCCCAAAGAGTACTCCTCTTCATCTTGTCAAAATCCAGGAAAAGGTTACTATCGTAACTATGAAAATTATGAAGAGGAGACCGTAACTACTTCTTTTGTTAAATATGTGGGTAACTCTCAACGGTGTTCATGTAATGGAAGAACAAATGAATGTGCCCCAGAAACTGGTCTTTGTTTAAATTGCAGAGATAACACTGCAGGGCCTCATTGTGATATTTGTGCCTCTGGTTACTATGGGTCTCCAAATCAAGCTAGAGGGTGCCAACCATGTAAATGCCCCTCTGCCAATAGAAATTTTGCCACTACATGTTCTGTGAATGAGAGGGGAAATTTCTTTTGTGAATGCCAGAAAGGTTATAGTGGGCCTAAATGTGAGCAATGTGACTATGGTTATTATGGTAATCCAAAGTCAGAGAATGGAAAATGTGTCCCTTGCAACTGCAATGAACTAGGTAGTCTTTCAGATCAATGTGATCAACAAACAGGTCAATGTTCTTGTGCCAGCTCTGATATTGTGGGCAGAGATTGTTCCCAGTGTCAGCCTCGTCACATTTTGACACGAAAACAAGAGTGTCAAAACTGTGAAGATTCGGGATGCACCTCCTATCTTTTAAATTTTGTTGATCTGATGGAAAATATGTTATGGACTGCTAATGTCACAGAATTGGATCCAGCACCCAATATTCGCTTGACTAATCTAAAGAGAAGAGCTTCTGCATTAGAGGACGATATTAATGCTGCACTAAGAAATAAAAACAGAATGATACAAGTTCAGAAAATTGGCTCTGGAACTGAGCCTCAGTCTGAAATTATTCAACTAGAAGTGAATAAAAATCTTAAAACAGCAAAGCAATTGGCATACGAAGCAGAGAATGTTTATCAAGAATCCATTAACATAGACACAAATATCGATATAATACAAAAGGATCTTCGAAGCATTATTGACAGACTCAAGAGCTACTCTGTGAGTAATATTGGATCGGAGGCTTCAATTAATCAAGCACTCTTTGAAGCTAAAAAATGGTTGGAGGAAACAAAAATGCAGGATTTCGGTGAGATGGACATTAAAGTTCGCACTGAGTTAAGTCATGCTCGAATATTACATGAAAACATGAAGAAGCTTATCTATGGTACAAATGAGATTCCTCGACTAAGAGAGGATCTACATAAGGGTGAAAATAAGCTCAATGATTTGCTGAAGTACATTGATCATGGGTTAGAAAACTCACGTTTTGTAAGAGCATCCTGGAATCATATTTTGATATTAACATAATTTTTATTTATTAGACAGCTAACAAAAACCGAAAGAACAATCAAACTCTTTACCAAATCTTAAATTCCTTTACCAAAACCATTCTTATGAACCAAAGGGGAAGCAAGACCATTTTTACAAGTTTAAATCTCTATCAAAGTGGACATGATGCACTAGGAGAAGCATGGGATTTCTTCTCTGCTCTTCCTGATAAGTATGATGTTCTTTCTGGATCAGTGGGAAAAACACTTGAGATTGAAGAAATTGGAATATCTGGAGTTGTTGAGGATTATCGACAAAGGTACATTGAGCCTTGTGAAGAGCATGGTATTCAACTTCAAAAGATAGCTCAAGAACTTGCAAGAATGCTTCAAAATACAGTGGGCAATCATGTAGAACAAACACTTAAGGCTGTGAATGTATATGGAAATATTGTCTCTTCTATCGAAAGGGCACAAAAGGCCTCCGAATCAGCTTTAAAGAAAGCGAATTTGGCCCTTAGAAAAGTAGCAAATCCAACTTATTATGATAGATACTATAAATGCTGATTTTTTTAAATCCTTTTTTAATAGGCTAAAAATGATAAACCCTTGAGTAATCGAGCAGAGGAAGTTCGTATAAAGTCGAAAGATATTCTTCAAGAAGCTGAGGGATTAAAAAAAAATTCTTTGGATTTAAAATTTTTCTTGAGTGAAATAACAAAAAAGTGGCAATACTATAGTGATAACATCATTGATCATTTTTCCACGTTGGAGACATTCCTTCCAGAAATAAAGCGTTTCACAATCATTGTGGGATCCTTTAAGAATACTGAGACGTTTGCTCAAAATGCTTTAAAAGAAGTGGAACTCATGATCAATAAAATTCTTGAAACTCAATCTCAAATTCAAATTCAACTCAGAAATGTTGCTGAAGAGCTACAAAGTTTTATTCCAGGAGAGTTGGAGAACATTCCACATAAAATTACTGAGACATCTCGCACCATGTACAATGTTGAGAAGCAAGCTATATATTTGGAGCGACGAAATGTTGATATCCTTAAGGCTGATACATTTGTTCTTAAGAATTTGGAGCAGCTAATTGACAGAGTAGGTCTTGGAAATCAATTAGCCTCCACCATCAAAATATCTATTACGAATGAATCTCCTGAGAATCATTGTGTTCGATCCTATCAAGCAGACCTCTTTCCTAGGTAAACTCAAAGTATGTGTTTTTTTAAAACAATGACTATGGTTTTTCTTTACGAGCAGTGTGAGCAATGAAATAAGTATAATTTTTGGCATTGAAAATCCTAATGCAACGGGTGGCCTTCTTGTGTATTTACCTTCTGGGAAGAAGTCGATTGAGTCAATCGAGAAAAGAGACTTTATGGCTATTGAAATGGTGGATCGTAAAATACGCTTTTTATGGAATAATGGGGAGGGAACTGCAGTGATTACTCATAACGTCACCATTGAGACTGCTAAATCCCTTTTAACAGATGATCACGCCTGGTATCGGATTACTGCAGAACGAATTGGACATATAGGTCGGCTGAATGTGAGAAAGGTTCGACCCATTTACGACATACCCGATTTTCATAGATGGGTAGTTGGCGAGTCATCCCCTGAAGCTAGTGTTCTTGATGTGACGCAAAATGACTTAATTTATGTTGGAGGAGCCCCAGAGGCTCTTCAATCACCAGATCTAAGATCTAATGGGAAGCTACCAGGAGCAATCTATGATCTTAGCCTAGATGGGAATAATATTGGTCTTTGGAACTTTGTTCAGAGCTCAGGTTGTAAAGCTACACACTCTGGAATAATTCATAGTAGTATTCAATTGCATTCCTGCTATGTCTTTCATGGAAGGGACTCATATGCTACTCAAAGTAATCTAAAGGCTTTTGACCCACGATATCTTTCAATATCCTTGGAGTTTATGAGCTATGATACCGATTCCATGATTTTCTTTTCATTAAAACACGAAAATGTATTTTTCATCTTATACTTTCTGAATATAAGCATAAAATGATTCTTCTACTCATTTTAGGAGCAGTTTCTGGCACTTGAGCTAAAAAATGGACGGATTCATTTCATTATACACTATGGATACAATAAGAAATTGAAATTTTTGTCAAATAAATCCTACAATAGTGGAACCTGGGTCAAAGTAGAAATGGCAAGAGCTCTAAGAAACTCAATGGAGACTGGAGTTCTTCGTATTGTTCATAATGGGATTGGTGAGGATCTAATGGATACCTTACCAGACGTAGAGTTTGACATGAGTAATAGTACAATGTACTTTGGAGGATTCCCTCCGGACTTTTCTATCAAAAAGTTTGTGGATAAACACGGATTGAATTATAAGGATCATTATGCTGGTCATTTGAAAGGGATTACACTCTCAAACCCAGGATATAATACTATGATTAATCCACTCTTTACAGCAACGGAGCTTAAAAACACATTTTATGGTGTAGAGGCTGACTGCAATCCAAAGGTTCGAGTTTCTATACATTGTACATTTTAAACAAAACATGATTTTCCATCCTTACATAGGCACATAAATCCGTTCTTCTACGAGGAAATGGCTTTTTAGAGCTTAAATCCCAACCCCTGAGAAGGGACTGTAGTTTTGGATTCACTTTCCAGTCAAAGCAACCCAATGCTCTTCTCATTCTCTCTACATTTATGGGACAGCCAACCAAAAATTCCGAGAAAAACTATTTCTCCGTCACTTTGATGAATGGGAAATTGGTGTTTTTATTCGGCTCTGAGGATGACATTTCATCCCCTCGAAGTTTTGTGAGTGAGGGAGCCTATAATGATGGGGAAATTCACACTGTTGTTGCTATTAAAAGAGGAAGACGGTAAGATCCTCATCATCATGTAGGGCTTTCTTCAAGGTGCTAAGCACATAATATACATCAGACAAAGCAATATTTGAAAAGTATTTTGATTATGTGTTTTGTTTTTTTGACACCTTTCCCCTTTTTATACATATGTACATATTACATGTTATTTTATTAAGAGGAAATTTGTTTCTTTTCATATAAGTCATCGAATTTTCGATATATTTGTGGATAGAAAAGTAAAAAATTAACTTGATAAATATTTTTATTTTTTTGTTGACACCACAGAATACAAAGTATTATGTATGCATGTATAACATTTCATTTTGATTGCTCCTCCTACAGATAAAATATCAACTCATTTTGTTGCCAAACTCACCATAACAAACATGATCCCACTTATATTATTATTATGCTTATTATAACAGGGTTTCCATTTACGTGGATGATGGAGTCATTAGTGGAAAAGACGGGGTTTACTTATCGGTGAATGAAATATCTGCCCCCATTACAGGAGGGCTCTATGTTGGAGGTGTTCCAAATCATCTTAGATCCTCTGTCTCTGGAATGGGAAAATCCATGCATAATTTGAACGGTCTAATTAAGGACATTGTTTTCATCGATGATTTGTGAGTTTGACATTCAAAAAGAGAAAACAACAACAACAAGTGTTCAAATGATAATTGCAGGTCTGTTCGTGTGGTCTCAATGACGAATCCCATAAGTTTCTCAAACGCAGGAATTGGTCGTGACAATGGACTTGAAAAAATGAACGAATTATTTTCAATTGGAAGCTATGCTCAATCCTCTTCCGTCTCAACGTCTATTTTAACTCAGACGACCTCTTTGGAAATGCAGGATCAAGAGGAGGGGAGACTACAAAGAGGGGGAGAGCTACTGAAACAGGAGAATAACTTTGATCAGCGAATGTGTAGTATGACTGATGAAGGATCTGAATTGGAGGAAGGTGCTTTTGGATTTGGGGGAATTGAAGGATTTGTGCGAAAGTCCTCAACACTTCATTCTCCCAAGCATCTTGAAGTATCCTTAGAGTTTCGTACGAGTCGTTCACACGGAGTTCTTTTTGCATTTAAAGTGAGTCATTAAAGTTAAACCTATAATTATGTGAATTTATTCCCCTTTTCAGGAGTATTTTTTTTATATATTTTTTTTAATGAGCGTAATTTATTGAGCTTGTAGTAGTACTCTACATGCTCCCCCCCCCCTCTCCCCCTTCTCTATAAACATATATACCCATATACTCCACTCCAAATGGTATACAAACTTTATTTATTGAAGTAGCGATAAATTTTCCTTGCCAATAATTTTAGCCTTGTTATTTCTTCTTAACATTCTATCATTAATAGCACGACGAGCTTTTTGGGATAAACAAAAATACACTGTGTTCTACTTTCAGCTGTTTTGCATCAGTTGACTCTTTTGATATAAAGCAGCTGACTCTACATGTTATGGACTCGTACAGGGTATTATTATTATTATTTATGATTTATATATATATATATATATATATAAATATATTAAGTCAAGGATTGCGCGCCCTTTTTTTGAATATTTGAATAGTAAACAAGTATTAAATATTGATTTGTATATTGGTAGAATTTATCAATGTATAGTAAATCTATATAATAACTCTGTGCTTGATATTAAAATGTTGGCAACAAGGAAAATACAGAAGGGTAGCTACCAGTTGTTTTTCCAAATGTTTCCTTTCCCTTATGTGGATCGAGGTTGCGAATGGACAAAAAAGCTCGTCGTGTAGAGCTCCAATTCATAAAACCCAACCATAATCATATCTACTAATTACCTTTGACCATTTACCTATTTACAGCTTCGTAAAAAGGGTGAGAATCAAAAATACATCATTGTCTATCTAAATGACGATGTCCTAAATTGTGCACTTCTTGGACTCACGTCAGGAGCTTTGACTCTTCAAAAGTCACTCCAAGACATCAAAACCCCACTACGATGGAACAATGTGGGAATGAAGTATAGCATTGAGTCTGCTGTTCATATTCTGGAGCTCTTTGTGGATAAGGAGCGTGTACAAAAAATTCAATTTGCTCATAATCGGCCCCTTGCACCTCTCGCCAAAACTATTTACTTTGGAAGGGCTCCCAAAGCAGTTGAGAAAATGAGTCCAGAGGTGAGTTTTTTTTTTTTTTGTCAATATTCAGTAGTAGAAATAGTAATAATAATAACAATAATACTAGACCAAGAGCAGCAAGTAATCAAGCAAACAAACGAATGGGAACTAAAGTATATTTTTAATTAATGTTGTTTGACGAACAACATTAATCTTTTTTTGTTTTTTTAAATGTACATTTGTATATAAATAAATGTTCGTCTCTCTACATATAAATATATATATGTAGTACTTACAAACGAATTTCCTTGACCATTTACTCATAAATCATGGTTAAATATTTAAATACGTGTACACGACTCTACTCATGAATCATGATACATTTATTACATACATACATAAGTATAAACATATGTACATACATGTTTTTCAGCTATACTCTCCTTTTGTGGGATGTCTCAAGGAAATATTTGTCAATTCAAACATGGACTCCTTCCGCTATAATCGTAAGTCCACGAAACCTCTTCTTCCCTGCTTCCAACAATTAGGAAGTGGAAACTACTTTGTTTCAAATGGAAGTCATGCCGTCTACGACTTCCCAACCGTCTCACCCTCACCAAGTGTGTACCTCACCATATCCTTGGAGTTTAAAACGTCCTCTCTCTTGGATCAAATACTCTTTTCCATCATACAGCTAGAGACGGGAACTCCGGGTGTGACGGCCTCGTTATTAAATGGGAAATTTGTAAGATATATATATTATTTATTCAACTATTATTAAAGTATATTATTTCCTTCCGCCTCTGTAGGAGGTCAAATTAGGCCGTGAGCGACTCCATGGCTCCAAGTTTATATGCCCCAATGTGTGGCACAAAATCGAGATCTCTGTGAATAACGATAAACGAGTCAAATTAATCGTGGACGGAGTGACGGATTCCTCCAGTGACACGGATCAAGTTCTTTCATACAACTTTACAGAGATCATTTTTGGGATGTTGAGTGAGAAGCTCTCCTACGTGGGATGCCTTCGAAACGTATTTGTGAATGGGAAGAACATTGAGTCCATGAAATTGATCAAATCCAAGGGAGTTGTAGCGGATGGATGCTCCATTTAAAAAGAAAAAAAGAAAAGACGTTTGTTTTAACTATTAATGAGTTTAGTGATGACATATATTTATATCCATGTTGTACATTCTAATATATAGTATATTATGTACTATGATATACGTATTTATTATAAAGAACAAATTTGAGTAGAACTCTTTCTTTACAAGAGCTGAAAACAGGCATTTCTGTTTCTGTGGGTATAAATATCATATAGATAAAAGTAGAGGAATTGCATTTTCATGCGTGTGTGAATCCTCGTGGGACAATTCATTCTCATTCTATTATTACACATCTTATTTTGTAATTTTAGAAGGGAAAAAATTACTTAAAGAAAGTGACTCACCATAAAACCATAGCATACAAAGAAGTAATCCCAGGTTTCTCATTACAAAACCCTTTTTTTCTTTCTTTTTTTAAAATTATTTATTGAGGACTATAACCATACATACAAACATACATACATACCAAACCAGTCGTGGATTGTTTCACTCCTTGCTTGAGAAAAATTATGCTTCACACACTTTATTTTTGACAGGTTCAAATTATGCTGCTATGAAAAAACAAATAATAATAACATAACGAACTGTACGTGGCCATACATAGTAGGAGTCGACTCTCCAAATCTTCGTGACAATCTAATTGTAGCTCATTTGAACGTTTTTTTTCCTCTCTCTCTCTCTCTCTCTTTGTTTCTTTCTGTCTATATATACCCATATATTATTATAGACTAAAGGTACAAATCAAAGAGGTGTTTCAAAAAACAAAAATGAAAAAAAAAGCTGTTAAATTAATTAAGTTCTGAGAGTTTCTTGGAAATGAATGAAAAGAACAAACATTCAATATATACATACATACATTTATTTTTATTTTTTTGAAACAGCAGAACTTTTCAAGGCTGTCATCCTTTATGCAAAGTCTATAAATTTACACATATGTACATGCATGCATGCTTGGTGAAGTAGTAAGTCCACCCTTAACAGACTGAATAATGTATGTACATACATAAGTATTAATCTATAATTGCATGGTTACAGTAGACCCTTTATTGCCCTTTAAAAATGGGTCAGAAAAAAGGAAGGGATATTATCAATAATTTTATGGCACTAGGATACAATTTGAATTAATTGAGCATCTTGAGGGTTTCTTCCCTCATTTAAAGGTCTTGAAGACTCTCAAAGAGTACTCAAGCAGACATAGAAAGCTAATGAGAAATATCTTTTTAAATTCAAATATGAGCAAAAAATCGTCTTGGCTGGCAACAAAAATGTTGCTCATATCTGAATTGCATTAAACACTCGATTTAAAAATAGTACTTAATTATATGTACCTACATGAGTAAGTAAATAATTATTTATCTACCAAATTCATAATTGAATTTTAGGTATATCTATAAAATCAATTATTATTATTGATAATAAAGTATGAAAAAATATTTATTATCTTTTTTCAATATCACCAACTGTGAAGTTATGGAGTCCATGTTTGTAAATGAGCTGAATGGATATTATATTATGTAGTATAGCATAGGACGGGGGCTATTCATCATCGGAAAATACACTTTGTGTTATTTTTTAATTTAAATTTGCACCGCCACTGCAATTGGCTCGAGTCTCGAACGGTGTGAGGCCTTCTAAAAAAATAAAGTCTTATCCTATCGAGATCTCTGAAAGGAAGTTCAAAAAGGTCAATCTTGTAACCTGTAAGGCCTTCATGGTGACACTACTTCCTACACCTCTGGATTGCAAAAGTGGTTCAGATATCCATGGAAGAGGATAGAACGTGTTCTATGTGTGGATCAGTTGGTTGAGACATCTGCTCACCTATTTTACAGGATCTAAGGCAGGGGTATCAAACTCATTTCACATCACGGGCCACATACAACCCCTAGGTAAATGTCTATTAAAATTATAGTATACTTAGTTATATATAACCAAAATATTATGTCTTCCCTTTGTTTTGATTTAAAGTAGAACAAGAAGATTGTTAAATTTAACTAAAAATTTATTGAAAAACCCTTATACAAAACATTTCACAAATTGCAGAAACTTTATGTAAAATTATAATAAAGAAGTTTACATAAGATTACATCAGACTTATAAAGAAAGACTAACATGCACCCCAAGCGGATAATTCATGAATCACATTTAATTAAAAAATTTAATCCATGTCTTTTATGTATTTTTTCCACTTTCAAATAATCCTGATTGAGCATGCTTCTATGCTTGACACCCCTGATCTAAGGTATTCTACAGGATCAAACACCCACTGTTGGAGGTGGAGACCCTTATCCTAAGGAAATGTAATCAACAATCTACCATTGCCGATCGACTGATAACTCTTCCCTCCATGTGCAAGGATAAATATATAATGTAATATATCATATGTAAATCCCTTCAAATTGTCTGCTGGATCAAAGGATCCCCTCCCCCCCCCCCCCCCCAAATCAAAAATTTTCAAAATAATATAAGGAGGTTGATTGACCTATTGGATAATTTTTAGCATAGAATCAAGACCTCCTTAAGAACCCTACAACAGGGTGCTTTGTTTTGTTTTAAATGTTTGTTACTGTGTGTTTTTTTAATATTAGTCAAATACGTGTTTATTCATCTTTTACCAAAATGCCTTTAAATTTTCATTTTTTATGAGCCCTATTTTTATCTATGTCCTTCTTTTAATAGTTTTCTTGTGTTTGTTAATCTAAAAATTAATTAAGTATAAGGATTTTAAAAAAAAATATTCAAATTTGTGAATTTGAGCATATTTTTGGAATTGATGTGTGGTAAAATTAAATATTGGTCTAACCTAGATAATTTGTCTACATATAGCGCATTTGCTTATTTACAAAGTCGTTGATGGAATTTAAATTCTCTGAAAAAAGTTTTCAATTATCCAGTTTGAGGATACTCTTCTTTTACTTCAAATACCATCAGTAGTTTAATTTTTTTATTAGGTATGTATTACTCATTTTTGTGTGTAAACAAAATAATTTTTTATATAAACTAAAGATATTCAACTCCTTCCACTCAGAAATGGATGAAATTTAGTAAGTATTGTTAACTGTAATTACTATAGATATTAAGTTCATCTTATCTGAAAGAAGAAAGAAAGAAAGAAATGTAATTTTTTTCATGAGTTTGTCAAAACCCTGATGCACACCAAATTTGAAACGTTCTTATCGCCTAAACCAATGACTTGATCTAAACAATTAAACAATATTTTTGAAAAGTTAAAGTACTAAGTGGTTGTTGTTGCTTTAATATTTTGTCAAATGGTATTTTTCATTCAGACCTTATTTTAATCTACACAGTCAATATCTATTTATCTAAAAATTGACTTGAACAATTTTGATAATATATAAATTAGGCCAAACATAGATATAAAAAGGCTGTTATATATAGTTGAGCCTTGGTACAAGGACTCCTCGTACGATGAAATCCGGTAATTACGGTCAAAATCAGTCGATTAACTCTTTATATGTATATATTTGTATACTTCTATGAAAATTACTCGACGAAGGTCCTTTTGCCGAAAGTACAACTGGATCCTGACAACGATTGCAGGCCACTTTAGACTAAAGGAAGGCAATAAAAGCAACAGAATAATCCCTTCGTCCACGGCTTATCCATAAAGTTACTAAAGAAGAAACACGTTTCAAACATCACGTTACTGCGTTAAATTGAATGTAATTAAAATAGTGTTCTTCACAAAAGAAGGCTCATTAATGTACCCATTGTAGGTATAATAAAAAACCTTATATTACTAATGAAACTAAAATAATAGGAACCATGTCCATCACACTATCATTTTAAATTGCTTAAAAATATATAACACAATATATTGTATACTTAAATATAATTAGTATTTTTAGATAAATATTTTCCACCCATGTATAACAGCGAAACGTCTTGATTGAATCTCAATCATCAGTAGCGCAGCTAGCTAAAGAACAAAATATTTTAGTTCAAGATTCAACTGCTGTTGTTTACTGGAGTCGCAGTGAGCTAAATGAGAACAATTCCACTCTATTTGAGAATTAAATAAATCTAAATTTTTTTTATATATTTTACAAAAAATGTATTATTAGAATTCCATATATTTTCTTCCCTCATTGCTTATCCAACAGCCTTTCCTTGAATATTTGCAACCTAACATTTTCCAATATGTAGGACATTCCATCCAATTGGCGTCTCAAACTTTGCTTCGAAACACGTATGCTCAACGTTGTTCAAAACGAATTAACAATGATATCTTAGTGATATCAAACAGTTCCCTTCCATAAGGCTGACCATGTGTGTTCTCGATGAACACCTTGGAGTTGAACACGCCTCATCGTTTGTCGGCTAAATAGCCCGACTTAACCCACCGATAAGGCCGTTACTTGTGGGACTCCCAGACTTGATGCAAGTTCACACCAATTGACATATGCAGAATGGTTTGCACAAATTTGTGCTTTTCTTTCCATGTAAAACACTCTCTTTTCTTCAGGTGTACGTCTCGTCATGAAGGATATTAATTTTTTTTATTATTTTATTTTCATCATATAGTATGGAATTGTTCCAAATAGTATGTCATTATTCTCATTAACTGTGTCACTATTCCCCTTAGTACATATGTCACTATTCATAAAATCCAAAACCTGTTCCATTTAGTTTGTTACTATTCTCATCTAGTATAATTTTTACTATCTACCCAGGTATTTACAATGGTACATTAGGGGATAAAGTTTGAAATTCAAGGTACCCAATAAACTTGAAACTCAAATTGCGACTCCCCAAACAAAAACTATAAACATAGCTATAGATTATAGCAGAATGAAATAACAAACGTAAATGAATATACTACATATATTGTAATATAGTGTCCACATTAGAATGGATTTCATTATTTCATCATTGAGTCAATTGATAAAAGATCTCGACAGATTTATTTTATATTATATATATATATATATATATATATATATATATATATATATATATATTCTGTCTCATTCAGTCATACTTTATGAGATATGAGATGTTATGAAATGATATAGATTTGAATGATTATGAGGAAGGCAAGGATAGTAATAACTAATAATAGACTGAAAGAGTGAAAAATATATGAAAACATATGAAAAAGAACCCTCTCGTTTGCCATTCATTTCCTTATACATATATTGTAGTATACATATATGTAGTAGGTATTGTAAAAATCCTATCATTGAGAATTAACTTGCAAATTCCCTCTTTTTGCCAACTCGTATATACCTAAATATATATGTATATCATTAAGTTGTTGAAAACTTCTGAAAGCAGAAACAAAACAAAGCAAAAAAATAAAACCCTTAATTATATTCTTAATTAAATTCTTTCATTCTTTAAATTGAAATGAAAGGAATTCAATTCCGAGATATTTATTCTTATTTTTTTATTATTATTGCTTCTAGTTGGTCATACTTAATATTTGTGTACAAATACATGTATTTGTGTAAGTGTATGGTTGTGCATATATTGAATACCATTATTGACAAGCACATAAATAGGTATGTACCAACCAATATAAAATATGCACTGTTTGTGTTTTATTTCTTTTTTATTATAATATGTCACATGTTTTTAAGCATTAGAGCAATAATAATAATTTAGATGACGGCATTTTATATAACTGACTTGGTGCCAGGAGTACAGGGCATTGTTTGTATCCAAAATCATAAGACACTAGAAGAAAAGTGATGGACAAATATACATAGGAATCTCCAACATTGATACAAGTTTTAGAATAAAATCCCAGTGGAGGACAGATGTTTAGTAGATATATTCATTTGAAAATAAAATAACAAGGAAACGAATTCAAGAAATCAAACGATGGAGTCTTTATTCGGTGGATTTGGAGATTTTCAATAGTCCCCCACTATACTCAAGTCAAAAAGAAGTTTATTTATCACTCTTCATATTTAAGGAAGCGCCTTCCCTTAAATGTAGGAATGCCAATGTAATTTAGCTGGATATTTTTATAATATTTAACCTCAATTTTCCTATTTTACAGAGGGTTAATGGATAAAATTTAGTAATAGAAATTGTGGAGCAGTTAACGAAGAAATAGTGCCATGTTATTAACTTTTTTTTGACGAAATCCCTTCCACGCTCAGTTCTTATTGACATTACACATTTTTGGTCTGGAATTATAAAACTATTCTCTACCTATGTATTTCTTCGTACAAAAGGAATGATCTATATAGAAATAAATGAAAATAAACCACGAATTTCAAAGGTAGGTTGTCATTTTCATCAAAAGCAGAAGGAGATTGAAGGGTCCTCCTCGGATCGTAATATACCTACATAATTAACTAATTATTTAGCAGAGGTAAGAGGGAGTCTCTCTACCATTGGGAGTTCAAATGGAGTCTCAAATCTTGAATGATTATATTTCTTTCGAGCCCATTTCAAGACTACATATGTAGTATGAGTGAACATATCCCTAATATTCTAGATGTACATAGGTCTGAAAATGCACTCGAGCTTTGTTGAATTTTAATAAATTGCACTTGGGTATTTTGTTGAGGTGGGAGAGCGTGTCCGGAATTCGTATCTGGTACCTCTATGTACATTTTATCTGCTGAATAAATTTTATTTGACAATATTAAATAATGCAGAAATGCTACTTAATATTGTAGCAAGTTCTCATCTCAACGATACTGAGTAGACAGAATGAATTCAAATTGAGTGTCAATGTAGTGGGTAACGGCTCATATTTGTCTTTTCTTCCTTAGGCTCCCTTGTCTACCCATTATAGTCTGGGAATGTTTTCTTCATCCATGGATCATTTAATAATAATAATTATTCCCATGCGTTAGTAGACAGGATCTTGTGAAGAAAGAATCTGACTAGAATTGAGTTTTGAAATACTTAAAAGAGATCTTGCCTATTCAGTGAAAAATTTAAAATGATCAATTGATCTATATGTTGGTTGAATTTATCAATGTATAGTATATCTAAATAATAACTCTGCCCATTATTAAAAAGTTGGCAAGAAGGAAAATATAGAAGGGTAGCAGCAACCAGTTGTTTTTTCAAATTTTTATTTTCTCTCTTGAGAGTTGAGGTTGCGAGTGACCAAAAAAGCTCGTCGTGAGGAGTGGTTTAAATAAATCATGAGGGATGCATGAAGGTAGGTAGTAGTGACCCTGTCAGCAATGTAATTCATTAGAAAAGAATGACATGATAGTATTTATAACTCAATAAATGAATAAAACATGGATATAATTCTATTGCAAAATAATAAGAAGAGAAAATGACAATGTTTGTTAGATTGATCCACAAATATAAAGGAAAATAAATATGAACATTATATTATGTGTACATACATACATTCAGTTTGACCTCTAAACATGCAAATCAATAAAACACAAAAAATGTAAACGTTGGCTTCTATCAATATCAAAATAACAAACACCTTCTATATCTGTGTAATGCGAAATTAAATTTTGTCAAAGGTGAAGTGACTATGTATAGAAGGGGAAGAAAGAAAATATGTTCTATATACATGCATTCTTCAATTTATATCCAATCAATGCTCCCATTTTCAACAGGAATGAGAGTTAGAAAATATGTATTTGTATACATAATATTATTTGTAATTGTAATATTTGTAATAAAAGTCAAGAAAGTTTTTAAGAGCATCACTTTTTGTAAGCAGAGGTTATATTTAATTGCTCAACTTGTATGTGTTAATAATAATTATAATTTATTATTATGAATCTGTAATTCGTTTTATTCGTATCTAAGTATTTTTTTATTTTTGACACTTTAAAAAAAAAAAATTTGATTCAATTTGTGTGTAAGGAAATCAATCAAAAACCTAGGGCCATAGAAAAATAGTAATACATGTTTCCCTTAAACTTAAGTCAATGTTGATTTCAAAAGGTTTTATTTATATTTTATATGTACTATAAGACGATCTCCTCCAGAGATAATACAGTATTAAAATTCACTAAAAATGAATGATATGATTTTAAAGGATGTACAACATTATAAAACAATACTCTCTCACCTTACTTTCTAGAACATTTGATGCCTACATGCAAATATGTAAATTTTTGTATTGCTTTGACTGTAATTGGAAGCACAATGACGGATCAGGAATCAAATATGTTTAGTTAGAAGCTGCACGGATGCGTTACACCGGTAATTTTTGTCAATTCATATTTCAAGTTTACCAACAAGGAAGTGTCTCCGTTGACTAGTGTGGCAATTTGAAGCATTTATGTCATTAAAAAGGGTCTGAACGAAGGCCTTGGAATTAAATTTCCGGAATAAAGAAGACACAAAAGTTGGTGAGGTGGGGAATCATGTGTGGGGGCAATGTCTACTTTTTAGTCTTGTATATTGTTATACTCTCCTGGAGAAAGAAAGTTGTGAAAGACAGACTTTAGGTGGGGCAATTAGACTTAGTCCTCTATCATGTGTCAGAGAGTTCTACGAAGTTATTAAAAGAGGCAGTGCTACGATATCATCTCTAGAGACATTTGGCCTCCTAACTTGATTCATATTTAAAAATAGGAAAACCAAGGAGTATTTATAGACTATAATTACAATGGCATTGATCAATAGTCAAAAATCCTATGAGAAAGTATGCACACTACTTTCAAATCTGTATTTTTTTGGTTCAAGAGACCGATGGTTTTTGAAAAATCGGACCTTACTTTTTTAGCTAGTTTGGCCCATTTTCAAACTTCAACTTCAATTTAAGACCAGAAAGATTAAGAAACCAGCTGAAATCCTTCTGCACGCTACAACTTAAGTAGCTCTACCGTGAGTCTTATATTTCTGGCGAATTTTTGATCGGTATTGAATGAAAATGTGTAAATTTAGAGCTACTTAAGTTGTAGCGTGCAGAAGGACGATTTCTTCTTAGTTAGGGATTCTTATCGGGCGTTTGACATCTCGTTTGAAAGATATGGGTCTATGCTCTTTAGTACATTCCTTATTAATCCATTTCATGTAATATTCAAGAAGTTATTTTAGTACAAAGGATTTGACGGACTTTTGGGCCTACTCCCGTCGCCTATGCCTCCAAAAGTCCCTTTAAGGTAAAACAAATACTGGAATTGTAATTTGCATTAAATATACTAGGAAATCATTATTTTTTAATGCACAAAATGAGGCTTAAATTGAAGTTGAAGTTGGAAAATTGGCCAAAAAATCCAAAAAAGTAGGGTCCGATTTCTCAGAAACCTTAGAACTCTCGAAAAAAAAATTACAGATTTGAAATCAGTGTGCAAAATTGAATAACTTTTATCATACTTATACCCCTTAGGATTTTTGACATTTCAAATTTGTTGACTAGTGTTATTAATATATCGGTAGCAGTCATTGTAAATGAAATGTTGAGATGCTTATCTTTGATTGCCTTTTAGTTCATACTTTTAGAAAAGTACAATGTAATCTATGCAAACTAATATAGTAGCGGGCTCTCAGCTCTTGAATGCATTCCTCATTAATTCATTTTATGTAATATTCAAGGTGTTATTTAAATACAAACGTTTTGGCCGACTTTTGGGCCTACTCTCGTCCCCTCCGTTTCCAGGAGTCCCTTTAGGTCAAAACAAAGACTGGAAAGGGAATTTGCATGACATACACTAACAAATCATTATTTTTAATGTACAAAATGAGTATCATCTGGGCTTAAATTGAAGTTGATATATGGTTTTTCAAAAATTAGTTCGATTAGTTTCAAGCTTAGTTATATGTCTATTTGCAGATACTTTAATTAAATAGCACTCTATGTCCTAAGTAGTCTTTGAGCTAATAATAATTATAATTAGTATTCAAATAAAAGTAATGAAAACTTAATTGTGCTATTAATTCTCACCTGTGTTGAGAGCTCCTGTTGATTATTATTAGGTGCCTCTCTACTACTACCTGGTTGCATAGATGATGATATAAAAAACGACATAACCCATCATGAAGATAATAATAATTTATAGTGCAATAAAATATAATTTTGACACATTCATTTTTAAATTTCCTTCTTTCTTTTTGCAGAAAAAAAATTATAATTTTATTTTTTTAGTAAAATATTAAACAAATTTGTCTTTTAATAAAGAACTTTATAAATTTATGAGCAAAATTCAGAGTATTATTTTTATTATTATTCAAATACCTGCAGAGAAATTTTGAGGCTTTATTTTATATTTAAAAATGGGGATTGGTTCTTCGATCTGCACACATATGTATATGTATGTATATTTATGAGGTAATATTTTATTCAAAATTATTTGATGGGATAGGAATAATTATGATCAATAAAACAATCTATCATCATATTTTTTTTTTAATGGCTTCATGGTTGTCAACCATATTTAGTTATATTTATTTATCTTCTTCTTATTTTTCTCCCATATCCACGTGTTAGAGGGTGTGTGTGTTGCATGAGAGAGAGAGAAATTGAAGATAAGGCGTAATAATTACAATTATGATGCATAATTAACAAAATAAAAAAGTTGTAAAGGATCATTAAGTGTTATATTAACTTGACTTTTTTGATTATATATATATATATTTATGAGAGTCCGCAAAGGATAACGGATATATTCAATATTTTATATCATTCTATCACTATTATTACAGTCAAACGGTAACTTGCTTTAAGCGGTTCACTCCACAGAGTGGTCATCATATTCAATTCCCATGCATGAAATTTACAAAATAAATGCACTCTATTAAGCGTGTACCTGCAATCCCTGGCCAACGGTCACTCAAAATAATACATATCAATAACGATGAACCTCTTTCAAATGTCACTTTTTGAAGTGTTTACTGACTGTTTAATACAAAATTTCAATGGCTGTGCGCCTGGAATAGTATAACTAATAATCCCATGGCTGATAACAACAATTTGAGACTTTTTAAAGTAATGATATTAAATATAATTTTTCATTTTGTCAAATAAATATATGTTGGTATTAAAGGTAATTTTATTTTTATTTCGTTTATGTTTTAGAAACAAATTTTAAATACATGTTTATCATTAGAAACAGTTTATTTTGAGATTCATGTATTTTGTATGACCTATTTTCTCCATTATAGTTTTAAAATGAGCAAATCTGGTTTAACTCTTTTCAACCTAGGGGACACAGATGTCCCATAAACTTAAAATACGCTAATGTGCTCCATTGTCAACCGATTGTTGTTTATGTTTTTTTTTAGATAGCTAAGATGTCAAGCTATTATTCATATTTCGTAGTTAGTCATAAAAGAAATTGATTTGAATATTTTTCAAGGTACTGAAAGTTACGATTTTTACACATGCAAAAAAATCATGTTTAAACTAAAATAACTTTTTCATTTTTCAAGGAGTCTATTTGTTAATATATACTTAAAGAATTATAAGTTTAAAATATCTTTTAGTTTTAACGAATACATTAGAAATTATTCAATTCTAAGTTCTTTTGCAATCCCTTAATATGTCTATGTAAGGAAAATTATTTGTTGACTCAACTCAATTATATTGTGAATTGTGATTCATAAGCAATCTGAGAAATAAATGAGTGATCAGGGCACATAAATCAATAATAATAGTATGTAGTCATAACAATAGTTAATATTATATTTGAAAAGCACACACACACACAAAAAAAAGACTCGGTTCAGTGTGTTTTGGTTCTTGAGAGGATTCCTGAGAAACCTACCTTTGTTTTGACAAATACATATGTAACTGCCCACCTTATTAATATTATTAAATGTTCTATATATTTTTTTTTAATTTTAAAAACAGACATTTAAAAGTGCTAGAAATATCGTTTCTACATAATTACATATCTACATACACAAAAAGCATTTGTGTATATAAGCATCCATACATTTATTAAGCAAAATACTAAGAATTACATATGTATATACTTAGATATGTACATATTATTCCTTTAGATAAAGGAAACAATTTCATTTAAAAAACTTCAAAAGACAATTTATATACATATACATATTTAAATGATAATCCTAAATTGAAAAAAAAATGTACAATCGCTCATATTTCAAAACCTCCACGTAGAAAAAACTATCAAAATAACTCAATATTTAATAATTTAAATATATGGATATTTAAAATTACAATCCTCATATTGAATCAGGGATGTAGTATCTATGTGAAGATGGAGGAGAAACAAATAGACAGATAAATATTACATATGTAAACGAACGTTTATTCTAGCAAAAAGAAAAAAAAGTCGTTCTACTCGTGTATATATATATATATATATATATATATATATATATATCTCGATTCGGTCCACATTTAATCCTTGAATGTCTTGGTATTGTTATCATGATTACAACTAAAGGCATTATTTGATTAAAATAATATATAAAGTTTTATCTCTCGGTTTTACTCCCTCAAAGTCCCGGTCTGAGATTGAGAGGACCGGAGTAAAATAATCACTGAGGGAGTATCTTTAAAAATTCCAAGAGAGAACTGTTTTTATAATTTTGTTTGAAAGGTAAAATGAAATGCTGAAATTGTAACTTGAAAAAATTTACTTTTTGAAAAAAAAAAATGAATATTTGTATTTAAGTATATTTTTTAGCAAACATTGTTATACTTGACTGCTTCATTACTCGACATATACAGAGTTCGACAACCAAAATGTCAAGAAATACTTTCCGTTGAGCCTGAAAAAACTTGCAACCTAACTAACAATTCTTTTATAAACAAAAAGCAGTTTGAAACTCAATCAGTTACCGCTAATTGGTTTGATATTATGAATTCGACGACATTGCTTCTTATTGTCCTGATCCTTTCAGAACGAATTAGCGTCGACTTTCGGGGCTTTACTCTATTTATTTATTTTTTTAATATATATATATATATTAGATCTTTCATTAAATATTGTCAAATATTTCATAATTCTTAATAGTGAATAATTATTTAAATTTATTGCTATTTGTGATATTGCAATAGGAAATCCTTGAGCTTTTGCTACAATCTCCTCATTTTCTCCCATTCGTAAATTATTTTCATAAAATCTTTAAATAAAATAAAGTAAAGAATCCAGAGACTTTGTATCAGGAGTACAATTTGGATCCAAACCTGACCACAGCACTACTTTACATGGTCAATGTCTAAATCAATAATTATTTTTTGTACATGTACCATGCGCCAGATGACTATTTCCCTCTCACTCACTCATTCTAAACTTCAATAAGCGATAATGTGATAACTTGGCGTATACTTAGGAACATAACCGTTATTTCAAATAAATCAAAATATCTGTTGACTTTAATTTAAAACTCAATGTACCTCACCTTAGCCTTTATAATGGCCTCACAACGAATTCTGAAGGTAGTGTAAGCCCTTCTCACCATAGCCTCCTCCATCTGCACCCATAGTACATTGACGCTAGCCCTCAGTGCATTGGTATTTTGGGTAGATTCTGCGACAGGCTTTACAAGTAATATGCATCCAAAAACAATAGTCCAAAAGGTTAACATCCGGCAAATATGGCGGCCACATAGTTTTCGGCCAAGTGAAGCAGATTTCAAATGGTTGAGCAGTCCCTTGCTACAGTAAAAATGCTGCTCCGTAATGGCTGGTGAAAGCCATTTTTTTTACCTTTTTAACAGCTCTATACACTGTGTCCCTCGATATTCCAAGGTCCTTAGCAGTGAACCTATTGGACTTCCTGAGATTGGCCATGATGGCCTCCTTTATTAAACTCCAGGCATTATCTCGAGGGTCTTCTCGGTCTCCAATCGTGTCTTTACATTGTATGCAGTGTTCCTATCCACACTAACCTGTTTTACATTGCTAGTTTGAGAGTGTCCCGCAAGGCGGGGTTCGAGAATATGTTTTTCTTTTGTCTCTCTACTTCTTCTCCCAGATTTTTTCATTTTTTTTTTTTGGAATAGAATTATTATATCAAAATAAAGCCCTGTTGTTCTGCTTTTTCAAAGATGGTTAATTAGTAAAAATTGACACACTCAATCGAGGTTTATGACTATTTAAAAAATGAGGAAATGGTTATCTGACACCCGGTATGATATATATCAAATATAATTATTGATTAGAACATTGTAAGTAAGTTAAGACATGAGTTATAATACTCATGACTCGAACTCATTCTCCAACTAACTGTTAGGTATGAATACTATACATGCAAGTACATATATGTTTTAAATATAGGGAAACAAATCATTCCCATTGCCTTTTTGCAATTATTAGTTTTTTTTTTCGTTTTTTTTTTTTTTTTTTGTACCTTTCGTTCCCTAAGATTATTATTTATTGGAAAAATATTCTTATGCACTGAAAATATATATATGGTTTAATATATGTATATGCATGTTCTTAAAGGTAGAGCAGTAAAAATAGCAACTAGATTTTCGTACATATTTCTTGGGTGGTCTTCATATATGATATATCCATGTTCCTATAAACATAATACGTTTGACGTCTTGGTTAATACATAAATAAATACACATTGTCGCATTCTCTTATATACATATTTTGCAATATAGTCAGGATTTGAAATTTGAGTGATGAAGAAATCTTCTTCCCATTCATAAAGGTTGAGATTATTTTTTTTTTCTTCCTTCAATAATTTTATTCTTCACTGCTCAATAAAAATTCTAATGTGAGTCATCAAGAAATCTTCAACTTATTGAATAGTCCGTCGTCACTGTATAGCACAATTAGCTGAATTACTTAGAGCTAAATTGACTTGAACACGTCAAAATTTTGATAACATACTTATATTTTTCTTTTATCTAATAAACCTATTTATAAATTTCACCTATTGGGTACTTTTTTACATATTTTATTTTAATTTGCATCCCCATTGTAAAAGCAACAGAATATATTTGCATTCAATTCTTCTATTTCTAATTTTGAGTTTTATCTTTTTCTCCTATTTTGATTCCATATTGAAGGAGGGCAGCGGAGTAGAAACAAAAGAGAGTAGCTCTTCTTCTAGCCCTTGACTCCTAAAAACCTCCAATAAAGTAATGCATAGTTATTCATAGATGATCTCCATTTTAAAAATATTGGACTCTACATTTGTAGATCACTAAAAGTTGATTAAAATATGATATGGAATATGAAATAAAAAAAAATGGATTGGCAATTACTTTTTAAACAATATTCATTATTTATTCAGACGTCAGCTCTTTAAATATTTATTGTAGGCTAAAAGATATTTCAAGAGTTTTCAATACATAATTAAACTGTTTATCATTTAATCAAAATTAATTAATATATTTATTAAGTACTTTAGTTAATGCTATTTAAAAAGTTATTTTTTAAAGTCGTACTAATAGAGAAGGTATTAAAGGGATTGTTGAAAAACAGTTAGTTCGATCCGTTTTTTGTGATAAAAATGACTTATTTCAGATCGAAATGAATTAACAAATGAATCAAAGTATTGATTGTGGGTTGTCATTGTGCATCTATTTCTCATCCCCACTCACAATCTGATGTAAGAAAAACCCTTTCTTTGTTGCCTCTGAATGAATTGCTTCCTTTTGCAAAATCGTCTTTCAATGTGTCTATGTTTCAGTTCATAAGCACCCAATTGCCTTCCTTGAGAATAATATCTATAGATTTCAATCGCACGAAAACGGCTTGTTGCATAACTCCCAATGGTTCTGCTTGTTCCTCTCAACGAACCTTCATCGAATAATGCCTCAAATTTGTCGCCTTTGAATTTTTTTGGCTCTCCAGAGCGATGCTGAAATCACCATTCTTGAAATGTCAAAACCATTTTTTGCACGATTCATTCGTTGAAACATTGTCACCATAAACTTCTTCAAGCATTGGATATCTTTCAGTTGCATTTTTTCCCCTATTAAAGCAGAAAATCTAAGTATTATTTGATATACCATGAAAAGCTAAACAAACTTATTATAAACGCAATTAACTCTCTTCAACTGATGGGTTAAATGGTATAAAATGGGGACTCAATAAATACTTGTGGTTGTAGATTGTCGTATGATATTTATACATTTTATGTAGTTAAAGCCAAGGCAGTTAACTTTTCCATGTTTTTTATAGAAAAAGTTAGCAAATCTTTAAATATATTTCATTTTTTGCATGAAACTATGTTTAATGACAGTTGTACACAAGTATAAGTATATACAAATATGTAGAACCGGAAGTTCCTTTGGCATACATGTCCTCACTAAATACTTTGAAATGATATTTATAATAAAAAATATTATTTATCATCCTCATTCAGACAACCATACATTATGAGATAAAGGCTGTAAGCGTAAAAGAAAAGCAGAGGAGGAAAAAAATACAAATTCTCACTAAATGAAGATCTTCAAGTTAGAGAAAGTTTTGTTTAAATAATAAGAAATATACTGAATTTCCGTTTGGGGAATTTAAAACTTTTATTTATTTTATAGAAATTAAGGAATAAAAAATACAAACAATATATATGTATATATATTGCTATACATAACTAAAGACCTCCTTAAATACAAGAAAAAAAAAACATAGAAAATTCCTTAGAATAAGATTTGTTTTTTTTTTTTTAAAGAGGATGTATTCCTTTTTTTAAAATACTAGGTAAAAACTTACTTCATTAATTTTTTCACTTTTTAATTAACCAATCATTTGGAAAAAAATAAAATAAAACAGAATGTGACATTTCAAAGTTTATACGTGTGCTTCCATAGATGTGTCAAGTCAACAAGAAAGCAAGTTTGTTTTCAAATATTGAAAAGAAGATAATCCACTTTTAAGTTTTTTTACTTCGTATACATATAACGTTCAAATATTTCGGAGTCATTTTAAGACCTATGGCTCAAGGTTTTTGCTAAAATGTCTCTATATATCGAGAAACAACCAAGAATTGTTGTCCATCATACAATAGAGCAACTGCACATGGAGCCAATATATGTAGTCCCTGAAAGAACGTTCATCTTTTTCATAGCCCCAGAGATTTATTTAGTTAATCAAAGTAATCACATAGTCAGAAACACCAAATGTTTTTTATTCTTGATTGTTGACCGATATTTTTTTCCTATAATACAGTTGCAATTATTGGAGTCATTATTGAATTAATATAATATACTATTAATACAAACAAAAGAGAATGTCTTCAAAAATATGAGGGCAGTTCACACTCATTTTTGAAATATATCAGAGTAACTTGGATGTTTGTTGACTTGACAGGGATGTGAAAGTACTAGAGGAGATGTGCTAAATAATTAAAAAAAATGATCAAGAAATTTCTTGTGATATTATTTGCTTGAGCTATGAATATAAGTGGGTACAATACTCACTTTATTAATGAATGGATGCAATTGTTCATATAAACTAATAAGTTGGATTGTAATAAAAAAAAGATCTATTTTATGTGAGTGAGTACAGACCAATATTTTGAAGGCTATCATAGCTAGCGAGTATTTAGGATATATATAATATTTGCCCTATCAGCTCACCAAATTTCATCCACATTGGATAGTTGTAGGGATACCCCTTGTATGTATTTGAACATACCCTCCCTAGTAGGTATAACACTGATTCCAACCCTGATTTTAAGCCCAAGTTAATCAACCGATTGGGTAACTATCCTACATATATTATATAATAATATTATTGTTTTGATACATTTGAAAAGGATTTATTTCATTCATGTTAGACGCTTATTAATAACACTGGTCAACAGTCAAAAATCCTATATCTTATATTTCTAGCAAACTTTTCATCGAAATTGAATGAAAACTTACACATCTAAATGGACAATTTCTCCTTACTTAAGGATTCTTATCGGGCGCTTGACCTCTTGTTTGAAAGCTGGGAATTTCAGCTCTTGAATGCTTTCCTCTTTTAACCCATTTCATGTAGTATTGCAGGAGTTATTTATGTACAAACGTTTTAGCCAACTCCTACCCCCTACGCCTCTAGGTGTCCCTTTAGGTCAAAAACAAGACTGGAAATGGAATTTACATTAAAAACACGAGCGAATCATTATTTTTTAATTCACAAAATGAGGTTCCTTCTAGGCTTAAACTGAAGTTGAAGTTGGAAAATGGGCATAATTAGCTCAAAAAGTAGAATCTGATTTATAGAAAACAATCGGACTCTCGAAAAAAAAAAGTTACAGATTTGAAATCAGCGTGTGCAAAACTGAATAACTTTTATTATACTTACATACACCCCTTAGGATTTTTGAAAGTTTGAATTTGTTGACCAGTGTTATTAATAATCTATGCGTATGTTGTTAGTCTTTTTTGAGGGCCAGGGATACAATATCTGTTAGGTGTAGACAGTCAAATTATACACAGTCAGGGCAAATTGTAAACCTCAAATCAATACTCTCTGTAAATACTTGAATGTGTGAAAACTTGTTTAAAAGTGCCTATAACTTTCAATTATATTTTTCAAGGTTATAATTATATGTATATATAATTTGTAGGTATGATTTGATTAGTATGGTAATGTGAATAGATTATGTTTTAATCGTCATCTCTGCACGTATTTATGAACATACATATAAAGGGTTATACGCACTCTTAATTCTCAATGCTCGAGAGAAAGCCCTCCTTTTTTTTTTTGTCTTTTTCACTTTGTTGGTAGATGTTTAGATGTGACTTCCTTCATATCTAATTATCCAACACTAAGTAATATACATACACATATATCCATAGTACGAATATATGGCTTTTAAAGCTTAATTAATTAATTAAAAAGAATATACATTTTTAAAAAGGGGGAAAGGAACGGAATAATAATATATCCTTAATTAATTTAAAAGTTACAACCCATAAAATTAAAGTATTTATAATAAGAATAATAACAATAAAAAGTCAGCCCCTACTTTTTCCTTCCCTCTCTGCCAGGGAAGCAGCAGGCATTTACACACACACACACTAGGTACAGGTCATCAATTATCATAATTAGACGAGGAATGAAAAAGAAAAAAAGAAAAAAAAAGCTTTCATAATTCTGCCTCCTCTTTTATATAAAGCTTTGGCTAGAAATGAGGCTCCCCTACTCATTATTTATTGTTTTTAAAGAGTCTATTAAGAACATCATATATATACTTATTTTTTATTTTATTTTTTTGTAAGTATGAGGCTGAGATTTCAATAGCCGATATTGCGTTTGATATAATTATGTCTCTATAAAAAGTAATTGTTGTATGTTAAACAATTATATATATATATATATATATATATATATATATATATAATTCAACAGCAGAATGATTACAGACCGCGATCAAAATAAGAATAGGATTTGTATGAGGTTTTATGAACGTTCAATAGTATTTATGGTCCTTATACTGTAATAGCCAATCATGCACAATTTTGGTTTCGTGGATTTTGTTCCGGTAATTTTGATGTCAAAGATGCACACCGCATTGGAAGGCCAATTGTCGAAAATGTCGATAAAATAATGCCCAAACTCTTAATTCGAATCTGTACTGTCAACAATCGGACCGTTTGAAGGAAAAAACAATCACCTCGAAGCGCCCAGTTTTGCCCAACAGGAGAGGAGTTGTGTTTCATCAGGACAACGACAGGCCACACACATCGATAGTAACTCGCCAGAAGAAGCTACGAAAGCTTGATTGGGAGATTCTTATGCATCCACCTTATAGTCTAGACCTCGCACCAAGTGATTACTACCTGTTCCTGTCTATGGAAAATGATTTGGATGGTAAAAACGTCACCTCAAGAGTAGCTTGTGAAAATCGAATGTCCCAGTTTTTTGCCATAGGCACGAGGGTTTCTATGAAAGAGGCATACTGAAATTGCCTACCTTCAAAATGGCAAAAAGTTATCGAACAAATGGTGAATATTTAACCTAAATTGGATTATTCTTAACTATGCTAAATAAAGCCTTCAATTTCATGCCAAAAATAATGGATTTCTTTTTACTAGACTTAATATATATATATTTCAATTTGGGAAGAATTACACACCGCGATCAAGATAAGAATAGAACTTTTGAGAGGTTTAATGGAAACTCATTTTTATAATGAATAAACTGATCTACATTCTCCCTTCCTCATCATTTCTTTATTTTTATTAAATTTGTCTTGAACAACATGCCTTATGCATAGTATTTGTGTCTTTGCATTATTCAGGTTTATTAAACACCTGTCTATTTACTTGATAGCAGTAATGTTCATACATCGACAATTCACATAAAAAAAATTTTGTGAGTTGTTAATATGTCAACTAGTTAATATTTATTAATGATGCTCATAGCTTTGATTTGTTCTAATCGAATAATTTCATGTTAAGCTATGAGTATATATCGTCCATTCAATAGCTTAATCGTTTGTAAGAAGAGAGTAATTTGTTAGATTCTATATATTTTTGGTTCATTTATCTCTTTTTGAGGGGAAAAGGTTAAGAGATGTAATAATGATTATTGTAATTGATATAGATCAATGTTTGAAAATTATGAGCACTGCAGTCAAATAAATACTTTTCATAAAAACTATTTTTTTTTAAATCTCCTTTGATATCTTTGTCAAGACTATAATCGATCTCAAGTGTTTGATTTCGATATAATTTTTGCTTAAAATTGAATGAAAATTTACACATTTAGATGGACGATTTCTTCTTAGATAGGGATTCTTATCGGGCGTTTGACATCTCGTTTGAAAGATATGGGTCTATGCTCTTTAGTACATTCCTTATTAATCCATATCATGTAATATTCAAGGAGTTATTTTAGTACAAAGGATTTGAACGACTTTTGGGCCTACTCCCGCCGCCTATGCCCCCAGGAGTTCCTTTAAGTCAAAACAAATACTGGAATTGTAATTTGCATTAAATATACTAGGAAATTATTATTTTTTAATGCACAAAATGAGGCTTAAATTGAAGTTGAAGTTGGAAAATTGGCCAAAAAAACTAAAAAAAGTAGGGACCGATTTCTCGGAAACCTTAGAACTCACAAAAAAAAAAAATACAGATTAGAAATCAGCGTGCAAAACGGAATAACTTTTATTATACTTGTACCCCTTAGGAGTTTTGACTGTTGACCAGGATAATTAATCGGCAACATTTCATTCATAAAGAAGAATTGAAAAAAAACAGACAAAAAGGTTGTTAGGACAATAGCAGGGCAATAAAATGTACTTTTTGTATGTACTTGGTATTTCGCCGAATGTTAAATAATTTTTTATATCTAAAGAATCTAAACTTGTACGAGGAATAAAATAACTCCAAACATTTTATAGAATTAAAAATATCATACTATATACATATACATATATATGTATGTATTAATCTAAAATCAGCTTTGACAAGTTTTATTTATTATTTTATATATAATATATGTATATGTATATATTCTTTTATTTGACCTCAATTTACTTTTTGTTTTTATGTGAAAAAACGTCTATTTTTTTTATTTTTGACGTTCTCCAATATGAAATAGTTGTATGTATAATTTAGTTATGGACATTTTTCCAGTTTTAAATAAATTATTATTATTATTATATATGTTATGTGTCTGTAACGAAATAAAGTTTGTTTGTAATTTATTATTGGGATACATGACGTATTTTTTATTATTATTGCTATTGTTGTTGCTTTTTGTAATGGTGAATCTATTCATTAATTATCTCTTTAGTATGATACCTTCTGTCAATGGTACCATATATGTAGTATAAATGTATGTAGGTCGACTTGAGAGATTCTAGAAAGGCTTAGGATGAGTTTAAAGTACTGAAAGTTTACACGTTACTAAAACAATTTCCTTGAATGCATACCTTTAAAAACATTTCTGTATACACTGCACTTTATAAGCCCAGTAAAAAAAGTCTTTAAATAGTATCTATAACACTAATTATAATGAAACCAAATTTTAACTTTTGCTTGCGTTTGAATTGTAATAACATTCTGTCAAAAGACCTAATTGTTTTTTGTATTTGAAAAAGGGAAAAAAATTAAGAGTTGTACAGAGTGTGTCTGGAGGGTACTGAGTGTGTGTAACCCAGTGTGTGTTCTACAGCTATAATAACGTCATTAATGTAATGTTTATTCTAAATAAGTGTCGCGGAGAATAAACTCGCTGGAATTAAGATCGCCCAAATAAATACTCGCTCAAATGTATGTCGCCAAGATGACACTCGCTGAAAATTAAACTCACTCCATTGTATGCACGCCATAATATATATATATATAATTGATCACATAATCCCTTTAAGTGTGTTTAAGTGCAAAACACTCCCAAATCGGTACACTCTAATTCACTACTTCTATAAGACAATTACAAAAGACTCCAACTTTGACTACAAAATGGGATTTTACTACAGAGGTTGTTATTTGATCCATTCCAGGAGAAAAGACCAGAGATCCGTAGGAAAAATAAATTACTTTTAATATATGTATATATAATTGCAATAAGTCCTGTGTAGAATTCAAATTGTGCATTAGTTACCAAAAGGAAAGCACAAAAAAAAAAAAAAATTGCAGAAAAGTATAAAATATATGTATGTTTATGAAAAACATGTAATTAAGAGCCATTTGTATTTATTGAATAGAAAATACCATTATTTTATTTAGCTATGAATAAGTGTTATTTAGTTAGTTGCTTCTGACACAAGGATCTGGGGGCTTTTATCTAAAGGAATGTACATATTTAACTCCGATATAAAAAAAAGAAGGGATTGATTGGATATTATGTATGTATATCCTTTCTAATTGTTCTGGAAATGTCAAATGATGGTAACTATATGTAATATATTTTCATTATGTACTATCTCGAAATATCACATTATAAAAAGTTTTTAAAGAAAAAAAGATAGAACTTGGAGTATATATTGTTCATACTAAATGTATGTATATATAACATACATAATTGTAATAATGATAATACTTCAACTTACTTACTTAAAACCATGTTCATTCAATTCCCTCCTGACTGACTTTCTATAACGAGTTGTTTAAATAAAGAATAAATTATAACATATTGTCTTAACTACTACTACTATTTTTACTTTTTATTTCTTATAAAATAAGGGAAAGAACCCCCCATATATGGTAATAATTATTATTATCAAATCCTTAAATCCCTTACTAAATATCCTTGTATTTGCATAAATCCAAAGTCACACACCCCATTTGACAACGTTCTACACAACATACAAATTAATTTTGCAATCACATAAGTACACGCAAATAACTTATTTGCAAAGGATTATTCAGCACAAATCCCTTGAAACACAAAGGGCATGAAACTATTTTGTTTGCCAGGCTCTCAAAGGGATATATTTAATTAGGGTTTGTTTTTTGCAAATGGATCTATTGCCAGAGATTTTATTTATGGGACAATTGACTGATATCTGTTGACTTTTATAAAATAAAGTATGAATTTCCAGAGGGAAAGCGATATTCCGGTAGATAAACTGTACAGACTCTATATGACTTGTTTTTATTTTAAATAGCCGCGTTGAGAGTATAATTTTTCATACTCAAAAATTGTGATGTGAAAAAAGACCAGAAGCTAGGGAATAAAAAATACTAAAACATTTTATTATGTATAGTGTTGTAAAAAAAAAAGATTTAGGGGAATGCAAATCCTATAAACTGTAAAACTAACAATATTTCTAGATATCAAAAGCTGTTGAGAAAAAATATACATATATATAATATAGATAAAGCTTATTTTATTTAGAGTTAAATTCATTTGTACTAGTTTTAAGTGTCACCCTTGAATTTTTTGTAACTATCCCTATAGTTTGATATACAAAATCATTCCTCTCACAAAAATAAGCCATTTTGTGAAAGGCATAGTTAATTTTATACCCTAAGAAACTATCAAAAAAAAAGGAATTTTGAAAAATACATCATTGATTCAAATATTATTAAAATTTCAGTCTTCTACTAATTGATTAATGAGATAATGTGACAAATAAATGAAGCCATGGAATGTATTGAGCTTGAATGCCAATTGTTCTGATCCAATGTATCATTTAACCACGAATATATAGATCTTAAAATGAAAGAGTCCCAAAGGTCATGATTCTTATATTAATTTACATGGGATCGCATTGAAAGTGGTGATGGTAACAGATTGAAAATCACATGTCCGAAATAGACGATAGGAGCAAACAACTCCAGAGAATAATAGAACATCTTTGGATAGTTGATGATTCCCCGACACGATAAGTTGGAGCCCCTTGGACTCATAAGGATCCCTTGGCTTGGGTTAGAATCCGTAGAGAGGAACTTAGAATCGTGAATCCGATATTGAAGGAATTCACGGGATTGATTGCATTATCTCACGTCACTGGTTACATTCAGCTCCTTCCCAAGCCGCAGAAGCATGGATGGCGCTCCCAAGACTTAATTTCCCTTCACCCCTCGAGGGATGTTTCTCTTTCTATCCTCTTCCCTGAGTGCTCATAGCTCCCTCTATGAAAGCCTTACCTCTTTTTATTCTAAATTATGGGACCCGTCTTCTGAATGAGTGCCGAAAATTGTATGAAAAAGTCCTTCAAATATTGCCCTCTAGGAGGATTTTTTGAAATAAACATTTGCAACACATGGCTTACCTAGGTGAAAACAAGGATTTATTTGTGAAAATTGAGGTGTTTTTTTTATTTGTTCTCATTTAATATAATATATGCAGGTATGTTGATTATTATTATTAAATACAACCAATATGAAAAATGTTTACACTATGTTACGTTGGAACTCCACTCAGTTTATAATAATTGATGAGTGTGAGATCAGATATGTAAGTTCTCACTTTGGATCTCTTATTTAGATAGTTTTATGACAACGGGAGCTTGGATCGAATTTGATAAGGGAAATGATGTAAACATGGCTTCCTCTAAAATATAAATTTATGCAATTTGCTGCCTCTGTATATAAAAAAATTTAAAACAAAAATTGATATTTTTTTTTAAAAGGATCTCCATGTTTTTCAATTTTGCCCCCTAAATTAATATTTCAATATGAAATTCAATATTTACACATATGAAAGAATTCATATTTTAAGCACAGCCTTTAAATACCTTGAACCATCAGAAATATTTACTTATAAATAAATATGAATGTACAAGTCTCTTATTTCCAATATATCCATCCAATTTTGACCCCAAACATGGAGAACTTAATGTCTGCATACATTACCCCTACTTATTGATTTGTTTCTCATTCTTTACGTGATTTATACATGAGATTCTATGTAAATAAATAAATGGGTTCAAAAACTTTAGGCTAATGAGACAACTTTTGTCATATTTTAATGGAGCGGATCAATTAAAGTGTATGATTTATTCATTAGAAGAGTCACGTTGTCACACTACATAGAAAGAAAGAAAGAAAGAAAGAAAAGACAAAATCTCAAGATTATACATAATAATATGTACTCAAGTGTGCTCATAGGTATGAACACACACACACACAGCTACACATTTCCAAGGTAACCTTTTATTAAGTTTATTAACATATTAAATATTTTTACTTAAGAATGTTATGTATGAAAGAAAAGCTTTAATCCAACTGCCTACTCTTTATTATCTAGTAGAATTTTTTTTTCATACAACAACAACAAAAACCCTTTTAGGATTAGGTGAATGGTTGAATGGGAGTATGTTTGCTGAGAGTTTACAATACCTATGTAAGCATTGAAGGACCTAGATACATATGTATATATACTGTTTAATCTCAATAGTATCCACAACGATAATTATCAAATATTCATTTATCGTTAGATAAAATTTGTAACTGCAACTTTATTATGATGAACGAATATCCATCATTGAATGCTATGACGTGAATTAGTTAATTACCTTATAATACATCATTTTCATCACTTACCCGTCAAAATACGACACTCATTCATTGTAATCTTTAAGATACTCTGTAAGAGTCTTTTTCCACAAATGAATTACTTCATTCATTTTTTGATTAAACTGGTCGACAGTCAAAAATTCTGGATGGTATAAGTATAATAATAGTTATTCGGTTTTGAATGTTAAGTAGTAGCGTGAAGAAGGATTATGAAACCAGGTGAAATCCTTCTGCTCGCTACTAATTAAGTAGCTCTACCGTGAGTCTTAGATATCTAGCGAATTTTTTCTCGAAATTGAATGAAAGTTTACACATTTAGATGGACGATCTCTTTTTAGTTGAGGATTCTTATCGAGCACTTGACATCTCGTTTGAAAGCTGTGAGTCTGGACTCTTTAATGCATTCCTTATTAATCCATTTTTTGCAATATTCAAGAAGTTATTTAAATATAAAGGATTTTGCCAACTTTTGGGGCTTCTCCCTTTCCCCTACGCCCCTAAGAGTCCCTTTAGGTCCAAACAAAGACTGAAATTGGAGTCTGCATTAAATACAGTAGGGAATCATTATTTTTTAATGCACATAATTAGGCTTAAATTGAAGTTAAAGTTCGAAAATGGGCCAAAAAAGCTGCAAAAGTAGGGTCCAATTTCTCAAAAACTTTAGGATTCTGGTAAAAAAAAAGTTACAGATTTGAAATCATCGCGTGCAAAACTGAATAACTTTTATTATACTTACATATATATAACCCTTAGGATTTTTGACATTTCAAATTTGTTGACCTGTGATATTATCATAGTATCATAGTTACATACATATAATAGCAGCAGTCATTGTAAATGAAATGTTGAGATGCTTATCTTTGATTGCCTTTTAGTTCATACTTTTAGAAATGTACATCTATTCATTTGCTTTTTCTATAAAATAAAAAAAATTTCATAAGGGATTATTAGCCTTGATTTTTTTATGATTTTTTTTGTCTTGGTATTATATTCAAATGGGACATTAGGTGCCATTACTTTTTAATATAACTATTTTAATAAAATAAACTATTAAGAGAATATATGTATGTATGTATGTGTATAGAAAAGCTATAACAGTTTGAGATATTAAATAAAAAGTATGCATGTATTTACATAATATGGAGATGTACCAAGTGATATGTGCTACTGTAATCCTCCTTTTTTGTTTCTAAGCTCACAAAATGATGAATAGTCTTTAGCCAAAACATCTATGAATAGTGTTGTGCTCATAGCCACGAAACGGAGACAGAGGGGGAACTTGTCTTCCAGGAATCAATACTAACAAAAGTTTTTAATATAAGATTGTTTTCCCATAATTGGCACCGACTTAAGCCGCTCAGCCAGCACCTTATGAAACGTTCTAGCCAGGTGGGGAAGAACGGTAATTGGCTAATACCAAAACGAGATTTTTAAAAAAAATAACGTAAAAGCTGTTGACCAATGGCTCCCCACCCACCCCCTTAGCTACATACTTAACTGCCTAAGTATTGTGTTGGCCAAGAATAGTTAGACTATAATATTTATTTTTCGATCAAATTAATAAGAGTATTAAAAAAAAATCTAAATTCGATCTTAAGCGTTACGTCATTGTGTATTTGACAGTCGGACGAAATATGGTACATTGGTGGTTCTCTTCAAATGAGATACATTTTGCTCAATAAGAATTGCTCTTGTGTGAGCCCCTATAGTAATAGTATACTTGGTGGTATTACAAATAGTATCTCTTTTTGAGTTCATATAAAATGTTAATTTATCCATGAATGGGTAATCAAAAATTTGAATTATGCTATTTACATACTTAGGACCTATATAAGTTAAAGGATCAATCGGATTAGTTAATTTGAATATGCTACGTCAAGACGTGATCTGTAACATTAATGGTTTGTAATATATATATTATATATTAGAAAAACTTGCCTTAAATTGAGAGTTGTTAATCGAAGAAAATTTACTACTACGGACAAAAAATATTGGGAATCAAAAAACGGTTATTTGATCATCAAAATTCATTGCATTTCCCACAAAGTGGTACCCCCGATGCAATGCACATGTGCCAACGTTTTCTTTTTCAAATTTTCGAAACAGTTATTATTTTTTATTCTCAAACACACATGAACATTTTGATCTATAATTGTGCAAACTTAAAAACAAAAATATTTATCCCCATTGGATTTTTCCAAAATACATTAAATTCAAATTTCCTGCTATTTTTTGCTCATAGTAGTATATTATTCTCCTCCTTCTCTTTAGAGCAGGGATCTCAAACTTGGGGCCGCTAGAGGCAGAACCTGGATGAGGCAGGGCTGCATCAGAATTTCCACAAGAGAAGCGCTCATAAAACATTCCAATGTTCTCAAATATCTTTATTTTTAACACAAAATAAGGAATTAAATAAATAAATGAAAATGATCATATAACAGATACAGGGGACTGAAAAAACCACATATTAATTGATTGACTGGCTGATTAGAGAAATTAATTATTTCTCTAATTCAGTTTCGAATCTCTGTATGAATAGTTATTCAATTTTGCACTAAAATTAATCTTTCATATTAAGACATAGGCAAATTATCGTCTCAGGGGTTGCAGTTGACCTACGGCCGCGAGTCTGGCACCCCTACTTTAGAAAAATATGAAATAGCTGCTTCATTATTTGTCTTAATTAAACAAAAAAAGATCCTCATAGAGGGACCCTCAAAACACAAAATCCATTTAACCGAAGGAGATCACTGATTTTATATTAGTGATACTATTATTTTTACTCTGTTTTATAAGATGTATAATATTTTCTACTTGTTTCTAAATAATATTAAACATAATAGTTATAATAAAAAGAAGGAGGAGAGGGCCTAACTTGATGCATGAAAAAGTACATATATATTTAATAATCATGCTTCCTATATCTATCAACATCAGAATGGGAGGATTAGAATATGTAGATTTTTATGTGTCTACATATGAAGAAATGAGAATAGTTATTATTACTATTATTCAGAAACTATTCTAAGAAGAAGGGAGAATAAGTTATTAAGATTGAAATTTATATTATTATTATTATTTCATATGGCACATGGGTAGGTATATATCTATAAAAATATAACATCGAGCTTTGTGATTATCACATATACATACTCATATTGTACAGTCAGTCACTACTTTATAAATGTACATAATATATGTATATAAATATATGTAATATTATGCAATAGACATTAAAGTAAATCTTTTGGGTAGAAAAAAAAACAGAAGGAAAAAAAAGTAATTTGAATGAATTTATGTGTCCATATAATATATATATATAGGATTTGAACAATTTAATCAAAATTATTATTAATAGACCGTGATATCAAATGATTATTTTTTTTCTCTTAATGTAGAATATGATATTTATATTTAAATATCTTTTTTTTTTTTTTTGCATCAGATAAAAATAGAACATACATAATTGTGATATTAAAGATTGAACAGCACCAACGCGCTCAACTCAAACACCCTTCACTCACAAAAAAAGAAAAAAAAAAAGTGCATTAAAATGAAATTATGCACTTGTCAAATGAAAGGCAATACTAATGTACATATATTATGGTCTATGCCTTTTTTTAGAGGTAGAGTGTGCATGTATGTATGTATGTATGTATCTATTTGTATTTCTTGTTAAGTGCTTGCTCTTTGATTATGCCATATTTTTTGGTATGAGGGATATTGGAGGAAAAAAAACAACACAACAATCAAGAACAAAAAACCTGTGAACATAATTTTGTATTTTTTTGCAAAATTACTTTTGTTAAACAAAAAAGAGGCATATATCAATATATATTATACATATAAGAATATATACGATAGAATTGAATTGTGAATACAGGGATTTGAACAAATAATCTATTAATATAATAATATTTACTAATCGAAGAAAATATAACTATCATAAAATAGTTTTTGTATGCATTAAAAATTTGTCCTTTAGTTCAGCTCCCTATGGAGTTAAAATACTGGATGGGAGAAATTATTTTTCACTTCTAAATTAAAAGTGTCTTGCCTTAAAGTTATGCTTGTAAAAGATGTATTTCTTTGGTCCTGCTATAATATTTAAATATGCTCAAATTTTAAATGACCAATAATACTTTTTCAAAGCTTATATGGTGTTTTTTTTTTTTTTTTTTCAAAATAAAAGGACGCTATACGTTTGCAAGAAATAAATCAAGTAGAGTCCAGTGTTTTTATTAGTAGAAATTTAAGGAAATTTGGCCGGTAAAATCTGACGATGTCCCGTATTATTATCTCCCCTTGTCACAGTCCATGGTAAAAATATCCCTTTAAGCAAAATTTGAGGACGTGTCATTTCAGCCATTTAATCCATTAGAGGCGTTAGGTTAATATACAAACCACTCTAAAAAAAACACTGAAAAATCTATGCTGAGTGGGTTAAATTAGGTAAAAAAGCTTTGTGACCCCCGTTTCCAGTGTGTCAGGAGAGAGAACCGAATCAAAATAGTGCAGCGCAGTCACTTGGGAGAGAAAAAAAGTAACAAGACTGATGTCTATTCCAAGTTTCAGAGAAACATTCGCCACCTTTGATTATACATCAGCTGCTGCAGATTTCACTCCAGCAAAAAGGCGCAGTAAGTAGGTTAAAATGACCAAAAAAAACATTACATATACTTATTAAATTCTGATAATGAGTGACTCGAATTTCAAACATTTGTCTGGTAAATTGAAGATCTACCGGTCACATTGTCCGGTGCTGATTTTTTATATGGAAAGCCCGTGTGCAGTCTGATCTTTTCATTTAAACTTTTTTGATTGGCAACAACATTTCTCACAATTACATTTTAGTCATCATCTTCCAGATATTTTTTTTAAAAAAAACGAGTCATTCGATTTGTGCTGTTCATAAAAGGACGCGATTCTCAAGCACACATGAATATTTTGACCACTAATTACGTACAGATGTCATTGACAGGTGTGCCAACTTAAAAACAAAGTCCTTTATTCCTATTCCCCAAATAAACATTAAACTCAAATTTCCAGGTATTATTTGCTCATAGTAGTACATATTTTTCTGTGTATGAATATTTAGGAACCGATCATTATCTCCTCCTGAATCTTTAGACAAAAGCTATATAAATAACCTTTTTAACAAGTTTTAATGAAAAATACAAAAATGCTTTAATACAATATACAATATAAAGCAACATTTAGAAATCAGTGAGCAGAGAGAAAATGATGATTAAACAATGACTAAGAGGAGCAAAGGAAAGATATAAACAAATATTTACCATCTCCAATACATAAAAATTCTTATTCTCCAAGTTTAAACTATGTTCACCCATCCATGAATTACGATTATTTGACCTCTGCTCTACTTAACAGAAGATTATTATATGTCAATCTCTGCTTTTTTTGTGTACAATATATATATATTTTATAGAATGGAGTGTTTACTGAGACAAAGAGTGTTTATTGAGTCCCTACAACTGAGATTTGTGTCGTTTAGGTACCGCCTAATGGAAACAAAAGTATTTCATCAAATGTTATGTTAGTTATTTTTTTTTTGAGTAGAATGAAGGTGGTTTATTCCTTCTTCTATCATCCATAATAAAGTTCCCTCTTCCCTGACTGAAAGCTCAAGCCCATCTCTATAAAAAACCTGAAAGAACATGAAAAAAAAACAAAAAAACAATATCAATTGGTACCTGACTCATATCCATATTCTTACCAACTGTTTATTTATATATTAGATAGATGTTCCCAGCTAAAGAAGAAGAAACTCAAGTTTAACAAGTCAATGTTCAGGACACTAATAAAGAGCAAGCCTGTAAGAATTAAGAGCTGACCCAAAAATAAAAATAAATACTATGAATTGTTGAAGTTATGAAGATACCATTTTCTACAATTTTAAAATTGTATTCGTTGTTCTTACACAACCTGCATTAGTCATGGATTTTTTATATTTTGATTGTTTGTATGTAGATAAAGATATTGAGATTCCTTCAGATTATCTCAACAAAAATGATTTATGATATTGAGGAACAAGTTTCCATGTCTCCCACGGTCAATTTTGTTTCCTCATAAACAAGACGTAACTCATATTTTTGCTTATATTTATAACACAGATCAAAGATCAAAAATCCTAAGGGGTATAAGTATAATAAGTTATTCAGTTTTGCACGCTGATTTCAAATCTGTAAAAAAAATTTTCGATAGTCCTAAGGTTTTCGAAAAACTGGACCCTACTTTTTGAACTAATTTGGCCCATTGTTCAACTTCAACTTCAATTAAGCCTAGAAGGATACTCATTTTGTAAAAAAAAATTAATGATCCGCTAGTGATTTTAATGCAAAATCCAATTTCAGTCTTTATTTTGATCTAAACGGACTTCTGGGGACATAAGCAGCAATAGTAGGCCCAAAATTCGGTCAAATTCTTTGTATTTAAATAACTCCTTAAATATTACATGAAAGGCATTAATAAGGAATGCATTCAAGAGCCCAGACTCACAGTTTTCAAATGAGATGTCAAGTGCTCCATAGGAATCCTTAATTAAGAAGAAATGTTCCATCTAAATGTGTAAATTTTCATTCAATTCTGTGCGAAAATCCACTAGAAATATAAGACTCACAGTAGAGTTACAAAAAGTAGTAGGGCGCAGAAGGATTACGAAATCAGCTGAAATCCTTCTGCATGCACCTACTTCAGTCTATTGCAGTTATTTTTAGTAGCTCGTGAGTCTTTGACTTAGAGATTTGAAATAGGATTTTGAATTTTCAAATTTGTTGACCTATGATATTAAATATTTCAAATTAGCTTCTAGTCAAGGACAAAAGATTATAACATAGTTATTACAATAGAGAATTGTCATAGATTTTTGTCCAATCAACTGATGAGAACTTGTTTTAATTTTGTTTATTTATGCTTATTTTAAATTTACTGTCTTTATTTTGTACTACATACAAAAGTAAAAGTTTGAGAAAATTTTAAGAGCCATTAAAGATTAAAACAGATTAGAAACATCTTCTTCTTCTTTTTCCCCTTAAACTTCTAATCCTTTTGCATCTTGGAGGATTTACATTTAATAATATAATCATCAACATTTTCATCTTTTGAACAAAGTGGGTAGGTAGTCTCTTGAAATTCTGTAGAACCCTAAGTATGTAAATATTATTCCTTCTAACCTTTTTGAGAGGAATTGAATGACATGAAATCAAAGTTAACACAACATACTATGTACTTAACAATATGTTTATATTCAATTGTATAATCTACAGAATATGTGTTGATTGGTTACATCCATCTGATAAATGTTGGCACTCTTCCCAAAGTTTTAAGAATAAATGCTTCGGCCACGTTGTAGTTTTAAGGGATAAGTAATTTTAAAACTTTTGTTTCACAAAAAAAATGAGTGGTTTATTATTGTTTTGTTCAAAATTTTACATTAAAAAATATCAGGAATAATTAAATTATTACTATGAATAAATCGGCAAAACTTGACACTTATAATTAATTATCCTCATATTATGAACAATAAAAAACCAGGAAAATTTAATTTAATTTTGTTGAGACTCTAATAGGGATAAATGTTTTTGTTTTTTAAGTTGCCACGACTGTCATTGACATTTGTGCCAAATAACACGTTCATTATTGTTTGTGAGCCCCAAATGTGAGGGGAAATAATTTTGCATACACATACATATGATTCTTTACATTGTAGAATTGGGTTTGACTCGTTAAGGTCCTTTTGTGAACAGCATAAATCGAATTAGATACTCGTTTTATGAAATATCTGAAAGATGATGACTAAAATGCAATTTAGAGAAATGTTGTTGCCAACCAAAAAAATTCATATGAATATGCCAGACTGGTTTTTTTTTAAATTGTGAGAATCTGTGGTTTATTTTCGAGATGCATAGCCTATTACTACTCAAGACAACCGACCCACCGATTTTTAATTTAACTTAATAGCATATTGCTCTGTTATTATTGACGCAATATAATTTTGTTGGGACTCTGATGGGAATAAATGTTTTTTAAGCTGCCAATACTGTCATTGGTATTTGTGCTACGTCATCGGAGTTGGAGACTCCTTTTGAGGGGAATGAAATGAATTTTGACGATGAAATAAAGAATTTTCCATTCCCAATATTTTTTGCACATAGATTTGATAATTTTAGTGGTTTTATTTATACATAATATATAAATATTTTTTTTAGAATGCTCATAATTTTTGTTACCATTTAGGCACTGTTTTTGAATGTTGTGTCTGTTTTATAAAAAATATTAGAATTTCTTACATTCAACACACATGTAACAATAATAATAATAATAATTTATACAAATATCTTTTTAAAAGATTGACTAATCCTATAGAAGAGTGTTGAGGCATTAAGAATTGGCATACAAACACATTTGTTCTGTATATAAAAAACCTTTGAGATATTTGCATAGCTATGAATGAATAAATGGAAAACGATGATTTTTGAAGGAAGAGAATTTCAACATTTGTTTGCATATAACATAATATGTACTTTAAATAGATCCCTGCACAGACGATTTACTATCATACTTTATCGATGTACATGGACTATAAACAAACCAGGAACTTTAAACATTAACTTGCTGAATAATAAAATATTCCCCATTCCTTATACGGAGGAGCCCAAATGTGGGGGAAATAATTTTGTATATACATAGATAGGACTCTTTACATTGGAGAATTGGGTGTGACTCTTTAAGGTTGTGTGTTAGTGTATCTAAATATAAGGGGTTATGAGGATTATAGCGATGTACATCATCATCATCATAGCATGATGGATGTGGAACAATAGGTTTAGGCATTAAGGTGCTACGCCTCTTTTGGTAGGTATATATGTATGTATATTAATTGTATTATGACGAAAAGAAGAAAAATAAAGAATAAAATTTAAATATTGGGAGAAAATTGACTTTTATTCGTTTCGTAGTGATTTATGATATTTTCAAAATAAAAGTTTATTTTTTTTGTTAAAAAAAAAGTTTTATTTAAAGAATAATATGTACAAACTTATACCTATACGTAATTGATGATATACCCATAAATGACTATAATAGGTTACTACAAAAATATGAATATATGTATGTATATCCGAAGGGATTTAAGTGATGCAATGTATAGGAGAAGTAATATGTTTCAACATATCTACTTCTTCAAAATGATTGGGATACTGTTATCTTCCACTCTTTATTTTGTATTCTTGCTTGCATTAGGATTTCACAAATTTGTTTCATGCTCTTGGTGTGTCGCAAATATGTACATAAATCTTTTTTTTTTTTGCACAACAGTTGGATATTATAGTTTATTTTTTTTGTTCCTTTTAGGCATCAAAGCATTGTTATCAAATTTCATATTCCATATTTATCAATATGTATACAGTATATTTTACAACTCTATTGAATTTCTTCTCAATTTTCTCTCTATAGGTTTAAAATCATAATTTTGTATCTTATAATGGGTAAAGTCAAACTTTGAAAATAATTCCTTTTCAAAATATAGATACAATAGAGACAGAAAATCATCAAAGCAAATGGATTGGCATTTCATTGCATAGATTACCATAAAGGTATAGGGAGTACAAGTTAGTTCAGGCCGCTTTCTAAAAATAGCTCTGCTGTTATGAATGTTTCATAGTATCCGCAGGTTTCGGTTGTTTCCGAGAGATTATACATCTGTCAATAATATTCCATTGATGTCAATTTGAATTTCACGGGGGGAAAAAATCCCTGTTTTTACTCTGTTGAATAATATGTCAAATTTTGTAGTAACGAAGCGGGAAGTTTTAATTTTCTGCTTTAATTGGGGGAAAAGGCCAGCTGAAGGGCATCAAATGCTCGTAGAAGCTTATGGTGAAAATGTTCCAACTGATAAATTATGTAGGGAAGGGTTTTTACGTTTAAAGAATGGTGATTTCAGCGTTGAAGACAAGCCTCACTCTGGACAGCCAAAATAATTCAAAGACGAAGAATTGGAGGCATTGCTCGATGAAGATCCGAGTCAAAGGCAAGAGGAACTTGCAGTATAATTGGGAGCGGCTAATTCTAAGGCTATAAAGAAAGGGTTTTTTTACATCGGATTGTGACTGGGGATGAGAAATGAATGTACTATGACAAACCTTTAAAGGTCAATCGTTGCCATCGACCTCAACATCAAAGCGGAATATTCATGGTTCGGACCAAAAAGGTGCTGTATACTATGAGCTTCTACAGCCAGGTGGTTCTATTCTGGGAGATCAATAATGGCTACATGATTCGTATGAGGCGTTTATTTCGAGATAAACGGTCGAAATATAAGCAATGACAAGAAAAATGTATTCGTTTACAAGATAACGCTTTGCCTCATGTTGCAAAAGTCTTAAAAAAATATTTGAAAAACCTCACATGGGGTATTTTAACTCACCCACCGTATTTGCCAGACATTGCTACTTTTGAGATAACTTCTTCACTTCTTTCCAAGAAATCGAAAATTGGTTCCTAACTTGGATGACCTCAAAGACGAGATATATTATCGAAATGGAATTCAAAAATTGCCCCAAAGGTGGAGAAAAGTAGCAGCCAGCGATGGACAATACTTTAATACATCTGTTAATGCATTTCGATCTGAAATAATATAACTTGTACTCCTTATATGTTACATAATCAGCTGGATAGCTTTTTCTAAAATTCTAGGACAGAGCTGCTAAGAGTATAAAAAGATCAAATTCATATCTAAGGTCTATAGATAAAATTTTCTAAACTCAATATTAAACTTAACATGAAATGTGTCTTAAATTAACGCCTGGAAAAATGTTTGTAAAACAGAACTCTAACTAACAATGGGTTGAAAGAAATTTTTCCCAAATCATTTTTATGATATAGTTAATTTATACTTGAGTTACGAGATGTCTATCACAGTTTTCTATGGCATTTCTCAATTATAGCTATTATATTATTGTATTTAAATTAATATATGACACACAAGGACTTTTTTTTTTAATTTGTAAAAAGAAGAAAAGAAGAGTCCTTTCGACATGAATAATTAATAGATTCTCTCTTCACAATGTTCCTATCTACATGTATATTATATATTATCATATGGTCTTTAAGTCAATGTTAAGTAAAGTTTAAAGCTACTTTTTTTATTTTAATGGATTTTTTTAACAACCTATTATTTTGTTCTATTTTTTTTTTTAAATACATCCAAACATAGTGTGTGTATATACAGTCATAAATGTCTTCATATTTTTGAATTCCATGCATATTAAACAACAGTTTTCCTTCACTAAATATAAATATTCGCATTCATTGTCTTTAAAACGTTTCCCTGATCTCTTATCAAATATCCTACCCATTTTCCTTCCTTTTTTCCCCTCTAATTTTATCCATCTAAATAACCATAAAAAGAAATGGCTGAAAAGGTTATAGCTTTATTTGATAATTTTTTTTTTTTTTTTTTCTTCTTTTTCTTGCAAAAGAACATATTTTTATAATGAAGATCTCTCTCTTTTTATTTTTTATTTATTTTTATTTTTTTCGAGTCATATTTTGTTTGTTTATTTTAATAATATTTTTTTTTATCATTTTGTTAAGACAAAAAAGAAACGAAAAAAAAAAAAATGTTTAAAGACAAATATATAATAAAGTTTTTTTTTTTGCTTTTTCACTAAGAAAATTTATTATTACTTGACTGCTGCATCATTTATCTCCTCACCAAAATGTTATGCAAATGATTTGTGATAATTTCATCCATCTGTCTACAAAGGAGACATTTTCTATGCATTTTTATTTTTTTAAAAAACAAAACAAAAACTCGGACACTTAGGACCTCAGTTCACATTTTCAAGAAAGATAAGTGCATACAAAAGTAATGGTTATGAAAATTGACAGTTTAACATTTTTAAGACTCTATATGGGACGTTGTGCTTAAGTAAATTCATTAATATGAAAATGTACTTGTATTGTCAACTGTTGACTTATCGTCAGAGACTCACGGTAGTAAAGTAGTAGCGTGCAGAAGGATTACAAAATCAGCTGAAACCCTTCTGTATTCTCTACTGCTTTAGTCTATTGCACTTGTCCTTTAGTAGCCCTACCGTGAGTCTTTGATTTCTAGCGAATTTTTACTTGGAATTGAATGAAAATTTACACGTTCAGATACGTTTACTCCTTCCTTTCTAGTTAAGGAGTCTTTTGAATACATTTCTTATTAATCCATTTCATGTAATATTCAAGGAGTTATTTAAGTACAAACCTTTTGTCACAACTTTTGGGTCTATTTCTGCTCCCTACGCCTCCTAGAGTCCCGTCAGGTAAAAAAAAAAAAATTAGCTTAAAAAGTAAGGTTCGATTTCTCGAAAACCTTCGGACTAAACGGCAGGTGCGATAAAACTTCTGGCTTGTTGTTAAAGATGTGTGTGGCCTGTATTTTTTTTCCAATGGAACACAATTCCTCTCCTATTGACAAAAACTGGCCACTTCTGGTCAATCATCTGCTTCAATCTGTTCAGTTGTTGACAGTATAAGTCCGAATCGAGTTGTTGGCTTGATGGTAGTAGCTCAGAGAGAACGATTTCTTTGTAATCCTACCAGAACTGCCAGAAATTTTTACATAACCTGTTATTGTGTAAACGCTTGTAATTCAGGATTTCTGCGCCATCTTGTTTTGTTACTTTGCTCTTTCCCTATTAGATGTTAAAGTTAGACGTCATAAATGATGTTTACTTAGTTGTTTGATTCCAAAGACTTGCACTATTTATGAAGATGATTGTACAGTGAGTTTTCCTTAAGCCCCATTGCTTTTAAAAGGAGTGTTTCTCTAACTTTTTAAGTGTAATCCTCCCCCTCCCCCTCGATAGCATTTAAATATTTGTATTTATCTCTCTTATGCTAGAAAAGAAAATATTCAATCCATTTCATTATTCTGCTGGAGTCGCTATAAAGTTTGAGAACTACTGCTTTAAAGAGAGCACTTTGATTGCTTTGGTTAAAGTAATCTTTGATCATGAAGTTTTTTGTTTTTTTGGGTTTTTTTTTGAAGGAGTTGGTTGGTAACATAACCATCCATCAAAACCAGATGACGTATTATTCAACTTTTTACCTATTCTTGAATACTTTTATTTCTAAATTTCCAGGAGTTTTTATAGATACCATAGACTATATTATTAAAGATTAATTGCTCTTTTATTTAATAATATAATAATAGTAATTGTACAAAGAATTTTTATTATAGTTTTGTCTAAATTTCCTTTTGTTATAACTTTTATAAACTGTAATTATGATTACTTTGATTAATTAATAACTCCTTCATTTTTTTTGTTTTCAAAAAACTTTACAATAAAATGGATTTTTTTAAAATTATTTCAGTACTGGATATTTATTTACAAGTAATAATATTTTTATTTGATAATCTTTATTGTGTGTAGAAATATATCCAACATAATTATTAAAATAAATATCAATCCTTCGACAATATTTAATTTAGGCACATGAAAAAAAGAAAAGAAAAGACAATAACACCTTGACCACGTTTATTTATTTCTATATACATATATTGTTGAGTCATAGGTTTTTTTTTATCTTACCAATGGGAACTTATGTATCATAAGTTCTAATCAAACTACATACATAAACATACCACTTTACCATTGTTATTCAAATAAAGAAAAGTGAGTCTTTTTAAAAGTATTTTTAAGTAGGCTGCAATTATGTTTAACTTATATATGTACATATGCAAAAATCTAAAGGTTTTTTTTTTTTTTTTTGGAAAAACTAATGCAAGAGAAACGTTGAGAAGTGTTAGAAGATGAGGGATGGAATTTTCACCTATTTTTAGATTTATTTAAGTGCAAATTATGCCTTAGATATGTGTTTATCAACTCCTGGGCTGTGAACCTTTTATAGGAGAATTTGCAGAGATCTGGGAAAAAATCGATGGCGAACATATTTATATTCAAAAGGAAGATGTGTAGCTAAGATAGTCAAATGAAGTGACTATGAATTCAGAAGAAGGATGAGTGGATAGAAATCCATTTATTCAAATGCTTTACGGAAAAAAAATCCATCCCAATCACCACTAAATCAGAACGACTAAATCACCAAGGAATTTACTCTAAATTCAAACTATTTTCTCCTTCTGTTTCATTTCGTTTCCATTATTTTTTTTTTTTATTCAATAAATTCAATGTATGTAATATCTGTAATTACTATTGTTTATGGTATTTACCCTCCTCAGCCTACTCTTTCTTATTTTTGTAGTATTCATTGATTACATAATATATCAAATCAATATTCTGACTTAAAGTTTTCCCTCAAATTAATTTTCATAAAAATGTTTAATGAATTAACCCCGCAAGGTATCAGAAAGTATTTTTAATTGGAAGTTATGTTTTTTGAGGTCAGAGTGATCATACTAATCTATTTTGAATTTATAAATAAAATTGTAACTCAACCCGTTTCTTTAAGAAATTATGGGGCACTTGTGTCCCTCTGGTTATCAAGGGAATTTTTTCATCCTTAAAAATACATAGTTTAGCAGTACTTTTTTCTTATTTATTTTATCATTTTTATATCTTTAGGTAAATTTATTCTTTATTCTTATATTCGACTTGACAAAAAAAATTTGAAAAAATCTTAAATAAATTATATATATCATATGTTATGTACATTTTACAGGTGATATTTTATGAAATAATTTCTGTTGTAATATTTATATTTAAAAAAAACACCCAAAAGGACACTTGTGTCCCAAAAAACTTAGACTTGAATAGTTTCAAATGTATGCGTTAGAACTTAAAGATATTTTAAACTTATAATTATGTAAGTATATATTAACAAATAATTTCCTTAAAAAACGAAAAAGTTATTTTGGTTTAAACATGATTTTTTTGCATGTGTAAAAATCGTAACTCTCAGTACCTCGAAAAATATTCATATCAAATTTTTTTATGACCAACCATGAAATATGTATAATAGCTTGACGTCTTAGCTATTAAATAACAAAAAAAACAAAGATTGGTTGACAATGGAACACATCAGCGCCTTTTGAATTGATGGGGCATCGGTGTTCTCTGGGTTCGAAAGGGTTAAGAACCTATAAGGTTTTTTGTATTATTCTAATTTTTTTTACTTATAAACAAAATACCTAAAAGATTCGTTAACATATCTTTTAGATAAGTGTCTATATTTTAGGTATCATATTTTTTAAAAAAGATTATGCATGTCAACCTACGATTTGGCCTTCTAAACAGTGATGAATATAATTTTTGCTAAATAAAGGAATAATATTTTATACTGGTACGATTGATAATTAATGATGATCTTCATTTTGTATTTTCCTTCTCATCTGCGACATTACTTTTTATATCATCATGTAATTGTTCATTCCTATCCATGAAGTCAAAAGTACCAAGTGTTGCTGCTAAATGTATATTTAGCATGACTTTTTAAGGATCATTGTTTGCTCAAAATCGCACCTTTTAGAGGACTAATTGAAAAATAATAATAATAGAAACTGTAGAGCAATTAATAAAGAAGCGTCAACTTTAAGGAACTGAATTTCACCAAAAAAAAAATCCTGGCATTATTTTTATAAAACATCTCGCAGTTGTACATAATATCACGACTAATAATAATTTATTGAGTAAAAGTATTTTTTAACTCTTGCTTGAGCCATTATGAGTGCTCAAAACGTAGTATAATTTTTTTTGAAGGAAGGAAAATCTAATCAAGTTAAAATCAAATATGTACGGTGTAGATATTGAATATTTTATATATTTTTGCGATAGAAAATGGTTAAAATGCAGAATGTAACTGCTTTTAAGTGTTGAATGTCTGGTAGTTATTGGATAATGGGAAATAGGTATGTTTGTACATATTTGTATATTTACTTACGTAAATATGTACAAAATATTCGAATCATCCATTTTTTTTTTACTGAGAAAAAGAACGGCACTAATAAGAAAGATACACTGCGTAAGTTTCATCAAAATGAAAAATCAGATATGGCTAATCAAAAGTCGCAAAATCTTCTACATGATCATAAAACCTATTTTGAATATCTTCTTACATGCAAAAAAAAACAAAAAAAAAAAACATTGAGTAATAAAAAATATAAAGTTGTACTCTAAAATGTAAAAAAAAAAAGTTGTAAAAAAAGTAAAATAGTAATCAATCCATTTTTCCTTGAAAGACGGATCATAAAGACAATGGTTTGAGTCCCTAAAGACAAGTATGTTAGAACTGATATTTGTAAAAAAATGTAACGTTAAAATTTATCCTATACAAACATAATCGTCAAAGGATTTAAAAACAACAATGGTAAGACATTGTTTTGTAATGAATCGTAATAAATGAGAAAATATGTAATATTTTGATTATTCAATTTTAAGGCATTATATTAATTATACATATAATATTACGAGATGCAAAAAAAAGAGCCCGTATTTTCGAGCTTTTCTTCACTTTCAAAATTGTCTCAGTTGGCAGACTATATAATGAAGGTTATTTGATTTTTGTTTCCTTTTAAATCTGTCCTATTTTTTTCTGAACTCTCTTAGAGAATGTATCAATTAAATTGATAAATTGTGACATTACAAATGAGTTGAAAATATGTCTAAATCTTTTACATATTTTATGGGGAATTCTTTCTTTCTTTGTTATCGTAGAAATGTGATTGATTGAATTAAATAAATAAAAACTGCATCGGAAAAGAACTGTAAAATAATAAGGGATCTGTCCTTTCCTCCTTAATTGAAGAGTCGGCAGCATCACGACGAGCTCTTTTGTTCACTCACAACCTTGATTCTCAGGAGGAAAAGGAAAAATTGGTAAAAAAAATAACTGGTAGCATCCCTTCTGTATTTTCCTAGTTGCCAACTTTTTAACATTTGGCAGAATTTATTATTTAGACATACTGTACATTTATAAATTCTACCAAATTATAAATCAATCTTTAATACTGGTTTGTTATTCAATAATTCAAAAAAGGGCGCGCAATCCTTGATTTAATATATTTTTATACATCAAAATCATAAATATTTTTATAATACCCTTTTTGAGTTCATATGTTACGTAGAGTCAGAGTCAGCCGATAAAAAATAGCTGAAAGGAGAACACATAGTGTTTTTGTTTATCCTAAATACTTCATCTTGAATATTCTTGCCATTCATTAATTTTTTGAACGTTGTTGATTGCTTAAACGCAACTTAAATCCTGTCAAACTGTGAAAAATTCCTTATTATGAATATATGAAGAATGGTTTCTTTTTCTTTCATTTTTTTTTTTTTTTTGAAGGAAAAATTGTGAAATAAAATAAAATATGTGTCAACTTCATTTGTAATTAGAGACATCATTAATCCATCACTATCCATTAGAGGGGTTCAATTTAAAATAATAATAATAATAATAATGTTGTTCTATGGTATTTCTTTATTCATCCATTTTACATATATAATTTTTAACGTGTTATTTATGTACAAACGTTTTGTTTGACTTTTGGGCCTACTCCCGCCGCCTATGCTCCCAGGAGTCCCTTAGGTCAAAACAAAGACTGGAAATTAAATAGCAAGTTATTATTTTTTAATGCACAAAAGGAGGTTCCTTCTAGGTTTAACTAGAAGTTGAAGTTGGATAATGGGCCAAAAAAGCTCAAAAAGAGGGTTCAATTTCCTGAAAACCGTTGGACTCTCGAAAAAAAAAATATATGGATTTGAAATCAGCGTGTAAAACTAAATAACTTTTATTAAACTTATACCCCTAACTGAGATTTTTGAAAGCTCAAATTTGTTGACCTGTGATATTGGAGTTATAGCCCTATTGATTTGGGCAAATGTTTTTATGCGCCCTTTATCTACCCAACTTTATTTTAGAACCTCCAACAATAATTTCAATTTGTCTTTCTCTAAGAAAGTTATCAAATGCCCAGTTTTGAAGAAGAAAAAAAAAGAAGAAATTAATTTCACTTTTTACATTTATATTATATATATATATATATATATATATATATATATATATATATATATATATATATATATATATATATATATATAATATATATATATATTATTGAGATATAAGAGCTTCTTTCTTACCTAACCCATAATGTAAAAAATAAAAATAAAATAAATAAGTGATTATACCCTACTCAAATATTATATCATTTTGTGAAGATTAAAAAAGGAAGAAAAAGAAGCTATTTGAATGATTAATTATTATCTTTATCATTTTTCTATATACATTTGATGTATATACCTATTTTAGATACTCAAAAATACCCCGATTGATCATAATGAAACGAGTTTCATTACAATAAAAGTAAAAATAAATAAAAATAAAATTAAAAACCCCTTTTTCAAAACGATCTTTGTTCATACAATCAAAATATATATAAATTATGCAACTCTGCAATCATTGCAGAAATTCTCTCTTCCACCAACAACGACATATTTCTAGCTACATATGTTTTATATATAGTATATTTCAAGTTATTTGTGTATCTATAATCATAGATGGTTTTTTGAAAGTTGTGTTGTTGTTTTTTTTCAAAAGCATTGAAACAAACTCTTGCAGATAATGATACAAACCCCAATGCAATTTGAATCCACCTTCTCTTGTCACGAGCCCACTTTTATTTTTCGGGAATGTTCAAGAAAAGTAAATTCAAATTCAAATATTCAATAATATTGTTCTTTAAAGAAATCATCAGATGTATCAAACTGAATGTTGATTCAATTTATTTAAACCTATTTATATCCACGTTTTTCATTCTAATAGAATAATTTGCATATTTATTCGGATAAGAACAAAATTGCCAAGGTACAATAGAACTACATAGAGAAAAATATTTATTTGCATAAAAAAAAACATTTTAAACCATACGTTCTGCATACTATAAAGTTGATTTCTATTGGCACATCTCCATCAAAATGAGTCAAATATCTGACCAAGAATGAGTAACATCGTTTTTGTGTACATCTCAAAGATGATTTAAAAAAAAACACCTTTTTTTTTGTTTTTTTACATAAACTGTACACATAATATACCGTTGGAGAACAGTATTTCAAATGGGTATAATTCCATTTTTCTGGTTTAATAATGCTTTGTCTATTGTATAAGACCCTTGACAAAGTCAGAGATGAATTGAAAGTGGTAAATCATTTAATGTTGTGTCATATCCATTGTTCAAAAGTGCTTCATTTACTCACAAATAAGAATACATTATTTAAAAAGAAAAAAAAAACATTTTAAAAGTTGAAAAGTTAAAAAGACTGATGAAGGGTATATTATACCAAACAGTTGGAATTATAGTTTTTATATACCTTAGGAAACTATGAGTATATTGCTCAAGGCTGCTATCCTCAGGCCTCAAGCGAATCAGACATTTAAGACTATTTGCCAAACTTGAAGCTAATAGATCAATGTTTCGTATACTGTATTATTTAATGAAAGTACTCAAATTGAACTACATAATAAAAAAAAAGTACTAAAATGCAGTGGGGGATGATGAGCCTGAAATGGTTTGAAACTTGACATGGATGCTTTTTACAGCCCCTTACAAGTAATGCTTCAAAAGTCCAATTTGTTCATCATCAATTCATGCTTTTTGACAGTCCCCTAATGTTGCTATATGCTAAGTTACTTAAATCTATATAGAAATCGGTAAAATATTGGAATAGTGTTGACTTTAAGGAAGAAAAGGAAAATAACAGTTGTGTCCACTATCATTGAGAATAATAACCAATTTAAATTCATTCTTTTCTGTATAGTTGACATGACAGCGCACAACGAGTCAACTGTCATAAATCAGGTCGAAAAAAATGTGCCCCTTCTCTTGGATTTATGACAACTCAAATTCGCTTCAATCCTCTCAGTTTTGATCAGTTATTGAGTATTATTGTCAATAGCAATTAGGTATGAGTCGATAAAATGAGTCAAAGAAACTAAATAGTCCTTTTGGGCAGTCTCACTCACCTCAACAAAATGCTCGTATCTACTTATAATACTCAGTAATCTGAATGTAAAAAATATGCTCAAAGCAACAAATTGAAGATTGAAATTAATTTCTTAAAGTGTATGGTAATTCAGGGCTGAAGATTGTACTAATTGATAAATAGAGATGTGAGAAAAGTCTCTTTTCTGGTGAGGGATAGAATCAAACTTGAGATGACGTCATAAAATGTATGACAACATTAAAGGATATCAGGTCAGTTGATATGCACGATGAGCTTTTTAGGATAAATAAAAAAAATACTATCAAAGCTGTAGACAAAGCGACAGCTGACAAAAGAAATACAATGTACATTTATTTGTTAATAGTGTATCACATGTTGATTAAAATGACGTATGTAAATACTACAAATCAGCAAAGAAATATGTGTTTTTATTCTTTCAGAGAAACAAATTATAACTAATCAACAAATATGTGATTATATTTAAACAATTACAAGTTGGTCGATCCTTGGACATGCTCCAAATTCAACAAATCTCTTTTCAACACAAACATAGTGCCCATGTGTGAGATGAGTAAGATCTTTTGGTAAATATTACAATTGTTGTGTCTATATCATATCTACCTAGGTAGAAATGTTAGAAACTTCATATCATGCTGTGAGGCTTGAAAGTGTTGCTCTGGAACATAAAACCCTTTCTTTCAGTTGAAATTGTGTGTACGTGCATATATTTTGTAAAAACACCACATATACATATGTACAAACACAGACCTCGTCTCATTCGTCTTATCTCAAGAAATTACACTGGTCAATGGTCAAAAATCCTAAAGGGTATAAGTATAATAAAAGTTATTCAGAAATCAAAGACTCTTGGTAGAGCTACTAATGTAGTAGCACGCAGAAGGATTACGAAATCAGCTGAAATCTTTCGGCGCGCTACTACTTTAGTAGCTCTACCGTGAGTTTTTGATTTCTAGTGAATTTTTGCTCGAAATTGAATGAAAATTTACACATTTAGATGGAACATTTCTTCTTAGTTAAGGATTCCAATGGAGCACTTGACATCTCATTTGAAAGCTGTGGGTCTTTGCTCTTTAATGCATTCCTTATTAATGCATTTCATGTAATATTTAAGGAGTTATTTAAGTACGAAGGATTTGACCGACTTTTGAGCCTTCTTTTGTCCCCCACGCCCCCAAGAGACCCTTTAGGTCAAAACAAAGACTTTAAATGAAATTGATATTAAATACACTTGAAAATCATTATTTTTTAATGCACAAAATGAGGTTTCTTTTAGGCTTAAATTGAAGCTGAACTTGGAAAATGGACCAATTTAGTTTAAAAAGTAGGATTCTAAAAAAAATAATTACAGATTTGAAGTCAGTGTGCAAAACTGAATAACTTTTATTATACTTATACCCCATAGGATTTTTTGACATTTCAGATTTGTTGCAGTTTCAAAGCTCATTGAATTCTATGAAATAAAAAAAATAAAAAAATCAGGAGTGATTACCTACATAGTTATTTAACAAAGTATGTACTAGATCTTTGAGATTAGGGAGACCGATTTGATGATGGACCCTTTCAAGAAACAAAGGATCATTAAATGCTCAATACAAAAAAGAGGTAACAGTATATCTGTGCACTTTGATACCTTAATTACATATCTACTTAAACAATTTAGCACATTTAAATTCTTTTTTGTCAATGTTTTTTTCTTTAGTACACAGCTAATATGTATGTATTTGAAGATAAAAATTAATTGGCAATTAAAAGCTCCTTTAGGAAATCAAAATAATTAGTCAAGAAACAATATCCATATATTTTTGATGTCACGCTGAGCAATTACTTTGTATGTATGTATATTGACTATTGTGTTCTCTTGCCAAAAACGTTATCATGATAAACTAACTTATGGTATATACTGTGTACATTACAAAGCCTTTGAGTGAAAACAAATTGTTGAAAGTTTTATGATGTTATCATGTTTATATATATATATATATATATTTGTGTTCTTATTTATTTTGATATTTGTGAAAAAAAGTTTTCATTCTTTGATATGTTTTTTTATTTTTTTTTTGTTGTTGTACGTTCATATGTTATTTTCCATTTAAAGAACTTCAGATTAATTTTTGTTTTGTTTTTTAACAAAACATACATACATTTGATACCTATGATATTTAACAAAAACCAAACTAAAGGTTTTACTAATGAATTTTAAATCCCTTTTTGTTCAGGATTCACACATAAATATAATATATGTAAGTTATATATTTTATAGATAAATACTATAACGTGTATTTATGTTTTGATAACATTCATTGTTCATATGTATCTATGTAAGTTCACCATTTATTTATTTTCGTTGAATGAGTATCTTGATCTTCTTTTAAATGAGTTTCATCAGCTGTATGTATATATGATATGCATATATGCCTGGTACAAATATAAAGGGGGAACTAACAGGGCAATAAATAAAAAACAATATTATATTGCATAAATTAGTTACTCTGTTACTTTGAAAGACTGTATTTAAGTCATTTAAGATTATTTTTCAATATTTTTTTTTTAAATTAGAGAACATAATAAATAATTCAGTTAATATGAAGTGTATCTTTTCTAATAAAAAAATACATAAATATTATATACTATCAAAAAAACCTGATATATTAAGAACTAGCCTTTAAAAAGCATATCATTTTAATGAATAGATATGAATAGAAAAAATTGTGCAATAATTGAGAAAGGAGAACATCAAAATAGCCTTCAAGATCCTTTGACCTCGAAGAGGTCAATTTACTTCACGTAGCTCTACTAAATTGACCATTACTTGAAGCTTTTGAATAATTTGTCAACTTCAAATTCGGCCTCCTAAGTCTTCAAAACGTATTTTGGCCTCAAAATCAGCCTCCATTGACCTTAGGCCGACAAGATATAGCCAATGCCCTTTTCTGGATTAATTTACCCTTAATCCATCCTGACCCCCTTGTTCTCCTGGCTAATCATTAGCCTCAGTCAAAAAAACGAACGAATGGAGGGAATTCTTGAGCTGTAAATCCTAATCATTTTTTCGTGTGCGATGTTTTTAGTGGTTGACAATTTGTACAGGATTTTTTTTTCCATATAGTGTTATCATTAATCCTGGATGAATAATGGAGGAGAACATGTCACAATAATAGAGTAATGCACGCCGTCTACAATAATTAATTAATACCAGAGTTCAATCTGATTATCTTGCTGACAAAACTGATTGACCTCCCTTGAGTAAGTCTCTTTTTGCGAGATGAATTTTACTATTATCTTCAGAGACATAATTTTTGAAATAAACATTTAAATGCTTGAATGGTACTTGACATCAAATTTTATGAAATATACACATACTAACTAGCAATTTTCTGTATGGACATCCTCCTTTCCATATTGCTGGAGGAGTTTGTAATATAGACTAAAAAAAGGAGTCTGGTATGTTTCAATGCAAATAGGGGTTCTTTTTGCATTTGATGATAGGTAGGTAGCTCTGGTGTTTATAAACATGAACAGACACTTTGCAAAATTATTTGGAAATTAATTCATACCTAGGCTTCGTGACTGTAAAAAAAGAAGTTGTAAGTCCTCAGCTAGGGCATTATCTCAGCTATCCAATTTTACACTTATCTTTCCCTTCATTATTGACCCGAACGTTGATTGAATGAAATTGAGTTGGCTCTTGTTATGTTGTGAACAAATTTCTACAATTAAAAGAACAATAATTATTAGACAGTAACGTCAATCATTGGCCAACTGTTGGACTATTCTGTATTTTCATAGTTATTTAATTTATTATCATAGCTGATTTAGAAATTGATTTGAATTCAAGAAATCAATGATGCTCAGAACAATAATCTGGGGGAAGGAGTGTACATACATAAAATCAACAGCTGACACAATCAGGAATACCTCCTATTCTGGAGATATCCTTTTTATATTTTATATAGTTACAAATGAACTCTTAATAACTTATTACTGAAAGCTTATTATAACAACTGGAGTATCTATTCTTAGGCATGATGCACCTACTTGGGTGGCTTTTTAAATGACTATTTGATGATATCTACTACTAATCGAGGTATATGTACCTCTAAACAATAATGAGCAGAGGACCTCATATTGCTTTTATGAGGATGCATAAAAATCCACGGAATATGATATGATTCAAGTATTACTTTATGAGTCAATTATACTATAGTATGTTACATATCGTGTGCCTCTTTTGAACCTATGTATTTTTGACTCACTATTTTGATTCTTATACATTTTCTATACTACACAATGGGTCTATTTATGTTTTCAACTGCTATAGGAATTTGAACTTTATGCTCATAACTTATTTAATGCATATGTATATATATAATATTACGCAAGTCAATAGACTAGTTGTAGTACCTGATTCTAGTATTGGGTATGTCTGTACTTGAGTTTATTTCTTCTTTTAAAGTGTACTGATGACTCCAACTATGGGTTTACATATGTGTAATATATTTCATGTTCAATCACTCAATCCTCAAAAAGTCAATGCCAACGACGACGACAACAAATTCTTTTATGTTATGGGGTTTTTATTTTGAAATGAATAATGCTTTAGTTTTTTAATTATTATTATTTATCTTTAAAGTACATAAATGGAGTTCATTTGATGCGTGAATAATTGATCTTTCATTTGGAAATATAGGATCCAACTTAAGAATCTAAAAATAAATTTAATTTACGGTTTTTTGTAAGAGTTTGAAAGTTGGTTGTCGTACATTTTTGGAAATATGTACAAGTTCTAAATATCTAATTAAAATAATAATTTATGATTTCTTTATATAATATTAATCTGGTCGGTGTTCATCTGAAAAACCTTACCAAAACAAATTTGCTCTAAGCTGTTGAAAGTATTCATTGGGAGCAAAAAGTCGATGAATTTTTCTATCGAATAATTGATGATCAATGAATTTACCGGACACCATTTTTTAGAGTTGAGAGAGAGTGCCCGCAATTACTATCTGGTACCTCTGCATTATATCACCTGATTGTTAATTGATAATATTATACTACTGCTCAAAAACTCTTGGAAACTGAAAGGATTAAAGTGAGTTTGAATTGCCAATAATCCAGGAGAAGGAGTACACATAAATATTTCAGCAAGATTTCTTGATAACTATATATTAAAATACTTATAATTGTAGGAAGTTCTCACTTTAACGATACAGAAAAGACGGAGTATCAACTTATATTTTTCTTCCCTTCCTTATACTCAACACTATCTTAAAAATTTTCTCAAATCTATGCTATACATTGATAAATTTTATGAATATAAAAATCAATAATTAATTAGTGCTGACATAATATTTAAAAATTATTGATTATATATGTATATAAGTTAAAAGTTTTTTTGAATTCATAATACGTAGAATCAGTTGCTTTAAATCAGAAGAGTTAACTGATACAAACATTTTGAAATTTTAGTTAATTTTTGACTCTGTGTCTATTTCCATTTATTTAAAAATAATAATAATAATAATAATGGCTGACCTCTATGCTGATTCTCATGAAAAAGAGATAAATTACTTGAAATGAATTCAATAAAAAAAAATGAGACATCAAATGGTAAATTTGCTTGTTGACAAAATTCAGGAGGACTCCACTTTTATTTCATGTTTTATGCGATTTAGATAATATTAGGTACGTTTAGGTTGTATTCAAGTAAAAGAGGCCTACTTATTTTGTTTGTGCTTAAGTAAATACTGGAAATAATTAATTTTGAAGTCAAGTGTTTGAAATTCAAGTATTTATTCTGGTAGCAATTCTTAAAAAATATTGTTAATGAGATTTATTCAGGAAAATAATATCCTGAATAATATATATGGTAATACTTGAGTATATCTACATTAATTGATGCTAATTGATTTTAAAGAGAAATTAATCATGCTATTATTTATATATTTTTTTTTTTGAACCAGCACAGAGAGTAATTAATTTTTTATTTAAAAAAAATCAAATTGAGTTTCCCAAATAATAGTAAACTTTTCTCTAATTGTTGTATTATTCTATACTTTGACTTGAATTGATTTTTAGATAAAAAGATATACAAATGAAATATATTGCTTTTGAATTAGAACGTCTGAAGCAGAATCTATTGGATCCCAGGGTCAAGGTTCGACTCGTGGAGCAGAGAAAAATAGTTAAAGGCACTGATCAACAAATTTGAACTTTCAAAAATCCTAAGGGTTAATAATAAAAGTTATTCAGTTTTACACACTGATTTCAAAACTGTAATTTGTTTTTTTTTTTCGAGAGTCCGGCGGTTTTTGAGAAATCCTACCCTACTTATTTGGCTAATTTTCTAACTTCAACTTCAATTTACTCATTTTGTACATTAAAAAATAATGAACCGCAAGTGTATTTAATGAAAATTCCATTTCAAGTCTTTGTTTTGACCTAAAAGGACTTCTAGGGGCGTAGGGTATCGGAGTAAGCCCAAAAGTCGGTCAAATCCTTTGTACCTAAATAACTCCTTGAATATTACATGAAATGGATTAATAAGGACTGCATTCAAGAGCTAAAACTTACCACAGTTTTCAAACGGGATGTTAAGCTCCCAATAAGAATCCTTAGTTAAGAAGAAATCGTCCATCTAAGTGTGTAGATTTTCATCCAATTTCGTGCAAAAGTTTGATAAAAACCAATGACTCACGGTAGAACTACTTAAGTAGTAGCGTGCAGAAGGATTACGAAATCAGCTGAAATTCTTATTCACCTCAAAAGTAGAAAACTTTTATGTCACAATGAAATATCATAAAAGAGCTTTGATCTAAAGACCTATTACTGTGGACAAAAAACATCCGTATCAAAAAATGTTTATTTAATCATCAAAATTCATTTCCTTCCCCTCAAAAGGTGTCTCCCCCCCCCCTCTCTCCCAATGCAATGCACATGTGCCAACGTTTTTTTGTTTTTTTTTCAATTTTAAAACAATTCGAAAAATTTTATTAAGTCAATAACTAAAGAACAATAACTGCTGAGTTTTTAGATATGCTATAAAGTAAAATTACAAATCGGATAATCGGCTCTGGATCGTAATAGGTTATGTATATCGAGAAATAAACCCCAGGTTCTCACAATTTAAAAAGAAACCAGTCTGTAATATTCATTGTTACTTTTTTGGTAACCAACAATATTTCTCACAATTGCATTTTAAGTCATCCTCTTTCAGACATTTCATAAAACGAGTATCTAATTCGATTTTAGCTGCTCACAAAAGGACATGTATCTCAAACACTAATGAATATTTTGACATGTAACTCGGCAAAGATGTGAGTGTCAACTTAGAAAAAATAAAAAACATTACTCCCAATATGAATCCTCCAAAAAATTAAATTCAAATTTCTCGGTATTTTTTTAGTAGTATGTAGACAACAACTTTTCAAGAGGAAGGTCCTGAATTAGAGGTGAGGACTACTCAATATCCCTTACGTCTACTCAGAGAATCAAATGATAAGTGATATAAATGATGAGTAAATATATTTTAAAGAAAGTATTTTAAGAGCATTATTACCTACTGTTAAGACATTATCATTATCGGATGGGCAGATTCTTTATCTTTTAATTGCATCTTTCTATTATATAGACTTTTATTTGTAAGCTAATATATTTGCAAATCACACACTCTCTTTCACCGTCTTATTCTTCATTATATCGACAGAAAAGGAGCAAGATAACGTGTCTTCCTCTTCATCAGATTGTTCATCTAAAAAAAATAATATGTAGGTCTATCTATGTATAGGTAGAACGTTTAACAAAGCACCACTCAAAAGAAAACATAAAAAACTGACGTATCTAAATCAATATAGTATTTGGACATACAAAAGTGTAACAAAATCCTTTATGAAGAAGAGCATTTTACCTTTCATAAGGGATACAATCTACAAACATAAATTGCATGATCAAAATGTTCTAATTATAATAGTTTCTTATTTGTATGTGTATTTTGACAAATTTTTATTCAGTTTGAGCTTTCAATTTTGGAGTATGAAAAAAAAATCAGATATTCTCATTGAAATACATATATTTATGAATAGAATATTGATTCCAAATACTTACACAGAGTAGAGCCCCGAAACTAGAATCTAAAATTCCTTCCAGAAGAAGTGGTATCGGAATGAAATGAAGTCGCACTCGGAAACAACGACGCCAACGAGCACTTATTGATCCAAGTAGGAACTGTGTTTTGGTTACAAAAAGGGATGTGAGTGGATTCCAAAGTTTTGGTTTAGCTACGTGCTAAAGTTTTCTTGACTTTGAACCGTAGGACTTTGAATATGTGGGGTAGTACTCATGTACTATCTTATGGGCTTAACGTGAAATTACTCAAACTTTGCGTACATAGGTGTAGGAATAATCCCTCAGTTTTTTTTATATGTTTTTAAATATTGGAATTTTTTCTTAAAAATCAGGTATTAACTTTGAGCTATTTATGCCTTGAAAAAAACTATTTAATTGCTGAACTAAGCCCGTTAGAAGCATTTTTTTTTCAGCTTAAAAATCATTTAATTATGCTTAAAATGAGATATAGAAAATAAAAGTTTTTTGCAAAACGTAACATTTTGTTGCTTTGTACCTGATTTATTGGTACAATATAAGTTTGACCAAATCATAACATTTGTCTCTCTTTAGAGTTAAAAACCCCTCTACCCAAAAACAAAACAAAAAAACACCTTGTGGTTTGTATGTTTGTATGTACACAGATCTTATTCATTTAAATTCAAATTTTGTAGCATTTTATTCTTTTAATTTCTTTCGTATTGAAGTATAAGGGGTTTTTTTCTTTCTGATTGCCAAGGAAACTTTATCAAAATATGTCTAAAATGAATACTAACATATCCATTGGTAAAAATAAAATAAAAATTGATTTATTCTTTTTGGGTATATAACACGAATGAATTCTTTTTGATTCCTATCCTAAAATATGGTATTTTTTTATTTTTCAATTCAATTTTTCAGGTGTTTTTAGTGTCTATGTATAATTTCATAAAAGATTCACATGATTTATTTTCTTCGACATAATCCATGATTATAATGATAATACAATTATCATAATCATATTATAATTATAATATCCACTCTAACAAATTTCAATATTGATTAATGATGTTTGGTCAAAAATTTTAAATAATAATCAATTTGATAATTCAACACAAAAGCTATAATCTTTGACACAAATCAAGAAAACTTATATATTCCCAGTTTATTTTATATTTTTATTTGAGAAATATGAGTAAATGAATAGACATTGAGATATAATCACAAATCGATACCAAGTTTTTTTTTTTTTTTTTTGCGTAGAAAAAGACATTTTTAATATAGTTGCTTTGGTCTTAAGATCCAGCAAGGACAAGACCAAAACTGATCTCGAAAACCACATTACGTGTAAAACGACCAATTTCGGTCAGTTATAGGGGCTTAATACACAATTTTTGGGTTGAGCCAACATTATAAAGAAGAGCAAAAAAGTCATTTTAAATGACTTTTTCTATTTGTCAAAAACTATTGATACAATCATTTTATATATCTTTAAAAATAGTGGTGCAATTGTCATTTTGAAATATGTATGAATAAAAAAGTATGAAAATATCATACAAATAAAAAAAATTATGACTCACCCAAAAAGGCTCCTGTCTCCTCTCACGAAAATTTGCTGTCAGGAAAACTTGTTTCTAGGACTTTAAAATGAATAGACTAGAATTGGAATTTGCATAAAAAACACTAGAAGATCATTATTTTTTAATTTACAAAAGGAGTGTCCTTCTAGGCTTCAATTGAAGCTGAAGTTGAAAAATGGGCCAAAAAAGTAGGGCCCAATTTCTCAAAAACCATTGAACCCTTGAAAAAAAAAATTACAGATTTGAAATTAGTGAGCAAAATTGAATAACTTTTACTAGACTTATACCCCTTAGGATTTTTGACAGTTGACCAGTGTTGTTGATAAAAAGTAAATACGAGGATAAATAAAATCGAAATTACACAATATTGTTTAATTATAATTTCCAACCTTTGATGTATTTATTTTATGAATCGTAAGGTATCTGCATACATTGGTACATAAAATATATCTTTATATATAGTTAATAGTGATTCAAATTGGGAATCTTTTATAAATATATAATTACTTTGTATTTATGACCGTATATTACATTTCCATTTTGAATATTCAACTTTTGAGAGAGCCTTTTCATTTAATCTGGTACATGACGTATATGCTTTTGTTTCTGTATATTATGCCGTGCAGATTTGCCAAATTGCAACAACAGTGACCAGTGGGGGGGGGGGGGGGGGAGAGAAATATTTACATCAATTATGTAATTAAAACGAAAGATACTCAACTTAAGTGAGTGTCAAAATGAATCCTTCCCAGTTCATGCATTTGGACTATTTTTTAATGTGTAGATTTTTATCCTTTTTTCACAATGGATCAAATAACATATATGTAAATTGGAACACAATGGTATTTATTTATATTTAAACTTTTGAAGAGTTCAAAATAAAGTAAACTAAATATTGAAGCTACAAAATATATCAACAAAATACGATAGACTACTCTTTGATAATTTGCTATCCTCCTAAATTATTATTGTTATTAGGGCATAATTAATTAATATAACGTAAATATTATTTGAGTAAAGAGTGGACTCAGGTTGAGTTTTTAGAACCTTCATTTGATTTATGGAACTTTTTTTGACACAGATTTTCAAATTGAAAAAAGTATCAATTATTTTTTATTAAATTGTGACAGAGACTACAGTTTAATAGTAATAAAAAAATTATTAGTATGTTGAAGAAAAAAAATTATTTGAGCTTGATTTTTACTCGTGATGTAAATTAGAGAGTGTATTTGATATGTGTCATGCCAACAAGAAACCGAATTAATCTGAAATATTTCAAAAATGAGTGTGAACTGCACTCATATTCTTGAAGACATTCTCTTTTCTCGTTTGTATTAATAGTATACATATTTCGATATATTAAATAAATACTCCAATAATTGCAACTGTATTATAGGAAAAAAAAACCAACTGCCACAATCAGGAATAAAAACCATCTGGTATTTTTGACGATAGTGGATGTAGTTGATTCTTAAGTGTTCCTAAACAGATGAACTGGTTTTAGTCCACTGCAACTAAATAAATCTTTGGGGCCATGAAAAAGATGGAGGTTCTTTCAGGGACCAACTCGGCTCCAAATGCAGTCGTAACATTTATCCGATTGCTCTATTGGATGATAGACAACAATTCTTGGTTGTTTCTTGATATAAAGTGATATTTGAGCAAAATCGTGCGGTATAGGTCTTAAAATGACCCCTAAATATTTGGCCGTTATATTTATAAGTAAAAAAACTACTTAAATGTAATGAATTTTCTCCACTTTCAATATTTGAAAACAAACTTTCTTTCTTCTTGACTTTACACATATGTCAATTCAATGAGCCATGAATTTGATTAGCTGATTCGATTAAGTACCCTGCTAGACTAATGATTAATATGAAATACTAAAGACACATTTCAAAATATTTCACTTGTATTTGAGGAATGGTTTTGACAAAGTTTCAATGAGATAATTCTTTAAATAAGTGAAAATTTTGTTAAAGTTTTGAGCTTATTCTCCGGGTGTTTAAAATCATTTGAAAAACTGCCACATTTTCTCTCCTCTTTGTAAGGAACAAAAGGACATACATAGTCTCAATACTTGGTTCTATTCAAATTCTCTGAATGCATATATACATACTTCATTGACCCAAAAAATATCATCTTTTAAAAAATGTATTGCTTTTTTTTCCCCTCTTGAAATGATGATACATTGTTGTTGTTGTTCAATGCTCATCATTAGGTATATGGATCAACGGATGAGGGATTCCTCGGACACAAGTAGTAGACACAATAATAATATTACAATAAGAAGAAGAAGGGGGAAAAAAAGGAAAAAAGGCGCATTTCGACGCTTTATATTTCAAAAAAAAAAAAAATCCGCACGCTTCGTCTTCCCTTTTTCATATATGTACATTTTTTCAAGTTCCTTTGACTCAAAAAAAAAGAGACCCCGCAAGAAGAAGAACACTCTTTTTCTGTGTTTGTGTAGTAACTAGTCGTAGGTGTACTGCGACTACTACTCTTATTGTTGTCGTTTCACGACGAGAAAACCATTTGTTGTGCACTGGACGAGTCCGATAATTCATTTTTGTCCTTTTTTTTAATACTTATGTACTATTATTAATTTCATTAAAAACTTGTGAACATTTCTCGGGAGCCTCTTCATTTTTCATTCAAATAGTCTCGGTAAGCCATTTTTGAAGGATTTTCAAATTAATTTTATAAAAAAACGTCAAATTAATTATTAAGTGCATATTAGAAGAGAAGAAAAAAAAGAAGAAGAGATTTTCAAAATGGTGGTGGTGGTGAACTGCCGTTGTTTTCCAGTTTTCTATTAAATAAAATATATGTAATTTTGTATTTTCAAAGCTTTTTCTCTTCTTTTCTCCCTTGTGTGTGTGTGTGTCTCTCTGCTGTGTGATTCTTAACATTTTATAAAATGCTATTATAATGTTCGTAAATACTCTTGAATTTATTTTTCCATTTTCAAGTGGATTCCTCATCATTTAAGATCCTTTTATTATTATTATTGTTATTATTATTATCATTCCCTTTCTTCAACACTACCTATTGAATATCACAATCATAATGGAATATTCATTATGTATACTTCAACCATTAAAAAACAAATGCTATTTAAAGAAAAAAAAAAAGAATGAAAATATCATTTTACAAATTTGTATTTACTTTAAATCCTCTATTAACGGGTGAATCAAAAGAGTCATAAGTAATAATAAGTAAATAAATAAATAGAAAAACCTACAAGCACTTGATTAAATAAATAAATAAACAAGCACTCTAATTGCTTATATTACACATTATGGTACACACATAATCACCACAGAGTCAAAACAGTGCCGTTTGTATATACGAATGTGCAATGTCTCTTAATATTATGATATTTTGATTTTCAGAGCTCCTCAGAGCTCATTTACTGAAGTCTGTGACTTTTGAGTTATGGAAGTTTAATGTACTCTGACTTACGTGAGAGCTGTGAGCCCGTGTTTCAAGCTCCTTCATATTATTAAAATTGTATTGTACAAAAAGATAAACGAGGGGCTTCGAGTATGAAATTGGAGTTATGTGAGACTCCAGCTCTGATGGGATTCATAGAGAATCATAATAATCTCATTGCTCCCTTGAAATTTGATAATGTATGTGCATACATAATATCTATAATAATTATATATATTTATTATACTCCGTAATGGTAACTACGACTTTTGACCTATCGTCATCATAAATCATCAATTTATTTATGCCCTTTCTCAACAGTTATTTGTTTGACACTATCCTCCCAAATTCCTTTATTTTGCGGTTGAGTAATAATTATTATTTATAAACCAATTGTTTGTATATATGTATATGTATATGATAGAAACATAATGTGAGAGGACATGTTTAGTAAAACGATTTCAAATAGGATTGAATGAAAGTGAGTTATTTCTTATTTTATTAGAGGAAGACATCACTATTTGATTAGATTGAAGGATATTTATTTTCTTGAGCAGTTACTATTTAATATACATATATATCTATGTAACATATGTATGTATTTTTTAAAAAGAGTAAAAACTTTAATCCAATATATACATTACCTACATAAATAGGCTGGTGCTGCGTACACATTGCATGCTTCAAGTATTTTATTGATGATGGAAGGCTTGATTTTTATCGAATTTTTTATATATTTTGAATATGACTATTATTTATACATATTTATTTATTATAAACCATAATTTTGAAGCCCTAAGAGCTATTGGTGCAGCAAAGGAGAAGTTTGCTCAAAAGTCAAGCTACTCAACAAAATTAGTAGTCTTAGCTACTGATGTTTTACCTTGGTGCAGCACTCAAAAAAATAAATAATAATCATGTATCACTCTCTAGAGAGAAAAAAGGATTTAAATCCCAATGAAACACTTTGCAAGGATATACAAAATGGGAAGGAGAGCAAAGAAATTGACGTCAAGAAATCTAATCAACTTTATTGAATTGTCTCTTAAGGTCGTGAATATCATTGTTTTAAATTCATATAACATGATGATAGTTTGAACATGTTCTACCGATTTACACACAAGGTAATGCTACTAAACAAAAAGGGTGAAACATACGTCGAGAAACTTACAATGTCAATGTTGATGTACATATGTAGAATTGTATGAGGCTCTCATTTATGCTTCATTCAATCCCATGAAATGAAAATAGGCAGATGTACACACACAATACAATATTATTATTAAGTCTGAATAGTGTAGTGTGCACATCACATATTATATCGAAGTCGAACTTTGGAGTGTTTGTCTTCTTTTGCATCTTCTTTATTTTAATATGTAGAATTGCAAACGGTTACAAAAGCTTCAAGTGTTTGATTCTCGACATATATGTATATCTTTGAAAATATAGAATACAAATGCGTTTAAAGTGTATAAATTTATGTGGAATAATGAATATGCTCTCAATTGATTTCTAGGTAATCCCAATTCATAATCCTTTGATGCTTCATTACTTTTTGAGGATATATTCTATACTACATAGATTCATATATATATATATATATATATATATATATATATATGTAGATATACTTTGGACATTCTTCCACCAAATGAGGAGAAAGAATATAATCACCCTTGAAGTTGTCTTATTATACATATGTAGAAATTATCCTCATTTCTTTTCGGGACGAGATGATGGACAATCACTCCGTGTCTAGTAGCTACTACTTAATTCATTTTACCCAAGACAATTGATAGTTGAGTCGTTACTCCTTTCATTCGTCATATAATTATAACAATACTTTACTTCCCTAATAATTATCATTTTTGTTAAGGAAATGTAATTATCCTGCTGGTTGATGATTATCTCGTCCCGAAATGGAATGACTCCAATCAAGGCCCTACCACTGCTACAACTCCATCAAAGGGCGTCTCTTTATATATATATATATATAGATAGATAGATAGATATACCATGTACATAATTACGTCCTTCGTTTATAGATTTGTACGTACGTAGGTATCCAGTTTTTATTTCTATTAAAAGTCACACTGATCTGAGATAGATATTTATCAATATTATTCAATTTCTTATTGAGCATTCCTCAATGCATAGTAGGGTTTGAGTCACTACGTCAAAATCACTGATTTGTCCATGACTTAATAACATGATGGTCACACATCAAACATGATGATGACTTATACTTATACATACAAAGTAATTTTGATCCTATTTATTTAAAAACTTCATTTCATCATGATCTCTTGTCATTATTATTATTTTTTTTTGTCTTGTTGTTCAAGATATGACAAAAGATTAATTGATATTTGGTGGTTTTCTGTGTGTGTGTGTGTGTGTATTTATGTGGATTCTACCATCCCCTTTGTACATAATTAATATTCCATATGAAAGTCTTCTTATCTTCCATGATAAGTTATAAGTTATTATAACTCATTTCTCCGTTCTTCTTCTTATTATTATTACTTAGACGACACTGCATGTATGTATGTATGATCCTCTCCCTTCATAAATGGGGGGAGGTAGAAATGAATCGTCACCTCTCGGATATTCATTTTTTTGTTTTTTTAACATACACAGAGTGTATCTAATAGAAAACATGAACCCCATTCAGAATATTAATAATATATTATCTCCTATGCTGTCTACATAAAATAACCAAGACCTTCCTACCCCTCCGCATATGTATATACACATGCATAAGTCAAATCAATTTTTGACGCATTGAATTTAATTACAACGAATGGTGATGATGATCACAAAATGATACAAAGTCATGCTGATGTGCTCCCTCCCTCCCTCCCTTGCCTTTTATAGCATTCAATCTGACATGTCAGGATGAAAGTAGGGAATAAGTAACAGACTTACATACATATAATAATATATATAAAATGTACATATTATGTAATGTACATATGTATTAAAACTCATCTGTCATTAGGAATAAGCTGAAGAAGCATGTTGCTGCTCTGTTTGTTCGTCTTCTTTATATATTTCATTCTATTAGAAAATAACCCTATCCTTAATATTTGCGACCGTTAGGACCATGATGACGTCATGGATCAATAAATATTATTATGTTGAGACGCGATCATACATAAATGCATTATTTTAATGGTTTTTCTCCTATAACATACATACATACATACATATGTATACATAACAAAAAAAAAAATGGTTGTGTACTCAACAGCTATACTAAATCATGTTGACTTTGTGCGTCAAAGGATATTATAATAACATAAACACAAAGAGGGTTTAAAAAGGTGAATTTTTTCACTCAGTTTTGATGTAATAAATAATATTAATAGCAATAAAAATGCTGCCAGGTACTTTAGCTAGTTGAAAGCGCCATTTTGAATATCATTTCTTTTTCTTAGCAATCCCTCTCAACATTCATTCAATTGTCAAAGTTACCAGGTTGATTTTCTCTTTCTTTTTATTTTAAATACCCCATTTGCATATTATTTACATTCCTAGCAGTCAGTTAGCAGCTATTGCTGCTGCACAAGTCAAATTAGTGACGTCTACAGCTAGTTTTTAGTGTTTCTTAGCCACGTAGCAGCCGGATCATTAGAAATCGAAAGAAAGAAAGAAAGAGAAAAAAAATTAGACAATATGATTAATTCAATTAGTAATTACTAATTAATGTTACGGGGCGATGTGTTTATGGATGACGTTATCATTATGTACATGTTGTCATTATTAATGGTGCATCTCTTCGTTTGTTTGTAGTAGAAATAATGAATAATTAAGAGTTATTTTCTCATTATAGAGAGGAGTTCAAGAACATCAAGAGGAGGAGGAGGAGGAGGAACACGGGAAAGGAGGAATAAATCCCTCTCAGAAGACAAACAGGGATTGCCAGGTGTTGTCCCTCATAAAAAATAACCTAAAGCTCCTTCCCAAACAGGAACATTATTCAATTTTCAATGGATGAGCCAGAATAAAAATAATGAATAAAAGGAGCAGTAAAAGAGACGAGGAGGAACATTGGCTCATTGTATGAAGTGCCGTTTAATACAATAAGAAATATTATTATTTTTATTATCGCCATTACTTTGTGTTACAATACTGGTAACAACGTAGCCGTGTTTATGGACCCGTAGTTACATCATCTCTGGAGGAAAGACACAACATCATGCCATATTCTTTCATCACTTTATATTTGAAGGCGTTTACACTCCTTCTGCATTTCCATATTTTAGGTAAGGGAATGAATCCGTTGTTTTGTTTCTTTTGTATCGTAGGTATCTTATTGTAACCCAAATATGTATGTTTTATTGTATGACCCCAAAACTATTAAGAAATTCGTATTAGGTCTCATTAACTCTATATAGATAATATACGTACATTTATAAAAGAATAAAAGTAGTAACGCAACTTGCGTGTTCAATTAATTGAGTGCGTAAAGGTGTACATGTCAATTATGTTTATGAGTATTTATATGGCTTGATTTACACATTTCAAAAATCAGATAGATTAATTATTAGCCCTCTACAATCAAAAAAGAAAATTTATGTGTTGTAACTTTACCTACGAAATTATTAGACCCCGGAGGATGCTCAAATGGCTTTTGTAACTATAGTCAAATTTCTGAGATTCTCCCAGTTTTTTGTTTTTTGCATAATTATGGTCCGTTACCGAATTATTCGTGCCGATATTATAGTGCCCTACTAACTACAGCACGATATGTATATTTTAAACATTTATGATTGCTTGCTTTCCGGAGGGTAATTGCTCAAGTTCCTACACAATATGAACTCATTTATTCTCTTTATACATTGATTGTATATACAATTTCTTTCCATTTCCCTGGTTTCTACATGTGTCATGTACGAACAACATTTCCTTCTCTGTCTCCTCCATCGAAATGTAATAATGTAATCATAAATTCTTAATTGTAACAAATTGAGGTACATGATATTAGATATTCACTGCCTACATACGTGTATATATAGGTTGTTGTTTTAATGAGAATAATCCTGTTGATTGTACTCCAATTTTGTACTTACATTCCGTATGTACATAACAGGACTTCTATTTATAAATAAAAACCTGTTGCACAAAAAAAGAAACATAATTTGACGGAGAGCTGATGTATTTTTGAATTCAACTTTCATGTATACATACATTTAGAATGAGAAAGAGTAAGTGTGAGTGGCCTATTATTATTGTTATTATTTAACTTTTCCTTGTAGAGGGCTTATTTTTTGGAAAGATAAAACGTTCAAAAGCCCTTCCTATTAAATTACTATTTTTTTTTTTTTTTGTAAAAAAAAAAGCACTTCAAAAGAATTTCTTAAACACGATGAAAGATTGTAAAATAAATTCTCTTTGCAAGTCCTTCTATGGTTTTTTTTTTTTTTTTTAAGTACTAAAGTCATTATTTTAATCAAGGGACCTACTTTTGAATGATTTATGTACATGATGCTAATCTGCTCCATTTCAAGTTCATTAATATATGAATCTAAAGTCTTCTTACTACTCCAAGATATGAATTATATAATAAATTGAAGGGACATCATGTGTAAGACATAGCTGCTGTTGTTGATATGCATAGCCTAGCCATAGAGACATGAAAAACAAAATGAACACATTTCTTTTCAAAAAAGCTTCCAGGCTCATGACTTTACTGTCAAAACGTTTGAGTAAATCTACAATTATTTTGTAATTTCTTGTCAACTTTTTCTTCTTATTCGTGCTCTGAAAGGTTGATTGATTGACCTCAAATTAAAGCCATTTAGTTTGGTTATATATACCTACTCATTAATTGGAAAATTGGAAGGTTCCTTATTTGGGCTGGTGTGATCTTCATGATTGGCAAACTACCAATTAGTTATTATTATTTTTGAGTCTTTTTATATTTCCATTTTTTTGAAAGAATAATAATAATTAATGAATTGTCAAGTGTTTGTACGTACATAATTTAAGAGATTTTATTGTGAATAAGAACCGAGACAAGGGGCCGTATGTACAGGTACGGCCAAAAACAAAGCAACAAGAACAACAAAGGGTTGTTGTTGTTGTTGTATCTAACTATTTAAAGTGTAATTTCATGCTCTATTACGATGAACAACAAATAGGGCTTTTTTTTCTTAGATAGGCAACTTATTAAAAAAAATGTCTCAATTAAACAAAAACTTCCATTTCAACTTTTGTCATATTTCTTTTGATATGCAACACATACTTGGCTTATAAGCCTATATAGCCTTTTTAAGCCTTCATTGAGGTATAGAATAAGAAGAAGAAAAAAATGGCATTTTCCCCCTTTTTATTTTTGGGCACGTTGGCGCTATTTTTATCGATATTATTATTATTATTTTAACTACATTTTTCTTCCTCTGATCAAAATCATTGAAAATGAAGTTATTTGATTATTATTATTATAGATTATATATGCAAATAACAACCAAAATTCGTATTGAATTTGTGTTTGTGTTTGTATGATTGTCTCAATTGCAAACATTGAAGACTATTGACATACTCATTGAACCTGGCTCTATATAGATTTTTAATATACATACCTGCATGCATAATTATGTATCCATGCTGTCAGTTTCATTGACTCTTTGTAAATAAGTCATTTTAGGCCCAATTGATTTGTGTGTGTGGCTTTGGATTTGTTTTGTACCCACGTTCTTCTCATATTCATCGTGACAGCAAATGCAACGAAATGATTATCAAAAACCAATAAAAATTGACATTGTATTTGTTATTGTTGTTCTTGGTTGAACACGTATTTTCGTTTGGTTATTATTATTATTATTATCCCTGTGGTTTTTTATGTCATTTACCAATGCGATCCTTTGATAGATATGCATACATACATATTATGTACCTTGTACTATATAGAGCAAAAAATACAAGTCTACAGAAAGCTGATACACATGGTATTTCCATGTACATATTTACCTTCATGTTGATACATGAAAAATGAAATGGTTGTAACGTTGACAAAATGCATTAAAGTAATTGAAAAGACTCACTTTTTTTCTCTTTCATCCAAGTTCTTGGGTGTTTTTTTTTTTTTTTTTTTTTACATATTATTTGCTTTGTAACTTTGTCGTCTTATTGTTGTGATACATTATTAATTTTTGTATGGTATGTACATATACAAAAATGTACATAAGTACCTATGTTTTGTTGATCGTACCATGGTTAAATGAGTTGTATATTAAAACACGTAATCAATACCACTCTTCTCTTCCTCAGTGTCAATGTTTACTTTAAAATAATAGTAACAAAAAAAGAATCGATTAATGTTTTATTAACCTCTCTCAACAGCTAGCTGATAACTTTAATAATAAATATAAAAAAGACTTGGCTCTTTTTCTTCTTCCTTGGGAAAACACTTTTACATAATGAAAAAAAAAAAAAAAAAACCAGTACAACTGCTGTTGCTTCGTCTTTCTCAATGAAGCACTCATACATATTTGAATAAGTCATTAAGTCTAATGAAAAATGGTTTTGAAGCAGGAGAAGAAGGAGGAGAGAGTAGCAAAAAAAAAAAAAAATAGAAAAATAATGGTTTCATGTTGTGTATCAGTCATATTATTATTAACTAGTATAATAATAATGCGAGTCCATAGTGCTAATAACCAACCAGTCGTAGTAAAGTCAAGTCATTTGATGGATTTGCTCAAAAAAAGGACAATTCATTGCATTAACTATGTATGTATGTTAATGTAGTACCCTCTGCCTTTCTAGCCCCCCCCCCCCTCCTCTTCCTTCAATTATTTACTTACTTACTTAAATTAAAAGCCTTATTGTTGAAAAGAAAGTTATGGATGAAAAGACAACGCGGGATTAAGAACTAAATGTAATTAATCTGCGAAGAGGTTTTTATAAATAAATTGAGTCGAAGAAGTAAGGAAAAAAAAAGAAAAGAAGGAGAGAAGACATTTAATCCATTAATTATCCCACAACTTGGATATCTAATTGACCGTCTAATAAAAATGGGTTTTATGATGATTGTTATTATTTATTAATAGCTGTTATTTAGTCTGCGTGTGTGTAAAATATGTTGAAAAAAAAATATTTTTACATATATAGGAATGTATATATTATCTACGGGTATAGGAAAATTTATTGACATCAATTCATCAATGAATAAATTCATCGTTGGAAAAATTCATCGACTTTTTTCGCACAATAAATACTTTCAATAGCATAAAGCAAATTTGTTTGGCAGGGTTTTTCACATGAACAGATACAGATTATTTAAAGAAATTTTGTGCATTAAATAACAAAAATTAATATTTTAATTACATATTTAGGACTTGTATTTCCAAAAGTGCACGACAACCAACTTTGAAATTCTTATAAAAACCGTAAATTAGATTTATTTTTGGATTTTGAAGAGTATTTTTTTTAACCTAAAGTTAACAGAGGCTTCTTTAACTTGACGAAGATAAAAAAGCACTCAAATGTTGCTATTTTATGTACAAAATTAATTTATATACTCGGTATCTGCTTCTTTGACTACATTTTTCAATTTTTTCCCCCTTTGGAGGAGAAGTGACAATATATAGTGCCAATTTTGAGTATTTGTCAATAAAATTTGAACAAATAAATATCTGAGATGTATATCTGTCATTTTGTTTTTTAATAAAATAAATTGTTAAGTCCTTATTTAATATCGTAATTCAACCTTGAACTTTTTATTGACGTTAGGAAAACAAAAACAAAAAAAAACACGATGGATCAAGATAAAACCCAAATTTTCTTTAAAAAAGTTACCCATCTGAAAGTGTAAAATCTTGACTATAGGGAGTATGAAAATGATTTCAAAAGTTTTTTATCCCAGTTTTTACAAAGACTCGTTTAGAATTATCAGACCTCATTACAAACCTAATATGTGTCAAGTCAACAAGAAAGCAAGCTTGTTTTCAAATATTGAAAGTGGAGTAAATCCATCACTTTTAAGTAGTTTTTTTACTTCATAAATATAACGGCCAGTTATTTCGGTGTCATTTTAAGACATATACCGCACGGTTTTTGCTGAAATAGCACTTTTAATCAAGAAAGCAAGGATAATTATCTATCCAATAGAGCAATCTGATAAATGTGTCGACTGCATATGGAGCCGATATGGTCCCTGAAAGAACGTCCATCCTTTTCATGGCCCCAAAGATGTATTTAGTGGCCGGTATTTTTTTCTTATAATTAAATTGCATCAATTGTTGGAGTCATTATTTAATTAATGACTCAAAAAAACTGTTAATACAAACGAGAAAAGAGAATGTCTTCAAGAATATGAGTGCAATTCTTGATTATTTTTGAAATATTTCAGATAAACTTGAGTTTGACACATATGTGGATACAAAGAGAGTCAATAAATTATATGCATGTCCTTGTGACACACACCACCTAAGAGGTCCTAGTTGTTAGTAGTACATACTTTTTGTCATTAGGTAATATGTTGCACATAGATAATAATGCAAAAAGCTATAATAATAAAACAAAATAGAAAAAATTTTCTTCCATTGACATTGTCCTTCTTTTTTTTTTTTTTTTTTTTTTTTTTTTTTTGAATGGAAGAGGGAAACAAAAGAATTGAATAGAAGGAGTGGATATTAAGAGAGGCTCTCATAAATTTTATGGCTTACATACCATACTACATATATAAAATATGTATGTACATATATGTTACTCTTTATAGTGTATGCAAAATATACCCACCTACCCTCGTAATGACAGAGCTCAATCAAAGTAACAACGGATACATATATAAATAAATATGTAGATAGTAATTTATTTCCATGCTTTGAATTTTAATAGCAGAGTATCAATAATAATTACATTTCTCCACATAAAAGACTACAGAACCGTGAGTCATATAATCAATGTACATATATATGATTATTAGTTAATGATCATAATAGCTTTTAAAAAAATAGAAAAAAAATAAAAATGTTGCTTTTGAATTGCAAATTGAAAAGCAACTGGAGTGGTCATCTGTCAAAAGTGTATTTCTAATCTATTATTTGACTTAATGTCATACCATGACAAGAGTGACATCCTCTACTATAATTATTATATACATTTGTATTAGTTATTGTTATTATGGTCTCTCTTAGCAGCAAACAAACAAAATATCCTTTGAATGCATGTTAATATTATTCATATTATTTATTTATTTTTTAATTTAAGTAAGCCCTTGCTTTTTCTTTTCTTTTTTTCTTTGAATATTTGTATCCATAGAGATGTTCTAGACATGACAGCACAATTTATTTATTTAATTATAATAAAAGGATGCATTATTTGGTTGTTTAAGGATTTTAAGCATATTTAAATGTACTTGGAATCTAGGGGGGATCGGGTGGGAATGTACGTAGTAGGATCATTTTATTATTTTCATTATTACTGGGAATCATTGGTTTTTGCCTTCACTTCAAATGTATGTACATATATATATATATATGTATTTATGTATAAATAAACATGTTAAGGGGAGTTTTCATGCTTTATGCATTGCTTTAAATTAAGTGCATTTGCCTTTTCTTTTTCTTTTTTTTTCAAAAAAAGGCCTCGAGCTCGATATACTTTTTTTCTTCTCAAATACAATCATTTTTAGAGCATTTACTTTTTCAAGGCATGACATGGTTATTTACTGCTGCTTCTACTAAATGTTTGTATATTTAGTGTATTACGAATATATGAGATAGGGGTTAGATTGACACGCATTCAACCTTATTCGATGACAAAAATATGTAAGTGGATCCATCTAACATCATCATTTGCTATGAATTCAGCAAACGAAAGGCCAAATAATAATAATAATAATAACTGCTCCGTTGCTCTATTGACGCACTGAGACCAGGACTTTGATTGAAGACTGATTTAAAGGAGGCACAATCACTGAGAAGGTTGCAGAACATTGGGATATATGTACATATATAGGTTGGCGGATATCTTTGTTTGTTATTCAAAGACCCTCAAGGAGATTCCATTTACTCATTTTGATGAATGATTTGAAGGAATGTTTGCACTATTTCTATTCAACATATAATATATTATAAAATATTAACTGCTAACAGCTACTTATTAAGTGGGTATGTATTCATTTTTAGTTTGGTTAAATGTACAGCAAATTTGCTAGTCATTTTATGAACTTGTACATATATGTACATACATGGTTATCTAACCATGACTGAGGCATATGTACATAAATACTTTTATTGTAGTCATTTCCAAATATACATAGCAATGTTTTGAAGTACATACATAGATATGAAGGAGGGAGAGAACATAAATAAATGAATCAATAACTACCAAATCACTAACCACTCATTTAATTTTTGTTTTGTTCGTAAGCTTTCATGGTGAAGCACTTTCGTGACTCAAGTAAAAGCAAATGCTTTTCTCGATAATTGTATGTGTATATTAATTATGGTTTGTATATATATATATATATATACTATATATAAAACTATTATTTGTGAAGGATAATGTGCCAAATATGATTACATATGTATGTAAGGTTTTGCATTATTGAATGTTGTTTGAAGAGGGGCTTTGATCTGTTTATAATCATATCTATATATATATATATATATATAATTGCTGTAAGTCAAAGTTGGACTCGATCCAAAAAAGACTTTCAGTATCTATATTGTACATTCATATATATATATATATATATTTGTACTAGACCCGGTATCAAAACTGATCTTTAGCAAATTATGTATGCTTCAATTCAGGGATTTTAGTGTACTTCAACTAACTAATACTAACCTAGTATTAATATCATTGCAATTATTATTATTATTATGTATATATTGCACACTTTTGCTATCTATCGAGGCTATTAAATATTATGACTTTTTATGTTTTTCATGATGTATGCTAATGATGTATCAGTTATTAAACGTAACATTTTACGTTGAATAAAGTGTATTGAACTATTTGATATAGGTATACACAATTATAGAATGAAAAGTAGAGTATTATTATGATATTAATATTTTCGTACCAGTTCCGGACTCAAAATTGATATTTCCTATTGGTATTTGACTTGATTCTTTTTTATGTTACGTCATCGGTGGACCAAATATTTGTATGACGTATTGCAAATACAAAGTCCGATACCAATTTAGATCGAGTACCCTTTTAAATGCCTTCATACCCCGCTATAACTTTTGTACCAATAATTGGAACAAACTTAAGTGGAAGCATGATTACTCGAACCTAAGAACCCCATCCAATCCATCAAGATAGAGCATCAACCTACGTAACTTTTTATCTACTCTCATTACTCTTAATTTGTCTAATTCGAATTAAATTTTGTTAACCCGTGTTAAAAGGGAGAGAGAGTGACGTCACTGGCTATTAGCTACCAGTTAATATTACCTCTTTTTTCTTTTTCTTTTTAGCTATATCATGTAGGTTTGAATGATTTTTCATTCCTCTTACAAGGTTGAGTGGCTCTCTAGTAGGAGTCCGAGTCAATTCAACATGTATTTACATACTGTACATCTCATTTTGTATCCGAACCGAAATTTATAATATCTGTATCATTAAAAGCTATCTATCTAGAGAAATAAATAAATAGATTGACAGAACTCAATCAATTCTTTTATATCTTATTGTTTTCCTTATACCTCTGCTCCTTCTTCTTCTTCTTTCCACTCTTCTTTTCCTTAGAGCTCTCTTCTTCTTTATTTTTTATTTTTTTGAAAAAAGAAAAATAACAAAAATGTAAAGAGTTGGACTCTCATATATCATTATGAATTGTATTACGTAGAAAATAATTATTAACAACAACAAATCTCTAATTAAAAAGAACAAAACTTTATATTTCTACTTATTATACATAATATAAAAACCTCTCCCTTCTATTTTTTTTTATTTTTGGGGGGAATGTTGATGAATCCTTGTATGTACATATGTCTGCAACTCTACACCTATGTAAATTCAAAATGTAAATAAGGAAAAAATAGTAATAAAAAAAGCAACCCCTTTAACTAGCCTTCAAACTATATATTTACATAAAAGAGGGAAGAATGAATATCATGGATCTCCTTTCGAAATGATTTGTCTTTAATTGATGACAAAAGGAGGAGAGACTTCTATATATATATATATATATATATATATATATGTTTGTAGATATTTTTTAATACTATTATTTGTTTAAATGATTTGTATAATTATTTTATATTATTCAAATTGAAATCCATTTGAATCAATGAAAGGGGCTCAAGGCTATGATGTTGTTGTTTGTTTGTTTCTCACACAAAAAAAAACCAACCAAAAGATTAAAACTCATTTCAAAAGTAGTGAAAGGGCTTTCTATACTTATATGTGTTCAAACTATCCTTAGGTTATAATATATATATATATAAAACCTAAATATAACAAGCAATGATCCCATGAATACACGGGCACTTGAAAGGGACTAAGAAAGTTGCACCTTCCATATTTTTAAATTGTTTTGTAAAAAGGCAAAAAAGAAAAAAAATGAATAGTCTTTTAGACCCTAAGTATATATATATTTATATATATTTTGTATCCACCCAAAGGCTTTGTTAATATATAAATTACTGCTTAATAAATTTATTTATTAACTTTTTCTTTTTTGGTTTTTTTTTTTTTTTTTGAAAATAGACACCTTGGTTCAAATAATTTATCAAATAACTAATTAACAATATAAAAATATTATATATATATATATATATATATAAGAAACAAGATGTTATATAAAATGGATTTAATTAATTAAAATCGCTATGTACATGTGTATATACATACAAATTAGGCTATATATATATATGTTATATATATATTACATGTTACAATATATATCTGCCCTCCTTGCAAAAGATACGTAAAAAAAGACGGTGAAGAAAAGATTTAAGTGAAATTTAACTTTATATGTATGTATTTACTTTCATTGTCAGAGACAACCTATCCTGTTACAATTGAAAAATGGGGGGAACAAGATCGAATTTATACTTATTGTTATGTATATCAAAAACATACTTTATATTTATAAAGAGAGATTATTACACAGATATATATATACTCAGGTAAACACTGCATAAATACTTTTAAAAAGAACTAAGTGAGTATTTAAAAACAAACAAACAAACATGTAAACATATGTATTTAGGATCAAATTTTTCGTATTTCGATCATGCGAAGGGGGGGGGGGGGGGGGGGGAGGACATAGAGTCGTTGTGTATTAAAATATTGGATGTCAAAAATGACTTCAATTAAAAGGGGTTTTCATATTTTAATTTTCACTCATCATTGCTATTTTTTTTATGTGTGTTTGTGAATGACTCAAATCCAATAATCACATTCAGGGATGTTGTACTCTAAAGGCTTTCTTATTTTTGTAAAACACAAAGTCAATTTCAAATTATTTATAGCTCATCAAGAGAGGTTCCTTAGCTCCTCACGACCTCTGAAGGGAAAATAGTAGTAAAATTGAGCTTTTGCTCCACTTTATTGACATTCCTAAATTATTCTCAGGACATGTAAATATTTACAAATACTATGATAGATAGCATTTTTATTTATTACATTATTAGAGTTCATGTAGTAGCTACCAACAGACTTGAAGAAAATTCTTCTTTCTAAAATTGGTTGAAACACATATATTTTCAGGATACTATTTGTAACTATTTGTCAATTTAATTACAGAACCTCAAAATTTGATTTAGAGTGCCATATTCTACATGCGTATTTTAACAAGTTTTTACAACTGGTCAATGTTCATTTTTATTTTGATTAAAACAACAACAATCTCTAAAGAGCCACCCTAAATTGTATTCAATGTTATCAATATCATAGTATCAGCAGTATCTTTTTATGGCGTTGTTGATTTCTTCTTTTGTTTTTTTCTCTCTCTCTCTTTTTTCTTTTTTAATTGTAACTTATGACCCATTTCATAGCGGGTTGCTTTAATATTATACAAATTATCCAGTTGCAGAGTCAAACAATTACTAATTATTCGATAAAAATAATAATCATAATCATAATAAAAGCCTGCACTCACTGTGTACATATTATTGGTACTATGTATGTACTTGCTATTTTTGTTATTTTCTCGGTTGATTTGACACGACTAAAATTAATTAGGCCTATGATTTTTTATTTTTTTATTGTTGTTGCACTTAACATTCTCACTTTCATGTTGCTTCCCCTCCCCTCCTTCTCAGTCCTAATTAGTCTCTATTTTTAGTTTAGTAGTTTTTAATGGCTTAAAAAAAAGGAAGGTTGATTGTGTAATTTTTTTATGAATGAGCTTATTACCTCTTTAAATACATGGGAAATTGATTGGATGAATAATTTGATAGAGCGTGTTTTATGTATTTATCCTTATATTATGCAAATGATTTATACAAAAACAAATGACCTTTGACACATCTTCGAACTCTTCTTCTTTATTAGGGGGTCTATTTAAAAATCCTTAGTATATTTGTATATTTGCATAAACAATGGACAAACTACATAGATAAATTTAGAGTTTAATTAAAAATCAAATCACTAGGCCCAGAAATGTGAAATATATGTATATGCACAGGGTTCGCAGAAAGTTAATTGTTAAATTTTTTTTTGTATTGAAATATTAAATATCCTGAGGTGGAGGTGATTTTTTATTCAAAATGCTCTTTTTCCCTGGACTCGGTTGCACTTTTATTATCATCCTAATGTATGTAGATATTTTCACATGTTTGATCACTCTTGAGTGTTTTTTGAGGCAATGCGGTGTTTTCCTCCCATCTAGCCACCCAGATGGTTCATTCTTAAAAAAAACACCACTCCCAGCGAGAATTTGAACGATTTTTTCAAGTTTCTGACTCCTTGGAGTTTCATTCCACTCGGTAAAAGTGATTCATGCGAGTTATTTTCATGTAGACAATCTATGTATTAGTTGATCTGAAGGCAAAATGGTCGGGGTATTTTAAATGAAATTAATGATGTACTTATGTGTCAAGTCAAGAAGAAAGCAAGTTTGTTTTCAAATGTTGAAAGTGGAGAAAATCCATCACTTTTAAGTTTTTTTACTCCATAAATATTACGGACAAATATTTAAGAGTCATTTTAAGACCTACCGCGCACGGTTTTTGTTAAAATGTCACTTTATATCAAGAAACAACCAAAAGTTATTGTCTACCCAATGGAGCAATCAGATAAATGTATCGACTGCACAAGGAGCCTATATGATCTCTGAAATAACGTCCATCTTTTTCATAGCCACAGAGATTTATTTAGTTGCAGTTGGCATCTGTTTAAGAACTATTAAGAATCAACTATATTCGCTATCATGCTCACCATTAATCATAGTAATAGTAACAACATAGTCAGAAATCCAAATGTTTTCTATATTTGATTGTGGCCGGTATTTTTTTCCCTATTATACAGTTGCAATTATTATTAGAATCAATATTTAATGAATCGAAATAACCTATTAATACAAACGAGAAAAGAGAATGTCTTCAAGAATATGATTGCAGTTCACACTCATTTTTTTTAAAATATTTCAGATAAACTTGGTTTCTTCTTGACTTGACACATACATATACTTGGCTGATCATCATGTCAAAATATGGTAATATTGAACTGTTTTTTACAGTGAGGCTGGTTATGTAAAATGTGTCCTTTTGATGAATAATTAATCTCGAAGGTAATAAATAAGCTACATGTCGATTAATTCAATTTTGTTTTGTGCGTATGTACGAGAAGGTTTTTTTTTTTTTTTTTTTTATCAGGAGTTAGTGACTCAATGGTGATCATTATGTATGCAGGGACCGTCTTATTAATGATGATAAAACAGATGATTCATCTCCTAGATAGGCTTACATCATATAAGGTAAAGGACTCTCTCTCTCTGTATCAACGCAAAAATATCTTTAAGAATGTATATAATTATGGTTTATCATCGAAGACAATGAGGAATGAGTCACGTCAGTAGTCAGTCAGTCAGAATAGGTTTCAAATCTTTGTACAAAAATTAGATAATATATACATACATACATACACACAGAGTCATGGATTGCTATTGCATATTTTGTCATGTCTTCAAGCACGTATGTAATTATTATTGCAACAATAATAATAAGTATTAGATTGTTAGTTTGGTAGTTGAATTTTATATATATATATATATATATATATATCTAGGAGGACCTAATATGGTCAGATGAAAATGTTTTTATTGGAATTCCCAATAGGTAGGAGCGTAGTGAATAGCGTTTATGTAATGAAATCGTCTCTTTCTTTTTTTTTTTAATTTTTATTATACGAAGTTGTTGACTTGTTCCATCAAATTGAGTTCATTGGAGTGAGTGCGGTTTTTTTTTGTTTTTTGTCTTTTGTCTCAAATCAATGTTATTATTTGCAAAGACATTTTTTTTCTTTTAAAAAATTGCGAGTTGTAGCAACCAGAGTTCTTTTCTCCCTCATCATATGTAGATGATCTTATCATCAAAGACGTGAAAAATGATCAAATAATAATATAAGTATGGATCTAAGCCTTACTGCTGCTGCGTCTGCGTCTTTGTATAGGTAGCAATAATAAACAACTATTCAAATATAAGGGCAAATATTGTAATTATGTAATGGTTCGTTCTTTGGAATATTGTTATTGTTATTATTTGAGCAATTTGTTTGAAATATTTTTCTGCCTAATTAGAGAGAGTGAGTAAATTTATTTCAATCTTTTTTTTTAAAGCTCAAATAAATGTACTTATTATATAGAAATTGTATTCCTGGGAGAAAAACCATCAAAAGGCCATGAATAGAACTCAATAGCAATTTTTTTATATTTTGTTTTTACTTTATTTGCATTTATGTTTTTTTGCTTTTCTTTGATATTGTCAAAAAATTGTGCAAATGTACATTTATGCATAAATATATGTTCTATGTAAATATATAGATGGATATGCATATATAATTATCCTTGGCAGACCACTAATTCCCCATCATTTGAGTGTCATTCGAATAATATTAATACATCTTGATCAAATATTATTCATACATACAAAGCATTTTAATATCATGCAACGACGTCGCACAGTTTTGAGGAATGGAGAAGGAGGATTTGAATTGAATGTTCATTTTTTTAGGTTCCTAATAACTTTAGCTGCTATTTACTATATGGTTGCCGTATAAATAAGACATAAATTATAATATGCAAGATCCTAGAACAACTCCTCTGTAATTTGATGTCAACTTCTACACGACGAGCTTTTGTGCTCACTCGCAACCTCAACTCTCTGTATGGAAAGAAAAATTTGAAGAAAAGCAACTTGTAGCTGCTACCACCCTTCTGTATCTTCTTTCTTGTTGCCGACCTTTTAATATCGGGCAGAGTTATATGCTATACATTGATAAATTCTACTCATTTACAAATCAATATTTAATACTTGTTTATTATTCAATAATTCAAAAAAAAAGGGTGTGATATCCTTTTATTTAATATATTTTATATAATATATCAAAATCATAAATACACTCTTTTTGAGTTCATAACACGTCGAGTCAGTTACTTTAAATCAGTAGAGTCAACTGATGAAAAACAGCTGAAGGGAGAATACAGGGTACATATTTTTATTTATCCCAAAAAACTCGTCTTGGTGCTACCCCTATTGAACCAGCAGTGTTTTGAATGTTGGTTTATTGAACTCGAATTTCCTTTTGTTAAGAGCAATGATCATAATATTAAATAGTGGTATCCCCCTCTTCAATAAATATTCTTAAGTCAGCTATCGATTTTATACTTTCTTTGTCCCCTATTTGTAGTAGTAGTGTTTTGAACGTTGATTCGTTGTGCTTGACTAATTGAATAATTTTGTATGATTTTAATATGATCATGTTAAAAAAAATCTATAACTTTTATTTCCATTTTCTAAAAAAAAATCCAGTTTATTAGGTCATCGAGGTATGTTGTTATGTGTCGATGACGTCATTTGCTTCTGCAGAAAACAACGAGTCATATAAAGAAGACGAATGACCTAATATTGTGGAAATCCACTACTGTCATCATTTTGATCAGGAAGATATTTATAATGAAAATTGTAAATACAAGTAGCTCGTCAGAAGTTGTACCTCGAATATAATTAATTACTTTTGAGTAAATTCATTTACTCAGACATCCACTAAACAAACAACAATGTGAAAAGATTGTGGCAAAGTTATACTGGATAAACAACTTTACGGACCCTTTTGTGTACATATATGATGTCCCTACTGACATATGTCCATTGTCAGTGGTGGTTTATTCAAAAACCCATGGCTCGAGTCTCTTTTTACTAAAGACTCGCCACTCGTGGTCAAAAACTAAAAACTTTTACTTAACTTGAGCTTGTCTCTCAAGACTTGAATTGGACTCCATCTTAAAGACTTGTGACCAGACTGGGATATTTTGAAATGTGACCTATGAATTGCACTGCTATTAAAGGAATAATTTGAATTTCGTACAACATTTGAATGACATTTTAATTTTGAACACATCCCTACCAAATCGACTATTTCCATTATTTACCTGGTACATCATCAAAGAATTATACTCATTGTGTTTGAGGACAATCTAATTAGGCTCTAAACTTTGCTGATTTATGGGTACCTAAACACTAGAAATAATACATCGATTTGTAGTTAGAGTGTTTGAAATTAGATTGTTTACACTTGCTCCAAAATTGGGAGGAATTGATCTCCTACAATTTAGTTTTGGGCTTTGTTTCTTCCTCTTTTTTTTCTTCAAAGAAGCATATATGTAGAGAGTGGAATGTTCAACAGTTGGAGAGAAACATGTAATTGACCAAGTTACCATACGATTTCGGGCCTTTTATTTACTTTTGCTGTTGAGAGGAAAGTAAATGTGATCAAATCCTTCACTACATATTAAATCAAAGGCATTCAATCAAACCCAATGATCTGTTAATCGACCCTAAAGGTCGACCAATGTACGTACTCATAGGGTAAATACTTGAATTTTGAACACATTACTTTTAAAATTGGTTAGTTCTATACTTACATGTCCAGAGAATTAGGCACATTTTTCTTGAGGATAATCTAATCAGGCCTTATACATACATAACAAAATACTTTGTTATTTTAAAGGCATTTAAATATTTTTTAAAAATAAATTATTTTAGAAATTAAAGTATTTACCCTATTTGTACATCGGTATTTTTGATTAAAGTTTCATTGTCTCTTAAATTTGGTTGAAGATGGCCCGATGACTCCTTTGGGATTAAGAAGAATAGGAGTGTCTAGTAACTTTTTTTTGTGTTGTTTTTTGTTTATTTCCTTATATGTATGTACAAATGGAATGAAAGACCCCCATGTACAGGTATGTATGTATATTTCATATGTACATATACATATACTTGTTGTGTGTACCATTGTTGTAACACTTTAAGACATAACAAACTTTGTTTTTATTATAATAACAGAACAATTCATATAATATGTACATACAGTGAACACATTACATATATACTATATGTATATCTTCTTTCTTTTTTTTCCTTAAAAAGAAATTCTACTTTCATGAAGAGAACATCTATCAAAAAGTGATAATATACATATATTCTGTGTATCTTCATAAATCCTATTTTCTTGGGACTTTATCCTGTAGAGTAATTCACGGGGAATCTCAAATTTAATTTATTTGATAAACTTCAAAGGTTCCTTTATAATGCAGTTCATAAAATAAAGATTTGAATGCAATTAGATTATTATATTTCGTTCATTTGTGATAAAAGTTTATCACAAGCCTAAAGCCAAGCCCATAAAATCCATAATAGTTTCGTGAAAGAGGTCAAAATCGACGCTGAAACAAAGTCAGAGATCTGATTCATGGGTTTTTAATTACTTTTAGGTATTCAAAACTTTGAAAACGAAAATTAAGCGTTCGCTTCAAAGGTATGAAAAAGGTACGTTCAGTGTACTGCTTAAACACCTTTCTTTGGTATGTACATATATTTGCATTAAATATTCTATAAAAAAAAGTGGCCAAATGCACTTGCTTGATTATTGACTATTATTTGCATTTCCTTGGTTTAGTTTTTATTTTTGTTTACTTTCGTTTTTTCCACAAGATGTCGCTTCTTTAAAAAATAAATTTCCAAAACTGACTTATATATTATTAAAGTTCCAAATCAGAGGATTTCAAATATCAAACCACAAGCTTTTCAACAGAATGTACATACCTAACCCAAGCTTCTACTCAAATTTTACAGTGTGCATTATTTTCTGACTTAATACTAAAATTACTTGCGATATGGAAATTTAGAAATCGAGGGTTTCCCCTCTGAAGGATAATTTCCCTTGAAATGATAAACCCTAGTATATTATACATATATATCCTCCAAAAACACAATAATAAAATAAAAAACAGGACTAATTGGATGAAACAATTATAATGCAATTACTCTGATGATAAAGTCTGTGTAGAGGGATCTTCCTCTATGTACATACCTAGTGTTCATAGTACATATATATATATATACAATATGTGCATAATAAGTTCTATCTTCTGAATGGTTAATCAATTCCCTGTTAGTCTATTGAAGGAATCTTCTTCTAAGTATGTAGATACAGGATACGCACAACCTTCAAATATTCGTAGGTGACTGTTTGTTCATAAACATTATTATTGATTATACCAATAATAATTCATTAGTGTCTATAAGTAGGAAATGAATAAATCCATATGATTGTTTGTACATAGATATTGGAAAGCTTACATTAGTTAGATAATTATATTCACCATTCAAGTCTTTATTGGTGTATTTTTTGTTTTTGTTTAGGATTGTACGCGTAGACAATCATTAATGGATAAGTTTGTATCTACAATAATGAAACCCAGGGCTCTAATGATACATTTAGATATTAATTTCATTTTGAGTACCCATGTAGGGAGTTTAATGACTTGACTGGTGAAAAAAAGAGTGATGTCTAACTCTTATCTAATTGAAATGTAAAAGAGAAATTAATGAGACTCATGATTATTGAAACCTCCCGGATTTCTAACTTGACAAATGAGGGAATGAATGATCTTTATGTCGAATGACTTACTTTTATCCATGGGTTTATTTTATTTTTTCTATTTTTTGTCTGTGAAATGTAAAAAATCATTTTTTTCAAGTGTTGAAAATATACTTTATTATTATTAATACTTTTGACGATGAACTTACATCGTATGAATTTATTTTCTTTTGTATATAGTATATACATACATACATACATACATATATATATATATATATTTATGTCAAATTTGACAGTTGCTTTTATTTTATATTCATATATAAATATATATTAGTACATAGACAGAGTCAAATAAGGGGAGGAAAGTGTGAATTTTTTGCATAAATGTATGTATAAATTCATTATATTTTATTCAATTTCAAAATACATACATATATATTATATACTTAAATGTATGTACATTTATCTTTTATCATTCCCATTACAGTTGCCCAAGAGAAGGAGATCTACACGGTCGTGGGAGCCTCGGCCCATTTACCCTGCAACATATCCGCACCAGGTGACGATGGAGCCCTCCTCGTTCTCTGGTATCGTAACTTTGATGCACAACCCATTTATAGCTTTGATAATCGCTTCTCCACAACAAAGCATTGGTCAGAGGATCAAAGCTTTGGCCCGCGTGCTTTCTTTAGAGACAATTCCATTTATCCTGGGATTCTATCCGAACTCATCATATCCAATGTTCAGTTCGAGGATGGGGGCTACTACAAGTGCCGTGTGGACTTTCGACGCTCTCAAACTCGATCCGAAACTCTTCATTTAAGAATCATTGAGGAACCGGATATTCCTTCAATTGTTAATCAAAATGGAACGGCTCTTATGGGAGAAATTGGGCCATTTGCTCTGGGAGAGGCTCTTATTCTACTCTGTACTGTGGATCGGGGGAATCCTAGACCAGAGGTATCTTGGTGGAGAAATGGAGAATTATGGGATGATGAGCCGGATCCTAATACCTTTGATGAAGTCCAGCAAAATACGCTCGTCATTGCATCACTGGATCGGTCTCATCATGGAAATGAGTTTGCTTGTGTTGCGAGGAACAACAATGTGACGGGATCACCGAGGTAAGAAGGACTTTTAAATTAAATTTATATGTAAGTAACCACCTATGTACGCAAATATTATGCTTATCTAATATTAATTAAAATCACCAGAAGGTAGAAGCAGGCATTGTATGTAATTTGTAATACTCACTATGAGTCCATCTGCATTATATATGGCTCTATACTGAATATTGACATTATCCAATCATAAATAATTAATTTGTTTCTTTTTTGTGAGAACGTATCGAAGTATGTGCAAAAGTAATATTGTCTCATTCATCTTGAAACTGTTTATATGTAGGTATTGTGTCTTAATATGGCAGGAGAAGATGAAGAAACATCTTTTATTCCAATAATTTACGTCTTTAGTTCATAAAAAATGAATAAATGTAACGTCAAGTTCGATACTCAAAAGACACAATCTTTTAAGTTAACAAAAAACTACAATACTATTAGGAAGACAAGGAATTTATTTTTCATTTGTAATGTGTCCCTCATCAATGTTTTAGAGAGAAAGAAAGAAGTAAAGATGTCTAAAATGGAGAAGCAAACTTTTTTTTCTTTTTTTTTAACCAACCATCCTTGTCTGTCAAAATGTCAAAAATGAGATTGTCAAACACTTGTAAGAAGTCATCCAAACCATACAAAAAAAAACTAATGTAGCATTTCAAAAGCTTTAACTTTTATATGTATAATATATAGATATTTATAAGTAGGTAAATGTACAAGTTTATGAGGGGGGAAAAAACCCTACAAGAACCTAAATGAAATGTGTATCACCCCCTCTGAGTAAAAATTACATTATTTGAAGTCTTCATCAAAAAAAAAATCCAAATATCAAAAAGACAGAAAATTATACTGCCCATAAAATAAACATGTACATATATATAGTACGACTTGCTGGCTTACAAATCGCAAGGAACGCGCTTTCATGATTGACTACAACAACTGTTCATTTCATTTCATTCCATTAATTTCTTTTCTCATTAATTAAATTCAGTTAGATACAAAAGTTTTTCATTTTATTTTATTTTTGCTTTAAAATTAACTTTATTCACGTAATAAATACTTGGGTTGTTTCTACCATCAAGACAGTTCTAATTAAAGTGACTGCAAAATTAATCATTTTTTTTTCCTGGAGGCGTGTTTTGTTTTCATGACTATGTAGGCATGTACTTGATGCATACTTTTAGACACGCAATTCTTGAGGAAATATTACATTAATGATGAGTAGAGATTCAAAGTGGATCATCCAAGGATGAATCATACTAAATATCTATCTATTGGGAGTACAAATTTCTTCGGTGGTTTTTCGCTTGTGAATAATACCCATAGATTTCAATCGTACGAAGAAATCTTGTTTTGTAATTCCCAATAATTATGTCTCGGATCTTCATTGAGTAATGGCCTCTAATTCGCTGTCTTTGATTCAAGCAGTACCGGACCGCACAAGAATGTATTAGTTATTTCTGTTTTGTTCACTTCCCAACCTCAAAGGACCCACGAACAGCCAAGGAATGGAATTGTGGTCCATTTGTCAACAAACCAGCTAAATTCAGCATGTTTGTGCAAGAAGAAAACCAACTGCTGGAGATTGTTAATGACGGTGGCCTTAAAACAGTGTTCGAGACAACAACTCTGCTGGTGTTTTGGATTAAAGTCATAGCGGAATACCCAGAGATCGCTAACACAGCGATAAAAACCATATTGCCATTTCCAACATCCTATATGTGTGAAGCGGGATTTTCTGCCGTGACAGCCTCTAAAACAAGGCAAAGGAGTAGACTGGATATAAGTAACTCACTGCGGGTGTCTTTGTCTGCCATTACCCCCGGATGGGACCATCTTGTTGCAAAGAAACAAGCTCAGGGCTCCCATTGATTTAGCGTTACGGACAGTTTTTGATGTTATAATAATATGTTATATTGTTGGAGCAGCAATGTGTTAATAAAGTTATGACTTCCTAATGTTATAATAGCATTCTAATGTTGGAGCAATGTACTTATAAAGTTCCATTTGAGTACACAGTGGATTCAAGTTTATTATTATTAATAATATTTCAACCCCCTGGTCCGCAATAAAATTGTCAAGCGTTGACCGGTCCGCGGTTAGAAAAAGGTTGGGAACCACTCGTTTATAGCACCATTTTTGAAACGTCAAAACCATTCCCTACATAATGTATTATTTGAAGCATTGACACCATAAACGATACGCTTCAGCTTCACTTTTCTTCCAATTAAAGCAGAAACATAAATCCTCTCGCAAACTCGCTTAGCTAACACAAAATTTGACCTATTACATAAAGTAAAAAAAAAAAGAAAACCAAGGCTTTTGTTTGAAACTCAGTGCCATATCAACTGAATATTATTGACAAATGTCTAATCTCTTTTTTAAAAAAAACCATCAAAATCAGCTCTCATTATCAAATGATTATATCAATCAGAGCCATCTTTTGAAAACAAACCGAACTAATTTGTATTTTCTATACCTACAATGTACATACATACTACTTGTTATTAAAAGTATACTTTTATACATGGATTGATGTCTTTTAATCCTTCAATTGTCACAATTGTGTCAATGCAGGGGGGAAGGAAATTATATAAATATAACAGTAAGAGTTGTTGTTAGATTGTAGATAATTAAAATTATTATATTACAAACCCATTAGGAAAATAAGTTTTTTATCATTTATTCCCATTGCTACTACATACATATGACTTGAACTAAAAGTCTTTTTGAGTTTAACTCATTATTATTAATGATACTCATTTGTATTATTGATATTGAAGTAGTAGTATTTTACCTTAGTCTTTTCATCAATTGATTCATCTAAAAGGATCTTTAGTACAATAAAGCGTATATTGCTTTTATTCACTAATCTAAATAATTCTCAAATAACTTTGTTTATATGCATATTTATACACAGTGGCGTTTTAGAGAAAATGAGGGTTGCATCTCGATACATCGAGTTTGTTTGTTAGCGTTAAGAATTCAATTTTCAAGGATGAATTACGGTATTAAATAAGGACTTTACAACTTGTTTTATAAAAAGACAATATGACAAATATAGATCTCAGCTATTTAGTTATTAAAATTTTATTGAAAAATATTCAAAATTAACAAACTGAGAGTATATTTTGTGACTTCTCCCGAGGGGGAAAAAATTGAAAAATGTAGTCTAAAGAAGTGTGTTTTTTTTATAAGAAATCAAATTATTTCATTATACAGTTAAATGTAATTGAGTAATATCTAAAAAAAAAATTATAAAATGTCTGTAAATACAAATATATCTTCGTTAAAAATGGAAATAAAAATATTGATATATATACTGAATTCTAAACAATTACATATGTGTCAAGTCAAGAAGAAAGGAAGTTTGTTTTCAAATATTGAAAGTGGAGAAAATCCATCACTTTTAAGTTTTTTTACTACATAAATATAACAGTCAAATATTTTGGTGTTATTTTAAGACCTATACCACATGGTTTTTGTATCAATCTTAATTGAGAAACCAAGGATTGTTATCTATTCAATAGAGCAATCGGATAAATGTGTTGACTGCACATGGAGCCGATATGGTCCTTGAAAGAATGTCCATCTTTTTCATAGCCCCAGAGATTCATTTAGTGGTAGTTGGTTTTTTCCTATAATAACGTTGCAATGATAAGAGTCATTATTTAATATATCGAAATAACCTATTAATACAAACGAGAAAAGAGAATGCCTTCAAGAATATGAGTGCAGTTCACACTCATTTTTGAAATATTTCAGATAAACTTGGTTTTCTTGTTGACTTGACACATATATTATGTATGTAAATATTGACTTGGTGGTTACATTTATCTCATTACCACTATGAAATACAATTAGTATCGACGCATTATACAGTCTCATGAAGTTATGCATGTGTGTTATATCCATTACTGAACTATGAATTCTGAAAATTAAAATATTATCCTGATTCTGTAATGTATCAATTATTTGTTATAAGACCTGGGCAAAATGTTGTGATAATAATATGTTGAGTTTAAGGAAGGAAAGAGAGAAATATCAGTTGAGTTTACTCACTACCTATGTAATTATCAATTTGAATGCGGTTTTCTTTGTGTATCGTTGCGACAAGAACTTGCTACAATTATTATAAGACGTTCAATTTTCGATTATTAAGAAAGTGTATCGACACTTTACCTGGATTTTTGAGCATTCAAAAACAGTTTTGGAGTAGTATTTAATATTGTCAAATAACAACCAGCTAATCAAATGCAGAGGTGGTACCAGAACCTTATTGCAGACACTTAATTGTGTATGTGTATACAATCTTGTCAGGTCTGCTCAGGAGTGTTGTGATGGTCCTTTCCATATTATTATATGGAATGAATCTTAGTATCTGGTTTTTAATGGTAAGATGTACATAGATTCAGCTGTTTCTCCTTGACCTTGGCCGTCAACAAATGGCCACTGCGCATCTTGTAAGACTTGTACCGCAAGTTTTCATTCACGCAGTCCCGGATAATCTTGTTCGATACCCCCATTTCTGAAGCAATCCTTGCACATTTTTTTGAGCTGTCCTTGATCCAATCCCTTCAAAGTCTCCTCCAGACTCCTTCAACTCTTTCCTGACCTTCCAGACATAGCTCTTGTCCAACTTTAGGAAGTCAGTAATTTTTTGGTTGTCTCTTCCGGCGCGAGTCGAAACAAGAACACTTTTTCTTTTCTAATCTTTTGGCACTTTAAGATCTTCGATTTCAGCCATTTTTTTTTAAATGAAGCCAAAACTATTCAGCTGTCGAGGAAACAAAAAATTTAATGCCTAACTGCAATAACTGCGCATCAGCGCGTGTCCGAAGTTTGTTGTCAAAGAGCGCACTCACCCTGTATTAGGGATGTAAATCATATGCAATTCGGGCGTGTGATAAAAAAGTGGAGTTGGCTCTTCGAACAGGTCTTTTTGTTTTCCAAAGCTGTTATCATTTTTCCTATATTACTGAGGGGAGAACATCTACCTGATAGTAAAGATGTCGCATGAAGGAATACATGCATTAAGTTTAATAAAACAAATAAAATGTAAACAAAAAGGGCTCAAGTCCTCGTATAATTATTATTAGTTAAAAATATATAATTTCCTGACATTAATTTCAGTTAATTTTCTGCCTCTCATCTATGTTATTATTTATTGTTGTATATATAATGGAGAATAGCAGCTTGTAGCTCAGTAAAACGTCATGACAGCTCAAGCTGTTTCCCCCTCGACATTCATTGAATTGTCAGGGTTGCCAGGTTGATTTTCTCTTTCTTTTTTTATAACACGCCCGAATTGCATATGATTTACATTCCTACCCTGTATATACTCCACGGTACTTCTTTTCCTTTCTCTCTCTCTTCTTATTTTTTAAATTAATTTATGTAAAAAAATATATGTAAATAAAAATTACGTACGTACATAGATAGATATTATCTATTCCAATGATTACCTCAAATCCCAAATCGCATAATAAAGCCAATTAATTAACTTCATTATGAATATTTTTTTTATGTTCTCCCAATGAATATTTATCAAAATATATTAATAACGACATATTAACATGTAATTTTTATTTAAATATTCATTTTTAAGCAAAATTTATGTTCGAGGATTAAGTTTAATTTAAGGATTATAACTTGTTTTTGCTTTGTACCTACATATTGTGGCTACGTGTTTATTATTACCTACCTATTGTGTGCACGTTTAGACAGTGTTTAGGTACTTGTTATTTTATTTTTATTGATTTAATTCTTCATTGCTGCATTGCATTTATCGATACTGATTATTCAGCTATTTTCAAATGGATTTTTATTCCTTGAGTGTGTATTGAAATTTGATTTTTATTATCATTTTATATGTAGTTTGTATTGCTTATATACTTACATATATATAAATTTATGTAGGTATATTTAATTTTAAATAAAAATTCTTCTGAAGAACATGATAATCATTTTTATAGAACTTCGTCTTCGCCAAAATACTTAAAGATAATTGAATTTATATCAAATCATCACTACTAAAAAAACAACAAAAAGCAATTTGATAAAGAAAATGATTTAAAAAAAAAAAAAAAAAAAAAAAAGAATTGAAATGTACTTATTCCGATTATAAACATTACCTGAATATATTGGTAAGTAAATATATTCACAGGCCTCTTGTTCAACGTCTCAATCATTATATTACTATCATTGATGTATGTAGGTATTCTATGTATGTATGCTCTTATTTCAGTTCTCGTGTCAAAGTCATTCTCCGAATGCCAGTCCTGGACATTCATCTCTCAAATCTCCCTAATCCCGTCACCTCAGACACATCCTACGAAGTCCTATGTCAAGCCACTGGGGCTCAACCTCTTCCTAACATCACTTGGTTCCTGGATTCGTCTCTGATTCAAGTCTCTCAGGTGGACGTACGTGTGACGCATCGAGAGAATCTCACGACGAGCTCCCTTTACTTTACTCCTCAAATGAAGGACCATGGACGGATTCTCATCTGTGTGGCAGAGAATGAGCTGGGAAAGGCGAATGCAACCCGGGAAATAAGTGTTCACTTTCTACCCATTGTCTCTCTGGAAATGATGAATGAAAAGGACTACGTTCTCGAGGGAGAGGATCTCGTCTTGGAGTGTCATATCAAGGCTCGTCCCCGTGTTTGGAGAGTTATCTGGTATCATAATGGGAAGGAAATACAGCCCACTGGGGATCGGATCGTTATTCCAGAGGAGGGAACCCTTCTTCTAAGGAACGTCACCAAAGAAAGGAGTGGAGACTATCTTTGCTCAGCCACAAATGTCGAAGGGGACGGCTTTTCTAAAATAGTCAAAATATCCGTGTACTACAAACCCGTGTGCAGGGATGCCCGCATTGCCAAGTCAATTGACTTCATCAATGATGGAAGGGATGAAGTCACGACGATTTCCTTGGGATGTGGAGTGGATGCTAAGCCAGAAGTGAAGCGCTATCGATGGTTAGTCAATTCATCCGACTCTGAGTCGATTTTCGAGATCCCTAGTGCAGAAAACTCCATGACATTTAGTAATTACAAGTCATCCAGTGGAGCTGAAACAAGGGGACAAGTACTCTGTTGGGCAAGTAATGAAATTGGTGAGCAAGGGGCTCCCTGTATATTCCATGTTGTTCCCCTTGGTGCCCCACATCCTCCAACCAATTGTAAAGTAAGTTATTTATCCATTTTTGGGTATACATAATTCATGTAGAAGCAAGAAATGTACATATTATGTATGTATGTATGTACAGACAGACAGACATACAAATGTATGTATGAATGAATGTACATACATGATGATAAAAAAAATAATAATACTTGTACAAATCATTTGTTATCTTGATGTTCATGACAGGCGCTGCTCATAACGAATTGTTTTAAAAAATGAAATGGCTTTTTTTCAAATTATTATTATTTTTATTATTTCATTTAAAGTGATAAAAAAAAAAGGAGACGATGAAGGTATTCAACACAGAACTAGAGAGTTGTCTAACTCCTCTTACCCTTCCTTAAAGTGTGTCCACCATAATGAATCAAAAATGACTAGAGATAGATGATGAACGAGAACTTGTAGAGATGAAAATGATAAAATAAATAAATTACCCTTTATAATTCCGTTCTTTCAGATACGAAACCACACGGCTTCAACGATCGTTGTTTCATGCGTCCCTGGATTTAACGGAGGTCTATCTCAACACTTTGTCATTGAGGTCTTTGAAACAGCAGAGAATAATTCTCAAATTCTTATAGCTACCAATTGGACAGACACGAGCGATCATCTCATCGTTCGTGGACTTACACCCGAATCCAATTACATTCTTTCCATCAAGTCTGTTAATGAGCGGGGTGAGAGCTCTCCCGTCTACCTTGGTGGAAAGACAGAGGGCTACATTCATTATCTTCCAGTCAAGAATGAATTTTCTCGACTTCCTCTTCTCTTTGTCGTCATTGGTATCCTTGTGAGTCTCGTGGCCATTGGATTGTTTTTGACCGTTTTCCTTGCCATGAAGAAGCGGCAAAAGCATGAAAGACAATTAGCTAGGGATTTGAACAATCGGAGGAATGGAGCTGAGGAAGAAGAGGGAGGAGGAGGAGGAGGAGCTCCTCTCCTTGTTCCGAGGCATTCGGAGCAAATGGCAATTCAGGAGCATCGGCCTTGCGTTCATTGTGCAAGGAAAGAACTCTTAGCATGTACATCTCCTGTGGAAAGAACTGTGATTAAAACATTTTCAGTAGATAAGAAACGACCCATTTGCCCCGTTTGTAATCCATTGGGCAACACACCATATCCTAGAGGAGGAGTAGGAATTGAGTCCTCAGAGTTCTCTTAAGAACTCATACATATATCAATTTGAATGTTAGAGACTCTCATTTACTTACTGTATAACATACATATGTATTATTATAATAAATATATGTATTCATTACCTAATTTGTTCATTATCAAAACCCATGATGTGAAATACAATGGAAAAACGTCGTACCTTGAATGTTCAGTTCTATGTCATCTTTGTAAAAGTGTGTCTCTACTTTACCATAAATACTTTTCATTATTTTTTTTAAATAAATCTTGATTTAGTTCATTCACTACACTATATATACATATACATATAGTTTCCTATAAGAAAAAAAGATTTTTTTTTTTAAATTCTTCGTTGTTTGTTTTCATATTTTTTCTGTTTTTCCTAAGCCACCTTATACGCATATATTATTAATAAATCTATATTATATTATATTATATATTATGATAATAATTATCTGTTGTACTATTCTAATTAATTTATTATTATTACTATCAATTAATATGTTAAATAAACATATCATGTCTTAGTACAACTTCAATATCATCACAAATCCAATTAAATCAAACTGAAGAAGTCAATGTAACCTTATTTCCATATTTAAAAAGAAATCAAATATTATCTAAGAACTACTTTCTATATATATCTCCCCTCCCTCACCCCCACCTATCAAAAATATGTATGCATATACATATCTAATTGGACAACCAGGAGTCGTCATTGAATCCCTAAAGGAAAATTCAAATGAATATTAAGTACTTACTTATTTTAGTTAGTTATTTCCATTATTATTGACTTTTGTCATGAATGACTAATCAATATAATGTTATATGTACTTAGATATTGCAAGAAAGTTGTTAAAAGAGGGGGGGGGGGAGTTGAAGGAAATTGAGCAAAGCAAACTTCCTTCATTTTTTTTTTTTTTTTAGCAAGTAATCACATCACGTATCAAAATACTTACAAATTAAATTATTATTACAAAGTGTAAAACGAGGCTTTAATTTATTTTGGCTCTAAATACAGTCAAATTCTAATATTGTAAGCAGCAATTCAGCTGCTAGCTGCTAAGTCAATTAAGTTTCTTTTTACGCAGTCACTATTCAACCGATTGGGATTATTATTTGTGTAAACTTGAGAGGTGATTAGAATGGTGTAGGGGCTTGTTTATGAGAGTCATTTGCTGATTTTGCAATAATTTGACCTTTTTTGCGAGTCAAATTTGGGAACGGCCCGTGTATGTTTCTCATAAAATTGACTCAAACTTCACATAATTATTCCCAAATGTATTTTAAGCAATTTGAGATGAGATACTGTAGGTACGATCAATTCTAAGGGGAAAAAAAATTATCAGTCCATCTCCCAATTTACCAAATCCCACTCCATTCCTCTGAGATTTCCTTGGTTCTCCCTCTGCATTACCACCCATCACCCAATACAACGTGAGTCATCCTGATGAAGAGGTTGTACTCACTCATATATCTCACATATCTCCCAAATGCAATATCAATTATTCAATACTCCTTTTGCTCTTATGTACTAGCCGACCGGGAGACTCCTGGCTGAATAGTCACGTCCTTCTTTTTAAGACGTTCATCTTACATTGAACGCCTGCAAAGATGTTTGGATAGAGCTAATCAGTTTTGATTGACTAAATCCTATGACATTATTTAGCCGAATACCTTTTTTCCAAATATTCAGGACTTGATGGCAAATCCACATGTTACAGCTGGAGCATTTTGAAAACTTAGGAGCCCGCAATTTAGTTGGCAGGAAGTTTGACTACCGGCATTGTGTTTCGATTTTCGAGATAAACTGTGCTTCAAATACAAGCTTAACTCAAGGTTGCTTATATTTTCCCCTTCACATGGTTCTGAGAAGGCCAACTTGAGAAGTGGGAAAAAGACAAAAAAATGTCTGGGTACAAGAAAATTGCTCTTATTCCGCGTGTATTTAAAGTGTATTTCTTTTAAAATAAAAATGAGTACATATTGTTCCTACTTCAAAAGATTAATTACTTATTTCATAAACAAATTTGAGGCGTATTTAGTCCATACAATTGATTAATTATTTTTTCTTTGTTTTTGCTAATATACATAGATTAATGTAAGAAAATTTTTAAAGTTTTTTTGTTCATATCACCCAACAGTGAAAATTATGATGCTTTATGACTACTATTTTAGACGGAGTAGTTGAGGAAAATTTTTAACTGGAACATGTTTCCAAAAATATTTTTGAAAACATCCATTTTTTTGTTCATCAATTAAGGGCAACAATATAGCTAGGTTCTTATCCGAAAAACTTATATTAATGTTACTACTTTTATTCAGATAGTCACTATCACGACGAGATTTTTGTCCACTCCCAACCTCGATTCTCAAAAAGGGAAAGGGAAAATTAGGAAAAACAAATGGTAGCTAGTCTTCTGTATTTTCTGGTTGCCAACTTTTTAATATTATTTAGTTATACTATACATTTATAAATTCTCTCAATATACAAATCAATTGTTAATATTCAAAAATTCAAAAAAAGGGTGCGAAATCCTTGATTTAATATACTTTTTATACATCAAAATCATGAATATTAATATTATCCTTTTTGAGTTCATAGCACGTGGAGTCAGCTGCTTTAACTTAGAAGAGTCAAATGATGAAAATCAGTTTAAGAGCTGAGAATACAGTGTGTTTTTGTTTATCTCAAAAAGCTCGTCGTGATAGGAAATGATGTCCAAAGCAGGGATGGGCAATTATTTTTTCCATGGGGCCACATGAGAAACAGAAAATATTGTAGAGGGACAGCCAAAACACTTTGGTGTTTTGGGTAATTACGTCACTTTCTACGGCAGTTGGGCTGTTATTAATAAAGTAGAAGGGATTTATTTACAGTTTAAGGAGATTGAGGAAGTTTTGAGGGGTACAAACATTGAAATGAGTAAAAAGGAGGAGGGGGTATTTGTACGATCAACAGCTGACACAAAAAAAATACATAGGAATTATAGATGTTTTGTGAATACTACGGACTATCTATGAAAAAGTCATTAATTTTCCAAGAAATGCTTTTTATAGTATGTACATACAAATGTGTGTCAAATTATTATTAAGACATACATACCATTTTTACACACATTGTATTGAGCTTCATTACTTATTCAATGAGAATATATTTCAGCTGTTGAAAGGTCAAAAAGGTGGTGATTTCTTCATCCCTCTTCGTCCAAGTTCTCATGTAATTATTATAAAAATAAGTATCATGGGGTGAAACTCTCATTTTTTTAAAGATATGTACATATATTTATCATATGAAGATGGTTTTTTTTTATTTTTTTGGTTCTTTTTTTTCAAAATGAGTGAATTGAACATTCCAAAAGAAAATAATAAAAATGACAATATAAATCAATCCTTGAAAGGTTTCTTTTTTGATAAATAAATAAAAATTAAATCTAGGAAATACTTTTTAGATATTTTGAGATCGTAAAATAAATCAGTAGAATGATTTTAAAATGAGCAAACGCTTCTGTCATGAACACACACACAAAAAAAAAGCCATGTTTAATACATACATATATAAATATCTGATAATGTCCTAAAAACATTCCAGTCAGTCTTTTTAAAAAAAAGCATTCTATTATCTGACCCTTGTTACTTTATAATATCTGATATCTTTACAAAGTTAATGAAATGAATTCTTAATGCCTATCATAGATTTTTTTTATATACATATATATATGTATATATATATATATATATATATAAAATAATATGTTGAAAGATTTACGTTCTCTCAAAGGCTATAATTAAACATACTTCAACTCGGATAGGTGTATAATATACGTATAATAATATATACACGGAGAATTAAAAATCAAAATAATCATTCACCTATATCTTTATATTTTTTCCTTTGGAAAAGCATCTTATTATTTCATCAATGAGTGCCCAAGGCTGAATTCCTGAATCCTCGTCTCATCATATATGTATTTATTATAACTATTTCTATAAAAGGGGGAAAAGAGCTTCCCCCAGTGTCCTACTTTGTCAAAAGTAATATTAAAAACTTATTGCAATGACTTTTCTTATGTCAATAAATGTATAGTAAAATTAATACGGACTAACGAACTACTCATTTTGAAGATTTTTAATAGTAAATTGCCTCAAATAAATGCATCTGCCGAGTCGGATTCAAAATCAGTATTATTCCACTAACAAAAAACAAATTAAGACTATTCTTTTTATTAATTATTATTATCAACAGCTGTCGATTAGCCGATTATTATCACCTTTTCATTAGGTAATTTCGTATATTGGGGTTGAACTCAAATTAAATCTTGTCAAATAATGTACAATATTAAAATTTAAGAGAGGAATTATCCCAACTTATCCTATACTTCATCATAAAACAAAGTGACGAAACGATGACTATGTCTTGAATTTTTTTCCAAATTTATTTGGCTACAAAATGCCTTTTTAATCCAGTAGGCCTGCTGAATCTGCTATGAGTATTTCTATGACTAACGTCACAATTCCCATAAATTCACATTATTAATTCAATTAAAACAAGATGAGTTCTAGGAAGGAAAGACCAATATAAATGTGGTTATACAAACTTAAAAAGCGACATCTTGCGGGGTGGAAGAAAGTTACATAGTAGCCAAGTAAATTTTACCAAGTTTTGTTTCATACTATATATGTATATATAGCTTTGGTTCCCAGTTAGGAAAAATGGACTATCTATCGACTGAATTCGAGTCTATTTTTCGCTCTGAATAAAAGTTTGTGAGATAATTGACTATAATAAAAATCACATTTCGCAAATAATGATTATCCAAAGTCTTAATTAAGAATGATTGCAAACTAATATCGAACATTAATATGTTACAATTTTAGAACATTTGAAGAACTCATTTCAAGTTCCGTACTAAGGTCCAATACAACAAGGATCTATGAATCTTTTCCTTCAAAAATATCATTTTCTCTATTCAACAAGAATTGAACTTGACCCGCGAATTGATGTAAAATTATACATGATAAATCAATGATGTTTTGTCAAGGTAACCAGGGAATAGAAATTCCATGTTGAAAGACATGACCTTTGCTTACTGAATGAATAAATTATTATCAGAGAGAAATCCATGTTTTCCGATATCTGTTATTGCTATTAATTATTGAGATGAAGACAGTTTTGTACTTTTCTTTCTTAATAATACATACATATCTACATTATTTTTTCGAGGAAAAGGTTCTTTGGACAAAAGTTTTTTTCAACGTTGGAGTTTCTACACCTTTTTATGAGGCAAATAGAGGGATAAAATTGACGGATAAATTTTCAATAAATACCAGCGTTGTGTATAAAAAATAGATATTGAATTTAAATCATTCGTATAAAGTATTCATTATTGATTAAACTTTGAATATTTCATTAGCATAAATTCAAGTTGAATAAATATTTTTTTTTTTTTACCTTTATTTAATATAATATATAATATGTGTCCTCAAAGTCATGATGATATTGACGTGGGCCCTTAAAGAAGAAGCAGACAATATCTCTTTCAATCATAACAAGACATGAGCAAAATATTAAGATTCATAGTTTTAAGTTCAAGGAAGGAAATAAAAAGGTCCACTACTAAAAAGGATCACAATCTTAATAAAAGAACCCATTTTAATTCAGTTTTCCCTGTATCATCAAAGTGTTTTAACTTACCTAAAAAATAAATAATTCTATTTCCTATATTTAAATCATCAGGCCGTAGAAAGTGTATCCCTTGTACTGGATTAAGGACAATTTAGTTTCTCACGACGAGCTTGTTGGCATAAATAAAAATACACTGTATTCTCCCTTCAGCTGTTTTACATCAGTTGACTCTTTTGATTTAAAGCAGCTGACTCTACGTTTTTGAACTCAAAAAGGGGGTTATTATTATTATTATTTATGATTTTGACACAAATATAATATATTAAATCAAGGATTGCGCGCCCTTTTTTTGAATTTTTGAATATTATACAAGTGCTAACTATTGATTTATAATTTGGTAGAGTTTAATAATGTATAGTATATCTAAATAAAAACTCTGCCTAATACTAAAAAGTTGGCAACAAGGAAAATACAGAAGGGTAGCGCCCATTTGTTTTTCCTAATTTTCCCTTTCCCTTTTATGGGTCGAGGTTGCAAGTGGACAAATAAACTCGTTCGTGAATATCATATTCCATTTAATGTTATTGTTTTTTCTTTATTTAAAATGAAACAAAAGCACCAGATAATAATAGTGGACTCGCATACTCACCTTAACAAAATACCTATCCCTAATCATAACTTTTGCAGGTGGTAGGATATTTATTCATTATAATTGAACTTGTATAAAAAGAGAATTTTCATAAATCAAGTAGAGAAAAAAGATGCTTCAGGTGGCTTTACGAGTATGCCTATAAAAATACTCATAATGATTTTTTTAAATTATAGAGAGGAACTTTATTCAATGGGTCGGATATTTATGGATTTTATAAGTAGGTCAACGTTTTTCTTTCTTCAGCTTCATTGAATCTGTTTCGAGATAATGATGGAAGCTGAAATAGATTTTTTTCTTGTGATACATGTCAACAAAGAGCTGGGACTCGACGCTTACATATGTGTCATGTCAACAAGAAAGCAAATCTGTCTTCAAATATTGAAAAGGAGACAATTCACTTTTAAGTTTTTTTTACAACACAAATATAACGGCCAGTTATTTCAGAGTCATTTTAAGACCAATACTGCCCAATTTTTACTAAAATGTCACTTTATATTGAGAAACCAAGGATTGTTGTCTATCCAATAGAGTAATCGGATAAATGTGTTGACTGCACATGGAGTCGATATGGCCCTTGAAAGAACGTTCATCTTTTTCATAGCCCCAGAGATTTATTTAGTGGCAGTTGGTTTTTTCTTATAATAACGTTGCAATGATAAGAGTCATTATTTAATATATCGAAATAACCTATTAATACAAACGAGAAAAGAGAATGCCTTCAAGAATATGAGTGCAGTTCTAACTCGTCTTTGAAATATTTCAGATAAACTTGGTTTTTTCTTGACTTGACACATATATATGTACATACATATTTTTAGTACTAGGTTTAAGGATTACAAAACATAACACTAAATATGTTATACTTGAAAATAGCTTCGTATTTATAGTCTTTTTTGATTTCTACTTTGTCGAATAAATATGTAAGTGAATTAAAGTACATCTATGTAAGTACATCGATTGTATGTATATACATCAATCTATAGAGTTTATCTGTCGATGACGGAGAATCTGTATCTTAAAATTAATTCACAATTTATATCCGTAGTGCCTTAATTATATGTTCAAAAATTATTGTTAAATATTGTTCATGTTACAAACTAATAAACTCTTCAATAATATGAAACCGACTATGATGCACTATGATAACCTCACAATAATGACACAGCGTTTACAAGTTCAAAATTAAATATAAGGAATCAAAACGACTAAAGAAATTGAATGAAAATAATTAATTATTTAAATAAGAAAGTTCAAATTACTCTCATGAAAAATGCCATGATTACATCATAAATTTGAATCAATTCCATCACTGTAATTCGAAAAATAGATTCTAAATAAGTACAGTTCAATTCATTTGCTGTTATTGCGTAGTAGTAAATATAAGGTATAAAATAAGTTTTTATTCATGAATGATCTCAATATAAATAAATACTTCAAGAAAATAGAATTAATTTATACTAAATTCATTCTTAAAATAGATAGTTGGCGTGAATTGGCTCTAATTACAAATGACATTAAAAATCTTTTAGAATGTTTGATTTTCTTTATTTAAACATTTCGATCTATTGCGTCCCTTTAGTAAAAATGAATACAATCTACCTTATCCTTTTAAATACATCATCTTTTATCTGTTATTGACGTCAAAAGTGTTTCAAACCCATCTAAGGTTTAATATTTGCCATATATTTTTTCTTTATTCAGTTAATGCACCCAATGAGTAGTAATGGTTGAGGGTCTTATCATTTTCTTAATCCCATTCTAAGTAACTGATACATACTATGATCAAAAAGTAAGGTGAATTTGTCATTTAAAACTTCCGTATAACTTTTTTTATCGTAGGTTTGTAGGACTGTCTGAAACAATTATCAAGCGTCTATTTGTCAAATGGCTTAATATTTTACGAGTGACACTTGTTTTTGGTAACAACCCAAAGTGAATTTTTCGATTCACACAATGGGTGATCTTATTGAGCAAAGTACTTGCTTCAAATTTTGTTTACAGAACGAATATTCTTCTATGGACACATTGAAAATGTTGCGAAAGACCTTTGGTGATCAAACTATGACACAAAAAAAACATTTATAAGTCGTACAACCAATTCAAAGAACGTGTTGAAGACGAACTGTGCTATGGGACGACCATCAACGTCTAATGACCAGGGTCACGTCCAAAAAATCAAAGATTTGGCGCTTGAAAATTGTCGATTGACAATTAGAGACCTCGCTGATAGTGTTGGAATATTATCTGGCTCAGCCCAAACCTTTTTGAAGGATGTTTTGTGTCTCAAACGCGTCAAGTCTCGATTGGTGCCAAAATCTCTCAAGTTGTTTAAAAAAAGCGTTGCGTTGATGTGTGTGAAACATTGCTGTCTGACTATCAGGACTACTTAAAATGTATCATTACTGGAGATGAGACTTGGATTTACGCATGTGACCCTGAAACACTAATCAATCAATCTAATGTGGGGACACCGTGTTTACACGATTGAGGAGATAAAAACCGAATCGAAGAAGGTACTGAAAGCTATAGCGGAAAAAGACTATTCCGACTATTTCGAGGACTGAAAAAATCGTTGGCAAAAGTGCATTTTATGCGACGAGGATTACTTTGAAGGGGATAACATTAATTTGGAAGACGTAATGAAAATTTTACATTTTATAAACAAATTCACTTTACTTTTTGATCACAGTACTATTTATCTGTTTTTGGGCAATGGATACTAAAGAAAGGTATTAATCAATTTTTCTTATTTTTTTTTTTTAGTAAAAATGTTCATAAAAGAAATTGGGTTTCTTTTCCTTTGACAATGATACCTATATACATAATATGCAAATTATACAAAAGTCCTAGTCTTATTGATTGAATCAATTTCCTTTTTCATGAATGAACAACTTCAAATATCACCAGGTTCTGTCGCTGATCCATTGTTGCTTGGAAAAAAAAGCAATTTTTTACATTAGTGATGAAGTGGGTCCTTTCCATGATTTTAATATTTGTAATCCCACGTAGTAAAAAAACAAAAAAAAACCACCTTTTGACATTTAGTTATCACAAAAAAAGTTTTTTCTCTCTATGAAAAGTCTGTTTAACATCTATTCAAATACAAACATGTGTGTATATATAAATGAACCAAAGAGCAAAAGGTCAATACTACCATCTAACCTTTACAAATCTCTCAGATTACCCCCTTCCAAAAGTATGTTTGTATCATAAGGATATTTTCCACTTAATGTGAAAAGAATTACAGAACATAATGTGTTCCCACCAAAAATCCTTCGATACAAATGGTGTCCGGTAAATTTATCGATAATCAATTCATCGATAGGTAAATTCATCGACTTTTTTTCTCCCCATGAATACTTCAACAGCATAGAGCAAATTTGTTTGTCAGGGTTTTTTCTCATAAACACCGACTAATATCAACATTATATAAAGAAATTTTGTGCATAAAATAGCAAAAAATATGTATTATTTACCTATGTATGTAACTTAGAAACTGACAACAAAGACATTTGAAGAAAGTTAAAATTGATTTATGATTATAGAGTATTTTTATGCAAAAGTACTCTTAGGCTTTTACTACGTGTTCATTTCAATTAGAACACTATTAACACGTTGATCCTTGTTATTTACTTTTTTATATTTTATGTAAGTCAAAAAAAAAAATTAGATTTACTTTTAGATTTAAAAGGGAATGGTTTTGATATCCCAAGTTAACAGAGGCCTCCTTTAACTTAATAAACACCACCCTGCCCTTGCAAATTGAATGAATCAAAAACGATGGTTTATAATAAGGTTTATTTCTATCAAAGTTAATTAGATTTAAAATAATAATTACCGATAGATGTGAACTTGACGAATCTAAAGAAGCCACTCATAGGAAAGTGTCTTTTTTACATTCGTAAAGACAAATTATAATTAAAAGCTAGTTCATCATGTGGTTAGCAATGATAACCAGAGGCAGCAGTGGGTATACAAATTTACTCTAAGCTGTTAAAAGTATTCATTGGGAGAAAAAAGTCGATGAATTTACCTATCGATGAATTGATGTCGATAAATTTTCCTAGACCCTAAAAATATTGCATACATGCAATATCTTATTCCAAACAAATTGGAGGGCTCCATGTCACCAGAACCTACCACCATCACAATGAGTCCTTCTTTTGTTCCAACTTCTTTGCATTTTTTCAATGCTGAGAAAGAAAACGACTTCAAATAATTAATTAACTATGTAGTAATCATTCAATTTTGTCATTCTTCACAACTACTGTACAAGATTTAATTTGAGCTCAAGTTGTAATCAACGCTCAGGTCACTAATAAGTGAATAGCAATCCTGAGTCCATCTTTCAACCTTTCTGTCAAAAAGAGGGAGATTAAAGTTTCCAAAATTATATAATAATGGGTCAATATCGTTACTCCTGCATCAATTTTTTTATTATTATATGCCATTGAATTATACGAATATCCAATTTAATTCGAGTTTAACAAAGGCTCAAAAGACTAATAAATAGGAATGTAAATCATATGCAATTCGGGCGTGTGATAAAAAAGTGGAGTTGGCTCTTCAAACAGGTCTTTTTGTTTTCCGAAGCTGTTATCATTTTTCCAATATTACTGAGGGGAGAACATCTACCTGATAGTAAAGATCTCGCATGAAGGAATACATACATACATTAAGGTTAATAAAGCAAATAAAATGTAAACAAAAAGGACTCAAGTCCTCGTATAATTATTAATTAAAAACATAAAATTTCCTTACATTAATTTCAGTTGATTTTCTGCCTCTCATCTATGGTATACATAATAATGTTATTGTTTATTATTGATGTCTTCATTTGTATACATATATAATGAGAATAGCAGCTTGTAGCTCAGTAAAACGTCATGACAGCTCAAGCTGCTTCCCTCTCAACATTCATCAAATTGTCAGAGTTACCAAGTTGATTTTCTTTTTATTTTACACACCTCATTTGCATATTATTTACATTCCTATTAGATGCTTTGTTCCCCAGAGATAGATTGATGACATTATTGGTTGATATCTACGGTGACAACATTAAGCAAATATCTTTTCACGGGATGGCTTTTGTGTCTGACTTAGACGTTCCTTAAAATTTAGAACGGGGTGTTATAATTTTAAAACGATACTCACGTCGAGCATTTTTATCCACTTGTAACCTTGACTCACAAAAGGGAAAGGAAAAAATTTGGAAAAACAAATGGTAGCTACTCTTCTGTATTTTCCTTGTTGCTAACTTTTTAATATTGGACAGTTATTATTTAGATATACTATACATTTGTAAATTCTATCATTATACAATTCAATCGTTAATACTTGTATATCAATAATTCAAAAACGGGCACGCAATTTAATATATTTTTTATATATCAAAATCATAAATAATAATAATACCCTTTTTGAGTTCATAACAGGTAGAATCAACTGCTTTAAATCAAAAGAGTCAAATGATGAAAATCAGCTGAAGGAAGAATACAGTGAGTTTTCGTTTATCCCAAAAAGGTTGTCATGACTACAGGGTATCCACAAAGTCTGGATACATAGGAATTTTAGTATTTTATTTATTTATGTTATTTTTCCGAATTTAGCAAGGCGCATCGAATTATGCATTGCAAATAAGGGAAATGATATTGAAAATATAATTAAATAAAATTGTTTTCTTCTAAACGTATGTATTTATCCCCTATCACAATGAGCTTTTTGGGAGAAACAAAAATACACTGTATTCTCCTTTCAGCTGATTTTCATCATTTGACTCTTTTGATTTAAAGTAGCTGATTCTACCTGTTATGAACTCAAAAAGGGTATTATTATTATTATGATTTTGATATATAAAAAATAATTTAATTGATATACATGTATTAACGATTGATCTGTATAGTATATTTAAATAATAACTCTGCCCCATATTAATAAGTTGGCAACAAGGAAAATACAGAAGGGTAGCTGCTTCCAGTTGTTTTTCCAAATTTTTCCTTTCCCTTAAGTGAGTCGTGGTTGCGAGTGGACAAAAAAGCTTGACGTGTATGTACTCAGACTTTGTGGACACCCGGTAGTTTGCACGATTTACGAGTACAGATATATGTAATTGCACAATTTTTCAAACACCAATTTGATTGGATAAACATAGATTAAAGGTACTTTTTCTAAGATACAACTGATAACTGTATGACTTTTTCTAAGCTAATACAACCTATCATTTCTTTTTTAGAGAGGCTTTTTCAGATTATGCCATCATAATATATTATATAGTATTAATTTTATAATATAATTAAACTTCATTCCATAAAAATATTTTATTACTATAACTTATTTATATATGTTATAAATGTGAAAATGAATCCGTTCACATTAATAAAATTGGATTTTATTCACTTAAATAATATGTAGTTTAGACTATCAAAGACAAAAAATTCAAGACATTTAAAAAAAAAAAAAAAAAGGTTAAGAAGATCTGTTTAATAAGACAAAATAAGGAAAACCCCTACAGATGTTACGTGATATATATATATTCATTTTTTTTGGCGCCCTGTATGTTTATAAGTTAATATGTATGCACACTACATAAAATAATAATATGTCAAAAATGCCTTGAAGCCTTCGGTGGTCTTTCCACACTTTATTCTAAAATGCACTTGGGGCATTATTATATCCGTATATATACAGTTTATACAAGAAATGACAAATTAAAAATTATTATTAGTTAAATATTTATTCATTTATTGGTCAAAAGTTAAAAAGAAGGATGAAGGACTTTTGGGACTCAAAATTGAAAGGAAAACGAGAGCAGTCACATATAATTAAAGATCCAAAGCATACAAAAACTGAGTTATTGATTATGATTACTATTATTACTAATCATATGTATGTATGAAAAGTAGTTCATATTCTCCCCCCCCCCCTCGAAAAAAAAGGACTTTTCTTTCCAACTCTATTCATTTCTTCAAACTCTGAAGAAATAAGAAGAAAAACCATAACGTCTTCTTCTACTTATTATTAAAAAACTTTCAACATAAAAGTTTTTTTTTTTTACCTCACTCTAGAAAATATAAATAATAATAATAAGAAGAAATATGATTTTTAATATTTATACACACAAAACCTTTATAATATATACAAAATATACATGCCTACATACATAATATTGATGTATAAATGCTCATATTTTTTTTTATAAACCATAAATGGTATGTATGTATAACCTACTTGGTTATAAGAATAGATGAATCTTCAAAATTTATTTTAGAGTAATAATAAAAAATTAAATAAAACATTATAATTGGTTTTTGAATGGATAGCAGCCGATAAATGGATAAATGCCGCTCAAATGTTATTCAAAATTCAAATTATTTCTTTAATAGCAGTGCAATTCATAGGTCACATTTCAAAATATCCCAGTCTGGTCATTAGTCTTTAAGATGGAGTCCAATTCAAGTCTTGAGAGACAAGCTCAAGTTAAGTAAAAGTCGAGTTTTTAGTTTTTGACCTCGAGTGGTGAGTCTTAGTAAAAAGAGACTCGAGCCATGGGTTTTTGAATAAACCACTACTAACAATAGACATATGTCAGTAGGGACATCATATATGTACACAAAAGTGTCTGTAAAGTTGTTTATCCAGTATAACTTTGCCACAATCTTTTCACACTGTTGTTTGTTTAGTGGATGTCTGAGTAAATACATTTACTCAAAAGTAATTAATTATATTCGAGGTACAACTTCTGACGAGCTACTTGTATTTACAATTTCCATTATAAATATCTTCCTGACCAAAATGATGACAGTAGTGGATTTCCACAATATTAGGTCATCCGTCTTCTTTATATGACTCGTTGTTTTCTGCAGAAGCAAATGACGTCATCAAGACATAACAACATACCTCGTTGACCTAATAAACTGGATTTTTTTTTAGAAAATGGAAATAAAAGTTATAGACTTAATATTAATACTTAGTTATTGGAGTAAAGAACTGTTCATTAAGAACTTTTTACGAGCTCCGAGTCTTAAGTTTCTCATAACGAGTCCAAATCGAGCCGGAAGTTGCAGAGTATAGCGATTTGAGTATAAGTCCCCATCTCTGACGTACTTACACTGGGGTGGGTTCAAAAACCAAAAGCTTAGAAATTATACATACATGGCTAGGGTAAATACTTGCATTTCGAACAAAATATAAAAGGCATTTTAATTTCTAACACCTTCCTTCAAAATTGATTATTTCCGGTATTTTAATTAGGCTTTAAACTTTGCTGATTTAGGTATACCTAAATACTGGAAATAATACATCGATTTGTAGTTAAAGTGTTAGAAATTAGGTTGTTTACGCTTGCTCCAAAATTGGGAGGAATTGATTTCCTACAATTTAGTTTCGGGCTTTGTTTCTTCCTCTTTTTTTTTCTTCAAAAATGGATAAAGAGAGTGGAATGTTCAACAGTTGGAGAGAAACATATAATTGACCAAGTTACCATACGATTTCGGGCCTTTTATTTACTTTTGCTGTTGAGAGGAAAGTAAATGTGATCAAATCCTTCACTACTAAAATAAAGTACTCATGTTCTATGAGTTTTTCACTTCCAAATGACAAAATATTTTTAACTCAGTCCCAGAAATTTTTCTTCCAAAGAGCTATGCTTTTTTGATAATAATGTAGCAAGTAAGTGTATAATATAAAAGCCCCATTTAGACACTGTGTTGGATATAAATGTATGTATATTTATTTATATATATATAGCAGATATTGATAATTAATATTATGTATGTAAGTACCTAATATTGAATATAAAAGATTGTTTTGAGTGGATTTTCCTTAGAAATCAAAGTAAGGAGAAAAGAGAGACTGAGAGTGAGATGATTAAAAAAGCACACAAACAAAATGACTCCTGGACTCAATTTGTGAAATTTGGGAGACAGGTCTATAAATAGTATTTGGAAGAGAGAAAGTTAGCGCCACCTACGTAGGGAATTGCGAACTTCCTTCTTCTCTTCGTACCATGGAGATACCATAGAGGGGTATCGTATCGTGAGAACAATCCTGAGTTTCCTTACGTAGCTCTTAAAACCAAGGTTTTTCTTGACAGACCCATAGTTCGAATTGGTCAACGAATGCGTGGGTTATGGTATTAAATATTTTCCCACAATTTTTGCAGGGAGAGTCAAAAGAAACCAGTGCGTTTGATATCTGGAACTGAGCGGTGAACTTCCTTCCATCTGCAATTTTGATCACTGACAGCAATATATTTTTCCTCCATGAATCAGGTATTTAATACTGTTGACTGTCCAGCGGTTGGAATTATAAGGACTTTTTTAATTTTAAATACAAGGGTTCTTATCGAAAAATTCGTCAGACCAATTTTACTGTTTCGATATCATAATGGAAAAAAGAATATGGGAAATAAGAGCAGGGGTCTAAAACATGCTATTATTTTAAATGTTAAAGCACTAATAGATAATAAACTCACCATTGGCGAACCAATAAACGAAGAAGATGCTAAGCCTGTCCTTATTGCCTATGCCGCTAGATATGGAGCTCTCGAGTTGAAAATTGCGAACCATGGAAACTTAAATTGGCCATAGGCAGCCAATATAATTTGCTATAATTGACCTGACTCATGAACTTATTTAAAGGCCCTACATCTAATCGTCAGAACATATAGTAGATTTAGAAATTACCAAAGACTATGACATATTCTTTCTGTTCTATATATTTTTTTATAATAGTTTCTACAGATAATTTATAAGTATTACATTATTCATATTTTTTCGTTCTTTTACACTCTTATAGCCATTTTATTCGGACTTTTACCACACTTTTTAATTGATTTTACAAACTGTTGTTATTAAGTATTATAATAGGTATTAGTACTAGAGTCTTTTGCTTTTTGCTACATCCGTCCAAACAACCAGTAATCAGTACTTACAATGTCTGGTAAATACGGTGTTTGTGTTAAAATATCCAAAGTGAGGGTTTCTAAATGTTTTTCAACGACTTTTGAAACTTTAGGCCGAGCGTTATCTTGTTTGGGCGGATGTAGTACGATTTGGCAGCTCCCCGGTTCACTTCTTTCGAAGAAACCAAAAATTGACTCCAAACTTGAATAGCCTCAAAAGACGAGACATTTTTTCGAAATGGAATTTGAAAATTTACTTTGATCTCACTTCACATCCCTATGTAATGTGAATGTCCCTTTGTTCGGTTAGATGGACTAGGGGGCAGAGTGGATCCAGGGTCTTTGTCTTCAACGCTGAAATCACCATTCTTGAAATGTAAAAACCATTCCCTACATAATTTATCAGTTTGAACATTGTCACCATAAACTTCTACGAGCACTCAATGCCCTTCAGCTGTACTTTTTTCCTAATGAAAGCAGAAAGTTAAAAACCTCCCGTAGATACTGCTTAGTTACTACAAAATTTGACATATTATTCAACCGAGTAAAAAAGAGATATTTTAGTCTCTTAAAACTTTAATTGATATCAATTAAATATTATTGACAGATGTTGAACCTCTCAGAAACAACCGAAACTTGCTCATACTATGAAACATTCATAACAGCAGAGCTTTTTTTAGAAAACAAACCAAACTAACTTGTACTCCCTATACACAATTGTACCCTCATTTACAAAATCAATGACACATATAGATTTCGTTACATATTTATGTATGTACATACTATAAATCCCTGCCTACTCTGAGGAATGTTTCTCCTTGATTAATATTTATACCATTATAATGTCATTATTCAAAATCATTTCTGTAGCCATTCGACTCAACACAGAAGCATATTATTCCATGTACCTACTTATACTTATATTGTATAGGTATTTCCATATGAAGTAACAAAGCAAATGAATGTTATTTGATTAAATATTTATTTACACAAACTTAGCTATGTATGTACCGTGGTAGTTGGATGATTTATGAAGAGTTTCATAACTGCCCTGATTTGCAAAAAAAAAAAAAACCAAAAAAAACATGGCTTTTTATTTGACCTCAAGCCATGTATATATATATATATATATATATTTGCATTTTCGATCCTTTTAAAAAAAAAATATATATATATATAAAATACAAACTTCACAACAGGAACAAAGGAGATAAAAGACGCTTCCTTCTTTTAAAAAAAAATTGAAGAAACATCAGAATTTATTATGTCCTTAAGGACAACTTTTACTTTGCATCATTTTACTCATTTTTCTCAACATTTTTTTTTTAATATATACTTTCTTTTCAAAAAAAAAAAAAGTACTTTTTCTCATATGAATGTAAAATGCTTATACATTTCTTTATTTTCTTAAAAAATGCTACTTAACATTCTCATAAAAAGCATCTCAAAACAATAGAATCTCTCACGTAGGAAATTAAAACGATAATCATATAATAATATATGTATAGCCGATCTATATAGTTTCTCCTCAAAATAGACTGAAGGTCTATTTAAAAGCTTTTGAGTACTCTCATGCCCTGATTAAATAATGGGCTTCTATACATTTTTATATATTATTTGAGCATTTTTAATGAAATTCATTCAACAATTTTAACGATCATAATGATTCTTAGGAGACTCGTGGACTTCTCAAACTCTGGTGTATCTGGTTTTGGAACTGGAAATAAGAATATAAAATATAATGTTATAAGGAGTTTACATTGAGTCTAATTTTATTAGCTAATTTAGTAAATTCAAGTAATTTTACCTGAATTTGAAGTAAAATATGTGTTAAATATCCTTATTGTTGAATAATACGTTATAAGCATTAAAAAACCATCAGTTTTTAAAGGACAATCGGCCAATAAATAAATGTTTTATGCTCTTTATACGCAATATATTCCCTCTCTTCTATATAATATTTTTATTTCCATTTTTAACGAAAAGATATTCATTTTTACAGATAGTTTATAAAACATTTTTTGAAAACATATTTTAATTACATTTTAGTGTCTAACAAAACAATTTGAGTTTGTTCTTTGATTTTTTATAAAAAAAACATACTTCTTTGACTACCTTTTTCAATTTTCCCTCGTTACAAAAGTTACAAAATATACTGTAACTTCTTTAATTTTCGGTATTGTTCTATAAAATTTTAACAATTAAAAATCTGTCTTATTGTTACAATAAAATAAACTGTAAAGTCCCTATTTAATACCGCAATTCATCCTGAAACTTTTTTGTAACTTTATAGCAAAACAAAAACTAAACACGATGGATCAATATAATAGTCTAATTTTCTCAAAAACTGTTCATTAAAAAAAAGTTGCCCCTCTGAAAACGTAAAATTTAGACTATAGGGAGTATGAAAATGATTTTAAAAGTTTTAGTACCTCCAATTAAAACCTATATCCCAGTTTTTACTACCGTTTATATGTACATATATTTATAAATAGAGAAAAATTATTTTTTAGCATTCTTATGTTTTTTTGTGAATGGAATCCCATCTCCCTCTCTCGCCTTATTTAATAAGGATTTTTGAATCTATGTATGTATATAAAAGTTTGAAGGAGATTTCAAACTTTATTTTTTTTGTTCATTTATAAAGAAATGGCTTATTACATATTATATATGTAGTACAAGGAAATGAAAACTTGGGGGGAGGGGGATAGACGCTTGGTTTTCCTTGCCCAGAGGAACTCTTTGTTCCTCATGTTATTTTATTATACGTCTGTAATTGCACACTTGAGAATAGATTAGATTTATAGTCCAACTTCATTGTTGGAGAAGTTAATGGTAAGGGAAGTGCAGAGAAATTAACACAATGGTATACCGACAATATCTCTTTTTGTTCCACTCCCAACCTCGACTCTTAAAAGGGAAAGGAAAATTTGGAAAAACAACAATTTTCCGTGTTATCAACTTTTTAATATCGGGCAGAGTTATTGGTCAGATTAATAAATTCTACCAAATTACAAATCAATCGTTAATACTTGTATAATATTCAATAATTTAAAAAAATGGCGCGCAATCCTTGATTTCATATATTCTTTATAATATAATATATCAAAATTATAAATAATTATAATAATACCCTTTTTGATTTCATTTCACGTAGAGTCAGCTGCTTTAAATCAATAGAGTATACTGATGAAAAAAGCTGAAGGCAGTCCACAGTCTATTTTTCTTTGTTCCAAAAAAACTCGTCGTGAGTTATCAATGTTTTTAATGTAAAAATAAATTTTTTTATTTAAATGTTGTACTCGTATATATAAAAATTATTCATTAATAGGGTATTATTTTTATTTTTTTTCAATATTGTATGTTTATCGTCATTTTCATATCAGGATTCCCTCATAAAAAAAAATCAATGTCTTCATCTAAATTTTTAAACCTTTCCTTAGAAGGAAATATAATTTTTTGTCTATAAAAACCTTTGAAATTCAATCATTTTTGTAATGAATATGTATTCTTAAAATCATGTTTTCATACAAATATTTAAAAAAATTTCGTTTACAAAGATACTTTAAACTTCATCAGGAGATATTCTTCAAAAATAAAAAAGGAGTAAGACAAGGTGGTGACTCGGTTTCTACAATTTTGTTCATCAATGGCATTAACACAATTCCTTAGGACATTCAGCAGGATGACCAAATTGTTAAATCATCATCGACTCCGGCCCATCCAAAAATTTTCTGTTAAGCTGATGGTCAACATTGGCGAAAAAATTTGTTTTGAGGAAAGAGAGTCTTTGAATACAAAGATCAATCAAAAGAATTCAGAGTCCTCCTCAGAAACTTCTCATGAAATTTAGTATTAAAAATTTATGCTGACAAAACTTATATAGTGCGTTCATTTGGAAGCCAGAGAGAAAAGGGATGGTTAAGTTTTCTGGACTGCAATCGGGATTAAATTATGGGGATCCATAATTGGGGAAAGTGCAGGATATGTGAAGAAATTTCCGAAAATAAGATGGCTGAACATAGTTTCCGAGCAAGATAGGACAAATTTAAAAGTACTCAAATTTATCTTACAGAGAAAAAAATAAACAAAATTGACTCAATGAAATCAATCAGCATACATTATAGAAATCTCTTGAAACATTAATGGGATTTCACCTTTCTTTTCTTACTTTTCTCAAATAAAAGTGAGAAAAAAGTCATTACCCTTCTGAACACGTTTTGTAGCTTTGACCTACGTTCCAAACTGTTATAGGTTGTAAAAGTGAACTTCTTATTTTCATTTAAAACTGCATCAAACACCACAACAGTTACAACTGGGTGGATAAAGTTTACTTTCTTCAGACACACAGGTCCTTTGAGTCATGCAAGACAAGTCAATCCCATTCATACAGGGGCCCTGGAACCCATTCATAAGTGAAGGGGGCATTTTGTAAAAATGAGATCAGATAATATTAATGAAATGTTCATCAAACAACAATGTAATAGTTTATTTTTTGTTGTTTCCTTCAAAATGTGGGTATTTCCGCTATATATATTCATGAGTATGACTAAAAAATGAATTTGTTTATATTCTCAAGAGGAGTCAACCTTTTACCAAGTTACTTGATTCGAGTAATAAATACAATTCGTGTCTATTAACTCCCTTGTGAGTCGAATACAGACCTTTGTATAGAACTCATGATGTCAACAGCTAGATAGAGAGAAATGTAAAATAATAATAATTAAATTTCGGAGCCTATAGAAGGCCCATTATGCTTAAAAAACTCTGAACAAACAAAGAGTTTTGCCGGTCCCTGGATACTGGGCAAATTATAACATTTTTTTGCATTCAAAAGGCCCTTTTCCCATACAGGAGTGGTCTTTTTTGTAATTTTAAAATATTGAACGACGCATTTTGTGGCAACAGACCTTCTCCAAAAGATTTCAACTCGATTCAACCTTGGGCTATTGTTATATTTTCTATAGCTTGAAATGTCAAATGTTATACCGATTTTCCACCCCAGCATAGTTATATATAGTTATATAAATCACGGATTCCTTCAAATTAAAAAGAAAAATAAGGCATATTCAAGTTACATGCACTGCTTGTTTTTTTTTTTTCTACATATAATAGGTTCATAAACTTGATTAGAAATTACATGCCATGACACATTTTATCAGCAAAATATGATTGAAATGCATAACGAGTGGCCAGAAAATATTGACAGAGAAAAAAAATAAAAAATAGAGGAAGCATAAAACACAGACAGAACTGAATTAAAAGTAAAATAAACGATATTCCAATTTACCTATGAACATATTTTTTGAATGGAAGCTCCTTCTTCTTCTTCTACTACTAACATAGGACCCATTATTTTTATTATGACTTTGATCTTTCAGAGTAGATAATATGGCCTATATGTGTGTAAATGTTAGGTACAGTATGCATACCTTAGTTGTATAGTTGTTTCTACAATACAGACATACGTATATGGTCCAATCTTTTCATCAAAAGGCTTAATGATGACAGAGATGAATATATTTTGATTTTTTTTACATTAATTTTATTATTATGTATGTATATACATAATAGATACATATAAATAAAGCTATAACTTATGTATGTATGTATCTTAGATGTTTTCATATGTTGGAAATACCTACATACATTTGATCTCAGTGAATAAATAAATGATGAGAAATAAATATATATATAAAAAAACCATTATCAATAAACCTGAATGCTTACATATGTCTATTCTATAAATAAAAAATAAACCCTTAATATTTTGACCAAATCCATTCAAAAGTTACGCACACTCAGGGATGGAAAGGGCAAGTTAAATAATCATTGGATCATCGGATTTATTGAGTTTCAATCTTTTTTTTCTTTTCTATTTCAAGAATCAGAAGAATATGATGCCTTTTGGATCTACATGCTTCATATGTCTATACGCCCATACTTTTAAAACACATCTTCATTTAAAGGTTCATTTATATTTATATGGAAGGAAAGAAAACATTTCAAAATCAGTGGGTAATTAATTTATAATTAATTACACTCGTCAACAAATTTTCGTAGCTTCTGGCAAGTCACCGTCGATGTGCGTGACCTGGCGTTGTCCTGATGAAACACAATTCCTCTCTTATTGGCTAAAGCTGGGAGCTTCTGGGTGATTGCTCCAAAAAATTTTTTGTCCATGATTGACTTTTACAGCATAAGGACCATAATCAATATTCACATTTTCAGCTGCCTGGCTTGCGTTTTTCCCTTTATCGAGAAAAGTTGTAGAATATAGCATATTTTCTCCTTGCTGGTGTCCATCTTTGACGCGCACTCAAACACTACTGAGTCAAGCAACCACAAACCTACTCTAAAAGTTTCTTTAGTACAAAATCTCATCTTTCTAACGCCATCTAGCGCATAATATAATTGCACTTATACAACGCAAGATACAGATCACTAAAGCCATTTATTGCAAAAATAATGGATTTTTTTTTTTACTAGACTTAATATCTAAGGAAATGAGCTCAAAATTAGTGCAAGAAATCGATTTGATTGCTGTTGATTTAAGAATTCAGACTTAAAGACTAGAGGTAAATCACGAGAAAGAAAAAGAAAGATTATAGAAGATAAATATATTATAATTGAGCATTTTTCCTTAATCAAAACGGCACAAGGTTTTTTTTATTCTTTTAAACCTAGGTTTTGTATGCCCCTTTCAAGATGGTTTACTTTCATAGTGATGACGTCACGTGAACAGACATTATCCAAGGATCACGACATGTTTTTAGGAATATACAAAAACACTATGGTTGCTCCCTTCAGCTGTTTTTTATCAGTTGACCCTACGTGTTTTGAACTCGAAAAGGGTATTATTTAGGGTTTTGATATTTTTATATTAGCTACCTGTTGTTTTTCCTAATTGTTCCTTTCCCTTTTGAGAGTCGAGGTTGCGAGTGCAGAAAAAAGCTCGTTGTGACTATATTTATTGAATTTTAGCCCCTCCCTTGCCCTTAATTCTAAGTAAACGCAATTTTCAAAAATTAATTTTACAAGAATATTTTTTGAAGGTCTGCTTCGCACTTCTAACAGAGTGCCTCATAAGCCCAGAGTTAATTAATTAATTTTTTATATCAAAGTTACTCTTTTAAGAAAAATTGTATATATAGAGAGGAAGAAAGAATTAGCAAAAATAGTTTATTTTCATTTATTTTTTATAGTAAAAGATATATGTATGTACTGAGGCTGGACTTTCAATTTTAAATGTTAAACAATAGTAAAACTGACTTAAAAGAATAACATTTTAGATATGTACATATCTTATTGATATATGTATATACATATAATATATAATATAAGAGTCATCTTTGCAAAACTTAAATATTGATATCAGTTCTACATACATAGTATATGTACAATAAATATTTTATCTATCCCATTATTGTCAGCATGTATTTTAATACATAGAGTCACGTAAACTTAATTAGTAATAATTGGTAAAAAAAAAAAAAATTGGAGAGATAGGGTTGATTAAATTTAATGCTCAATAATGAATCAACAATTTTATTTAGAAAGATTGTCGACTTTAGAAAAAGGAACATTGCATATTATCTTGGTAAAGTAAATAATTTTATTAAACATAGTTGATGAGTTTAATAGAAACGATTACCCTATTTTTTTTATTGGATATTTAATGATAAGTTGACTAGTTTTGGAGTTTTATACTCCATACTAATGAATACTTTATGATCGATCCATACAATAATTATATACAAAAAACTGAATTATTGACTAAGGGATTTAATTTTTTTATACCTAAACGATTACATATTTCCTTCAAATTGGCATTGAGGTTTGTAGCCATGAATGAGCCTCAAACTGATTTTCTTATTGACCCATAGGTTTTCTAAATTATGTATCCTTAAGAAAAAAGTAAGGAGTCTGGGTTTCTTGGAAATAGATAGGATATTGAAGGATTGGCAATATATCCACTCAATTATATGTAAATAATAAAGAAGGATTTCAGCCTGTTTTTTAAGCCTTCCGCCCGCTACTACTTAAGTAGCCCTACCGTTAGCCACTGATTTCTAGCGAATTTTTGCTCGAAATTGAATGAAAATTTATACATTTAGATGGACGATTTCTTCTTAACCAATGATTTTTATCGAGCCTTTGACATCTCGTTTGAAAGCTACGGGTCTCTGCTCTTTAACACAGTCCTTATTAATCCATTTCATGTAATATTCAAGAATTTATTTAAGTACGAAGGATTTGGCCGACTTTTGAGCCTACTCCCGTCCCCTACGCCCCTAGGATCTCCCTTAGGTCAAAACAAAGACTGGAATTAAAATTTGCATTAAATACACTAGTTGTTCCTTAATTTTTCATATACAAAATAAGTATCCTTTTAAGGCTTAAATTGAAGTTAAAGTAAGAAAATGGGCCAAATTAACTTAAAAAGTAGGGTCCGATTTCTCGAAAAACACTCGGGAAAAAAAATTACAGATTTGAAATGAGTGTGTGTAAAACTGTATAACTTTTATTTGACTTATACTCCTTAGGGTTTTTGACTGTTGACCAGTGTTATAATTAATTATTATTCTTTGATGGCTTTGACAACTTTTGCCAATAGCTCAATTTATTGTCTCTTTAATGGGTGGATAGGCCTTGTTCCCTCAAGGTAAGTATCTACATATATGTATGTAAATGGAAATATGTAACTTTATGTATGTACATAATATGTGATTCTTAATTATTATTGAGACTCACTATCCAGCCGTCCACAAAGATTAGCTAGATGGAAAAAACAACCTGTCAAGTTCCTTTTGATCGCATTCTAGTACAACAAGGGAGTTTTTGCGCAGTTTGTAGCCAATGTTGTATGTATGGCACGGATGTAAATAATGTACATATGTTTAGTATTGGGATGAAAGATTAAAATCCCTAATTAAGAATCTCTGTATTAGTTTTTCACGAAGAGAAAAAAAAAGTAGAAAGAAAATACTTATCTTCTTATCACTCAAATAATGAAGCACAATGTAAAAATGAATAGTACATATTACTATAACAGAGCAACATAGAGGGTAATACATACATATATTTTGTATATTTGACAGAGCATGAAGAACCTAGAACTTTGTGATTAACAAAATAAATAAATCCAATAAAGGAATCTGCTCTTGTACGTACATAAATATACGTGTATAATATGTAAAAGCCTGGATTGCTAAGTCTATCTCAATTTTTCATATTACCTATACATAATACATATATTCTTATGTGAGTATATGTATATTGAGCACAGTTTGTATATTGTATATTAATCACCGCAGGTGTGAGGATAGAAAAGAATTTGATGCCATTTTTGGAGAGGGTTGTTGTTTTGTTCCATGAAGATCCATGCTTGTAATAATAATAATAATCCTCTCCTTGTATTCCATATATGGGGTCCATACATACAAAATCAGTGTTAAATCATATAATAATTTCATATTGTCAGCTCTCGATCGCTCCACTTACTCTACCCCCTCATGAATAAGTTGATTACTTAGTTTCGAATATTTGTATATTATTGAGTCGAAAAGTTGGGAATAATGACGTAGATATAACTATATAGACACAACGAGCTTTTTTATTCACTCCCAACCTCGACTCTTAAAAGGGAAAGGAAAAATTTAAAAAAAAACAAAGGGGCAGATAGTCTTCTGTATTTTCCTTGTCTTCTGAGTTAAAACAGCTGACTCTATGTGTTATGAACACAAAAAAAGCATTGTTATTACTTATGATTTTTATAATTAAATATATTTATATATTGTTTTTTTTTATAAGGAAGGGTTTCGAGATACATTATGATTTAATATTATTATTGATACGTATCTTTTTAGGCAATAATAAAAGTATCCCTACAGTGTAGGTATTATATTTATATAAAGAACTATTGGGCAAATGAAGAGAAGGGCGGACCTTATTGGGTAACTATGAGTTCATTTTATATATACCGTATATATGAGGAATGGTTGAGAGGTATAATGAGGGTGTTCTTGGGCAGTAATTGGGGCTGAGGTTGAGTTTGCCGAAAGGACATTCCTTAAGGGCCCCTCAAAAATGAAGGAAAAAAATTAAATATAATAGAAGAAAGAAAGTTTATTAATAGATATTACTCTACAAAATAGGAGTCATTTCATTTATTCTTTTGACCGTAGCCCGGTATTTACCTACATACATGACGTGAATATGTATATGTTGTTACATTTTTTATTCAAGTATAGGTATGTATGTACCTTCATATTAATATGTATTTGACCATAGATTTTGAAATTCATACATACATACTTCAGATTTTTTTTGTTGATTTTTTTGACAGAGGCAATCTATTGTTTTGACAAATAAAATATTTATTTAATTTACCAAACTTTATTCTTCATGGATGGATATGTGCATATTATGTTTGTTTAGTTGGTTTGAATAGGTGGTGTTATGCTAAAGATGAGTTAGAGATACAACACTCGGATACAACAAAGGGTGGTGGTTACGTATACGCTAATCTCTTTTTGATATCCATCAAATAGTAGAATTATTCTATTTCTTTTTTAAATGGATATCCATTAAATTCTATACAAAATAAACGTAATTAGAGTTAGGGATCTCTCTCTTGGTTTTTGTTTATGGTTTTCCTGTGTATGTATATGTATAGATCAAGTTGTCCATGATGTATCATTGTGACGTAAGTGTGCGTGTGTGTGGGCTACCTATACCTACCCAAGGGGACCATAAAGATGTTGATAAAAGAATACATAAATGTTCCTATTTACATATGTATATGTTACAAACTCCAAAATGATATCTTTTTTATTTCCTCGTTTTTTTTTTTTATTTTTATTTTTTTTTTTTTTTTTAAAAAGGCGTTTTCTGAATTTCATAAATAGATAAAGATATTTGTGGATGATTTGGTCGAGTGTTTATATACATATATACCTATTTGAGAAGTAGTCGAAGACTGAGTAATATCATCATTCCCTGACCATTGTAAGTTAAGCAAGGTATCCCCCAACATTTGATTAGATTAAATTGGTGTGATCAGTGTTTTGATTAAGCCCCCCAAAAAAGGACTAAGACTTTGAAAGATCGAATCCAGGTCGAGACTCAGACTTTAAGGGATCTATATAGACCAAGAGAAAAAACAACACTTCTTGTTTTATTTTTGTTGTAAGAAATGAAATTTAAGTATTTGTCTTGACACCAAGATTTTAAAGGGGTTGAGATAAAGACAATCTACCAAGATTTTGTGGGGTCGAGATTAAAACCTTCAAGAAAAAAGGGTCTCTAGAACTACATAGTATGATTCAGGTATATATATTCCTGGAGACACAGAAATTTTAAATATCTTTTTGATATACATTGACAAAGACCTTACGATCTTAACCATTTTATCCCTTAAAAAAATGGCATTGCAAAGGTATATTTACATTACAAATAGAAACTAGGAAGATATTTTTAGAGTCAATATCAATCATTTGTAGAGCAAAAAAAAAATAACGAATTAATTGCCTGATTTTATCCCATTAAATGAACCTTTGACACTCCAGCTTTAAATAATCAAATTCAAGTTCAAGTAACAGGACTCGATTCCTCAAAATTTCGAAAGCAATCCATTAATTTCTTTAATTAAGGATTTTATTTTTTGTGAAAGAAATATGAGTAATTAATACAATAGAAATAGGAAACATTGATTCATTGCGAATTACTTTCAAACGGCCTACACATAAATGGTTGTTTTAATACTTTTACGTTTTTAGAGGGGCAATTTTTTTTAATGAACATTTTTTGAGAAAATTAGACTATTATATTGATCCATCGTGTTTAGTTTTTGTTTTGCTATAACGTTACAAAAAAGTTTAAGGATGAATTGCGGTATTAAATAGGGACTTTACAGTTTATTTTATTGTAACAATAAGACAGATATTTAATTGTTAAAAGTTTATAGAACAATACTGAAAATTAAAGAAGTTACAGTATATTTTGTAACTTTTGTAACGAGGGTAAATTGAAAAAGGTAGTCAAAGAAGTATGTTTTTTTATAAGAAATCAAAAAACAAACTCAAATTGTTTTGTTATACACTAAAATGTAATTAAAATATGTTTTCAAAAAATGTTTTATAAACTATCCGTAAAAATAAATATCTTTTCGTTAAAAATGGAAATAAAAATACTATATAGAAGAGAGGGAAATCTATTGCGTATAAAGAGCATAAAACATTTATTTATTGGCCGATTGTCCTTTAAAAACTGATGGTTTTTTAATGCTTATAATGCATTATTCAACAATAAGGATATTTTACATCAAATTAGATGGTCTTAATTTATACTTTTTTAAGAAATCCTTTAAAATTACTTCAATTTACTAAATTAGCTAATAAAATTAGACTCAATACCCTACATATAATATATTACATCAATGAAAGTTTAATTTTTGAAATAATATATAATACATATATATACTATGGTGTATATATATAACATATATTGTATTATTGGTCATTCCTCAATTAATCCTTTCATATATTGTACAATATTGAGAAACTTTGGAATTACATACAATAGAATGAGAAGAAAGGAGGGTCAGAAATTGAGTGTCTGTGTGTGACTCATGAATATGAGGAGCAATTTGATGATAATCAAATTGACTCCTTCGATTCCTAATCTATAGGGAATTGAAGGGTAATGGATGTTGATAATAAAAAAAAGAAGTTTCTTCATATTCTATGTAGAATATAGATCATCATAAATGTCATTTTTCAATTCTCTTACATGTGTATGTATGTTAGGGTAGGTCTCTTATTCAATAGAACCATATATATATATATATATATATATCATTAATTTACTTCTCCTTACTTGCGGAAAATTATATTATTTTATGTTCGTATTGTAATACATATAACATATATCAAAAAATAAATGCATAATTGAGATCACTAGAGCGTTATTGATATTTTTTAAGTCAAAGCAACACAAGTAATATTTAAATAATAATAATAATAATAACCTCTCTGTCCCCCCTGTAATTTAAAAAAAGGGTCCTATCAAACTTCTGCTCCATCAGTTTAAATTAATTAACATGACTCAAACTGCATTTTATTCATAGTATGTATGTTGTTCAGTCGCTATTCAATTAATTTGATACACAAATGTATGCACGTTATTCAATTGTTTAATATGCTTTGAATGAGAGCCTTTTGGTCTATGGTCCATGTAATATTATCAAATGCTTTACTTATTTTTTACTATAAGTATAGGAAAAAAACACCTTGAAGCTACAAATAAATTGTTTATAGTTTAGGATAAGGAAACATAAAAAAAGTAAATGACACCAGGGGCGTAGATCCGATTTTGAAATTGGAGATTCAAGAGTGTATACATGCTGTAATAATTTGGAAGGCATGTCCTTACCCCCAAGAGATCCCATGATATCCCTCAAAATATCAGCATAATGGCTTTGTGCTGTTTTGTCAGGTGATTATCTCTGCTCTTGGCTCTTATACCTATGACAGTTATTTTTAGTGTTCTGAACATTGATTTGCTCAACTCGGGTTTAAATTTTGTTGTTAAACTGTCAACAATTCCTTAATATTAGATGAAAAATAGCTCAATTATATGAATGAGTGCCATATTTGGCTATCTTCCAACTCATTTTGGACCTTTTTTCCTTGAAAGGGAAAGGAAAAATTTAAAAAAAAAAAAACAAGGAGCAGATAGTCTTTTGTATTTTTCTTGTTGTCAACTCTTTAATTTTGGGCAGAGTTATCATTTAGATATACTTTTCATAACATTGATAAATTTTATCAATATACAAATCAGTAATTTTAATGCTTGCATACTATTTAAATATTCAATTCTTGATTTAGTATATAAATCAAAATCATATGCCCTTTTTGAGCTCATATTATGTACAAAGATTCAACTGATGAATACAGAGGAAGGTTGTTCTTCAATTTATTTAGCATTGAAAGAGAGTCCTATAATCTTTGGAATATGGTGCAAGTCGGCTGTTTGTTATCGTGAGATAACACTGAGGGTTGCAACTCAATTTGGTGTCCGGTAAATTCATCGACATCAATTCATTGATTGTAAATTCATCGATGGACAAATTCATCGACATCAATTCATTGATTGTAAATTCATCGATGGACAAACTCATCGACATCAAATCATCGATGAATAAATTCATCGACTTTTTTCTCCCAATGAATACTTTCAACCGCTTTGAGCAAATTTGTTTTGGTAGGGTTTTTCACATGAACACCGATCAGATTATGACTACATAAAGAAATTTTGTGCATGAAATATCAAAAATTATTATTTTAATTACATATTTAGGACTTGTATTTCCAGAAATGTACGGCAACCAACTTTGAAAGTCTTACAAAAACCGTAAATTAGATTTATTTTTAGATTTTGCGAATTGAACGAAGCAAAAACAATGGTTTAGAATAAGGTTTATTTCTATCAAATTTAATAAAATTTAAAATAATTTCCGATAGATGAGAACTTAACGAATGTAAAGAAGCACTCAAATAGGAAACAACAAATTGTAACTAAAAGCTAGTTCATCTAACCAGAGGAAGCAATGGGTACACACAAATTTACTATAGACTGTTGAAAGTATTCATTGGGAGAAAAAGTCGATGAATTTTCCTAGACCCATAGAATTAATCTGATCACAGTTCTTCAATACATATGGCCATTTGAGAACAAATATAATGTGCTCATATTGCCTTTGTTCAAAATGAATTGAGCAACCATATAGTTAAATATAATATGTCTGATAGATGATGCATAATTGCTACGATGCAGTCAAATTTAAGAAGGCATAATCTATGTATGTGTTCAAATAGCTTCTAATAACAGCAAATTTATCACAAAAATCGGGAGCGAGGCTATGTCATTTGAATAAAATAAAATTAATAAAGTGAGTGAAAATCATTTTCAAATGTATGTATGTACAGATTTTTATAATTAAATTTGTTTTGGCTGGATTATAGAATATAAAAGTAGAGTCATTGGAGAAAAATATCTGATCCTGACAAAAATAATAGTTAATTGATATAATTACTACATTATATTAAGTATATTAAGATTTGAAATATAGAAAAGAGACTAATGGTTAAGCAAAAGGGCAGCATTTTAATTTATGTATATATAAAAACTAAACGGTTTATTCTTATAAAATTTGGCTGTTACTACAAATTGTGAAGGTAGCTCCAAAATGGGCTACCTTCACAATGATGACGTCACGTGAAAACGCTCTATTATTACAAATGATTTATTCCAAATTTTGTATTATCTATATATAGAAACAGGTCAAAGTTCCTTGAACCGTCCAACATATTAACATAATTTTTTCATTTTTCAATTTTTTAAGGATTTTGAGGAGTAGGAATACCTAATGCCAAATTAATCAGTAGCAATTACATAAAAGCTCTAGTTATGGATAATATAACATATATGTATATACGATATAAGATCGTTCATATTTGGATGTAAGAACCGATATTGTTTTGTGTTCAAATGATCAATGTTCTTTTTTTTTCTTTCAGAGGCTCTAGATGGGATTATATGTGTTAAACCTACCCTATTTATAGGAGCATTGAGTCAATAAATGCACAAGTTCATCCCGCACATAAAATGAATGACTTCAATGTTATGAATAATAAATTAAATTACATTCAAGTTGATACTTTATTACAAGAGAATAGAAAAAGTAAATTTACATAATAACTTCATCCATTAATGTTGAGCGTTTCTTAACAATTTTTCTTATCAAATATCCAATAATAATAATAATAATGAAATATTTTCAATAGTGAGACAAACACAATATATGTTATTAACTCTAAAAGGGTAATTTTTCCTCGAGCTCATTAATTATTCTCGATATTACTACAATAGAATGGAGTATGTAAACGATTCTTTATACAGATCCAATTTGTGATATGCAAGTTCCTCTTCTTGGATTCCTTGAGCAAATTGTTCTCAGACTCTTCCATTGGAGTTAGGAAAATCCTATAAAATATGTAGAATAAATACATAGGTATATAATTATCCACTCTGTAACACATATGTATGTAGACAGGTGTTTCAAGTGTAATGTACCTCAAATATACGTACATACATACATATGTTGAATTCTAGATACTTTTAATTAAGTATTTAAAACTGACGTTTGACAAGAGTTCTTTTCAAATGTAGCATTAATTGAAAGGAAGTTTAATATATATATGTATATATATATATATATATATATATATATATATATATATATATATATATATACATATATATTTACCTGTAAGGCTTTGCCTCCCTCCTCGAAATTTGAATTGGACTTCCATAGACCGACACATATTTCAAATGACACCCCTCTCTCCAATTATCCATTGCTTTATCACTTAATTGAGGACAAAAATCCAAGTATAGAATCTCTAATCTCTTAAAACCGTGGACTAAAAACTCGCCAGAGACATCCGTTCCTCCCAACTGCAGCTCCCTTAATTCATCCCCTTCTTCAGCAAATTTAAGCAAATGAGCATCACGGATATTTAAGCAGCAGTTGAGTCTTAATTCCCTAAGAGAAGACTTCCCTTGGAGTCCTCGTATCTCTGTTTTCGTATGACTCAAATCCAGAAAGTATAGGCCTTTGAGGGGACTCAAGTCAAAATCCTGGACTTGCCTACATTTGGAAAGACTTAGTCTTCTCAAATTGGGGGCAGACAGAATGATTCTTTTGAGTCCTGAGTCAGTTAAGGAGTTGCATGCCTCAAGCATCAGGCTCGTAAGGGAGTTCATTTTTAAAATGAAGCAGGCTCCAGTAATACTTGTTCCAGAGAGGTTTAAGGAACGGATATGAACCGAGTATCGAGATCCAATCAACCATTGAGCACCATTATCCGTAACTACATAATGAAAAATATGTATTTTCTCAATATGAATAATTGATTAATGTGTTGATGGTTTTATATCTTTAATAGCAAAACCATGTATATTTTTGAAAAATGAAGATGGCTTAGCTCTTATTTATTTTTCAAAAAAAAAAAAAAAATGCCTAAGGAAAGTATGATTGCACAATGCCTCTACTTGTTTTTGTATCCCTCTCTTTCATTTTTATAAGAGGATATAAAAAAATAAAAAAAAGAATTTGCTGATTCATCATATCACAAAGTTGGACAATTATTGTATTTTACCACTTTATAGGCATATAACATATGTATATACAAATATAAATATAAATTTTTGTGAACAAACTTTTATGAAATTGATCACTGTTCACAACTTATCACTGTTTAAGTCCCCCTTTAAAATTAAACTCAAGACATTATCAATTCGTTTCCTGCCTTTATTATGTATTTAAAACAAATATAATATTTTGTCAAAGAATCCTTTTTAGTCCATTGTGTGTTTTGAAATGGACTTTGTCTGTACACATTTCCTCGATGAGAGTATTGCAACTATGTATATATATATATATATATATATATATATATATATAATTTACTGACTTGGAATACGAATATACATATATGTAACAGAATGTCACATTTAATTTAGAAAATGAAGCATGACTTGAATTGAAAGATGTTTTTTTCCCCTTTAGTCCGTTTCTCTAGTATAAAAGACAGACAGATGTTGAATTAACCATAAACTTGAACTATAATTGCCAAAAAATAAGAACAGCTATTTAATTTTAAGAAAAAAGCTCTTTGTTTAGGAATTTTGTTTTGCAAATATATATTCCAAGATACTCAAGTGTAAGAAAAACTAGGTACCTGCTTTGAAATTTCAGAAAAGTAATTTTTAAAAAACTTTACCATGTAGTGTAAGATTTGATTTGATCCTTAATATTGAAATTAAAATAGGGCCCATCCTCATTTTAAGTCCTTAATTAAATCCCCAAAATTTAAAATGCCCTCTACAAAACGTCACATTGATATTATATTTTAGTACATCACCTCAGTTTACCCCTTAAACTCGTCAAGTAATATTTTAAGCATCTTTTATAAATGTGAATAATTTGGCGTTTTTTTGACATAATTTAGGTTTCATGTAAGTATTTTTTAAATAAATAGTGAATGGTTATCAATATGGGATCTTTAAATCATTAAAAACTTCTATGTATTTACATGTCAGACGTCGATTTTCTACCTTCCCTATACTCCTTACTACATAGTGTGTACTCACAGTAGATTGGTTATGCACGACTTAATTAGCTGTTGTAATGCTCTGAACAGTTCCTTAGTATAAAAATAAAGAGTAGTTCATCAGTTGGAAAGAGTTACATAAGAATACCCCTATAATTGCAGACCTTTTTCTTTTTCTTCTTATTTTTCGGAAGAAATGTTGAAAGGTATGTACAAGAAAATATAATATAAGTATATAAATATATTTCTTAAAAATTAATACTAATAATGAAATTTTAAGAAAAATAGCAATAAATCCAAAATTAATGTACCGATTTTGATATTTGAAAAACTTCCTGTATATTTAAAGTAATATCTACAACTTTGATTTGAATAATATCTTTCTAAAACATCGATTTAATGTAATTAATTACTATAAGTCTAAGAAGAGCTATCTTGAGCCTGGAGCAAGGCTGTCAAGGCTACATTCATAGAGTTATGAATGAGCAGCAAATGAGCTGCTTTTTATGGTTGTCATATCATTTTATACGTCATCAAGGGGTTGGACCTATTTTTGCGAGCCGAATGCACTGTTTTTTACATCACTGGACTCATTACTCATTCCTATCTATGACGTCAATAGTACCAACTGTTGCTGCTAGATGTATATTTAGCATGACTTTTTAAGGATCATTATTTGCTCCAAATCGCACCTTCTAGAGGATTAAATCAAAAATAATGATTAAAAAAAATTGTAGAGTAATTAATAAAGAAGAATCATCTGCAGGGAACAGTATTTGGCCAAAGAAATCATAGCACTGTTTCTATGAAACATTTCACATATCATAAATAATATAATACTCTTTTTGAGTTCATACCACGTAGAGTCAGCTGCTTTAAATAAGAAGATTCAACTGATGAAAAACAGCTGAAGTGAGAATACTGTCTATTTTTCTTTACCCTAAAAAGATCCTTGTGTATCTCAACATTTTGCCTATGTCTAGGCATGCTGTATGTTACAATACCTTACAGATATTTGTCTTTTCCTCATTAATATCAGCGTCATTTCACATTTTCTGCTTTAAGAGAGGACAATATTTTGTAAATATATTTACATTCCAACCACTTTGGAGGATTCATTACTCCAATTAGATTTAAAATCGTTCAAGGTATTATAACAGACCATGGAGAAGCCATAAATTATTATCTTTATGGACCACATGGCATAAAAACATACAAACATAGATACGTACACATGGATATAATTGTAATTTGGGGAAAATGTAATTCCTTGCATATTATTTAATATCCGTAACAATATTTGCAAGAATTATAATGCACCATACCTACCCATTCTTTATCTATATTTATATACATTTATTTATATGTATGTGCATATAAAGAAGAATAACTAACACGCAAGGTATTTATGTACATCTCATATATTCATGGCTAATAGGATAAAGAATTAGAATTCATATTTACACATATTATGTCCTTATTCATGAACATGTTTGCATATTCTAGATATGTATGTACATATATGCATAAATATGTAATCAGACACATTATTATATTGATTCACATAAGTATTAAATTGATATACATATACATCCATCCTTCATTTTGATTGTATTTCCTTACCTTTTCTCCCAAAAAACAAACAGAAATTAAAAGTTTAAATCCGTTGATTGTTCCCTTATAATAACACTGGTCAACAAGAGTCAAAGATCCTAAGGGGTATAAGTATAATAAAAGTTATTCAGTTTTGCACCCTGATTTCAAATCGGATTTTTTTTTTAAGAGTTCGACGGTTTTAGAGAAATTGGACTCTAGTTTTTGAGCTTTCTTGGCCCATTTTCCAACTGATGTGAGTCTCAGACTTTGAATGCATTCCTTATTAATCAGTTTCATGTAATACTCAAGGAGTTAGTTTTTTTAAGTGGAAAGGATTTGGCCGACTTTTGGGCCTACTCACGCCACCCATGCCCCCAAGATCCACCTTAGGTCAAAACAAAGACTGAAAATGGAATTTACATTAAAAGCACGAGTGGATCATAGTTTTTTAATGCACAAAATGAGGTTCCTTCTAGGCTTAAATTGAAGTTAAAGTTGGTAAACGGGCCAAATTAGCTCAAAAAGCGGGATCCAAATTCTCTAAAACCGTCGAACTCTGGAAAAAAAAATAATTACAGATTTGAAATCAGGGTTCAAAACTGAATAACTTTTATTATACTTATATCCCCTAGGATTTTTGAAAGGTCAAATTTGTTGACCTATGTAATTAATCATTCTTCCCAAAGACACTGGAAACATATTTGATTTTTTATAATAGAAAATGCCTCACACGGACTTAACTAAAGCTAACTCGAGTTCAACATATCAACTTTCAAAATACTACCTATAAGAAAGGGAGACGTGGGCAAATCGACAGCTGCTGATGACACAATACATAGCTACTATATATTCATACATACCTTGATAGCAGCGGGTCAGATTGATGTCCGTTAATCGTTGTTTCGTCATGCAGGATGAGGATAGGTGAAAAAGAGCCAGGGTCTGAAGTAGCAGACTATCAACCGTTTGATAGAAACCAGATAGGTCCACGGACTCCAAAAGACGGAAAGGTCCTTCCTTAAAGAGAATCTCAAGTCTTTGCTCACCCGTAAGGTACAAAGGGATTAAATGATTATCATTATTTATTAGCATGGGGCTAGACCAAGTAAGTCCTAATCTTCTGAGATTGATTAAATGAGAAAGAAGACTCACACTGTATTTTGATATGCGTATAGGATTCAAAATCTGCAGACTTGTAAGACTTTTCTTGGATCTCAATATGCCTGTGAGACCGGAGTAGGTGATAGAGCGCCCATCAAAGGAGAGAGAAGTAAGTAAACGGAGATGAGTGCAAATGAGACTAATGGATTCATGATCAGTGTAATTGAAATACCACAATGCATCTTCTCATTTTGTTCTTACTAATTTATTTTTTTCAAATGAATTAAAAATAATTATCAAGTAAGAAAAATAACTTGGTGATCGTCAAATATGTACATAAAATAATGTTGCAGCGAATTAGTGAAAATATTTTCGAACCAATGCGTCTTTATTTAAATAGATTGGTCAACCAATTTCATAAATTAAGAGGTCAAATTCAGGTTTCAACTTGTATCATAAGTAAATATGTAAAATAATTCAAATCGTTGAATTAAATTATATAATATATAATACTACTGTGATAAAAAAAGTAAGGTGAATTCGATTATAAAATGTACAGCCCTCATTACGTCTTCCAAATCAACGTTATCTCTTTCAAAGTAATCCCCGTCTGAGTAAACGCACTTTTTCCAACGCTTTTTCCAGTCCTTGAAACAGTCGGAATAGTCTTTTTTTGGTATAGCCTTCTAGACCTTCTTCGATTCGGTTTTTATCTCCTCAATCGTGTTAATACGGTGATTTTGGCACGCATTTTAGACACAAAAAATCCTTCAAAATGGTTTGGGTTGAGCCAGATAATATTCCAACACTATCAGTGAGATCTCTAATTATCAATCGACGATTTTCAAGCACAAAATCTTTGATGACTTATAAACGTTTTTTTGTGTCATAGTTTGATCATCAAAGGTCTTTTGCAACATTTTCAATGTGTCCATAGAAGAATATTCGTTCTGTAAACAAAATTTGAAGCAAGTACTTTGCTCAATAAGATCACCCATTGTGTGAATCGAAAAATTCACTTTGGGTTGTTACCAAAAACAAGTGTCACTCGTAAAATGTTAAGCCATTTGACAAATAGACGCTTGATAATTGTTTCAGACAGTCCTACAAACCTACGATAAAAAAAGTTATACGGAAGTTTTAAATGACAAATTCACCTTACTTTTTGATCATAGTATGTATCAGTTACTTAGAATGGGATTAAGAAAATGATAAGACCCTCAACCATTACTACTCATTGGGTGCATTAACTGAATAAAGAAAAAATATATGGCAAATATTAAACCTTAGATGGGTTTGAAACACTTTTGACGTCAATAACAGATAAAAGATGATGTATTTAAAAGGATAAGGTAGATTGTATTCATTTTTACTAAAGGGACGCAATAGATCGAAATGTTTAAATAAAGAAAATCAAACATTCTAAAGGATTTTTAAAGTCATTTGTAATTAGAGCCAATTCACGCCAACTATCTATTTTAAGAATGAATTTAGTATAAATTAAATTCTATTTTCTTGAAGTATTTATTTATATTGAGATCATTCATGGATAAAAACTTATTTTATACCTTATATTTACTACTACGCAATAACAGCAAATGAATTGAACTGTACATATTTGGAATCTATTTTTCGAATTACAGGGATGGAATTGATTCAAATTTATGATGTAATCATGGCATTCTTCATGAGAGTAATTTGAACTTTTTGTTTGTTTGTTTTATCGTAGAAAATTGAATACAAAATGATAAAATGGCCATTAAAATATATCAAATATGTACCATGTTTATTCATCAATAGAGTACGTCGATTATAATTGTCCTCGAGAGTAAAATTATCCCTACAATTCCAAGAATCAGAGATATTTACCTCAGATAAATGAGCTAACATATTTTATGGTATATTCAATGATATTGAAAGAAAAGTTTCTACTTGGAAAATATTTGTACATACAAACATAAGCGACTATCTTGACTTTTAAAGATTTACTTTTCAATAAAAAGAGGAGGGGGGGGGGGAAGATCCACTATCTCTTCGTTGTAAAGAATTCATATAATAAAAATAATCTGGAATTTATCTTGATGATAAAGAAGAGAAATTCAAAGTTGTGACGAACAAAGTATTTTATATTACTATTAAAAGAATTAAAACTTTAGAGAGAACAAAAGGAAAGAGGCCTACTGGAATCATTTGGAGCATTTTGAAAAATTCCAATCAAAGTGAAACAGAGTCTAAAAGGATGATGGAAGAAGGTCAGAAAGGCCCATCACATAGTATGCATATACTTTGTTATAGTCAAATAAAGAACTGCAGTCATCTCTTGAATGTGGGAGTTAGTGAGGAATGCCACTGGTACCGCTGTTTAGAGTGAGGATGATATTCATTTGAGTGGATAATATGTTACGCGAGACCATATTGTTGTATCCCTTGTATATAGGCCAATTTGTCCAAGGACATATTGTCCAAAAAACACATTTAAATAACATATAAATTATTATTTGAATGTCAAACTGGAGAATGTGACTCTTGATGGAAAGGGGGGGGGGGGAGGGAAGGAGGGGAGAATTGATACACTTTTTGTTTTTTCTTGGTTCAGTGCAAAAATATAAACCCGTTTCACCCAATAATTGTTGCAAATTGTAAATCAATTTCTTGGGAGCACAATCAACATTGATAGTTTGTTGCAATATATGTATATCAAATTGAGGAAGATAAAGGTTGTTAAAAAAAATGTCAGGAGGGAGAGTTGATATATTCTAATATGCATCATTTCAAAATAAATTCAAAGTGAAGTACTTATATATTTATACCTTTTTATAATATACATATATAAAAATAATTTATATATAATAATGTTTACTATTTAACTTTTCTACAATTAAAGTGCTTTTTTTTCGTTTAGGGATTTTTGTGCAGGAAGTTATTTGCGTTTGTACACAAGTGACACACTTCAGTAAAACACACAAAAAAAACTTATCATCTTCAAAAATGTTTTTTACTGCATAAAAGGGAGCACGTCGAGCTTTTTTGTCCACTCGCAGCCTCGATTGACAAAAGGGAAAGGAAAAATTTGGAAAAACATATGGTAGCTACCCTTCTGTATTTTCCTTGTTGCCAACTTGTTAATATTATGCAGAATTTATTATTTAGATATACTATATATTTATAAATTCTACCAATCACAAACCAATTGTTAATACTTGTAATATGTTCAAATTCAAAAAAGGGCGTGCAATCCTTGATTTAATATCTTAAATATATATTATAATAATATGAATAATATTAATACCCTTTACGAGTTCATAACACGTAGAGTCAGCTGCTTTAAATCTAAAGAGTCAAATGATGAAGATCAGCTGAAGGGAGAATACAGTGTATTTTTGTTTATCCCAAGAAGCTCGTCGTGGAGAGAGTACACCTGTCCTATTATTCTTATTGGATCCAAAAAGGACAACAATTAAACTCTTATCAGAATTATAGCTCGCTAGTAATAGTCTAAGGCAGTGGTGTCAAACTCATTTCACATTGCGATCCACATACGACCCCCCTAGGTAGACGTCGTGGGCCGGACCATTAAAATTATAGCATACTTAACTATAAATAACCAAAATATCATTATGTCTTCCTTTTGTTTTGATTTAAAGAAGAAGTAGGACATTGTTAAATTTAATTAAAAATTTATTGAACAACACGTATACAAAACATTTCAATAAATTGCACAAACTTCAAGTAACTAGATAATCGAAAATTATAATAATGAACTTTACATGAGTTTACAAAATGAGACTTATAAAGAAAGACTAAATTGGGCCCCTAGCGGATAGTTCATGAATTATATTTAATTAAAAAATGTAATCCATGTCTTTTATGTATTTTTTCAACTTTCAAATTATCCTTCGGGCCTGATTGAACTTCCTTGCGGGCCAGTTCCGGCCTACAGGCCGTATGTTTGTCGCCCCTTGTCTATGGAGTAAATATGATAGTGAAAACACATAGAACAAACCTTTCCTTGTAAGAAACAACTCGATTCGAATAAAACACATGCCCCAGTGATACTTGCGCGCAACTACTTAATAAGCTCCTCAGTGAGTCTTAGATTTCTAGAGAATTCTTGCACGAAATTAGATGAAAATTTACACACTTAAATGGACGACTTCTACACAGTTAAGGCCTCTTATCGAGTGCATTTTGAGTTTTAGACCCAAATATGACACATAAATTGTATTTGGAAAGATTCGAGAGAAAAAAGTGATTTTTTGAACACTCTAATGTACAATGTACGTCCATTCATAATACTATTATTTTATTGTACATATTATGGAGAGATGTCTGTGTTCTTGTTACATGATTTTTTATTGGATAGTGTTGTTCCAAATAATATTTTCATTAAGAGTTCATTAATATTAATTTATCTGAGTCTTGACATCATATAAATAGAAAAAATGGTTGTATTTGATACCTTTGTTGCTTGATTAAGTTTATCTATCACATTACATATTTAAAAGGACACACAATAGGTATAACCACCGTATATTTCGGCGTATAAGACGACCCTTAAAGTCAAAAAATCACCCTTCAAAATTGAGGGTCGTCTGTTACAACCGATATAAAAGTCAGATCTTATATGATATATTCTTATTAATTCCCTATAATTTTCTACTTCGTCATATTTGACGGTCGCCTTATACACCAAAATATACGGTATATAGATCGATATATTAGGGTGCCAACCCATATGGCATGAACATTATATTTTCATTCTTTTTAAGGTCTTGCACCCCCCCCCCCAAAAAAAAAAAAAAAAAAAAAATGTTTTGTCGTATAAATTAAAATACCATATGACAAATTAAAAAAATTGAACATTTAGAGATTGACAATTTTTTATTTTAAATTTCACCTTCTTCAGTCATTATCACCTCAATATCTTGAGATATAATGTTTGTTATCTTATAACTTTTTTTGGATGCGTCAACAAGCTTTAACTTTATACATACAAAGAAAGTTGAATTAAAAAATATTTCTTGTGAGGCCCTGTCTTTGTGATTTAAAAAAAAAAGTGTCAAAACGTAGTTATTAGCATATGGAGATTTCTTTGGATACAAGACAACTTTTGTCACCGCAAGATGTCACTTTTGAAGTAGATATGTACATAAATTTATATGTGTCTGCTCAGAGCTTTTTGGAATCAACAAAAACACTATGTATTCTCCCTTCAGCTGTTTTTCATCAGTGGACTCTTTTGATTTAAAGTAGCTGACTCTACGTACTATGAACTCAAAAAGAGTATTATTAATATCCATGATTTTGATATATAAAAAGTATATTAAATCAAGGATTGCGCGCCCTTTTTTTGAATTAATTTTATTAATATATCATTTGACAAATAATCCCAAAATGTTCTGCCAGAATTTACTACATATTTTATGCCACGACACCTTTGAATAGTCTTTTCCTGTTTAAATATCATATCTGTCCCCCTGGAATCTTTTAATTACGCTTCCAATGAAGTACTTTAGGATTACTTTCAAAATCAAAGTTTCAAATTATTAAGCATTTATTAAGGAAGTTACAGTATAACTTTTTAGAACGAATTGGTACGGCTTTTTTGAAGAAAAAAATTGTTGGGTTTATTATGGAATTACTTATACTGAATATAATATTTAAAATGAAGCAGTCATTCACTCTCGTTAAGGGTACATCTAAAATTGTAAATATATGCCTATATGAAAAATATAAATATGGTAATATGCATTATATAGAGTTTTACAATTAATTAAAAAATGGTTAGTATTGTTGTTCTTTTTTTAAATTAGGTCGTCGTGAAAAGAACGAAAGAATTCCCACCCACCTTTATTCTAAATTTTGTTGAAAATGCATAATAAAATTATTATATATTATATCTACATATAAATTACCTACTCTAATGTCATTTTAAAGGAAGTAAACTCAGATCAGGGATTAACAAAGTTTACTCTCTCTTTTGAAAACCCCTAGACTATATAAATTATCCTCCCTAGAGCAGACAGTAAAACATATACCCCCCCCCCCCCCAAAAAAAAAAAAAAAAAAAAATGTAATAATAATAAATAAATAAATATAATATACCAGACTGTTGATGCTTACAAGGGTAAGCATAATTTAATAAAACCAGGACATATTGTTTGAAAAACGTGAGACCCAGTAATATGTTTAAATGCTCAAGTTTATCTTCATTAATGTAAAAAATGTCATTGGAACATATTTTGTATGATTTGCAATGAATGGATCATACATTTTAATTTGACTTAAAAAACCCACAGCTATTTATTTGTATTCTCCCCAATCAGTATTTAGGTTTCCAAAGGCTGATGATGCCATGACTCCAAGTTAAATATCTTAATTGAAACAATCGAAAAGACTCTATGCAATGGTTATTAAAAATGGCGCACCTTGGTCCTGACGACAAACTTAAATAAAATACTTATTTACGAGTTAACAGGACGAATTGAAAAAAAAAACTATGTTAACAAAATTTGCTGGTACATATGTATTAAAATCACATACATTTGTATATTTTGTTATCGACTGAAATAACAAATTTTTATATAGAGATAATTCAACAAACCATCCTGTAGGTTCTTTTTTTCTTTGAATGTCATTATATTAATAATAATGATAATTGATTCAATGAATGTCCACGTAAGATCTTGCAACTTTTCGATATTGACTTTTCATTTTACAATTTGAATAAGATATTAAAACATACTTATACTAATTGTTATATTTTTTCCAATAGAGAAATGGTTAAATGGTTTCTTTTATCGATTTACTCTGTCATTTTCGTAATATTTGCAAACGATAAAACTAATGGAAATGCATTGCACAACAATATAAACATCTGATCATGAATTTATGAAAAACCTAAGGCAGGGATTACTAAGGAAATCCACCTCCAATGTTTGTATATGTTGATTATTGATCACCAAGAGGGGAAGGAATGCGATGGGAATTTCACGACTCTTGAGACAACGTAAATTATTATTTCCATTGTGAATGATCTTTTCCCATAACTTAGTTGAAATGTTTGATTGCACAATCTCAAGCTTATGGAGAGCATCGAGCTCTAAATTCTCTATACTCCACTCACATGAAGACGAGGAATTAGAGAACCCACTACAATCCTCAAGTACTAAATGTTTGAGTTTCTTTCTCGATAAGAAACTAAGGATATATTCCCAATGGCTATGAACACAGATAAAGTGGAACTTTGACACAAATGAGAGATGTTCCTCCACTGTTGAAAGCCATAGATTTACTCGGTTCATCCTCTCTAAATCGCACTTGAAAATGAATTAAATAATTACTTTACTACTATATAATTTAATAATTAATTAACATTGATATTCCTTTACGGCAGTGGTCCTCAGCCACCGGTCCATGGACCGGTATCGATCCGTAGATCAATCAGTACAAGAATTAATTAGTTGTTTTTGGACTTAAAAAGGTGGACTTACTACTTCATCTACAGACTGTAGGAGAAAAAGAAAATATTAAGCATAAATGCAAATTACAAAAGATAATTAATTGTCTGTAATTACACCCAGATGGGACCATCTCGTTGCAAAGAAAACAGCTCAGGGCTCCCATTGATTTAGCGTTACGGACAGTTTTTGATAATATTATAATATGTTATATTGTTGGAACAATGTACTTATAAAGTTCCATATGAGGTCACAGTGGATTCAAGTTTATTATTATTAATAATATTTCAACTCCCCGGTCCGCAGTAAAATTGTCAAGCGTTGATTTGTATGCAGTAAAAAAAAAGGCTAGGGACTATTGCTCCAGAACCACATCACTAATAAGAGGTAACAAGAGATCAATAGCTGAAATAAAATACATAGCCAGGAAAGGATGATGTACCATTGTGGAGCGTGATTGCTTTAACTTGAAGTTCAAATACATAGGTACATGTTTTTCAACATCTACGATCAAAGAATAGCTATCAAAATAGTTATAACAAGCTTTGTGTTTTTTAGTTCACTACTTATTTCATTCTTGAAAAATATATTTATATTACTCATTATATCAATAAAAACGTAATCGGATTACCAAATATACATACATGAGTTCTTAGAAAGTAACTCCATATATGTAGTGTATGATGGAAAAGAAGAAGAAGAAATATTTACTTTTACATACTTTTTTGTAAATTTTAAATTGAAATAATATCTGATTGATAGCCAATCAATCGACAATCTACTTTAATATGAAAAACAAAACAAAAAACTATACCTGAATCCTCCCCAAATTCAAAGTCACACGATCAACCAATTCATACTTCATCAACTCCAGAAGGTCATGCCACCTCTTACAAACTAAAGTCAAAGACGAATAAAGGAAGTCTGGTTCCATGTATTTAAATATATTTAATAACACTTCTGAAGGTAAATAATCCATGGTATTAGAATGAAGTTTCTTTCGAAAAATCAAGACACGTATCTTTAATTATTCACTTCTTTCGAACTTGGCTCTTTGCCTGCTCATGACAATGTTTACTTAAACATACAGGGTGGTGTCATTTCAAAACTTAAGCCATGGAACTCTAATAGAATGATAATTTCAAATCAATTTTATTCATATTTGTAGCATGCACATAAATTACTAATTGAACAAGCATAAAAAAACACATTTGGTTTGGTCATATCTAGCTAATTGTATGGCCTTTAATCTCACTAGTTCACAATAAACAAGCAATCTATTTTATATTATCTTGTCTAGACGTGTACTTTCTTTAGTATTGCCAGCCCTTTTCTATTTAGTAGCCAATAGATCTTTTTTACTAATGATTGTAATGTCCCAATTTTTATATAAATCATAAATAAGTTTCGGGATGGTGTTTGTGGGGAGCCAGCACTCCCTCCTATCTAGTATGTAAATACTAAATAGGTCGAATTTCAACCTCAGCCTATGTTTCCTACATCTACATATATTCTCCTGGCTTTAACTAAAAAGTTTGAATTTTTACTAAGGTTCTTAATAAAACAAGTCCCATCCACATTAAATAAATGATACGACCACAGTCGACAGATACTCTTCTTGGTTTGAAACTATGGTATTCATAGATCCAAGACTTCTTTTGTATTTGAAGGAGTCCAAATATGCTTTTGGTTAATTTTTAGTCTCGTACGGGATTCTATGAAACTGGGGATTTGACTCTAATTTAAGACTGTCCAAATCATATTGAATGTAACTGTTGTATCTTATAAACAAATTTGTACCTAAATTCGATTTCTTCATATGATTTAAACAATATGCTCTTAGTATCTTTCTTTTTTTTCTCCACATTTGTTCAATATATAAATATATATATATATATATCTTTTAAACTCTAAATTGATTATGGTTTTTCTTCTTAGAATCAGTTCAAATTTTTCATCTTATGTATGTATATACCTAATCAGAATATGATATGTTATGTCTACATATTGTCGTTTTTGAGTATTCAAGTAAATCTAGATTAATTATTACAATCATTTGTAATCATATTACAATACATAAATCCCAAGTGATTAACTCTACATGGAAACATACTATTTTCCCTGTATTAAATATTAACATTAAATTATTTACTACCATATTTTAATTAAAAATATCATGCAAGAGGGATTGCTGGCTAGACCACATTTGCTATTATTTTAAATTGAATGAACGCAAATTTTAAAATATAAAGTCACACAACCTTGTAGTTATGCCATATTGAAGTATTGTTGAAGGGGTGTATTCTGCGCACGAGGGGATTTTATAATTTGCATCCAGCTCCGTCATGTTTAATTCATTATTATAAAAGCCATTTTAACTAATAACTATGATTTGATGTTGTTATTTCCTTTTTAATCTATTAATAGTATATATTTACGAGTGAAACAACGTATTTTGTATTACATATATGTATTATAGAATCACAGCTGGTTGTCGTATAATGAATTAATAATAGTAATAATAATTAATTTTAGCCAAATAGTCAAAAATTACATTATTAAACTTTCGGAAGTCGAAGGAAATTTAAACAATTAATATTACCTTGTCATAATTATACTCTATATGGTTTCTTTAATTCAAGTTACAGCTTGTTCAAAACATATGTAAATAATTTATGCAATAAATATTTTTTTTATTTATTTTTTTTCACAATATCTTGATCATAACAGAATTATAAAAAAATGATTCATTGCATATTACTATTTAGTTATTAATATAAACAATCCAGTCCAGTTTAAGTTTAAAAAATAAGAAATAAATGAGTGTATTCATATATTATACAAAATATAATATATACAATATTATATAAATTAGATATCAACTAATACGTCATGATTGTCAACCCATGACATCACCTTTCTAGCTAAACCTTCCTCAAAATATTCCCTATATTTTGAAAAAAGTAACGGTACATTTGAACACTACAGTAATATTTGGCCATATTCATGCCTCCATCTTTCCAATATAGGTAATATTAATAGTAATAATCCGTTGGAGTCTTCTATGTGAAGGCTTTCTTCCCCCTTCTTTTATGTTTTATGATAAGTACATATGTATTACATAGTTTGATATAGAATAAAATGCAAGATTTGTTTAGCATTCAAATAACTTTGCAAACAGTTGCTCATGCGTATATAAAGAATTTTTATTTGAACGTCTGAATCTTCACTGGTCATATCATATATATATATATATATATATAAAAGAAGAGGAAGAAGAAGAAGAAAAGGAGTCTGCATAGTATTAAAGAAGGAGAAAGAAGTAAAGTGAGAGAGAGAGAAAAGAAAAAAAAGAAATTGAATATAATATAATATTATTAATGTTGAAGCTGAGAAGGGGAGGGAGGAGGGAAGGAAGGAAGAAAGAGAGAGAGAGAGAGAGAGAGAAAGAAAGAGAGGGAAGCTGAATATATATAATGTGAAGAAAAAGAAGAAAAAGAAGAAGGAAAAGAAGAAAGTGAAGCTGCTGCTGCTGCTGCTGCTAAAGAAAAAGAAGGAAAAGAAGAAGAAAGAGGAGGAGTGTTGATTCTCTGTGTAGTGGGAGTGCTAAGTGTTGTTGTTGTTGTTGTTGTTCTTGGATCCACTGCTGTTGTCTAAACTAATTCTGGGAGTTGTTGTTGTAGTGCCCTTATTTCGGAATTGTGCTCTGGATCGGAAGGCTTCTGATAGCATTCATTGATTGGGTGACTCAAGCCGTGAATTCCCCATTTCTTCTCTCATCACCCTCATTTCAATATGAACTAAAATCTCAGGGATCCCTAAGGCGATGAATCCCAGTCAGCAATCCCATCATTCTCACCACCACCACTCTCACCACCACTCCCATCACCATTCGCATCATCATGGGCATCATCACCGGTCTGGCGGCGGAAGCAGTGGGGGAACGAGTGGGACCCACTCCAGTTCCATCGCTAGGAGAGGAGGAGGAGGAGGAGATCCAGACGGAAAATCCATTCTATCCAGTAAGTCACTCACCAATCCTTCTTCTTCATCTCACCTCTTATTTCCTCACATCACAGAATCTAGGGCTCTCATTCAAACGAGATCATCTCGCTATTTGTACACACCTGTACAACCATCTTTCTCTATCTAACATACCCCTAAATTTTAGTTTGTACTATATATATATATATATAACAGAGCAAGGCCAACTCAAACCCTTTGATCACCTACTTGCCCAATGGAATTATTATGTATACTCTCAAATGTCCGAAGTTCATGTTTTGATAGTGCAAACAAACAACAACTTGGATGCTATAGTCTAGAAACATGTACATATCTATGTGTTGTTAGTTACATACATGGACGACTAGATGATAGCCTTGTGTTTTTATTTCTCTTCAAATCATGATAAAATGATATGAAACAGAGTTACATTGATTATTTTTTTTTTGATACTGATAAAATACAGTTACATATTTTATTTATAAATTTTTGCTTTTTTTTTTTGCAACCCTCTCTTTATTTTTTTTAAATAAAAAAATGGAATGATGTACTTCAAACAAGCAAAAAACAAAAAAAGGTCAAAAGAGATTGGTAATAGTTAGTCGTAGATGTCTACAAAATAAAATATATTACATACACAGCATTAAATATATAGATAATAACAATAATGATATTGAAGATATTATTATTGATATCTATTGAACTTTCACAAAGGGTTTACCAAATGACCATAGAATCAAATAATATGAGAAAGATGGAGACTACTTATCATTAGTATTGTGTTTTTTTCTTTCATGTGTCTCAATTATTACATATCACGTTTATTCTATGAAAATGATTGCTATTATTAGCTCCGTAAACCTTCGTATACAATATTGTGTAACAGCATTATTATGTGATGCTCCGATTACATCAAAGATAATAATTCTCTATTGCAATGCTTGAATTATTTTATGAATTAGAAAAGAGCTATCTTCGATGTTTTTTCAGTGTTTACTTATATAATAATTCAAACTGTATCAGTTTTTTTGTATTATTGTACCTATAGGTGTATGTATATTAGAAAATATATACACAATAAGGCATGAATAGTGGGAGTAGTACTCATGTCATAGCTTTACTTAAACTAAATAGGAACACAATCAACCTTTTTATCAATTTATTGGAGAAATGCAATATCTGTCTTGAATACATTTTAAAGTCCATGTCATTTTCTAAAAAAAAAACCCAAATTAAACTCTATAATATATATAATTACAAGGGTATTACGTACTTCCTTTCAAGGAAATGTTATTATTATCATAAATGAAATATTTATATTATTAATAGTATTCATCATCATTTTTGAAACATCGGCACTATATACTTCATTCTAAACAGTTACTTATAAACATACGTGTGATACAAAAATACACACAAGCCCAATGGATATTATAACAGTAGGAAATTGATGTTTTATATCAAATTTCGTACATGCTTCTTTTTTTCCAAATTATTACTTATTGAGCTACATACACATGTGTTAGTGCGTAGTTATTGATTTGCTGTTCTTTTAGTTATTTGATAATTATATGCACATTTAATATATTATTATAAAAAAATAGATATTTTCAACCTGTTTTTTAAATCTATTTCTTAGAGGTCAACTTAATTCAAATAATTTTAATATATAGTGGTACTTTTATCCTCAAACAGTTATTTGAAAATAATATAGCTAATGATGAGATTGTGTGTTTTTTTTATTATTATTTTTAGTTATTCAATTGCTTCATTATTATTAATTACTATGCTTTAGTTTTGAAACTTTTCTTTGATGTTTTACAAAATTTACTATGGTTTGAATTCCTAAAAACCTCATCACGTAATAGTACATATGTTCTTTTGTTTGTATTTTTGAATTAAAAACATGAATTTGTATCAAAATTGATATTGATTGAATGCTTCAGTTAAAAAATCTATATATAGCTAATTGTAATATGATTAGAGATCTAAAATTTTAAATATTTTGACAAATTCAACAAGGATTTAATTGCATTATGTTTATTCCTTTGGTAGTCCATATTTTGAAAGTTCAAAATGAATTATGAATATCGTTGCTCAAAACAAAAACATCAGTATGTATAATAAGTACTTCTTACAGCTATGATTTTTAACCATTTATCATGTCTCAAATTACGTTAGTAACTGTATATTATTCATTATTTGAAAACTTAGATATTTATTACTCTCAAGTTCTTTATTTTGTGAACAATGGTTTGTGATCTTATAAAATCCCATTATCTTGTTTAATCTGAGACAAATTTGTTTTCGTGGGCAATGATTGGTTTTTAAAAGGTTGAATAGATTTTCTCACATAGAAGTAGTAGTTGATATTTCTCCCTTTAGTCCTGATGGTATTTTTCAAAATGCTATGCATGTTTGCACAACTTGTGTTCATGTGATGTATTCCTTCTTTCCTGAGATGAAACTGAATTGCATGAGCCTCTGTGAATTTTTTTACTAGTTTTGTAACCTTATAGGATTCAACTAACTACTGCTGTTTCTTACATATCTTTTTAAATGACTATTACCTTAAGGAGGAACTCCAGGTGTGTTTTATATATGTATAAAATATTATTTGATACACTTTTATGTCGTATACTTTTCAAACAATTGTAATTATATACTCGTTTTCTTATTACTATTTTGATTGTAATTGAAATGCCTTGTCTTTCATGATTTAAAAGCTCATAATTATTGTCAAAACAAACATAAGAAATTATGTAATGTATTAACTTGTTTTACATATCATTTGATTATATGGGGAAAATGTATTTGATTCCTCTCTCAATAAATTTAAAGATATAAAAAAAATGAGTATCTAGAAATGTTTAAAGGATCTCATAGATTATAAGATCCGATTTTTATAGAGCCTCTTCAATATATATATATATATATATATATATATGGTTTTATTCAATAATAATCTATAGGGGTCATTCGTCTTTTGTTTCTTCCTTTCATTGTGTAGGATATACTATTCTATCGTCCATTAAAATTCAAATATATATTGTGATTCATTCAATTACTATCTGCTGTGGTTTTGGTAGCATTCAAACCTCAGATTCGTTTGTATTAAACTACCGTTTTCTTAGCTCTTTATTCCATTAAAGAAGTTAAATGTGAGTCCAAGATATAATTTGAGAGTCACATTGGAAGGTATTATTGCACCATTGGTTTTGAGTCAGTTTGCCTTCAAGAAATTATTTTTTTAAGTGATTCATAGTACTTTTGTACAATAGTGCATTTACTGATATTCTATGGGCTCTTCCTGAGGGGGAATTCAGGGTCATTTTCCTCCTTACTCAATGCATACGTCAAAAGCTAAATAAACTCTTCAATATGTTTTAGCTAGATACATATATGGATCTATTTTCAACTAAAATATGCTATCCTAAATGTTGCACAAAAAAGATAGATTTTGTATGCATCTCGCATAAAAAAAAAAAAATGATGAAATAAATTAAAAATTTGTCAGTAGCATAAATCATAATACTGATTATGCAGCATTGATATTAAGTAGGTGCTGTTTGTTTGCCATCACACTTCCTTTATTTATTATTTTGACATCTTCAATATCATTTCGAAAATTGATTTTATTTTAATGATCAAAATGATGATGATTTAATTTTTGAATGGTCAAAGCTGTTATTTTTTTTTATTCAAGGATCAAAATTGAATTTAAAATACTATTTAATTGAGAGTCAGGTGTATGTGATTTTATACTGTTGGAAATGTATTTGTTTGAAGGGTTTGCAAGTCATACCCTGGTTCTTCTCTGTAATTTTGGTTTATGAACATTTCTGAATAAATAAGAAACCTTTTCCTTTGAATTGTAATTACTCCTTTAAGATAGCAATATAAAATCAGCCTTTTACTACTCAATCTTGTCTTCAATTTGAAAGGATTTTATTTTTTCAAATTAGGTATTTGCATCATTATTATTATTATTATTAGTGCAGAAATTCAATGAATGTTGATAAATAATCAACCTTGCTATTAAAACTGTTCTTGTGTCTTAGATAATAATGGAGATATGTGTGTACAATGATTCTCCTCTCTTTTATATGTATTATTATTATTATTATTATTATTGCTATATAATCGGTTTTTTTTGTTCTTGCAAGGTCTATCTATCTATGTACTACTCAGTCAGTAATAGTCTATTGTTTGACTAAGAACAAAACGATGGAAAATGATTCCCTCCTCCCCTCATTTAAAATATATACATATAGTCTGTATGTAGTAGGTATATTATGTATGCATGATAGTGATTAAAATGTTAATTGTAGGATATAATGACCCCTGATGCAAATTACGCATCAGTTGTATCTTGTAATAGTAGCAGATTGTGCTGCAAGGTCTTATCAAAAATAAAAATAAAAAATGAGATGAATTTAAAGTATTGTTTATTTATGAAAATTACTAATTCATGGTAAGACGGGTGTCATTATAAAATGATTGTCGTAATGAATTAAATAATAAATGCGAAATATGAATACACAGATCAAAATGATCAATTCATTTGTAATTAAGTCACAACTTGAAGAAAATCATCATATTATATATTACATAGAAGGTACTACTGGCTATCATCATCTATCTATCCCCTTTGGATCATCGTAGCTTCTTCTCATTTATGCTCAATGCTCCGTGTTAGCTATCATATGATTGGGCATTATTCATAGTAGTACATCATATTTATATAATTAACTCTGAGGATTTTATTCAAGTGTAGTGAAGAGGAGTGATGAACGTTTTATTGGAGGCAGACGACGAGCTGCTTTCTTCTTACTTAAATTAATACATTTATTAATACATTAATATTTATGATGTATCAGTCTAACCTTTTCAAAAAGAGGTTACAGCTGTGTCTATCTGTCTGTTTGTATGTATGTATGCGTATTTTTGTTTTTGTATAAATACACAGTTTTTGAAAAAACAAACATTTATATATATATATATATATATATATACTATATACAAATCTAGCTAGCTGTGGCAAGACGTAGGAAGGAATAGATCTTTTGTCAGGTGTCTTTGCAACTGTTTTAAAGAGATATGTACATACATATAATAATATAATTTGATATCCTTATTTAATGTTCTTTTAATTGAGGGGGGGGGGAGGAGGGGCTTTCATTTCCATCATTCAACGGTCTTTTAACTTGAACTTTGCTGCTGCATTTTCGTTTTGTATGTATGAAGTTGTGCAATTTGATGATTCTCTTCTTCTTCTTCTTCTTTATACGTATATGTACACATTTATTATGGAGTTGTTGATGACATAAGACTCAACACTCAATTGTGTTGTGTTTGAATGTATGTTGTATCAGGTACTCTGGTGAAAAATGTCTTTCATCGAATCATTCATTAGGAGAAGGACAGTGTTGTTGATCCTCCTCAGCATCATCTACATGAGCATGTCTACTCATACACTTTATCCAAAGAAGAAGAAGGAGGTGATAGAAAAGGAAGAAGAATTGTGTTGAAGGAATTTGGTGCTTCACCAGACATCATCATCATCATACAAATATGATGATGATGATATGAAATATCCATGTAAAATGCGGACTACTAGGCCCTATTTTCTCGTTTCCCCTCCCTTGTTTCGCCCGCCCGGCGTGCCTCTTCCATCTATGATGTGATGTATCAAAATCTACTACAATTTATACTAACATAATGCGTCGTAATGCCTGAACAAATTTATTGTTGTTGTGTTTATTATTTTGTAAATATGTAGTGAAGAGTATGTAGTAATAGTAGAAGTATGTCGGTTTAGTTGTCAAGTATATTTGACGGTGTGTTGTGCGGTTTAGGAGTGCTCCCTTAGCAGTAGTGTCAGTGATTTTAAAAATAAAAGTAAATACATGTATAATGATCCATGCATTATTATTATTATTTATCTCCTGTATATATCCTCCTATATTATGTGACTTTACCTTAAATAGGTAGACTCTGATTGATTCCCTTACTCAAACAAATTTAATTACCACCATGCTTGTGTTTTCCTCCAAATCATCTCCAAATGAGCAGGGAGAGGTGAATCTTCTTCGGCGTCAAGAGGACTATACTCAGATTATTTATGAGCAGGAGCAAAGACTCACACAGTCCACTCGTGGTGAACTTCCAAGTATTCCTCGTCCCGAGAAACAACTTAGAATTGTTCTACCCGAGGCTCATGAACTCCGCTCCTCCTCCTCTAAGTCTAGAAAAAACTCTGAGTCAACACCCCCTCGTCCCCATAGTTGGCACTCGCATCTACATAGAGGCCTCTTCCAAAGATCCCGTTCCAAATCCCTTCACCGAAGTAAAAAGGAGGAAGTGATTGCGTCTCGCAATAGTAGGCAGTCTGGAAGTGCCGCTAGCTTTCATTACAACAACAACAACAATGATAATGATAATAATAGTCCTCCTCTTATCAATAGTGTTGCTCTAAATAACAGCAAGAACTTTATCAAGAATGGAGCGAGTCTCAATCTATGTGCTGATAATATTAATAATAATACTAGCACTAGTAGTAGCCTGAGTGTCAAACAAAGTCGGGATCATCGACGTCGACGCCATCATCTTCATCACCACCATCATCATTATCATCATTGCCTTCGTCTCTCTTCAGTTATTATTGGGAGTAAGGGCTGAATCTCATTCATTAACCCACTGACTTGAATAAAGTATTAATATTTGAGTGGAAATGACAAAGTCGTCTCTCTACTTCTAAGATCTCAATACATGGCCATTGATATTATATGTCATATGTAAAAACATAATGGATGGGGAAAAGAGGAAGAAGACCTTATTTTCAATGACTCACTTAGTTATCCTCTGATACATATTTATTATACATACATAAAATTGACAATGAATTATATGTATATATATATATATACATATAAGTATAAAACATCACTAATGAATGAATATCCTGAGGGGAGAAGTTTATTTTACTTATTTTTTAAATGAGGGGGATGATCCTTGATTCAATACTTGAAGTTAAACAATTTCCCCATGTTTTTAGTGTTATTGAGAAGTATGTATTGTGTTGTCAAATCTATACATACATAGTTATTGCATTATTTATGCAGATTGTTCATACATGACGTGTAGTTGAATGAACGAAATAATTTGATAACACTTCGTGATGACTACAATTATTATAAATTAATGTACATGCATGCATGCATGCATATGTAGTGCCGGAAATTAAGCTGTTAAAATCCTTGCCATGGCACCTACTGACTGACTGACTGACTGACTACCTCTACCACCACCATTCAAGGTTAAATCCATTTCTACATAATATATGTATTATTGTAGTGGATATTATAATGTGTATTTCTATCAATTAGTCTTCGATTCATTCCTCACAATGATGTGTATGTAAGGCTAATAAATATTTATACCTACTACTCCATTCTTTGTTCCTTTCACTCAGGAAATCCATTCTTCTTGTTTCTGGCTAATTCACTCACTCTCAATCACACAGACATAATAATGTATATATATATATATATATATATATATATGTACACACTCCAAACGTCAAACAAAGCAAGTAGTCTGACAAAGTTATTACATCAACCTCAACAAAAATTATCATTTTGTATCAATATATATATGTATATCATAGGTAGGTAGTAGTAGTAGTAGTAATTCCTTTAGTCATCATTGTTGTTAGTTATGAATCGAAGTTATTAACGAAGGATACATTCCATTTTATACATACCTAGGTATTCATTTTTTATGTGTTATTTTTGTGAACAATATTTTCGTTTTAAGAGCACATATTAGAGTCAATGATTTCTAATATCAATGTCAACATTACATCAGTTGTCTTTTGGCATTTTCATACATTGAAGATGAATCCTTTTCCTCATTGAGTCTCTTTTTAACAAATATATATATATATATATATGGGCAAAAACAAAAATATTTATGTCTATAGAATTGAGTTATTCTTTCCTTAGAGAGTTTGACATTTTATTAAACCCTAAAAATGGTTACTATTGACCGACCACTTTTTTTTTTTTTTTTTTTATTTCTTTTACAAGATTTATACTCTGTGCTATTTTTTTTTAGTTTTTAGTTGTTTTGTTTAAATAATAATAATAATGATAATATGTATACTATTTTACTTCATTTTATGCTCTACCTATATCCATTTACTCTCTACTCCTTTGTCTTTGCAAACAAATTTGTTGTAGGCTTTTAAAGTATCTTTACTCCTATTAAATAGAGTTTTTATTCCTGGTCTTTGTTTTTATTTTCTCTCAATTACGTACATACTACTATGTGTGTGATGTTGAGTCCAAAAATAAATAAATAAATATATTGATAAAGCAAATACATACATATATGTATTATGAATTGTACCTACGACTACTACCCATGTAATTCCCTTTTCATCCAAAGGAATGTATCCATCCATAACTACTACTGCCTACCTTATTCATGACCACTTCCCGGGAATTGTACAAAATGTATTTCACAATTTTAATTACCTCTTTACCTTCGACTCGAGGGGATCTTTTCTTTCGTTTTTTTTTTCCCTGTAAAATTCAAGATGTTGAATAGTGTAAGGATCCTTGCTTGCTCAATTATACATAATGGTATAATGCTCTGCTACTCACCTCGTGATGAGTGTACATATACATATATACCTATTATTGTAAAAGTATATTAAATGGACGACACTTTCACGCAGCATCATCATTCTGCTCCTCTCAGCCCACTCATTCATCTATCTAGCCCTAGCCCTGCTGCTATTATTATCATCGTCACTTAAAATTAATTAACAGGAATTACATACATGGATCTCATTTCATGCATTGCAATATCTAGTAGAGCTATAAATTATAATTATCTAATTAACATTATCTTCTGACTTTTTAGTGCCTCTTATTTTACACGATGTTGAGAGGGAAGGAGAGAGGAGAGGGGCCTACGTAGTAGTAGTGGCCCTTCAAGTAAATGTTGCACCACCTTTGTATGTATATATATATATATATATATAGTGAGGAGGTCTGCTCAGAGAATTTAAACCCTTCACTTAGGTAGATATTTATTACCTCTCTCTACTGTTGCTCGGAGAATAGACATTTTCTTGGGTTTCCAACTGAGCCAATTCCCTACTCACTTTTATTAGTATTAGTATGTATTTTTTACTATTTAAAAAAAATGAATCCATCTATGAGATTTCGATATTATTATGTGAGGGTACATACAACATTTCAAAATGCTGAAAAAGTACCTACATATGTGCCAATGAAATATGCATACATGTAGTATTTATTCCTCTCTTGACTTTTCTTACCTTAAGGAGGAAGAGTCTCATTTAAATATCAGAAGATTTCTCTCAAGTATTTCAAGAGTGCTTCTTTGTATACATATTTGTATTCTTCAGAATATATATATATATATATATATATATATATATATGTCATTGTCATGATGTATAGTGTATGTTCATGTTTATGACCGTGGATATCATCCTTTGATGTTGATCAAGCTTCTATTTACTACGATGAAATGAAAATTTCATCACCAAATGAAGATGGTATTTATATGTATATACATATAATACATATACATATACTGTCCATAAATAACATAGCCCTCTTTGATACTAATAATTAATTATATTTATGCGTAGAGTGTGGTGGCAGAGTGTACTTTCGATGCCTCTCAAGGCAGGAAATAACTTGATTTTTTTCCCTAATCATCTTGTTGACCATTGGGCAACAAGACAATCACACGACAATACAAGAAAGAAACACATTCCCTTTCTTCATTATACATACATATATTATGCTATCTATCTATGTATTATTGAGTAGACTGACTTCTACTCTTCTGATAAAGTTCTTTTTATTCGACTCATTCATGCATGCATTTGAATATGGAGAAAATGAAGTCTATGTATGTACACGTAATATATACATATACTGTGGAGCAATTCCTTTTTTTTTTTGACTATATTATCATTACTATTACTATTACTATTATTATTATTCATTTCTTTCTTCTCTTGTAAGCTACAATTACATTTACATGCGAATATGTATGTTGATGAAGAAAACGGAGATGATGAAGTAGGGCCTTATCTTATTATGAAAATTCTAATTCTTTTTTTTTATAGAAAGGGACTTCTTTATCTTTTTCTTCTTCTTCTCATTATTATTATTATTATTATTACGTCATTACTTATTCATTTACTGTACTTCTTGGTCATCGCCCACACTCTAGTAGTATGTATCCTGCTCCAAGTAGTAAAATGCGTAATCTATGTATAGTATATATGTAAACACTACTACACAAATATGATTCAGTGAAAATTCTAATACCCATTGTTACATATATTTCCCTCTTTCTTCTCCATGTAAGAGATTGGAAGTGTAATTACGTATATATATATATATATATATATATATATATATATATATATATTATAATATAATCAATGGGGTGTGCCCTATTGAAGTAGTCCTTTTTTTAAAAGTAAAAAATAAATTCGTAAAAGTTCCTATTAAATTTCAAATGAAATTTATTTCCACCCACATTGACCCACCGAGCTTCTTTTTTTTTTTCTTTTTTTTTTTTTCATATCATAGTATGATAAACGAAATACTATGTAATTCTGCTACCGTTCTTCTTACTACTCTGAGTGGCGTACTGTTTCAATATGATTCTATGCCTGTATTTCATTCAATAAGCTTACAAATAAAAGCAATTTAATATCATAGTAGAATTTGCTTTGTTTTCATGAGCAATTGAACTAACTGCCACCATCATCATTACGTTCATTACGCCAACCAACTAATCATGATAATGATGAATTATTATTATGTTAGGGATATTAAAAATTAATGGCTCTTTTTTTTATTACAGGTTCAAGACGACTGGATGGTCTACGAGCCATGGACGTCATGGGCATACTTCAAGAACAACTAGCAATTCTTTCAGGAGGAAGAGACAGGAGAGGAGGTGCAATTGTAACGTTTCCTGCTACTCCAAAAAGAGAAAAAGCAAAACCAGAGGATTTGCGACTTCTTCTACAGTATCTCCTAGGAATTCCCTGGTAAGAGCAATAGTTTACTCTACATATATAATATATAATATAATAGAGTGTATCCACATAATACGTATGTTAAGTTAGGAAAGAAATCATCTCTTTTGTGTGTGTATGCGTAATGTTAGAACACGACCGTATCCTAAAATAGTCTTTTTCTTTAAACATGAAGATCTTTGTAAAAGTATGTATGTATGTATGTACAATCACTTGATGATGTCTTCTCTTTTTTCTTTCTTTTTTTCGTGCCGTATAATAATGTTTGAAGATAGCATTACATTAACATCATGAATACGATGAAACGTACATAGAGCCTTGCTCTAAAGGAGGAATGTACATATCTGTATATTATGCTTTTTTTTTTTCTTTTTTCTTTTAAATAAGATAATTTTTTTGCGACCAGTTTTATCTAGATACATTAAAACAGGGTACATATCAAGAATAGTTTAATATGTTATTACTCTTTTTTGTTTTTTATTATTTATTTGCATACCTCCTAACTATGTATGTATATTATGGATATGCAAGGAATGGAACTTGATGATGGGTCAAAGATCCATCATCCCTTTATACTATACTTTATACTTTATACCACAGATGCAATGGATAGAAAGTTAAATTAAAATCTTTGACTTTAAAAGGTTAATTGAATGGAGTCTCTCTCTCTCTCTCTCTCTCTCTCTCTTTCTGCTCTGCTAATGAAAATAAATAATAAAAATATTTGTGGTTCTGTGGAATTCATTTACATGTTAGTATATATATTGTAGATTTACTTTACATACAAACACAGACATTTATGTAACATACCCTTGAAAACATCTACAATATAAGATAAATGAAGTTGTTATACTGACCGTGTATATTATAACAACGGCTTGAGCATTGAATTACACCTTTTTGGAATGGAGAGGAAGAGGAAGAAGAGTCTTTACATGATAATAGTCATCTCCCATTACCAGATTTGATGAGTCTATAAATTCCAACGTCCCTGGCAATAAACTTGCAAGTCCATGCAACTTGTTATTTATATTTCAATTTGATGATGAAGGGTTTTGACCTGTCATTATTCTTGCATACTTATTCATCATATTGACCTTGATATTATATGTATATACATCATATTATATAGATATTATCCATCCATTCAATATATGTATACTTACATACATATGTCATCCAAAAGAATTGAATGAACTGACAATTTGCATGATAATTGCTTTTGACGTTTCTGTATTATTCATTGTTTTTTTTGTTTTTGTTTTTTTAAAAAAAAGGTGGAAGCCTTGAGGATGATCATGTTTTTTACTCTCTGTGACAAATGAATTACCTACTTCTGTTCATCTATTATTACTTGTTTCACATACCCAAATAAGATTGTTGGGAATAGTTATGTACAATCCTGTACGAAATTATTTATATTATTTATATTTATATATATATAAATGAGTGGAGTATTAATGATAAATAAACATTTTCCTCGGATAGTAAATGAATAGAATTAAATAGTAGTAGTCCCTATAAAATTGAAATTTTTAATGAAAGCTCCTCCTAAAATGAAAAAAAATATTTTTATGTATGTGTAGAGGTAATTGTAATATTTAGAATATTTGCTCATTTCTTGTTTAAAGTCCTCAATTTAATTTTTTCTTTGTATTTACACGCTACATTATATTTGTAGATCATTTGCTTCTCTCACTTTTAAAGGCAATCGACGACCTCTGGCTTACACCTATCATTCATATTAAAACATAGAATATTTTTGAGGAGTATATCTAGGTTTACAGATAAACAATGATAAAATTTAATTACATATATAAATGCTTCAGGGTCAGGGGGGGGGGTTCCCCATACTTTCAGATACTTAAAAGCATAACCATTTTAATTTAAATAAATAAACTCTAGTCAACCATGGTGTTAATTACTTTTTATGACTCTCCTTGTTCCCCTCTATGCTTGAGTTTCAGTTGTAGGAAGACAGAAATGAAAGGGACAGGACGATACTTAAATACATTAGCACATCCGTTCATAATAACAGCACAGGTTTTCAATGACGCCATACTGATTCTTTAAAGTTTGTATAAGGATTATAATAATATATGAAAGGAAATTATTTATTTCTGAATATAAAAGGATCACAGAGATCTCGATTACCTTGAGGAAGAGCAACATGAATGCTATGTATTCTGTCACATCTTTTTGTTATTTTAATGGCATTTTAATTTGTTGCTAAAATTTATATTATACTTGCTCTGTTACGGTCATTAATGAGTGACTAATGAGTCTGGGTTTTTTTTTAGAAAAAAGTGAAGATTGAATTAAAGTTTTCTAGACGGGGGACTCGAAATGAAAAATTATGACTTTGGATTTTATATGACTGAGAAAAGTCTATAGTAGCGACCCAGTGTGCCATTTTTTTTACGAGTTATCCCTTAAATACTTCTATACTTTATATATATATATAAAAAAAAAGGATATGCCTAGGTCAAAGAAGGCGATTCTCAATTGGTCACCCTATGCATATGTATGTTACGTGTAGACTCTTTTGTATATGCGATATTGATTCCTTATGTATGTACAAACTCCGTTTCTAGAACGATATTATGCATTTATTTTTTGCCCTGAATAATTAAAGGAGCATATGATTACTCTCCAATTTGTAGATTTAATTATTTTTGAGCTACATATAGATATAAACAAAATATGAGTCCACATGTCAGGATAGATTAGTGTCAAATATGGAATTTTACTAAATAATAATGGTCTTAACTCATTGTCAAAAAAGCTTGCTCATTTAATTTGGAATGAATGTGGGAGAGGAGACGGATTCTGTAGACAAATAAAATAAATAAATAGTTTTATAAATTATTTACATTCATACATATATTACGAGGAGGAAAAGAGAAATTATGCCACATATTTTGATTTCTTAGGATGTATGTATGTATGTAGTTAAAAAGTATAAGTTATACACTTGTATATTATTCAACAAGTTTTATTATTAGAATTGATGATTGACTCTTGGATAGTGATAAGATTTACTGACGGATAATTTGATTAAAATATACATATCGAGGTCTTTTTTTCTCATTGAATACAAAAAAGAGGAGTTGATTAGTGTATTATGAACATACATTGTATGTGACTCAACATGATCAATCTATACGAAGGAAACAAACTTGAGAATTATGCTCTTAGTGTACTATACATAACATATTAGTTAACTCTGTATATATAAATATGTATGTACAATGTAGTTATGTAGGAAGACAGTCCTGTTCTCTGCTGCCTATAAATAGCTAGTTGAACGATTTTCCTTTTATTTGTTGGTTATATCGCTAAATAAAAGTAAACAGCAATTTAAACATTTTCTTGATTACTTTTCTAGCGATGATGTGCGAGACCTGTGTTTTACTGTCTTAATTGACATGAGAGGATCATCTACATGGTCGACAGTCAAGCCCATTCTCAAAGTTCTTCAGGAGCATTTTTCCACGCAAATTCAAATTGCACACATTATTAAACCAGATAATTTCTGGCAAAAACAACGAACAAGTCTTGGAAGCCAAAAATATAAATTTGAGGTATGATTTGATTAAATATTAAAAATGAAGTGACCCAACTTTTCTTTTCCTTTAGACGAATCTCAGCAGCTTGGATTCTCTTTATAAATATGTAGATCCATGTCAACTCACTACTGACATGGATGGAACTCTTCACTATGATCATCAAATGTGGATTGAGCTTAGAGTTACACTAGAAGATTTTCTATGGCAAAGCTCAGATATGTTGGATCGGTTGGATGATATACGGGAGGATTTAAATCATAATGATTTTGCTGATGATGTGAGTGGAGCCAAAAAAGGAATGGATCAGCATAATGAAATTAAAAAGAAAATTATTAAAATACCAGTGGATACACTGGACAACATTGGCCAACGATTATTTCATAGGTATAATCTCACCATACCCCTTGTTTTTCAAACCATATCCTTTTGACTCTTTTACAGATTGTCGAGTTGTGAAGGTGGTAGCAGCTATGATTCTGGATACTCTGGGCGAGACAGTAGTGCAAGTAATATGGCTTGCAATCCAGATATGCAAGCTTGCATTCCTCAGATTATGCAACTCCTGGATCAAGTTCATTCAGGTCAACAACAGCTTTTGCAACTTTGGCAAATAAAAAAAGTCAAATTAGACCAATGTGTTCAACTTCGGTTATTTGAACAAGACTGTGAAAAGGTAAGGGATAAATAATTGTGGGCGATTATAATCATGTGTAGCTATTATATATATAGTGAAGGCAAAAAATCACCGTATACCTATCTGGAGAAATAACATATAAACATACGGTACTGTTTTTTGCAATAGAATTCCATGAAAATAGGATCCCAAATCAACATTATTATTTTAATTTAATTGATATTATGATTCCTAATGCTACTGTATAGCATATATGGTCCAATTTTCTTGGATTCCTATCGAACAAGAATGTGATTACATATCAAAAATGCATTATTTTCATGGAAGACCGGACCCCCCCCCCTCCCCTTATTTGTACCTTAATTATGAATAATTTACAAACAAACAACTATAATCCAAATTAATATTCTTTATTTTAGATGTTTGATTGGATTCATCACAATCGTGAAGCATTTTTATCGAATTACGTGGAAATTGGCCACTCATACTCATTAGCCAAAAAAATTCAAAATGATCATGATCAATTTACTATTGCAGCTAATGTAAGAACCATCCACAATTTTAAGAACCAGGATATTTAATGCTATTTCTATTACTATTTTTTTCTGTGTACTTTTTCTTCTCCTTAAAGAATGTTTTTGTGGATGTGAGTGGTATTTTGACTGAGGCTTCAAAACTTATAGAAAACAATCACTATGCTTCCCAACATGTTCGAAATGTAGCTACACGCTTAGATAAAACTTGGAAAGACTTTGCTGAAGGTTTAGATGAGCGAACGACTGTACTGGCTCTCTCCGTTTTATTCCATCAAAAAGCTGAGCAGGTTGATTATATTATAATAATGATTTATTTAATATTTCTATGTTGTTATTCATATCACATTTTTTTATACTTACTTACTTACTTTGCAGTATGTTGAAAATGTGTCTAAATGGAGCAAAGCCTCTGAGTTAGGAGCAGTGTCGACTGATATTCCAGTTTTGGAGGCTTCAATTCATCATCATCAAACCTTGTATGAAAATATGTGTCAGGCATATACTGAAGTCCACAGTACGAGTAAAAAATTACTTTACCAGCTCGATCATTTAGTTCAAATTTGTAATCAAAAGGAAGATGTTCAAAGAAAGCATGTAAGTTGTATCAAGTATCCATCTATCTATATGTTATGTATTTATTTTTTTTACTATTTTCAACTTTTTTGGGGAAACAATGCGTTTAAATGATCAAAAAAAGCAAGGAGTAATTATTTTTCCTTATTATTTGGATTTGTACAATTTAGTTAACCATGACAAATCAAAATACGAAAGCATATTCTTATTCAATATTATGCTATCTCCTAATTTAAGAGGGATTTAGTATGTATTGTATTGCCTGACATCCATCATTTAAGAACTAAATTATGATTGATTCTAACTAAAGCTTCACTAAATTGTAATCACAATATTGCAATTTCTTCTTGATTTGGTGATCCCTCTGCCCCAACTATAACATAATGTTGGGTATTTTAAAGTTGTATAACTTTAACAACTAGGTAATTTAACAAAATTACTTATTTTTGATACAAGATCAGTCAAGGTGTTGTTGAACTTGTAACATAATAAAGGTCCAAATATCTTGGGCAAAATTTAAATTGTATTTTAAAGATGAGATAAAATTTATAGAATACAACGTTTCAATGAATCGATTCTTTATCAAGTCATTTATTTCTATCAAATTCTTATCAATTAAGGTCGAAAGGACCTTAATTAGATCTGGATGGATCCAAGGAGATAGAAGCTAATCTTTGGGAAAATATTTTTTGAATGCCAAAGTTGTAAATTAGTTATTTTAAAAATTAGTATATCTATATATGTACATATAATTAATTTTATATGTTGTAAATTAAGATGGTTAAGTCATTTTGCAAATGTTGAGACACGAAAGAGTCATAGAATTTAAAAAAATCAAGACTTAAAGAAGACTTAAAATCCTATTGCCTCATAAAACTTTATTTTTCACTCATTGTCGATTAAAGTTTAAAATCGGTAAAAGGTTTCCTTAGTTCTTGGATTTATATCAAAAAGCAAATATTTAATTGTTTTATGGGCATGTAAGTGATACCTTATTTCATTTACCACCACATATTTCATCAAATGAATAGTTTATAATTTATGCTCAAATCTTAATAAGACATTAATTTATTTACAGAGTGCAATGAATAAAGGTTCTTCTAATGCTGATCCAACGGCAGATTACTCTGAAGGAGCTAGTCATGTCTTGTCTGTGATACATGAAATTTTAGGACATCATCGTTCATTAGAAGTCAAATGGCATGCTAAGAAAATTAAACTACACCAGCGTCTAGCTTTGAGACTCTTTCAGGAAGATGTGAAACAAGTTTTGGATTGGCTTCAAAATCATGGTGAAGTATTCCTACGAAAAAATGTTGGTATTGGTAGAAGTTTAGCAAAGGCACGTGCTTATCAGAAATCGCATGAAACTTTTGAAGGGGTCGTTCAGGTATTTTTGTCATCTATTTTGAATCTATTTTCTTTAATATTATAAATACACATATTTATTTAAATATAGAACACTTATACCAATGCAGAGAAATTGTTGGCTGCTGCTTCAGAATTAGCTCAGACTGGAGAGTGTAATGCAGATGATATTTACTCTGTGGCTCACGAATTAGAATCTCATATTTCTGGTTTTGCACAGCGAGTAGAGGTTCGAAGGCGAATTCTTGAGCTGGCTGCTATGTTTTACGCGCATGTTGAAGAGGTAATGATGTACACTGTGCATATTTTTTAAATATTTTTTTTTATATTTTCCGCGACATATCAGTTAAATGGTTGGCTGGCAGATTTACGACAAGAGCTTATGAGTGAAGATGTATCAGATTCCTTAGAAGAATCAGAACGTTTGATAGAGCAATTTAGCAATCAGAGGGATTCCACTTTAGATGCAATTGCCAATACAATAACTGAAGGAAAAACTCTGATTGAAGAAGTCAAGTAAGTTTCCAATTTCCCATTTGAGATAATATTTATTAAATTTTATTTTTTATTTAATATTCATTTATTTAAGTTAATAAATATAAAGTTACGTAATAATTATGACATTTCATTTTGATTCATTGTCAAATAGAATAAATGCTATGAACCGTGGTGACAAAGTCAATTCGGGTGGAGGAAACATTGTATCCGAGGTTGAGTCATCTTCGGTTGTAGCTGTCAATGCAGCTCTTGACAAATTAAATGCTCAAAAAGAAGAACTAAATAATTTGTGGTCAACTCGAAAAATGAGGCTTGATCTCTGTCTTCAATTAAGATTGTTTGAAAGGGATGCTCTAGAGGTAAGAAGGTGTTTTCCCTTCATTTTTCTAAGATTAAAAAATTAAATAATGTCCGTTTGTTTTTAGCTCCTTTCTCAGTATGAATTATGGGCTGATCAATTGAATAATGGAGATATACCCAGGGAGCTTAAAGAAACAGAAATTAAATTGAGGAATCTTACTGATCATGTAAATCACATTCAAACTGCTACATTTGAAGTTGCTCAAAGAGGTCAGGACTTGCTGCAAAGATTCGAGAGTTCTGGTCTTACAATAATGGCCGATGTTCAATATGATGGTCAAACCAAAGTTCAAATACTCATGGAGTACATTCAGGAAAGAGAGATGGATATTGAAGATTTTAGTTCGATTCGGAGAGTAAAATTGGAACAAAGAATACAGCTCTGTCAATTTGAATGTGATGCGAATCAAGTCATTCGTTGGATTCAAAGTGCAGAGGGAATGTTAACCGCTGGATTTTCTGTACCTGGCTCACTCGTTGATGCTGAGCAACTTAAAAAAGAACACGAACAATTTCAAACTGCGATTGAGGTGCTTGTGTTTTGAAAAAAATATGTAATGGATTTATAATTTTCTTCTTTTCCTTTAAATTTTACAGAAAACTCATGCATCTGCTGTTCATGTCCGACAAAGAGCTGAAACTCTTCTCAATAACAACCATTATGATCCTCAGTCGGTGAAAGATATTGCCGATAGAGTTACATCACGTTGGCAACAATTGGTGACTCAAGCCGAGGAAAGGCATAAGTTGGTCACAGCGAGTCTTAATTTTTATAAAACTGCGGAACAGGTAATTTTATGTTTGGTAGAGCCTTAAAATTTTGTATTGTTTTGTTTTATGTGACTAGGTATGTTCCGTTTTGGATAGTTTAGAAAGGGAATATAAACGTGATGATGATTGGCTTTCAAGACATTCTACTCCCTCTAGTGAAAAAGATCGTGTAACATTTATACTCCAAGGCATTAATAAGCATCAAGAACAGAAAGAGGCTTTTTTGAAGGCTTGCACATTGGCTCGAAGAACAGCGGAAACATTTATTAAATACTCTAATCGTAGCTTACAGTATTTTAGCCATAATCCGGAGGCAACCTTTGCTGGTCCTGAAAGTAAAGTCAAAGGTATAGTGTTAAAGATTCTGACTCTAAAGTTAGTCATGACATTGATATTATTTGTTTTATTGTATAGCCATATTGGAAAAATTGTTGAGCCAAGAGAACCGTGTATTGGAATACTGGACTACGAAGAAAAAACGGTTAGATCAACACCAGCAGTTTTGTTTATTCGAACGATCAGCAAGACAGAGCTTGGAGTGGATCAAGGAGGAAGGAGATATTTATTTGAATACGCACACGAATGTGGGTACTACAAAGGAGGAAACTCAGTCCCTTTTGCAGGAACATAACTCTTTCAAGGAAAAGGCGAAAGAAACTCGGGAGAAAGTCAAGTTATTGCTCCAATTAGCAGATACTCTAGTCGAAAAGGGACATGCTCATGCCCCCACGATTAAAAACTGGGTCAGTGAAGTTGATGAGACCTATAAAGATTTCTCACGTCGTATGGACGAATATAGGGAAAAATTAGAGAAATCTCTTGGTGAATCCACTCTCTCAAAGAAAGACGGATGCGGCTTATCCATTGATAGAAACTCTGATCCAAGTTTAGAGACTAAGTTTTTAAAGGATGACTTGAAACAAATGAAGGAATTAAATGAAGAAAAGAGGAAATCTGCTCGTAGGAAAGAGTAAGTGCATAATTATTTCAGTTTTTTTTTCTTTTTTATATAACAAGTCTGTTAGATACATACATACATATATTTGTGTTCGGATCATTTGATGCATTTAAAAGTATTGCGTTACTCTCTTTTTAAACTAAATACTGTTTTTTCAAAAAAGGAAGACAAACACTTGAGAATGAGTAGAAAAATGACTCTTTTCCTGATAATAATATCGTTTTATATGTAGTATTATTAAACTGCTTGTTTGTTGTTAAATTTGCTTAGTTAGGACATTCAAATCCTTCATAAAGGGATTTTTAGCATTCTGTAGCACAATTCTAATTTACTAAATCAAATATGTTTTATCATATTAAAATATAAAGGTGTATTAAAAAAATTATCCATTTTTTTTTTTTTTTTTTTTAAAAGAAAAGTCTCTTCTTTTTATATATAAAGAGGAGGGGGGGCCTCAAGTGTAATTTTTTTTTTTTTTTTGTCATTTTGTCCTATAGAAAAGTATTCTTACTTTTAATGGATTTTTTAACTATAATTAACTATAAAGGGAATTGAATTGGCCCTAGTAAGGAATAAGAAGGTGAGACTTGAAAATGCAAATACAACAAATAGTAATAATAATAATTATTTTTATTACTATATGAATGATTTATTGCCTTAGTGAGAGTGCTCACGTTAGTTTATAGATTATCCTTATTAGATAATTGTTAATTATATAATACATATTATAAATAATATATGATATTTTTTTTATTATTGTAGGTTTATCATGGCTGAGCTTTTAGAAACAGAGAGATCCTATGTGAAGGATTTGGAAATAGCCATATCCTCATTCCTTGGTCCCATGAAAGCATCTCCAGACTCTGTACCAGGACCACTCAAGGGTAAAGAGGATATTATATTTGGGAATGTTGAGGAAATCCTCAGTTTCCACAAGTCCATATTTCTTAAGGAACTAGAAAAATATGAGAGCATGCCAGAGGACGTGGGCCATTGTTTTGTGACATGGGTAGGTTCTTTATTTATTACTCCCTTATTGATTTATTTTACGTCTTAAGTTGAGTTAGCCATATAATAATAATTATAATTATAGCTCAAGGGTGTCATGGAGCGAGCAATTAATGGGATTGTGGGAGAAATACTTTTAATGAAATAAGTTTTTTTGCTTTATGACTTTCATTTTATTTTTATCTCTCTCATGTTTTTTTTTTTACTTGTTTTCTACCATTTACACTGCATTCTAGGCACTCAAGTTTGATAGTTATGTAACCTATTGTACGAATAAGCCCCACTCCACTGCTCTCCTTGTTGCTAATTCTGGGACCAAATACTTTGAGAACTTACAAAGGCAAAAGAATCTTGAGCATCCCATAGCTGCCTACCTCATTAAACCTGTACAAAGAATCACTAAATATCAGCTCCTCCTCAAGGACTTGCTCTCCTGTTGTGATGAAGAGAATGAAATTAAAGATGGTCTGGAGGTTTGTTTAAATGTTCCTAAAAAAGCCAATGACGCCCTTCATCTCTCTATGCTTGAGGGTTGCGATCTTAGTCATGCAGCCCTGGGAGAAGTTGTCCTACAAGATGCATTCCATGTTTGGGATCCTAAGCAAATCATCAAAAAAGCAAAGGACAGGCATATTTTCTTATTTGAATTATTCCTTGTAACAAGCAAGCAAGTCAGGGATCCGAATGGAAAATCAAAATATATTTACAAGTCCCGTATGACAATGGTAGGAAAAATTATTATAATTATTTGTCCTACCTACTAGTGTATTTATTATTCATTTGATACAGACCTCTGAAATGGGCGTTACAGAACATATTGAGGGAGACGAGTGCAAATTTGCTGTTTGGACAGGAAGATCAGGCTCTACTTCCGAGAATAAAATGATATTAAAGGTATGTCCATTTTATATAACTATTATCGAACATAACTAGTATGGAAAAGTAAATGGGCTCTTGTTTCTTCTTTCTGAAATATATGAATATATTATAGGCCTCTTCTATCGATGTGAAGCATAATTGGGTCAAAAAACTTAGAGAACTTATTCAAGAAACATATTTCAATGCTTCTCTTCCAACTATTTCTGTCGTATCTACCTCAACTCCCTCTACTATCACAACTTCATCCAAGTCCCCTGGAGGAGGAGGAGGAAGTACTAAACAACATTTAAGATTCAGTAGGGAGTATGAGGATATGATGGAAGAAAATACGAGTGGTGGCGGAGGAACGAGTACAGAAAATATCGAACGTGGGTCATTGGCTTCCTTTGGGTCAGGGAATACAACGGATTCGGACAAGGTGGGTTATTTTTAATCATTTAATTATATTAATTATAATCATTCTAAAATTAAACGGATATCATTATTTCTTTCTCGCGGACCCAGCCGCAGTTTTTCGTATTCCCTCCTCTTTGCTATAATAAGTTTTATTTCTCTCTCGAACTATGTATGAATGTCTCTGCCACTAGTTTGTAGAAACAAATTTCCTTTTCTCTCTCCTCTCTTGTATTGCTTGCGAATAATATATATGTATAAATATATGTATGTAATTCATTCGCACAGGCATGCTTTCTTGAAAAAACTTAGTTATGTCGTGCGCTCATAACTTGGTGAGTTTTTATATTTATTTATTTTTTATTTCTGCTCAAAAGAGAAAAAGCTGCTGTTTTTGTTATTTAGCTCTTGCTTTCGTTGAAGACGCATGTACACTAATATTTAGTGTACGTCTTCAGAGAGACCGAGTTTTGTGGTGTCTGTGATTTATTTATACAAGAGTCATTTATGTTTTTGTAGTTGTATTCCTCTTGTCAATATTCATTTCATACATAAGTCTATGTGATGTAATGGTCCTTGTTCTTCTCCTCTGAAAGAGGGAGAGCGACTCACGACTATTACAACATAACTGATTGAGCGATAGACCGTTGATGAAGTAGTCTTTAACCTCATCAAATCCATTCCATGTCTTCTAACAAAAAAAGTGTCCAAGAGGAACAGGAGGAGGGTTCGAGAGGGGAGCCTTTGGAGGAATGTAGGGATCATAAGTCGTCTTCCTCTTCAACTCAATCCAAGCGAGGTCGTCGAAGGAAGATCTCCCTACCCTGGTTTCGTCAATCCTCTTTCGGAGTTCGCAAATTTAGACTTCCCCGCCAACACACCGTCTCTGGAGGAACAGTGACCACTACCTCATCTCCCTCCCTTTTCCAGACCGAGCCCCTCATTCTAGATCCTAAAAATGTAATCAAGGCTCTTTCCCTCTCTAGGCATTATTCAATTCATTTCTATTAAATATAGTTTTACATTCTACGTATATACATATCTATATTGATAGATAGACAATCCAAGCGCAAACAATAAGAAAGGATTCATGAAAAGGAAAATAAATATGTATATAATAAATGTATTTCTTTTCTTTATCATATATATATATATATATATATATATATATATATATAGTATATAATAGGTACATAATAGTACACACACACACACACAAAGTGAAGTAATGAATTGCTACCATTTCTTGTAGGGTTTGTTTGTTTGTTTGTTAGTTTATTTACTTATTTACATAAATACATACATATACATTCCCTGACATCATTAGTAGTGTCATTAATTATTATTATTAACTCATTTTCCTGCCACGCCTCCTTCTTCCATTCGAGATTGATATCACTCACTCAGAGTAGCAATGGCAAATTGCTTTCATTCCTCTCTCTCTCTCTCTCTTTCTTTCTCTTTTAATTAATAAAAGGCAATTTTAATTGAGCAATACATAGTTGCTATTGATGAATGAATTATTTGATATCCTTCTTCTTCTTCTCCCTCCTCTCTTTATTAATTACATGAAAAAATATAAAATAGCTCTGTATTGAGATGTGTTGGTTTTTTTCCTTTTTTTCCTTATTATTCTTCCTTCTCTTGGGAGAAAGTCAAGAATTTGATTTTTCAATTTATTTATTTTACTCTTTAAATGGCAATAATAATAGTAATAGAAATAGTAATTGGGGTAATAGAGTCCCTTTGTGTCATTTGTGATCATTGGAGGAATTCAACCATCAAGGGAGAAGGGAGGGAGGGAGGGCGTTGTACATAATCTGGGGAGTTATGTTGTAGAAGGAAATAAAAAATGAATGATGATGATGATGCTTCCCCCCCCCCCCATTTGATGTATTTATTATCGCTATTATAATGATTATTATGACTCTGCTTAATATGCATTCCTTCCAAACATGTGTCTCCATTTGCTTTTGTTTATTTATTTACAGGGCTGTGAAACAACATGGGTGATAACAGATTTTTCTTCATCTTCAACTGGAGAGCTTTCAGTGACTCGTGGACAGCAAGTAGAAATCCTCGAAATCTCTTCATCCAGCTCAACCGTCTTAGTTCGGCTTGTTACTTCTGCTATACCAGAGACTTGTGCCACGTCGGGTCCTCCAGCAGAGGGTTTAGTTCCTATCTCCGTTCTTAAACAGCCTCCGGGAGGTTTTAGGGCTCTTGCCCGTCTGGAATTGGATCATCAGCATCCCAGCCATCATTTGCATCATCTTCATGGTAAGCAAATATATTTTTATTTATTTCATACCTACATACAACAGGGGTGGGTCAGGGCTTGTTTCAATTCGTACTAAACAATTATTACTATACTCTTAATGCTATAGTAATTATAATAAGATAAAGAAACTAGATCAGAGCATTATACACCATTTCCCCCTCCCCCCCCCCTCTCTTGTTCTAAATATGTTGTTCTTAAAGCCTAAAAATTAGATCATTTAATCAAGGTCCACGAATAATAATTTTGGCTCACTTGTCTTTTGATGAGGATGATGTCGTGCAAGATAGAAAAGAGGAAGAAGACGTAGCTTTCTAAACCCCCTCTTCTTTTCCTTTTTTACTTCCCTCCTTCCTCAAAAAAGAAAAAAAGTGTAATTTTACACGCAATCTCTGTCATCTGTAAGATCATGTCATTTAAGTGAGTTAGGTGTAGAATTAATTTTGCCATATACATATGTATTGTATGGTTCTTGGATTATTATGATGATTAAATACCATTCTCATACAATTGTATAAAATATCTAAAGACTCGAGTCTTTAGATACATACATACGATCATACTCATACACATTGGCTGTGTATGTAATTATCGTATTCTCCTTTTCATCGTTTCTACATATTATATGTATGTAAATATTATATCCTTCTTCTTCTTCCTTCTCTTCCCCATCAATGCTGCTTCCTTGGCAGGGCAGCCTTCATTTCTTCCTCGCATTATTATTATTGTTGTTGTTATTCAGGCCCATTTCTTTATATTTATTTTACATTCGAAAGAACAAAAAAAAAAAAAAAAAAAAAAAAAAAGAACCTTCTGCCTTGGTTCGTTTGTTCGTGAGTTTCTCCTTCTCTTTTCTCTCTTCGTCTTGGCCTTTTTTTTCTCTCTTTTACCTAAAAGTAATAATAAAGACTGTTCGAATAAATAATAAATATCATAGACTCTCTCATGTGAAAACAAGAGCCTACTTTGATTCCAAGGAAGGAAACAAGTCGACACTCTTATCCATCCTTGTACTTCATCATCATCATCATCATCATCAAGGGGATAGATATCCTCCCCTCCCTCTTGTCTCTCACTTGTCTCATCTCCATCAGCTTTATGGACATCTATCTATATAATTTCTGCTCTACATAAGTGAAGGCTCCCATCCCATCATCGTGTCAGCCCCCTACCAGTACTACATACGACCTACTACCACCACCTCTGATACTCATCGGTGAGTCACGGGATTGGATTTAATAAATCGCACACATTTTTTGACAGGACATCTTTTGTATGTATGTATGTATGTATGTAAGGGAGGGTGGTGGGTCCATATTTATTATTGTTATTATTTTTATTATGTTCTACTATCATTCTTTATCTATCTATGGATGATGTACATACATACTATGTAGGCCTGCTTTTTGCCGTGTGTCATGAACTTACAACATACATACATATGTATGTATGTTGGAATGAATTGTCGTTGTTTATTAACTTATGTTATGTTAGGAATATGAAAATACTATTACTGCTACTATTATTACTACTACTACTACTATTCCTCGTCGTTGTCCTGCTCATTTCCTTCCTCCACGACTGACTCTCCCCCATCTTTTCTCAGCACTATTACATATGTGATATCTATGTATGTATGTATGCTATGCTATGCTATGTGTAACATACATAGTTGAACTGCAACTACATACTTATGAAATAGCCAATTTTTCTTCTCCCTTTTCGGCCCCAAAAGCATGCGTGCACGTTCACCCTATTAAAGAGACGAAGGTCGACGTTCTTCTTTCATAATAATAGGTACCTTTATATGTATGTGAAGTCAGGTATTCGATGATGATGACGATGATATATCTAGTTATGTACATACATATTAGTAGGTACACCAAAACTCTATTGAGTATAATAGTACAACCCTGTGGTTGTTGCACTCCTGCTGAAGCTTATGATGATTTTCATCACAGATACATACATACATACATACATATATATCCATAGATAGATAGATAGATATTTTTGTTACGCACACAGATGTGAGCCCCGGAGTGTGAGTTTTGTCTATGTATTAATAAATGAGTAATAATAATTCTTTCCTCCCTCCTGTAGCAGCAAGTGCCTGCTAGGAGTATTATGTACTAGTTAGTTACTACACTCACTCTGCTGCCGTGTACTTGTTGTATGTAACTCATAATTGTCAGTGATTCGGTTCTGTGTGTGTGTGTGTGTGTGTATTCCCTCTCTCTTTCAAAAGAAGAAAACAATTATTATTGTTATTTTTCTTCTTTTTTTCTTCTATATACATAGTCGTCATAGGCAGCATACTACATACCTATTATTATAGTGTAGTTACTTTTAACTTATATGTTGTTAAGTGGTGTCCCTCAAGAGGAAGGAAGGAAGGAAGGAAGGAAGGAAACAAATAAATATTTAAATAATAGTAATAATAATAATAATAATCGAGACGAAAAAGTCAAACTTTAAAGCTGTTGCATGGGTTGACTTGACTCCTTGTCGTCCTTTTGATCTCTCTCCATTCACTCAAGAAATATTGACCACCTTGTTCTTCTTCTACTACGACGACTACTACTACTATCTCCCTCTTCTCTTCTATTCTATTCTATTCCTCCTCCTGTGGCTTGGCTATGTCAGTATCTATCCATCTATCTTGTCTATTGGAGAACGAAGAACATTGACGAATAAAGTCAACATGTAAAAATAAAAAGAAAGAAAAGAAAAGAAAAGAAATGGAACAAGTGTGATTTGTTTGATAAAATAATGGCTCTTGAATAAGTGGATATGATTATAATGTGTCAGTAGTAGTAGTAGTAGTATTAGCATACAAATTGTTTTGTGACTCTTTTTAAGGTAGAGGGATGAGGAGGATGTGCTCTGGAGTCACCCTACCCTCATTGACGTCCAAGACACTCATACATACTTCATTACCTTGATTAATTTGTATATCCCCCAATTTCAAATGACTTCACATCAACTTCGGCTAAAACTACTCTACTAATTCAACATTATTTGTCTTTAAAAAGAATTGACAGTCAGCCAAACAAAACGACTTTATATATATATATATATCTCATAAGAAAAGGGGGAAAATATTGTTATTAAAAAAATTTATTATATCAATGAATGCTAGTGCTGTTGAAGTGAGTGTGTGATTATTGAGTGTCCAGAACTTTCCCAAGGATCATCATCATACATCATTAAGTGATTTAGTGAGCTCCTCCTCTACATATGTACTAACTAACTAAGTTGTGTGTTATATACATATGTTAAGTAAGCAATTATTTCAACATGTCACGAATGGAACGAAGTTCCACGTTTAGTATCTTTGATCGAAGGTCATCCTCCTTCAGAAGATCTTCCGTGAGTCTAGCAAATAATTTACTTCGTCGAAGTTCCTCTTCCGTGACTGCAGAACAAAAGCCATCCAAAAAATATGGTAAGAGCTCATCATCTCATGATTCTGGAGGAAGAGGAGGAGGTACTTCTGGATCAACGGGTGGTGCTGCTGCTGCTGCTGCTACTAGCTCCTCTAGTTTTGAAAACACGTTGTTTCTCAAAACTGAGAAATGGAGAGTGTTGGCCAAGAAAGTTCTTGGTAATGTGAACGAAGAGGATCAGGGGAGAAGGCCCCCTCTTCCACCATCAGCATCTTTTACTCATAAAAACAACCATGAAGGTGCTTCTTCTTCTACTACTACTACTATTATTATTATTATTACTACTACCAAGGGTGGGGTGAGGTGATGATACTCGGTTTCATATCAAGTTTTAATTCCTTTTTGATGCATAAATGTATCAAATACATACATATGCAATCAATCCTCTCTGCATTCTGTTGGTTAGGGGATTTCTTTTTTTTTTTTTTTTAAGTACTATTAGCTGAGAATGAGGAGTAGAAATGGGGTGGTCCGTCCTGGTAGTTGTTGGGGTAGGCTTGTACCCAAAGTAAAGTTTATTAGTAGTATGTTCTGTACATATTATGAAAATACATAATAATAATAATAATAATAATAATTAATAATAATCGTGTGTGTGCTCTGATCTGCTCTGCTGTGTTATGTTGTAATACAAGAAGAAAAGGGATTTATTTTATTTTATTTTGTTTTATTATTGTTATTATTAGAATAAGAAGGAAGTGGTGCTTTTTGTGGATCTCTCTCTCTCTCTCTCTCACTCTCTGTCATGATAGTCAATTTCACTTTTTATTTTATTTTTTATGTATACCTATATTATAATTATGATTATGATGGTAGTGGTGATCCTCCTCATGATAGGAGGAGGAAGAGGGAAAGAAGATGATTATGTGATTATTATACACAATTGTTGGTATTGATTCTAACATTGTTTCGCTCCTCAACTGGTGCCCTACCCTACCCTACCCTACCCTTCCATCCTTTTGTTGTAATTTAAATAAATAATTATTTATTAACTTTATTTTGATTTACAAACACACACACACACACACACACACTGTTCTTGTTCCAATCCCAACGACGGCTTCACTCCTCAGTCTGTGTGTGTGTGTGATATTATGGAAAAAAAAGTGATGTAATTGATATGCTTTGCCAGGTTTTATGTATATATATATGTATTTCTATTTTGTTTTGTTTTCTACTTTTGTAGACATATTTGTGTTGATGCATACTTTATAATATGTATGTATCAGTCTCTCTCACTCACTCTCATGTATAAATAAAAGAGTGGATAGAGCTTTTTGATTATCTGATAATCAATGTTATTGCTCTGAAAATTATTGTAAGAGAGTCATCATAGTCATAATCACCATCATCTACACTATATACACTCTATAGCATCATTCTGTTGTTTAGAGTGAAAGAGTAGATCTCTTAGTATGTCAATCCAGAACTAACTTTGAGTCGACTTCTCTCGCTATATATATATAATATATATATCACTTATTTTATTTTATTTTATTATTCTTGTAGATTCCAATGAGGCATCGAATTCAAGTTCGTCTCCAGTCGGAAAGAAAAGAGGATTCGGGGGGTAAATATTCAAAAATAATGTGCCGTTCATGAACTAGGATCTACTCCATTTCATTCTTGTATGTATTTCAGTCGATGGTTACCTAACATTCGAAAGCTATCTCAGAGCAAACTGGATAAAGGAGGAGGAGCTCCCTCACCCCTAAGTGGACCTGAAGGAGGAGGAACTCGACACTTGCCTCTCATTAAACAGACCTCGAAAAGCAAAATAGTTGGAACGTCGTCATCAGGAGGAGTTATCACAAAGGTAATCATTTACTTGACTTCTCAATCGTCTTCCTCTTGTTGTAATCCAATTCTGTGATTTAAAAACAATGATCGAGTGAATAATGTGGGAATGAGTCTTACGGAGTTGTTTGTTTGATCACATTCTTTCTTTTTGTATGTATGTCTTGACTATTGTCTACACTATTCTTGATGAATGATTAACCCTGTTTCATTTGTGATACATGAAATGAAAGGGCGAGAGGATGGATAGATGACACTCACTCACTCACTCACTCAAACATGCGTATGTTTGTATCTGTAATCTGCGTTTACGCTTAAACACATACATACACTCACATATTTTTATTATTTAAATTTGAATATAACTTCTTGCTCATTCGTGAATCATATGGGAGTGGAAGCTGCTCCTGCTTCTGCTTGTCTTATTACTCTTCTATTTTTATTTTGTTGTGCATGCCCTTTTTAGTTTTGAGTTTGTTTTGGAGAGTGTTGTATGGGTCTTGAAAGGAGAAGAAGAAGAAGAAGGGGAATAAGTGAAATACGATTACTCCCTCCTTCTTGACCTCTTCATTCGTCATGATCAGATGTGAGACGACTACTCTATCTACCTACTCGGGTAAAATAAAAGACCACTTCACTTTGCATGAAACGTAAATGATGATAGCCGCCTTTAAACCAGCTACCAAAGCATTCATTGTCCTTCTTTTTCTCATCAGTGTTCTCATGTATTCCTCTCCTCCTTCAATTATGATAGTATTTATTAGGTAAAGCCTGAAGGCCGTAAAACCTCGTTTTCTTGTTCACGTCTTTGGAGAGAAAAAAGAGTAGAGTAGTAGTAAGGAGAAAGGGAATGGAGAGAGAAAAGAGGAGAGGGAGAGAAAGAAAGAAAGAAAGAACTAAGTAGAGAGAGAGAGAGAGAGAGAGGGTTAGGGTAAATAAGAAAAAGAAGAAGACCTTTACGCAGTTTCTTCGGGTATCACGTGATAGCTTACTATTTGTGGCAAAAAATATGTTTTTCAAGCTTTCAGAATTTATTTCGTTTATTATTTTTATTATTCTATGTGAGTTGTGGAAGAAGAAGTAATGAGAAAAATGCTGCAGCAACAGCAAAAACAACGACGGAAAGAGGAGGAGGAGGAGGAGGAGTGATACTTACATACATACATATTTACACTCAATATACTTTCATACTTATACTTTCATACCCCATTCATTCACCAACAAACAATATGGAAAAAAAAGTTCACTCAAAAAAGTTATGTAGAGTCTCAGCCACCGCCTCTTCCTCTTCCTCGTCACCACCATCTGAACAGCATAGCAGCATATGCAGTTCTAATCATGGTTTTGGGAATGTTAGCAGTGATAGTAGTTGTTGTAGTCATCAGAATAAAGTATCCATATCAGATGGGCTTGCTGATTTGAATCAACAGTTGTTTTCATCCATGTTTGGTCTTGTACTTAGAAATAGTAGTTGTGAACATGAGAATCACTTAAAGGTCAGATGATGTACATACATACTTTGTCTCCCTACCCTCACCCTTAAATTATATTATTTCTTAGCTTAATTCTTCAATTAAAGAATATTATCTTATGTTATCCTATTGTCATTTTTTTTGTTTTTTGCTTTGTAGGCGCCATCCTTCACGACCGGAGAGGGCATGGGAAATAAGTCAAGTCATCCCTCAGAGTGTGAGGATGACATGAAATCATCTTCTGCGTCTGGAAGTACAACTGCTGCCATTGTCGCCTCGACATCAACTTCTCATGAGGAAACAGAAGACGTTGATGTTGTCGAGGTTCCACCGCCTATGCAACCCATTTCATCTATACCTCCACCAACATCAACCTCATCTCCTCCAGTAAGTGATTGAGTACTTGTTTGTTTGTTTGTTTATTTGTGTGTATGTGCTCAAATTAGAAACATATCAATCATTGTGATCTTCATTTTTAAGGAGGGTCTTGATATGTCAGAGTGTTCCATTAGTGATAAGGGAACAGAAAACGACTCAACTTTAGTCTGTGATTCTTCTTCTAATAACGAAAAAACTCTCAAAGGCGAAAGATCAGATACTCTGGAGTCAAGTGATGAGACCAGTAATGCATCAGCTTTGATTCAGAGGCAATATAGATTAAATGAACTCCTTGATTCTGAGAAAATGTACGTAAAAGATCTTGAACAATGTTGTCAATACATCAACTACATGAAAGATTGTAAAGAAGGAGGCAAAGATGAATCCATTCCTATGCCGGAGGACTTGAAAGAAGGCAAGGATCGAATGATCTTTGGTAATATCGAAGCCATCTACGAATGGCATAGAGAGTAAGTTGACGACTTATTCAGTCTCCTTTCCTTTCACCACTGTACATTTTTTTTTTTTTTTTTTTTTTTTTCAGTTTCTTTTCCAAAAATTTGGAGAAATGCATTCAGAATCCCGTTGAATTGGGTAATCTCTTTAAAAAGTATGATCGCAAATTTCAAATGTATGTCGTATATTGTCAGAATAAACCAAAATCCGAATATATTGTTTCCGAGCATATAGATACTTATTTTGAGGTAATGATCAATTATATTGTAAAAGAAATGTCGCTGTCTAATAATGATTGACTTGTATGAATTAGGAAATAAGAATGAAATTAGGATTTAAACTACGACTCACGGATCTCTTAATTAAGCCAGTTCAAAGACTTACAAAATATCATATGTTATTAGAAGCTATCTTAAAATATTCCCAGAGAGCAGGGATGTTAGAAGAGGCAGAAGCCATATCTAGAGCCTTTCACGTTATGACCATTGTACCTAATCAAGCCAATGACATGATGGATATTGGACGGCTACAGGGATTTGAGGTAAGGGATTCTATTAATAAAAAATAATAATGATGATAAACATGCTTCTTCATCTCTTCATGAAATCATTAGGGTAAAATTACGGCTCAAGGAAAACTTTTGTATCGAGGGCCCTTATCCTGCCTGGACAACTTTAGTGGAGGTCCAATTCAAAATGGTAGTGGAAGCACTGCTAAAATGAAGCCTTTTACTGTGTTTTTGTTTGAACAGATCATGATTTTTAGTGAAACTGTTGGAAAAAAGACTCAATTTACAAGCCCTGTTTATGTTTACGTGGCTCATTTCTTAGTAAGTTACTGAATGTCCACTTGATTTTAACCTCCCTTCTATATACTATGTACCAAGGTGTGTCAAAAAAAAAAAAAAAGCAAAAAAAGCTGATGTTACACTTTTTATTATGATCAGTTATTTAATTGATATCATTTAAATAAGTGATGATGGTAATGACATAATAATCGTTGTATAATATGTAATTACTTGTATTTTTTCGATTGTGGCAAATGTTGTACAATATTTGTACATTGTATCCGTGTATACGTAAATAGTCGTAGTATGTTATCATCGTCTATGGGGATATGGGGTCTATTATGTTTGTTTTATTTCTTAAATTTCTTCTTTTCAGGTTAATAAAATGTCTTTGGAAGAAAAAGTGGATGATGGACATCCATGTAAATTCATGATTCGATCAACAGACCCAGCTAGAGACGCTTTAAATATAATGTGCCAAACTGATGATCCCGAGTCAAGAGATAAGTGGATTTCTATAATAAAGAAACAACTTCAAACCCAAATGGACTTTCTTAGAGCATTGCAAGCTCCAATTGCTTATCATAACAAATTAGCAAAAGATTAGTAAGTCCTTCATTCTCATTCATTCATCTCTCTCTCTCTCTCTGTCCCCCTCTTTGATCCTCAATCTATTTATTTATTAAAATGGGAATGGTGAAAACAATAATCTTAACCTCTACGACAACTCTCAACTTACAACTTACAACTACTACTACTACTACTTGCATATACATATATGTATATTAAGTATATAATTCTATATATACTTTATATTTATATATATATGCATAAGACTATTTTTATCATTAAGTATATAATTCATCAACAGTGTGGTGTTTTTTTTTTGTTTTTTTTTTCGGTGTAGAATTTGTAACAAAAAAAAAGAAAAGAAAAAATGACTCTTAATGTATTTATCTGAATTAATGCAAATTTGCCTTTCATAACTCACAAACAAAACAAAAAATCCTTACACTTTTTTATATCCTCATTATTTATTTATTTTATTTAGATATTTCATGGAAATGTAGAGTCAATTTGATGTAGAGATACTCTACATAATATACATATATAAAAATTATTGTGCCAATGGGCTATATATATATATTATTATTATTATGTACATATAATAATAATTATGATTATTTTGAGCTTTGCCTTAACAAACAAACAAACAAACAAACGAACGAACAAACAAAAGTGTCACACAAAAAAATCATTTAAAAAAAATCAAAAAAATAAGAGACAAGTATGGTAATGTAGTTTGCTTAGTAAAATGCTTTTTTCTTCTTCTTTTTCTTCTTCTGCGCAGTCCTGCATCTAATGAGAGAAATACTTAGATATATTGAGAGGGGGGAACAACCAACACTCTTCTACACTAATGACGACTGAAAGGATTAATATATATATTTAAGAGCTTTTCTTTTTCTTTGGATAGCCATAGCTTTTTGACAAAGCAAGTGTAGGTAAATAGAAAACATGTCTAATTAACATACATATGTAGTATGTATATCCCTTCGTCATCTCTCTCTCTCTCTCTCATTAATATCTTCTTTTAAAAACCCCGTATTTTTATTTTATTAAACAACGGATTCTTTCAGGATATTTACTTTGTGTACAATCAAGTAAGTTGATAGGTAAAAAATTGGTTAAGAGAATTTTAAACTAACTAATTATTTTGCGCTAACTCTTATGGGTAATCATCTTTCATTAGTCACATGACGAAAAATTTAGTTATCTTTAGTTAGAAACCTAAAGTAAAGACATATATTTTTATTATGGTTGAGTCAAAATTGCAACTTGTGCACAATTCATGTACTAGATGTTTGTTTGTTGGTTTTTGGTTTTTTTTCCTTTCCTTTAATTTTTTTTTTTAAAAAAAAAAAGAGAAATTAAATCCCTGATTATTATACAAAGTGAGGTGCTTTTTGTTTTGAAGCCCAAGGAAACAACTTTTCTGTTCATTTTCTAGTCTTGTACACACACATTTTTATTTATTCTAACTTTTATTTATTATTTTAATTTTGGTAGAGGATCACTACTCACTCTGTCGTATACATATATTTCTATATATTAATATTATATTGTTCATTCAGAGATAGATTATTATTATTATTATTATTATAATTAATATTAATACTATAATTATAAATAACATTTATTATACAACTATTCACAAAAGTGTATACATATTTGATGATTGCATAAATTTATTTATTTTTTTGTGAGGCATTTTTTTATAATACGATTATTAAAAACACAAGAATGACGTTATTTTTTTTCCTTCTATAAAAATAAAAGAAATATACATACATACATAGAGGTAAACTTATATATGTAATTATAAAAACGATATTCTTCGTTCATCACTTCACCACAAGAAAAAACAAAAAAAAATTTAAAAGACATAAAATATATATACATCTATAATTTCTAATACTATAATAAGAAATGACTCCTTCTTTTCTTATCTCTCTCTCTCTTAGTTTTCTCTAAAAAATGTTATTGTAAAGGAAGGGGAATCAGGTTTTGGAGGAAGGAGAAAGCTCTACTCTACGCGATTAAAACCGAGATTCTTTAAAATATCTTATCATTTAAATAATTTAAATACGCTACTGCTATCTCATTCCATTCCGTACCGTATTTAACATCTCTCTTTCTCTCTCTCTCTCTCTCTCTCTCTCTCTCTCTCTGTATCTTTACCTAACAAATGTAAACGGTTAGTTGTTTTCTTCTTCTGTTTGATATATTGCATTTTTTGACGTGAGGGGTCATGGGTGGTGATGGCGGTTGTTGATCTCTGTTGTTGCTCAGACTTTTAGTTTTTCTTTTAAATTAATTGTTTTTGTATTTATATCCATATATTATACTTTTTCATTAATAAAGTTTTATTTTATTATTATTATTATTATTATTTGCCTGGACTAACAAACACATATTGTTTTATCATTTTGAGCAATCTTTATCAAGTTTTTTTTTTTTTTTTTTTTTGCTTTGCTTTTATTTTATATTTGATAAAAATTTTTGTTTTATCAGTTCATCATCTGATATGAATCATTTATGGGAAGTCGTGGGTGCTGCTCGAGAGAAGTATAGTACCTCTGGAGCGGTGGGAGGAGACGAACAGCACCATTCTGTCTCACCTCCCCCATCGCAGCAACCTTTGAAACAACAGCAGGAACAACAAGGGCAGTCACCACCGCCTGCTGCTGCGCCATCCTCCTCCTCCATGACACTTGATAGAAAATTGTCAGGCTCTTCATTTTTAGATAAACAGGCTAGGGCTAGGAGAAATTTTCTGGAGGGGTTTAGACATACGCTTGGACGCCCTCGGACACGTAGTGATGACTTTACTGATGATAAAGGGAAATTTAACTCCAAGGGAATTATGTCCTCTCTCAATAATCAAGAATCTGATCAAGTAATGATTCCATGAGAATGATACATCATCCTCTATTAATTCCAACTTTATCCCACTCTTAGGAGAGTAGCCATAATAGTAATAATAAGCTAGTCAAGGTACTCTTGGATCACAAGGCTTCAGGAGAGGGAGAAATCTCTGTTTCTGCTGGTGATATGATTAAAATCCTCTCCATTGATCTTCAAAGAACGCCTCATTCATACTATATATCTAAGGCTTCTGATAATGGAGAGGAGCTCAAGGGATGGCTCCCTACAAATGTCATTAATGAGAGAAAAGCCCTTCAATCTCCACAAACTTGGTCCTATAGAAAATTTCAAAGTCGCTCCGCTTCCTCTCCCATACCAAGACCCAGGATGGATCACAACCTTCCTAGTACAGAAATACTCCGTGTTTCCAGTGGAGAAACTGCAACTCTCACACTTCCAAACTCCGTTTTTTCAGCTAAAACCATCATCACCACTTGGAAGGGACCCTCTGGAAAGGACATGTCCATTTTTCAATCTAAGAAATTTAATTTTGTTTCTGGTATTCATTCTCCCAATGCCAAGAAAACCCTTATTATTTCAAATGTTCAACCTGCCGATGCGGGAGAGTATCAATGCTTAGTCAAGTATCCCTCAGATGAAGACAAAATTAGAATAGTCACTTTTGATCTTCAAGTTGTTCGTAAGTACTATTTTTTTTATCTTTTAAATACTCTTAATGATGATTCCTTTAATTCATATAAATTATAATAAATTAGGTAGTTGTGTTCCATCACGTCCTGGTCAACCCAGGATCCAAGATCTGAAAGGGTCCTCTGTTGTACTTATTTGGGACTATGACGACGTTATGACAAAGCTCTCTTTCACTGTTGAATATTGTCGACTTAGATCTGGGCATTGGACTCCAGTTAAAACAAACATAAACGGAGGACTTTGTATCATCGATAATCTATGTCCTGGAGAAACTTATAGCTTTCGAATACTCGCTGTTGATGATGAAAACGTTGTGTCTAGTCAACCCTCTTTGCCTTCTCAACCTTTAGCTATTCCTCTTGGGGGAGATTTTCATGCTGGTGGAGCTTTTCAGTATTCCTCTAGAAAAATACCTGAAAGGACTATGCCTGTGAATGCTCCTCTAGAACCAACGTTGTGGAAAAGAGATTTTGAAAGAAAATTCATTGAATTGGAAGAGTTAGGGAGGGGGCGATATTCTGTGGTGAGGAGATGCCAAGAAATCCTTACCGGGACAGAGTCCGCTGTTAAGTTTATTAACCGACGCAAGCAAGACCGAGAAATTACTAAGTGTGAATATGAAATTCTCCATTCTCTGAAGGGTCATCTCAATATTGTGGAAGGGTTCGAACTCTTTTTAACGTCTTCTAGTGATGCCATTGTCATGGAGATGTAAGTGTTCATTAAATAGTATGTGAGTAATGAATTATGGAACTCTTTCCTTCATATTTACTTAATAGGATCCCCTATTCCTTGCCATTGTTTGAGGTTTTGTGTCAAGAAACGCATTATACGGAAGGGAGCATTCAATTCTATATGAATCAGTTACTCAAAGCACTTGAACACATTCACTCCAAAGGAATAGCTCATTTAGATCTAAAGGTTGGTTTATAAAACACGCCCCGCCCTTGTCTATCCGTCACACTTTAAAAAAATATATTTTTTATATAGCCTGAAAATCTTTTACTACAAACTTCGACAAAAACCTTGAAGCTCATCGACTTTGGTTCTGCTCAAAGACTCAATGATAATGAAGAAGTTAGATCTCAAAATCAGCTCTCTACAAAGGGTCCCGAGTTTCTTGCTCCTGAAATACTTTCTGAGAGTAAATTTCTAGGTGCATTTACGGATATGTGGGGATTGGGAGTATTGATATACGTCTCTCTAAGTGGACTCTCCCCCTTCCTTGACGACTCCGACGAAGAGACAATCTCTAATATCCTTCGATGCGACTTTAGTTTTCCCAAAGAATATTTTCCAACTGTTTCAGAGTCAGCAAAGGAAGTCATTTCTCAACTCTTGTGTTTAGATTGTGATCGTCGAAAGTCTTCCAAAGAGTGCATGCTAAATATGGAATGGTTTCGAAATGCAGCGGTAGCAGCAGCACCCTCATCCTACTTGAAAAATGACTCTTCCTTACTTTATAATAATAGTAACAATATTCCTTCTCATCATTTGTCAACTCTGGTTCGGAGAAGAATGAAAAAACTCAACAGTGTTGCCCTTTTAACCATGTCAAAAAATAATAATCAACATAGCAGTAGTAGAACTGTTAGTCCCCTTAATGTTCAGACTAGGCCTGATAGTCTATATAGCAAAAAATGACTCAATCGCTTTTCATTTCTTTTTTTCGTTTTGTTTTTCTTACCCCCTCCTTATTACTTTACAATTATTATTATTATTTTATAAATATATAAACTTCATATATATATTTATTTTTTTTGTCTTTCTTGTGATAATCGCTTGATCCAATTGTAAATCTACTTTATTATTATTATTATTATATATTTATATATATAAACAAAGTTATAACAACCCTCCCTCCTTCCATCCATCTCCTCATCGTCTCATTTTCTAAAGATAATTATAGATTTAAAAGATAATTTATTCTAGTCATAAAAAAATAATAAATAATAATAATAACTTAAGACATGATTTAATATAAAGACAAATCACTCATTATTCATTAATTCTTATTTTTTTATAGATACATAATATACTTCATTTATTCTACTTACAACATTACTTTTCTTTTCTTTTTTTAAAAAATATTATATAAGAAAAATCAAATACATATCTAAGTATAGAATATAAGTCAGCCTCTCAAATCAAATGAGTCTACAACTCCACATACTTTTCCATAAATTAAATATGGTCAATCACATTTAAAGGACAGACGAGACGACTCTTCCTAGTGTACACTGGGTGCCAAAGTTAATGTGCCACCCTTGAAAAAAGACAAAATTTGAGAATTTCCTACTAAATATGGTGATGGAATCTTCTCCCGTTCCACTTTTAACTTCTCCAGCAACTCCTTTTCCATTTGCCTTGCCATATGATCCCAAATGTTCTCGATCGGGTTTAAATCAGAGCTGTTGCCTGGCCATGACAGTATGTCAACATTATTTGCATCGGCCCACTCAAAATATCGAAAAATATGAATAATACATTTTTATTAATCTCATAGCTATAATGAGTCTATTAGAAATCGTAATTTTCCTTTTTGAATTTTGATTCGCAGATGAGAAGGTAGGATTTGCAGAAATTAATTTTGGCCACCAGTGTTGGTTAAAGTCAGGCTCAGATTGTGGAATAATTACTCTCTCAAAAGTGCGGGAGTAAAACATTAAGAGTTATCTCTTATCCCTACTAATATAGAATAAAAAAATATTCGTATTTTTACAACTATAAGGTGAGTCCTTACCATTTAATGGGTCTGAATCGTAGATATAGGATCTTTTGGTTTTTTTACGGTTTATAGACCATTGTCTGTCACCCTATGGATATCTTCCAACTGATCCATCTTGTCTGATCCTAGTTCTAAAATATTGTTTGTTCCAAATAATATGTATGAGAGAAAATGTAGTCATAATAAGAATTTACGTCTTAACCTATTATCAAGAAAGTCAAAGATGAATATCTAAGATACATTTATTATTGTCTTTGCCTTTCTTTTCCCGGAAAATGCCGGTTTTGGCATATGCAATTATAAAAAATAGAATGAAATTAATTCAATCCTTCCTTCAAAAAAGTCAACTGCATTTAAAGTCAAGGAGAAAAAATTCCATTCATTTCATCCTAAAGGCTATCTTTTTATGATAGACATATTTATTGTAATCAAGTTTTTGAAAACGTGAATTGATGAATCTTTTTCATGAACTTAGTAGTTTTTATTTTTTTTAAGTAATGACAAGTGTCTTATTAAATAAAAGAAATATCTATTTACTAAATCATTGCCGAAGAAACCTGGGTGAACGGGGCCAAGTTAATGTTATTAAGCTATAAAATAATGCGTTAACTTGCAGAGATTGCCTTGACTATGCTTGAAATATTTAAATCTATTTATATTTATCTACCTTTTTCAGATTTTTAATTAAATGCAAGGAAGATATATTAATGGAGGTTGCGTAGATATTTAGAGTTAATTCATTGCATCCCCTAGCGGACAAAAAAGTATTTTTCTTATTCAAAATATTAGTGGATCCTTTATTTAAAGAAAACCAAAAATTCCCTATATATTTATTAATACTTTCTTTATAAATTTATTAATTTGAAAATATTATACCCTTAAACTATCAATTGATCCGAATGTCTTCTTTTTTTTGGAAATCAAAATGTGATCACCCTAAACTAGTCTGTAACTTTGAAAGACCTGATGTACTTGTTATTGATAAATCTCCGGCCCACTCCAGGATTGAAGATGTTTTGAATGAAAAAGAGTTTTCCATTCAAAAAAATTTAAGACACGGGCCTTACAGTCCTATGCTCAATCCAATTTTTTTATTTTAATTAATTATAAAATGTATTATTATGTTCAATTTCCTGAGTATTGTTTTTTACTATTTATTCTCATATTGAACTTGAAAAGGTATAGATGATTCCTTGGAAGAACTTTTATTTCAATGAACTTCTATTTTCATAAGTTAGACAAGACTAAAATTATTAATTATGGGTATCGGTTTTCTTTATCAATCCAAAGTTCAGTTTTGAAGTTCCCTGACTTAGTCCTCAAATCAGCGATCTGGACATCATACATATTTTGAGGAAAATCGGACTACATTTGAAACAACCTATGTACGTATGTATAAGTAATTTGAATTCTCTTCCAATATTGAATCGGATAAAAACATACTCCAACTAGGCAAGCTCGTCGATAATAACTATTAAAATATTTCAAATCGACTACCATTCCGATGATATTTGTTAAATTGCAATACATTTTTTTAGATAAATGACTGCAACCTTACTAGGCTTGATGATGAGAATGTGCTTTGATAGTGTTAATAATTGAGTTAAATATCTCATAAGGTGGTTAAACATCAAAATAAACAAGGAACGTCGATTTATGCTGCTAAAATAATGAATTGAAGTATTTTACTAGTTTTATTATAACTCCATTGGCAAGGGGAGAAGCATTTGACAAAGTGAAAAATCAGACAAGGTATATTAAATGAATGGTGCCCAAACTACATAATATGTCACTTATCATCATGCATTATGTTTGTCGCGTGGGACGTATGGGACGGTGAGAAAATCAGATAAGTACATTTTATACACGAGAACTTAAATTAAGTGAATGTTGATGAAGCAGTCATGAGAGTATTGTGTCAATGACACCCCAAAACATCACATGAGGATTTTGAGCCACAGGAACATTTTTATTTCACAAAGATATCAAGAGATGAGCTATCCAACAGTCCCCCTCCTAACCAGTTATCACATGAGGAGTCAGCTCATACTACAAATCACCAAACATTCACTTTGTTGCAAAGGAAATTCGTCTGTTCTTATGGGTCATGTATCTTCAAATCTGATCCTTTCTCAACTAAAATCCTCAGCAAGAAAGCTGAGAATGGAAGGGGGGGGGGAATACAAGATCCTGACGGACATATTCTCTATAATTAAGTAGGTGCAAAAAAGAAAGACTGAAATGACAAAGAAATTGACACGAATGAAGAAAATTGAAGATAAAACCAAAAATCAACAAAATTTGATATGTGTTGAAAATTAGTCCATTTGGCTTTCATATCATATTGTAACATTTAATTATAATAGAATAATTACACAGGTCAACAAATTTGAAATGTCAAAGATCCTAAGGGGTAAAAGTTATTCAGTTTTGCACGCTGATTTCAAATCTGTAATTGTTCTTTTCAAGAAATTAGAGCCTTCTTTTGAACTAATTTGGCCCATTTTCCTACTTCAACTTCAATTTAAGCCGAGAAGGAACCTCATTTTGTGTATTAAAAAATAATGATTCGTTAGTGTATTTAATGCAGATTCCATTTCAAGTCTTTGTTTTGACCTATAGGGACTCCTGGGGGCATAGGCGGGAGTAGATCCAAAAGTCGTCCAAATCCTTTGTACTTAGATAACTCCTTGAATATTACATGAAATGGATTAATAAGGAATGCATTAAAGAGCTTAGACCCACAGCTTTCAAACGAGATGTCAAGCGCCCGATAAAAATCCTTAATTATGAAGAAATCATAATCCATTTAAATGTGAAAATTTTCATCCAATTTCAAGCAACAGTTCGGTAGAAATCAAAGACTCTTGGTAGAGCTACTAAAGTAGTAGCGCGCAGAAGGATTACGAAGTCAGCTGAAATCCTTCTGCACATTACCACTTCAGTCCATTGAAGTTGTTTTTTAGTAGATCTACTTTGGGTCTTTGATTTCAATGATAGCATAAGCACTGCTTTTCCTCAACGATTAATTAATGGCACAATTCACCTTAATTTGCTTTCTACCAAGGGACAACATGGGGGAAAGAAGGTGGAAATTGTACCAGAAGATTATTTATAAGGAACCTTATTTCAGTTTTTAATTTGATTGTTTCTACCGATATAGAAACTATATGCTCATACTTTAATTGTAAGTACTACTGTCAAAGACTGTCTTTGAAGTTATTTAAAGCAAAAAAAATGTATCAACACATCCTTATAAGTAATGCTAAATTACTTTATAATGAAATTTCATGTATGATTATAAGTTATTTTCTAATAACTAATAAGTAACTGCCTCTCACACTCATAATAACAAATACAAATTATATACTTCTATAAACTTGTTTCAATTTGTAATTATGTTTGGGGAAATGTGTTGTTTTTTTTAAAGTTTTTTTTGTATTCCATTTTTGTAAAATTACCCCCTCTCCCTAATTGGTTCAAGCGCCTCTACTCTAACATAAAATGCAATTCTTCTGTCTATATAATTCATTGAAGATCATTTAATAATTAGCTAATTTGTAACAGGTAAATCTTACAAAAGATTTTTCTCAAATTTAAATTTGATGGTAGTCCTTGCATTAACCATTTACTATGAATTAATAACAATTTCTTTTTTTTTGGATCGCAAACTGTGTAATTAGGAACACAATAATTGAAAATTTAGCTGAATAATTTTATTTTTGTGACCAGGGGGTCATTTTTACTAAATCATGATTTTCGCTTACTAACATCAATTCAAACTAAAATTTTAAAGTAATGAAGCAAGTTCCTTTAAAAAAGTATTAGAACTTATTGTGGATAAAAACTAATACATATTTCTGTACTTTTTTTTATGTTTGAGAAAATTTATATTCAATGTTGAAAATTTAAGAAAAATGAATCATCTCTTTAGAGTTTAATATGTTTTACATTTTTGAGGCTAAAAATAAACAGTTTGTAGGAAATGAAAGGAAAATAATATATTTGAAATAAATAAGAAAGAAATTCTTTTAAAGCCTTTTATTTTAAAAAAACATTAACGATTTAATATATTTTAGGAAAATATGTTGAGGTTTTGTGATATTTATTGAACACTTAAAAATCGAATAATGATAGTATGACATGAATCTAATTATTGTTAGTATCTTAACAATCAATATCTAAAACAATGAACCATAATTTCAGGACTCAATTCTGTGCAAGTAGTAGCTCCAAAAACAAGGAAAATATCCAATAAATAATCTCAAATCCACTGATAAGCGAAAAGCCCGTAAAGAGCCCCAATTGACCTCCAATAGCAGAAATTTGATCAAAAACACTTACTTTTAATTCCAAAAAAACATATGTAATAATGGGCGTTACATAATAAAAATTCATAATTGCAATGTCGTTTTTGAATCGAAATTGAGCCAATTCAGTGGTTGAGGAGATATTGTGCCTTAGACTCGAGAAACTTTGCGTCAAAGGACTATTGAAAATTCCCTTCGGATCCAGAAGATAGTCTGAGAGAAATCCCTTACCATTTTCTTCATTATACCAAAACCGAGGCTCTCTTATTTTGCGATCCACATATCTACATATAAAGAAAAGTAACTATGAGGCCCTGGCAATAATAGTTGAATCCCCTACTTGTGAAGACTCATGGAGAAGATCAAGTGTACCATTTCGCAATCATTCTTACAATCGCAAGTGCTTCGATCCTGAATATCATCTCTATAACCACTCACACTCTCCTCAAAGCAGGTCATTCCTCTTGAATCACACAAAGGAAGAGTGGAGTTTGAGATAAACCAAGGAGAGCAGCCGCAGTCCATTGTTACTCTTCGAATTTTACATTCAATCAAACAATTTTCCTACAGAATAAACAATAATTATATTATTTTTTTAAAAAAACTGTCCCAAACCTGGGCGTAGACTCGGAAATGTGACAGATTCTTTCCATCGGGGAAGTAGCAAAATTCATTTTTCTCATTCCAACTTCTAAAGCCAGGAGTTGTTTGCACAAAGTGTATCCCGCTCAAAAAGAAGTTAGTTTCTCCATAGAAATCTGGTTTAACAACGTATTGAACCTTCCCTCCCGCATCACCCCTCTTTGCAACAATAACTTTGTAGCCCTTACTTTGATTACGGCCGTGATGTGTATTGTGACTGTCGATGACCAATGTGAGGCCCTTACAAAAAAAAAATAATTTAAAACATCTTAACTTTAAAAGTATTTAAACTTTCTTGGATTTGAGTTGAACTGTATAAAGTTTTGAGTAGCAAAATATATAAAGTGGTTTTTTTTTTTAGAATTTTCAAAATTAGAATTTGTTTCCATTTAAGCAAACATGGGGAAAAACGGAAAGGACATAACGAGGACTGTAATAGTAACATGACACTCAAGATACGGTGTTTTTTGATCCATATATTCAGAAGATTCTTATAATTTTTTATCGAATGTAGCTTATAACATATTTAGGTACAATACTCATACTAATAAAATGTGATAAATCCAAAAATTGAATCAAAACAAAAAGTATTTTTAAATAAATTACTAGTTGTCATTGAATTTGAGTTGAACATAGGTTAGAAAATTCTATCTAAATGAAGGAGTAGTTATTAAAACTTCATTAATTTGATGAAAAATTGTCAATAATGCTTATAAATGTACATAGTTACAAGGATTTGGAAAATCCTGTTACAAGGCAATGTTTCAAAAAAAAAAGAAGAAAAAAAATGCATTTATGATAGAAACTCCAATTCTTTATTATTATTATTATTATTATTCTTAATATTTCTATATTTAGATAAAAGAAGTACAAAATATCTCCAAAAATAAGAATACAACAATTAAAATCGAGGTCAAATGTGAAGCTCTACTTAAACTTTGTATTAGGGGAAGCCCCATATAAAGGCTTTTAAAGCCCTCAGCCCAAATCAAACCCTTAGTAATTTAACCATGTTAGAAGCCAAGAGGAGACGTGTCAGAATGGATTTGTAAGTGATGGGGAGGGGACAAAATGCCCCTCTGGTGACAACGAGGCGAGGTCTCATGTAGGCTACATCAATTTTTGAAAGCCTTCAAGGTCTCTTTTACCTTTGTAACCCGTTCGAGCAAGCTGGAATGCCTTCATTTTAAAACCTGAAATTATTACATCGCCACTATTTTTAAGGAAGTTTATATAATAAATATTTGTAACTCCTAGAGTCATAGAACTCAATATCAAATACTCTTTTCAACTTAATTTTGAGATTTATCTACTTCCATATTTTACAAAGTATTTTTTATCTATTTTAGCTATTTAATTATTATTACTGAAATTCCATTTATTTGATGTAAATTAGATATTTACAATAGTATATTCAAACATTAGAGAATCATTAAATTTATTCCTAAGAAAATACTGAATCTCTATTAAAAGAAAAAAAAAACCATTCTTAAAGTATTCATTCTCCCAATGGTGATGTTTTCTTTCGGTGAATTTTACACATGATGAATTGAGTACTATGTACATTGTGTCGGGGAAATGGGATTTACGTGCCTGGGTTTAAAGGAATATAAATGTACAGAGGACGTTACTTGTATGGTTAAAGTGTCCTTTTTTTCATTTTTAAGGCAAGATAAAACGCTTAGCTTGATTTAACTCAGGGGTGTCAAACATATGGCCTGCAGGCCGGAACTGGCCCAAGGAGATTCAATCAGGCCCACAGGATAATTTGAAAATTTCAAGTGGCCCGCGATGTAAAATGAGTTTGACACCCCTAATTTAACCTAACATTTGGTAATTTTTTATTTTCAGGACTGGTGTAGTGAGGCTTTCAGACCTGGAGTGGGGGAATAATTAAGCCTATTCAGATCCTATAAATCCCTGTCCCAAGTTTGTCTAAACCAGTGTCCACTGGTATGAGTTCAAATGGAAATATGTACATAAATCAAAATTCTTTACATTGTAACTAAGTCATTAAAAATACAAAAGGGATGACTAACTACAATTCTAACGTAATCTAATCGGTATCTTTTTATTTATATGTATGTACGAATAAATAGCTCTCAGACCTTTTAGATAAGAGTTCCAAGCAACTGTTGACACAAATAACCAATATTAAAAAGAATAGTAAATAATAATTTTGTGTCTACGCCAAATTTGACCTTGTGTCAAGACATTTTAAAAGAGTGATACATCTAAAAAGTAAGCTAATAAAAAAAATACCTTTTTGATTCCAGTGCCCTTGACGTTCCGATTTCCATATGTAGATTCATAACCAGATATAAAGTCAAAGTACTCATTATTAAAGGAGTAACAGAGGCCCTCGTCATTGATGATGGGCTGCATGGATTGACAAAACTTTGTTTCATAGCCCAAATCCACTCCCTCCTCATCGCTTCTCGAATAAAGACAATATGGAATCCCTGGATGCGGATTCATTCTATTATCATTCTCATTGACTATGGTATTTGCAGGCGAAAGGGATTGTTTCATGAGGGCAAGGAGTTCCTGGCTATTGTCATAATTTGATTTGATTTTTAGTCATAAAAGGTGATTAATAATAATAATTACACCGGTCAATAGTCAAAGATCCTAAGGGGTATAATTATAATAAAAGTTATTCAGTTTTGCACGCTGATTTCAAATCTGTAATTGTTCTTTTCGGGAAATTAGAGCCTACTTTTGAGCTAATTTGGCCCATTTTCCAACTTCAACTTAAATTTAAGCCGAGAAGGAACCTCATTTTGTGTATTAAAAAATAATGATTCGTTAGTGTATTTAATGCAAATTTCATTTTGAGTCTTTTTTTTAATCTGAGGGGGATCGTAGGGAACAGGAGTAGGCCCAAAAGTCGGCCAAATTCTTTGTACTTAAATAGTTCCTTGAATATTACATGAAATGGATTACTAACCAGATGTCAGACACCCGATAACTTTGAAGACATCGTCCATCTAATTGTGTAAATTTTCATCCAATTTCGAGCAAAAATTCCATGGAAATCAAAGACTCACGGTAGAGCTACTTAAGTAGTAGCGAGCAGAAGTATTTCATCTGGTTTCTTAATCCTTCTGGAAAATGGGCCAAAAAAGCTAAAAAAGTAGGGTCCAATTTCTCGAAAACTTTAGGACTCTCGAAAAGAAAAATTACAGATTTGAAATCAGCGTGCAAAACTGAATAACTTTTATTATACTTTTATCCCTTTCAAATTTGTCGACTAGTGTAATTAATATAATTTGTATTAACTGTCGCTTTTTTATACACCTGTATTTGATCCCTGATATTGAGTGTTGACCCTTTCCTTTTCCCCACAACTCTTGAACCATGTTCGGAATAAATAATTTAGAAGAACTTCCAAAACGCCCGGCATATAAATCCGGATAGGCGTTAGGATTAATAATTGTGGTTATCAGATCTAGTATTTCGTCTTTATGGAATAAATTCTCTGAGTGGTACAGGATCCAGGAAATAAAAGTTCCTAATTTGAAATTGTGTGGTTTTTTATGCAAGTTACCAAAAATCCTTGGTATAGCATCATAAAAGAAATCTGATGCCTTGAAAAAATACAAAAACAATAAATAATAAAACAATTTGACCCTTGACTTGTCATGTCAAATCTCAAATCATTTCTCTTCATATGTTAAATAATACTTTGTCTCTATACAAGACGGATAACAAAAAAATATCTACCTTAAATGCATCCAAGCATTCTTCCAAATTGGATGGAGGTTGAGGTAAAACAAAAAAATTTGATCTCTTTGTCATATCATCAAGTGGCAACTGACTCAGAACTCGACTAGAAATATTTACAATCGTCTCCTCAATGAAGTTCCTTGAATCCCCATTAGCTGACCAGATAAAATCAAAGAAATTATCCGTTTTTGTTGTACAGTTAGAGTTTACAGATTCGACTTTACATTGAGAGATTGCACAGAGCATGGACTCATGACTCATTGAATGCTCTCTCAATAAACTCTTGAAAACCAATTGAGTAAGTTGAGTTAGCAAATCCGATTCAAGAGCCTCTGGGCTGACCTCATTGAATACGAGCTCAATGGACGCATATCTAAAGGAATAAATAGTAGAAAAGGATTGACTAAATTATGTCACAAATCTCGTACCTCGTATCATCTAATGGACAAATCGTGATCCCTGGAAATGGAGACTCTTCAATCGGTACTTGCCAAACAGAAACAATAATAGGATTGCTAGCCCAAGAAATAAAATTATTTCGGATCATATAAGCGGCAGATGATATCCCAAGGATCGTCACGAAGGTCCAGAGTACTCGAACCCAAATAGGCTCTTTTGTATGCCAGTAGGCAATGCCATGAATGGATGAGCTCTCACAAAAGTTATTAAATACGTCTTTGAGTATTACCATATTGAAAATGAAATGACTCGGATTCCCAATCTTATTTTGAGGGATAAATGCTAGGAGCTCCACCTCCTTCCGCCCACTTTCTCACAACCTAAAGGGTATTTCAAATTATATAAATATATGTACATATATTCACATCATGAATATGAATATGACATTTCAGGATGATAGAAACTTGTATTTGATTCTAAGGGTTTAGTCAAAATGACGCTCTTAACTGAGAGAGAGACTCTCCTTATTCGTGAGTCATGGAATTTCGTAACCCCAAAGTTGAGAAATCATGCCATCAGCTATTACATAGGGTATGATGATAAAAGTCCCCTCATGATCAACTCTTTTTCGTTATTCCCTTTGCTTACAGCATGTTTATTAATTATCCAAATTGGCAGAACCTTTTCTTCCACCGAATCAAAGGGATTCCCTTGAAGGATTTAAGGAGCAATCCAATCCTAGCCGCACACTCCTCACAAGTCTTTAGCGCTGTTTCAAATCTATTAAGCAATTTGGAAGACACTCCAGTGATTGTAGAGGGAGTCAAAAAAATTGCAAGGACCCATTGGCCCCTGAATATAAGAGGTCCAGAGTTGGAGGCAGGGCTTATACTTTTATTGGATTACTTAGAGGTGAGAAGCACAGTTAAGAGGTGGATATCAATAAATATATGTATATTATCTTAGGCCTCATTTCCGGGTCAGATATCGAAGGACTGCTCAGATGCGTGGAAGAAAATGTTTAATGCCATGAGTGGTGTGATAGCTGAGGAGCAAAAGCAATTGGATGAGAAGAGAAAGGATGACAGAGGAGTGGGACTGAGAGGAAATGAAGAAGAGCTAGATCAAGGCAATGGGGATGAAGCCTTACTTAACGACATGGAGAGAAAAACTCCTTGTGACTGCATCCTTTTATAATTTTTGTGTGTGTGTTTGTACTAATAATAAAGTACTTATTAACATCTGTAGTGGAACATAATAATAGACAAATAAGTATGAAAAAGAGTAGTAAAGCTTTATTATTTATTGCAATGCTCAACAATAAAATATGTTTAACTCGATTTTATTTATTATTTAAAATCTTAATGGCAACAATAATATGAATAATAATTGTTGAATGTATCAAAGTATGTACTAATAAAAGATGGAAGAGATGACAAAAAAAAAAAAAAAAAAAGCTGACAAAAATAAATAATTGAAAGAAAGCTAAAGTCTTACTAAGAGTATAATAATATAATATTGGAGTAGTAGTAGTAATAGCACCTGAATCTATGAATAATTACATAATTTGAATAATAGCGAATGATATTTTTTATAATTTATTTATTTAAAAAAATAGGGGCAAAATGTCTTGACGAAAAAACGAAAATGCAATGGCACTTTGTATTATAATATATAGGGTATGATATATTTTTAGTGGTTATACAAAAAAAAAAAAAATATTGATGGAAAGATTGGGGGGAGGGGGGCTGGCTTTGGAATCATGATTAACAAAATTAATTCTATGTATGTATGTATTACTTTGATATATATATATATATATATATAAAGTGTGTGTGATTGAATATCAAATGCAGTTCATTATTTATTTTTTACAAAATAAAATAAGAATTATTATGTATAAGTAGGTAGGTAGGATGCTTTGTTATCTGTAATCCACCTCATACGAAATATTTATTAAATCACTATTGATTTACACAATTGGTTTATACAATTAAGAAAGAAAGAAAGAAATAAAGAAAGGAAAAAACAATAAACGGATGTATATGGAGAAAGAAATGAATTTATAAATTATCATATTATGCAAGTATTTATATGTATATAAACGTATGTAATAATAAATGACTTGAATGTAAATTTGCGAAGAATTTCGCAGTGTCTATGCATGTATCTATGTGTTTGAGGAGTTAGTTTATGAATTTATAGAGAATATAGTAATGTCTCAAGTCTGTGATGAGACACCAACATTTGAACTAACTATAAGGCAGAAGGAATCTTTGATTGAGCATCTAGAGCAAATTGCGTACCCCCCTTTCCCCCTCCATCCTCCATGAGAAGGGATTCGAAAGGAGGAGGTCGACGAAGATTCTTTTTTTTCTTCTTCCTCCACCTCCTCTTTCCCAAGTCTTTCTGACTTCTCCACAAAATCCTTTGACTCTTTTCTAGAGAGCCTTCTTCTTCTTCCAAGGAGATTTTTCTCCTTTTACTAGCCTTTCGCCGCCGCAGCTGCTCCTTCTTTTTCTTCTTCCTTCTCCTTTTTCTCTTCCTCTTTTTCTTATTTGACTTTTTCAGACTTGACTTTTTCCTCCCTTTTCGATGATGCTTTCGACTAAGGCGTTGTTGTATTTTCGCTTTATCGAGCCTTTTAAAGTCTTTTTTATTTAGCGCCTTTCTCTTCAGATCCGGAGAAGAGACGGCTCCCCCTCCTAATATCTTCTTGAGTCTGATCATTTTAATATCACTTTTATTTGAAGAAGATGCCCTTTGGCATTTAGAGCCTGTGCATGGCATGTCATCCATGAGGGATGACGAAGAGGACATGGGAAGAGTTTGGCTTGCTGTTGAGTTATGCGTATAACTAAAAGAAGATAGGTTCTTACATCCAGTGACCTCTCTCCACTTAGATATGAGTATCCCAGCGCGTTCACATTCGCGGACATATGCTGTAAGCACCTCACAATGGCACTGATTCCCAGGACACTCACACATGTCCAATTTACAAGCATTAAAATAATAGTCATAGGGAATATGAGAACGACAGTTCTGAAAAAGAGGGGATCGAAATGCATTGCAGTTACGATCAGATTTGATTTTGGAGCCCCAATTCTGAGAGCAGGAAGGGGTCGTTGATGACTTTGAGGGTCTTCGAGAGCAGGATTTGAGGCCTCCTACACGCCAAGACTCTCCAAATTCAATCTTCTCATGGATTTGCCTCCCTGATGGACCATAAAAGTCATCCACTTTGTCACCATTAAAATTACCACAGAGACCACAAACACGATTTCGAAACTTTGGAGGTAATGCAACTTCTAGAAAACTAATACCATCCCAAAGGAGTCGAACACCTAGATAGAATAGAAAATATATGGGCATAAATATAACTCTTGCTATAAAAGTATGGTAAGTCAGTCACAGTCAATACTAATAATCATAATCATAAAATTAAGAAAGAAAGAAAAAAAAAAAAAAAAGTAATCCCTCTCCATTGTGTCTCTTCATGACAAAAAGGCAAACAATAACCTTTTATAATAAGACAATAACAGCAACAACAAATCAAAAGGGTGTATATGGAAAATTCCAATCAAAAATCTTATTTTTAAAAGCACATTTTTTCGGACTATATATATATATATATGCCTCAACTCTGTTTCCAAGGACTGAAAAAACAAAAAAAGTAAAATACTCGGGTACATCTACAAAAAAAAAAAAAAAAAAAAAATAATGAAGGCTATAATATTTATTTATTTTTCACTCATCATCATTATTCCATTTAAGTATACATACCTAAAGAGGAGCCAGGCAATGTACTTACCTTGATACAACGTTATTTTTTCCATTAAAAACCATATACATAATATGTATGTACAACAGACTTCCGTCTCAGCATTTTTTAATGTATTCTTTTAAATGGACAAAGGTCAACCTTTCAAAAAGTCATTTGTACTATTATTAGTTCTCTCTCTCTCTCTCTATATATATATATATATAAAATATACAGTACTACACCTTCGTATGAAGTTTGTATTATTGTTCATTTAGGGAACAAACACACATTATAAATATGCACAGCAAAACCTCTCGAGAAGTTGATTCACCACTCCAGAGAGCTGACTCGTAGATCAAGGTATCACTGTATATATATATATATATATGTATGTACCCACAAACTTCTTTTGAAAATAAGGAGAAAGAGAAGCATTGGAAGGTAATAAAATGTATATATATATATGTGTGTATATATATATATTTTCATTCATAAAAAACAGGTTGAAAATATGTATGTATTTGAAGACATGGTGCTAAGACGATGATGACGACGACGGCATCTGACTCCATGTTATATCTATGTAAGTATGTACATAATAACTATAAGATACTTAAAATAGTTCTGAGTGTGTGAGAGTTTGATGAAATGGTCGTAAATCATAGAAGGCATATTCACGACGAGCTTTTTTTGTCCACTCGCAACCTCACCTCACAAAAAGGGAAAGGCAAAATTACGAAAAACAACTGGTAGCTGTTCGTCTTCTGTATTTTCCTAGTTGCCAACTTTTTAATGTTGGGCAGAGTTATTATTTAGATGTACTAGTCATTGATCAATTCTAACAATCTACAAATCAATCGTTTATATTATTTGTATAATATTCAAAAAAGGGCGCGCAATTCTTGATTTAATATATTATTATCTATCAAAATCATGAATAATAATAATAATAATACCCTTTTTGAGTTCATAATACGTAGCTGCTATAAATCAGAAGAGTCAACTGATGAAAAACAGTTGAAAAAAGAAGAATACATAGTCTATTTTTGTTTATTCCAAAAAGCTTGTGATTAATAATACATATGTACTAGAGAGGAGGGGAAGGAGTTCACACAACCTTTTGGTGGTAGAAATCCTAAAGGTGAATTCTCACATCAAACACCATAATATGTCAGAGTGAACAATGGATTACTAACAACTCAATATTCTGGACTCTATGTATCATGTCAAAATATACGTATGTATTCGTCGAATCTTCTCCTTGTCAAAAAGCAAGGATGATCTTTAAAATAAGACAAGGTATGTGTTTAATATAAGAAGGGGGAAATAATGTTTGGTTAAATTTGACATTTTCTCTCGGAAATTACGAACATAGATGGGTCATTCATTGTCTACAAATAAGCAGACACAACCATATTTTTCCTGCCCTTCTTTTCATTTAGCAAAGGGGAATAATGGCAGCATTATTATTATTATTATTACCGAATTATTGTTAAGAAATCAAGATCATCATTACACTAAGCATTATAAATACATTCGTCTTTTGCTGGTGTGTTTTGAATTTGTTGGATCATGATTTGCACTTTCATATACGTCGCAATTGAGAGAATTGAGACTAACACGTATTCGCGTAGAGGGGATACTCACTCCATGATGGATAACCCTAAAGGAATGTGATATATATATATATATATATCTCCTTTTCTTAATGATGGATGATCCTTTTCTAGGTAGTAGTAGGATCCTAGATTCTCTAAGGGCATTTATGTAAAAAAAAAAGAAAGAAAGAAAAGAAAAGTCGTTTCTTATACGTAATACGCATAATCTATCTTTGAACAGAGAGGTGTGCTGTCGTTAATATCTAATAACTAATCATTATTCATTCTCTTTGCCCCCATGGGGAGGTTGATTCCTTCGACGAATGATTTGTATACTTATTATACTACATAATTATTTATGTTTCTGCTTTCAGAATTCGAAACAAGTTTTCTTCTTCTACTACTTAGAGATCAATACTATATTATTATTATTATTATTATTATTATTGAGTAAAAACAACACGGGTTTTATGATAAAAACACACTATGTTGTTATAAGAATTGTACATTGTATACACAGATAGCTTCGAATCTGTAGTTGTATGTATGTAGACATTTAACAAAAATAGAAGGAAAAAAATAACAAAAAACAGAGCACAACAAACAACAGAAAACTTCAAGTCGTCGTATTTCAAAATATATATAAATAAAATCCTGTCATTAATCAAAATGACACAATGAACTATGTATTAATATTATTATTACTACAACTAGTGCCTTGTTGCTTGCTTGCTTCTTCTTCTGTCTCTCTCTCTCTCTCATATTATGTATAAGTAAAAAAAAAGCGTGTTAAAAGACTCAAAATATATAAACATTCCGTCAATCTTTTATATTAATTGTGATTTCTAAGAAAATAATAATATCATGAACATACGAACCAAAGAGTTGAATTTTTTTGTTATTTTTTTTTAGTAAAAATCATCATTTGATGGATTCAAAAGATAAATAGAGAGATTCTAAGTGTAAATCAAAGTGTTCAATTATATAAATAAGTATATATAACATATATATATATATATATATATATATATATATATATATAATATTCTAATTACGAGTTCTTCATATTATTTGAGTTTTGGATTTCCTGTTTTGTAAGAAATATATATATATATATATATATATAGTTGTTTGTGTGATTCACTATCTTTCTATTATTTGATTCTTTCATTTTGTCTTTCTTTCTTCCTTTTTATCAGGAGCCTGCTGAACTTTAATATCATATGTGTTTTAAGTCAACAAGAAAGCAAGTTTGTTTTCAAAAATTGAAAAGGAGAAAATCCACTTTTAAGTTTTTTTACTTCATAGATATAACGGCCAAATATTTCGGAGTCATTTAATACTATACTGCACGGTTTTTTTTTTGCTAAAATGTCACTTTATATCGAGAAACAACCAAAGATTGTTGTCTATCTAATAGAGTAATCGGATAAATGTGTCGACTGCATATGGAGCCGATATGGTCTCTGAAAGAACGTCTATATTTTTCATAGCCCCAGAAATTTATTTAGTTGCTGTTGGCTAAAACCAGTTCATCTGTTTAAGAACTATTAAGAATCCCTTACGACATAGAAACTACATAGTCAAAAACACCAGATGTTTTGTATTCTTGATTGTGGCCGGTATTTTTTTCCTACAATACAGATGCAATTATTGGAGTAATTATTTAATTAGTCGAAATAACCTATTAATACAAACGAGAAAAGAGAATGTCTTCAAGAATATGAGTGCAGTTTTAGCTCATTATTGAAATATTTCAGATAAACTTGGTTTCTTCTTGACTTGACACATATGTATTAAATAATAATTACATTGATAATTTGACCGTCCACGCAAAAAAAACCAAAAAACAAACAAACAAAACACAAGCATCTCTCACACAAAACCTCTCTCTCTCTTTTTCAAATGCTACTACATCAGTCACACAACCTACTATCTTGATAGAAATAATACTAGGTGAAAAGAAGGCATGAAGTAGGTGCTTTTCTTACATGTACACATATGAAGATAGTGTTGTAGGTACGTCGTCGAAAGAGAGAGAGAGAGAGAGACAACTTTTCCTAATTACACACTACATCTATTCTATTAGATATTATATTATTATTATTTTCTTCCTGGACAGGTACATAGTCAGTAGTAGTAGATGATAGGAAAATAAGAAATATACCTACAGATCATTCTAATCAATGGGCAAAAAAAATAAAAATGGATTTATGTAGTTAATTATTATTATTATTATTATTATTTCGAATTGCTTTTGACCCAATTTCATCATATTTTACACCCCCTAGTAGACTTTAATCTCCTGATTGATTGATATATATATATGCATTGTATCAAAGGCAAAATGCATTGTCACAGAGTGTGTGTGCAGATTTTTATACTGTTGCTTATATAAACTCTATCTATGTACATATATGTATGTGAGCATTCATGCAAAATGATAAAAAAAAAAGTTCCATGAAAAAGAAACGGAATTTATTATACACAGGCCATGAAAATATAATATGAATGTGTTTATATTTAATAAATAAATACATAATATTTTAAAGCTATTAAAATGAGTAGTAGATAGATGTAGTCATCGTTGTTGTCGTAGTACTGCATTCTCTTTCCCTTTAAATGAACAAGGCCGAAGAGTGCCCATAAACACATACATATCTAAGTACATTTAACTATTATAATACATAGATTATATATGTAGACATATCATTGACATTATTGAGTAGTAACATATTATATGAACTTAAAAACTATAAGCATGAGTTATAATATAGCTTCAGTTTAGTAGATTGTTATGTGAGTAGATAGATAAGGACAGAGACTCATCACAATGAATGCAAAAAACCACCCCAGGAAACTTACATCATATCAGAGTGTGAAATAGGGATATAGAGATATTTTTATTTATTTGACTAAATCACACACGTAATGATTTGGGGGATTGCCAAAAGCAAAAACAAAAACAACAACAATGTAGTTTTATTTGTAGTAGAGATCATCTTTGACTAACATTTCGCATCAAAAACAATTCATTTTGCATAAAAAAACAAAACAAATTACAGAACAAATTTACACACAAACTACAGAGACTCGTGAAGCCATGTACGTTCATTCTCCCGCCATTATTTTCATCACTAAAATAATAATCGTCGTGAAGTCAGATATACATATATTTGGCAAGTCTTGATATGTGCAGATACTTTGAAGGTATTATGTAGTTGCATTTATAGATAGATATATGTACATATGTAGTCCTGTGGCCGATGTATGTACAATATAAAGAGGTGAGTACTATAGGTAATTACATATGTATGTATGCTGTAGTCAACGCCAGAACGTTTAAAGGCATTTTTTTTTTTTTGACGTATGAACAGCACATACGAGAAGCAACTTTTTTGTGTATTCTTTCAATAAAAACACACCATCACTCATTTCATGGGTATTTTAATTTATTATTATTATTATTATTTTACATATGTATATAAATGTATTTTTGTTATTTCAATAGGGGTGCGGCAGGAGAGGTCGAACCTATTCTCTTAAGTGTACCGCCGCCGCCACTACACTACACTACAAACAACAACAACAACAATAGCCACCACACAACCACTCGTATCAATATACCAAAAGGAGAAGTAGCCATCAGTTTATGTACTACTACTTCATAAAACACGTGTACATTGATGAGACAAACAAATCATCCTCATAGCAAACATTCAGAGACAAACAAACACCCTACATCATAACACCTTCATAAATCATATTAATATGTATATATGTATAATATAAAATGTACTGTATAACGTAAAAACAAAACAAGAGTCAAGAGAAGTATTTGTGACTGCAGACATGAAAAAAGTACATATCTACATATGTACATAAAAAGGTAGACTGTAATGACCTACTCTAATTATAAATACTTCTGGACAGATAATATTGAATGACACCAATGAGGAGAAGGGATATAAAACACGATTGTACATACGACATATATGTATATTATGTCTAATATAATACATATTTTCCTTACCCTCGTTTGTCCTTAGAACGATCCTTTCCTCATCCTGCATGACGGATAGAGTGCCCAATTTGATGTAGGGCAAAGATACTTTTTTGCCATTAATTTTAACTTTCATTCTTTGAAGAAGAGAGACTTTGACACCAGGGATACGGACTGTAACAGTTCTCGTCCATGAAAAGGCATGCGTATCCCTTGCATCGTTTGTAATACGTATGGAAAAACTTGCATTTTTCTGGGGTATACCCGTAAATGGATCACACTCTTGTGTCAAAAGATATTTGCAACTCCCCTGATAGGTGTAGAGTCGATCATCGAATGTTCTAAAATGAGGATCACCAAATACAGTACAAATCCCATTCATGGGTTTACATTCCCATTCACAGCACTCATTCTCACCCCGTTCCTTTCGGACACGTTCATGTCCTGGAGGACAAACTGCATCACAGGTCTCCGTCTCACATTTGACTTCTCCTTTAGAGCAGGAACAGCTTACACACTCTGTTCTCTTCCACGTTTGTCCATCGACATAAGTCTTATGGTTTGAAAGACAGGTTCCTGAAGATTTATAGCCTTTCAGTATGCGTCCAAGAGGATGTATTACACTCTGACACTCTGGACAACACTTTCCAGGCATGCGTTTTGTTCCAGGAGGGCATTTGATGATGGTGGGACAAGTAGTCCGCTCACATATTGGAAGCCCTTTTTGACAAGAACAGCTAGTTGAGTTTGGACAGGACACATCCAGAAGGGGCGTACCGAGTGGATAGGCTTTTCCTTGAAAAAGACAAGTGGTGTTGGGTATGGATAGGTTGTCTCGATGGCGATTGCATTCTGGACAACAGCGGGAAGGTTTACGAACTATGAGTCGTAGAGGACAGTCAAGTACGGGACAGACTCGAGTAAAGCAGTGCAATTGCCCAGATGGAAGGCAAATGCAAGTGGAGCAGTGATCCCTTGGATCTGGAAGTGTCTGATAAGAATAGAGGATTTGGTTTTGATCTGTTTTGCATTGTTTTCGTGAGTACTCTGGAAGGCTGCTACTGCTGCTGCTGTTTTGGTGTGAGAGGGAAGAGAGATGAGATTTAGTGACGATCCCTGCGTAGCACTGATGCACCATAGATCCTTCAACCCAGAGTGAGCCGTGAGATTTGCGAATGGCATTGCAGTCCTTACATTTGAAAGGACAGCATTTATCCCTCGTTGGAACAATGTTATAGCATCCACGGATGGATGGGCAGGTCTTGGATCGATCCAAGCATTTGACAACGCCTCCGGAGCATTTACATTGAATACAGGGTGTGATGTCCGTGATTCCGTTGACTTGAACGATCCGCCCTTCAGAGTCCGCATGGCAAGTTACATCACCTCCCTGTAAATAACTCTCACACACACTCAACAATATCAAAACAAGCAAGACCGAAGTCCTCATCCTAGAGGAGCAAACTTTAAAACACATCACATTCTCATAATATTTAGGTATGGAGTGGGCGCCCAAGTTACATTAGAATATATATTAAATAAATATTGGGAAAAAAAATACACAATAATAAAGTCGCTGGCCTGCGATTTCTGCGTGCGAAGACGCACTCGTTCAACTACTGAGTAGACACTCTCTCTCCCTTTTAATAATATTAATTTTATTTTATTTCTTCTCCCTTATTCCATCCATCCATCCAACCCTCCCTCCCTCCTTCCTTCCTCCCTCCCTCAGCTCCTCGATCTCTGTCTTGTCTTTCTCTCTCTCTCTCTCTCTCTCTCTCAAACTCTTTCTTTCTATCTCAACTGCTTCAGCTCCGCATCTTGTCGTTAAGTAAACTCAAGTCATTCTATCCATGGACGTCTCTCTCTTTCTTTCTTACATTTCCTTTTGTGTCTCTAATAATAATGGATGTTAATACTAATAATAATAATTTATTCTCTATGAGCAAAACCCCGTAAGCATGCGGTCTGAGTAACCCTCCGATTCATTTTCCCACAGACTCCATCTCAGTAAATATGAAACTCACGCAGTCCCTCCCTTTTTCGGATGCATTGAGTGTGAAATATATGATGGGTTTAAAAAGTAAGGGATTGACGACGACAATCAGTTTTGGATTGGCGCCACCAGAGGAGGATTAGAGTATTTTGTTCAAAATATACATTCATAAAGTAATGATGGAGGTATTCTTGTTTTCGTTCGTTCTTATTAAAATTCCTTTTGTAATGTCGTTAGGTGTCTATGTCTGTCTACGTATGATTGTAGAAATTTGATGAATGAAGGTGGGGAAAATACTCTTTAAGAGGATGATGATGATATGAGCTCTTGGCGCCAAGAGAATGCTAAAGAAGTCCATCTAAAGACGAAAAACCCATTCTCCAAATGATAGTAATAAGAATAGATATTAATAATATAATGAGAGCAAGATAATGGCTCCTTCATTCAATCCAAGAAGGAATTCATTTTTGTTTTGTTTTGTTGTTTTGTCTGAAAAATGGTGTCGAGAAGATCTGATTGTATATATATATATATATATATATCTTTTTATTTTCGCCTCTGTTGCAATCTAGCTATCTTTTGAAGGAAAACGACTTTATTTTGAATCTATCTACAAAAAGAAGAAAAAAATTAATTAATTACTTACTGTCATTTGAGAAGAAAAAGAAGTTAGTAGTGTAAGCTATCAAAAGTATAGGTATGATTGTACATAGATATGTATAGAATAAGTGGAAGAGCCTCTAACGACAAATACAACATTACATAAAGCATCATGTATGCCTGCCATCAGAGCAGCAATTTGATTAATCATACATGACAACTTTGAAAAAAATTAATATAATTTATACTCTGTGTATCTCAATAGACGTTATCTTAGCATACCAATGATGACACCATAATATTCACAGAATATATGTATGTATGTATGTATGTGTATATCATTATTATAACATTTCAATCAGCCGTATAAGTAAATGATATTTATTTATTTACATAAGCTATTTCAGATCATTTGTCATTCCATCATGCCTAATTTTTGAGATGCTCCAATATAAATGAAAACACTCAAAACTAATGAGCTTCCACATACATTTTAAACTCTTCCATGTGTACATTATAGAGATAACTTTAAAAAAATTGAATAAGTCTTTTTAGTTATAATTATCGTTTTTCATTGTTGATAATAATAATTCATCATGTTAAATTTGGCAAGAGACATAGAGAGGAACTCTATTTAAATTTGTAAATAACATTATATTCAAGGGCTATGATCCATTTTGATGTATATATATATATATATATATATTTACCTATATATAAACTTACATTCTATAACCCTTCTATATCCCATACCCCTTAGGATTTTTGAAAGTTGACCAGTGTTGTTGATAAAAAGTAAATACAAGGATAGATATAATTGTAATTTCACAATATTGTTTAATTATAATTTCCAGCCTTTGATGTATTTATTTTAAGAATCGTGAGGTATCTGCATACATCGGTACATAAAATATATCTTTATATATAGTTAATAGGGATTCAAATTGGGAATCTTTTATAAATGTATAATTACTTTATGATATTTATGACTGTCTTTTTTATTCCCGTTTTGAAGATTCAACATTTGAGAGAGCCTTTTCATTTAATCGGGTACATGACGTATATGCTTTTGTTTCTGTATATAATGCCATGCAAATTTGCCAAATTGCAACAACAGAAGAAGAAAAAAAGAGATAGAAAACTTTAAATGAGGAATTTACGGTAGTTAAGATTTAATCTAATCAAATGATTGATTACATATTAAGGGTGTAGTTTTTAAATTTTTTTGATGACAATTACTCATTAATGTTTTAATGCAGATTAGTTATATATCCCCAGAGTCCATGCTCGTAGACAAAATGATAATAGTATACTTTTTACAAAAATGTATCTGTTGTCTTAGGTAGATACCAATGAAGTCTATATGAAATTTGAGGATTCCCCGTTCCTTCAAAGGATATGCAGTTTGTGATAGTACATTGCAGGGTAGTTACACAAGCAGATATGTATGTGATATTTTGAAAGTTTCAATTATGAAACTGAGAACGGAAATAAAATGATACAAGAGTCTTTATTCAAAAATATTTGTTTCTTTTCCTACGAATTAATCATCATACAATTTATGACTCAAAGAAAAATTTCATACAATGTTTCCAAGATGCTTTTAAACACATACAGTATTAAATATATATATATATATATAAGTATACATATTGATATAGGTACACTAGTACTATGAGCCAAAAATATAAGGAATCAACAAAATTCATTTTCTTCCCCTCAAAAGTAGTCCCCAAAGTGCTCACATTTTTAAACAGTTACAAAGTTTGCATTAAGTCATTAATTACAGAGCAATGAATATTGAGTTTTATATATGCTATTAAGTAAAATTAAAAATCGGATGGTCGGTTGCTTTGGGTAATAATAGGTTATGTATCTCGAGAAATTAATATCGGAGTCCCCCCCCCCCCCAAAAAAAAAAAAATTCAATTCAAATTTCCCGGTATTTTTTTGCTCATAGATGTATACAATGAGTATTCCTTTTCAAAAACAAAATATATGGTGAAACAAAAATAAAATAATTTGTGAATTTACGACACTTCTTTGATTTAAAAAAAAAATGGAATTAAATTAATGGGTAAAATTAGAATAATATATTATATCATCGATTCGGCTTATTCGTAGCAATTTTTTGTTTGTTGTAGCTTGCTGCTCTGTGTCCAAATAATATTATGTACTTTTAGAGATATGGCAATAGAGTAAATTTGTCCATATTCATTCGTCGTCATATGGTTGGTAAATGATCAAACTTTTGGGAGTTATGTGAGGAGTTGACGAGGTGATGGTGAAGAGAATTGTTGTTGTTGTTGTTGGTATTATTATTGTTGTTGTTGTTGCTAATGTTATTGTTGTGAGGAAAACGAACATCCGGACTTCCATTTTGTGATCCCCCATTGCTTGAGGAGGTGTTGAGGATCGGAAAGGTTAGACCATGGAGGTTGGCATTCTGAAATAGAAAATATATGTATATTATTCATTGAGACAAACATGGGAGGGATGATTGTTTACTTTTGCTCGTTCCCTAGTCCAGCGGCTTGTCTCTGCTTCTTCTAATCCCCTGAAAAAGCTGTGATAAAGGAGATTTTCACAAGAGTATCGCTTGTCTGGATCCTTATCTAGACATTTCTGAAAGAAAAAAACAAAATAAAACATTAAGAGTCATTAAGAATTTTAAAAGCAGTCAAATGTTTTGAGCATCCATATATTTACACTTTTTATATGTACATTATATCAGTCATCTTTGAGTCTATGACCAATGTGGACTGTAATGACCTAAGAGAATGTATATATATATATGTATGAAACAGAACAAGCTAGAGTCAAGACATAAAAGTTGTTACCATAGAGAGTATAAGAGTCGATTCATTCTGATTCTCAGAAAACAAATTTAGTTAGACAAATGCAAAAACATTTATAAGAAAAATCTTTGACTTTCATGTTCAAACGATTTCACTGACGTCAATGATTGAATATCGGATAAATTGATTAACAAATAAAATGAACAAATGTGCCTTGCATTATGACAAAATCAAAGTAAAAATTGAAAACTTAACACCTATAATATAATAGAATGAAACTTAACGCCATTGACAAACAGTAATATTATTTGAATTAAATCAAATTACTGAGTAGATAGTCAAAAATCCCTCATATTTAGCTGGATTTTTATAATTTTTTCGAGTTCGGAATGGATGAAACTATTTAGGAATGAGCAAAGTATGTTAATAATAATAATAATAATTAATTGGTGAAAAATATACAATCCCTGCAAACAACATAGTTAATATATTCGCTAAAAAACTGTAAAGTTGAATCTATGAACATATTAAATATTAAATATATTAGAGTCGAAATTATAATAAGAAAGTATGGACTTCTAATAGATGAGAGTCCTTCCTACTATTATGCCATTCAAAACCACACGGGTAGGTGTTTTCTTAATTTGAAATAAATAAAAGGTTTTCATTCTTGCAAAAAATTGGATTGCTCCCCTCAAGATGAACGACTTCCACAATGAGAGCAACGACGTTCCGGTAAAGCTACATATACTACTTACTACTCATATTATGTACATATGATATAAATATAATGTATCTAAGTACGTGAATAGGGTGCAAGTGTAATTCATAGTCGAAGCAACAGAGATTTTGAAAAATCAAAGTTCTAAGAGAAGATGTAAAGGAGTAAAGTCCAATCCTTTCCTTCTCGAGTGTGATGAGCTCATCCTAAATTTGAAAAAGAGCAAGACAATTCTTGGAAACTAACTGAGATTGATCTCAAAAAAATAAGGGTAAACACGGAGCAATAAATCAAATCAAAAAATAAATGTATAACTTCATCAATCTAAAATAATCATAATTTGTTCATTTCTTTGGATTTCACATCATCAGACAGAGAATATGAGAATTTGATACATGGGAAGTCAGTCGTCCTTCTCCTCAATTACAAATATCTATATTGAAACAATTCCATGTTTCCATTTAAAATAACATCTCTATTTAGATAATAGACAACAGACATATTAATAGGGCTGCCCTTGGAGCGATTAAATGTCATGATTAATTATTTATTTGATCTGAAATTCAGATGATTACATATTATTATTATTATTACTATTAAAACCATCATCTCATGATTCCTAACAAATGTGTCATTGCGTAATTGTAATTAAAACGAATGGAATCTAAGTGAAGAGCATTTTAACCATCTCATAATAATAGTTAATTTATTCAAAGGACTCATGATTGATGATGAATAGCCAATGGTATATGTAGTTAGACATGTAGTCCTACTTTATTATTTAAATATGGACTCCATCAGCTGATATATGTATTTTATTTTGTCTTGTTTATCCACGATGATGAATTATGAGGATGACATTCGGATACTAATAAGTAATTAATGAATTAATCGAAAGGCAAATATTACATAGGTAGATATTTGTTCTACCACCTATGTCATCAAAGTACAGACCCAATATATATTTCCATATATATATTTATGGTGGACCTTGGCAAATCCTTAATTTATGACCCTGTTTTGAAGAAGTTAAACCAATGACATAACATTAAAATTATGTGAAATTGCTAAAAATATCTCTATTTTAATATGATGATATGGCGACAACTCAAGGTATTTTTATTCTCTATGCTATGAAAATCAATTATGAGTAGAGTAGATTAGAGCAACTCTTGACATTTTATACAACAAATTGATTCTCAATGGATCATTAAAAAACAAAAACAAAAACCTTGGTTAAGTGCTTTCAGGAATGATCCCTATACTTGATACACATTTGATGACTAAACAATATGTGAGCAGAGCTCTGTCCTCCATTGATTAGTCTACATAATATATTATGAATTAGCATACTAGTTCAATGTATACAAGTGATATAAGTAGCATACATTATGTCATTCACAAATGAACACATTCTGGACTTTGCTTAGTTACATACATAAATCAAGATTGCAGTTACATTCTGCTCTCTCTCTCTCTCTCTGTATTCGAGTAAATGAGTGACTCTATGTTTGTATGTACTTACATACATAGGATGTTCAATCATTCAAAGAAAAAAAAAGGAAAAAAAAAATGAGGCCTTGCTAAGAGGTCAGAAACTGAGGGAGAGTCAAGTAAGTGCTGCAATGGTCCACTAACTATCAAACATTTTAATAGTTATAAAGGGGCTCCAGAATTAATGTGTTGCCTACTACATCAGTGGTCCCCGGACCGGGCCGTGGATCAATCAGTACCGGGCCGCACAATAATGTAAAAGTTTTTTCTGTTTTATTTACTTCCCAATCTTCAAGGACCCACAAACCGCCAAGGAATGGATGCGTGATCCATTTGTCAACAAACCAGCTGGTTCCAACATGTCCGTGCAAGAAGAAGACCAACTGCAATAGATATCAAATGATGGGTGCCTTAAAATAGTGTTCGAGGGAATAACTCTACCGGTGTTTTGGATTAAAGTCATGGCAGAATACCTAGAGATCACTAACACAGCGCTGAAAACCCTGTTGCCATTTCTAGCATCCTATCTGTGTGAAGTGGGGTTTTCTGGAGTGACAGCCCCCAAAACACAGGTAAAAGAGTAGACTGGGCATAAGCAACACATTGGAGGTGTCTTTATCAACCGTTCCCCCAGATGGGACCATCTTGTTGCAAAGAAACAAGTCCAGGGCTCCCATTGATAATACGTTACAGACAGTTTTTGATAATATTATAATGTGTTACACTGTTGGAGCAATGTGTTAATAAAGTTATACCTTCCTAATGTTATAATAGCATTGTAATGTTAGAGTAATGTGCGAATAAAGTTCCATGTGAGGTCACAGTTAATTCACGTTTATTGTTATTATTAATATTTCAACCCCCTGGTCCGCAGTAAAATTGTCATGCGTTGACCGGTATGCAGTTAGAAAAAGGTTGGGGACCACTGCTCTAAAAACACATCACTAATAAGAGGTAACAAGAGATCAATAGCTGAAATAAAATACATAGCCAGGAAAGGATGATGTACCATTGTGGAGCGTGATTGTTCTAACTTGAAGTTCAAATACATACGCCATGTTTTTCAACATCCAGGATCAAAGAATAGCTATCAAAATAGTTATAACAAGCTTTGTGTTTTTTAGTTCCTTATGAGATCACAGTGGACTCACGTTTATTGCTATATTTAATACCTCAACCCCCCGGTCCGCAAAGTAAATTGTCAAGTGTTGATGTGTTCATAGTTAGAAAAAGGTTGGGAACCACTGGTCTAATTCACTGCCACTAACTATAAATAACAACGCTAATAGAATGTGAGGGAAATGAGGGATTGTTAAACCGAGAGAGTCCATTGTAAATCTCTCTCTATCTGTGTGTGTGTGTGTGCAACAATAGAGATTCGACTCAGAAGGGAATGGATGATGATGAGGATGATAAATATCTCTCTCATTAAAACAATGATTAATTAGGTAAAGGGAATGGAAGAGCTTTCAAAATAAGGATCCTACGTAACACAAATTAGAAAAATGTATGCCTCATAGTACATAAATATGTATGTATAATAATAATCATAATTAATGGTCTAAACCTGAAATCTAAATATATATATCTAGGTATAACACTCTACATACAAACATGGCTGCGACAATAAAAATCGATTATAAATACATACATACATACATATGTAGAATATGTACCTACATAGATATGTGTTTGGATACAGGAATGGGTTTATTAATGCAAAGATATATATATATATATATATATATTTGAATGCAGATTCTTTTTAATCTAAAATAAACAAATAAATGAAAGAAAAAAATAATAAAATCATGAATTTGTTTTTGTTATTATTATTATTGTTATTATTATTGTTAAATAGTCTAAAATCTGGTTTCCTATTCAAATCATATGATATTTTATTACATATGTATTATACTATATGTAAGTATTCATTGTGCATTTATATATGTATGTAAAAGAGACTCTGCTTGAATGGTGCAGATATGATTTTTAAAGTGAAGGAGACTTCAAGGCCGTCGTCAGAGCTTCAGAGAATATGAATCCAAAGGGGGGAGGGCGGCATATTGTACCCATGCTCTCTTATTATTATTATTAGCTTGTATGCATAGGGCCTCCACTGGGTTAGGGGGAAAGGAAAGAGTAAGTCTGGGATATAGGTTTATTAAAGGAAGGCGTATAGAAGACTCAATTCGAGGAATTATCGACTCCATTAGGGAAACTCAAAAAAGAGGTGAGAATATATCAGTAATGGCAATCGACTTCCGAAAGGCCTTTGATAGTGTCTCTCATAGTCATATCATTGAGTGCCTGAAAAAGTTTAATTTTGGCAAGCAATTTATAAAAATGATTGCAGTTTGCCTTCGTAACCTTAACACCGAGTATGACAAAAGAAATCAAATATTCCAAATTCGACGTGGATGTAGGCAAGGAGATCCACTTGCTCCAAGCCTTTTTAACATCGCTGTAGACCAGTTGATCAGGGAAATTAACACGGCTCAAAAAATAAAGGGAATTACATTTGGAGATTATGATAGCAAAGTGGAAGCCTATGCTGATGACATAACGACTCTCTATTCAGGAACAATTGGCGAAATAAAACAGTCCATGGAGGAAACATTTAAAATCATTGAGAGGTTTTCCAAAATTTCTGGTTTGACAGTAAATATCCAAAAAACAAGCTTAATTACAAACCTCACAAATTCATTTCAAGAAACAAAAATAAAAATTCTGTCTGAAGCAAATATTCTAGGAGCTGACATTACACTGGAACCAAACTCTGAGAACAATCTTAAAAAAATTGAAGAAAAATTAAAGAAAACATCCTTCAAGTATGCCTCTCTAATTGGAAGCAATCTACCTGGACGAATTCACGTGTGGAACACCCTAATTCTTCCCAAAGCAACTCACATTTTACGAATTACTCCTTTTGATGAAGCTCTCACAAAAAGAATAAATGATATCTGCCAGAACTTTATTTTTAAATATGATAAAAGTAGAATCATAACATGGAATCGAATCACATGTCCAAAAGTATATGGAGGACTAGGACTTTTACCAATAGACACCTATTGGAAGTCTCTCCTTTTTACCTGGCTTAAAAGACTCCTAGATGAAAATTCGTCATACTATGACATACTAAAGTACAAATTGAAAGAGGCTGGAGGGATATCAATGGCAGAAATGAGAGGAAATGGCCCTTCTAAAATCATAAAAAATTTGAAATATGTTAGTAAATTTTGGAATAACGTTGCTGCAATTAACGAAGACCTGATCAAAAGGATTCTCCCTCTGATGAGATGGCAGGAGCCCATAAAACAGAACAATCGTTTAGAATTTCTAAACAATACAGCCATCAAAAAAAGACTAGACTTTGTAGGCGAACTTTTTAATGAAGAAAAAAACTTATCCGCGAATGAAACACTGGAAATGATGAGAGTATTAAGTTATATCACTAGTCATGAGAGAGAAATAGGACCAAGGGACTGTTTTTTCAATTTTATAAGGTTCATAAAAAATAAACATGTTCGGGCCATCCTAACAGACGACGTGGTTAAAGCACAGTATTTAACACAGATGGAGCGGAGAAGGAAAAAATTTGAAGAAGAAGCTCCTCTAGCAAACATAATCAGAAGCTTAACCAATGAATACTTCGACTTCTCACTATATTGGTTCAAATACAGAGTTATAACAAACACGCTAACTACTGGTAGCATCCATGGCAGAACACCAGAAGATAGGCACTGCTTCTTCTGCAAGAGCTTAAAAGAGACATCAAGCCACTTCCTAGCAGAATGCAGTGTCACAAAAGAGATAAGAGATATTTTAACAATAATAGCCTTCAAAAAATTTCGAGTAATCCTTAAATCTAGTCATTTTTCATTTATATATATAGGCCCCAATCAAAATGAAATTAATTTTATCATAACCAAAGTTCAGAATATTTTATACAAATTTAGAACCACTAAAACACCGCTCCCTCCAAATTTAACAAATTTTATCTATAAACTAATCACTAAACCATAGCAATGTCTATTCCCAATTCTCTAATGTATCACCAGTATTTTATTGTTAGATTATAATCAATGTCATGAAATCAAATATTATAGAAATTAACTAAAGAAATGATAAAATAAAGTTGTACCCTTAGGGGTACTAAAAAAAAAAAAAAAAAAAAAAATAAATGAAAGAAAAAAATAATAAAATCATGAATTTGTTTTTGTTATTATTATTATTGTTATTATTATTGTTAAATAGTCTAAAATCTGGTTTCCTATTCAAATCATATGATATTTTATTACATATGTATTATACTATATGTAAGTATTCATTGTGCATTTATATATGTATGTAAAAGAGACTCTGCTTGAATGGTGCAGATATGATTTTTAAAGTGAAGGAGACTTCAAGGCCGTCGTCAGAGCTTCAGAGAATATGAATCCAAAGGGGGGAGGGCGGCATATTGTACCCATGCTCTCTTATTATTATTATTAGCTTGTATGCATAGGGCCTCCACTGGGTTAGGGGGAAAGGAAAGAGTAAGTCTGGGATATAGGTTTCATTTGAAGTCCCAAAACCTTTTGAAACCCTTTTCATACTCCCTATATTCTAGATTTACGTTTCCAGATGGGCAATGAGGGTTTTATCTTGATCCGTCTCAGCTACTCAAATATTAAAATTTTATTGAGAAATATTCAAAATTAAAAAATTGACAGTAAATTTTGTGAGTTCCCCCCCCCTCCCCCCCAGGTAAAATTGAAAAAGGTTGTCAAAGAAGTATGTTTTTTATAGGAAATCAAAAGACAAGCTCAAATAATTTTGTTATACATTAAAGTGTAAAAAAGTAATATCTATAAAAAGTATTTTATACACTGTCCGCAAAAATAAATATCTCATCTCTAAAAATAGAAATAAAAATATTGAAAGGGAGGAAATGTATCGGGTATAACGCGCATAAAACATTTATTTATCTGTTAATTTCCTTTAAAATTCTAAGTTTTAAGGGTCATAACACATTATTTAAGTATTGATAACAAATGCTTAGAATAATTAACAAATATTTTACCTAAAATTAGATGATTTTAATTAATACATTTTTAAATAATCCAAGCAAAACTTCTTAAATTTACTAAATTAGCTAATGCAATTACACTCAATGCCCTGTTTTATATCAATTAAAGTTGGAATTTTTTTATATAAATCTAAATTTTTATTTCCCAAGTATAAAGTACTAACCTAATATTATTAAAGTAATATTTATTAATGACTTGCATTATACATATCTTAAAAAATACTGTTCTTTTCTATTCGATATCTTAGGTACATTATTTAGACTTTTTTTGTTTTTCCAGTCGGTATTTTTTCCCTATTATACAGTTGCAATTATTATTGGAGTCATTATTTAATATATCGAAATAACCTATTAATACAAACGAGAAAAGAGACTGTCTTCAAGAATATGAGTGCAGTTCACACTCATTTTTGCAAAAAGTATTTTCAGATAAACTTGATTTCTTGTTGACTTGACACATATGTATATTCTTACTTATTTTTGATGACGTATGTATGTATGTTTAAAATTCAAAATATTATTATTATTATTATTATCTCAAATAATGTACATATCATATACATACACACATACAAACATACATGGAAATGTCATTCCTTTGATGTAATATTATGTATGTACATAGATTCATCATTTTACTATTATTATTTTTTGCCCTACTCTTTAGTGTATTGATTTTACGCATTTTTATATATTTTTTTTTTTGCTTAATGAAAAAGCAATAATAATAACAATAAGAAGAGGAAGAAGAAGCAGAAGCGCATACATAGATTTGTAATTAAGACCCTGACGCAGTGTAAATTAGATTTAGTCAACTGGAATTTCCCATACGTCGTCGATGACGACGAGGACGACACCCCATGCTTCTCAGTGTGGGTCAGGCAGAGGTGGGGTAAAGAGACTATGCAGAAGTTATATAGGATTTCCTGGGCCTAATCACACATCTTTCAATTCAGAGGAAAAAAAAAGAAGAAGATTGTTCATGCATACAAAAATAAATAAACAAATAAAATACAAAAAACAAAACGTTTTAATTCACCATATCCGGGCTAGTTAAACATCATCTTTGTGACAGGACACAGTTACGTCGCTTCTATTACGACTTAGATTTTCGATTGATTTTGCTGCGATGTTACTTACTTATATTACATATATTGTACATATTATATTAATATACATACATCAATATTTTATTAAAGCTAATACATACGTTATGACAATACTTGCAGAATGAGCAAGTCACCTCTAATTAAACTACAATTAGTAGTAGTAGTAATCATCTAAAGGTCAATGCCGCAAGAAAAAAAACAAAAAAAACTTTACCTTCATGAAATCAATTCCTTCAGAGCCCACAAGCTCTTTGGATAGCTTCTTATCCAAGGGCTCAATCAGCCCAGTATCCTGAATGCTACTTCCAAGATAGTACTCGTTTTCTTTAAATATTTGCATGTGTCGAGATATGAGTTCACCCAGGTTTTTACATATTAAATAGATTTGATCAATGTCTGATTTTCCAGGCCAAAGGGCTTCTCCCTGAAAGTAAAAAGAGTTGAGTTACATTTATTATAGTTCATTAAAGGCATGACAAATTTAAAAATAAGAGTGTATAAGAGTAGAAAATAAAGTCAATTGGATTGGATATTTTCTTTTGGCAGAAGAGGGAAAGTCAAAAGTTTTTTCTTAGTTCAAAGAAGTTGAATTTTTTTATTCTTCTTCTTCTTCTTAGTATTGTACAAAACATATTATTATATCACTTACGTACTTGAAGCTATAATATTTTCATTCATTTTTTTTACTGATGTTGGAATGACTAGCTAGCTCTCATTGCATTCATAGTTCTATTGCTTCAAGGAAGAGAAGAAGAAGAAGAAGGAGGAGGAAGAAGCATTAAAAATAAAAATTACATCACTGAACATGAAAATTATGATGTTTTATTGTATCTAACTTTTTAGTACTAACAAGATAATAATATATATTGCATTGCATTATATTCTTAGTTTTTTCATAAGTGAAACTCTTACTCACGACTCGGACTAAAAGTCTTCTTCTTAAACTGCAACTCTAGAATCCAAATTAAAAGACTTTACATGCTCTACTCAGATTAGAAAGATTCAAACTTTCATAAAAAGAGTTTTTTTTTTTTTTTTTACAATATTATATTTTAAATTAAAGATTAGAGTATGACGACTGAGAGGTCTGAACTCGGAGACAAGTCCCATGATTCATTCAACTTTGATAAGTATATATATATATTTCTTGTGTGCATTCAATATGACCTGGGATTCATGAACAAGGCTAAGAAAATAATATCAGTGAGCTGACCAAATACATATACACATACGAGGTTACTTTCAATTCCTCTTATTACCTATGTTATTATGACACGGAAGAAGTTTCATTTCTCTACTGAAAAACGATATACAATTTATTTTGTAGGTTGTGCATATATTATTCACTCATGGGGGCTTTCTTAGGGGACATATGTAATATTATTGAAGCAATGGTTGACGACACATCTACACACTCATATTTTTATTATTTTAAAGAATTCGTCACTTGAATAATAAAAAATATGAGTGTGTTCATATTATGTATGTACATAGATGTGGTGTCAACCATCAGGAGGTTTTAATTGAATCAGATAATGCAAAAAAACAATCTACACACCTGGATTTAACTACTCTTGGGGGGTTGAGGCAGACATAAAGAAAAAGTTATCGGTATTGTCAACTCTCAATAGAGTATGTGTGTTAAGTCAACAAGAAATCAAGTTTGTTTTCAAATATTGAAAAGTAGAAAATCCACTTTTAAGTTTTTTTTACTTCATAAATATAGTAGGCAGTTATTTAGGAGTCATTTGAAGACCTATACCGCACGGTTTTTGCTAAAATATCACTTTATATCGAGAAACAACTTAGAATTGTTGTCCATCATACAATAGAGCAATCTAATAAATGTGTTGACTGCACATGGAGCTGATATGGCTCCTGAAAGAACGGCCATCTTTTCATAGCCCCAGAGATTTATTTAATTACAGTTGGTATCTATTTAAGAAGTATTAAGAATCAAATTAATCCGCTATCATGCTCACCATGAATCATAGTAATAGTAACAACATAGTCAGAAATACCAGATGTTTTGTATTCTTGATTGTGGCAGTTGGTTTTTTCCTACAATTGCAACAGTTGCAATTATTGGAGAAATAACCTATTAATACAAACGAGAAAAGAGAATGTCTTCAAGAATATGAGTGCAGTTCACACTCATTTTTGAAATATTTCAGATAAACTTGATTTCTTGTTGACTTGACACATTGTGTATATTGTTGTTTTTAAAAAGAATATAACATACACAAAATAGAAATCAAATCAGGGATGCAAAGCCCTATGACGTCATTTGATTTATTTGAATGTCTTTTCATATGCTATTCAATGATTGTTCACTTTTTTCATACAGACTCTGAGGTACATAGTAGATAAACTATTCATCTACCCGTGTCATAAATCATGAGTGCTTTTCCATATATACTATAATACATATATGGAATAAATGCAACTCAGACTAAAGAAGGATTCATGAACCTATCTGCCATGGTATGCACCCCTTCAAATCCTTGAGAAGTAAAAAAAAAAAAAAAGGTGTTCAAAGACTTTGTATGTGTGTGAATATATAATATGTACATACTACATAGTAATAAATACCTACCTTCATGTGTGGTGGTGGTGGTATATTGATGTTAAGCTCACGATAATAATTGTTTATTTATTAATGGACTAATACATAAAATCAATCTGTGGCTTTGAATCTTTCTTTATAGATATATTGTTCTCGCCTTTACAATCTATGTTATGTATATAAATACTTTGCTAAAGAAATAACACAACACGAAGTCGAATAACAGACACACAAAACAAAAATAAATCAAGATGATGAACATTGAGATCAGACAGAGATCCAAACACACACACACACACTTATATAAAAAAGCATATTACATAATCCTTAAATGATAGGTCTCTTAATTCCACAATTACATACGTACATAAGATCCTTATCAGCTTCAAATCATTCGTTCTTTAATAAAAAGATTTGATGATATTTCAATTAACTACACTACAGGCTGTTTCAAACCATTCTTGAGCCAATAAGAACAACTACAACAATAGCATCATATCATATGTTACAAGAACCCTTCTCCTAACCTTTCGTTCAAAAATATGTTGCATGGTACAGTGTACATTCAAGCTGTTGAGAGTAGAGCTCCAATTAAATAAAATGAACAAAATAATACTATGCCAAAACAAATTAGGGAAACTTCATCAAATGACAAGTGTGAGTATGAAAAAAAAAACAAAAAACACAAGGAAAACGAAGCAAAAAAACCTCCATGTATATAGAGTAGAATATTATAACATATCCTCATGTCAAAAAGTGATGTTTGACTTAAATCAAATATATAATTATATAATGAATATATAAATTGATGTAATAGGAGCATGTTTAGAATTCTATATTAGGATCTGAAATTAGAACAAAGAAGAAATATAATGATTGTCGAAAGACGGTAAAAGATCCTATGGTGACAAAAAAACAATGAAGACATCATTTATGAAAACACTCTCTATATTCACAACTCAGGGGATTTAATTTGATTTCAACAAATGAACAATAATATCTAGCAGTGTCATCAGTACTATTTTAGGAGAACTTCGGCCCCTGTCCCACCCAAATAATTTTTCCTATTCAAAAAGGGGAATCCAATTGAACAATAGGTAAATAAATATTTTCATGAGGCTAATTCGACCTCATAACAAGCAGCTTGGTATAAACAAAGATATAATGTATTTTCCCTTCAGCTATTTTCATCAGTTGAATCTTCTCCGATTTCATGCATAGAGGCACGAATTATATATTAATCTTCGTATTGTCAAGGTATGACAGTGCTATACTTTTCCTTTTCTTTTCGAAAGTCGAGGTTATAAGCAGAGATAAAAGCTATTCGTGCCTGTGTTTAGAATCTACTAAGGTGCCCGAGATCGAGTGATGAGTATCACTACGAGCTTTTTGTCCATTCGCAACGTCGACTCTCAAAAGGGAAAGGGAAAATTTGGAAAAACAAATGGGTGCTACCCTTCTGTATTTTCCTTCTTGCCAACTTTTTAAAAGTTGGGCAGAGTTATTATTTAAATATACGTTGATAAATTCTACCAATATACAAATCAATATTTAATACTTGTTTACTATTCAATAATTAAAAAAAGGGCGCGCAATCCTTCATTTAATAAATTTTTTATAATATATCAAAATCATAAATAACAATAATAATACCCTTTTGAGTTCATAACACTTAGTTGCTTTAAATCAAAAGAGACAACTGATGCAAAACAGCTGAAGGGAGAACCCAGAGTATTTTTGTTTATTCCCAAAAGCTACTCTTGTGTACAAACAACAGCTGACACACAAAATTTATTCGATGTTGATGGCGATGGTGTCTTGGGGATGATACGGCTTAGAACGGTTTTGCTATAGAACATAAATTGAAAACTATTCATTAATTTGACCATTTTTTTTGTATGAGGCGTGTGCATTATTTAAACATTACCCTCAAGTATCTACAATGGATAAAATTATAATATAAAATACAAACCATAATATATGTATTATCAGAAATATAGATGCATATATTAAATATTCACTAATCTGAACAAATATCGAATATTCCATATTTTATGCATACTTGTTTACATAAATAATTATAAGTATATAATATAAAAACGAATACTTATTGATAACATTCTATGCTACTTTATTTGACCGAAAAGTCTTTGTTATCAAAGACTTTTGTATCCAAATCCCATTTTGACTATATGGTACATATTTAGTATTATTTTATCAATTCATGACAGGTTCTAATTGATAACAATAATAATAATTATTATTAAACTTCAAATTGTTAAAAGGAGCTATCAAAGACTTAAAATGATAGGCTTAATAGTATACATATGTACGTATGTGTCAAGTTAAGAAGAAACCAAGTTTATTTGAAATGAACTGAACTCATACTCTTGAAGATATTCTCTTTTCTCGTTTGTATTAATAGGTTATTTCGATTAATTAAATAAATACTCCAATAATTGATGCAAATTAATTATTAGAAAAAAATACCGACCACAATCAAGAACAAAAAAACATTTGGTATTTCTGACTATGTAGTTACCATTACTATGATTCATAGTGAGCATGATAGCGAATAAAGTTGATTCTTAATAGTCCTTAAACAGATACCAACTGCAACTATATAAATCTTTGTGGCTATGAAAAAGATGGACTTTCTTTCAGGGACCATATAGGCTCCTTGTGCAGTCGACACATTTATCCAATTGCTCTATTGGATAGACAATAACTCTTGGTTGTTTCTCGATATAAAGTGATATTTCAGCAAAAACCGTGCGTGGTAGGTCTTAAAATGACTCCAAAATATTTGGCCGTTATATTCATGAAGTAAAAAAACTTATAAGTGGATTTTCTCCTTTTCAATATTTGAAAACAAACTTGCTTTCTTGTTAACTTGATACGTATATTAGTTGACATGATATGTGTGGATATTATGTTAAACAGCCTTCTAGAGTCTCCATTTCTTGAGCAGGTACAAAGTAATGTTTATATAAACGTAGAGTACTTTTATTTTTTTTAAATAAATAAATTATAATTTGGTTCATTGATCATCACTTTATAAACTCATTTGAGCAAAAGTATATATTATGTATGTATGTAAAATTCTCAGTGTTTTTTTTTTTTTTGAGTAGGAATTTTATTAATAGAGATATTTTGATGCATATTTTTTTTGAGTCTTTTTTTTAAGGCAAAGATGCATAAATTAAGATGTGTAAAAGAAGAAAAATATTATAATATTATATGAAACAATAACAATAATATTTTTTAAAAGCATACATACAATCTATGACCACTTTTTGATGTATCAAATTATGTCAAAATCAATTCTGAGCCTGTCAAAAATATGATTATTATTTTTTTTAACTATAAATTTATCTGCCTAAATAGATTAACTTTTTTTTTAAGGTTTGTAATAATCATGACGCAATGGTTTTTTTTTATTATTATTTACATAAAATACTAGATGATATTTCAATGTGTGGTTTTTCTTCTATAGAAAATACACAACTTCAAAAATTGTTCCCTGAGGAATAAATAATAATAATAAAAATAAAAAGATAATATACTTTTACGTACAATTATTATTATTTGATCATAAAGTGCAATATGTTGGCATACGTTTTGTTTTGCAGTTGAATTAATTATTACAATAACAACATCTCAATTTGTTCTCATTGTATGTAGGCCACAAATATACAGAGAAGCCCTTAACTCTAAGTTATATCAAGACAATACTTGTTATTTCCTATTAATTTGAAAACCTTTATGTAAAAAATGAAAAGGAAAAAAAAGGAAAGAAACACAGGGTTTTGCTACAACATTTGTGTCAAGTCAAAATGAAACCAAGTTTATCTGAAACATTTAAAAAAAAATGAGTGTGAACTGCACTCATATTCTTGAAGACATTTTCTTTCCTTTGTATTAATATGTTATTTCGATTAATTAAATTATGACTACAATAGTTGCAACTGTATTATAGGAAAAAAACCAAGCCACAATCAGAAATACAAAACATCTGGTATTTCTGACTATGTAGTTACTATCACTATGTAGTTGATTCTTAATAGTTCTTAAACAGATGAACTGGTTTTAGCCAACTGCAACTAAATAAATCTCTGGAGCTATGAAAAAGATGGACGTTCTGTAAGGGGTCATATCGGCTCCATGTGCAGTTGTATCATTTATCTGATTACTCAATTGGATAAAGAACAATCCTTTGTTTCTCAAAATATAGTGACATTTTAGCCAAAAACCGTGTGGTATAGGTCTTAAAATGACTCCACAATATTTGGCCGTTATATTTATGAAGACAAAAAACTTAAAAGTGGATTTCTCCTTCTCAATATTTGAAAACAAACAGGCTTTCTTGTTGACTTGACACATTTTCGAAGATATACAATTATGCATTTATGTATGTCGTAGATACTAAGGGCCGATTGATGGCCATGGACTCGACTTTCAGGCCTTTATTGTAATTCAGATGAATTGCATATTAAGTAGATATAAGTGTGTGTACTTAAATTCCAACTCCAATAAGGAAATAAAAGGCATACTTACATTGACAAGCTCAACAAAAACACATCCAATGGCCCAAACATCCACTTTAAGATCGTATTGCGTGTCTCCGACTAATAGCTCGGGTGCACGATACCATCGTGTTGCCACATAATCAGTAAAGTTTTCTCCTTGACCTAATTACGTAAAGATAGGGTAGCGATTAAGAAAAATACACAATACCATTATTATCATAGTTACATCCTTTCCTTTCATGATGAAGGAGCATTTTATTTTTTGTATGTACAAAGCATGCCTCTGGGCTAATTGGCGACATCTCATTTAATGCTCTCCAATCATGAAAGAAAAAGGAAGGGATCACGAATCATATTTGTATTCGGGTATATACGTATCAGGTAGCCGAGTCAAAAAGGCCGATTTGAAGCAATTTTAGATTCATTGGCCAATGTTGCAGATAATGATAATTGCGGATATTTAATAAACCCTTAATTAACAATATCCAATTTATTAAATAAACACGAAATAGACAAGTTTTGTGTATGTAGTTAAGTATTGAGAGCCCAAATTTGCCCTACAACACTGCCTATTTCTAAAAGTTATTTTAGCTTTCATAAATATTTTTCATCCTGAGACAAGTATCAATATAATTTAAGCTACATAATATGTGAACTGCAATTTGTAAATAACAGACTAAAAACTACATAATTTGTTGAATGAAATTCCATGTGTGAACAGATCGGACATCAGTAAAATAAAACTGAGTTACCAATATGAAAAATTTATAGGATAATTTAGTTTATATTTATTAAGACGTTCATATATTCATTTCAAGGGCTGAATATCGGTTTTTGAATCTCAAATAGTTGGCTCTAAAGAGTTCAAATCAGACGAGCTCTTATTTGGTCCTGCATTTCAATTGAATTACGAACCCAAACTCAGTCCTTTCCTAATCTTTATTAAAATACATATTTCATAGAAATGTAAAATACGAACAAAACCAAAATAAGTTAGTACTGTATCTCTTTATTTAATCCCTGCTCGTCAATCAAGTTATAAGAGGGCATTTGACACCTTGCTCCCTCAAAACCTACCAATATTTGTATTAAATATGTTACTTACCTAAGTAGCTACAATGATTAAAGTAATATCTTAATTTCACTCACTAAATTGTCGTGCAAATCCAAAATCGCATAGCTTTACAATTCCATCCCTTGTTAAAAGAATATTTTCAGGTTTGACATCCCGATGAATACAATTATGTTGATGGCAATAATTGACGGCTTTAAGGGTTTGATAAGTGATGCTTTTTGTGATGCCAATGGGTACTCTACATAGAGAAGGAACAAGTATTTTTAAAAAGACGTGTATTTTTTTGGTTTTTTGGTTTTTATGGGTTAACTAAGTATATAAAGGGTTTTATTTTTGAAGATTTTAAATGACCTCTTTCTGACCTCATAATATGATTAGAAACATTTCTATTTTAAGAAAAGGTCAGTTCTTGAATAATAATAAAAAAAGGCATAAAAAAGGTAGATTGCTCAAACATTAAAACAAAAGGTACAGCCATATATTAGTTAGAACACGCAAAAAAATAAATGATTGCATCCATCTTAGCAAAGGATTATTTTTGTACATAAATAATAATAATACGTAGACATGTCATTGGTAAATCCGATTCTTCTCTAATCAATTTATGAAGAGTGACTTACGATAAGTAGGTTCTTTAAAAGGGGAAAAAATACGATCTAATATTAAATCGACATGCATACTCTTACATTGACTACTCATATTGTGTCATAATTATAATTAATGAACTGATTTGATTTTTGTTCAAAAGAAATACTAAAAAAAACCACATTTGAATCAAATCAAGAAGTTTCATTAATAATTTTTGATAAAATCAAAGAGAAGATTATTGAATCCGAGATGACGAAGGAGTATCATAATAGTATCATCTGAAACAATATATTTTTATTCTAATATATGTGTCAAGTCAACAAGAAATCAAGTTTATCTGAAATATTTCAAAAAATGAGTGTGAATTGCCTTCATATTCTTGAAGACATTATCTTTGGTTTGTATTAATAGTAAGTTTATTTCGATTAATTAAATAATGACTTAATTATAAAAAAAAAAAAAATACCGGTCACAATGAAATATAGAAAACATCTGGTGTTTCTGACTATGTTGTTACTATTACTATGATTAATGGTGAGCATGATAGTGGATTAAGTTGATTCTTAATAGTTCTTAAACAGATGCCAACTGCAACTAAATAAATCTTTGTGGCTATGAAAAAGATGGACTTTCTTTCAGGGACCATATAGGCTCCATGTGCAATCGACACATTTATCCAATTGCTCCATTGGATAGACAATAACTCTTGGTTGTTTCTCGATATAAAGTGATATTTCAGCAAAAACCGTGCGTGGTAGGTCTTAAAATGACTCCAAAATATTTGGCCGTTATATTCATGAAGTAAAAAAACTTAAAAGTGGATTTTCTCCTTTTCAATATTTGAAAACAAACTTGCTTTCTTGTTGACTTGAAACATATATTATATCAATAAATATTTCTACGTACATATACCTAACGGTGTCTCAAAATTCAGTTCCTACATGGACGTACATACGTATGTGCCATACACAACTACTCTGCATATAACAAAATGTAAATATGTATATTTTAAAGATTCAGTGCCAAGACTTCATTTTATATTATTATGAGCGTATTTTTTTTATTTTTTTAAAAGTAATAAACCTTCATTAGAAGGCCTTCTATTGAAACTATACATAGAGAGGAAGGTAGACAAAATACCAAAGAATCAAAAATATGGGTACTTCTTTTTCTGTACCTATGCATGTATACATAGTTTTATAAACAATCAAAATGCACAGGTCGTCAGTTTATTTTATGCATTTAGAAGATGCTATCTGAACTGGGTGTGTCAAGTGAGTACATAGAATTGCCACTACACATATATGTAGGGTCTAATAAGGTATAAAGCCCCTATCAAACCAGTATTGAATACATATATATATATATATATATGCACCTAGAACACAAATAAATAAAAATATCATATTGATATGAGAGCATCTTACCCTTTGGGATATTTTTCCAACTCATTCAGAACGGTTCTATCACAGAATTCGAAAACCAGATGGTACTTCCTTTTCCTTTTAAAGACTTCAATTAAATTGACCAAATTTGGATGTTTGAGATTCTAATAAAAAATATGAAGAGAAATAAATGAGTACTAGCATAGGAATAACAACATATATGTACATTTGATAAGAGCATATAATAATTTTGTACCCCCCTCTCTCTCTAGCCATTAATTAGGCCCCTACAAAGGGCTCAAAAAGGTCCAATCCATCATGATCATCCTTATGTAATGTCGTAGATAGATAGGAAGTCCAATATGTATATTTTCGGCTCATTATTCTTTTTTATCTGATGAAAAATATGATTGCGAATCTGTATTTATGAAATATTTGCATTCTTAGGAAGAAGAATGAAGAAGGATCCAGAGTGTGGAATTGAAATCTGCTCCGAATTAAGTACATAAATTCTTATTCTACCTATCGTTTTGTACATAAATAAATAAATATTCTATCAATGAAAAAAGCGTCTGTTCCTATATGACCATAGTAAACATACAAAACAGACACACAGAACATGTTTTAATAAAATAAAAAAAATGATACATATTTTTTTTTTGGTAGGAAAACAAAACAGTCAAATGATATGTTTTAATAAGTATTATGTGAGTCCACCTTGATAATAATAATAATTATTATTATGACTATTATAAAGGTGGTTGTTATAGTCAATTCTTTGTCAATAATATTGAAGGTTGTTGAACGGATATTCCACATAGCCATGTTAGTTTCCTATAGTGGGATATGATATATGTGTCAAGTCAACAAGAAAACCAAGTTTATCTGAATTATTTCAAAAATGAGTGTGAACTGCACTCATATTCTTGAAGACATTCTCTTTTCTTGTTTGTATTAACAGTATATTTCTATTAATTAAATAATGACTCCAATAATAATTGCAACTGTATTATAGGATAAAAAACATCTGGTGTTTCTGACTATGTAGTTACTATTACTATGATTCATGGTGAGCATGATAGCGGATTAATTTGATTCTTAATAGTTCTTAAATAGATGCCAACTGCAACCAAATAAATATATGGGGCTATGAAAAAGATGGACGTTCTTTCAAGGATCAAATCGGCTCCATGTAGCATCATATCATTTATCCGATTGCTCTTTTGGAAAGACAACTATCCTTTGTTTCTTAATATAAAGTGACATTTTAGCAAAAACCCTGTGGTATAGGTCTTAAAATTGACTTTACAAATATGTTGTATGTTAATATTATAACTTCTTCTTGTTTTTATAAGAACGAAAACAAATGTGGCAAACTGTGACGAAAGTAAAAGAAATTGAAAAAAATTGGTAGACTAAATGAACACTGAGACTATATAGAACAGAAAAAAAGGCTCCATACATATGTAGATAATGATGAACCGAACACACCGCATATTCTGAAGCAAAGACTGCTTGCAGTTGCTATAACTGAAATCATCTTGTCATTTTGTTGAGCTGCTCTCTTTGTAAATCATCTATTTAATAAGCAAAACTCAAAATTTCCTTTATATTAAAACGTTAAAAAGAAAATAATAATATTATTATCGATTAATAGTTGAGACACATTACATGATTTCTTTAAGGCGCATAGTCAAGCAATACATCCATTGCACATAGAGTATCGTTTTTGAGATAGCAAAAATCAAATATTCGCATGTCGTACGATCAAAGAAGATGAAACCTTCCGGATTATTACTATGAAAATAAGAATTAGTTCGTATTTTGTCGTGTTTGGTGATAGATCTTTGTACATACATAAAGCCTATACTACATATGGTGTATTTCGAAAGGACATGCCAGTAGGCACGTACATACATAAGCACCTATATACATACTATGTAGATAAAACATATTATGTTGTCGTCATTTGTTGAACACTTAAATGGGTGCCTCTTCTTCTAAGTAGTAAAAGGTTTTCTTGATTTACTACTCATAGAAGAGATTTAAATTTTGTTTTGTTTTGTCTCATATTATATATATATTTATGTATAGAGAGAGAGAGAGAGAGACAATGGAATGGAAATTTATAAGAGATCTTATGACGAATCATTTTCCATTATTGTACAGGTTTCTAATACCTACTACATACCATGTAGAAATTGGTAAATAATAATAATAATAATTATACTCAAGACTCGTTTGACTTATTCCGTAGAGATATGATGTCATAGATATTAATATTATTATCATAAAAATAAAAAATAAAAATAGATGGATGTAGAATTATGAGCAAATCCGTTTGACTTACATACATACAACCCATACCTTCTACCCATTTGTAGGTTAATTATAACCATTTATCTCTCGAATGAAATATCTCCCCACATTCATTTCAAATACAATTATAATGGGCCCATGAATATATTTCAATTTCCATTATATGTATATATAAAAGACGTCCTTCTCTCCTGGCTCCAAAAGCCTCATTTATTTCAATTTTTTTTTTTTTTTTTGTTGAGACTTTAATCATAAATTCAATTTAAGCACATTTATAAATTACTTGGTCTACTAGTGTGTGTATGTATTGTCTTCATATATACCATAATACCTACATATGTATAATAATGATCTGATTTTTCTATTGTTTCAAATCTACTTTTAAATAATAATAATAATAATAACCATAATGGTACAACATAGATACCATTCCATTTAACTACATATGTGGGCATACATACATATATATCTGTAGCAGAAACTCTTGTATGTATGTACACAATGGTTGTAATTTAAAACCCTTTAGGAGGAAAAAATAAACTGAGCCATGTGGCATGAGAGATCTATATATATATATATATATATATATATATATATATGCTATATATACATAAATACAACAAGAATTTTAATCAAACAATTCCAGACTTGTCCGTATATGGTACGACTCTCTTCTTTATACGAAGACACTAAATTATAACAACAATACTAGGTGTTGCCAAAAGAGAAAAAAACCAAAAAACCAGCAAAACCAAATATATGTTCATAAACACAACTACCATCCACGTATTATTATATGTATGCTTAAGTGTCTTGCATCAAATTCACCACCAACATCCTTAATGAACTGATAAATATCTGATAGACAACAGTATATTCAAAATAATCTCCACTCAGTAAATTGTACATAACTAATATGTACAACCAACAAATTTTGGGCTCATGATCAAGCAACTATATATATATATATATAGAAAATACCTCTTGAGTATTAAATTCATTTCGAAGTACTTGTTTATTCCGAGTCAAACATCAAATTAGTCCATGGTTTTGTTTTTTGTTTTTTTGAAAGAGTAGTCTTGGAAAGAGCAAGACTTGTCTATATAATTTTGAGCCATGATATCTAAAAGTAAGGAAAAATATACATCTAGAATGGTGCAAAGGACATTCTGACATTAGCAGAAATGAATTTGAAGACCATCTTGGGAAGAGGGGGATCTGAGAGCCAAAACCAGTTTGCTATTGAGACGCCCCCAAGCTACATACATAAAGATCGTAATTCATGACTTCTTCTATCAATATTGGTGTGACCGATAAGAGAAGGATCAGGGTATGAAACAAATGCATACACTGCTTAATAGGCCGGAGTCGGAGAGTATCAAGCTCGGAAGAGAAAAATTGAGACTCGTTGTACTAGCATACACTGAACATGGCCCTTTTCTAGCCCACCTAAGCAAGTGGAAGGACAATAAACTCGACGTGCAATGTCTGTATGGAAGAATTGCAAAGTGCAGACCATCTCATCAATAGACTCCATGCCCTCTTCATCGAAAGACATCAAGTCATGCAAAGGACAAAATGAAGTCATTCGTGTTTTAAAATTAATGAATTGCAAAAAAAATGAAAAATATTGTAGAACAAAATTTAAATTTAAATGTAAATTAGGTTTTAGAATCTGCTTTAGTAGCACAAATACCCCGCTGTGTGGTCGTGTTCGTTGCCTTATATATGTACAATTTTATTTTATGTATGTATGGCAAACAGTAATAAATTTTAACTAACTAATCTAAAAGTCTAGATATTGAGTCATTAGTCAGTTAATCAATTTACAATAGATTTTGAGTATGATCAATGTCAAAGTGTCTCTCAACGTTTCATTCGAAAAGAAAGAAGAAAAAAAATCCTTCAACTCAGTTGGTAGGAGTGAGTCTATATTCTTCCCTAACTTTGGGACTATTTTTTTGGATTTTTTTTTGTAAATTCACTGGTTAACATTCTAAACACGAATGGGGGGGGGGGTCAATAATTGAAGAAAAATTGACAAGTGACAAATCAAAAGCAGGTTTCATGTTCTATTAATTTTCTAATTGTATACATAATTTAGTAAGTAACAATGAGTATAATATGGGGTATCATAGAGATTAAAAACAACAACAATATGATTGTGAAACATTAAAGTAATTTAGGCCTATTCCTAACAAGTATATAAAGGGCTTTTGTGTAGAAATTATTACTTATATACATTTGTATTAATAAAAAAAGAAAAAAACCGGTGAGTGCTACTGTTATTTTTTATATTTGATTTGATTTTTGAGGAGACCACATTTTTCTCCTCAAAATGTGGAATAAAACACAATTTTTTTGTTGATTTTGTTGAAAATGGAGAATAAAATAATAGTTAGGATATAATTATATAATATTGTCCATATACCTAGTTCTATTTTTAAATGTATAAGATCCTTCCTGGAATAGCAATACTAATAATACTAGAATATCTGCTCCTGCCTTCTCCTCGCGCTCTACAAAAGTTGCATCCCTGGGTATTATAAAGCAGTAACCCCTAACTCCCGGTCCGCAGACCGGTACCAGCCCGTGGATCAATCAGTACCAGGCCGCACAAGAATTAATTATTTCTGTTTTATTTATTATCTAAGTCTGGGACGATAAACAATGGGGATTTACTACTTCATCTACAGACTATAGAAGAAGAAGAAAATATTAGGTTTAAATGCAAATTACGAAAGATAATTAATTGTGTGGGGTAGTTGTTGATTATTCTTGGGTTGATAACTCTTAATTGACTCATCGGCTTTCAGAGGCAACAAGTTACAATGCCTACTACATGTCGCACCTCGTAGCAAATAAACAAGCTCAGGGCTTCCATTGATTTAGCGTTACGGACAGTTTTTGATGTTATGATATGTTATATTATTAGAGCAATGTGATAATAAAATTCCATATGAGTACATAGTGAATTAACGTTTATTTTATTATTATTATTTCAACCCCTCTGGTCTGCAGTCAAATTGCCAAACGTTGACTGGTCCCCAGTTATAAAAAAGGTTGAGGACCACTGTTATAAAGGAATCGTTTTTATAGAGAGTGGGGGCAAACCTTTATATTTTCTTATGTGGAAGAGTTTGCCCTAAAATAAATATTTAATGAAGAAATTGTTGCTATTTTTAAGATTACAAATTAAATTTGGCATAGTCAAATTTTTTTTTTACTTCATAACTTATGTGTTAGAACACCTTTGCTTCAATTTGGAAGAGCTCTAAATTATAATTGGAGTTAGTAAAGAAAAGGGGATTGGACGCGAATGGAAGACAAGCACACTCTATCCATATTTCTTTCTTTCTGAAACTCCTTTCTAAATTCCAGAGTCCAATATTGTTTTTCACTTTGTTCAGAGAACGATTCCTTGGGAATCTCTCCTTTTATACGACTCTAAAATTAATTAATTGTTCAATTTAAAGATTTATTATTTATCAGAAAATAAAAGGATTGTCAAATATGCTAAAAATACTATGTATTATTAAGCCATCAATCACTTTTGCTCCTCAAATAAATTACTCATGAACTACAGAGCGCTCTACGAGCAAAATTTCTTATTTTGTTAAATGGCAAACTTCTGGATGCTTGTCTAGACCCACTGTATCTCATTTATTGCTTCCATGATACCCATGTTTCCATGTAGAGTACAAAATGTGTCTAAAAAATCTTTTAATATGTACTTGCGACTTAAACAGATGCATAATAAAACTACTTTAAAAAGTGTTACAGTGAAAGAAAATATTTTGAGTCCGTCTCTCTCTCTCTTTAAATATTTTAATGGGAATTCTTAAATTATAATAATAAATCCATTCATGATGTCCTTTTTTTTTAAGAAGAAGTCGTAGACATGCTGTGATTATTCTGTGAGTACATACTATTCTTATTTAAAGGAAACAGATGTGTCATGATGAGTCTGTGGAATTTCTTCTCCAAACATTTACATAAATGTACAAAATATATACAAATATATAATATATTATTGTAAGTACAAGAGAATTCGACTGAAGTCGTTAATTTGATGTTTTGAGATTTGGTATAAAAGTCAAAGAACTTAAAACACAACAGTTTACAATTTGAACGACATCATGGACATATGTGTCAAGTCAACAAGAAAGTAAGTTTGTCTTCAAATATTGAAAAGGAGAAAATCCACTTTTAAGATTTTTTACTTCATAAATATAACGGCTAGTTATTTCAGAGTCATTTTAAGACTTATCACGCAGGGTTTTTGCTAAAGTACCACTTTTAATCATGAAAGCAAGGATTATTATCTATCCAATAGAGCAATCGTATAAATGTTACAACAGCACATGGAGCCGATATGGGTCCTGAAAGAACGTCCATCTTTTTCATAGCCCCAGATATTTATTTAGTTGCAGTTGGCTAAAACCAGTTCATTTGTTTAAGAACTATTAAGAATCAACAACATCCGCTATCATGCTGCCCATGAATCACTACATAGTCAGAAACACCAGATGTTTTTTGTTCTTGATTGTGGCCGGTATTTTTTTCCTATAATACAGTTGCAATCATTGGAGTCATTATTTAATATATCGAAATAACCTATTAATACAAACGAAAAAAGAAAATGTCTTCAAGAATATGAGTGCAGTTCACACTCATTTTTGAAATATTTCAGATGAACTAGGTTTCTTGTTGACTTGACATATATGTAATACATAGCTTGAACTTGAGTCTTTCTCATCAATTGATGATAAAACAACTGAGAATTAGTGAGTTAGGAGGTCATTGAATATGTATTTAAAGAAACTAAATTACGCTCTAAATTTTTATAAAGTTGACGGTTTATAAAATACAACTTTGTAATTTATATACAACTTTGATTGAAGCTCACGTTTTCTCAGAATAGTATTTTAAATAAATAACTACATACATAATTTGATGTACTTTGACCTGACAGTATTAGCCTTTATTGACTTGACTTGAACTAGGGGTCAAAGACTTGAGTCTCACACGGATTAGTGACTCTCTTTCACCTCACAACTCAACTTGTCAAACATTTCCCACACAAAAAATTGATTGTGGTTAAGTATATGCCCGTGTATTGGCTATGGACCAATTTGCTTCAAATGAATGATTTTTTGTCATAATTAATGTTTTCATTTACTTTGTACTAAAAAAACAAAACAAAAAACTAATGTGCAGTAAAAAAACAACAACCCAGAAACGGGTCAGTCCCCCTCCAAACACAAATTGAATCCAAAAATATGGACCATAGAATGACAATAAATGTATAGGCAATATACATGCATGCTACTTCAAAATAATAGACATTGCATGTCAAATCCTCATTCATCCACTCCAGAGAGGAAGAGTGAGTAAATGAGTCATCCAGCTTTTTGATCATATCACCAACCCCTTGTATGCATAATTTATTCAGCAATGAAACAAGCTCATATATATTAGATCTATTAGATGTACATAGGTACATCTAATAGATCTAAAATGGGATTTTGTCCCTCATTGCATGCCATTTGAGGAGGAGTCATGAGTCTAAGGAAGAAGTATATTATATATTGTATAGATATTTAGAAAAGAAATCCTAATATTTATATATATAAAAGTACGGTGTAATTATGAGTATTTCTTCTTGAAAAGTCGTGACACGCTAGATGGTTGTGTGTACATACACAATAAAAGATTGGGGTACAGAGCACATTGTTTGAAAACAAAAAGGAGTCATGAAAGGAAGAGCAATAACGTACATACGCTTTTATGTAGAGTGGCTTAGACTGGTAGTAATAAAAATAACAACAAAAATAATTGAATTGTCAAAATTTGACAATTAAGCCTTTTCGAAAGAAAAAGCCTGGCAGTTTTTACTATGAAGCTTCATAAGGAGGTAACAATGTGACAATTTCTGGAATCCCGGTGAGCATGAAACCTGATGATGAGATGACGTCATAAAAAGTACATATGTGTCAAGTCAACACGAAAACCAAGTTTATCTGAAATATTTCAAAAATGAGTGTGAACTGCACTCATATTCTTAAAGACATTCTCTTTTCTCGTTTGTATTTATAGGTTATTTCGATATATTAAATAATGACTCCAATAATTGATGCAACTGTATTATAGGAAAAAAATACCGGCCACAATCAAGAATAAAAACATTTGGTGTTTCTGACTATGTAGTGATTCATGGGCAGCATGATAGCGGATGTAGTTGATTCTTAATAGTTCTTAAACAAATGAACTGGTTTTAGCCAACTGCAACTAAATAAATCTCTGGGGCTATGAAAAAGATGGACATTCTTTCAGGATCCATATCGGCTCCATGTGCTGTTGTAACATATTGAAAAGAAGATAACCCACTTTTAAGTTTTGTTACTTCATAAATATAACGGCCAGTTATTTCAGAGTCAATTTAAGACTTATCACGCAGGGTTTTTGCTAAAATGTCACTATATGTATATCGCAAAACAAAGGATTGTGTTCTATCCAATAGAGTAAAAATAAACTTGCTTTTTTGTTGACTTGACACATATGGTAAAACTGAGAGACACAAGAAGGGCAAGAAAATTTGAATAGCCAAAATAGTAAAACAATTCACATAGACTCACAACCTCGAAAAAAAAAGTGTTGAAGTGAAGTCAGCTGCTTTAAATCAGTATAGAGTCAACTGATGAAAGCACCTGAACATTGATAATGTGTTTTTTTATACCAAAAAAAACTACGTAGTCCTAACAGGTTTCCAATAATAATTATATCTATTACTGACTCATTACCATGAGAAATGTATACTGACCCAGATTCTACAAATTGTCATATATTTATTCATAGTAATAGTTATAATTAATTAACCAATTCTGATATAGGCCTGAATAATTTAGCATTGTTCTGACCGTTTGATTGCTCTACAACATTTTTGCCTTTAGAATTCATTACAACGAATTTGGTTTGGCTTGTGAAACGCCACAATTTAACAGAACAATATGCAATCTTATTTGAGCAGGTTTAAAGATGTTACTTCAAAATTATTGGATTTGGTGTGAAAATATGTATTATCAACGAATACGGGGGAAAAGTGGAAGAACACTTGTTGAAGCGGATCCCTTTTATACCAAATGACTTGAAATTTTATCTCTAAACCTCTCCTCAACGAGTAAGTTTTGAATTTTGATAATTGTAATCATCAATTGATAATACATTTACACTCAAAGAAAAAATCCTTTCATTCCTCAAAATCAGTTTTGATCCGATAATTTGAAAGAAATGTTGATTATTGATCTCCCCCCCCCCCCAATAATCGCTACTTATCACATATTATAACAATTGTAAAGTCAATTTGTGAGCCCTTTTTTTAAAGCTTTTCTGATATTCGAGAAAGAAAAAGGACCCCTAGGAATCTTTACACATATTAGTGTTTGATAGATAGTTCTGTAACGTATCGTCAATACCTTCTTTACAACAATACGTAATCCTAGTCAGAATGAATTGCAAAAAAACCACAGGAATAATCATTGATTACCTTCTATACATTTGAATATCAATTATTCCTTTTGAAGATAGGAATTTTTTTGTTTTTCTTTAATTGCTTAGATCATTTTTTTTATTTTTATAATGCATACAAAGGATCATAAACTTGATCGAGGAGAAGTGGATCAACCTACATACATACATATTTAACATTGAAGGAACAAAAGGCATTGATTGAGAAATTTTTCCATAATGTTAGCTAGCTAGCTAGCTAGGAATCTACCTATGTATGTAGAATAATATTTAATGGTGCATGCATAGTTACTATCAATTCGAACCCTCGTAAAAACATGGATGTATGTACCTAAGTTTGAAGATATACATAAGTAACAAAGGGCTATCTGTTGATATTTCCCATTGTTTGCTTGCTCTTTTTGTTTGTTTGTTTTTGGCATTTTTCTTCATTCGAAACATGGAGTTTACATATTATTATATGCACTCGTTAGTCGTCATAACTTCTTAATAAATAATGCAAAATTATTATGACAAAACAAAAGACTTGAGTCCCATATTTTGTGTGTATAATATATATGTATGTAGTTTATATTATGTAAATACATCTAATTACACACACTCTTAATCAAGGAGAGATGTACATAGGTAAATGCAATCTGGAGCGGAAACCGCAAATATAATATTCATACATACTACTACCTAAGGGACAAAAACGATGTTTCAATGAGGCAAAATGTACTTTGGTGATTCTGCCTTTTTCAAAGAATTCGAACGCAATCTAAGAACTTAGATTCATTCACATACTATGTTAAATATATGTAAACACAGGGCTTTAAAGATAAATTGGGAATTTTTTTTTTCAAATGGCTACATCTCACGCGGCTCTCACTTCGAATTTATGAGTTAAATGGAATGAAAATTTGTAAAGTGATCTTGATGTAACCACCACCAGCTTCAATATCCTTCGTGTTCCTTGGTCTGAATTGAGTTGCAGCCTTGATTAAACCGCTAGCTAGGATCTTCCTACAGTTCTTGGTGATGCTGACCTTTAGGGAGCTAACACTCATGTAGGAGTGTTTGTTGATCTGTTCTTGAAGGTGGCCCCAGAAGTAATAATTGAGAAGGTTCAAATCTGTATTATTGCTAGGTTGGATTTCAGCCTGAACCCTCTAATATAGGAATGGCTGAGTTGTCTTGGAGGCATGACAAGAAGCAGTCCTTCCGTCCTTCTGAAACGAGATAGAATTACCTTTTCTCTTGCTCCATTTTTTATTTACTGACGGACTTTAAATAAAGGCAATCATCGGAAAGCGGATTTTAGTGTGAAATTCAAAGTGAGAGCCTAGATATAGCTATTTGAAAAAAATTCCCAATTTATCTGTGCAAAGCTCTGTAGAGATGTGCAGTCCAGTTTATGAGTAACGAACTAATTGGGACGAGGGATGAATAACAAAGTTCAATTACCCACAGTGTAATAACAATGCTTCGAAATTGTTTTAGGCTTATTAAGAGCTTATTAAATATTGTATTCAGACACAGAGATGTATCCAATTCTAAAACACTGTGTTACATGCATGTGAGCACGCTTCAAGTACAGCCATGGATAGGGCCCCCCACGTTATTTGAGGGTTGTTAATGCAAGGATCCACTGTACATAATATGTTCTTATATAATATCTATCTATGTACATGATATTTGACTGCTATAGATTTGCAAATAATATACGGACAATCTCTGGGGTCATCCATCTAAAACAGAGTGACTAATAATATTATGAATCCTACTATGAACCTTTTAATTGAATTGACTGACATTATCATTAATGTTATTGAGGAGTAAAAATTATCACACGGCTATTTCTTCTTCTCTCTCTGTCTCTCTCAAATCTTTGTTCAGTCATATACTATACTACACATTTATTATACAATCGTTCATCTAACTGTGATGTTTTTGCACGTTTCTGTAAAATGTCAAATTGAAATAATGAAAGATTAATATATATATATAATATATACTAAAACTAACACAAAGGTGTTTATGAATACAATTTACGGTATGATCGGTTCATACATACTTGTAACCAAAAACAGATATTCTTCGAAGAAGGAGCAAAAGGATGAGGTGAAGTGTCATACCCACTTTTGGTTTCAAGTTAAAAAAACAAAAAAAAAAACAATTAAATTTGACACAAATCATTCTTTATTACGTACAAAAAAAAATGCAAAAAACAACAGACTTGTTTTACAGCATTCTGTTTATTACAACATAGTATGGAATCATCATCATAATCTCTCTCAACCTCCTCTAAAGAGAGAAATAAGCTCAAAATGGGACTCACTAGCAGGGTACTCAGAGTTAAAACAAAATGTATGCTAGTTAAGTTAGACATAGACACCAGAGCAAGGGGATTTTGTGTTTTATTTTATATTTTTGCAAATTGGATCTTGTTGTGTAAAGAAATCAAAATATGTATAATAGTCATGAGAAATTTTCGACATATGACTCCCTAGAATCCGCCAATTTTATTGGATTCTACTCATATCAGTTGAGCCCTAGTAAGTATATATAAATATCATAGGTTCAAAATCAAAATGTACTAAAGACCACTAGTGAAAAAGTTGAGATATGAGCAGTTTTATATAAACTTAAGACAAAATCACACTTAACTATACGTATAGGTATATAGTTAGATGCAACTATTGCATTTCCCTTCACAAAAATGTGTTTGACATATGATGTCATTGTAAAAATGTGTGGGTTCATTTAAAAGTTAAGACAATTTTGCAAGATAAGGTGGGAAATTCCTTTTGTTTAAAGGGAAAAACATGACGTCAAATAAATAGCACACTATTTATGTATGCAGAAAGATTCAGAACTTTTTATCCGTTCTATTAATTCGTTTTATGTATCATGTTATACATATACTGTACAAATCAAAGATTCTTTAACTATTCATTAAGTAGAATTGCATTACAAATAGGAATTAGTAGTAATTGTATCATGAATAATAAGGTAAATTATACATTTTATTATCGATCCATATGATGAAATGAAATGAAGTTCATTTGGCTTTACATATTTCCAAGAAATGAGGATTCATACTAAAATATTTTTTGATAATAATTACATTTGCGCATATTATGTTATAACATGAGTCAGAGCATAATTACAGTATGTCAAAATCTGTAAGGAATCTAATTTTAAACAATGGTAGAGTAAATACATATTTCCCTTGTCTATAGGGTAAGTCATTTTTACATATATGTGCACAAGATATTTATAAAGGGTTTTTCAGTAAGAGCGACGCATTTTCATTTTTTTAATAAAATTAAAACAGTTTGAGAAATAAAAAAAATTCTTTTTTAGTGTTGAAGTACATTCAATTACAATTAAGTATGGAATTCAATTTCTTTTGTATCACCACCACGGGCACGTTGGCAAAAATCAAATCGTTAAAACCAAGTATTTTACTATTTTTTCGCATACATCGACCGAAATTGCAGGAATTTCGCGTTTAATATTTGTTTTGAGCTCCTCCCGTGTTGCTCACTTGTTGGTGTAGACCAGTGCTTCTCAATTATTTTCTGGTATGCCCCCCTCCTAGCAAGAAGAAAACAATTCGCCCCCCCCCACTCTTCGTGGCGACTATAAATAACATCATTTGTCTATAAAATTGTTATGAATACACCTCTGCATAACATTGTAATCTTGTTAACATTAAAGAAAATAAAAAAGAAAGAGATACAGTTCAACTTACAACAAAGAATAACTTTATTAACATTGTTTTTTAGTCTGTAACAGGGTCACACGCGCCCCCCCAGGCATCGCACTGCGCCCCCCCCCCAGGGGGGCGCGCCCCACAATTTGAAAAGCACTGGTGTAGACCAATGACTTTAAATGGCTCCATAGAAAATAGTCCAAAGGCGTCAAATCGCTAACATGTTTACCGAATTTGCTCTTCAATAAATCGATTGTTTTGTTTACTGTGCGGCAATTAGCACCGTCTTGTCATTTAAACCACATGTCATTAAAGTTAATACCATTCAATTGGAGCCGAAAATAATCCCTTATCATGGCTCAATATTGATTTCCATTCACAGTAGTAATGTGGCGATTATTATCATCAACAAAAAAGTATGGGCCAATGACACCACGAGTATGAAATTCACACCAAACAGTAAGTTTTTCGGGATCCAATGGTGTCTCATGATGAAGCACATATGTATTTTCGCCTGACCAATAACGCATATTTTGCTTATTAACGAACCCATTGAGCCAATAAATAAATTTATTGCAAGCCTCTTAATGTTATCACGACGAAACGTGAAATTTGGTAATACATTTGGATAATTTGTAAAGGGCCCTCAAGGTTGACCTGCTCCATGATGATTTGTAAGCTATTTGTGAGTAGATATGTAAACAAAACAAAAACAAAGATATGACGTAGATCGCCGTCCTTAATGAAATATAAATGCGTCATCCCTATTGAAAACCCTTTACATATTTGCAACACACACAGAAACATATTATGTGTCATTTGCATAAGTGTATGTTTCTTACCAGCAACTAACTCATAATGATGTCTTCAAACTTTATCTACCAATTGATTAAATTAATCAATTACCAAAGTCTTTGTTATGATTCAGAACAAAGACTCCTTTGGAGACGTGAGTCTTTTACCATCAATGATAATAATAAACGTATATGAATGTACATTTAATGAAGATATGTGTACTACATGTAGTTTATAGATGTTAGAAAATGATGAATAGGTGGTGTAATTATTGTCACTCGTGGATTGATTTAAAGTGACTCTAATTGGATAAGAAGAAGAAAACGAGTGAATGCAGTTTGTTTATGTAGTCGTCATCTTTTGTCTAGACATTCATTACACCCAAGTTTCGAAAACTTTCAACATACATGTAAATATTCATATCGTTATCTCAGAAACAAGGAATGCTCTTCTTCAACAGAAAAATTAGCTGTCAAATCAGGCTATTTTGGGTAGACAATGAAAGGGGTGTTGAGAACAAAGCACTCCAAAAAAAGAATTGGAAAGTATATAAATAATAGGCACAACATGGGTTCGTATCTACAAATTATAATCTAACAACATGGGTAATACCTATGTACAAAAAATAAAAATAAAAATCTGCGTAGTATTTGCGCACGAATCATGGAATCCAGGAAAGAGCCAGAGGGCTCTTCTCATGTTCTGAAGTAATTATGACTATTTGTAAATAGACTTTGAAACCTTAAATAATAATAATAATAGAAATAAAAAATATCATATTCAATTAGTAATAAAAATTTTATGAGTCTTTTTTTTTTTGCAATTTATGTATAATTTTTAAATAATAATAATACGAAATACATACAATAAAAAAAGATGTAATTAATGATTTATTTCGCAAGAGGCTCGGCACTGAAAAGGAATTTGTGTGATCCCTCATGGCATATATACATCATATAGTAGGTATACATTTGTGTGCATGAGTGTTGTACAGCTAGATATTTACCTACATATGTGAGGAGACATGACGGTGTTTATTTTTTTTTTATTTTTTGGCAGAAGTTTTCATTTCTCCGGTTAACGAAAGAATTCATTTCCGATCCCTGGAGCCATTTTGTCATGAGTGGATACTACAACCAATGTGTTCAAAAAATGGTGCCCCTATCATGGAAACGACTCTTACGCAAGAGAAATACAATGTATCCTTTTTTTAAAAAGGGTTTTGTCAGTTCTACGCAGATAGATACTCATAAATATATATATAGATAGATACCTACTCAAATAGGCACTTACAATACATACAAAGGGCTTTATGTTCTACTTTCATATATATAATATGTAATATATTTATCTCCAAAGGAAATTCCATTCAAATGAGCCTCTTTTTCCTAGTTATGACTCAAAAATTCATGTATTTTGCATACCTACGCATGAATGTACAACATTCAATGTGTCAGAGGAACTCCTGTGAAAGTATTGCCAAATGGCCGTGTACATCACACACATGGCAAATTAGACTACACCTCTCAACCTTTTCCTCTTTTTAAGAAAGAGAGAGAAATGAGCTTGAAATGTATTGGTTGTTGTTAGGAATGTAAATCATATGCAATTCGGGCTTGTAATAAAAAAAGAAAGAGAAAATCAACCTGGCAACCCTGACAATTTAATGAATGTCGAGGGGGGAAGCAGCTTGAGCTGTCATGACGTTTTACTGATCTACAAGCTGCTATTCTCCATTATATATACAACAATAAATAATAACATAGATGAGAGGCAGAAAATTAACTGAAATTAATGTCAGGAAATTATATGTATATTTTTAACTAATAATAATTATACGAGGACTTGAGCCCTTTTTGTTTACATTTTATTTGCTTTATTAAACTTAATGCATGTATTCCTTCATGCGACATCTTTACTATCAGGTAGATGTTCTCCCCTCAGTAATATTGGAAAAATGATAACAGCTTCGGAAAACAAAAAGACCTGTTTGAAGAGCCAACTCCACTTTTTTATCACACGCCCGAATTGCATATGATTTACATTCCTAGTAATGACGTCACTCTATGTACATACACAACTGCAAGACTATTAATTCACGACAAGCTTTTTGGAATACACAAAAATACTATTATGTATTCTCCCTTCAGCTGTTTTTCATTTGTTGACTCTTTTGATTTAAAACAGCTACGTGTTATGAGCTCGAAAAGGGTATTATTTATGATTTTGATGTATAAAAAATATATTAAATTAAGGATTGCGCGCCCTTTTTTTGAATTTTGAATATTATACAAGCGATTGGTTTATAATTTGGTAGAATTTATACCTAAATAATAACTCTGTCCAACTTTAAAAAGTTAGGAACAAGGAAAATACAGAAGGGTAGTAGCTACCAGAGATTTTTCGTAATTTTTCCCTATCACTTTTGTGAGTCGAGGTTGTGAGTGATGGACAAAAAAGCTCGTTTTGATTCTGATATAGATAGCAGGGATATTCCATGCATAGGTTGTAGGTAGATTACTATTCGAGTTCAACAAATCAAAAGTCAGAACATGGGTAAGAGATGAGCAGCTGATAAAAAGTACATGGGGGGGGGGGGGTAAAGTTGTGACATATGCATGTACAGCAAAAACGCTGTTAGTTAGATAAACAAACAAACAAACTTGAAGAGGTCAAAGGTCATCCTATCTCTCCTTGTATGTATATATATATGTATGCCATACAATCCCTGTGAACTTTTTGTAAAATATAAAACCACACAATGAGAGGTCAGAAATAAATAAATAAACAAATGAAAAAAACTGACATCCACATGAAATTCTTTTAAAGAAATTTTTTTTCTTCTCTTTTTGCTTGATAATAAATGTAAGAGAAGAAAAAAAAAAGAAGTTTCAAGACGAAGTTTGAACTTTGATTATATTATTAAATCATATGAAGAAAGAAAGAAAAAAAAACTAACTTGCAATTTGTCATTCTACAAATAGTTTATAAAAATGTGATGACTTTTGTTCCTAAAATAGATTTTGTGTTTATTTCTACGTATGTGTGCTCACAAAGTCTCTTGATCTTTAATTATGTACATACATCACTATATAACATACATATGTATGTAACTATTATGGCCCTATATGCAAGTAGGCATAAACGGGGGAAATTTGGGGCAAATACTAACCCTAGGTAGGATGAATCCATAATGAGAGAGGTGCTATTTTGAAGTGACTTGTTCTGGAACATGGAAACAAAATATTATATAAAGTTACATTCTTATCTTGGCGCCACTCTTTCATTGTGTATTAGAGATCATACCGGTTAAAGACCGTACCGAACATTCTGTACGGAATATTTAGATACCCTTTTTGAGTTCATGTACTATGTATTCTCCCTTCAGCTGTTTTGCATCAATTGACTCTTTTGATTTAAAACAGCTAACTCTGTGTGTTATAGACTCAAAAAGGGGTATTATTTATGATTTTGATATATTATATAAAATAAAAGGATTCCGCGCCCTTTTTCTTGAATTCTATAATATTAATCAAGTATTAACGATTGATTCATATACATATTGGTTGAACTTATCAATGTATAGTATATCTAAATAATAACTCTGACCAACTTTAAAAAGTTGGCAACAAGGAAAAACAAGGAAGGGTAGTAGCTACCAGTTGTTTTTCGTAATTTTTCCTCTCCCGGTTTGAGAGTTGAGGTTGCAAGTGATGAACAAAAAAGCTCGTCGTCGTGAAGATTGAGGGGAAAAGTATGAATGTGTAATTATATATTGTACAATCTATAGCCATTATCATATCATTAATCAGCATACCCAATTAATACATTCATAATTAATCAAACAATACGTAACAACCTGTAGTAAACAAGTATGTACATATAAATAAAAACTTGAAAATTATATTTGATCAAATAATGGATAATTCCATCTTTTAGCTATGGTTTATCATGAGCTACATGTATACTTTAAAAGGTAGCTTTTTTTGATCGAGGTAATGAAAAAAAAAAAAAAAAAAAAGTTGAGGCCCTGATTAACTTCCTTCCAAACAACAAAAAGAAGAAAAACTTCTTTTGAAACGAATTTCCCATTCCCAATCATACCTACATATATAGATGTCCCTTAAATGTCTACACATTAAAAAAATATGGAAATTTAACTGAGTACTACATATATAATATGTAATATGTAATTATACATATATTGACCATGTCCTCATTAACGTTATATGTAATTATAATCATAGGAGTATCTACACACATTTGGGAAAGCTTATCTTATACGGTATGTAGCTAGACTCAGTAGAATTAAAATTTAATTTAAATATACATAGAACTTTTCCAAATACTGCATATGCACACATTTCAAAAGGGCTCTTAAAACAAGGGCACTCTTTATAATAGCACAAATAAAATGATTGTACATGATGTAAACATAATTCTCTTTTCTGATAGTAATAGTCTACAAATATAGCTAGAAATGTGTACAGTTGATCTGATTAGCTATGAGTGATTATATACGGTAAGGACTCCAATTCAAATTATTTATAGTAATGGTTCTATGTAATTATAATTATCAGATGGATAAAAAGTCTTTTATTCGAAACAATTTCATTGATTCAAAACGAACAAAAACTGGACATGAATCAATGACTCTATGTATACATAAATAAATCACTCATTTCTGTGGATAGAGAGTGCTACAGGAACCTATTCAAAGTTCATATAAATATTTAAGTACGTTACCCTAAGCATTCGAATTTCACGAATTGCAATTTTCTTAATTAGACTATCATCCTCTCTCTCATTGAATTTTTTAATGGCCACAAGGTTTCCATTGTCCCTTGCCCGACATTTATAAACCTTTCCATAGCTTCCTTCTCCAATCATGCCTAATTTTTCATAGCGTTCCATGAGGCGTGAGGGAGCTCGCGACCTAAGGGAAATAATGGATAAGAAAATATTTTATTATGATATATATATATATATATATATATAGATAGATAGATAGATACATAACATATTCGCAACCTTAGTGTCTTAAATGTTTTAGAGTCAAACATTATGTTTATATGTACATATATAGAGAAAGGTGGAATCAAGGACGATGGTCCTTGAAGGTCTGACCTTGTAAAAATAAATAAATAAACATATCAAATACATACATAATATTATAAAGGCAAATGTGTATTCGCCTATTTGAAATCTCTTTGACAGCTCCATGGAAATTAAGAATTCCTTTGCTAAATGGAGAATAAAGGGAATGGAATTATACATACATTGAATTGCCTGGAAGGGAGGGAATGAATACTTATATTATTTTAACTGAATGCTTTGTCTTGCTAAAAGACACATTAATGTATTTTTTTTTTTTCATGAATGACACCTAATATGTACATTGTACTTATAATCTAGGTATACTTGATATTTTTAGATAGTCGCTCTGCGAAACAGCACAGATTATAATTATTACCTGTGCTCCCATGAATTCAAAACATCATTTGTCTCATATTTATTGTCCACTTAAAAGACAAGGAACCCTTATCAATAATTAGGTATAATCAAAGACTTGTTTCTATATAGTTAAACTATATCACATTTATGTATATAGTCATGACCAAGGCAGCCCCCCTGCTACCCAGAAGTGTACATGCTACATGGAACTTCTTATTATTATTATTCTCCTCAAAAGTACCCATATTTTTCACTCCATAAATCCATCATTGATCCTAAGAACATATTTTTTGTGCAAAATTATAAACATGAATGAATGACCTTATCCATTTGCACTCTATAAAATACTTAGACTGACATTGAAATAACTACATCTTATGCTTTACTATGTATACGCTAAAAAATAAATATAAAGGCCCATAGGAACCAAATAGGATTTAATGTCTTTTTAATCCGTCTTTTTTTGCATTGACATCATCAGAAAGAAATTTGATGACGTAAATAGATATAGTTTAACGAGAAGAATCTATGACTCAACCAGGAACATGTATGAGGGCAATTGTAAAAAGTAATATCATTTTCTATTATAATATGTATGTATGTATGTATACTAGGGGCTTTGAGGTCATAAATCTTTGGATAAAGCACGAATGAGTGAGCGGTGACCCATTGTAAACATTAAAGTTTGAAAAGACCCATATAATATGTATTCCATTGACAAAGAGAGGTTTGCTTTTTTTGATAACATGTTTGAGGGAGTAATAACATATTAATATGTGATTTATGAATGGGTTAAAGGGATTTTAAAGAATAAAGACAGGGGAGCCCCTAGGATAAAGAAAAATAAAGGGATTATGGTCAAAATGAGCAAATTACATACAGATTCATTAAGCCATTTAAGAAATGAATAACTGCCTTGTAGTTAAAACCCTTGATCTACCTAATTGAGTTGGACACATGTTTAATATCTTGCATATTTCAGCCGTTCCCTCTTAAAGAAAAAGAATAAAGGTCCTAAATTATGTGGTCAATCTCGTACCTCTTTAGGGAAGACTATTTTGACTATTTTTAATTAATTAATTATTAATGTTTAGAGATTGTGTGTTTTGATCCTCATTTGAGATGAAGAGCGGACCCTGACTTTGAGAGACCGAGATTAAAGAGAATACCAGAATTGTAATGAATTCTAAATTATTAGCCTTCTTGCTTTTTTTGGTCTAGAGTAGTGGTTCTCAACTCCCGGGCCACAGAACGGTCCGTGGATCAATCAGTACCGGGCCGCACAAGAATTAGTAAGTTATATCTGTTTTATTTAAAACAGTGTTACGAGACAATAACTCTGCCGGTATTTTGGATTAAAGTCATGGCAAAATACCCAGAGATCGTTTACACAGTGCTGAAAACCCTGTTGCCATTTCCCACATCCTATCTCTGTGAAGCGGGGTTTTCTGCAGTGACAGTCACCAAAACAAGGCAAAGGAGTAGACTGGACATAAGCAACACACATCGGGTGTCTTTGTCTGCCAAAACACAGTAAAATTGTCAAGCGTTTACCGGTCTGCAATTAGAAAATGGTTGGGAACCACTGTTCTAGAGTACCCAAATCAAGACTATGAAAGAGTCGAGAGCAGAATAATACTAAGACTTTGAGGAACCCAAGACCAGACCACCAAGACTTTCAAAATCGGTCTCAAAGACTGATTGATAGTCACTAGAAAGATAAATAATCAATATTTAGTTCGAGTTGAGGAGATATTTCATCAAAACACGAATGGAAAATCGAGTTAAAGGCTGACAAAACAATACTTCCTACATAATTTTAAGAACATAACCAAATAATTCAAAAAACACAAATAAAATAAGAGCATCCATTTTTTATTTTATACATATATGCTATCTAGTGAAGCAGAAATGCCTTGAAATTAAATTACCTCCCACCAAAAGATCCTTTGCAACAAATTATTTTAAAAAAAAATAAGAGACGTTTCAATTTCCTACTTTACGTCCAGAGTCCTTGAAATGAATGTCCTTCATTTACGACAAGCAAATGAAGAACAAGAAGGAATGAATGCAGTTAAACAAGATATCTACCAATAATTATTAGACTCTTTGATTTGTGTTGTTATTCTTGCTCTGTCCCTCTGAATAATGTCTTATTATAGCAATTAAAGTAGTATATGCTTGCAGGTTCATAAATTTTTGTTCTTTCTTCCATATATGTACATACACCTGTATTTATGTGCAGATGGAAGCCCTTACTACCCATAGTACAGGTCCTAGTATTTGAAATTGTAGTTTCAAATCATTAAATACTATAATATTCATCGATTTGATTGAGGTAATCGAATAATAAGAAGGAGTAGAAATTATCTTGACAGGTACTCGGAAGCAACATAAATACATATTATATATACAACATAATATGTATAGAACATTATATAATTATTACATATTATATATGGGTATTAGTCTACACATAGAAGCATATACCAATACCCTAATATAAAAACCTCTTTTGATCTATAAAAGTTATAATTAATGTTTATTGATGTATGTACATATGTATGTATTTACATACGAAACAATACAAAAAAAAACCAACCATACATAACATTTGTCTGGAATGGAAGACGTATACAATTTCAGAGGATCACACGAACATGTCATAATCAAAAGTATACATACATAATATCTACCCCTAGTAGGTTCTATGTACATATATATATATATGTACAAAAAAACAAAAACAAAATACGACAAAATATGTGTGTGTGTGTGTGTACTTCGAACAAACAAAGTCTATTAGAGGACGCATTGAAAATCAAGGCCTATAATATGTAAAGTCTTTGTATGTACTCCAACAAGAGGAAATAACACCTTCCTACATCATAAATAGCACTACCTATAGAAGAAAGAGAGAGAGAGTGAGTCCAACAAGACGACCATATTATATGGAACTCTACTTACATAATCTCTCAAATGACGTCATCTTACTCCATCTTGATTCTATCACTCAACCTTTCCTTCTTCCTCACTAAGAAGTATTAATACCTTATTATTAATTTAAAATACAGAGTCAGCAGTCTAAAATGAGCAAAGAGCCATTGGATGAAAACTGATGAGGAGAAAATCCCTACATAGAAAGGATACATATTGTATGCGGATCAAAAAAACAAAGGATGGACTAAGGGTATCCTTATCCTGAAAACAACTCTATTTTGTTGACCTCCGGATTTGCCAAATGTCAATTTCTTGATTAAAATGCAATTTAAAGGCTTAGAAATACTTAGAATTACTCTCTCCCATCTAAGGATTTTAAGGGTTAAATATAAGTAGTTAATAACTAACCTTCTGCAGTTGAAAATTAAAAGACCTTGAATTCTAATATAGATTTTTTCCTTTGTACATACAAAATGTCAACACTAAAGTGTGCACATAAAATAATGTCAAAATATACGAAAATTGTATACATAAATATCGATTTAAAGTTATTGAATCGTTTAAAAAGGTCAAAATAAAATAAAATATGTACATAGATAGGAAGCGGTCCGAAACAAGGAGGGTCCGGGGGTCATTTTTTTCCTCTTTTCTTTTAAATGTGAGCCACGCCAATTTCAAATGTAATTAATTAAGTTCTTATTACAAAGTTAACTTGAAAGTTTGAGAAGAAGTTTCTGCACGGAAGATTAGTACTTGTATATTTTCTCCTCAGGAATAATAATAATAAGTATAATAAAACTTTTGTAGCCCCACCTCCCTGGCCCCCCTAATTCTTCACACCCATGCCTCTCATTTGACTTCCTTTCTTTTTGAAAAAATATTGTTTGTTTTTGAAGAAATTAAATTTTTTTTGAAGTGATCACGTTCGTCTGAACAAGAGAGGGGGCGAAGCCTCTCATTCATTCCTTGTTTTGACTGCAATGGTAAAGTAAAGTCAACCAGTCAGTCAAATGCATTTACCTCCATAACTTAATATGTATGTGTCCATTTGAATATTCCAGACTCTCAACCATTTAAAATAAATTGACACGTCCTTATATGGCTCTAACTTATATTTCGTTATGACCATTTACGTAAAATATGGAGCATATATGTAGGTCTAAATATTTGTATATACATTGTGCTTAGAAAGGTATATGAAATAATATAAAGTACTCATACAATAATAATATGTACTTGCTATTCGGACCAAATGTCCTGTATGATAGTCATTTAAATTTAGAGTGAGAGTCAGGGCTGGAGAGTAGGTGTTTGATGTTTTGACTTCAACACTCGGAAATGTTTAATTATTTATAATTAATTTAATTCCAGTTTAAATAATAAGAGGTCTACTAATAACTCAATTAAATTAGTTGTATTATTTTAAGAACATTTTTGAGGGCCTTCTATATGTGCCAAGTCAACAAGAAACCAAGTTTATCTAAAATATTTCAAAAATGAGCTAAAACTGCATTCATATTCTTGAAGACATTATCTTTTCTCGTTTGTATTAATAAGTTATTTCGAATAGTTAAATAATGACTCCAATAATTGATGCAACTGTATTATAGAAAAAAAGAACATCTGGTGTTTCTGACTATGTAGTTACTATTACTATGATTCATGGTGAGAATGATAGCAGATTAAGTTGATTCTTAATAGTTCTTAAACAGATGCCAACTGCAACTAAATAAATATCTACGGCAATGAAAAAGATGGACGTTCTTTCAGGGACCATATCAGCTCCATGTGCAATCGACACATTTATCCAATTGCTCTATTGGTTGATAGACAACAATCCTTGTTTTCTTGATTAAAAGTGGCATTTTAGCAAAAAAAACCGTGCGGTTTGGATCTTAAAATGAATCTGACATAACTGGCCGTTATAATTGTGTTGTAAAAAAAACTTAAAAGTGGATTTTCTCCTTTTCAATATTTGAAAACAAACTTGCTTTCTTGTTCACTTGACACATACAGATATGTATATAAAGTATTTTAAAGATACTTTTAATGATCTTAAGGAGTATTACTCTTTGTGCCATGGGCACAGAGTCAAACTCCTAGTGAGAAGGATGTAATTTGATTGATTTTCCCGCCTCTATCATTGAAATGTCCATGTACAATAAACAATGAGTAACGATACAAAATGATGTCCAATCCTGGCACGGAGTCTTATGCCTAATTTTATATGTACATATATATATATATATATAAGTATTTAGATTTGAAGATATACCTTCATGATATGAGCTATATTTTAACTCTCATTCTCTCCTAAATTTGCTTTAATAAATGATTTATTGACTATAATACATATATATATATATATATATATATATATATATATATATATATATGTGTGTGTGTATATATATACTAATGTTACCATGGTTGTTTGAATTCTTAGTAACAAGGGGGAAAATGAAGAAATAAAAGTCGTTTGTTTGCTAGAACATGAGTACATGGAATGATATCATTTTGTTAAATACATATATGTAGGTATGTATGTATTTATAAAGAATGATAAAAATAACGACTCAATTTTAAGCGATCAACCAATCAATTCAAGACAGAGTCTTTGTCCATTATATTATAAAAACTATTTAGGAATATTTGTAAGTAGTTACATATTGAGAGGTATTAGGTTACATGTATGTACATATTATGTTGTCTCGTTCTATTATGTACAAGAATAGAAATGAACTAGGCTTATCTTTTGTACTATTTCTGGGCATATCTACATATATTGAACGTCAATATTGATATTTAAACTACTATGACGCCATTTTTTTATATATATGAGAAAGGCATGGAGACAGAAAAACATAAATAGAGGCAACAGATGTGCTAATCGGCTGAGTCATACTGCAGAGCAAACATTGGTATAACCCCTCCCCCCCCCTCCTATAACTCCTATATATTTCCGCGTCAGCTGTCGATCTTGACCATCTATTACGGGAATGAGCAAGTTCAAATTGGGAAGAAGCAAGTTCAATACTTTTTATTTTTTATTCACGTATTGAACTTGAAAAGTCATATTATTCAATGAAGATTAGTCTCATAGTTGTGAATAATAATAATTGGGGGCTAAGAGCCCTCAACGGATTTTGAGCCTTTTTCCTTTATTGTTTTTTTTTAGAGAAGAGGTTGAGAACTACAATCAAGATTGCCATGTGCAGGAAACGATTACATGGCTATTATGTATAAAAGAGAATTCTAGGGATGACGTTACTATAGTTTTTTTAAATTTGAATTATTTTTCCTTTTTTCGAAATTAACCTTTATGATCCTAAATACCCCACACACAAAAAGCTCAAATATGGCCACCTTATATCATGACAGCTAAAAATAGTAATTAGGAGATGTCAGAGATGGCATCTTGACCACATTTGTACTTATTCTCATTCAATAATTAAACACTTTTCACCTTGTGCATTTCGAAATTAGAATCTTGTTTTTTTTTAGGGAATTAATAGTCAGCAATATTCTGGAACTACGTCCTCCAGTTACCGATGAATATAAAATTATTCAAAATCAACCATTTAAATGGACTCACCAATTGAGTTATAAATATATTTCATAAATTAATTACTTTCAAAGTCTAAGTCATTTATGAGTATTTTTCAATATTATTTTTGTTTAACTTTTTTTAAAAATCATTGTGCTAATAGTTAGTATAGATTTTTTTCCTTCAAAAAGCCATAAATATATGAGAAATCAATTCTATATTAAGAATAGTGTGTACATCTATGCAATCATACAAAAAAACAATTTAAACAAACTTAATTTGTCATTTATCTTGAAAATACAATTATGGATTGCCTTGAGTAAACCCTTTAGTTATTATATTCTAAGAATACATAATTTTTGAAATCAACATTTCAATGTTTAAATAGTACTGAGAAATCATTGAGCAGTTTGCTATACAGAATAGTAAAAAAAATTCATTATGCATGCATGCCTCAAAATTACATTAAAATTAATTCATACCAACTGTGGACCAAGGGTATTGAGAATTAAAAAAAGAAATTGTAAGTCCCACTTCAGGAATAAATTTTTGGTATAGGTAAACAAAAATACTTTGTATTTGCCCTTCAGCTGTTTTTCATCAGTTGATTCTTTTGATTTAAAGCAGCTGACTCTACGTATTATTAGCTCAAATAGAGTATTGTTATTATTTATGATTTTGATATATATGGCTCTAACTTATATATATATATAATATATATGTATATTAAATCAAGGATTTTTTTGAATTTTTGAATATTAAGCAAGCACTAACAATTAATTTTTATAATGGTAGAATTTATCAATATATAGTATAATATAAACAATAACCCTGTTCAATGTTAAAAAGTTGGTAATAAGGAAAAACAAGGAAGGGTAGTAGCTAGCAGCTGTTTTTCGTAATTTTTCCTCTCCCGGTTTGAGAGTTGAGGTTGCAAGTGATGAACAAAAAAGCTCGTTGTTCTTTATCCCTAAAATAAACCATATTAGAAAAACAGACTCAGCTATTGAATAAGTGAGACAATACCCGCTCTGTCACGTGGGCAAGATCAAAAAAGCTTGAAAGATGATGGTACAGGACGGGACAGGAAATGCAGAATGAATGTACAACTTGGATCAATTGTACATATATTGACCGTGTACATTCCAAAGGCTATGAAAAAATTTATTACATCAATATTTTACCGCACAAGACCTCATCATTATTGTCCTTCTTTTTTCTTTTTTAGAAGGACCTAAACCTTAATTATTCAATTTTACTCTCTATTCACTCTGTTGTATCATTTGCCTTGATCACAGAGCAGACTCCATTTCTCTCTAGGCCTAATAGATAATAATAATAAATTAATCAATAATGACTCCTGGCGTGCTCAGCCCATAACGTAGTCATTTCACAAGAGACTGATCTATTTCTTACATAGATATCGCTACCCTATCCTAACTCTCACTCTTAAAAATTAATTTTTGGATGGATCCCCTGTTGCCAAACTACCAACTCAAATCTCTTTCAATTATGTATTTTTATATGACGTCATCATGTAGAAAGTAGAGGACTTTGAAGGAGCCATAAAAAAAATTTGTATGTCTAAAAATACAAATCCTTGCTACTAATCCACATGGTTTTTTTTTTTTTACATTTTTTTACAACCTTGTATGTTTCCTTTACCAACAAAATGGCGTTACTTTGGTTTTATTAAGCAATCTGTGACGTCAGTTCAAATACTTTATTGGATGAAAAATCTATTTAAAAATCATGGAACACTTATTATATTAGTATAAATATGTATAATAAAGTCCCATAAATTTAACCTCTATGATAATGTCAACAACCTTCGTCATCCTTGTTCCCCCCCCCCCTCAACCAACTACGTGTAACGTGTCATTTTTTTTTTACTTAATGAACTTGATCACAAACCTGAATTTAAAATGATAAAATACCTACAGAACTCATCTTTTAATGTTATTTAAATAATATGTATGTATGTATGATTATTCAAATAATATTAATTACTCATATAGAGTCTTAGTCTTCGTATGACGTACAACCTTGCAATAATAATAATAGGAAATATATATATTTAAATGAACCATCATTATTACATTTTATTTTCTTATTTTTACCAAATCATTCTCTTTGGAGTAAAATTTTAATATTTCTTTTTTTTTTTGTATGAAAAACACACATTTCAAACCTGAAGGAATGCAAAATAATAAAATAATGGGCACCCAGCACACCTCTTTTATTTTTTTAAATTAAATTCTTTTACCATTTATGATAGTATATGTACATATACATATATGCGCTTATAAACGACTTAAAATAAAGGATTTTACTTTTATTGTATTTTTTTAAGACACAACCCTGTAACCAGTCAATCAATCAAAAGTAAAGGGCAAGTAAGTTTGTGCATAATTACATTCCGTGTCAATTTAGATTAGTAAAGAAAAATATGGGTTTCTACAAAGAAATGATCAAGGGTTCCTATATAACGAAACGAATATTAGGTGATCATTCAAGGGATTCGGAACCCTTAATAACACATAAATCCATTCTATACCTTTTCATGTTCAAGATGAGAATACACAAGTTCATAAGGGGAATAAATAATAAAAAAACAATATTCAGGAAATTGAACGTAATAATAATAAATTATTTAATTAATGAAAATTTTGTGAATTGAAAACTCTTCTTCATTCAAAACATCTTCAATCCTGGAGTGGGCCGGAGCAGTATCAATATCAAGTACTACTGGCCCTCCATATACATCCTTTGCTTTTCTTAAGCATTCACATAACCACTCCATTGCTGTATCCTTTTTGAAACTTCCTTGTTTCATCTCATAATGAACAAGCCCCAAGGCTTGACCAATACATCCAATAACATGAACGTTGGTCCCTATAGAGGCTGCTGCAAATATACAGCTTCTGCTTCTACGTGGTGAACGACCCATTCATCTTGAAATATTTTGACCATTTTTTAACGTCAACGCTGGTTTCTTAATCCTTCTGTGCGCTAATACTTTAGTAGCTCTACTGAGAGTCTAAGATTTTTAGTAGACTTTTGCTCGAAATTGAATGAAAATTTACACATTTAGATGGACGATTTCTCTTTAGTTAAGGATTCTTATCTGGCGCTTGACATCTCGGTTGAGAGCTGTGAGTCACAGCTTTTGAATACATTCCTTATTAATCCATTTCATGTAATATTCAGGGAGTTATTTAAGTACAAACGTTTTGCCCGACTTTTGCCCCTACTCCTGTCCCCTACGATCCCCCTCAGATTAAAATAAAGACTCAAAATGAAATCTGCATTAAATATACTAGCGGATAATTATTTTTTAATACACAAAATGAGGTTCCTTCTCGGCTTAAATTTAAGTTGAAGTTGGAAAATGGGCCAAATTAGCTCAATGGATTTAATTGGCTGGCCGGAATGTTAGTCCGAACAACATATAACAAAATATAATTGTATTATGTATATACCCAATAGGATCTTTTTCTTTTCTTTTTTTATCTCTCTCTTATACAATTTAAGACATAATGTCATTTGACATTATGTATCAAAATTATTTGTCAAAGTCTGTTTACTATTATTATTTATCTTCAAATTTTAATCCAAAAGCAGAGTAAGACGTGTTCTTTTGATGCAGAGTGGATCCTTGAATTTTCTTAAGGATATATTGATTATTTTGATGAAAATGAAAGTATTTTAAAGAAAGGAATGTATTTAATGCTATGTAGGCTATGATCAACCACCTTTACGGTACGCAAAATAATAACAAAAAAAGCATCTAATGTATGATGATCCATTGAGTCATGCATTTCTGTTTTTTGAACATAATATCTCTCTGTTCTTATTCATTTAAAAGAAGAAGAGAACCTCTTTTATTATTATTCTTATTATTCCTTCTTGAACAGGTTAAAATACTTTGCTAGACAAATGGGCAATTTAAACCTATGCCTATCTATATCTACATTGTTACAGCTATAGGTAGGTAAAATGAACACAAACTTTTAGCAAAAAAAATTGATGCATTTTAACATTTTTTTTTTTTTTTTTTTTTTAAACTCGTGAAAATGTGAACAACTTGAAAATAACCTAGGTCAATCTTATTATTATTATTATTATTATAAACATGTTATGAGTGTAGATATATATTGTATATCTCAAACTTTTGACCTTTTCTCCTTTAATAAATAATTTTTTTGAAGGTATCGAGATTCTTTCTGTTTTTTTGCTTTTTTCAACTCAGGAAAAGACGAAAGACCTACTTTTTTTATAAACGTGATATTATCATAACATGTCTACCAATTTTTGCATATTATATATATATATATATATATATATGTTATATTGGTACAATAAGGTCAAACAACATTGAACCTTTTCACAATATCGTACAAAAATATATAACATATAATTAAATTCTTATTTGAGTTCAATTTGCAAAGAGTTTATCAATAATAATAAGTAGAATAATAAATTTCTACATGAATATTCTACATTTATCCGCATTCAATTTATCAATGGTTCATCAATTGAATCATGCAGGCTACAAATGCTGTACATTCCTAAGCTCTCTTTGTTTCTTAATGATAACAATGCGTAAATATTATTATAGATGTATATGCATATATGTGTCACAAGTCAAGGAATGTGCCTGCAAGTTAATAAAAGTCCAAGGTATCAGATAAGGTGTCATTTCATATATATATATATATATAGGTATGTGGCTACTTGATCTATCACATATGTATGTATAAAATCCCATTTTTCACAAAGACCAAAATACTTGATTGACACACAAATGATGGCAATAATAAAAATATTAAAGATGTGAATCATACGTTAAGTAGTTTGGAGTCATGGCTTAGGTATTCCTAAGTCATGACGTAATATCTGCAAAAAAAAATGCATAGCCATCTCGTAAAAGGTCTTAAAATAAAGATCTACTTAAAAGCTATTGCTTAGCTTATCATGAAAACACCTGCTGTTCTTATCATCTTCTCCCTGATTATAAGGTTGTTAGATTGATATATTTATTTTTTAGATAGCTGAAATTGTACAATGAGAATAGATAAAAGTCTTATAACATGCATATAATTTGCATAGCTAAATTATATACTCAAGGGTCAGGCCATGTTAATAACTATTTAAGAGAAGTTACGATATCTTTAAATGACCATTCAATCAGGAATAGTTTTTATCTATGCGTCAAGTCAAGAAGAAACCAAGGTTATCTGAAATATTTCAAAAATGAGTGAGAACTGCACTCATATTCTTGAAGACATTCTCTTTTCTCGTTTGTATTAATAGTTTTTTTGAGTCATTAATTAAATAATGACTCCAACAATTGATGCAACTTAATTATAAGAAAAAAATACCGGCCACTAAATAAATCTCTGGAGCTATGAAAAAGATGGACGTTCTGTCAGGGGTCATATCGGCTCCATGTGCAGTTGTAACATTTATCCGATTGCTCTATTGGATAGAACACAATATTTTGTTGTTTCTTGATATAAAGTGACATTTTAGCCAAAAACCGTGTGGTATAGGTCTTAAAATGACTGCACAATATTTGGCCGTTATATTTATGAAGTAAAAAAACTTAAAAGTGGATTTCTCCTTCTCAATATTTGAAAACAAACAGGCTTTCTTGTTGACTTGACACATATGTATTATGCATACATACATTAGAAATGACTGAATTTCGGGATTCTTGGAGAGTAAATAAGATGTATAATTCATTGATGTCTCATTACTCTGAGTCCAGAGTACATATATAAAATATCCATGTACATAGTTATTGAATGTTGTGCTTAGATATTTAACTATTAGTTTTTATATCTTTGTACCCTTGTTGTATATCCCTGAATGATGATCTAAAAGGAGGAAATAAAAGAAGGAAAGGTCAGAATGTTGAGCAATTAATTTGTTCATTTCTAAGTATATAAGTACATATGAAACGATGTACTTATTCTTTATAACATATTTTTTGTATGTTAATATGTACATGCTTTAAAATTAGTTTTGATTCGAATTTTATGAGACTTCAATAATAAAATTAAGGGGGGGGGGGGGGGGAGGAAATGGCAATAAACTTATCGAAGCTATTAATTAGATACGCATTTTATAACTACAAAGTATTATTACTATTTTAAGTAGGTATCATGTAACATACTTTAAAAGCCTTTGTATATATATATTTTTTTTGTGGGACATTCATTCACTTATTTATACGGTCCAACGTTGTATATACATGTAGATATAGTTTTTATGAATAAAGAGCATCAATTAACAATTCCTACTGACATAGCTGTTATTATAATTGACTCTACCAAAAGAGGTAGTCACAACAATTCCCTTTGTTATGATTTTTTTTTACTTTCTTGGAAAATCACCATTTGATTGTCTTTCTAATGACGCCCCTTCTCCCTTCATATTTAATTATGCATGTAAGTAAATTGAACATGGTTAGTATACCCATGTTAAATTCCCAGCCAAGAAGTGGTATACATAGAATTTCGGAGTATATATGTCCGTCTTACCATTGCATATGTAGATTTTGATTGATCATATTCCTCCCACGTATTTGCTTTCTTATTTGCTGTTATTAGCCTCGAATCTCCATCATCTTTACAAAGTAAGGGATGTATTATATAAGCAGAATATCACAACAGTGTCACACGGAAGAAAAAGGATCGACAAAACCTCTTTGTATAATGTGTGTTCTGACTAACGACGACTAAAGGCGTTCATCCCTTTAGTTGCTTAGGCTCTGATGGTTCTTTTTGTTTTTTTACCTTTACAGGTATGGCTTTTACATTGTCAAATATTAGAAAGGTCCTTCTCTCTTTAGTTTCATTACTTCTTTTTCTTCCTCTTTCTAAGAGAGAGAGAGAGAGAGAGTAAAAAAAACAAAAAACAAATATTGTGTTAGCACCGAAGGTTCCCAGCTTTGTATTTACATTTTATATACTAGTGCTATAATGAAATAATTACCCTTTTAACAAAAAATTGAGGTATATAAATTATTTATAAGGTTTCATGAATTCATTTTCCCCCCCATAATTTATACGACCACTCAAGGAAAATGTATTTTGCATGGTATATCTCTATGTTAGATATATAGAAAAGTACAATTTTGTGTTCTTCTAAATACCTTTTATGTACAAAAAATAGAAGACGTGTTTGAAAGAAAGTAAGTCTTTTATGTTGTGTACTACATAAATTGCGTCCAAAATACAACGAAACAAAAATGAAAGTTCCTCCTTGATTTATAGGATCTTTGCATGCCTAAAGTACAAAACAGTTTTGAATGTAAAGTCTTCAATGAAAATAAATCCTTGAAATACATAACTACATATGTGTACATACATATTTTGTTTTTATCATAAATATAGTACTTTCATTACGCAATAAGGAGAGTTGTTGTTGTTTTTTGCTACGTTTTAGCAAAAAGACAATATTAGTCCATTGGAAAATATCTATGTAAACACTAAGGAACACATCACACCTCAATCAAACTTTACATCACGACATTTTCTCATCCAGGAAAAGTGAGGAGACACTGTGTTAAGAATTAAATGACGTCTTTTGCTGTATATATTGGTACTTTCTTGCCAATACTTTATTTAATTCATTCCTTATTTAATTAATTAATTACAGTGGTCAAGAGTCAAAAATCCTAAGGGGTAAAAGTATAATAAAAGTTATTAAGTTTTGTACTCTGATTTCAAGCTCTGATTTCTTATAAAAAAAAATTCGAGAGTCCGATGGTTTTTGAGAAATCGGACTCTACTTTTTTAGCTAATTTGGCCCAACTTCAATTTAAACCTAGAAGGATACTTCATTTTGTTCATTAAAAAATAATAATCCGCTAGCATATTTAATGCATATTTCATTTTGAGTCTTTGTTTTAATCTAAGGGGGATCGTAGGGGACTGGAGTAGGGGCAAATCCTTTGTACTTCAATAACTCCTTGAATATTACATAAAATGGATCAGGGGCGTACTGGGGCGAAAATTTCCACCGGGCAAAGAGTAAATATCTTGTACGATAAAGGTGCATTATGCTAAATCGAAGGGGCGCCTAGTAAAGATTTCAGAGGGGCGCACCGGTCATTGACCGGTTGACCGCCGGGCCAGTACGCCCCTGAAATGGATTAATAAGGAATGCATTAAAGAGCCGAAAACCACAGCTTTCAAACGAAATATCAAGCGCCCCATAAAAATCCTAAACTAAGAAGAAATTGTCCATTTATATGTGAAAACACATATTTCAGCTGATTTTGCAATCCTTCTGCTTACCATTACCTTAGTAGTTCTGTTTGACTTCTAGTAGATTCAGTCCCTTCAGGTGAAAACAAAGACTGGAAATAAAACTTGCATTAAATACACCAGCGGATTATTATTTTTTAATCCACGAAATGACTGTTCTTCTAGGCTTAAATTGAAGCTGATGTTGGAAAATGGACCAAATGAGCTCAAAAAGTAGGGTTTGATTCCTCAAAAACTGTCAAACTCTCGAAAAAAAAACATCTACTATTTGAAATCAATGTGAAAAACTGAATAAGTATTATTATACTTATACCCCTTATGATCTTTGACATTTCAAATTTGTTGACCTGTGTAATTATTTCCATACATGTATGTAAACTCAAATTGACATCGTTGATGGACAGGTTAAGTTAATTTTGCATCAATGTACCAATTTCTTTTGGCTTAACTTACACGGATCATGTACATACCACATTTTGGGTGTCCTCTACAGCTTTATATTGTATCAAATCAACAAAAAGGAGAACAAAATGTCTCCTGATCATTAGAGAAGCATATAATTAAAAGAACAGAACCTATATCCAATTTTAGCATCCAAAAGTTAGCTCTTCTACAGATATGAATATTTTATTGAAGTCCTCCTCTGACCCAAAATTTTACACAACAAAATCAAAAATACTAACGTCATTACGTACACATCAATCATTTTAAAACCACTCAAGTTAATCTCATGAAACTTTGTAACCAACTATGTAGTTGAAAGGGTGGGAAAACTATACATCAAGTCAAAAAAAACAAAAAATCCATTTTTTATAGTATAAAAAAAAGAAACAGCTTCTAGCTATCATCTAGCTCAGTGATCCCCAACCTTTTTGTAATTGCGGACCGGTCAACGCTTGACAATTTTACTGTGGACCGGGATATTGAAATAGTAATAATAATAATAATAATAAACGTGAATTCACTTTGTATAAATGTGGAACTTTATTAGCACATTGCTCCAACATTACAATGCTAATATAACATGAGGTAGGTATAACTTTGTTAACACATTGCTTCAACAATATAACATATTATATTAACATCAAAAACTGTCCTTAACGCTAAATCAATGGCAGCCTTGAGCTTGCTTCTTTGCAACGAGATGGTCCCATCTGGAGGTAATGACAGACAAAAAACACCTCCAATGTGTACTCCTTTGCCTTGTTTTGGTGGCTGTAACGGCAAGAATCCCCGCTTCACACAGATAGGATGTTGGAAATGGCAACAGGGTTACAAATTACAAAAGAGCGTGGAGAACATGTAGTGGGCATTTTAGCTTGTTGCCTTTGAATCCGACGAGTCAATTAAGAATTATCAACCCAAAAATAATTAACAACCACCCCGCACATTTGTATATATACTTAATATTTCCTTGTTCTCCTACAGACTGTAGATGAAGTATTATTAGGAATGTAAAAAATATGCAAAATGCAGCGTGCGAGATTTTGTGGAGTTGGCACTTGAATAAATCTCTATAATTATTTCGTGATTACGACTTTTAACATGTTGTACAAAGTGTAACTTTATCAAGGTTTTTGTCTTAAATTCATTTAAATGACATTTCACTAACCTAGGATCTTCGTTATAACTTTAAAATTTATCATCTCCATTATCAACGATCAAGGATTTTATGCGAACTCTATTAGATAATTTATTTACTCATACTTTATGGATGAATTTATTAAATTGTTAATCGTTTAATAATTTTGCCACTAAACGCTTTCAATGATCTTTTGCTTTCAAGACAAAATCAAAGCAGCCTTGGTTTTTTGAGATTTTAGTTTTAGTATGACTTTGATCCCTCAAAATTTTGCTCTTGTCAAGTTTAATGCTCCTGAATACAAAATGAGTAAACATGTACTCATATTTGTAACTACGCTCATCAACCGTTTGTTTTTAATTCTTCTCTAAAAGTGGAACGAATAAAATGTATCCAAATGTCAAGATCAACAATGTTCTGCATACATTTCTGGTTGTTGCTTTGAGTCTACTTAAGGTGCTAAAATCCTATTGTTTTTTATTGAATTCGACAAACTAAATAATCTGTGTACATGGATATATATATATGTACATAACGGTCATGAATTATAAATTAATAAGTACATATTTTTGCTTTGTTAAAGCATAAATTACTACTCTTTTTTTCCCCCTAAAACAGTTAACTTCTTTTTCATACAAACAAATTGTACAGGTTTTGTCTCCTACCCATGTGTGTAGTGAACAAAGTACACTTCAAATTACTCTAAAACATACAATCTATCTATACACGCGTATCATGAATAATAATAATATATCTGTACATATACATATATATCTACATACATACATATTCAGTAATTTATTGTTCAGGAAGAAGGAGCAGTCCCGTGAATTGTGACTATTTCTGAGGAATGAGATTCATGAAACTGTCACAAGAGTATTGATTTATTCATCTCTGTTACTTGCTATCCGTGATGTACTCCATGGGAATACTAAACCTTGAGTAAGAGAGTATCAAACTCTGTGCTTTTTGAAAAAAAAAATACATTATAGCAAAAGTTACGTGATTATCCTGTCATTCATATGTGACGTCATATTTGGCCCCACAATGATGAATTGATTACAGCGCCCCCTGCATCAAAGATTCCAATATATGATCACAACCAGAGCTTCTTTACGTTGAACTTTTTTGTCCACTCGTAACCTCGACTCACAAAAAGGGAAAGGCAAAATTTGGAAAAACATATGGTAGCTACCCTTCTGTATTTTCCTTGTTGCCAACTTGTGAATATTTGGCAGAATTTATTATTTAGATATACTATATATTTATTAATTTTACCACTAACAAACCAATTGTAATATATTCAAAATTCAAAAAAAGGGCGTGGAATCCTTGATTTAATATATTTTTTATGCAATCAAAATCAGAAATAATATTAATATCCTTTTTGAGTTCATAATACGTAGGATCAGCTGCTTTAAATCAAAAGAGTCAAATGAGGAAAATCAGCTGAAGGGAGAATACAGTGTATTCTTGTTTATCCCAAAAAGCTTGTCGTGCTTGGGATAAAAAAAAACACTATGTATTCTCCCTACAGCTGTTTTTCATCAGTTGACTCTTTTGATTTAAAGCAACTGACTCTACGTGTCAATACAAAGGGTATTATTATTATTTATAATTTTGATGTATAAAAAATATATTAAATTGCGCGTCCTTTTTTTGAATTTTTGATATACAAGTACATATTAACGATTGATTTGTATATTGATAGAATTTATATATGTTTAGTATATCTAAATAATAACTCTGCCCAATATTAAAAAGTTGGCAACAAGGAAAATAGAGAAGAGTTGCTACCAGTTGTTTTTCCAAATTTTTTCTTTCCCTTTTAAGAGTCGAGATTGCGAGTGAACAAAAAAGTTCATATACTCTAAAACCATGAAACTAACCGCTTATTCGTTCCAGAAGGACTGCTGAGAAGTGATGGCGTTGAATTTAAAATCCACACCAAATGGCATGTGTGACTGAAGCACGAATATAATTTTTTAATTTTTTTTTGCAAAAGTCAGAGTGAATATCCGAATTCACTCTGACTTTTGAAAGTTTTTGAAGGTTTTGAAAGAAATTTTGTGTCAAACTTCAAATGTATCGAGTACTGATGTGTCCGAGTTCTGGGTTTTTCTACTATGTATGTATACATGTAAATCATACCAAAGTAGGATTCAACTCAATTTTAATTTATTCAAGAAGTATGTCATTCAAATCCGTATTAAATATCCTTTTTTTCCATACTTTTTAATACAAATAAAATCCAAATTAGCAAAAATTCTTACGACGCAGTAACAACATTTCAAGTCTCATGAATAAGTCGAAAAATATAACCAATATAAATTAATAGCATTATTTTGCATTAAAATTCCTCCTTTTGGTGTCCAATTTTTTTGCTCTTTGAATCATCATATACGTTACAAGAAGAAGCGTCATTGAGTGATACCTATTTATAGTTCAAATTGATTATAGTTATTATATTGTCTTTTTTATAGAGTCCCATGTTTTCAGTTCTTGTCTATATCCTTAAAAGTAAAAGTAAAGCAAGTGTGGCAAGGACACCGGATTTGACCAAGAAATCATGAAAGTGGTGTGAGCAGGATTCGACTCTACATAACCAATGAATAATTATCATTGTATAAGTTGATCATACATGATAATACCTCAGCAATATGGATATTTTATAATTACGTTGATCAATGGTTGGTTTTTGAACCTTTTGTTTATAACAATGGCACACCAATGATCATATTAAAATCTAATAGCACTCATCTAGACAATAGTTACTTCCTTGGGTTCAGAAACTTTTCAGGGAACTCCAGATTTATGAATCTTTTTATGTTCAGAAAACGCCCCTTGAGGAATCCTAGATGATGCGTGAAGGAACCAACCAACCACTGAACTATTTAAATAGATCAATATGTCAACGTAGAAGGACGTGACGTCATGAAAGCCCAAGTAGCTCCATCTCATTGCTTCATTCTCAACTTTCACACTATTTTATTTTTTTATGTATAATATTATTATTAAGAACATCATAGATACGTTTCGTTCAGATTCCATTTGGATTACACTTAAACTAATCGTGACCAAAATAATGTTTTTTCTTCTCAGAATAAGCCTCTACTTCTGCCATCATATGTACAAATCGTAGATTGACATTAAATTAACTGCCTACAATCTATGTAGGTAAATACATGTTTGTATATTGCTCAATTATTATAGTAAATAAAAAAATACCTTGTTATTCTTTAGAGGACATTGACTTAGTAAAAGGTTAAGGACCCCAGTGCTAATCTGTCAATATTCCTTCAAGTTTATTAGGGAGTAGTCCAGGAGGGATACACTATAATTTTTGGCTTTTCTTTTTTTTCTCTTTTTGGGAAAAAGAGTTAAACGATTGAATGAAGATGACAAAATACTGTCCTCGAGTGTATTTTCACGTGATTTCATCCTTCTAAAAGTTGCCCATATTGGCGATATAAACAACCAAATATTATAAAGTTAAAAACCCTTAAGAATAGTTTAGCTCCTTCATTTTAAAAATCATTTGATTAAAAGTTTCCTTTATATCCATTTTATACAATTATTTTGTATATCTGCTCCTAAGTGTGGGGTCAGTTTTGCAAAAATGCCGTCATATATTAATCATACGATAGTAACAAAAAATGCCCATTGTTTCTTGTTCCGACAACCACGCTCCAGCGTGGACATAAAAAAGATCCATTAAAAATTAAATTATGACCCATATAACCAACCAACGTCCTTTCCACGGACATGTTCTCTTTTTATACCCAGTCTTGGGACTTTTATATAGCTATAAATCGGGCAAAATGACCTCTTTTTGGAAGATAAAAACATAGCTATCCAATTTGATTATACCTTTTATTCGAAAAAAGGTATTTGTGAAGGTCTAAACATAGTTTATACAATACTAACCATTTGATGAGACAATCAATCTTCAAGGCAGAGTAATCTGTAAAATGACTTTTCTATTGTTTTTATCGGAATAAATGTATATAACCATGGTTTGTAAATATGGTTACGAAATAGTTGGTTGACAATAAACTTGTATAAGTTGTCCATACGTGAAAATACCCTAGCAATACTGATATTTTATAATTTGATTGATCAATGGTTGATATAAACCCTTGTTTTTCAATCTTATTTTTACCAATGGCACACTAATCGTCATATACAAATCTCATTTAGACAATAGTTACCTTCTTGGATTGAGAAACTTTTCAGGGAACTCCAGATTTTAACATTTTTTTTATGTTCAGAAAATGTCCCTTGAGGGATCCTAGATGATGCATAAAGGAACCAATCAACCAACCACTGATCTATGTATACAAATAGATCATTTTTTTATATATTTATGTGGAAGCGAAATATTCAAATTAGATTTTGTGATATATTAGGTCCTACAATCTTGTTAATGGTTAGTTAATTAATCAATACACAAATTTCATAATTATATATTTATAATTTGTAGTATGAGGGATACCTTTGTGTAAATAGAAAAGTAGTAATATTCATATAGGTGAAAAAAGAGGTCCTGCCTTTAAAGTTTTTTTAATTTGATCTATGATCAATATATCAAGGGTCCTTGAGTATTGATTGTAAAACATAAACAACGAATTAAAATTCAGTAAAACATTAGATCGAAATTATTTTTTAAGAGTAAAATATCATATATATATATATATATATATACAGCAAGTTTTTATATCAGATCTGGGTAGTGTGTCAGAGATACGAGCTTGTGCACGACGGATGTGGATTCTTTTGAACCCATGTCGATTTTTTTGAAAAACAAAACAGCAACAAAAAAAAACAATATCCAACCGATTTTTTTATACAAAATGTTTTTTTGTTTTTTTAAAGTTTAATGAATATAATGATATTATGATACATTTTGAAAATTTAAGGTGCCTAATACATGAGGGGCTTCCTCAGGGGATTTTTGCCTATTACTGATAGTTCTCAACAAGCCAATAGAATTTGTCCGATTTATTTGTTGAGTATTTATTCAACATTTTATTGTACAAATTAATTATCCGATCATGATCCTTGAAATTTTGATGAAATAACTTTTCAATGTTTATTTCTGTCTGCCTAGATAATAAAAAAACAACCTTTGAAATCTGATTATTGAATGAACCTTGATACACCAAAGGCCACCCAAGAAAGTGTTGATTTGAGGCGTCAGAAGTCAAAAGTTTAAACATTTACATGAAATGTGAGGGAATTAATATGTTGTTGGGACAATGATATATACCTTTAAAATACAAGGATTTCCTGTCCCTCCACTTTTTGAAGGAAAAAAACCCCAGGAAGTATGAAAAGTTGCGTGAGTATGCTATCATTAATATGTGACGTCATGGTTATACAATATGTAGTCCCCAGCTGGAGTCCCTGAACTCCCTATTTAAATGTTGTTAAAAGGAGTATTTTAACAATAACTCTACATATTTGCTATTTATTTATTAGAATTGCCAGTCAGGGAACTATTAATGCAAAGTCATATTTATGAAGGGGTTCCCCCTTTTCTTTCTCCACACCACCGTGTATTCATTAAGATCTTATCAGATGAATAGCCTTTCAATCCTTTTGCAAAAAAAAATGTAAATATTTTAAAGTTAATGAATCCAATCGCACGCTTTTTGCAAGGGTTGAAGTGAAATGAGTTCATATTTTATATTCACATATAGGTATTTATATTTATGTACCTAGCTGTTAGATATATTTTGCATTTCTACGTCTTAATTTACTTTTCATAAATTATAATTTGCATGGTCTACCAATCTATATAATATGTTCAAATAATATGTATGTCTATACAAAAATGGACATTTATATACCTAGATAATATTATATTATAGAAATCCTGGAAGAGGAGTTAAATTCATGAATGGTTGCCATACCTTCATAAATTTAAATAATAATAATAAGACAAATACGTATATGATATGGAATAGTTTGTAGAATTTGACTCGCGGTCAGCGTGCGAGTACGAATTCCTATGATGATTACTATAAAGTACATAATATTTGGAAAGTGTGAGTACACCAATAATATTTAAATGATAGTTGGTTCGTAACATATATGTATAATATGACAAGTATATAATATTTTAAATGTCTAGACTCTCAAGTTGTAATCTATCAAATGAGAATTCACGCTGAGGTACATAATGTACAAAACTTATTATCATATGAACTTCTCATCCCTTTATATATCATATATGTATGTACATCTCTGCAATTTAAAGAAGTCCTTTAGTCGCAAGATTTCTGCATGTGTGCATAAGAAAAATGGAGTTCAGGAACATGAATGACAGGTTATTGTTGTTTGAACCAGTTGTTTAGAATCTTTTTCCATCCCTTTCTTTAAAGTTTGAAAAACTTTAAGGGACCCTCCACACTAAAGAATCATTAATTAACTATTGTCTATAATCAGCAGTTTTATTTTCTATGTAAAAGAGGGAAAGAAATGACCCACAAATCAAGTACTCACGATTCAGAGTTTGGGAACGAGTGGTCAGGAACAAATGACTAAAAACCCGGCTACTACTCTTTCAAAATTATTATTATTATTATTATAAATTTGAAGCTCGTCGTCCCCAAATGGATTCCATTTTGATAACAATATTTTTTCTATGATAATATTATAATATTTGAAGAATCAGAGTTGAAATGAATACTTACCAACAGCTATTAGAACCCTTATAAAAACAATATACATATTACATAGGTATACAAAATACTTGGACAATAAATAAACATATAAAATATTCATTTTTAAATTCACACATTTTGTTTTTTCAAACACTTGATTTTGATTATACTTTGCTCAATATTTGAAACCATTGATTCTTGAAGAAGAAGAAAATAAAAAAAAATTTGATGTATGTACAACCTTTATTGCAAAATGGTAAAAATTATATTTTTCTTTTGATGATTAATAATATTATAAATGAATGGTTGTCCGAAAAAAAAAGAAGTACAGAGCCACTAAACCAATCCTGCTAACTAAGTCCTAAGTATCTGCCACATAAAGCTTCCCATCTGGTGTTAATATTCATAAAAATTATGTTAACTTCGTATTAATGATAAGAAATGATATTGGAAGTCACTCCTGTACTTTTAATCAATATTTATGAGAATAAGTACATACATAATTATACACAGAGGGAAAATCCTTGTTTTCGGCGTAGGATTAAAACATACTGTGGACTACGTATTAATTAATTAATTAATATATATTATTATGTCCAATTCCTTCATGAAAGCACCACGAATTTTTGTAGCAAGTAACATAGCATATTATTTTAAATTTGACCAAAATTAATATGGATAGATTTATAGTGAATAAGAATTGGCCTGAAGGTTCACTCCTTGAGACTTGACTGCTAAGAAAAGTGCTCAAAAATAAATTATTATATAAGGTATTGTGTTTGAAGTCATTAAGGAGTATAAATTGGAATAAGTGTCTAGTTTTTTTTTTGCAGAATAGGGGACCTTCAACACGGTATGAATGCATTTATTTATCAATACTTATTTACGATTTGGGTTATTACAATATAGATAATTAGTTCATAGTCTATTATTATTAACAATATTTAGCAATGCAAGATGAAATGTTTCTAATTACTCTATGCTGTAATAATATATACAAACAGATATTTTGCATATGAAATAGCTCAAATAGGGGCATTTTATTTATGAATGCTACAGCACTGCTGTTTTTGTCAAACAAAAAAACGTCCACTACTTTTGAGGAAAAAAATCACATGTCATTTTTTTATATGGATTTATAAGCATAATATGTAGATTTTAAACAGGATTACTCCATATTCTAAGATTTGCTGGTAATTAATTATTCCTCTTGGATATATCCATTTTTTTTTACATTCTAAAGTTTCATTTAATTTCAAAGAGTATTCCTATCGATATAGTTAACATTTCATTTGGGCATGTATCTATATTGAATCTCTGAGTGAGCCAAGACAAAATTTCTGAAAACTCTTTATATAGGCGTATACATTACAAAAAAAAAGTGTTTTATTTTAAATTATATTCCGAACTCTTATCCTTGGATATAGGCAGTGGGGCAAAGATAATGGATATACGTATTCTATCAAAATATTTCTTTTGTAAACTATTATTATGAGCAAGTCAAGAATTAAGGGATAGCCCCAAGTCTATTTTCATACTCCACCACATATTATGAGCAAATAAAGGTACTTATCCCCTCTTCTTGCAATAACTTATTGTATCCTTGAAATCAACCAACCAAAGAAAACCACATAAGAAAGAACTTACAATAGTATTCCTTCTCTTATTTCTTCTTCTTCTTCAAGGTCCATATAAAATAGTTATTTTGTGGTAGGTCCACAAATAAGTATACTTTTTCTTCTGTCCTTTGCCACTTGATAGATGATCGATATGTATACATATATCACATTTGTGTCAACTTTATATCACAAACTAAATCGTAAATTGGTATTGTACTGTTACACGTGTATATATAGAGTTGCTCTCTTTTAGCAAGAGTAGATTTATTAATTATTCACTAGATTATCGTCATGGTGAAGACGTTTTAAATGTCGGATCGTAACAGAGGAGGTTTGGTAGATTAGATTTTTCTAAGAAAGGCATTGAATACGGAAAAAAAACCAAAAAATAAGTACGTGTAGAGCAAATATCATGTATTTGAAAAAATAAGAACCACTTATTTAGATACTGTTATAAGAAAATGAGTTGACATTTGAGAGCAATGGATTTTAGCTTTCCCTTGACATTATATTATAAAAATTAATTATCAATAAGCTCAGTAAAAAAAATCCCTTCATTTCAATACTCTACTGTTAAATGATAAATGAACGTTAGATTATTAGTTCATTCATAAGCGATTTTAGAAAACAAATAAAACTCCATGAAAAAAATGTTTTTACTAGAGATAAACATAAAGTAAAGACAAATAAATGCGTAATTGTAGCTATGACAAAAAAAGAAGGTAATTATGACTGTTTTTTATCAGACGGCAATTCATCATCCATAAATGCTGATGAATCAATACGACTACTATCAATGGGATATAGATATCTTTGGTACAAATAAATGAGAAAAACAATATCATCTCTGAAACAAGCAACACGATGAGCAGTCGGCATCGTAATTATGAATGCAAAGGCGTCATCTATAAAGGTATTGAATGCCTTATACATAAAGGCCTTCCACGGCAAATGTGCAACGGATTTAAGTTTGTAATTCACAAAAAGTTGAGGAAGCATGAATATAAATCCGAATGCATATACTCCATTAGCAGTACTTTGAATTGTCCAGGAATACCAAGACTTATGAGGTGTGTAGATTAAAGAATAAGTAGCTCCTCCAATGACGATTGGATACAAAAGATAACTTAAATATTTCATTGCATTGGCATCATAATCCAGTGTTTTCTTTTCATCGTCACTTCGGTCTTCATCTCCGAATTTAATCCCTGCAAAGAAACAAAAAAACAAACAAACATGAGTTTCATTGATACTTTTAAAAAAATCATTTTGATTTGAAGTTATTCTTTTTTAGTGACCATCAAAGTCTTGGGGAAATTGACATTTTTTAAACGTTTCTCTAAAGATAAAAGGTCGATTCCTGGTACGTATATTATTTCAAAATATTAAAATTTATTTTCTTTAAAAATAGACTCAACTATTCAATTCATTTGGGCTCATTTAAAAATATTTAGCTTCATTAATTAAACGCTTGCAACTCCTAATTGCTACTGTGTAGATTACAATTTTTGTTTTTAAATTAGTCTTCTTGAAAGTTCCAAATTAGTGTCATCTTATTAGGTTTTTAGTAAAATAGAAATATGTACTTTTAATTGAATATTAAAATATTAAAGTACCTGAAAATGAAATCCGTATTTTGAATGATTTGGTAACTTTCCACATCTCTATAATGGCAGAAATACCCGATGGAATGAGGACCAAGAGCGAAGTATTTTCATTCATGAGATATAAAAATATGACAAACTGACTAAAGGCTCTCCATAAAATAGTTGTATTTGAAATGCCCTTCATAGATTTACGGTTTCTCCAAAAGGATATATCATTTGTAAATGACAAAAAGTCAAAGACGAGATGAACGGCAGAGATAACAAAGGTGACCCCCAGTAAAACGATATTCGTATCCGTTAAAATCCCTTTGATTTCGTCATTATCTTTTTTCGTAAAACCCAACTTCCTCATGGATTCAAAGGCACTCGCAAAATGTAAGAATATCCTTAATTTTCCATAGCTAATAGGCCGATAAATAATATCAACTTTAGCACTCGTATCTGTTTTGTTAATGAGGCGTAGATCCTTGAGTCGAAGATGGATCTCATTGAGGTATAAAATGGGTAAATACACAGTTTTTGATTGAGAGCCGAGTCTAAATAGATGATAGAACTCCATGGGGATTTCAGCTTTAGGAAAGCGAATGAGATCCGACATTACATTCACAGTTATTTGAGAGCGAAGATGAGAGAAGGGACGATCCATGTCTGCTCTGGGTTTTTTCTAGAAACAAACAAAAATGAATGAATGACTATTGACTATGAGTGTAAAAGTTTTTCTGCATTTGCTCGTACCTTTTCTTCATTCTGAGTACTGCCGAGGAGATTATACGTCTCCGGCTCAGGGACTGAGTGCTCAACAAGAGGCGTACCATAAAAGGACACCTCGGACCTGGACACTGCGGACACCCAATTCTCCTTGGTAATTTCAAGCGACTCCTCGTTATTATTGGGAGATGATGAATAAACCCCAAGATAGAGATCAGAGCCGTTCCTTTTGAGATTCTCAGTGATGGGGACTTTGATTTGAATTCGGGACTCTTCTTCAAGAACGGATGAGAGTTGAATGGAGCCAACGAATTTAGGATTTCGCCGGCACTCGGGATGACGGTCCATCACAAATATCAAATTTAATTTCGGCGTAATCTCCAAACGGGACTTGAGACACTCTTTGGTTGAAAGGCCGATCTCACAGCTTGGGGGAACCCACATCTTGGCCAAGTCCCACAGGGAATGTGTCATATATGCCAGAAAAGCAATGGACACGGCCGTGGTCAAAGAAGGCATTCGGAGGCTCAACATCTTGCAGAAAATTGATTCAGCAGCTCCACTTCCAAATCAAATGGCCAATATGTTTATTAGTATATAGTCAATAACAATCAAATACACGGTCTGCTAGCTGACGTTTCAAAGACAGGGAGAAACTATGACATCATCACTCTATTGAAACTGACGTCATTGTTCTTGGACATCACTATAAAGTTGTATATATATGTGTTAAATCAACAAGAAAGCCTGTTTGTTTTCAAATATTGAAAAGGAGAAAATCCACTTTTAAGTTTTTTTACTTCATAAATATAACGGTCAAATATTTAGGAGTCATTTTAAGACCTATACCACACAGTTTTTGCTGAAATGTCACTATATATCGAGAAACAAAGGATTGTTTTTTATCCAATTGAGTAATCGGATAAATGATATGATCCCTGAAAGAACGTCCATCTTTTTCATAGCTACAGAGATATATTTAGTTGCAGTTTGCTAAAACCAGTTCATCTATTTAAGAACTATTAAGAATCAACTACATAGTAATAGTAACTACATAGTCAAAAACACCAGATGTTTTGTATTCTTGATTGTGGCTTGGTTTTTTTCCTATAATTATGTTGCAACTATTGTAGTCATAATTTAATTAATCGAAATAACAAATTAATACAAAGGAAAGTGAATGTCTTCAAAAATATGATTGCAGTTATAGCTCATTTTTGAAATATTTGCAAATGGACTATATACGGAAAAATCCAATAAATTAACTATTTTGTTTCTCTAATTACATGTATAGTATTTCTTTTTTACAGTCTTTCTTTATAAAGAAATTGTTTTATATATAGTTAAACAAAATAATAAGAAAAGAGCGTCCTTTTAATTAATTATTATTATGAATGGTAGCAAATAAATAAATGCAAAATGGCGATGACCATAGTATTTAAAATCGGCTACATAACCTCTTATTTACTTACTCTTAAAAAAGGTTCATCATATTAATTGAAAGTGTATTTTTTTTGGAGGTGAATTGAATGAATTTTAAATCAATATCAAAAATGTCTTATCATCAATGATTCATCATACATATATATGTATATATATGATCTATATCATCAAAATAAGTGTTTTAATTCAGAATTCTCCTCCAATGGCTAGAATAATATGTCAACATAGAAGGACGTGACGTCATGAAAACCCAAGTAGCTCCCTCTCATTGCTTCATTCTCAACTTTCACACTATTTTATTTTTTTATGTATAATATTATTATTTAGAACATCATAGATACGTTTCGTTCAGATTTCATTTGGATTCTTATATAACTAATAAGTAGCATACTAAATCATTTTATGTCGTAATTTATTTATTTATTGTGTATTACATTTTGATGCTATGGTAAGTTAGACCTAAACGACAACTTCCATTGAGTCCCGTATTTTATTAATGATTATTATTATTTATATTCATTTATTTCATAGTCAGTTCACTCAGGGAGCCGTTCCGTGGGTCAATCCACAGGGAGTAACAACGAGGAGGAACAAGAAGAAGATGATGACTCCAATCATGTAGAGGTATTCAAACCCTTCCTTTCATTGCATTTTGAGCATTATTAATTAATTATTATTGACAATGATCTTTTGCTTTTATTCATTTATTTTCAAACTAAATTGGATTCGAAATTTAGAGCGAATTGGAAAATTTCCGTCAAGAATGGAAAAGTGAAGTGAGAGACAAACAAAGAGGCTCAGAAAATGTTAATCAAAACGAGGAGAGTCTTAATTCGGGTCTCATCTCTAAAGTAAAAAATAAAATAAAATAACCATTTAATTAATTATTATCATTTCTCAATTCCCGGGTATCTATTAGGCGACAGAGCTGTTTCAACAAGGTGTCGAATGTGAGAGTAACGGAGATTTGTATGATGCGGTCAAGTACTATAAAAAAGCTTTTCAATTGGTTCCCGACATAGAGAAAAAGACTTTTGATCTTGTATCTCATTCCAAGTCCACCAACGCTCACTCCAATACCAAAACATCTCATCAACCGGTTGATGAATTGGAAAAAGACTTTTCCAAGTATATGAATTTAAGTTCCTTAAATATCGTTGTGGATGATGGGAAAATTTGTGAGAAGGAATGGAATCAGGATGTAAGATATATATTCCTTTCCTCAAGAATATTAAACTACCCTATGTCCATTTTTTTTTAGACAACCCATTTAAGTGCCTTGCCACAAGAGATTCTTATACATATTTTTAAGTGGATGGTGTCGGATGAATTGGATGTACATTCTTTGGAAAGGATTTCATCTGTGTGTAAGGGGTTTTACATAGTCTCTAGATCCCCTGTTCTATGGAAAAACATATGTGTTAGAACTTGGGGCCCAAAGAGTGTCGAAATTTCCACCAAAAATTGGAGGGATTATTTCATTCGTAAACCAAGAGTTTTGCCCTATGGTTGTTACATTTCTAAAACGACGTATATGCGTGAGGGTGAAAAAGGGTTTCAAGATGAATGCTATCGAGCCTGGCATGTTGTACATTACTTTAGATATGTCCGATTCTTCGCTTCTGGAGTTGTTTTGATGACAATGTCAGCTGATCCTCCTGAATCTGTTGTTAAATCATTAAAACACTGTTATTGGTATATAAATATTAGTAGAAGATTTTTTTAAAATAATGTTTTCACATTATAATTATGTTCATAGGCCACCGCCAGTTCAAGGTACAATGTACGGTCGTTTTAAGATTATAAGGAATAAAGTTGTATGTGTTCTCATCCGAAAGTCCGAACATAAAGTAAATAACATGAGGAAGAAGCAATTTAAGAGAAAGGATGTATCATATGTGTATGTAGCTCCTGAACAGGAAATGCAAATCGTAGGTTTACAAAAGAAATTTTTAATTTTTCTCATTATTACATGATACATTAATTATTAATTATTTAGGAGTTTGAAATAAAGGGTCGAAAGAATCGAAACCTTGAATGGTCCCGTTATTTTATCGTCTCAAAATATAATAATGGAGTCGAAAAAGCAAATGAAGTGGATATATCTAATATCAATTTTTATCCTCCTTTGAAATTTTCGCCAGTTGCATCATACATTAGCTCATCGGAAGCACCTTTGTGATACATTTTAATAAAAATGAGTGTTTATATTTTTACTTACCTTTGTGGCTATATACTATTTTTTCGTAAATATTAAATTGTTTGTCGTAACTCCGGGGTTTTATTTTATAAATCGTTTCTACTTAATTAAGCTACTTGTTTATCCGTCTGTTTCATAATAATTTAGTGGAATTGTGAAGAGAATAATCAATATTTATCAAGTTAGAAAGTCGATTCTGGAAAGCCATTATCAACCTTGGTATAATTTAATATATATATATTATTACTTGTAATAAGATAAGAATAGATTAGGAGTTATCGAACTCCTTCAAGTTGTGCCTAAATGGTATCTCCCACCAAAGGCGTTTTAGCTACTTCTACTACTACTCATTATTTCCTCCTCTCGGCCCCTCCTTCCACTTTGAAAACGCTAGAAATCCAGATTATTTAATTACCTAATAAATTTAGTCACGCAATCAAATATACATCCAGAGGTGATCCAATAAATTGCAATTTCTCAATGACATGTTCTGCTAATGTTTTGTATCTTATTATATAGTAAACAACATAAAGTGTTCCTAAACTTAATTTTTCGAATCGGCAGAGGACGGAGAAAGTCCCCATAGTGTGAGTCCGATGTCTTTGGTATCGATAAAGTAAGTTCTTTATGTTCGAGCTTCAAGGCTTGCCTCACAAGTCCAAGTAAATTTTAAGACCTTAAATACTTTTATTCAGTTCTCAAATTTTTTTCGAGCACATATTTTCAAGTTTATATAGTATTTGTGAATTTAATTATAGATGTATGACCTCAAAACGCCATCGATTTAAATTGTTCTTGCCTTCAGTTGAGAATATCCATATCCAGGGAATGCTTAGTAATATGGATAGTGCATTACTTACCTAATTATTTTCTGCCATAACAGATATGATCAAGTAAAAAAAAATAAAAAAAGATCTAACTCAGATTGAGTTTTGAAGTACTTAAATTGAACTACGATTCAGTGAAAAAATTGCACTAAAGCGTAAGCAAATTTGTCAAAAAAGATCTCAACTCCTTTAAAGTCTTGAGTCATAGCCTTCGAGTACAAGTCAAGTCTTTAATTTTGAAATCAACTCAAGTCTTTAATTTTGAAATCAACTCAAGTCTTTAATTCTTCGAAATATGGATTTAAGTCGTTCAATTCCCCATGTCTGTTTATTATTAGTTAAGATATGGTTTGAGATGAAGGAGTGAGAGAAGGGCTCTGTGGAGAGGGAATAACATTTTTTAAATTACAGATAATATATATATATATATATACATATATATTCAATATAAGGAACATTTTTTAAAGAAAAATACATACATATATATATATATATATATATACTATATACATTTATGTTACAAATAGTACATTTCAAAAAATATGAAGGAAGGTATAAATCGACTACCTCATTTGCATATTAGTTATGACTACTTACATACATACCTATATATGTATATATATACAGTCTTTTTTTATATACCTATATATTGTGTAGGCAAATGTATGTAAATTGTATAATAACACTACTTATCTATATATTCAATTTATATTGATATAATACGGATTGATTTGATTATTATTATAATTCAGAGTCCATCGTACGGAACATTGACATTGAGCTCAATTACAAGAATATAAGTATTTGAATATATGTAAAAAAACAAAAAACATTGTGTTTTTGATTAGAGAAAATATTTAAAAAAATATGACCATGGATAACTAATATGTCATTATACTTTCAACTATAATAACTCCGGGGCTTTTCTACGTCCACGACTGCATTAAGTTCCCAAAAATACAAGGTTACTGCAGGTTTCAAGAAGTTCAAACATGAAACAGAGGAAATGAGTTTCTCTATTTTGAATTTTGTGGAAATTCACCAGATAGCAAGAAGTGAATATATGTACATATGGTTAACCCAAAGACGCCTTTGCGCTTAGGAAAGAAAAAAAGTAGCTTTTGTTCTTTGCAATAACCCATAGGGATCACATGCCGAAAATCAGTTGGTTTTGTAGTCTTTGTGTATTAAATAGACCGACAGACTGATAAAAGTCCATCAATATAATTTGTATAAGATAAAGATATACGGTTATGTCTTTATACCCGAGTATCGTTTTGGTAGAACCGACAATAACCGACAAAAATTAACTGAGTACATTTGTATGACAATTAAGGAAATATTTTAAATTCAATTGACTGATTTAAATTTATATTAAGATTAATATTTATCAAGATGGAATAGTCATTAGAAAAGAATCATACAAATATGTAACAAGGAAAATAATAATATAATTTATAGCTTGTATATGTAAGACTATAATAATATAATATAAGATATACATGTATAAATTAATATTCAAAAACATATTTTTGAAAAAAAAAATAAATAATAAAGACTTCTTTGGCATTCAATAGGTACTAAGAACAGTAATAAAACATACAATAATGATTTGATTGTAAAATATCTCAAAAAAAAAACCAAAACCAAAAAACAATTTCGAGTAATTTTTGATAAAACGATAAGATAACACACATCTTTTTTGTTTTGTTTTGTCATTGAAAGCGAAAGTACATACAATTTGAGTACTTTTTATTCAGTAGTTTTTGTTTGAACTTGAGGACTTATCAGAGTCTTGGACTGCTCGGTGAGTCAATTTTATTTTGTCGTCTAAGGAAATGCCTCTGACTAAACTTTCTGGAATGAGATGCCGCCTCCTCCTCATCCGTTATATCTTCAGGGGAGGCAAGGTTAAGAGTCACTTTGGTTGCACTTGAGGAGGCTCTAAGGATATTTGATTCTTTAGAAGAAGTAACACTCTGATATTCATACTCAATGCTTGATTTAGTGAAAATCGATTTTTCCTCTGGCAGTGAGCAAGCATCCTCATCAATGAAATCCAGGTCAACTGCTAGCTCCTCTAAACTCTTTTTACTACTCTTAAACCATCCTTTCTTTTTCGAAAAGGATGAAGGCCGTGAGGGTGTTTCATTTGAAGTTACCATGTATCGTGATTCATCCTTGACCACCAGAGTTACGGGTCTAGAACCCTCAACGTGAAGGTCCAGAGTCAAGGATCCAGATTCCTCATCATCCGCTTAAAATACAAATGAGTTTAGTTTTTAGCTATAGTGTTTTTTAATAAACCCATCTATATACGAATAAATTAAAATTTATAAAACTTTATATCTTATAAATATTATATTTTTATTCTCTACAATAAATTATTCTATCTGCCATTTCGTCAAAGTTTGTTTGAAGAAAAAGCTTGTAGTATGAAACTATAGAATCAAAATCCCTGATTTGGCGATAAATTCCTTTACAAAAATGTTAACTGAATACATAAATGATTTTATTTATTCCTTATAAAAGGTTTAAAGACCTCATTCTTCAATCTAAACCCCTCAAAATTAATAGAATAGGCTGATACTACTTATGCAGACTAGATTTTTGTATAAAATAAGTTTTACAGAAGCACAAGGATATAACAAGAAGTGAAACAAAAACTAAATATACATATAGTCAACCCAAAGACGCCATTGAGCTTAGGAAAGAAAGGAGCTTTTGTTCTTTGCAGATAGGGATCACATGCCACTAATCAGTTGGTTTTGGAATCTATATGATTCAAACAGACAGATAGATGAAGGTACACAAATATTATTTGTATAAGACTAAGAAATATGGTTATGCCTTTACCCGAGTATCGTTTTGGTGGAAGATATTTTGCACTCCTGGAGAAATGAGATGTAGCAGAGGCTCCTAATTCAAGGTCAATGCTCTCATTCGGTGATACTTGATACTTCACTATTGGGGATTGTATCCGTAAGGATGGCCCCTCTCGGTGAAGTTTATCCGTCAGATCATTTGTCCTCTCATAATCCATGGATACTGCCTGACGTGTTGCAGCCATGCATGAGCGGTACATGGTGGGTGTTAAAACTTTATACTGGTAAAATTTATCTACTTTTGAGCTTTTTTCTTCTAAAGTATGACCTTCAGGAGTAAGAGGATCCGTTTCTTCCGAGGATCTAAATAAATAAATCCAATTAAACGTTTCTATTTAAAAAAAAGTTGAATAACTATATAGCATCATACATTGCCCTTTCATTCATGGAAGACATCTGAGGATTTTGAATGGGCTCTTGTGGTATATGTGGAGCTGACGGACATTTTGGAAGACTGTTTGGGACACATAAGGGATCTAATACTACTTCATCACTTTGGAAATAGGTGGCTAATTTTTGAGCTGTACTTCTTTGAAAGTTTAAGAACGTACTATTCAGAGCTTGACGACCAATTTCATCCATAATTGCTAGTCCAGGCTCCATTGTAGATGGATCTAAAATAGATATCCTCAATTTATATAAACATAAATGGATACAAATTATATTTTAGCTACCTTCAAGAGGGAGTTGCCCACTTATGGATGCTCTTTTTGTGGTTGATCCTGACCCACTGTGAGAGACGGATCCTTTGAAACGACTTCTTTTCACGGCTAAAGACACACTAGCAGAATTTCCTTCTGTATTGTTGCGATCATAGGAACTACTTGTATTCAGAGGTGAAGACGGAAGGGGTGAAATTTTACTATGTTTAGTGACACTTGATGAAGGGCTTCCAATGTTGATTGATGGAGTATTTAATGATTGAACAATGTTTCGATCCAAAAAAGTTGTCTGGCTTGATGAACTTTTGAATTGTACAACCTTTAAAAATCATAAATAACATCAATTACGAAAATGAAATCAAAAAGAATGAAATTGACTTACATGAGGTATTTTTTTATTAGTTCCATTGGATTTGTCACTTACTGTTGGTCCAATTTTTGCAGCATTATCCCTGTTTTCAAATGTCATAACGCAGGCAGCAACTATTAGAAATCCTTTTTATGAATCATGAAAAAGAAATGTAATTACCTATCATTGAATATAATTTTACAGTATGTATACAATAATTATTTTGAGTCATCCCTCCTATATTTCTTAATTTAGAACTATGTAAAACAGATTTTGAGAAGAAACTCGTAAATTTAATTATAAATAAAGGGAAGGGTCTGCCAATAGGAATGACGCATTTTTATTTCATTAGGGACGACGAACCTAGTCATTTATATATACTCACAAATAGCTTACAAATCATCATGGAGATGGGCAACTTTGAGGGTCTTTTACAAATTATCTTGATTTATCACCAAAATTCACGTTCAATCGTGGCAACTTTAAAAATTTATTATTTGGCTCAATGGGTTTGTTAATAAGCAAAATATGCTTTTGGACTATTTTCTATGGAGCCATCTAAAGTCATTGCTCTATACCAACAAGCCAGCAACACTAAAGGAGCTCAAACAAATATTGAACGCGAAATTCTTGCAATTTCGATCGATCTTTGTGAAATAGTGGTAGAAAACTGGGTTCAATGATTGGACTTTTATTCCTACATTTAGTTGCGAGGCAATGTCTATCCTAGAACCCTTTATTTTTTTTTTTTTTTTGAGAATAACAAATCAAATCCGAGCTTATTAAGGAATTTGTCAACGAACCTAGCAAAGACTAAAAATCCAAAGTTTTTCTTAATCTTAAAAGTCCTACCTATTATAGCCTAATTTTTTTATTTCCTTATTTTAAGTAATTGCTTTCTTCTGATGAACTGGAAATTAATTCTAAAGCACAAATTGTGCAATAAAAAATGAATTAAATACTTGTAATCATTTATCAATCTCAAATATTAAAATATAATTTATTTGTATGAAGTTTTTGGCAGATTTAATCATTTTGGATTCTGATTAAATAATTTATTATATTATTATCAATTTAAAAGTGAAAAATGAAATGAATGAGGAAAGATTCAAAATCACCAGGTACATATACTATTTGTTCTAATAATAAAGAATGTAATTCGGAAATAAATCTGTCAAAATATCGTCAAAATGACGACATTAGATTGTTGTTGTTAAAGTGTTAGAAGAATTGTCATTAAAGAGTTAAAACTCTCGCTGTTTTGAGGTTATTGTGTAAAAACCCTGGCTGAATGAGTAAAGTATGTATTTTGTATCTTATAAATAGCAAGGACTAATTAATAAAAACACAAAAAAGTATTTTGCAGATTACTCAAGTACCTATTTGCAATAATGAATGGAGTATTAGCAATAGAAACTCATGCATGTATATTATGTATGCATAGCATAGTCAAAATAATTAGGAGTGAGCTCATTCATCAAATGAACTACTTTTTTCTTAAATATATTGATTCATATCTGGGGATTTTGTAAAAATATTTGCCGACATTTGGGATCAATGTCATTTTTTTTAAAATCCCTATTGCTTTCAAAATAATTAGTATAGTATTGTCTTATTCGATTGCTTATCGCTAATGTCCTTGGAGATACAATTGCCTTAACTTGTGATAAAGTTCTAATTCATATAAAATTCCTGGAAATTTGTAAGAATGACTATGTAATACTGTTTATTTTTTTTTAGTCTATAAGCACTCCTAATCTGGCTTTGGAACAATAACAACACTATTTAGACATTAAAAATCATTTACAAACACACATATTTATCGGGCTATGAATATGCATACATTTTCTGGAATTTTGGTTTTATATACAGTCAAACCTGGTCTAACGGTCGCTTGCTTTAAGCGTGCCACTTCACTGAGCGGTCATATCTAGGAATGTAAATAATAGCAAATGGGGTGTGTAAAATAAAAAGAAAGAGAAAATCAACCTGGTAACTCTGACAATTTGATGAATGTTGAGAGGGAAGCAGCTTGAGCTGTCATGACGTTTTACTGAGCTACAAGCTGCTATCCTCCTTTATATATGTATACAACAATAAATAATAACTTAGATGAGAGGAAGAAAATTAACTGAAATTAATGTCAGGAAATTATATATTTTTAACTAATAATAAGTACACGAGGACTGGAGCCCTTTTTGTTTACATTTTAATTGCTTTATTAACTTTATTGCACGTATTCCTTCATGCGAGATCTTTACTATCAAGTAGATGTTCTGCCCTCAGTAATAAAGGAAAAATGATAACAGCTTTGGAAAACAAAAAGACCTGTTCGAAGAGCCAACTCCACAAAATCTCGCATGCGGCATTTTGCATATTATTTACATTCCTAGTCATATCTAGGAATGTAAATATTATTACTGAGGGTAGAACATCTACCAGATAATAAAGATCTCGCATGAAGGAATACATGCACTAAGGTTAATAAAGCAAATAAAATGTAAACAAAAAAAGGCTCCATATTTCTGTACATATCCGACCGTGTATAATTTAGATACATGTATCTTTTTACAATAAATAAAATGCTTGTTTTTACCCACATTTCTTTCCCTCTCTCTATCTATTTGAGTTTGAAAATGACTATTTTAACAAAACAAGTGGTCCATTATTAAAATTTAGATGCTCGATAATCAATGGAAGAAAAATTAGTATGCTAAATACTGTCATTTAATTAGAATCACAGATGACACATATTTACATGGCTAATGAGTTTGAACAAACAGAGATTTCATATTTTATTAGAGTAATGTTATAGAAAATTATTATTCATTTTGTTATATAAATGTATATTTTAATTGAAGTTGATTTTATACAAAAAGTTATAAATACCTACATGTATATTATTTGATAATGTGTATTTTATAGTTCATGAATATTTTTATTCCCTAAAGTAAATTTGGTTTAACCGGTTACCTGCATTAAGTGGTCACTTTTTTATTTTCCCTTGCCTGGCCGCTAAATAAATTTTTTGACTGTATAAATTATAGGTAAGTTAAATGATTAAAAATCGAATTAAACTTTATAGGTATCAACTTTATTTGAATCAGCTTTTTCCCTTGAATTACGTGATGCCAATATTTTTGTATACTTTTTTGGATACCAAAACTACTTCAGTTTTTCTTCACTTAGTACGATAAATTCAGATTCCTATGCAGCATTCAGATGGCTGATGCCAGACACACATAAAATTTCTCAGATTATAGTAGTTGAAACATTGTCAACAATGTAGTTTAGTCTTGAAATAATTAATATAAAACCTCCAGCATCTTTTGCAGAGGAAATATTTGCAGGCCCTTTTATGTTGCAAACATATTTTATGACAATCAACATACAGCTATAATATAATATAGGCCTTTTATTTATGGATTTGACTCTTTAATTGTTTTTTGTTTGTTTTTATCAATAGTAATAAAAATACCTTTTCCTAATCATTTACGATGAATTAGTAACAACTGTAGGTCGTTATATGTTACATAAATACAATAAACAAGTCACAAATACTTATTTCTATTAATAATAAATAAAGAAAACTAATCATTTCTTCAACCAAAACAAAAACAATTATAGAAATACATGTGGAACACTGAGCTAATTCTTTGCTCTCTGAAGGAGAAAAGTTTGATATAATATATTACATTGTAAAATCATACTTCATTTCTTTTACAAGATTTATTAGTTATTTAATTTTGTATTTCCCCTTTTTTGCAGATCCATTTTTTCGTTATTCAAATATCATCGAATTAAAGTACATAGATTTGACCGCACGCTAGTTTATAGCTTAAAAATTCCAAAAAGGAGCATTCGGAAATGTTTCAAGAACTTGGTAAAAGATGTGCTGCTTAGCTATGGTAATAAAAAAGCAGTATACCAAGGGCCTTTTGGTTGATATTTTCCTCACTGTTTTCAAGGGTTAATTTTGAAGAAAAAATATGGAGCAATATATTGGTGTGTTTAGTTACAAAAATCCATAACTATCAAGCCTTAGTTATAAGAGGCCATACGCTTTTTCTTTCATCAGGTCTCACAAGTTCATCCAACAAGAGGTGTGATGAACCAGATCCTTAATTTTCAATTACGATTAACAGAATCCTATTATGTCAAAGATGAATGCATATTTAGTTCATATTTTCAGTCTTAATCAAAGGAATAATTCATCTGGGTACAGCAACAATGTCAAACTTTTCATGTTCGCCGCCACAACATCATTCAAGCATCAGCATAAGGTGCTTTACACCTCAAAGATGATCTAAATATATTGTACATAATATATAGCTCTCTATATATGTACACGACTCGTAAATGTTATTTAAAACAAAAATAAAACAAACAAGAAAACTTTTCGTACTAGAAGAAGTACACTTAACTAACAAAAAGAAAGTTTTTCTTCATTAATTAATTATTATCCTTGTTTCAAAAATATTATTTCTTTGCTTATTTTATGTCTCAATTTGGCAGTATTCATTTATGGTTTACCATCAAATAGCGTTAGTTGAGGGTTTTCACATGTCTGATACTATTTGATGTACTAAATTTACTACAAACTTCTTCAAATCTTCAAGTTATAATTATTATCGTTTTCTTCTTCAAAATGAGCCACGAACTTTTCGTCTTTTTTAATTAAATAAATCATTGCAAAGGTTGAAAATCAGAGTGTGAAACGTATCAACTATTAATATCATCTGTATCCAATGACTCTTATCAGGTCTAGTAAAAAGAAATCCATTATTTTTGCATGAAATTGAAGGCCTTATTTAGCATAGTTAGAATAATAATCTCATTTAGGTTAAATATGCACCGTTTTGTTCGATAACTTGTTGCCATTTTGAAGGTAGGTAATTCCATTATGCCTCTTTCATAGAAACCCTCGTCACTATTAGCAAACATTTATAGCTTCTCTTGAGGCGACGTTTTTACCATCTAAATCATTTGCCATAGGCAGGAACGGAGAATAATTACTTGGTGCGAGGCCCGGACTATAAGATAGATGCATAAGTACCTCCCAACCAATCTCTCGTAGCTTCTTCTGGCAAGTTACCATCGATGTGTGTGGCCTGGCGTTGTCCTGATGAAACACAATTCCTCTCCTGTTGGCCAAAGCTGGGCGCTTCTGGGTGATTGCTTCATTCAGAGGGTCAAATTGTTGACAATACAGGTTCAAAATAAGATTTTGGACGAAGTTTATCGACATTTTCGACAATTGGCCTTCCACGGCGTGGTGCAACGTTGACATCAAAATTACTGGAACGAAACCAAAATTGTGCATGATTGGCTGTTACAGTATAAAGACCATAAACGCCATTCACATTTTCAGCTGCCTGACTTGTGTTTTCGCCTTTATCAAAGAAAAATTGTAGAATATAGAATACTTTCTCCTTGCTGGTGTCCATCTTTGACGCGCACTCAAACACACCTGAGTCAAGTAATTACATACTTGCTCTAGAAGTTTCTTAAGTAACAAAAATCTCATCTTTCTAACGCCATCTAGCGCATAATATAATCACACTAATACAACTCGAGATACAGATCACTAAAGCCATCTATTGCAAAAAAAATGGATTCCTTTTTACTAGACCTTATATATAGTTGAAAGTCCAGTCAAGGGAAGATCATAGATTTCACGGAAAAATTGGAATGACTCATTTCGTGGAAAAAATATATACACTAAACAAAGGTCTTTTCAGCCTCAGATTCGAACTCTTCGCGACATACCTAATAATCCCATTATTCAAAATCATCGCCTTCCCCTCACATAAAAGCGTTTAAAACCCCTTATATATAAAGTATATAGTATTAAACCGTGATATTTAGATCCATCATCACCCCTTTCTTTCCATTTCCTCCAGAGATTTGACATCTACATACTTTCTTTAATAAAACCTCAAAGAAGAAAAGTCTTTTCATCGAACATAAAAATATTATTTTATTTGTATAACTTGTATATAGAACTTATAAAAGTAGATAAAAATGTCGGCATATTGGTCAATCATGGACAGTTAGTTTGAATAGTTAGATATCGATCAAGGTTTTCTGATTAGTTAATTATTATTATTATTTCCAATAATAAAAATAATAATTTTTTTCTCTAAAAGAGAAGCATTTAAACTACAGATGTAACCCTTGAATACCCAGAGTGTTGTGACAGTAGATACTTTTAGAAGCTTTATTAATTAATTAATCCTTTCGACTCTAACTGTCAATTTAATTTAAGCTGCTGGATTATAATCACTTTTAAATGTCATACATTTTAATATGATTTTTAGAAAATTATATTATTAAATGATTTATTGTTCAAAAGCTAAAATATTGTACTGTATTTTTCGGATTAGACGTCGCACGAGTCAAAAAATGCACAATTAATGCATAATGATGCTGGAGTATAAGTTGCAACCCCCCCCCCCCCCCCCGGCCAAACTAGGTATGAAAAAAACCGCGACTTATGATCTGAAAAAAAACGGTACATATAAAATCTCGAATTTTCAATAAAATTTTAACATCTACATATCTGTCATATTGTTACAATAAAATAAATTGTTAAGTCCCTATTGAATACCGTCATTCATCTTTGAGCTTTTTATTAACGTTAGCCAAAAAAAAAAAAAAACACGATGGATCAAGATGCAACCCTAATTTTGTCAAAAACTGGTCATAAAAAAAATTTGTTGTCCAGCTAGAAACGTAAATTATAGACTATAGGGAGTATGAAAATGGTTTTCAACCTAACGTATATCCCAGTTTTTAGCACCATGTACATATATATGGTATATGCATTACTGAAAGCAAGAGGTTTACACATGTATTCTTTGCAAAAAAGAATTCCTTTAAATTTAGAATATCATCCAAGTAGTAATAACTCTCCACAGAGGCTAATTCATTATTTTTTCCTTCCTCCTCTTCCCCTTGCTTCATATTAGCTTTTCTATTCGGACCTGCTTTTCCCTTCAATGATGTTAATACATACATGATAGTAAATTCTTGGAACTTTTTTTTTCCTTTCATAAATCCTCGGAGTTTGTATGTGTGCATTGATGTATGTATGTTTGTTCATAATTTATGGATGTTTTCACATATATAAATACAAATACAATCATAGGTAACAATTACATACATATAACTCATGTATTCTTTTACTGCACTTTATGTATAACTTTATACCAAAAGGATCTTTGCAACTTCATTTATCTTTTAAAAATAATATATTTATCCAAGTATTAAATTTGTCAAAAAGGAAGTATTTTTCTCAAAGTAATAATAATGAGTACATAGATCCTGGGTTCTGAGCCATCATTTTATTTTATAACATTCTTTACCCATGAGAAAGGACTAAAGGGAATGAGCTACAAAGAAGAAAAAAAATCAAAGGAAAAGTTATATCTTTAGCTCTAAAAATTTTGTTTGACTTAAGAGACAATTTGGACTTTATAAAATTTCAGCTCGTTTCTTAATTCTTCTGCGCACCACTACTTAAGTAGCTCTACCGTGAGTCACTGATTTCTAGGGAATTTTTACTCGAAATTGAATGAAAATTTACACATTTAGATGAACGATTTCTTCTTGATTAAGGATTCTTATCGGGTGCTTGACATCTCGTTCAAAAGCTGTAGCTTCTTTAATACATTCCTTATCCATCCATTTCATGTAATATTGAAAGAGTTATTTAAGAATTTCGGGCCCACTCCCACACTCTACACTCCTAGGAGTCCCTTTAGGCCAAAACAAAGACTGGAAATTGAATCCGTATTAAAAACACTAGCAAATTATTATGTTTTAATGCACAAAATGAGTATCCTTCTAGGTTTAAATTGAAGTTGGAAAAATTTCTTGAAAATCTTATGACTCTCGAAGAAAAAAAATTACAGACATGAAACTGAATAACTTTTGTTTTACTTAGGACTTTTGAAAATTGAAATTTGTTGACCAGTGTTATTAAGAAATCATACCGATGAAAGTGTGTCGTCCCTTCTCCTGGATTTAGGACAATTTAAATTACGTTCAGTCCACTCAGTTTCTATTGGATTTTGCGTATTATTTAATATAGTCATTAAAATCAGCCGATAAAATGAAAAAGAAAAACCAGAATGTAATTGCGGTCTAAGGTCAATATCACGCCTATTTCCTTTTCCCTAAACATATTTATTTCAAAAGGCATACATTTTCATTGCACTCGAAAAATTTTCAAATCCCTAGACTAAAAATATATATACTATGCGTAAAACAAATATAAAAATTTCATTTGGCAAACCCCCATAAGTTGTAACACTTTCTATTCTTTTTTTTTTACATCTCATCTCAAACCATACGTCAAAATCTTAAGTATCTTATGTAAAAGCTTGTGCTCCTTACCTCCGAACCCCATAACAACTGGTCCAGCAAAGCTGAGATTATTCAATTTGAAGCTCTCAGGTCCATTGTCGGATCCATCAAGTCCCTTTAAATCTGAGAGATATCCTAAAAGAGAAATAAACAATCATTGTATGTATGTTTGTACATTGGTAATTATTTTTATGTGCATAAGATAATGTCACGTAAAAAAAGAAGAAGAAAGGAATGTCTTGATAAGATGGGGATTGAGATAAGGGGTGGTAACAGGATAAATGGCATCTCTTATTTTTTTTATAGAATGTCAATACGATATTTTGTATATATACATATACTTATAATCAAGATGAATGATTCCAATTTGGAAAGGAGATCCTAATATATTTCTCAATTTAAAATATTGAATTTGAAAGTACTTTTTATTTACATAGTCAAGAGTCCATATTAGTTAGTTATTGATTCCCCTTTCCCTCCATATATGTACATAAATATTCTCATAGTCTATACAATAACTTTAAATTCTTACCACTTACTATCACTATTGCTATTTTATGGGAGTAAAAGCCCTTTTAAGTTGTGCTATGATTAATTCAATTCAGACAAATGGGTTGTAAAGTTTCATAGAAGTGTTTTATATGCATGTAAGTCAGTGTTTCCCAATCACTGTGTGCCGTCACACTAGCATACTACGGAATAAATACTGGTGTGCCACAAAGAGACAATAGGTGGAAGACATTTAATTTCTTTTTGTTTAGTGAAGACATTTAGTTTCTTAATCAAGATGACAGTGCAAAGTTCAAAATTGGCAAGTTTCTTGTATTATAAAGTTAGAATAAGCTGCAAACATAATATGAAAGTCAAGTAAAGAAGGAAGGACCAGCCACAACTGTCCCACTGACATTCACCATGACTGAATACAGAACATGTCTATGGGAATAAAAAATTTCCGAATGTGATATTCTTTGGTTTTTTTTATTCTTTTATAGCAAAAAGTCTTTACAAGAGCACGATAGTGTTCCACAATTTAAAAGAGATTGGGAACCACTGATGTATGTAAGTACTCAAATATAACTTAAAGTCTGAATCTACAGTGAATAAATTAGTGTTGCATCTATTGACTTCGTATAAGTTGAGGCCCCACGTTTTTTTTTTTTTTTTGCTTTCAAAACCCTATTCATACATTATTTTCTGATTCTTTAAAATCATTTAATAATAATAATATCAAATCTCATTTCTTTTGTTAAAATTGTGAATATTTTATTGGTCATATAGGTATTTATTATTATTATTTTTGATTTAATACATATACTAAAATCAGTGAAAAAAAATAACTATTTGGTAATATCATAGGAACCATCAAGAGTAAGTGGTCTTTAGAATCATAGCAGAAACAAGTTTTGTGCTATGTTTTGTGCTAAAGTAGTGCTTTAGCAATGGAAGGTCTCTGAGGAGAATAACTCTCACAAATTGAAACCTTCAATGACATCAAACATTATTCCCCTTAGGAATAAAAATTCATTCTCAATATTTATATTGTTTTCAAACCATTCAATTGGAAATGGGCTACTCGACTCGACTCAAGTCAACCCAATACCTTAAATATAGATTAAATCATTCCTGTAAAGGATACATTGAAATGATATCCTCATAAGTTTCTTAAATAATATGTAGATTGTAGCACGTTTTCCACTTGAAAGAATTGGCAACAGTCTTCAATTGACCGGATAAATGTTTGAAATTCCGATCAAATATTATCCGAATTTACTAAACTTAACATGATATATAAGATTCTGAGAAAAATTCTGAATGAACCTTCTATGTTCTTGATTTGTAATTATTTTTTAAAGCTCAACAAAGTTATACTTTTTCAAAAAATCTTGTAAGTAGATTCCATAATCAACTAATTTGATTATAAAATATTAATAAATAGTTGTTTTTTTGTTGTAGCAAATGTGGGTTTCAATAATTTTTATAAGTTTTAGCCAACTTTCGATCAAGAAAAAAATCGATTATCCTCCACATAAAAATTGATTTATTCCTTCCAAAATCTGATGTTAATTCTAAATATTTCAGTAGAAAGAATCTAATTTTAAGAAAAAGCAATGTATAGATAACAACTATCCTACTTTTTTTAATAGTTTTGTTGAGGCTTGAATGAGACCTCAATTATTTATTTCGAGAAAAAATTCGCTAGAAATCAAAGACTCACGGTAGAGCTATTAAAGTAGTTGCGTGCAGAAGGATTACAAAATCAGCTGAAATCCTACTGAGCACTACTACTTCAGTCTATTCCACTAGTTCTTTAGTAGCTCTATCGTGAGTCATTGTAATTAGTTAATTTTTGCTCAAAATTGGATGAAAATTTACACATTTTGATGGACGATTTCTTCAAAGTTAAAGGCTCTTATCGGACGATTGACATCTCGTTTAAAAGCTGTATGTCTCATCTTTTTAATGCGTTCCTTATTAATCCATTTCATGTAATATTGCAGGAGTTATTTAAGTACAAACGAAATTGGCCTACTCCCGCCCCCTACGCCCCTCGGAGTCCCTTTTGGTAAAAACAAAGACTGGAAATGGAGTTTACATTAAAAAAAACAAGCGAATCATTATTATTTAATGCACAAAATGAGGTTCTTTCTAGGCTTAAATTGAAGCTGAATTTGGAAAATGAGCCAAATTAGCTCAAAAAGTAGGATCCGATTTTTTAAAAACCATTGGACTCTCAATTTTTTTTTTTACAGATTTGAAATTAGTGTGCAAAATTGAATAAATTAGGATTTTCGACTGTTGACCAGTGTTATAATTACCCTATTAAATAGAAAATAGTAATTGCTTCTAAGGGGTCTAGTTATACAGGAGTAATGATTTGATTTGAATATCACTGAGGCAAAAATTCCCCAAGGCTAATGATACATATGTGTATGTATATATGACTAATCTTATATTAAATTGAATTGCTTACCAATAAATACTTGTATTTAAATATAAAACATAGTATTTCTTTTTTTAAGAGGATATTATTTATTAATATGGAAATTTAAAAATTTCCACACTGAACCTTGAGCAATTTCTGCCTTCCCAAAATAGAAATTAAATCCCCATATTATCTAATAAACTAAACCCTCTGAAATCAAAGTTATTATAATTAATTACTCTCAAACAGCAAACGAATTTCTTTACAACTGTATTTTCTGCTTGAAAAATGAGTAAATGATTATGAAAAATATTATAAATGAATCTCAAATCTCAATTTGAGGAGATTGTCCACACAGAATAAGGAAGTCTGTACTGCATAATTACACTTGGTGGTGAAGGAATAAAAGAGAATTCGTTTGTAAGAGTAAATATGCATTGATTTTTAAATATTTTCAAAAAAAGGTTTCTCATTATAATCTCTCAAGGGAGGAGTGAGAGAGAGAGAGAGAGAGAGAGAGAGAGAGAGAGAAAGGGAGTGATGATCAGTATGTTTACCTTTAGTAGGGAACAATGAATCATATTATTGGCTATAAAAGTGGAAAAAAAAAGAAAAAAAAAGAAAAAAAAAAACATGGATCGTGACATTATTTCACATAAAATAAATTGACTTTTATCTTTATCAAATCCTTTTTGATTCATATGAATGAATCATATGTAAAAAAGATGTTGAGTTGTTTCTAATTGAAGTATTTACTTGAGCCCTTGCAATTGTTCTTCGTTTATTAGTATGGGCTCTCTATAAAAGTTGATTAAATATTCAAGTCAATTCAATTCTTTTTCATCATGCATATGTGAGATGATTCATAGAAACGATCCTCGACAAAAACAAACAAGAAAAGGAGAAAAGAGTCATCTGTAAGGAACTGCATTTCGCCAAAAAAAAATCATATCATTATTTCTATGAAACATATCCTATATTAGCATATTATATCTAGAATATTACATGAGATACCCAATCTGCAGGACGAGCTTTTTTTGTTCACTCGCAACCTCAATCCACAAAAGGAAAAGGAAACATTTGGAAAAACATATGGTAGCTACCCTTCTGTATTTCCCTTGTTGCCAACTTTTTAAAATTGGGCAGAATTATTACTTAGATAAGCTATACATTAATAAACTCTACCAATGTACAAATAAATTGTTTATTATTCAATAATTCACAAAATGGGCGGGCAATCCTTGATTTAATATATTTTTTTTATATATCAAAACGTTGAGTCAGCTACTTTAAACCAGAAGAGTCAACTGATGAAAAACAGCTGAAGGGAGAATACAATGTAGTGTTTTTGTTCATCCCAAAAAGCTCGTCATGTGGATGGAGAACTGAAGGGATATATTTTTATTTTGAGGGGAGTCTACAGTCTGTGTTCTGTGTATCTGTGTACTGATAATCTGCTAAAATCCTTTTATGATTAAAATAGACAAGCGTATAAATAACTCTCTACATAGAACAACAATATACAATAAGTAATGTTTGAAAAGATGGGAACTGAAGATGTTTTCTTCTTCTTCTTCTTCTTTATTAACATTATTTTGTAAGACGACGCGATGAATCTCTCTCATAGAAAGGATATTTCCCCCCCCCCCTCTCTCTCTTTCTTTATTTTGACGACCACATGCAATGATCTTTTATTTTATGTAATGTCCTACCCATAAAAACAAAAACTTTTCTTTAAGTAATACTATGATAATTGTATTACTTATTAACCTCCCCCCCCCCCCCCGCCTCCTCAAAAAACAACAATTGGCTTGTAGTCAACACAAACAAAGGTCTGGGAATGGATCATACATCATTCTAAATGGTGGTAGCGCCCTCCTTAGAAACTATATAAATTATAACTCGCCAGAATTACTAAAATAGTTGCATCAAAGTCTCTCCTAATATGTCGTCGGATACGTTACGTATGCTAGGAAGCTTCAAAGTTTATTTCGACCATGATTGGCTCTCAAACTATGGGATGTGAGTGTGTCAAAATTACATAGATTCTGAACCTTGACGACTAAGCCCTATACAGAGCCTACATGAACGTATTGATTACAAAGTATGATCGTATCTATTAACACATTTTAATAGAAATATATGTATATGTATGATAATATTTTGTAATCTCTAAAAGAAGGGTGATTTGATTGTTTCATTAAATTTACTCTTTTGACTTGATAGTCTTTTATTAATGCATTATTACTTTTCTTTGTTAAAATAAACAGATATTTAAAAGATCTACTATTTTATGATGAAAAAAAAGATGGCTTTTGAAGCAATGCAATTTATTTAATGTGGGGTTTGAGGTATTTGATCTTTTTTTTTCGTTTGTTTGTTTGTTTACACAGGGTGGAGATACATGGATTCAAATATCCGTGACCTTTTTGCAAAATGACTGCGTTAAGTTTGTCGTAAATGAATAACTTCATCACTCAAGATACAAAATGAATTGAGAGGGTTTTTTTGTACTTGTATCTATGTAGAAATATATAATCCTTGAATTGGGTGGTAAAATGCTATTAATTTGATAGAGAAACACTGTTTCAATGACTAAAAGAGTGACTCTTAGACACATGGGAGAATAAAAAGGAATAGAAAATTCAAATTTGTTAAGTTTTGATGATATGAAACTTAATATTATATACCATATACCATATATGTATATATGTTTTATAGCTCTCAAAATATCTGCAGTCATTAAAGAAAAAGAAGCAGGGAATTACCACCTCTTAAATAACTATATATACCTACATATGTAGATCTCATGCCATGGATCTCTCACAAAATACCATCAAAGTATGGGTCCATACAATTGTACATCTGGTTCAAAGTCAGTGTCTGCTACAAATACCTTCTTTCTAAAATTGCTTTCATTTATAGAGCACTACTTCTCAAGTACTTCATCATTATTATAACTTTCCTTCTCCTCCCTCTCTGATCAACGCACTCTTGTATGAAGATGTTCTAATAAAATAATTAAATAAAAAATTCTGGAAAGAGTTTTTTTTTAAAAGTAAAGTAAAAAAAACCAACTTTTTAAAATTAAATATATTTAGTTATGCAGATATTATTATTCGTATGATCATAAAAACCTTATAATTTATTCATCTCTATGTACATACATTGCATAATGATATATTTCATTAAGGACCGCAAATCCATAGTTGTTAGGCGCATAAATTATGATTATTCGAAAGGGAAAAAAAAGAAGAAGTATGGTAATGATTAAGTTAGTGCCTCAATCATATATTTTATGAATCATTTTGGTATATTCATTCAAAGTTATCCAACCATAGTATATGTACATACCAATAATACCTTTGGTGCCTATCCTTGTGTCTAAATATTATATGCTTTTATGTCTATAAAGTTTGCTTGTGAAGTGAAAAGTAGAAGAAGGAGCAGTCATGTACAATATAAATTAAAAACCGTCAAAAACATTCCATCAATATGTATACAAATCAATCGTTAATATTGGTTTATTATTCAATGATTCAAAAAAAAGGGCGCGCAATCCTTGATTTAATATATTTTATATAATATATCCAAATCATAAATGATACTAATACCCTTTTTGAGTTCATAACACGTAGTTGCCTTAAAGCAGAAGAGTAGGCAAAGCTACTTTTTGTTTATACCTAAAAGCTAGCCGTGAGTACATATAATCTTAACAATTTTTGAATACAAATTTTGATCAATGGTGAGCTCTTTCTTTCTTAGTTGGACTCCTTCATATTTATTTACATATATAGGGGGTATGAGGATCTGTAGCTGAAGGTTAGCTGACGATTTCATGTCTGTTCATTGAGTGAATACAGTTTTATTTTTGATATTCTTTTTATGAATATGTATATAAAAAAATAGCTAATTGCTTCTGGGACTCAAGTAAAATAAATGCATTTAGCAGGATATTATATAGATATAGAATAAAAATAATAGCATTTTTGCATCAAAGAGCTGACAAATAAAAATATTAAATTGATGATGGTAAAATATAATATTTCACAATTTTTAATTATAACTATACCATATATAAAAATGTAGCTATTAATGTTTTGCGTTATCTTTCTTTACTTCATTACCATGAAACTTTACCAACATTATTTGAGTCCTCTCTTTATCAAAGTGAATACAGATGTGTGTATGTATGTCGTAGCCAAGGTGTTCGACCCCTGGGACTCACTCTATATATTTATATACTACACACAGACATGTGTAACTTTTTGTAATGAGCATTAACTCTTATTGTTCCCTCAATACACAAATGAAAACTTCCCTTTCTATAATATGTATATTTTATTACTCTATACACTGTGTTACATTCACTTAGCGTCAAGGTAATTTAATGAGACGAAAAGAGAATGTATGTATGTATGTACATACGAACCAGCAGGAGGGAGGAAACCCTACTTACAGAGAAAGAGCTCTTGAAAGAACATTAAAAAGCTAAGGCTAGGAAAATCAGAGCATCACAATTGTTCGAGGATTAGGGACCGAAAAAAAAGACAAGAAATTTTGTGAACAATTTTTTATTTTTTTTAATTTTTCATATTTGATTGAGGCTCTTATTTTGAGGGATAAGTTAAGTTACGTATGCAGACGCTTTTTTCCTTCTAAAGATTATATCATCATTTGAATTATTTATTTATTTTGAATTCAGTTAAGAATTAACTTACATCTATAAAATTCAAAATTAAGTCATGGTGAAAAAGTTTGTGATCAATTGCAACACCCTATTCTTGTGATTATTTGGTACTTATTTACGCTTCACTAGAATACAAGAGTAGGACAATTGGTAGAAGCGTTGATTGCAACCGTTCTCAACAGGAGATGCCTTGTTTTGTCTATGGTAAAAGTTGTACCATTTGACGGACTCTGCTAAATTTTGACGTGTCTAAAGTCAAACCAACTCGGAGGCATTGAGTCTTAAACAGGGAACGTTACAACTTACCCATATTTCCCATTCATTATATAAAATATAGCTAAAACTGGGAGTTTTAGTTACTTTTGTCTAGTATATTAGACATTTTTTCATCATTTGGTTTTACATAATAAAAGTTGATTAAAGTTGTTTTGCTTTTTTTTTTATAAAAAGGAACTTACTTTCTTTGACTTTCTATTGTTTATTTTCAATCAGAAGAAGCCGGCAAATTTAGTGTCAAATTTGTAGTTTTTACTATTTTCTATGAAATTTTACAAATACAGAGCTAAGATTTGTATCCATCATATTTCTTATCTATAAGACATTCTAAATCTTTTTGTATTCAATGTATACAATAAAAAGTAGATCAGAATAGAATTTTTATTAAACCTTCAGGTACATTAAAAAAGCGTAAAATCAAGACTATGGAAAGCATAAAAAACAACCTTTACTCTGTCTCAAATCAAATCTAAAATCCAGTTTGAGCCAATATATTTTAATAATATTACTGTTATAGTCAAGGTGTATTCAAATGATAAACATATGTAATTAAATGTAGGCTTACCTAAAATAGCCATTGTGATCCCAGCAATGATTAAAATAACTCCAACTGTAATGGCGCGACAGGCATGCCATAAACAAGTGGAAGTCACTTCACTATAGCTCTGAAAAGATTTGAATATACGAATCTCTGTGGTTTCTGCTTCACTGAAGGAATATCGTAGAATTTTTTGACGATAACATGGAACACATTGTGCCAGGATGTAAACAATGATTCGTGTCAGTCTTTTTGAAGAAAATGGCATGTTCTGAAAGAATAAAAGTTAATATTAAATGTGGGACGACCACAGTATTTAATCAAATAACAAAGGTACATTTAGATCAATATGCATGATCAAATTGATAAAATAAAGATGACTTCTTCAAATTAATTAATAACACTGGTCAACAGTCAATTAAGAAATCAGCTGAAATTTTTTAGTGTGCTATTACTTAAGTAGCTCTAACGTGAGTCTTAGATTTTTAGAGAATTTTTGCTTGAAATTGAATGAAAATTTACGCATTTAGATGGACGTTTTGTTCTTAGTTAAGGATTCATCTCGTTTGAAAGCTGCGGGTATAAGCTTTTTAATGCATTCCTTATCCATCCATTTCATGCAATATTGCAGAAATTATTAAAGTACATTGAATTTGGCCGACTTCTGGGTCTGCTCCCGCCTCCTATGCCCCCAAGAGTCCACTTAGGTCAAAACAAAGACTGGAAATACAATTTACATTAAATACACTATCGGATCATTATTTTTTAATGCACAAAATGGGGTTCCTTCTAGGCTTAAATTGAAGTTGAAGTTGAAAAATGGGCCAAAATGGCTAAAAAAGTAGAGTCCAATATCTCGAAACCGTCGGACTCTCGGGGGAAAAAAATTTACAGATTTGAAATCAGCGTGTGCAAAACTGAATAACTTTTATTAATCTTATACCCCTCAGGATTTTTGACATTTCAAATTTGTTAACCAGTGTAATTATAATTAGGGTTTCTCCCTCGAGACCTCATTATCCTGAGATTTTATGGGTTTTACATCTCCGGAAAATCTCGCATTTTATTATATCATTTAATTTTTATATACAATTATAATTCAATAAATTAAAGCACCAATACAAATTGAAGAGTCACTCAGCTGCAAGTGCGTACGATTTATACTTTGCAAATGATCCATTCTATGGATTGATAATAATTTGAATGATCCCCAACAAAGCACCAACACCTTTTAATATTGAAGCATTACTATAACAATATAATCTCTATTTATTTTTTTTATTTATTTTTGGCTTTTTATGAGTCCCTTAAAGGTTATAGTCTACACGTGCATCATATATGTAATAGGTAATCTAATACTTGGAAAAAGAGACTAGGAATCAATATACAAAACACATATATATACATATAAGTATGTTGGGCAAATAATTTCTAAATTGTTTCATATCGCGGAATAAATTTTCAGTATTTGAGATACATTTATGTAAGAAGTTTTTTAACCTTGTATATTAAGAGTTAACATATATGGATTTTGATGATGTAGGGCTTGACTTTTGACTTGTGAATTGTGTCAAGTTCTATATTTCACAATTAAACAACAGGCAGCTCTATCAAAAATGAATTCATCATCATCATTTATTAATTAATCATTTAATCTTTTCTTTTTTGTTTCAAATCGAGTTGGGTCACTGTATAGTTGATAAATGGATTTTCTACTTTCAAAAAAAAAAAAAAAACAGAAATAAATAAAAATAATAAAATATAATCAATTCTTCTGATAGCTTCGGAAACTATAACTTAAATAGATTAACAAAAGACATATTCAGGAACAGACCTATTTGTAACTATATTGAGAACACGTTTAATCATCTGATTTAAATTAAATCTGGTCATGCAATGATTCTATTCCTACTATTTAATATAAATATAGTAATAGTACAACAGTTGGTATGACTGACTTAATTCACATAACTACCAGCTTCTTTTTGGAAGCTATATTAATTAGAGCCTTGGAATTTTGCACCAATAAATATCACATAACCTCAACATAATTCTAATACATTATATTTCTCTAAATTATATTAATTAAGCAATACTTTTTTACATAAGTGGTTTTTGACAAAAGTTTTTTTTTATTTATTTCAAATATATCATTTTTCCTTCATTGTCAACAAATTGTTTATTTTTAGCCTCAAAAATGTAAAACATATTAAACTTTAAAGAGATATATCATTTTTTTCTTAATTTTTTAAGCATTCAATATGAGTTTTCTCACATATGAAAAGAGGTACAGAAATGTTCATTAGTTTTTTTTATAAAAATTTTTTTTATTAAAGCAATTTTCGTCGTTATCTTCAAATTTTAGTTTGAATTGAAATTCACAATTTAGTAAAAATGATTCTACGATCACAAAAAATAAAATTATGAAGCTAAAGGTCATAAAAATTGTAAACCTTGAGCATAAAAAGGATCATAATCACAGATGTAAAACCCGTGATCAAAATTATTCTAATTCAGGGTTGCAGCAAAGATCATCACAGTATCTGACTAGTATGACTAATTTTTTTTTTTGTTGATTTGTTGATAATCTGCCCTTAATTCCAAATTAATCTGATGAAATCGAATAAAAATAATTATATATATACACATATATAAAGAATATTCCAGAAAAATGGAAAGAAAAGAGATTCTATAAACTAATTTTGAGCATTATTTATCTTCTTTTTTTTTTTGAAGGGAAGACTCTGAGAAGTGTGATAAGAGAGAGAGATATAATCAGTAGATATTACGACGATATAACCTATATTTTTTTTAAATTTTGCAACAGAATTTTAAAAAATTCTTTAGAAAGAATATCGGCTCCCTAAACATCACAAACTTTCTAAGGTCGCTTCTGATACATTTTCTCCCTTTTTGAAAGTCAAAATGCAGAACAGAACAGACGATTTCTTCCTTTGAGACCTCTATACTCAACGCACAATTACTACTCAAGACAGAACTAACTTAGCATAAATTAATTGTTTTATTAAATCTTGTAGAGTATGTACTTTTTTCACCTTTTTAAAACCGATTCGTATGATTAATATGTGTGATTAATAGCAAAATAATATATGCTTCGTTTAAAATAAGGAGCCCAAAATACAAAATGACTTTTTCCCCCAATCTAATATATTATTTTTTTAATTTTGCAACCGAATTTTAAAAAATGAATTAAAAAAAATTCTCCCTAAAGAATTGTACCTATAATTATCATTATTGTTCAGCTCTTTACTATATTTGAAATCTTAGTATGTAATTTATAGGCCTTCTTATAATATATTATTATATTATGAAAATATTTTTATTTCTTTTATTTTCTTAGAGGGAAACGTCGACTTTCTACACATAGTACATATATTTTTTTTTTATACTTAAAGGATTTAATATTTAATATATATATATATATATATATAAATATTATGTATGTGTATCCAATACTAGTAATAATAAAATCCATTGGATTTTATAAAATTCTTGTTTCCCCTTCTTTTGAAGGCAATATGTTACATGCTTGTGCATTTTTCCCTTTAAAAAAGAAAAAATCAAGAAAAGTCGTACATGGTTATGTTGTTGTTGTTTTTTTTGGCGGAAAGAGTTCTTTCTCATGCATACATGTTCATAAGTTGCCTTCATATTCAATGCCAATAAGTGAAAGAAGGAACAAGTAAAAAAAAAACAAAAAAAAATGTAAACACTTGCCGTTTAAAGCTATGTGTACAATTTATTAAAATAATTTGGAAATTAATGAAGAGGCATAAGAAATCTCGAGGGAGGGGCGTAGGAAATATGTATCATATTGTACATAGATATGTTATGAATATACTCAATTAAATGAAATCTCAGAAATGGATTCTATGTACACAATGAGTATTTCTCTTGTATCAAATTTTTAATTAATTACAATAGGTCAACAACTAATTTGAAATGTGAACAATCCTTAGTAAAAGTATAATAAAAGCTATTCAGTTTTGCAGTTTTTTTAAGCTTCTTTGGCCCATTTTTCAGCTTCAATTTAAGCCCAGAAGGATATTCATTTTGCGCATTAAGAAATAATGATCCGTTAGTGTATTTAAATGCAAATTTTAGTCTCTGTTTTAACCTAAAGGGGATCCTAGGGGCGTAGAAAACGGGAGTAGGCTCAAAAGTCGGCCAAAATGTTTTTACTTAATTAACTCCTTGCATATTTATTACATAAAATGGATTAATGAGGAATGCATTCAAGAGCGGAGATCCACAGCTTTCAAAAGAAATATCAAGCGCCCGAACTTTATCTAAATATAAAATGTCTTTTCCAAAATACATATTTACCATGATATTTTAAATTTAAGGACATATATACCTAAATTAGTAATTGAAATATATGTATATCATGAACTGAACAATCAGATGAATTGATTTATTATTGTTTAGCATCAATTAATTCATTTACTTTGAATACTGTTTTTGTTTTATTTTGTTTTGTTAACAAGAAAGGATCAAAAGACCTTTTAAAAAACACGCCATTTTGTTTATCTTAAACTAGGAAGCAAAGTCTTGTTGAAGAAGATACATACAATACCTATGTAGTTGTCGATAAACTCATAAAAAGACTTCATTTAATGGCCTTAAAAATAAAAATATGACCCCCTTGCATTACTACTCTTAATAAATTTAGCTGTAGTTGCCTCTTCAATGAAGGGCCACATTTAGAATTTTAAATCAGGTGAGAATGTTTAATAGTAAATGGAGATTTTTTTAAAAATGTTCCATGTAGATACTTTCTTCAACTGTTTGGTTATCATACAAGTTTATGAATATTGGACGACATTGAATTGGATTTTTGAGTTGGATAATGATTTATAATTAATAATTGGATTATTTGGAGGTTAAAAAACTGATAGACCATTAATTGCCCTATTGTTTTCGTCAAATAAACTACACAAAAAATCCAAATATTTATGTACACTTTACTCACTCTCTAATTTTTCTCCTCACCATAGTAAAGGACGTGAATCATCTACAAGGATTTTGAAAAATAATATCTGAGAATTCATAAATTGAAGATTCAGTTGTTTTTGTTTTTTTTTACTTCTTTGATGGTCAGATATAGAAATCCATGCAGCTTTGTTGTTTTATAAAAACTATTGACAGTTGGAAGGGCCCTTAAATTATCTAGATTGATAAAATTCTGCGGGTCAAAAGTACATATTATTTTAGATTAAAATAATTTTCTCAAAAAAATGTTTGGATCATCAATGGTTAATCTCATTTTTTTTCTCTCACATACAAAAATTGTTGATTTCGTTTTTCATATGTGTCAAGTCAACAATAATCCAAGTTACTCTAAAATCTTTCAAAAATGAGTGTGAACTGCCCTCATATTCTTAATGACATTCTCTTTCGTTTCTATTAATAGATTATTTTGATTAATTAAATAATGACTCCAACAATTGCAACTCAGTTATAGAAAAAACCAACTACCACTAAATAAATCTCTGGGACTATAAAAAGATGGACTTTCTTTCAAGGACCATATTGGCTCCATGTGCAGTTGTAACATTTATCCAATTGCTCTATTGGACAGACAACAATTCTTAGTTTCCCAATATAAATTGAACACTTTAGCAAAAACCATGCGGTATAGGTCTTAAAATGACTGAAAAATATTTGGCCGTTATATTTATGAAGTAAAAAAACTGTAAAGTAGACTTTCTCCACTTTCAATATTAGAAAAAACAAGCTTTCTTTCTTTTTGACTTAAGATTTAAGACTTATAGATGTAGGTAGCTTATTTTTATAACACTGTTTCATTCATCTTAGTATATAAATACATCATATAATAGTATGAGTATCATAAAAAAAATGAGAAGAAAATGAGTACAAAAAGTTGTGGTAAAACTCTGTCAAACAACCATAGATTAATAAAAATGTAGACTCATTAATATGTATCATCATATGTTGGATGTATGGTTGAATGATGAATCATGGAACCATACATAGAAATAAATAAAGAAAGAACTACATACATACATGCTGCATATGAGACCAATATGTTTTTTGTATATGGTAAACCACATTCATTATGTATACACATAAATACATTTGTACATTTGTGTGTTTGTAATTCTATAATTGAGCGCCTTAAATAGAAATGAAGGGAAAATACCCGCTTGGAGTTAATTGCTTATGGTTGTAGCTTTATTTTTATTTTTTTCCTTTTTTGCCTCCTCACTAATGAAAAGTAATTGATTAAAGAGGGAGAAAGGAGCTTCCCTTTTTTTTTTTTTTTTTTTTTTTTTTTTTTTTGAAACTATCTCTTGTTGAATGAATCTATGTGAAAAAGGATTTAATTTAGGAGCATTGAAAAGTTGGAATGAAAAAAATAATAAATTAAATATTAAATCTATTTAATGGACATAAACAAATAAAGGGGTCTTTCTTTCTCTTTATTCAAGCAAATAAATGATAAAAACATTCCTCATGTATCAAACTTCTTGAAAATGGTCTTTATTTTGAATTTATAATGAATAGTATTTACAAACACATAAATAAAGAAACAAAAATATAATATAACCACAACTAATAGAATCCTTTGGGATTAAAGGGGATTTTGTATGTTTCGGTATGAATATGATCATAAGGGTGCTTTCTATTTAAGGTCATCTCATCTCAAACTATTTAAAATATGAAAATGGCGTTTTTTATCGGCCGAATTTGGCTATTTTCAAAGAGCTTGAAAGGTTTGAATTTTAATGATACTATGAATGAGGAATCATTTGATCACGTAAGGAGCCTCATTAGTATCTTAACTTAAAGAATAGGAAAAAGAAAATGCTGCAACCAAGATTTGATTTTGTTTTCCATTTAAGACAAGAATGTAATCTGGATTCTTTATTTTCATTTAAGGGTAAAGAACAAATAATAATTTGAAGCCCAATGGAGTATTGTTTGAGTGCAACTCGATGTATGGAGTTCATGTACTTGATAAAATACACTGGCCAACATAAATATTTTACGAATATTAGGTGTTGTTCCTGAGGAAGACACTCTCTTCCCTGTATTTTTTAATTATATGTATCGATTTCAAAGGCTTTGATTTGCCACATTCCAATTTAAACGACTTCAGAGTGACACTTTATTAAAGTCTGCATCAAACAATAGAATCAATACAAAAAAATTCATTCTTAAGAATATCTGGTCTGTTGATGAATGAAGAGACAACTCAGATTCTCAACTTTAAGTATATATAACTGGATACTTGGAAAGTCATGACCTCATTTTAAATATAAAATTAAAGAAGGGGGCTTGACCGGGGATAAGGAGAGCCAATTCTTTCTTCTCTTCTTTGAGCTTAAAAATATGGGATAGAAGAATGATTATATAACCTCAAATGCTTCATAGCTTACTTGTAAACATTTTTTGAAAAGTCACTAAAAATTTCTGTAATTTCAAGATACAAAAATATAGTTGTCATTAAGTTTACTGATTTAAGGTATGCATATCAAGGGGTGTTTAAGAAATGTTTACATTACAACTCATGAGGTAGTCATGGACACAGACGTGGCTTTGAGTAACTCCTTTCTAAATCAGAGTGCGAAGAAATATTTCACATCAGTCTTTGAGGAAATTATAACTAGATCAACTCATACTGTTGTTTCTTTTAGAAGAAAAATATTACAAAAATGTCAGCAAAATATCACTGACATGAAAATGTTCATCAACTCAAACTTTCATAGCTTATCTAACGTCTATAAGTATTGAAAAAACTGTCTAACATTTAACATACTCCGTAATTGATTGTTTAAATATAGATGGCTCTCTGGAACTCTAGATATTGCCAGTAAATATTATTAAAAAGATACATTTGAAGTTTGCTTCTTGTGGAATTTGATGCCTGACCACAACAGATCACAGTTTGTTGGTAATGCAAAAGACTTGTTCTAATATATATGAGATTCTTGGAAGATCGTTTTGAGTGCCAACGGGGTAATGAGGACTTTTTATCAACTTAAAATATAGAAAAGACGCAATAATTGCGTATTACTGCGTATTTCAAAAGAAAGATAATTTTGATAAAATTGCATCAATCTCTATGTTATACATGAAATAATGATATTTTGGTCATGGAACTATATTATTTGGGTGCTTTTTAAAATTTTTGTTTGAATCTATATTTTACTTCTTTTAAATAATAATTAATTGATGTACATTTTTTGTACATATGTATCGATAAACAATGAAGAAATTTGAAAATTATGCCAATAATTAACTACCTAATCATATCATGGTTAAATAATATATATAATTCAAATTCTATACTACTCGTTAAATCAGTTTAAAAATGGACCATGAGTGTAATATGTCCGTGTTCATATCTTGGTCTCCAATGAAAAATATAATGATTGAAATTAAAATTAGAGCTCTTAATCATGTATCTAGTGTAATTATTTTTAGATTGAGATTTAAAGCACCCTCTGCATATCTGACAACGTCATTTATAAATAAACAATGACGTATTTAATAAACAAACGCCTATATACATAGAGAGAGAGTGAAATTTTTTGTAAGTATTGACAATGTTTCTTTAGTGATAGGAAAAAAACTGTCTACATGTTTATGTTTTTTTTATTAGTATTATCTCCTATTTTCATTCACAATTCACTGGTCATCAGTCGATATACCCTGGGAGCTATCTACCGGCTAACATATTTTTGTATAAAATCATCTCAATTATTTCTAGTGAGAGACCCCTAAAATTAGATACCTTTTATTCCCTTCAATAATTTTAAATTCCTACAAATTAAATTTGATATTCCTAGTACAAATAGCAAATATTACCTCAGGCTTAGGCAATTCTGCATTTTTTTCTGCTGCCATACCAGCAGGGTTCATGTGCATATGAGGAGAACCATGCAAAATTGAGGACTTGCTTCTGACCCCCTCTGAATCAGAGCGTGAGGTTCCTGTGTTGGTTGTATTTGTAGGCGGAGTTGAGGACTCCTTAATCATATGAAATGATGTGATCCGTGCCGTGTGACAAATCACTACATTTTTCAAACTGACGGGATTGACTGGAAGAGTGTTTGAGGAGGAGAGTGTTTCATCTATGAATCCGGGATGATTTCGATCAGAAGGTCTTTTTGTGCGGTTGGCTCGAGGCCCCCGAATTCCACCTCCTATCATCATCGTGAGGATCCTTTCTTTGAGGAATCTGGAATCAGAGACAAGGAGTGAATTTATTTGGGTTTTTTTGGGGTTTTTTTTATAGATTTTTCGAGGTTATTTAAGTATGTTGTTGTACAAGTATGTAGGATTCTAAGTAGGTTAGCTCCTATGCATACTTGTGATATATAAATAGGTATATATGTTACATATATACATATTAGCTGATGTATTTTATTACTCCACACATGCAAGTTAATCTACCAAATATATTTTACAAAAAATGATGCAGAGAAAGCAGAAGAAAAGAATAAGTTTGATCAAAGCTATTTATATATATATATATATATTATGTATATGTAAGTATATTTTAATAAATAGACATTCAAAGCACTTTGATTCCTTAAGCAAACAACAGAGTATCTTAAAATATAAAAGCTACGACTACTTTTATTTATTTTAAAGTATAAAAAACCATTCAAAAGTCCCGAGAAATATCCTTCAAAAAGCTTTCTAAATTCAATATTTTTTCTCTATCGATATATTTATAATATATAAAACCATCCTATCAAAATAATTTATCCCTATTAAATTCTTTGGATCATGGCCAATTAATTATTATTCAAGTTTTAATGATTAAATACATAAGTGTAAAAATAGGAGTATTCGAAAGGACTTGCCAAACAAAAGATAAAAGATGTTTCGGTAGATTTTTTTTTTTTTGATAAAATCAAAATATCACATTTTTTATATACATATAATATAAATCCTACACGTTTATTTTTTTAATCTTAAAAGAAAGGATCTCTGACCGTCTCCTCAGTCTTTCCTTTTTTTATTTTCTTCAAAAAGCAATCGTTTTTCAATTCAACTACCTAAGTACATATTTACCTAGTTTTTAAAAGAACTGAAAGCCTACCCATGTATAAATACATATGCCATACATTTAAAAAAAATGGAAAGGAGGATAAATAAAAAAAATGAAAGTCTCTTCATTTTTTTAACAACTTTATTTTTTAATTATTCCTTTGGTTTAGAAAACTCTGGATGACAGCTTCCTTTATGTAGGCAAATAGAAGTACGAATTCAACCAAAGGTATGTAAAAGAATCAACGGCTCAATTAATGTATCATACCTAAAGACTTTTGTAAAACAATTTTTGAATATATATTTTATATGCTTATATTAGGTCTATATCTATGAAATGAGACTTTCACCTATTAGGCGACAGATGTCCACAGGAGTATTTTTAAACCATCCCAAATGTCTAAGTTTTTTTGTCTATCATCTGGCAAAAATAGCCAGTTCATTGTTTAGGAAGTTTCATACAACAACGCATTTCTGTTCGTTCTTGAAAATGTCGATTTGTGGACTTCGTTGATTTCCTATTATCATTTCCAGAAAAACGCTTCTGAAGCACATCAAGTACTGCTAGAAGATTATGGTGGGCATGATATAATCAGAGCACAGTGTTGTTCACCCAGCCACAACCCAAAAACATCGGCCAAATCAGATCACTTCGTCTGTGTTTTTTCGTGGATCAGCGAGGTATGATTTGGTCCGAGTCCTTAAAACCCAGTGAAACAGCTGAAGGTGCACGCTACTCACGACAATTGGCCGATTTGAACAGCGCTATACGCCAAAAACGTTCAAAATATTCCGATCGGCATCACGAAGTAATTTTTATTTGAGAACAATGCACTGTCACATCGAACAAGAGTGACCCGGGAATTGGTGGAGACGTACGATTGGGAACCGTTGGTGCATGTGGGTTATTCCCCAGACTTGGTGCCATCATTTTATCACTTGTTTGCATCGATGAGTCACGTATTAGAAGAAGAGGTTTTCAATTCTCACGCAGAAGCCAAAAAATTCTCGATGATTGGTCAGCATCCCCAAGTTGCCCGAGAGATTGAAAAAATGTGTCTTTGGCTGTTATTTTGATGATTCAATTTGTCACCATTTTTTTACAATCAACGTTTGAAATTGAAAAATAGAGTCTCATTTCATAAAGTAGACCTGGTAACTTTATATGTACATGTCTACAAATGTATGGTAAATGAAAAAATAAGGTCCAGCACAGCAGTTTTGATGTGCATACATAGTATATGTATAAGGTTTTCCTCAACAAAAAGAAATACAGAAACTTTTACCATTACCTCTGTTCAGATATATGTATGTATGTCTTCCTACCTAGGTTTATGACATCATTTTTTATGGTTAAAAATGGCTCTTTCACAAAAAATAAGAGCAAATCAAAATAAAAAAAGAAAATCAGGTATTTTTTTGCTTTTCTTTTCCCTTTTTATTAATCTTAAATTTGTATTTTTCTTTTCCTAAAAAAAAAAAGAAGGAAGAAATAGGACAGCTTTGATTTTTGTATCTATAACCCAATATACAATTTTACTACATCAATATGATATTTATTAAAATAAAGCAAAAAAAAATAAAAATCAAATCACTTTGTATTTTTTGTATTTTTTTTTATACTCAGCTCATTTAAATTTCCATATACATATTCATAGATAACTTCAAAAACGAAAGAAAACTATTATCAATCTTTCTCTATTTTCTAGCGATTCTCATTAGTCCAAAATATATGTATACATATACCAGAGTGATCAAAAAGTAAAGTGAATTTTTTGTATAAAATGTAAAGTTTTCATTACGTCTTCCAAATCAATGTTATCTTCTTGAAAGTAATCCTCGTCGCATAAAAGAAACTTTTGCCAACGATTTTTTCAGTCCTCGAAATAGTCGGAATAGTCTTTTTCCGCTAGAGCTTTCAAGACTTTCTTCGATTCGGTTTTTATCTCCTCAGTCGTGTCAAAACGGTGTCCCACATTGGATTGATCAGTGATTTCAGGGTCGTATGCGTAAATACAAGCCTCATCTCCATTAATGATGCATTTCAAATTGTCCTGATAGTCAGACAGCAATGTTTCACACGCATCAACGCGATACTTTTTTTTCAACAACAAATTGAGAGATGTTGGCACTCGTTTGAGACACAAAACATACTTCAAAATGGGTTGGGCTGAGTCAAAAGATATTCCAACACTATCAGAGAGGTCTCTAACTGTCAATCGACGATTTTCAAGCGCCAAATCTTTGATTTTTTGGACGTGGCCCTGGTCATTAGACGTTAATGGTCGTCTCATAGCGCAGTTCGTCTTCAACGCGTTCTTTGAATTAGTTGTACGACTTATAAACGTTTTTTTGTGTCATAGTTTGATCATCAAAGGCCTTTTGCAACATTTTCAATGTGTCCATACAAGAATATTCGTTCTGTAAACAAAATTTGAAGCAAGTACTTTGCTCAATAAGATCACCCATTGTGTGAATCGAAAAATTCACTTTGGATTGTTACCAAAAACAAGTGTTAGTCGGAGATAAATAAACCTTTTGACAAGCAAAGGCTTGGCAATTCTTTTAAACAGTCCTACCTACCTATGAAAAAAAAATTGCCTGCCTTCTCAAAACACGGGAGTTTTAAATGACAAATTCACCTTACTTTTTGATCACAGTAGTATATATATGTACATATAATATGTTATAAGTAATACCTACAAGAGTATAAAAAGCTTACTAAAGCTGATTAATCTTTATTGAAATTCTAAAGCAGTTTCTAACTTTTTCTTCAAAAAAAATTTTTTTTTTGTTAATTCTATTAATATTGTTTTAAGTATATATTTATTTTTATCTATCTTAAATATATATGTGTAGATATGTACCTATATATACGTAAATAAAAGCTATAAACATATAAAAATAACTTTATATATTATACATACATATATTTACTCGTGAATAAATGAAGTGAAGAGAGAGGGAGGGAGGGAGAATACAATATATAAAATATATGTACAAAAAAAAGTTTCTCTTTGTGAGACTTACTTTCTAGGGATCAAAATTGTAAATAAATAAGTTGTTTTGTATGTATATGTTCTTTTAATTATCTCCATACAATATAGAAGGTTGTGAAAATAACAACTCTCTCAAAAAGGTTCACATTGAGAGAGTCAACATTCAAGAGTCATTGCTTGTGATCCGACTGAAGTTCCACCAATTTTGAAGTCCAAGAATCTGGCCGGAGTCATGGTTTTTGAAGCTGTTGCCAAATGATGGTTTTATCATGCCACCACATTTCATCGAGGCTTGACTTAAGCTCAACACAGCTGAGTACACGATGATCTTAAAGAATGTCTTGCTACACTGGATGGAGGAGACGTTTGGTTTGAATAATGTGGTACTTGAGCAGGACTCTGCTCTTGTCATGCCTCCAAGGCAACTCAGTGATTCCTATATTAGATGATTCTGGCTCAAATCCGGCCTAGCACAAATCCAGATTTGAACCTTCTCGATCTTTACTTGTGGGGCAACCTTCAAGAAAAGTTCAACAAACACTCCTACAGCAGTGTTAGCTCCATGAAGGTCAGCTAATGATGTAATGAAGAATGCAGCACAATTCAGGCTTACATCGGTCACATCGAATTAATCAAAGCATTAATTCTTTACAAAATTTCCGCGAGTGAGAGACATGATATGACCATTTGAAAAAATATCCCAAATTATCTGAAATGCCCTGTATATTGTTAGTAGCAATGTATGTATATTACGTCATTTAATTCCTCATGTCTCAAAATGAAGAGCTAATTGACCCATTCTTCGGAATCATTGAACTAACTCTCATTTTCATAGTGTAGATATTTCATGGAACTCTAATATTAAATTAAAGATGCATATCAAGAACAGAGCAAAACAAACAACCAACATATTGTGTACTGAAAAGACTATTGTTCACAAATAAGATCTTTATTGTGGGTATCTTTCAACCTTCCTTGCAAAAGAGAGAGAGAGAAATGTACTCAAGTCAACTACCTCCAAGTAGTTGTCCAATTATGTTATTCTTCCCATACGTTGAACACCCCTTGAACTGACTAATATGACTACATATGTTTGACTCTTTTTAATTTAAAACAGCTGATTCTACGATTTATGAATTGCGCCATAATTATAATTACACCCATACATATCTTTGGTTTTCTTTTCTCTTTTTGTAAATTAAAGTTTCGTGTGAGCAAAACACTTGACGACTTCCATAATGGTATCATAACATCCGTCAATTTGTTTATTCATATTCTTTATTTGTGTGAAATATACAAAATAGCTCCAGAGTTGAAAATTTAGAATGACTATCCTATAATATCTTTATTTCATCCATCTCTCAACCTTTCTCCCAAAAAGAGAAAGCAAAGGGCTCAAAATCAGTTTGTAGATAGGTAGCTAATTCTCCATTTAATTTTAGTAGATTATTATTTACATCCAAATCAAGGTGGACTCGAGTTATACTCCCTCAATGTTAGGAGCATTAATCAACAGCTGACAAAAATGTTGTGTATATTTAGCATCTAATATTTTGAATACTAAATAATTAAATATTCAAGGACCTTATATATAATATCATTCAAATTTAAGATTAAAAATGGATACATTTGGAATAAACTCATTTAAAAAAAATACTATGTATTTGAATTATTAACAAGTTTAGTTGCAACAAGGGGGAATAATAATAGTAATTGAGTTTCCTAATTGCATGAACCATTTTGCACTCAGGATTCATCAATATTATTTAATTGTAAGTCGATAAATGAGATACTCAATAATATAATAAATATATAATTTTATTAGCAGGAACATATATATAATATAATATGAGGAAAAAATACCGGGCTAATTGAATTTATTTTTAGTGGGATTCTCGACTGCCATTGACATCCTTGAGAAAATTATATATATGTACATTCAAATATTCATGAATCGCGTCGTTCTTTTGTGATGACTCAAATGCAATTGCAATAAATGTTGTTGAGTTCAAAAAAGTTACAATGAACATTCCAGACTGGTTTCTTTTGACACTTTGAGGGATCCATGGTTTATTTATCAAGATCATAACGCATTACTACTCTAGACAACCGACTTTAAATTTAAATAGCAGTTCAAAACTCAGTTATTATTGTTTTGTAATTATTGTCTTTTGACAATTTAAACTAAACGTTGTCTTCTTTTGAGGGGAATGAAATGAAATTTGTTGATACAATATAGATTTTTGACTCCCGTTATTTTTTACTCCATGTCTAAGTACATACATAGATATCCAGGGATCAGATTGTATTTCATAATTTGATAGACTATCATTTCCAAGAACACTCAAATAAACATCAGACAAAAAAACCCACATCAACACTCATGGAGTAGTCATTCATTTTAAATAGCATTTAATTAATTTTTACGTACACACTCTCAGAGAAAATGAATAAGAAATCTTAAGAAAGAAAGTCATATTCTTCTTTATAGACGTATATATATATATGTTTGTAGGTAGGTACTCTAAAAGACTTTTCTCTTTAGAGAAGCACTAATTTAATAAACGTAAAAGTTAGGCACTATTCATCTCATAAAGAAATGATAAAAAAACAGTTTAATGTACCTATGTAAAAAAATAAGAGATGGAGATTTTGTATTATTTTTTTTATTCTATAGTTGGTCTATTTTTCTTTAAAAAAAATCAGCAGCAGAGAAAGAAAAAGAATTACTAGAAAAATAATAACAATAATTCAATACTCTTTTGTTTCTTCCCTTGGTGCTACTGCTACTGCTGCTTTAAAGACATTTATTTCAATGTATAAAAAAACAATGGTTTTTTTAAAATAATTTTGTATAGACTTTATTAGGTCATTAATACATAGGCTCACCATTCTAAGTATATATATCTGCAGTGTCATGTACATACAACCATTATAAATGTGTGAGCTATAATTATTTGTAGTTTCAAATCCACTCATGCAAGTATACAAATACAAATATAGTCTAAAAAAGAGTCTAAAATTTCTTCCCTCCTTTTGCCCTTCTGCATATACATATTTTCTTGACTGACTTTACTCTCATATATGTATATTTTTTTCCATTACTTTACATTGCAAAAAAAAAGCACAACTTATTTTAGATTTAAGTGCGTTGTTGTTGTTGTTGTTGTTGAATAGAAGAAGCTCTGTGCTATAAATTACTTAGCTATTTATTAATATACTTAATATATGTAAGTATTCTACCATATGTAAGTAAAGACCACTATGCATCCTTGATCCTTCATTCATTTAAAAAAATATGTATATTCTAGCTATGTCTATGCTTTTCCTTACACCCGACATTATATGCTACTATTATCTGCAGTGACCTGGTAAGAATGGAAAACAAGATATTTATAGGATTACACCCAACGTCAATCTTCTCTCTTTTCAACCCTTCTCTTGTTGAGAAAAAGAGAGATATGTTAAGAAAAAAAAAATGAATATGGAGATTCACAAGGATGCAGTAGGGATGTTACGTACTTAACAAGATTGAAATAATTGGAGTTCAATACAATACAGAAATACGTTATAAGGGGCAAAATTAGATAAGTGGACAGCAGACAAAGTAATATAGGGAGCTATCAATTGTGTAACTTACTTTTCAAAATCTATAAATTGCATTCATATTAATATTTATGGTAGTTTATTTCACTGGATTCAGTGTTCAAAATCGGATATTTGCATAATGATATTTTAAAGGTAAGTTATAATGACATGGAAATGAGAAGATTGTGCTCAGAGCTATAGAAGAATCCATGTAAAGTCTCGATACTTTGAGCTCAAATTACAAAAGAAAAGCTCCATTCAAGTCTCATGATATACATAATATGATAAAAGTCTTAGAACAACAGCTCAAATCCAGTTTCGAGAGACGAGCCCTTTTTATATCTTATAAAAAGATTCAAATATCTGTGAATACATAAAATAAGTCATATATCTATAGAAAATATTATAATTTTTAATATTAATACATGTTTGATACTCAGGCATTGACCAGCGTATTTTGGGGAGAGTTTTTTAACATATCCTATGTCCTCACTTAGATTTGTATCTATTTATAACTATAATGTGATGGATCAACTAACTTTGATTAATTATGTAATCTCCGAAATGAAAGCTAAACTTTATTTTGTTCTTGGGTTCTAATAGTCCATTTATTTTTGCTTTTGAGTAAAAAAAAAATCCACGAAGATGGGTATTTTAATTTCGGGAAACGTGTTGTTGATTTTTGAGATTTTTTTTTTTTCTTTTTTGTAACTTATATTGATTCAGAATTGTTCAAGAGTCATTTGATACAAATAGCATGACAAAAACACATGATTAAATAGTTTGAACTTTGGAATTCAATATAAAAAATGACATGTATCAAAAAAAATAATAACAGGGTTTGTGTTCCAGAACAATTGTTTATTTTTTATTTTCCTAGTCCCTAGTTTCTGCTCAACTAGCGGGTAGTAACGTTCTTCTTGATTTGAGTATTGAGTTCTTCATATTCACATATGTATGTAGACTACCCACTCACGATATTTAAAATGAATGAGATACATATATGTATTGTTCTCAGATCCATATTCATTTTTATCTACCTATATATATGTATGTACATATGATTTTTATATTTCATCCTTCAGATTCTCTCTCTCTCTCTCTCTCTCCTGGTCCATCAATATTTGTTTTATACTTTATACACACTTAATCGTATGTATAAAAATGATTTAACCATTAATACTTCTCATTCTCTGCACAACTACCCTTATCCCTTTATATACAATATATATGTATATATATATATATATATATATGCATGTATCTAATATGTTTCTTAGGATCCCTATCTATTCAAATCATCATCATCTTCCCCTCTCTTTAGACATACAATCTGTTTGTACATATAGAATCACAGCATATTGAAATGAATCCTCTTCCAGATATGATGGGTACATCATCAAAATCCTTTTTGTGTGAATGTGTGTCAAATATGAGGGTTGGTTGATTGGTTGGATGGCTGTTTAGTTAGCTACGAATTTGTATTCTTAATTAAAAGGGAAAGAAAGGTGGGAGAGTAGGTAATGAAATACTAAAGAAATAGTAAAAAAAGAAGACGAAATTTGTCAAATTGGTTTTATCTAATGGGGAGTGAGTGAGTGAGTGACGTCATGTAATTGGCATAAATGAAAACGTAATGGCTTCTTTTTTTCTTTTTTTTGTGAAGTGACTTGGATAGAATAAATCATTATATATTGTATATATATATATATATATATGTCGATTTTTTTATGGCCTTGATTTGTGAATTTTTTTTTAAAGTGCTCAATGAATGCGTTAAAAGGAAGTAATGATTCATGATACTTGATGGGAGTGTTAAACCCTAAAATAAATGGCTAATGAATAATGTCGAATGTTTATTGTTGTATGTTTTCACTGTATGCTTAGATATACATATATGGGGGAGAGAAGAAAGTCTGTGATCCTCAATTACAAAAAGGAAGGAATAAGCAAAATCTTTTATACCCGGGAATGAATGTATTATTTAAAAAACAAAAAAACATATTAAACCATTAAAAAATGAGAGACTCAAACTACTAAATAATAATCTATAATTATAAATAAATAAAATTTAGAAAGGACAACGCTAATAAAACGCATATTAATGTACATATATGTAAGAAGTAGAAAAAGTTGTGTATTGCCATCGTCATCAAATGGTTTATGAAGACATTTTGAGTGTCAGCAGGCTACTACTGCTCACACCATTGGAAGCTGGCGATATTATACATAGTTACAATGAGTTGAGTGTCTATGTACAACATACAAGCATAGAGAGAACTGTCAATAAATAACAAATTTTTAATTACCATTTTTCTTCCTTTCACATACAGGAAAAATAAATAAACAAATAGAAGGAGATTATTTATCGCATTTCTCGTCAATTTTATGTTTGTATCTCTTTAGTATGTGGTAGGTTGAGAGAGTAATTTGATTTGCTGGAAAAATAATAGCAACAACATATGTAAGCTTTGTTACAGTACATTTAATGAGTTTAAAGACTATTTTGCCTGTTAGTTAGTTTTTTTTTATTATTATTATTATTTTTATGGCTTTATCTTTTTTATTTAAGAGCAATGCTCATAGTTGCTTGGAATATATAGATGAATTCATTTGCTCTAGTTATTGCACAAAACAGCAATAACTCTGCAGTAATTTGTACATATTTCTATGATAAAGGAAACCCAAACATTTGATTTTTCATGAGTGAACATCAGATACTGACGTGCATAGAACAACACTTTGCTTTCAAAAAGTTTTTTTTAATTAAGAATTACTATGTATCTTATTCCTTGATTTACCACCCAAACGGCAACCAGACTGAGCAATAGACAACATTTTGATGCAACTAAATGCATCATATAACATAACATATATAGTTTAAAAGTGAAACAACATGTTTCTACAATCGTTCGGGTTACCCAGAGGAGAATTCCTTCTTTAGTTTTTTTAACACAGATAACACAATATTCTATGTACAAATCTTCTATTATTAAAATTATATACAAAAAAGTAAAAAAAAAATTATTTTTTTTTAAAAGAAAAGTTGTTAAATTCTACGAATTTATTAATTATTTTTTTTAACTTTTTAATTCATGCAAGTCTCACCATGGTGTCATTTGAGGAAATGGGAATATCAACGAACCATCTAATTAATAAACAAATAATTAAATAATAAATAAATAAAAAAATGCAAAAATCATCATCAGGGTAACATGATGATCCTGCTAAACCCCTGCTCCTTGAGTCCCAATATTTAAAATCCTTACCTAAGAAGAAGAAGAATATGACAAGTAGAGAGAGGAGGGAATAATAATTGCCCAATTAACCATCATTCTGTACTACTAACTCCAAACATCCTCATCATCATTCACTCCTCCGACCAAACCACGAACTGAAATGATAATAATAATAATAACAACAAGAATAAGAATAATAAAAGGCGCGAAACCGGCTGTAAGATTTTTTCTTACTCTCTTACTCTGCTTAAAATAGTAGTAGTACATTTTATATACATATTATTCTATATAACATACACAACATTCTCCCGAAAAAAGATTTTATTTATTCTTTTTTTCTTTCTTCTTCTCTCTCTTCTTTTTTTTTTTTTTTTTTTTGAATTGGGAGAAGAAGAACTTTCGTTCTCTTTTTTTTCCTTTTCCTTTTTTCCCCCTTTTTTCTCTCGGCAGAAGGGATGTGAGAATTAGAAAGCTTTTTACAGTCTATGTACTTAATATATACAATAATATATATATATATATAGTAAATTTATTTCTTTAAATGAACTTTGAATAAAAATTTCCAGGGATTAACTCACTGTACAATATAATATTTATATATATTGTAATAATAGCCAATATAATTTATAGTTGAGGTTGCGTGAATGAAGTTCTTCTTCTTCTTTTCTTTTTTTCCTTTTAGACTGCTGATAAAATTATTAATATAAATACATAGTACTTTATTTTATACAATGTATGTTTATACCAAATATACATACAATGGTCATAATATAATCGCTTTAAAAAAAAAAAAAAAAAGCACAAAAGGAGAGCTCAAAAAAGGCCAATTCTTTTGTGATGGTGGGAGGAGGAGGAACATTGGGGGGGGGGGGTAATATATACATATATATATATATGTATACAAATAGCCCTGTTTAGATGAAAGTGAGCTCAATATACATATTTTATTTTTACTATTCTTATTTTTTCTTCTTTTTGGGCTCTTATTTTCAGAAATGTATTTATGTACATACATACATACATAGTTATTCTATAATTTCTCCCCCCCCCCCCCCACCTACTCTTTACAGAATGTAACTTTCTTTCACAATAAAAAATAATATGTATGTACATATATATCCAAAGATGAATTGAAACGACTTTGTCTCCTTTTCTTTCTCTCTTTCTTTCTCTCTTTCACTCACTTTCTTAGTCAGTCCTTCTCCTCCCCCCCCCCCTCCCTTCCTGAAACTTGTTGGCTATACATACATAGAATATAAATAAAAAAATAAAAATTATAAATAAAATTACTTCTACAACCAGTACTATTTTGTATGGTGTAGGAATGAATCCCTTCTCTTTTTCTGCCCAAAGGGATATTTTTTCCTTCTTCATCTTAATATAGTACATATAATATATATATATACAACAGGTATATAATCTCAAAACAATTTCCAAATCTATTGACACCTCTATATACATACATACATATAAAACGATCCCTACTTAAATATCAATTAATTAGTTTAATTGTTGATTGTAGGTATGTACTCATTTTCAAAAATATGAAATGAAGCAATATTTCCAATTTATTATTATTATTCTTGTGGGTACTTAATAAGTTCTTGAAAGAGTCTCTTTTGCTTTCATATTATGGGCAATTGATGACTCCTGTCATTACTATTATTATTATTGTTATTTCTTATTATTTTGTAGCCTCTAGAAAGTCATTTACCCTGTGTCTGAACAAAACAAAAAATTGTCCAATTTTATGCATTTTCATGATCCAGTCTGCCAAGTGCATCATTATTGTCTAACACAATTGGTACATGGGTGTTAATAGGTGCCTAACTACAAAAGTAAATGTACAAATTTTGGGGATATGGGTAAGTACTTTGAGGAGACATTTGGGCTCCTTATGATATGTTCACATATTATGTAATGAGCATGTTCTCAATAAACCTATATGGAATTTACCGTTTCTTTTTGTGTACCGTGTAGGTAAGTAATAAAAGTCTCACAAAATTACAATTTCTTTTGTCGTTTAAAAAAGATACAATTTTTGCTCTTTAAATTGTTGTACATATATGAGCTTTATATTATGATTAGCAAATCCATTAAAATTACAACTCTACACGTTAATGATATGGTCACGGCTTAAAAAGAAATGAAGTTATGAGAATTTTTAGAAGTAAATAATACCTACCCAAATTATAAAGCTCATTGAGGTAATTATACACTTTACCTCATGATTGCTTATTCTTGCATAGTCAATGACAATGATTCAACATACGAAAAGAGAAAGGGTCTCATTTATTTGAGTCAGACAATAATATAGCCTTTTAAAAGGATCTAAATTTTTGTTTTTTATATTGAATTTTGTTGTACCGTAGAAATAAGGAAATAAGGGCTCGAAGTCACTCTATGTAATAATACAAAAATAAATATATCTACTTATAAAATTGAAAAGTTAGACTTTTATTTTTTGTTTAAAAGCACACGAAAATCTATATATCATTTTGGGTTGTATTTATTTATTATTTCACACTCATTGCCGAATCTGCCTTTACTGTCTCTCTAGATAGCAAATCACGTTTTGAAGATACATATTTTCCAATTCGTGTTTTAAGTAAAAACAGTACATGCTATTTATGAAAGTAACCGTCTTAGGCACAACAAAATGTTTAGTAAAATATTTTTTTTTCTTTTCGTTGCTAGCACGGATGTTTCACAAATACTAAACAGTAAGTAAAAGTGTTTTGCGAATTCGATCTGTATTTCTATGAGAATATCAATAACTTAATTGGTATTCCAGTAAATGCATCATTTAGGGTTCCAAAAGGTTTGTGATTGTTTGAGTGCGTGTCAAAGATGGACACCAGCTAGGGGAATTTAGCCTGTATTCTAAAATTTTTCTTCGATAAAGGCGAAAACACAAGTCAGGCAGCTGAAAATGTGAATAGTGTGTTTATGGTCCTTCTGCTGTAACAGCCAATCATGCACAATTTTGGTTTCGTCGATTTTGTTCCGGTAATTTTGATGTCAAAGATGCACCACGCTATGAAAGGCCAATTGTCGAAAATGTCGATAAACTACGGTCAAACTCGAAATTCGAACCTGTACTGCCAACAATTGGACCGTCTGAAGGGAAGCAATCACCCAAAATCACCTAGCTTTGGCCAACAGGAGAGGAATTGTGCTTCCTCAGGAAAACGCCAGGCCACACACATCGATGGTGACTCGGCAAAAGCTACGAAAGCTTGGTTGAGAGGTTCTTATACATCCACCTTATAGTCTGGACCTTGCACTAAGTGACTACCGCCTGTTTTTGTCTATGGAAAATGATTTGGATGGTAAAAATGTCGTCTCAAGAAAAGCTTGTGAAAATTGACTGTCCCAGTTTTTTGGGACATTGGAACGAGGGTTTCAATGAAAGAAACATAATCAAATTACCTTCAAAATGGCAACAAGTTATCAAACAAAAGGGGGCACATTTAAACTAAATTGAATTATTCTAAGTAAAACCTTCAACTTCATGCAAAAAGAATGGATTCCTTTTTACTAGACCTAATGTTGTGGAAAAAAGCATCTAAAGAAACTTCACATCCAAAAATTAATAACTAAGTATTCATCAACATTGCTTCCTTCACTCTATTCTTGAAACAAGCCATTGATACATACTGCTCCTTCTACTTTGAATACTACTATTATATCCATGTGTTCATTCTGTAGTGAGTTACTTATTAATAAATTTTTTAAAGCAAGCTGTTTTCTTTCAATCTTGATGTAAAAAAAGTAGCTCTAATTTTTCTTTCTTTTTTTTTCTCTTTTTTTTTTTATAGAAAAAAGGGAAATCTCTTAATAAATATTTCACTAGAATGTTCCTATGTAGATAAACATTGTTTTGGTTCATATTCAAACAAGCCAGAGTCACTTTGATCTCCGGATTTTAAACTATTTTCAACTTCATCAAGTAACACATATTCATGAATATTTTCATATTGACATGACAAAAATAGCAATCCTGTTCCTTCAATTCTATCTTCATACCATGGAGAGACAGGAAAAAGCTTTGATGATCTTTGTTTGCGTAGCCAATGGGTTAAACCAATGGAACTAGCAGTACAATTGTAACTAATTTGATATTCCCCCTATGTATGAAGGTTTCAATGATGTACGGATAAAAAAATCGACCATTAATATATATTCTAAAGACATTTCTTTTTAACTTTTTTTGCTGAAATGCTAATATGTATATTTATTTATAAATATGTAAATTACTTATTCAAACAAAATAATACATGCATAGATGAATATTGAAGCATTATTTCAATATTCTTTAAAAAAATTGACAAAGGGTGTTCACTATGCAGTTATCAACGCTACAAGCCCAAATATACATAGAATATACACATACATGCGGACTGCTTTAAGAATTACATCACTCTATGCAGTCTACCAATAGTAATGATACAACAAAATACTGACAATTGTAGACGCAAATATCTCAAAAAACATGATGTATCAGACAAAAATGTGGGCATTTCCAGAAGAAACATAATTAAACTAAATCAATAGAACATAGAACTTAAAATTCAAATAGGCAGAACATGGTAGTATGGTGATAGGACAGTGATAAGTTGTTGAATGACAAAAAAAAAAAGAAGCTTAGAGTTGAATAAAATCCCTCTAGATAATATATAAAAACCTTTATCAAGTTGTACAAGGCTTCTCTTGAGAATATATAGAAGAGAAGCCTAGATTTGAACAAGACTTCTCTAGAGAATAGAAAGGTTGTAGAAGGAAATAAAGTCAAATTGACTAAATTGAGAAAATCAAGGAATCTTCAGAAAAAGAAGCTTTAAGATGATGATCAATTTTCAAAGACATTAAGTACATCTGAGCTTAAGTCACTTCAAAATTAATCAAACATATGCAATACATCATAACTATAATGGCAACAGATTACAATGTTAAAAAATTTGATTGTAATGAGTTATCTACTTGAATAATTTATTGAAAATACGTTTTACAGAGGGCTTGAGATGTCTGAAATTTAAAGATATGAGGGACAATAATGCCATGATATAACTTCATTGGCATATCAACTTTCAAAAAAATATCACATTTCGTGCAATCTAGGAAGCAACAATTTCCTTCGATTGATCACAAATACGCGAGAAAGAAAAAAAAACCTGTATACGAGGGTTGTTTTGAGAAAAATGGATTGATTAATTATACTGGTCAACAAATTTGAACTTTAAAAAATCCTAGTAAGGGGTATAAGTAAAATAAAAGTTATTTAGATTTGCATGCTGATTTCAAATCTGTAAATTTTTTTCTAGAGAGTTACTCAGAAATCGGACACTACTTTTTGAGCTAATTTGGCCCATTTTCCAACTTCCTTTTGAGTCTAGAGGGCTACAAATTTTGTGCATTAAAAAATGATGATTCGCTAGTGTTTTAATGCAATATCCAGTCTTTGTTTTGATCTAAAAAGGCTCCTCGGGACATAGGTGGCGGAAGTAGGTCCAAAAGTCGCCCAAAACGTTTGTACTTAGATAACTCCTTGAATATTACATGAAATGGATTAATAAGAAATGTATTCAAAAGCCGAGACTCACAGCTTTCAAACGAAATGTCAAGCGCCCCATAAGAATCCTTAACTAAGAAGAAATCGTTCATCTAAATGTGTAAATTTTCATTCAATTTCAAGCTAAAATTTGCATACATATCTAAGACTCACGGTAGAGCTACTAAAGTAGTAGTGCGCCGAAATTAATAAAAACTTTTGTTCAAATTAGATCATTCTTAATTTAATTGAAAAACATAGTTAACAGTTTTTACCATTACTAAAATGTTAAACAAATTTAGTTACACATATATGTTATTATCAGCATGACGAAAGTTTGCAAGTTCATTTTCACTTTATCTCAGGGTGGAACATTTTTCAAGGATTTAATAATATTTGTCAGAATTCTTAGCAGCTACCAAGGATGGTTCTGAGAAATCAGATAAAAAAATTCCGTACATGCTTTTGAGTTTGAGTAAGTAATGTGGAAATCCATCTTGTATTGCCTATTCATGATGATAATTATATAACTAAACATAAAACTGTAGAAAAAGTAGATATACTAATTTGAATCAAATTATGTTCAATACTTGAAATTTATTTCAATTTTCAAATTTGTATATTTTAATAACATTAACATACTTATGTAGAATTGAATAGTTATAGGAAAGGAAATCAATTATTTGACTATAATATGTCTCCTTTGACCTAGGGGCTTTCAAAGTGTCTTTTGTCTTTTTTCTTCTGCTTTTGTTGGTTTACAATGTTTATGTTAACAATTATTATTTTCTTCTTCCCCCCCCCCTCTCACTCCCCCCCCCCCAGTTTAAAAACCAGTGTTATAAGCAATTAGTTTTGTAATTTAGATAAAGGGTTTTCAAAGACTCTTTTCCTAAAAAAAGCCTTACCACAGGTCATTTTGTCACAACCCGTTTTTATTGCCCTTTAAGCCAATCAAAAGTAAAGAACTTTTACCCAAAACTAAAAATTATATAATGTATTTTTAAATAGTGAATGCCCTCAAAAAAGAAAAGACATTCATTATTTCCCTTTAATCAAGGTAAAGATTCATTTATTGCACGAGAGATGAAACTTTTTCCAATCCACTTTTGGGTTACACGCCACCAGTTGACTCATATTATTGCATAAAGGGTCCCATTCCTTATGTGTTGAAGAGAATAATCAATAAAGAAACATTCTAAAACCACATGAGATACATAAATATCGAAAAAAAGGATTCACCTACATTTCCAAAATAAAATGTAAGACTCAGATTGGGGCCATTGATAAATGATGAGATTAAAGTGACACCTGGATCGCATTTCCTTCATTTTAAACCAAAATTTATTGACCAAATTAAATATCTTGTTAAAGTTAAAAATATCTGGGAATGTTCTTCAAAAATCTCTTTGGTTTTTGGATCATTTAAATTGTTTAGAATACCTTGGTTTGTAGCCCAGAGTAAATGTTTTTTATATAAAAGCTATTGAATATGAGACATGATGTTAGAAAGTCAGGTATTTATTCATAATACTATGCAAAGAAACAAGGATAGGTTTTTCTAAGTGATCTTCAGTATACTGGTGGAATAGTGGCACTAGGGTACTGACATAATATTTAAAACAGCATATTGCTAAATTGCTATTGGAACAATTACTTGTACATAGTACGTCAAGCAAAAATTTGGCCCTCGAATGACATAACAAAACCCACCCCTAAAATAATAATAATAATAATAATAGCAATCCTGACACCCTTAATGATAATTTCTTTTAATATATTTTGTTGAAAAATGTTCTAAATACCAATAACAATTTTGATAGCGGAAACAGAGGAAAATATTGGTATGGTAACAGGACCTATGAACTATAATCAATAAAATATTATACATATTAAATAATATTATATATTGCTACATCAGATTAATGGCTTGTTGCTGCCTCATTGTTTTTTGTTTTTTCCCTTGGCCATTTTGTGTTTGTTGTTTTTGGATAAATGAATTTGATAAATTCAATTGAGAGCAACGACGTTCGATCAAAAAAAAACTTTTGGTTGAGAGGGGAGAAACAAAATATAATGAATGTGCATGTAAATACTTATAAGTGTATGCAGATTATATGCATCCAAGGAGTCAAGAGGGTTATTATTGTGATCAATAAATCAATATTGAATCTTTTTTTCATTGGTGGTTAGTTTAAAATATAAGGGGTGACACGAGTTCTCTCTCTTAGGAATCATAAACGCGTGATGATTTGTATATAAAAAACATTAATTTGTATTTATTAAAGCAAAAAAAAAAAGAGTTTATAACTTTCTAAGCAGACGCAGTCTGCTCAACAGCTAATGTGCATTTGGAACATCTTTTGATTGAGTCACTTATTATCTTCAATGATTTTTTGTAACTATCCAAGAATATTAATCATAAACATTGGCTGAATGAATTCCTTGATTGTCATAAAATTTCATTTTATTTCTTAATAAGTTTTACAAATCTATAGAGTCTCTTTCTTTCCTCTGACACCATAAAGACAAACAGTTGATTTACCAACAAATAAACGTAAATTAAAAAAAAAAAAAGTCTTCATCAAACTATGAATAAAATTTATTTACACCAAGGATATAAAAATTGTATTTTGCTATTAATTATTATTATATACATAAAATGAGACATTTTACAAAATATCAATCAAATTCAACTTTTAACAAAATTCCACGAACACATTATGTTCTATACAGAGTAATAATAATAATTAATTAATTATACATAATATATCAGTGGCTTTCTAAAGAATTTCTTCACCGAGTATAGTTTTTATATCATAGATTTGATTATGGATATATTCTTTTAAAGCTGTTTAAAGAATTATAATAATTCTACCTATTTGTATCGAATATTGAGGATGACTTCAACCGTCTTGTTTGATAATGATTGTGGGTTTATTAAAATTAATACTATTATTATTATTGACTAAGCATAATATTTAGCAAATATATAATTTAATATTCAATAGAATTTAATAGAAAAATACAGTATTATATTTCTTCTAGACTCATATTAAGTTATTTATCTACAACCTTGCTAGTACCATCATTCATCATGCAATCAATTTAAGACATTTTCAAACTACTTTATATGCCTTTTAAAAAAAAATAAAAAAAATATTGACTGAGAAGAAAAAAAAGAATTAGAAAGGCAAACTTCGATCAACAGATATCCATTTAAAAATATATATTCATGCATTTAAAAAAAAAAATATTTTTTTGTCAGTTGCTAAGATAGATAAATTTTAAAAACTATATATAACTATTCCTTCATCATAAAACATCAAATATCCATGTTTCATGTGTAAAAAACATAAAAATCAGTACATTGCTTGAGTGAAAGAACATTTCTTACAAGTTTTTATGAATAACTATGAGGAATGTATGAAATTGTTATGAATTTCTAAACTTATATAGATACATGGGGATTTTACCTCTGATGTGCTTCTATCAACCTCCTCTTGTTCTTATGTATGTCGAATGAAAAAAAGATGAATCTTTTTGTACAAAACATAATGAAGAAAGGTTCTTTAGCACCAATTTTCCGCTCCAATAACTTACTATATCTTTAAAAAATAAATAAATAATAGAGAAGGAATATAAATCTTCATATCCTCTACGGAATCTTTAATTAAAAATGTGTAATTACATACATATAGTGATTAGATATCCTCACACCCATCAGACGATCAACCCATTTTATCCTCACAACATGAATATACCATTATAATATCTTATCATTACGACACAAATATATATATATATATATATATGTATCTATGGGTATAATGCTATGTTAGTTGGTCAGGGCAAGAGCACTCTATTCTCCATGATGAGGTGATTTAATATAGGGATTTGATATAACAAAAAAAAACCATTTTTTTCATAAATGAATTTTTTTTCCTTACACTAACAGCTAATAATACTTTTAGAAAGTCATTAACATTTTGAGAGAAAGTAAAGCTCTTTCTAGTATATATTTATACACTTGAGTACAGAGAAAAATCCTCAGTTAATACTTTTGTATGGTAATAAAAATTATGTGAGCGTTGTCAAATAAACTTAATGAAAGACAAAACGTAAATTTAAAAAAAAAGAAGAAAAAAAGAGTTGATTCCTTAGCTACCCACAAAAATCATTGCTCTATTATATACCGGGTGTCAGATTACCATTTCCCTCTCACTCACTCATTCTAAACTTCAATAAGAGATAATGTGATAACTTGGCGTATATTTAGGAACATAACCTTTATTTCAAATAAATCAAAATAAGAGTTGACTTTAATTTAAAGCTCGATGTAGCCACCTTAGCCCTTATAATGGTCTATAAATGGATCCTGAAGGCAGTACAAGCCCTTTTCACCACAGCCTTCTCCATCTTCACCTGTATTGCAATGATGCTGGCTCTCAGTATATTGGTATTTGGTTGGCGTGAGGGACAGGCATTGCGAACAATATGTGCCCAAAAACAATAGTCCAAAGGGTTAACATACGGCTAATATGACGGTCACATAGTTTTCGAACAAATGAAGTAGATTTCAAATTGTTGAGTAGTCCTTTGCAACGATTCTCCGTGATGGTTGGTATAAGCAGTGGCTTTATCAAGGACTTACTCACTTCCTTTTTAACAGCCCTACACACTGTATTCCTCAAGATTCCGAGGTCCTTAGCAGTAGACATCATTGGCATCCTTAGATTGGGCATGATGGCCTTCTTTATCAAGTTTGAGGGGATCTAGATGAGAGAACCTTCACATCTCGAGGGTCATCTTCTTGCTCACAACAACTTGTTTTACAGTGCTAGCTTAAGAGTCTCCCGCGTGGAGGAGTTCAAAAATCTTTTTTCCATTGTCTCTCTTCATCTTCTTCAAGATTTTTTTTTTTTGAACTAAAATTATATCAAGATAAAGCCCTGTTTGTTTTGCTTTTCAGACATGATTGATTTGTGAAACAAATTTTCTCACTCAAACGAGGTTTATGGCTATTTAAAAAAAGGGGGAAATAGTTATCTGACACACCCGGTATAGCTTTTGGAATATTTACTTTTTATCAATGTACTTAGATACAAAGTATTCTTTTTGAGGATTTCATCATAACCCATTTAATAAAATAAGCAAAATGAGCTAATTTTTTATTTTGCCGAGATCCAGTCCAAAATAAATAAGGTATAAATTAATTATGGGTTCAAATATCTGCTTTATAATTAGTCAAACAGTAAATAATTTAGAACTTTTGAATCTTCTTTTGTGTGAGAAAAAGTTAAAATGAAATTATCGAAGTTGCTTTATTTTAGTTATTCATATATAAAAAAGGATTTCGAGAATAAGAATGCGATGCTTAAATAGGTCAAATACACCTGCAAGTTGTCACCTTTGAAGTACATAATATATTTTGTAATTGAATAAAGAAGGTAAATCCATGGAGAGGGTGTAGTTAGTTATAGAGAGTCATTTATGGTACCCTCAGTGCCCCTTAGTGAACAAAAAAGTTCTCTTTTGGTTAAGTAAATTACGACAAAAATTTATTCTCGCTTCTCCATTTTGTTTTGCATAGGCAACTAAGTCATAGGTCTTAAAATGATTTCGAAATATTTGGCCGTTATATTTATGAAGTAAAAACTTTAAAGCGAATTTTCTCCTTTTCTCATGGCTTGACACATACTTGAAGAGTACATTTACATTCATATATGATACATCCAATGTATATTGTATGTCCAACATTCTTTAGCCTCTTTTCCCTTTCTTTGTTTATAAATTATAACATAAAACATATAAAAAGTACTCAATAGTTGTTTTTCTTTTATGCTATCTCTTTAAATAAGACTTTGATACATGATACATAAGGGACTTTCTTTCAAAATAAAAGAATTAATCAAGAGCTATATTTAGTTTAAACATTCCTTAAATATTTATAAATATACATATACAGGGTGACCCAAGAAGATGCGTACTCATATTTTATTCGATAAAAAATCTATTTTTTAACGAATGTCTTTTCTGTAGCAGGACGTGAAAGGTGAACCTATGGATGATCATTTGCAGCTATAGTTGTCCTGAAAATGTTTTGGACAAATCAGCAGAAGATATTCTCGCTCGAGACCTATTTTGCGACAAAACCATACCAGAGTGTACAGATTCAGTTTCGAAAGTGTTTCCATTGTCGCAACTTTCCATCAAAATCAACGATTGTTAGTTGGGTTAAAAAGTTCATGGGACTGTAGTGGACCTATGTTCTAAAGCCACAGGGGGAACTTATTCAGGTAGGAAGAAGAGTGCAAGGACAGAAAAAAACATTGCTGCAGTGAGGGATTCAGTAGGACGCAGCCCTACGAAATCAGTGCGTAGACGCAGCCAAGAATCGGATAAATTTGTCGACTGCACATGGAGTCGATATGGCCCCTGAAAGAACATCCATCTTTTTCATAATCCCAGAGATTTATTCAGTTGCAGTTGGCTAAAACCAGTTCGTCTGTACAAGAACTATCAAGAATCCCTTACGTCATAGTAACTACATAGTCAGAAATACCAAATATTTTGTATTCTTGATTGTGGCCGGTATTTTTTTCCTATAATACAGTTGCAATTATTAGAGTCATTATTTAATATATCGAAATAACCTATTAATACAAACGAGAAAAGAGAATGTCTTCAAGAATATGAGTGCAGTTTTAGCTCATTTTTGAAATATTTCAGATAAACTTGATTTCTTCTTGACTTGATACATATGTAGTCTCAGCTTCTGTATGTTCAACCCTATTCCCATAATATTTTTGTACAAAAACTTTAAAGTAGATTACATATATGCATATGTTTCATAAGAAGAATTGATCTTGATGCTAATGTCTTTGTCCTTAGTTAATTGAATTATCAAAGTATTTCGAGAGAGTAAAAAAAAAAGACCATTCATAAGTAAAATATGACAAGAGTGTTCAATTATGTTAATTCATACCAATTGAATAAATTCAAATTGAAGGTATAATTTCATTTTTTTCAGAGAAAGTCGATTTTATATGTTTTTATGTATGTATAAGGATGCTGTTAAAGAAAGTATTTCAAAATGTATTTAAGTATGTTCTAATCAACTACGACAACCAATGATGTACATATAACAACCAAGTTAGTTTTTTAAAACGGTCCCCTATTTTTAATTACAAATAACAACGATATACTAACAAATTTACATGTTCTTAATATAAACAAAGTAAGTTATCGAAAAAGTCATTCGAAAATCGACGAAAGAAGTGGTAATCCAAAAGAAATCTAAAGGTTTTTGAAGACAATCTTTACACCCATGGATCCGTGACCACCTCTTCAGAACAAAAAAAGTTTGTCTCTAACAGAATTAAGAGGTCCAGGTCTTGTATAAGGGAAATTGGGAAACCTTTTGGGAAAATAACAGTTGACTCCTTCTGAATAATGTTTGAGAGGAAGGCCAAAGACGTTTTCAGAGACAACCTCTTAGACCATATTATGTTACTCTAAGAAAAAATTCCTGAACGGCCTTTTTCAACTTCTTCATAGCCCGCAGTACCCCAAATCAACTCAAGGGTCAGGGGTATGTTTTGGGGTTTTAAGAGGCATCTCTTATGCTCTTTGAAGAAGCAGCGGTATTTCTCAACTTTTTCTTTGATCCATGTTACCCTAAATCAACTCTAGACTAGGGATATTTATTTAGAGTTTTAGGAGTAGCTCCTTATGTACCTTGAAAGGGTGCGGCGGTGTTTTTTTATCTGTCCACATATACACCCAGTCACTCTAAACTATGTCCTACTGCCAATTGACAAATATAATATTAAAAAAATGAACTATTGAACGGAACAATGGTCGAATAAACGGAAGGAAAAATGAACGACGAATGGAAAGTTTTCAGAAAAAGAATGACAAACGGAAAAACTGTGAATGGGTACTCATTTAGGTATTAATAGAAAGTAATGGTTCAACCTATGATTAGGAATGTAAATCATATGCAAATCGGGCATGTAATAAAAAAGTGGAGTTGGCTCTTCAAACAGGTCTTTTTGTTTTCCGGAGCTGTAATCATTTTTTTCCCCTTAAGAAGGTAACATCTACTTTACCTCAACATAATGTTTTACAAGAAAAAAAAACAGTCTGCAAATATTATATCATGGAGAGGAACAAAGTAAAAGTTACAAAATGGATATCATTCATTGAGGAGAATGGAGTTAATGACATTTGTGAATATAATAATGAATCTGGAGTAGCGTATTGTAATGTTTGTGGTTTGATGTTTTCATTTATATACATATGTAAAGGAAAATAGCAGCTTGTAGCTCAGTAAAACGTCATGACAGCTCAAGCTGCTTCCCCCCTCAACATTCATTAAATTGTCAGGGTTGCCAGGTTGATTGTCTCTTTCTTTTTTTATTACAAGCCCGATTTGCATATAATTTACATTCCTACCTATGATTACCTACCGTGGTTTGGTGATTATCTATATATGAAAAAAAAGATGTTTTGACGCAAAAATTTAAAAAAAATTAAAAAATTTCTAATCCAGATACATTCATTAGCCTCTGGTGCGTGGTAGACAGGGATTGAATCTTATAATCAAACATTTTAATTAGATATAAATAAGGTAAGGCTGATTTATTCAATGACAGTCCTAAATATTATTTTTTTTTCATGCAAAAACCTTCTGAGGTCACTAATGGGTCAGAAGTCTCTCACGTACAATATATTTTAAAATACTAAAAATATCCCTCCACAAATAAGTGGACTTATAGGTGTCAAGTGGTGGTCAACATTCTTTTTAAAAAAATAAAAATAAGTACAATATTACTGTATCTATTAGCGAATTTGTATCACAGAAGGATTTGTAAGAACCAAATCGAAGAATGGTAGTAATTGCGAGAATTGCAGTGCCTAATCACATCCTATCAATCTCTATTTTCCAATTTCTCTACCAACAAAACATCTTAACAAAGTCCCACTCCGTGCACCCATAGATTAGAGCCCTCTAACTGATCATCACTAAAAGCATAGTCGTGGCTGTATTTCGTAAATTATATAATTCTTTGGCAACGAAGGTTGTTTCAAGAAAAAATATGCAAAGTTATTTTTTTTATCAAAAAGATTGCTTTGGTCTGCCAAATCTCGTAAAAAGACAATTCTTATATGTAATGAAATTAATTATTATTCAGTCATTAAAAAGTTTATTGAATGAGGTTTTTGCAGATGACAACTTTTCTTTATATAAAAATTGCGTGTTCACAAACAGAGGCCATCATAATAACTAGATATTGTTACATTTTGACATCGACTAATGAATTTATCAGACTCGTAAAAATGTCTCAGGAGCTTAACTTGACTTTTCCATAACTATGTACATTAATCCCTTACCTTAATAATTTCCAACTAAACCCAGACGAATTAAAATATCTATTACTTTCGATATTCGTCTTTCTTCTGTTGTAAGTATTGATAATGATCCTTACTGTAACATTTACAAACAACAAAAACACCTTTTGTTACAGCATTGAATAGTTTTGAGTCAGCTTTAGAAATATAATTAGAGAAATATGGACTAGATTTGCAAGTTGTTGAGTATTTTTATCAAAATATTGGACTATCTATAATGACAACTTTAAAAAAAAAGTATAAAAGATTTTTGAGCAGGAAGAAAAATAAATCAAGGGAATTTTTGTTCCAAAAATTTCATTTTGAAGCTTTAAACTACGCAATATGAAATAAATCTGAGGAATAATTCAAAACTCCACTTCAAACAAATATCGATAAAATTAGATTATTCAACTATAAAGTTCGTAAGAAAGCTAATTAAAAAGACGTTCTTATTTTAAAGTCATATAATCCTAGACAAAGTTCAAGAAAAATGTACAAAGATCCATACTTTTTGGATAATGATTGTGATGTATTATATATCCAGTGATATAAAATACTATTTTTTGCTAGTGTTGTAGATTCTGGAGATAAATTTTATAACCAGAAAATTTTACAATGGACTTACAATTTTTATATCGATTTCCTATATTTATGGTCAAGTCAATTTGATAATTTTGTCTTCTTTTTTTTTCAGATTTGTACTGATCAGGACGATTTCCAAAAAGAATTCAGAGTGACTCCCCCTTGGCTTCCATATATGTAGACTCCCAACTCCTTCCCTTTATATGCCCATGGTAGCTTTATTTCCAAAATGAAAAAAACCAATATCAAATAAACCCTTTTAATTGGTTTCACAATTACAGCTGTACTTGGTATAGGGATATTAGCTTCTTTACCTCCATCAGGATAGAACTGACTAAGAGCCCAATGTTCGGTAATTCTGGGTCAGTTTATTTGCTTGGAAAGAAGCAACGCAGCTGTACTGAGCACTCACTCCACCAAATATTATGTAGGAAAAGGTATAAAATATATTATATAAATACTGGATATAAATCAATGATTTTTGTTTTTTGATCTTTTTTTTTTGTAACCATTAGTTTAGTGTCGTTTTGGAAAAAAAAAAGAAAGTTGATTCTACCTCCGCGTCATCTGTTTCCTCGTTACTGACTTCTAATGAAAATGGATTGATAGCCCAGTTTGATACTTGTAGCCAGGATAAAAGGTTCTGAAATCGTTCAGACATGTCTCATTGCTGCAACTTTTCTAGGTGAACAGAATACACTTGAAGGTCATTATCATCTGATATGCTCCTTTCAGAAAGGCTTAAAAGATGGTCAAGTTCACATTTAGTTTTAAACAAATGTTTTTAGCCACTTGTTCTGAACTTTAGAAAATCACTTACATATGATAAAAAATGAAGATAAAATAATTCGTTTTATCTGTTAGGAATTATACATTTCTAATTAAAATTTAATTTTGAAATAAAGAAGAAATACAGCACTTTAATATATATTTTTTTTTTTAAAGAGCACCTTCAAAGACGTCTTCCCTACTTTTAAACTTATTAATGATTTAATTATTGGATTAAAAGCTTAGCTTATGTATATAAGCTATATAGGCTTTGTAGATCAAGAAATACAAAAATTTGAGGATACTACGGATTGGACAAACTTTTTATAATAAATAAATAAATAGTTTAGTAAATAACACAGGTCAACAAATTTGAAAGTATTCAAGAACTCACGGTAGATCTACTAAAAAACAACTTCAATAGTCTGAAGTGCAGAAGTATTTCAGCTGATATCGTAATCCCTCTGCACGCTACTACTTTTGTAGCTCTACTTTGAGTCATTCATTTCTGGTGGATTTTTGATGGAAATTGAATGAAAATTTACACATCTGGATGGACGATTTCTTCTTAGTTAGGGATTCTTGCCGGATGCTTGACATCTCGTTTGAAAGATGTGGATCTCAGCTTTTGCATATATTCAATTGGTCAATTCATACACTTGGCCATTGTATATCCATATTTTTTATTTGTCTATTCAAATAATTACATGCAATGTCATAATGTGATTTTTTTTTTCTCCAATTCATTTTTAGAAGCAAACAATCAGTATATTATGATGTTAGAACCAAAATATTCTCACCAATTTAGTTAAAGTATACTTTTAATCATAACTATACAATTATCCTAGGTGAATAATATTCTAAAAAATATCGACTTAGTCACAATAAAGATCCTAATTCAAAAATTAACATGCAAATCATTCTCAAGTTGTTGAATAAACGCAATGTACTTTAGACAACATAAATTAGCTCTACTGTGAGTCTTTGATTTCTAGTGGATTTTGATGTAAATTGAATGAAATTTTACAGATTTAGATGGACGATTTCTTCTTCATTAAGAATTTTTATCAAGCGCTTCACATCTCATTTGAAAGCTGTGGATCTCAGCTCTTTAATGCATTCCTTATACACCTATTTTATGCAATATTCAAGGAGTTATTTAAGTACAAAGTATTTGACCGACTTTTGAGCCTACTATCGCTGCCTATGCCCCTAAACTCCCCCTTAGATAAAAACAAAGACGGTAATTGGAATCTGCATTAAATACACTAGCAGATAATTATTTTTTATTGTACAAAATAAGTACCCATCTAGGCTTAAGTTGTAGTTAAAGTTGGAAAATGGGCTAAATTAGCTCAAAAGTAGGGCCTGATTTCTCGAAAACTGTTGGACTATCGAGATAAAAAAATTACAGATTTGAAATCAACGAGCAAAACTAAATAACTTTCATTATTCTTATACCCCTTCGGAGTTTTTGACACTTGTTGACCGGTGTTATCAAAGGAGTCATTAAATCCGTGTAATTTCATTATAATTTCAAAATCAAAAATATTAAAAATTCTATAGTTATCGAATACCATTGAGGTAGTTTTAAAACGAAGTTAACTAGACCCTAAAGAGTTCCAAACAGAATCAAATGTCATAAATAAAGTCTTTTTCTTGGTTAATGAGTTGATGTCTTCAAATTGGAGTGGGATATATGAGCTCAATTGATTTAAAAATTTATGAAAAATGAAAAAAGTTTTTAATACAATTCATTTTTATATATTAAAAAAAGAAAAAAAAAAACTAAATTAGTTATTTGCATCTTGAAAAATCTTTTATTAAAATTCATTTTCAAAAATAAAGAAAAATTACTGATTTTAAGACCGTATAAATTTTATACAAATTAATTTTTTATTATTACTATACTTTTACCCCTTAGAATGTTTGACTGTTGACCAGTGTTATTGCTAAGGATACGAAATGAATAATTAATTATTAATAATAATTTCAAAATGTATTCTTCATAATCTCCTTGTCATTGCTCAACTTCCTGCTTCTGAATTGATTATCATTGAGATAAATGTACCTATTAGTAGGTTACGAGACAAAAGGTTATGGCATTGATTGAGTATGTCTTTACCAATTTATTTGATTTTTTTTATCTTTCTCTCTCTCAATATATGTATGAAGGTAAAACATGGCAACATATATGTATTCATATCCATGTATGTATGTATATAAATACATATAATATATACTCCATCAAAATCCCAAATAAATGTCGTGAATGAAAAAAGATACAATTTCTTATTCTGACGAACTCATTTACCATAAAAATACATGTTTGTATATTTATATCTAGGAAATGACTTTGTAAGGCAATAAAAGATATATTCCAAAAACTATATTAATGATGTAGATGTCTCATGATTTTTACTTTGTTTTCTTTCCTTAGAAAAAGTTTTCTTTTGATGAGTCAATTACAGAGGAAACATTTGTTTCATTGTGACAAGGTGATGTTATCCTATAATTACAAATAATTACCGATTTATTGAGTATTTGAAATTGAATGCTAACAGTCAGGGGCTGTTGAGTCCTGTTGTTGTTATTTATTTATTTCACCTATCATTTTTCTAAGGGGATTTTTGATCATCCAATATTTTAAAACTAAAAGTTTGTTACAATTTCTACCGAGTGTCTCTTGATTCGTGGTAATAATAATGATTAGTTTCTTTTTCTCTCGAATCTACCTTTATAACTTTATTGGTTTGTTCCGCAATTATTTACATTTATCAAAAGACCAAAAACTTTTCTTACCAAAAAAAAAACTTATTTAGGTATATATGTTGTATAAAAAGTTTTCATACCTTTAAATCATTTTGTAGCAATACTGTAGCTATTAAAAAATGAAAAAAAAACCATGGTTCAAGTTTTCAATACAAAAATACCTTTGATTTGATGACAAAGGAATCCGATATATTTTAATGCAAATTGGAAACAAATTTCCATTAACATTTGCAAGTTTCATTGTACATAATTATGCAATGATGAACAGATATAAAAATGTATAACCTGGGTGTGCCTTTTATATTCTGAGGTTTTAATTACAACCACAAGAAAGAACAAAAAAAAATGAACATATAAGGATGCAATCATGTCAAAATAAACGGAGCCTTCAATTTTTCTTCTTAAAATTAATTGCATATCCTTTTATACTGCTTCAATTAATCAACCAACTTCTCTTTCTATCATAATGAAAAGAAAGCCAATTTTTGCATTGCACAATTTATCATTAAAATTTTATAGTACTTTAAAATTTAGAAATTTGAGAGGGGAACGACGCGATGCAGCATTTGCTCCTAATAGCAATGGTAATTAATTTTTAATTAAGTTAAAAAAATGATGCTCGTGTCTTTTGTTTTGTTTTGTTTTTCCTTATAGGTACATACTGACATAGCTGTACATAAATTAAGGAATCAGTATGTTTTTTGAAAAGGCATATATATTTTGTATAAATTCACTAAATCTTCAAAGTTACTTATACGTACTAATAACTAATAACACAGGTCAACAAAATTGAAATGTCAAGTATAAATATTCAGTTTTGCATGTTTTTGCATTTCAAATCTGTAATTTTGTTTTCGAGAGTCCGACGGTTTTTGAGAAATCGGATCCTACTTATTTTATCTTTTTGGCCCATTTTCTTACTTCAACTTCAATTTAAGCCTAGAAGGAACCTCATTTCGTGCATTAAAAAATTCCATTTCCAGTCTTTGTTTTGACCTAAAGGAACTATAACAACGTGCTTTTTGAGAGAAACAAAAATATTACGTGGCGGGAGTAAGTTCAAAAGTCAATGAAATTGATTAATAAAGAGTACATTCAAAAGCTGAGACCCACAGTTTTCTAACGAGATGTCAAGCGTCCGATAAGAATCCTTAATTATGTAAGAAGAAATCGTCCCTCTAAGTGTGTAAATTTTCATCCAATTTCGAGTAAAAATTCGCTAGAAAAATAAGAATTACGATAGAGCTACTTAAATAGTAGGGACCAAAAGGGTTTTAGCTGATTTCGTAATCCTTCTGCGTGTTACTACTTTAGTAGCTCTACCGTGAGTCTTATATTTCTAGTGGATTTTGACCGCTGACCTTGTGTAATTAATAATTATAGATAATATGCATTTTAAATCCTTCAAAATCCGTTCAAGCTTTTGTGTTATGAAGTAAATATTCCTTATAATACTTACTCATTATAATAATAAATAAAAAACCAAAAAGAAATTTGTGGAAGGAGTGCAATTTAATTCAATTACAATACTCCCCCCCCCCCTTCCCTCCTTCCTCAATCCATTAACTAATTACATTCTTTTCTTATTTGAGATAAAACCATATAATATATAAAAAATCGGTAAGCTATTTTATAAGAACAAGAAATAACCTTTTTCCAACTACTACTCCTTCAATGTCAAAAGAAGAAAAAAAAGAACGTTCAATTCAAGTATTTTAAATAATTTTCTGACATGAGCTTTTCTTAATATTTTTAAATTCCCTTGGGTAAAGTAAAAAAAAAAATTGTGCCTAGAAAAATGATTTTCTCTTTTCTCTACCATATTTTTGCATCACCCTGATCTATAATTAGAAAATATTTGTCCTTTATACGTTCATAAATGACCTTTTGGTAGGATAGAGTGGGGTTATTTTGATCGAATCCTTTATTTTGTAAGATTAAGTCACCAAAAAACAACAAAAAAAACATAGTTTGACACATAATTTTGTTAAGAATCAAAATTATGTGCATTTTGTTTTTGCAAATAAATATTTCTATTTGATAATCATCATACTAAATTTATAGCATTTATCAATGTGTCCATACTTTTAACATCATATCACACTAAATTAATGTTGCGTTCTTTTTTTTTTTTTTTTGTTGCAATCAAGAGTTGAGGCAAAATACTATTTTTTTGTCATATTTGAAAAATTATTCATTAAAACTATTATTTGTCAATGAGATTTTATTCATGATCTTTTGAATAAATAAAAAATAACAGCAACAAGTTTTGACTTTTCTTATAGGTAGAATCCTTTCTGTCATTGTTTTAAAAATTCAAAATATCAACAAACACTATGAGCTAAAAAATCCAGGCAAATTGATTTGAATTTTTTTTGGGGATTCTGATCGGGATGAATGTTTTTGTTCTTAAAGTTGAAGCAAAAAAAAATAAATATATTTTTCATTAAGTAAATTTTTAAGCTGTACAGAGATACATGAGATTTAACTGTCTTTGAAAAATAATTCTCATAAAGAAATATCGTTGAAAATAATACAAGAATATAGAAAAAGAAAAGGTGTGTCTATTTAATAAAAGTCTTTGAAGAAGTAAGGAGGTCGTGAGGTGTGAGCTGGTTAATCCTCAGTAGCTAAGGAATGTGAGTAAGGCGAGAATAGTAGCACTGACTAGTGGGGTGTAGTAGGCTAAGGCACACCAGACAGGTAAAAAAAGAAGAAAATTATTTCTTCAAGAAACAAAATTGCACGTTAACTCCTTTTATGAAATATTGGACTCTTCCAAAAGTAGGTAAGGAAGCGTAGCCAGGAGCTCTAAAGGAAAATAGAACATTTACGTTGATGATTGATGAATATAAAATGAGGGGAAAATACCCGTTGACAAGTCAATAAAATTGATAAATTTATGAAATAGAATTATGCTCATATTTTATTTTTAATTATTGCACATTGAAAGATCCTATTTAAAAAAATATATGACGTAGGAAGAAAGAAAACGCCATAGCAAGCCAGGAAAAGAACAACTTGGCTAAAATAGTATCGATATGATTTTAAAAATGAGGATAAATGACCAATATCGATAAGGAAACGAAGGAAATGTATCATAAAAGGTTGAGCGATTATTTCAAATTTCAATGTAATACAATTGAAGCAAAAATTAACGAATTCATGGAATAGAATTAGATTCATCCTTTATTATTCAAAGATAATTATATATTTATGAACTATACCAGTTATGAGCAAAGGATCATCTTCAGCAATTGTTGATCTCATCCATACTAGCAAGTAGAACATTCAAAGAATGTAATTAATTGAGTAAAATTTCATTTCCTCAGAATAAGTATAAAAACATCTTTTAATAATACTTATGGCCATCCCACTTGCTTGGGGCATTGCTACAAGCCAAAAATATATAATTGCTTCATGGTTCATAACATATATGGTGAAAATATCCTTTCCCTGAACTTATTTCTTAATCTTGGACTTGGATATACATTGACTTTGTAATGACGTAGTCAGAAGGAATAAATTTCTCAGTATAGAGTTTATGAGCTTGACAAAATGATATTGAGAGGGGCATTGGAGGAAACAAGCATCTTGATCTTATTACTAATTAAATTAGAAAATCAAGATTGCCTTTAATTACGTTCCTTGAATAAGTCTCTATATTTATCTCGTGATTACGACTTTTTAGAAAGCTGAATAATGTTTAACTTTCTAAAGACTTCTGTCCCAAAATCTCTTACTGAAATCCTCGTTGTCACTTTCAAAAATTTCACATCCATTATCAACGATGAAGGATTTTACATTAGCTCGATTAGAAAATTTATTGACTATTCCTTAATGTATGAATTTATTAAATTGTTAATCGTTAAATAATTTTGTAACTTTCATTATATGTTTTCTAAATTTTTTTTTCGGAGTCCAATAAGGATAAATGTTTTTGTTTTTTAAGGAAACACACCTCTCACTGACCTTTGTGCTAAATTATACGTCCAAATATTCATGTGTGTTTGAGACATTCATCCTTTTGTGAACAGCTAAAATTGAATTTTTCTTTATTAAAAATGTCCAAAAGAATTGTCTAAAATGCAATTGTGAGAAATGTTGAACAAACCAAAAAAGTTACAATGAATAATATTACAAACAGTATTCTTTTGAAATTTTGAGAATCTGTGTTTTATTTGTCAAGATACATAACCTATAACGATCAAGAAAACCGAGCATCCGATTTTTAACTTTAATAACAGGTCTAAACTCAGGGGGTATTGTTCTGTAATTATTATTATTGACTTAAATAAAGATTTTTTAATTCCAGATATTTTATGCCCATGGTAGTTGTACTATGAAAACAAAAAACAAAGAACATGGGTCACTAACATGTTTAATGTGCCAAAAAGATGATAAACTATAAAATAGGAGTCATATAGATCAGTGGTCTCCAAACTTTTTCTCCAATTTTACCGCGGACCGTAAATAATATTTCAATATTATTAATAATAACAATAAACGTGAATCCACTGTGACCTCATATGGAACTTTATTAGCACTTTGCTCCGACATTACAATGCTATTATAACATTAGGAAGGTATAACTTTATTAACAACTTGCTCCAACAATGTAACATATTATTTTAACATCAAAAACTATCCGTAACGCTAAACCAATGGAAGCCCTGAGCTTATTTCTTTGCAACAAGATGCACAGAGAACACTTAGCAGGCATTGTAGCTTGTTGCCTCTGAAATCCGACGAGTCAATTAAGAATTATCAACCCAAAAATAATTTACAACTACTCCGCACAATTAATTATCTTATATAATTTGCATTTATACTTAATATTTTCTTGTTCCCCTATAATCTGTATATGAAGTATATTCGTCCCAGACTTAGATAATAAATAAAACAGAAATAATAATTGATTCTTGTACGGTTCCGTACTGATTTATCCATGGACCGGTACCGGTCCGTGGACCAGAGGTTGGAGATCACTGATATAAAGGACTTGAATGAAAAATAAACAAAACAAAAAATTTAGAAGCTATTTTCAAATGTGATCCTTCTACTCGTTGTTCTTCTTTTTTGGCTTAAAACACAATAGATGAAGATTTTAATGGTCATTTTCGGGTTTTAAGGCTTAAGTAGCAATAAATAAGGTAAGTTTAGACTACAAGCTTCCCATGAACTCAATTTTGTTTAATATACATTTATATATACACGGTGGTCAAAATTGGGATATGAGCTTTGATTTGAGGTACTAAAACTTTTGAAGCCATTTTCATACACCCTATAGTCTAAATTTTACGTTTTCAGAGGAGCATCAACTTTTTTTAATGGCCAGTTTTGGAGAAAATGAGGGTTTTATCTTGATTCATCGTGGTTTTTTTTTGTTAACGCTAAGAAAAAATTCAAGGATAAACGACGGTATTCAATAGGGACTTTACAATTTAATTTATTGTAACAATAAGACGGACATTTGCTATTTAGTTATAACAATTTCATCGAAAAATATTCAAAATTAAAAAATTGTCTGTAAAAAAAAAGAGAATTGGAGAGTTTTAGACTTGAATGGTCATTTTTGTGACCTCTCAAGCCATATAAAGTTAAAGAAAGCGTTTTTTGAACTAATAGAACTGCTTTCAAAGACTTTGAGAGATCTAAAATTTAAAACAATCAGGCCCCAAAATTTTCTGAACCTCCTTTGAGATCTTCTTTTTAAAAAAAAAAAAATTATGCAAGCTAGCAAATAACATCTTCCTATATTTTTGGGCCTTCAAGTTGACCTATTAAAAGCAAAAAATGGCTTTTACAGTTAATCTTAAAAAACTACCCTAAAATTTTAAGTACGTTTTTTTAAAATTTGGTTAGTTATTTGTTTAAATTTAGTACAAGTCAAAATTTGCATTGGTTGCAATTTTATGGCATATTTTTCTGTTAATTTTGTGCATTTATTTGAAGAAAAAAAATATTTTTTCATAACAGTATAGATCTTACTATTGACTCTATATTTAAGTAAATATTTTAATTTAGTAATGTATCTAACTAAAATATTAATAACAATTTCATCTAAAAGGATTCAGTGTCGCTAGATAAGGAGATGTGCAAAATATTCTTAGATGATATATAGTATACTAACATATACGTAATATACATATGATACGCGAGATATTTATTCTAAATATGTTTGGTAATAGTACAAAAATGTATGTATTAAGTTTACATTCTAGGAGACTCAAACAACTCCTTGGGATTCGTATTCTTTATGAAAATGAAAGATATTGCAGCATTTTCGAAACATTGCCCTACTTTTATTGGACCATTGAGTTGAAGACATTTTATCAATCTTATCATACTAACAAATCCTGAGACCTCATTGATCAGCAATATCTTTCATATATAAAAATAAAAAAAATAGAAACTTCAGTTAGTACAAAATCAGTCTCATTACTTTTCTAACGCACCTTGTGTATTTAGATTATTTATTCTTTAGTAGATCTACTCTAGGTCTGATTAGATCACCCGTATTTATATTTTCAAGTATTTTCTGCAGTTCCGCGTTCATTTCTTGGAAGCCTTTTTCGAGTTCTCGATTCACTGTATTAGTATACAAATATATTTCCTTCCAGGTATCTTTGTGATATTTAAAGCATTATTAATTTATGACCCTGGAGTAACCATTTGTCCATTATGTTACTTAAGAATGTCCCAGAGTCAAATTTCGAAGCATAGGTGTCAAAAATTATCGACCTACTGTTCAAGTAATCTAGCTTCTACGATGATTAGATTACCCTTTGGATTGCATAATTTACTAGCAAGCACTCCTCTAGTGAGGTGTGATGTTTATGCTGGACTCAAGATGAGAAGAACGACTGTAATTTTGGAAAGAGATGTTTCACCGGAGAGAACTCTAATAGCACTAAAACATTTGGGAAAGTCAATGTGTTTAGGTACCAAAAAATCTTGAATTTACGTTATAAGATAATCTATTATATATATGTAAATGTCATGTTCAGAATTTTAATGTTGAGGAATAAAGATATCGTCTGTGATGATTTTTTAATATTCAATTTTTTCTTCTATGCTTTCATTTGATGTTTTTGGTACATTGATTGGGTAGTATTCATCAAAACATTTTTTTTTCTTTCTCTTAGATATCTGCTCATCTGCACGTTTTTCGTTTGATCTTCCAAGGAGGGAGAGATATCGAGTATATATATATCCTCAGAAAAATATTTCTCATTTACTCAAACGTACTCTTCTACATCGTTATTTCCTTCATATTCCATCTGAGTTAAGTTGAATCATTTTGACTTGTAATTCCTTTAGGTTTCACTGATTCATTCATCCCACTCGAGTCTTGTACTTCATTCAAAATACTACTTTTTCTCATTTCTTCCGATAAATTGGTTTTAAAGTTTTTAAAGATGGAAAAAATGAATGAGGGATTATTTCCTTCACTTTTCTCAAGGACTCAGCCTGAGATTTTCATATTTAAAGGGTTATTGTTAACGTCATTCCCTTGGGAGGAATTCCAAGGTACTACAAAACTTATTCATCTACTTCCGTATTTATATAATGGTTTTCCTATATTGAATTAATATTTTATGTCCCTGGGAATTTTGGGATATACTCAGTCTACTTAATTCCTGTTAATTTCTGTCCATGGAAATTATATTGGTGGATTATTTGTCTTCTCCGTCAGAATTTTCTTCCAAGTGTGGGTTTTTGTTACTATCATTTACCTTTAGTAAATTTCACAATAATTTTTTTTATAAATGATTACTCATCGTCATCGTCATTGACAAAGTATGTATACTCCATTTTAAAACATTTGGATCACTGCTCCTTGACTCTATTAAATAATTCAAGTTTGATCACACACCTCCTAAAGGTTAGGATTTATGAGACTTTCTTTAGATCAAAATAAGCCTTAAAAAGAGGATTGCAGGCTCTGATTTTCTTATTCTTTGATGCTGGGTGTTTGTGAAAACGTTTATTATTATTATTCTTCTTCTTAGACCGAACAGAACCAATAACTTGGTTTTGTCGGTACAAACTTCAAATGAAGACAAAATTTTCTCTGATGTTGCTTTTCTAAGGTATCTTACGGAACGGTTTTATTTGAAAGTATTTATATATGCTTTTTAATCTGATAATATCCACTAAGAACTCATTCTTGATGAATGATTAATTAATTGTTTGTTGATGGTAAATGAATATTTTGGAATTTGGAAAGAGTTTTATTTTAGATTGTATACAACTATAATGACCTTCCTTGAAGGTTTAGAATTTTAGAAGTCCATATCTGAGATTTCTAACGATCTTTTTAGAACCTTTCCCAATCTTTTTTCTTTATGAAAGAACCATGTTTAACTGTGCAAACACATGGTAGAAAAGAGTACCTTCACAGGGAGACCCCTCGGTCAGTCACACAGGACATTAGAGAATAATGTATATATATATATATATGTGAAAAAGTTGATGGATGAAGTATTTTGATCACGCTCAAAAAGAGATCCATTGTCCTATAAAAACATGATATACACAAAATATTAATACTTTTACAAGTTGACAAGAAGTTTTACAGTACAAAAAAACAATTTCCGCCACAAAAGTCAGGGATGTGTAGGGGTCGAGGAACCATTGATTTGTTAAATACTTCTTTTTTATCAACTGTCAATTTTTGGCTTTCCAATAACTGGGAATACTATATAGGTAAATCTGATCTTTTCTATTTGTTGCACTAAGTAAGGGTGATCCCCTCAAGATCTCACTCTAATCTATTGCATATATTTAGCATCTATGTCAGTAGGTTAAAATTCCAACGAAAAATTAACGAAATTAAAATTGCAGCTTCATCGTGGTGCCATTTTTAATTTTTCGCCACGATATTTTCAATGTATGTATTTTTTGTATAAATTGTATTATTGAATTAAAAATGAATAGAATTACAAAGGGTTAAACCGTGAATATATTCCTATTAATAAATTAGGAATAGTTCAAGATTTGGGGAAAGTAACGACATTGGATAGCTAACAGTTAATTTAATATCTTTTTTTTCTTCTCATTTTTGGGAAGGAAAGGTTGAAGATTGCAAATTTGTCATATGTAGAAAATGAATTGAATATATTTGGGAACATTAATTTATACAAGGGGAGACCTGGATAGTTGCATAATATTTGGTTTATGACTATATTACTGGAAGCAAGTTCCTTTAAAAAAGTACATTTACCTCAAATATCTTAAAGAAAAGTTAGCCAAAATGTCGAATTTTTTTTATTAATAAACTTTATTCACGACGAGCTTTTTTTTTGTCCCTCGCAATGAAAAAGCATCTGGTAGCTGTATTTTTCTATATTTTCCTTCTTGCCAACTTTTTAATATTGGCAGGAGTTATTATTTAGATAATATATACATTGATAAATTCTATCAATAGACAAATCAATCGTTGCTACTTGTATAATATTCAAAAATTCAAAAAAAAGGACGCGCAATCCTTGATTTAATATATTTTTGTATATATTCTCAAAATCATAAATAATAATAATACCCTTTCTGAGTTCACACCATGTAGAGTCAGTTACTTTAAATCAGAAGAGTCAACTGATGAAAAACAGCTGAAGGGAAATTACAGTGTATTATGTTATACAATTGTGGAGTAAATTTCATGGCTGTTTCTTGTTTGATATTTTAAAAAAAGGGGCCTTTTGCAGAAACAAAATAGGTTTCAGGCCAAGAGAAGTCATCTCAAGATTTTAAACATCTACATAATGAATGATTCTTATAATATACATACAATCATTCATAACGTGATTTATAGGCAATGAGGCCTTCACGATGAAAATAAAGAAATTTGATGCTCTCTTTGTTTACAGTATGTTTTGATTGTATCAATAGTCCACTTGAATAAGGAGTTATTATACATTTTTTGCTCATTTCTTGGCTCTACCAGCGAGAAAAGGCACCTTTGTAGAGCTTTGAAAATAAACTTCAACACATGACACATAGAAACAGATCCATATCTTTTTAATTTTGAGCGTAAATGATTCTATGAAATAGTTCTCTCATGGAGTTCATTTTGCTTTACAAAAATAAAAGTGTTTTAAAGGTTTACTCTAGTATTATTTTTTTTAAAGTATGACTGTAATATGAAACCATGTAGAAACATAGAGCTTTTAACTCAGAATAAAAACATTCCTTTTCTGCTTATTTAAGAGTTATCTAAGGGTGTACACGATTGGGTGTATGTACTATGAATTTATATATGTAGTATAATTCAATAAATATACCAATATCATTCAGCTGACAGCCTTCCAATAATATATTTTTGTAAGAATTTCGTATTCATCATAGTGTTTTAAACTACAGTTTTGATTATTTTTTAAGCTATGAATTGAAATCTTTTTGTGTGTGTGTGTGTCCCCCCCTCAAAGAGTAATGTTCTGCTGAAAGAAGTTGAACAATTGAACAGAGTACTCAAAAAATCAAATTTGACTCGAAAATATCCTACTTAATTGACAAAAATCTAGAATGGGTACATATGGAAGCTCCTTGTTTTAGCCAATATTACAACCTTGAGGTGGACTTTCAACCATTAAACGAACGACTTACTTGTCTCGTTTTTTTTTTTTTTTTTTTTTTTGTCTTCTTCTAAATAAAATTTTAGGTGGATTTATTTATTATATAAATATATTTTAAAGAATAGAAATTTGGTATTTGATGACTTAGTATGTAAGTGGAAATGAATCTATCAAAAATATCAGATTAGTAAGATACACTTATGAAAAAAGGGAAAAGTAGCGAATATAAAATGATAAACAGTGTTGTAGATACATAAATAAGTATGTAGTGGTGCAAATATTTAGATATATCTATACGTATGTATTTCTACAAATAAATTATTAATATACGATAGTATCGTATATATATATATATATATATAGGGAGAAAGAATCCAAGGGATCCTCAAAATCTCTTAGAAATATTTAAAATCACACTGATAAATATAAAAAAAATATAGGGAAAAAATATTTATTTGGCAAAAAAAAATTTGATTAGATTTGAGATGAGCAGGTAGAAATGATGGAGCCAAGGATTCTCTTGGCATACTGAGTAACCAAGCAGTCTCGAGCATGTCTCGAGGAACAGGAATGATAGTGGTACAATCGGCTATTGAGAAGTGATTCAATATGAGGAGCGAGAGGCTCTGACGGCTCCTTTTCATCCAGGCTCGAGAAAGGAATGGTCATGAAGCAGAGCATTCGTCTAAAATACGCTGCATCTCTAAATAGATAATGATATAAATTAAAAAAAAAAAGAAAGAAGAGTGAAAGAATTCAATCACCTATTGAATTGCTGTGATAGAACCCTCGAATAAAATTGATCGTGACAAAGGGTAGAGCTTCTCCAATCCTCGGACATGAATTTGAAATGAACAAAGAGACTCATGATAATTTTATATATTTCAAGGGTTTGAGATGTGTTGTGACAATCTGAAAAGGCGTAGGGGAGCGGAAGAGTTAAAAGAGACTGACCCTCGCATTCTCTTGATACCTGTGATAAAAATGATGAATTAGATCAAATAAATAAAATATGTATCTACTAAAATGGCCTCACCAATTCATGTCCCTCAATCCTTGAGTATAAATGTCTGGCTTTCATGAGAAGGATGGAGTTTATTTGGGTGATCGTTCGGACAGGAGCCTGCTCTGAGTTACTAGGGTTGTTATTATTATTATTGTTCTTGTTCATAGAACAAGGACTATGTAAATAATGGGTTGCCCAGGAATAGTCTCCAACTTGTTTTTGAAAGACTTTGGTCAGTGTGGAGGCCGTGAGACTTAGATCTATTGTGTAAAGGATCCAGATTAAGTGAGCCAATTTCATTCCTCGAGTATATATGGAAATATAAAAACGTTATCACCTAAAGAAAAGGTAGATTTTAAATATTAATGAGCTCCATCAATCACTGGAGTACATTTTTGGGCTTTCGGACACGGGTGAAAGGGAGGAATATTTATGAAGGACTCACCAGATAAACTTCTTTCTTTTTTGGTCTCTCAATGAACGGATCAACACTTTTATGTTTGTGGACAACTATTTCTTCTTTTTTGACACACTCACACACTTTGTCAATTAATTATTATCTAATATCTAATGATATAGAAGTTAACTCCTTTGAATGCTTTGTCGTCTAAAATCCAAATGCATCTAAAATCTAGCTGGCGGTCCTTATTTATATATAGTTTAATGAGTTGCTTGCTCTCATTGAAGAGATTGGTTGTTAAGTGTGCCCCTCTCTGTTATTATTTTTTTCATCTTCGTAGATACTCAAGTTCATCTAGGAAAACAACAACAACAAAAATCGGTTTCTTTATTCATTATTTTTATTATGATTGTTATTATTATTCTTATAGATTTGGCTAATGAAACCAGAAATTCGACACCAACATGTTTAAATAGTAAGTCAACAATTTTTTTTTTTTTTTGTAATGAAGTACAATAAGATAAAGAAAGTTTCTTCTCACTATGATTCAACTTTGCTTCTTTTTTTTTAATATATATTTTTTTTTACATTTTCAAGTTTAGTATTTTTGTATCCAATGGTTTCATGAATACAACATGTGTAACACTAAGATTTGTTTTTGCTAATTGATCGTATTGCATGCTCCATTTATACTACTATTTGCCATTGAGAGGAGAAATACATAATTAAATTTATCAATATGTACAAATTTACATAATATTCTCTAAAAATATGAATGAACTGGATAGTAGAAAACAGTAAAAACTAATGACGTCACGCATAGTGAATTGAGTTACCTATATGATTCTCGGTAGGAGTATGGGTCATTCCTTATTCAAATGGCCATATTTGTCATTCATATCCTCTGCTTTTCTCAATCATATCCATGAATAGTATAATTAGGGCAATACTTAAATATGGCATTGCATAAACAAAATCAGAACGAAATGGGATCTTGAAATAAAATAATTTTGTTTGTCTCCTTAGAAGTAATAATGACCTTTTTAAAAATAGACAAAAAGTTAGAACCATTTATTCATTGAATAAGCAAAAATAGTTAGGGGCAGTAGTGGACACTTTTGGTATAGATATGTGAATCAAGAGGCAAAACATCATTTTACATGTATTTGAAGAGACGGTTCTAGAAAAATTGCCCAGGAAAAAAAATTCTCAATATGGAAAATTGCCCAGTTTTACTTAAAATTCCAGGCTTTTTTTAGTTCAAATTTAACTCTTAAAATGCATAAATAAGAAAAATATGGGTTCATACTCAAATTGCACTCAAAAGTACATGGAAGGGCATTTACATATGTGCCAAGTCAACAAGAAAGCAAGTTTGTTTTCAAACATTGAAAAGGAAAAAATCCACTTTTAAGTTTTTTTACTTAATAAATATAACAGTCAGCTAAAGCTGCTTTCTTCTCAATATCCATCAAATTGTGAGTGTTACCAGGTTGGTTTTCTCTTTCTTTGATTCTTACAAGCCCGATTTTCTTGAAATTTACATTCCTAATTCCTAATTCCAAACGATTAATTTTGTATCTGTTTTAAAACCATTAGATTCAGCTTCCTTCAGATTTGTTGTAAATGAGTCCATTTTATTTAATAAATATATCAAGAATATGCCTCTTACATGGGTTGCTTTCCATTTATTATGCAATTTGTGACCTCAATGTACACATAGAATAAAACTTTCTTACATTGTACATTTTAAAGAGGGATACATAAATTTTTAAAAGACGGTGAAGGATTTGACAGTCCCATTGTGAATTCATGGCCATTTCCCTTGATTTTAAAGATATATACGTTTTTATTTCAATGAAATTTGGATGATTCTGCCCTCAAAATTCTGCCGACTTCCACAATGATGACAAACTTAGATACCAAAAATGGGGACAAAATTGTCCTCTAGGATAAAAAAAACCCAAAAGGCAATACCCCTCAGCCAGTAGAAGAAAAGGGGATAGACAGTTATACGAAATCTCAAGATTATGCAAGATACCTGCAGGTCCCCATCGATAGCTCGAGGGTATTATGGTTCAAGTCAGATGATTACTTTAGAGCAGTGGTTCTTAACCTGAGTTCAATCGAACTCCATGGGTTTCGGTGGATTGTTTCACCCCTCTCGTATGATTTGTGATGTCACGCTCTGCTTACCTATGGAAAAAGAAGCACATTTTAATAAATCCAGCTACGAAGGATTTGATGAATGCATAATGTATGGAACTTGTGGGGATCAATACCTCCAACAAGGTTAAGAACCACTCCTTTAGAGCTATCAAATTGATAACAATTTTTTTTCTCGACCTTGCCCAAACTGCGGGTAAGGGGGTCATGGCTGATGTTAGAGGATTTCTTTAGGGTCATTGAAGTGTGGGTGGTTCTTTTTTTCACTCTCTAGGAACTTTTGTGAACGGGCGATATTACCTGGGAGATTTTGGGTTGTTCATGTGAAAGTGAATGTTTCATTCATCCTCAGTAATACCAATATTCTCCCTCTACTAGCTGAGGGAGTTAGTTACTAACAAAAGGAGATGACAATTACATAATAGTCCATTAATTATTCATACTTTGGTTGTTTATCACGATAAAATAAATGCAAGTCAAATTTAGGTTTAACATGTCGAAAACAAACACTGTTATTATTCTCTAGAACTGATCATTGATACTTCTTTATAAATATTAAATACCTAGATAAATCGATAATTTCGAATTAAGAGAGCAATTTACAATCAGGGATGCAGCATAAGAAAAGGAAAGGTAGGCAACTCCTTTGAGCCCATAGCAGACAAGGGGCTCTACGACTCAAGCCTGAGGATCTTTGTATCAAAAAAGCTTTGAACATCAGGGATATGAGAATCATTGATAAAAATTGTCGAGGGTTTCTTCCTACTCCCCCCCCCTCAACGTAACCTTTGATTTTACAGAAGTTTTTATGGTGGTGGACACAAGCTTCACCACTCCATTCATGTCAATATCATAATTATGTAACACTGATAAACATTGATAAACATGTTAATAAATAATACCTAATATTATTTTCCTTAACATCATGTCTACTGAAAAAAAAAGGAGCTATGACCTAGGAGCAAAACTGTGTAAATTTCAATGAATCAATCCTTGCGGAAATCAAATGAAAGATAAATCCAATTGTACACTCTCAAATCCAAATCATCTTGAACTACCATATACATGATTGAAACTCATCAAATATATGAGTCAAAGAGAAAACTTTAATTCACTGGACCATGCAAAAAAGATGTATCTACAATTTATTGATTGCCTCACATGTATGTAGAGCCAATAACATAACTAGGGATGGGCATTTTGTTGAGGTGAGAGTGAATGTCCGTAATTACTATCTGATACCCCCTGCATTTTATCTGCTGACTGTTATTTGACGATATTAAATAACACACAATAGCTACTTCTAATTGTTGCAGGCTCTGAACTCCGCGACACAGAGTGGGCTGAATTCAAATTGAGCATCAAGGTAGTGGTTAACGGCTGATCCTTTTCTTTCCTTCCTTCAACTCAACACCATTTCAACGTATTGTCCCCATCTATGTAGTTTATTAAATAAACCGAGTTTAAAACAGGTCTTGTAGTTTAAACTTGTTAATTAATTCGAATTAATAATATTTATTGATACGTAATTAAATTGGTATTTCTATTTGACCCTCCAAGATTATTTAATGAATTGGACTATCTGGGGCGCTTCTTTTTCTAATTTTTCTTTAAATAGATTTAGTGGAACTGAGGTAGGTACCTGAGGAATCAATTAAATGATCCTTATTTTTTGATGATGATTTTGATAAATACCATAAAGCAAGAATGCACTCAAGTAAATGTTTGTGTAATTCAGAAATCTCTTGTATACCTAAGATATTTAAATGTTTCCATAGTTGTCTTTTTTTTAAATTCGCGGCGTAATTCCATAAAAACTGTGATGTGCAGTATTAATTTAATTTTCTTCCAAAAAAAAAAAAAAAAAAAAAACATCCTAATTTGCTTAAAGTGCTCCATCTTCTACTTAAGTTACACCTCTGGCCCGCTGATTCCAGGTTATTACAACTCCAATCAAGTCTGCAAGACGCTACTATGAGTTTATCCATTTTGACCACCGATGGTTTGGGCATTCCTAAAATTTGAATAGATGGTAGGCCAGGATCTTGATTGTCACATAGTAGTAAGAATATTTTTTTTCTCGCAACATAAATTACTTGTCGAATTCTGCCCTAAAATTGCCTGTTTACAATAACTAATAAGGTTAAAGAAATTACAAAATCAGTTAGTGTGAGAAAAAGCAAATTCCAATATCATCAATCATATTTTGATCATTTATAAACATGTACATACATACGATCAATCAGACCGTAGTCGAATAATAATTAATTAATCAATTTACAAAACTATAGTCAACTCGATACTTGAAAAAGACTCCTGTCTCTCAAACGCAGTTTCAAAAATCTTTCTTTTCAAATGAAAGGAATCAATAACAGAAGGGATACGTGACCCGTGGTTCATTTTATCCATCTGTTTTTTTTCTTTTCCAAACTCGTTCTCTAGAATAGGGACTAACTCCGTTGAGTTGGAGTTAAGGAGAAGACCGCATTGGCAATTCTTATAAGGTTTTACCCACAAATGATGATGTGTTTTGTCAATGTATGCATTTTTTGTTCCAGTTAAATGTAAGGCAAGGCGTCGAAAAGTATTTGCGACGGGAATAACCGAGTTCTATGACCATACATGAAAGGAAATTAATAAACTGAGAATGAACCTATATATCAAATTTTGCCTTACCCTCATAGACGATAGATGGGCAAAAATGATTGACTCCGTACACCCTGCTCCGGGTAAAATGAAAGGAGTGGATTGTAGACTTAAAGATTTCAAATCAAGTAGAATACTCCGACACATATTCTATTTATTAAAACAGGGTTTACTTTTCGTAAGCAAAAATATATATTTCGATAATTATTACCTCTAGTTCATCACTTGCATCCTCCAAAACTTGACCCACAAATAGTGTAATAAGAGGACGTACCTCAGACCAGCATCTTAGATACAAGGATTGTCCAATTAACTCTATTTCAACTCCATCTAAAATCCCTATATCATTTTCATTAATTTGAGCACTTGTGCAAATTTTACAATTTGATACTTTAGAAAATGAATGAATTCCCTTAGTTCCGAGTCTGTCCAACACCAAAATATTACAACTGTCCTGGAAGTAATCAATGATACTCTGACTCATAATTTTTTGATTGGCAATGACATTAACGCCAAGTCTTTTACAATTTTGAGCGAGGCGAATTGCATATTCATAAGGTTTTTGAAAGGGATTATAAGAGACGTCCTTAACTTTTAAATCAGAGAGCTGAGATATTTTGCTGATATCATCATCCAATAGAATGTTTAAAGCTAAAGAACGAATGCAATCACTCTTTAAAGTTTTAATATCAGGCTGATACAAGTGAGATAAGGAGTAGAAGTAGCCATTATACACTGATGAAAAATACTTTCCACTTCTACTCTTGACTTCAACGTCTATAAAACCTAAAATAAGTAAAAGTCACTAAATCTGCCAATAATTATTAAATTATTTGTCAAAATTCATACTTGTACTGCAATTATCACCCTCTTTATCAGGGATTGATCTTAAAAATGCTTTGATAAGAGCATGTTCTAAGAACTCCGCTTCTTTGGAAGTAAGGAGCCATTTCTTGGATGTCAAAATACTACTGATATAACTTTGTAAATGATTCAGAGATCCGATTTCGAATGGAATTTTGAGATTTTCTAGAATAGGAAAAATATGTTTTGTGTAGTCGAAACCTTTAATTTCCTTTCTGACTAGTAAAAGATCGGTTATGAGTAACCCAAGAGTAAGACCTCCTCCACGAAAATATTTGACAAACTTTATAACCGTTTCTGATATAGAATGACTACAAGGATCTTCGAATTCCACGGCAGATAGAACTTTTAAAGAGTTAGAAGAGACAATAGAGTTTCCTCCTGCATTGGTTATGGATTTGAGGTGCCCATGAGGGCCCAATGAGGATCCATAAAATGTTCTTAACAATTCTAGATTGTAATTGTCGATAAAAGGTAATGCGTAGTTAATAAAATTCATTGTGAGTGACCTAGCAAATAAAGATAAGGAGATGAATTACTCATTCATTCATTCATTTAATTAAAAAGTTAGATTCAACGATATCTTGCAAAATAAATCGGAGACCTTGTGTAACTGATAACTGATAAGTAATTAAATGAAAATTTTAGCTCAGAATTTTTTCTTTCTTTATTATTATTATTATTCTTTTCAATATTTTTAAAATTACATAAGTACATCAGAGTGGAATTATATATAATAGACTTTCATTGAACTAAATGATCCCTCAACAAATATAATTATACATAATCATATTTCAATAAATTATTGCACTCAGAGTAAAAGAAGATAAGAAAATATGCAATTTACCTCTACGGCAGTAACTGTGATTTTGTTAATCGTGAAAACTCTTGGTCAATGCTCTGACCCTCTGTTGATAGATGAAGGGTTTTGAGTTTTATCTTTTCCAAATAATCAGTAATGTCCTGATCAACCGAGTGCTTCCTCTCGGGAATAATGGATTTTGAGGCTGTGCACTTTTGTTTCAGCTTCAATATCTCATATTTTTGACTTTCAATGATCTCTTTCAATCTTTGTATTTCAATTCGATCTTGTTCGTGCGTAGCTATTTTTCGTTTAGCATCCTTCAATTGAGAATTAAGACCCAGAATAGTTTTATTTTGCTGACTGAGTTTATTCAAGTACTCGAGACGAATTGGAGCCTCAGCATCAGTGGTGTCTTCATCAGTAGTAGTAGTAGTTTCAAGGAGAGACTCTCCTTTATTTAACAATCGGCTCAATCTCTCAATTAAAACTTTTTCATTCCTGGACTCCTTTCCCCCCTGGAGCTTCAATGAGCTGGGTTTCCTCAGATTCGTAAGGGTAGCACTTAGAAGGGAATCTTGTGGAGCATTCAAATACGTTGTTCGAATGGAGTTAAGGAATGACTTATCCAAGTTCAAAAAATTCAGAATCTGGTGAATGTGCTCCTCAGATATCCTACTTGGACTATGTCTTTTTGTTTCTGATCCTAATTTTTGAACGATTTCAATGTCAGGAGGCTGTACTAGAAAATTTGCTTCGCTCACAAATACTGAGGCAGAGTACCAGTAGCTCCGGATCATCAAATATTCAATAATCAATGAGTTAAGAGATTGATCCAACGTTGATTCCTTTGCCTTAACATTGTTTTGTTTTTTAACAAGGTTTTTACCCGCAATGGCCTCTATAAGATCCTTACGTAGTTTAGATTGAAATTCCTGAAGCTTTCCTGAGCTCGTCAACCAATCCTTTACTTCTTTTCGAAACTCTAATTCATTCATTTTGTATCGTTTAAAGGTATAATTTAAACTGACTGACATATTATGACTTTCTTCCGGCCTCCTGTATGTATTTGAATTATCCCCCTTTGACAGCAGCTGATACCCTGCAGAGTTTTTCTTACCTGGCTTGGAGTCCCAACTCATATATCTTAATATCTATATTAAATCATTCATAATCATATTGAAATGAATAAGCCTAGCAAGCAATTCAATATTCACAGAGGAGGACATTTAAAGGAAGAAATCATTGGCAGTATGTCCAAAGTAAAGCTTATATGATATAATATCCCATCTATAATAAATATGAATGTCCTCTATCATTCCATTTGCTCGGCACATATATGGCCATATTTTGGTAATATCAAAAAAATATAAGACTGAAAAAGTTTCATTTTCAAGTACAAAAATATCTAACGAATAATATTTAATTATTTGTGAGAAAAAGAAATATTGTTGAGGTTTGGTAGACATACAAATCTTTAAACAATCCGATAATAAAAGATATATTTTTACAATGATGAAATAGCGATACGATTTGAAATGAATTAATAGTAATTATTTTGTTTAGTTAATTATCTACATTTATACACTGTATTTTACTATCTTTTCGTGGTTCAACATAGATCAGTCCCTCTATTCTACAGATTTTAATCATTTGATCTACGAAATCTCAACATTTTTATTAGATAAATCTACATTAGCTTTAATTTAATGAGTTTTTCAAAATGCCGTATTTTAAATTAATGTTGTCTATTTTTTTTTCATAATATGAGTTCAGATTTTAGTCCTTATTGTATAAACTCAGGAAATTAGACATTCCAAAAAGCAAAGTATTTTTTTTACTTACTTAGAAATATATTTTCTTAAGTCCAGAACATAAATGTTGAAAACCCTTTTTTTATAAACTATAGGTCTGCTCTTTAGAATTTTTTATTAATACCTATTATGTCATTGACTTCCTTTTTTTTATGCTAAAAAAACGAATAATATCTTTAAAATGCATTAAAATATCATTGAGTTGACATAAATAAGCAAAATTTTCTATTCCCATTTTTGTGTATTAATTTGACACAAAGAAACCATGAAAGCGCCCGGGTACAAAAATATTATTACTTAGTATAATTAATTATATTATCTAATAATATTTTAATAAATTAAATTTCAACTCCTATTTGAGCCAGTTAGAACATTAATCTTGAATACTAGCTGTGGTATATGGATATTTTGTAAACATTAGCATACTATTTCCAAAATGAATACAAATTTAGATTAATGCAAATAATATAAATTGTTGTACAATAGTTCCATTATTTATTTTCTTATAAAAGTTGTCAATATAAGTTTACTAGAAAAAGATCATGAAATTAAGTAACTATGTGAGCAAGATACCAAAAATAATACTATATACTTCCCCACACACTATCACATATTTTTCAATTTGTTTGTTAAAAATTCAATTTCTTTATTGCAACTCGCAATAATACTTTTACAAGTCTCTAACTCCCTGTTTTTTTCTTCCAACGACTCTTTTAAAACGATGTTTTCCGTTAGAAGGGAGAGTCTGAGTCGTCCCTCCTTTGAAAATTCAGAATTAAGTAATTCCTGAGCTGTAGGACGGGAGTGGGGAGAGGGATGCGTGAGCCAAAGTAAATACTGAGCAATTTGAGGATATGTTTTCTCCAACACTTTATCAATGACTGAATTTTCCTTTAAATTAGTAATTGCAATACTTCTTTCCATACCCGTTTTGAAGTTAGAAAAAAGCTCATATAAAACAATTCCCAGGCTATAAATATCACTCTAAAAAAGTAATAAGAAAAGAACAACTAATACATATTTAAATGATTAAATTATATGTAAGTAGATCTTTGAATATACCTTATAATCAACCCATCCATATTTTAATTGCTCTGGAGAAGCGTAAGCATGAGTACCAACGCAGGAATTCACTCTTTTAAATGTAATAACATTTTCTAGGGGGCTTTCAGGAGGAACCACTTTCCTCTGAATTTCATCTTTAGCCAAGCCAAAATCTCCAATTTGAACCTAGAAATCATTGAGTGTGTACATATGCATTGCACGTTGAACTAAATATTTACATTCCAAAAAACAAAAAAAACCTACATGACAGTCCCTATTACGAATAAAAATATTTCTAGGCTTTAGGTCCCTATGTATAATTCCTTGTGAATGAATATACGCCACTCCTTCGAGGATTTGAGTAAAAATTTGCGTGTTGACTTTAGAGTCGAGTACCAGACTGGAGGAGGCCCTATTGTCCATCCACCCTCGAAGAGTGATTTCACAGAGCTCCATTTGCAAATACAGAATAGCACCCAGTTTCAAACATGATGATGGTAATAAGGAGCTGCTTTGGAAGGACTTTGAGTCGGAGGATATCTGGTGATTATCTGTAAATGACCTAGATTCATTTTCAATACTAATTGACGATAATTTATTGCTAGTCTGAGGATTCTTTTTAATCTCTTTATTCCTCTCATTACTTTGACTATTATCCATAAAGAGTATGGACTGAGAGGCGTCAGTAATGGATTTATCACTGATGCTGAATGTAAAATCTGACAAGTAGGATTCACTCTCAGAATGGGAACCCTTGGGTATCGAGTTCTCAATTATAGAAGTGGGTTCAATCCAAGCAGTTTTGTAATTAACAATATTTGGATGAGTTAACTTTGCAAGCATGATTACCTCCTTCGTTACTTCAGTAAAATTTTCCCAATCTTTATCACACTTTAGCATAATCTTTTTAATGGCATATTCGAAATGATCCAACTTGTTACGAACTTTGAAGACAGAGCCAAATCCTCCCTTGGCCAAGTATTCAATTTCATCAAATTCAGAACGATAGCGTGATAAATGAGTGTAGTCTGGCTCCAATTTAATATCAAGTGGAAGAGAAGGAACAAATCCTAATTTCTTCTGAGATATTTTAATTAGCTTTTTGAAAACCATTTGATATTGGCCTCTTAATTGAAGTAGTGCAGGTGAGTTGATGGAATTTGAAAAAGGAAAGACCTATAAAAAAGGATGGATTTTAATATTAAATTAGTGTGAAACATTTGAGCCCCAAAACGGGAAGGATCTGAACACATTTACAAGTAGGATTCAAATTAGTATAAATCAAGTTGAAATCTTTGATACGTTCGAATTAATAGATCCCATTCAAATTAAAATACTACCCCAAGCAACAAAATATTAAACAATGTAATGTCATTGCCAGATCCCAAACTCAATTACATTTCCAAGGTTCATGAACCTTAATCAGAGACTCCGATAAAAGCTCCAGTAATTCCGACCTTCTAGCATCGTTTTCCTCATAAAAGCTCAAAAGTAGATCCAAGAGACTTTCAATGATGACACTCATGGAGGGATTCCCTCCTTTAACCCTGGTTGTTTGACGGAGCCTTGAAGTCATGGGATCTCGATCCAATGTAGTTAAAGGCATTATATCAGATGGAATTGTGAAGTCTTCAGCCATTTTGCTGGAAGTGCGATCGCACCCAAGAGAGAGGGAGAGAAAAAGATACGATCCAGGACACAACACTCCGGAGTCCAAATTAAGAACAGATGAGAATGTGACGTCACAATACTTTCTCACTCTCGGCCAGCTACGGGAAACATTTTATATTATGCTTACGCCAGGAACGCGGAATGGATCATGCCTTCGAACTGCACTGTAGCTATAGTAATCTTTAAAAAATTGCTAGATCCTTCCAGACTATTCCTTTATTTTATTTTATCTTGGACGAATCATGAGCACTTTAGAATTAACTATTTGTACAAACGAAATATTTGTGATAAAAGCTTGCCAGTCATTGAAATTCGGATTACACGAGATTCTTTTCAAATGGAGATACTTTACTAATTAATTATTACTTATACATTTTACTAAATTAATATCAGCTCTCTTCATTTGGTTTTCCTTTCGCAAGATGTTGCTCAGGTTAAAATGAATGATAAACCCATGTTTTACTCTTGATTTGATTCATTTTTCTGATAAAGTTATCATCATGGAGACAGTTAAACGTTCGCCAAGAATATCCTTATCGAATAACAATTAAACGTTCATAAATTAATACTCTTCATTCTTGTTTGGCTTCATGAAAATCTTTATTGAGATGTAATTGAATTATATGAAAATACATAACTAATAAACACTATATTATCAACTCTTCGTTTTGGCATTTCATTTATTCATCAGAGTGAATATCAATTATTATTATAGTTAGTGATTCATTCCTAGGTGATTCATAATATAAAATGTGGAACATATTTTCTGCTTATGTGTATAATATTAAAGTCTTATTATAACAACTTGTTTAGATGTTAGTTTATAGTTTATTATTTTGATTAATGTAATGATTGTATGTTGATATAATATATGTGTAGCAGATATTGACATTCCTTTCATTCTGTTTCAAGTGATTCCTCTTGAAATTATTTAATTATATTCAATGCAAAAAATAATCTATGTCATATTGCAAATTTATAAACTAAATGAACTTTTAATCTTGACCTTAGTGTTTATTTTGTAACTAGTTAGAGTTGAGAAACATTATTTAGTAAAAATGTAATAAGTACTAACTTACTAGTTCTTACTAATGAGTTACTTCTTACTCATTAGTAATTTGATTACTTTACTTTATTATTTATTACTTTATTTTTGGATTAATATTGTGTAGCGAATCATTTCAAAGATTGCACAAGCAATATGATAGATCTTTTTAAATTTTTGTTTCCTTCCTAAATTTTTTTGATTTTTGAGGATTCTCCTTATTCCCTAGAATATAGCCCAAAGATAAAACATTGTACCAATAAGTTGTATTACATCTGGAGGAGCACCAACTTAAGTCACGCAACCCATTGAGGTGAATAACATCATTTTTGATAACAAAAATTCTTATTGCCAATATAATTTGACGTTTGGACAATAATTATTATCAACCATCAATAATATTTTGTCATTGTGTTGTCATTTAATAAGAATGCCACGTGGGTATTTCAAACAATTCTTCCATTTTGAGGTCATATTTTATATCCTTCAAAATTGTTTCGAAGCCAATTAAAATATTTTCAACTTAAAAACCCAATTTAACCTTTTTTTAAGAGTTTTCTAATAAAAATGCTTTAAAAAAAGTTATTGAATTATTCGCTTAAGTTGATGAATCCGTCCATTGAAATTAATTATGGATCCAAACGTCAAATTAAATTGCCAACAATATAATTTTTGTTATCAAAAATGATCTTATTCACCACAATGGGTTGCGTGACAAATGCTGGTGCTCATCCATACATCTGTGTTACAACTTTTTATCTGCCAGATTTACATCATTTCGGCCAAAGGTAAACAGCTGGTATGCCTGTTTTTAAACTCCCGCTAAATTTTTTCTTTTTTTATTATATTGAAAGTGAGTATAAAAATAAAGACGTGACTCCCGGGAATTTTTGAGAGATCTCTTTAATTTGACTGACAACTATTTTATTAATTAATCATCCAAGCATTCAACCCTGAGAGAATGTCTTCACCTGGAGGCTCATCATCCACTCGTGCTCCTCGTACGGATCTCTCTGACCTCGCCTCTCCCTTGGCTTCATCTCCTGCCATACCCTTGATGAGAAGTGGCATTGGCTCTGTTGTCATTTCCGAGATCGATCTCTCCTCCCCCCTGAACTATGGCACTCCTTCCTCTTTGCGTACTCCGAGATCTAAAGGAGTGGCGGGTACGCCGATCCGTGTTCGTTCGGACATTCAATCCGAGCGAACCTTGAGACAAGTGAATTTGTCGGAGGAGCCCGTGTCTGGACGGGATGGAGTTCCACCCTCTGAGACCAGCTCTCTCACTTCCTCCTCTCAGCCACAATTGGTCATTTGGGGAACGGATGTCTCCGTGAATGAGGCCAAAACCAAGTTCAGAGACTTCATCAAAACCTTTAAAACAACTCCTGAAGAGGACGAGCGGATCGCATCTGGATATGATGCCAATGCTCCTCTTTATTTACAGAAGCTGGAGGAAGTTGCCACTCTGGAAGAGCCGTTTATTAATCTCAATGCGGCTCACATTCGAGAGTTTGACGTGGATCTCTATCGACAACTCATTACGTATCCCCAAGAGGTCATCCCAACACTCGACATGGCTATCAATGAGCTCTTCTTCACTCAACACCCCAATGCCTCACTCTCACACCAAATTCAAGTGAGGCCTTTCAATGCCGATAAAACACGAAACATGCGAGGTCTCAATCCTGCGGATATTGATCAGCTCATTACTATCAATGGCATGGTCATTCGAGCCTCCAATCTTGTTCCAGAAATGAGTGAGGCTTTATTCCGGTGCTCAGTATGTAACCTTACATCCACAACCGAAGTGGAGAGAGGACGTATCAATGAGCCTACACTTTGTTCCAATTGCCAAACGAATTACTCCTTTTCTCTCATTCACAATCGCTCCGTTTTCACTGATAAGCAAATGATAAAATTACAAGAATCTCCCGAGGACATGCCTGCGGGACAAACTCCACATACTGTGGTTATTTATGCACATGGAGATCTAGTAGATTCTGTTCAACCCGGTGATCGTGTTGCTGTGACGGGCATCTATCGTGCTGTACCTCTTCGTGTTAATCCTACTCAAAGGAATGTGAAGTCAGTCTACAAAACCCATATTGACGTCGTTCATTTTCGGAAAACAGATATGTCAAGACTCCACGATAATAGAGATCCATCTGACTCATCAGAGGGACGTAGATGTCTAGACCCAGATCGTGTTGTCTTACTAGAAGAACTCAGTAAGAAACCTGATATATATGAGCGTTTAGCCAGAGCTATTGCTCCATCCATCTATGAAAATGAGGATGTAAAAAAAGGGATTTTACTTCAACTGTTCGGAGGCTCAAAGAAGGACTTTACGGGGACAGGAAGGGGACATTTCCGTTCTGAAGTGAACATTCTTTTATGTGGAGATCCTGGAACTTCCAAGTCTCAGCTCCTTCAATATGTTTTTAATCTCGTTCCTAGATCACAGTATACTTCTGGCAAGGGTTCCTCTGCTGTGGGTCTCACTGCTTATGTAACCAAGGATCCGGAAACAAAACAATTAGTTCTTCAAACTGGTGCATTGGTCCTAGCCGATAATGGTATTTGTTGCATTGACGAATTTGACAAAATGAATGATTCCACTCGGTCTATACTTCATGAAGTAATGGAGCAGCAAACGTTGAGTATTGCAAAGGCTGGCATCATTTGTCAATTGAATGCCCGTACATCCATCTTAGCTGCAGCCAATCCGATTGAATCCCAGTGGAATGCTAGAAGAACTATTGTTGAAAACATTCAGTTGCCTCATACGCTCATGTCCAGATTTGATTTGATTTTTCTTTTACTTGATCCACAAGACGAGGTCTACGATCGTAGACTCGCCCGTCATTTGGTTAGTTTATATTATCGCTCTGCTGATGATGCTCAAGAAGAACAAATGGACATGTCTATTTTGCGTGACTACCTTTCATATGCAAAGGAGACGTACAATCCTCAATTGGGGGATGAGGCTGCGAATCAGTTGATTCAATCATATGTTAAAATGCGACAGGTATGTGCATATTTCAAGAAGTAAATAACAATATAATGACATTTATATAATTATTTATTGACACTTTTCCCTATTATTGTATATATCAGGTTGGTAGTGGTCGTGGTCAAATCACTGCTTATCCTCGGCAATTGGAGTCACTTATCCGATTAGCTGAAGCTCACGCAAAAATGAGATTCTCCAAAACTGTCGAATTGTTCGATGTGGAGGAGGCCAATCGTTTACATAGAGAGGCCTTAAAACAATCAGCTACTGATCCACTATCAGGAAAGATTGATGTTTCCATCCTTACGACTGGACAATCTGAGGGATACAGAAAGAGACGAATGGAAGTTAAAAATGGTCTCAAAGCCTTGATCACAAAGAAGGGGAAAGTACAAACATTGAACTACTTGAAAACTATGAATGATTTAAAGGAATCTTCAGATATTGTAAATATGATCTATCTTTTATCTAAATTAATGTATTAACTACTCTTGATTTTTTTTATAGATGATAACTAGAGACATGTTCGAAGATGCACTAAAGGATTTATCTGATGATGGGCTTATATCTCTGACCGGCAGAACAACAATTCGTGTGAATTCTTGCTGATACTTTGTATATACATATATTTTGCTTTAATATTTTATAAATAAATCCGTCTAAATTTTTTATTCCTTGCGTCTTGGATAGAAGTAAAATCATTTGTCAATGCCCGTGCATCCATCTTAGATGCAGCCAATCCGATTGAATCCCAGTGGAATGCTAGATATATTGTTGAAAATAGATTGATTTACTACATGTGTTTTCAAACTCTGCCTAGGTGATCTCCACTACAGTACGTTCAAAAGCTTATCTCTTTTTTCCCAATGAAAACGAGAAATAGTATACCGTGGCTCCATCCCTCTACCTAGTAAGGAATGTTTTTATATACAAATGTCGCATAGTAGTTGCCTTCAAAAAATGAAATGAGCCGTTTTGAGTCTCAAATTTAATTGTGATGTAAATAATGCTATAAATGAAATTCTATGGGATGCTCAGTATATCGAGTTTCATTAATATTATAAATAATAATAAAAAGTTTGAATATTGCTGGCTTATTCCTGATCACGATTTCACACTTAGTAGAAAGTATATAAAACAAGTAATTGAAATGTCTTAATGGTCGAAACTGACATGAAGCTTATTGACCTCACGGTATAAACAACCAAATTTTACAAGAATTAAAAACCTTGTTATATAGATCTTAAAGAGAAATGAATTACTGACTCTCGTTCATTTGGATGTCACTATGGGGGGGGGGGGGCGACAAAAAAGTCCTACGAGGTCATATAATATATTATCCTTCTTTGCTAATCTCTAACCGCTCCAGAACAAAAATAAACTATTAAAGTTATGCTTGATACAAACTTGACGTAATTTAACAAGTATTTATTATTCTATAGTAGTAGTAATCATTGGAGGATGACAATTTGAATACATGTTTATAGTTATTTCAACTATTCTGTTCTGCATGTGTTTCAGATATTTAGAAATAAATAATTAATTATATTAGACGAACGTTGTCATTGACAGATAAATTATATGGATAATATTAGCTACATTATTTAAAAAGACAGAATTGAGGGCCCCAAAGCTGAGATATTGTTAAGCACAGTAAATGTATCCTAGAATAAGATGCTCTTAGAAGAAAAAAATCCATTTTTAAATTTGTAATCTATATAGTATAGGGATTTATAAAGGGTTTTTCAATAAGAGCGACGCATTTTCTTTTTTAAGTAAAATTAAGATTTTCGCGATGCAATGCTGTCTCATGATCAGTGATGGATAAAAAGGGTCCAGCTGACATGCAAAAAAAGGACGGTTATTGGCAACATTTGTCTTTTCAAACTTCTTTTTCTTTCTTTCTAAAACATCAAAATAATAATATGCATTCCGCCCCTTCAAATGTGATCGGCTGAAATTCTGCCTTACTTCAAGGGTACCATGTTTATTTATGACATCATCTCGGGCGTGCGTGTCAGCTGGACTCTTTTTATCCATCACTGCTCATGATTAGGAATGTAAATCATATGCAATTCGGGCGTGTGATAAAAAAGTGGAGTTGGCTCTTCAAACAGGTCTTTTTGTTTTCCAAAGCTGTTATCATTTTTCCAATATTACTGAGGGGAGAACATCTACCTGATAGTAAAGATCTCACATGAAGGAATACATGCATTAAGGTTAATAAATCAAATAAAATGTAAACAAAAAGGGCTCAAGTCCTCGTATAATTATTATTAGTTAAAAATATATAATTTCCTGAGGTTAATTTCAATTAATTTTCTTCCTCTCATCCATGTTATTATTTATTGTTGTATATATAATGGAGAATAGCAGCTTGTAGATCAGTAAAACGTCATGACAGCTCAAGCTGCTTCCCCCCCTCGACATTCATTAAATTGTCAGGGTTGCCAGGTTGATTTTCTCTTCCTTTTTTTATAACACGCCCGAATTGCATATGATTTACATTCCTACTCATGATTCATGAAGCACATGTGTTTTTGGCCTGACCAATAACGCATATTTTGCATACAAAACCCATTGAACCTAACAATAAACTCTTAAAGTTATCACGTGAATTTTGGTAATAAATTTGGATAACTTGCAAAAGTTGCTCAAGGTTGTACTGCTCCATGATGATTTGTGAGATATTTCCATTCACAGTAATGTGGCAATTATTATCATTAACAAAGCAGTATGGACCAATAAACTCACCGGCATGAAATCCACACCAAGCAATAGTTCGCCGTCATAATGAAATAAAAATGTGTCATTCCTATTGAAAAACCCTTTCTAATTCAGCATTATTAATGCAGGCCCCAGTCTCAGGGCAGTTTAAATAAAATTTTGTCTTTTCCATTCTGCCAAATTAATTATCCATCTATGATATGAATTTGTTTGTAATACATCTTTAATGTAGAAAAACCGTGTAATAAAAGTCTATTTTGAGACATTGAACCACTGAGATTAGTTATAGTGAGTGATCCCTTAACATGAAAAACCCTTTTTTCAGATAAAGACAAACATCTAAGTCAGTGCTGCCCAACCTTTTCCGAACATGGGCCGGATTTATAAAAAAACGACGCCATTTCTAGTCTTACATTCTTTAATAGAACTACTTGAAATGGTTTGGATTCCGCGGGCCGGATTCTAAGGCTTCGTGGGCCGGATCTGGCCCGGGGGCCGGACGTTGGGCAGCACTGATCTAAGTGGTTGAAATAATTAATTATGTGAATATTGATTGGTTATTATTAATCAATTCAAACCAATTTTATAGGAATATTACTTATATTTGACGCATGAGACTGAATCCTTGTTTCAATCAATTGTGCATACTTTACAATTACTTTTTGATAGTGTCAAAGAACTAACAGAACTATCTCTCAGCAATATTCTAACTACATAGATATCCAGAGACAAGCCATTTCGACACACCCAAGTTTTTTTGTTTTTTTTTTCATCTGTTTTTTTATAACATCTCTTCATTTCTTAATTGATAAAGCTCGTTTTTCATGAAAGAACAGAGTCTCTGAAAAAAATATGACTGTCTTATTTTATGATAAACCAGAAAAATGGTTCATAAAAACTTTTTGTATACCTACTTCTAGTCCTAAAAGAGAGTGCTATTGACATCATCAAAGAAAAACAAGATTAAGTATTTTTATTTCTGTAAGTACGCATAAACATAAATTAGATTTGCTCTTTTCAAAGTATCGCTACATTTGCTCAATCTTCTTGGAATAATATTCTAATGTTCTTTATGTTCTAATTTACATAATATTCTATAATTATTATTAATATAATCTTTGTAAGTTCATTTTTATTGTATAAAAGCTATAGTTGTATAAATTTCATTTTAATTCGTTAAAGATTTTGTCACTTACAAAATCTTTGAGAAACTATTATCACGACGAGCTTTTTGGGATAAACAAAAACACCCTGTATTCTCCCTTCATCTGATTGTCATCATTTGATTCTTTTGATTAGAAGCAGCTGACTCTACCTTCTATGAACTGGTAAAGGGTATTCTTATTATTTATGATTTTGATATATAAAAATATATTAAATTGCGCACCCTTTTTTTGAATTTTTGATAAACATGTATTAACGATTCATTTGTATATTGATACAATTCATAAATGTAAAGTATGTATATCTCAATAATAACTCTTCCCAATATTAAAAAGTTGGCAACAAGGAAATTACATCCCCTTATGCTATGATTCATTATAAACGTTGATTAATTGTTCTACTCAAATGATTTCTTCTTAAGCTGTGAATATCCCTATAATTAAATAGAGAATATTATAGTCGAATAATTGCAGAAAATGACGTATTGTACTCTATAAAATATAATTTTAAACATTTTCCTCCTTTTGGAGGAAAGGTTGAGAGATTATCATGTTCATATGTTTATGATGATTCTACTAGGTAATATCAGGGGCGGATTATTCTGAAAAACTGGTGTAGCTTTTAATAAATCAATTTGCCGAAGCCCTGTAAATGCCTTCCTTAAGGACTCATTTCGGACGAGGTGGTACATGCTCCCATCCCAGATTTACTTTATAACATACATATGTATATTTCCAGAATCCCCAAAGTCGGTATCAGGACGTGCCTCCTGCATTGAATATTTTAAAGGGGCTTCAAATTTTAGGTTTATTATCAAAGAAAATGACGAGATAATAATAATGTGCAAACAAGATCAAAAACCATGTTAAAAAAGAATGAACCGAAATTATTCAAAAATTTATTTTAAAAGAAGTGAAATATATTAATATGTCCCACTCCGTCCCGATCAGTGCCTCTGAAAAAAGGCCCAACAGACTTTATTTTATAAAAGAATATCAAAATTGATATTGAATACTAAAGGAAAAAAAAAAATTTAATCTCTCAAAGAATTCAAATTCATTAAAGGAAAAGATTAATAATAAAACCTTCAATCTTTGCCTCAGGCCTTGCATACAGTAAAACTTGCCCTGGCATTTTATCTTTGAACCGGATGTTTGCCCCTTGGTAAAATAAACCAGCTAGGACATTCATATTCATTACGCTCCTTCTGGAGATAGGTTATAAAATTGCTAATTACCAGTTATTATTTTATTATAAGTATACAAAAAATGGTCGGTATAGAGCAGGGGTGTCAAACTCATTTCACATTGCGGGCCACATACGATCCCTAGGTAGAAATTGTGGGCCGGACCATTAAAATTACAGCATACTTAGCTATAAATAACCAAAATATCATGTCTTCCCTTTGTTTTGATTTAAAGAAGAACCAGGGCATTGTTAAATTTAACTAAAAATTGATTGCACAACACTTTTACAAAACATTGTAAAAGTAAGAAATTGTACAAACTTTAAGTAACTGCTATAGAAAATCATAATAATGAACTCTACATGAGATTACAACATGAGACTTATAAAGAAAGACTAACATGCACTTCTAGCGGATAATTCATGAATTACATTAAATTAAAAAAACTTAATCCATGTCTTTTATGTATGTTTTCCATGTTCAAATTATCCTGCAGGCCTGATTGAGCCTCCTTGCGGGCCGGTTCTGGGTCACGATTCATATGTTTGACATCCCTGTTGTAGAGAAATGATTCCTCTTAGAATGTTCTTCACTTCTGTCTGTAGAGTTAACAAAACTCTATCAATAATTTATGTAACTGATTTTGAAAATTTAATGAGATAACACTCCATCCGAATGCTCATCAAGAGTATATCCATTTTTTGACTTACGTATCTTCAATTTTCCTCATCAAAACGATGCTTTCCTAATTGATTATAATACACAAAGAAATAAAACAACATCTTGTTCATCTATAAGGAGTGTGTATTTGATTTAATAGTACATGTAGGTACTATAATCGACTCCTATAAAATCATAGATATTAACTCATTGAACAATTCAAAAAGAACGATTGATGCTCCATCTATTATTAAATCATTACCTCAAATGCATAACTTGTTTTCTTGCTGTGTTCAAAATGAGACTCCTAAGAGTTGGGTCTTCTTCTTATTTCTAAGTACGTATGTACAAGGACTATTAGCGTATTTGTCTTCCAGTGGCAGACAGGCACAGGTAGCGTAATGGTTGAAGTAAAATAGCACCAAAAAGCCTATTCTTATTTTTATTATCCATCCTTCCTCTTGATGGCTTTGTACCATTCCTTCTTCCTTCATATTTATTACACAATTTATTTATTTCTTTTGAATATGGCGTAGGTATTAAATGAAGGGGAAATTTCTTAAATTCATTTTTATTTGTTAAGAGGTTCATTGAATGATCTCCATGGAATAATACCTACCTACATTATACTCTTTATTTGCTATAAAGAGTGCAGGCATTAAGATTTTTATAAGCCATTGAGATTTTTATGGCTTTAAATAATATGTATGTTAAATCATGAATATGTTATTTGAGTTAGGCAAAGAGTCGTACGAAAATGAAGGAAGATTTATTTGTTATTTTGAACCTATCAAATTTAATAGTTTTCTTTGCATTTTATAGTATATATATTTTTGTAACTATTCTGGACCCAGGAAGGGACAAGGATCGTATTCAAAATTTAGTCCATAGCTAACTAAGGAGCATAAAAATAATACATATACATATATTAGGGTCAATTATCAATTTGTGGATCATTTGAACTTGAAGTTTCTCTTTAAGGATTCACAAATTTTTCACCATGGAATCCCATTGTTATTTCACTACCTTTTCTCAAAAAAAAAAAAAAAAAAAAAATCGCAAAAAAAGGTCCTTAACTAACAGACTAATTACATCATTTTATTTAATTGTTTGAATATGCAAGGAACATGGAGTGTATTTATTGAAATCTCAGATTGTATAATATATTAAAGCAGTACTATATAGTTCTGCTTTGATATATTTGGGAGCTTTATTATTCAAAATAATATTTAGTAAATACATTTATGAAATAAAATGGACATCTTTTCAAAGAACAAAAACAGAAAACACCGATACGACTTTAGAAAACTTCATTAAATGACTTTAAAAAAAATAAAAAAAAGATTAAACACCTGGAATTGAATACAACTTCAAGCCAAAGAGAAGCAGTTATATTTTTTGTATTGTATTATTGATAATAGAATTTAAAAATCCCTATAAAATGGCTATATTTAGTACAATAATTATTTTTGTTCTGGATCGATAAGGGACGAGCAAAGTAGAATAATTGAAGAAAAAAGTCTGATCCTTGTAAAAGTAATCGTTCATTTATGTAAATTTGAATCTATAATAATTTTATAACTTACTTATATTACATATTATTAGGGTTCTTACTCCTAAGATAGATCTTACAATCACGTCATTGACTAGATAACAAGGGACTAACTCTTTGGAAATTTCAATGTCTTTTGTTATTAGAACCTTATGGTATAGGAACTTTTATTATATTCATTTTGCATTCTGATCTCCTTGTCAAGTATAAAAAGATATTTGCAAGACCCTGTGCTACCTTCTGAGCCTTCATGCCAGGCAAAAACATTCCTATAGCCTTCCTACGGGTCTCCAATTTTGGCAAACTCCCAATTTATGAAATTGACTTTTATAAATTCTATGGTAAAGTTATTGTTTTTTTGGTTGGGTTTAATGTATTATTAACACTATGAGTTTAGAGAATGTAGGTCAGAAATCTCATGGATATTTGGTTCTGTATTGAATAGTTTTAGTTTCAATTCAGGAAAGACTTTTGATACACACCTGTATTTTTCAAAAGTTGTGTCTTTTGTGATGGTCTTGATTATGGAAGCTCTGAATTCTTATTAAAATGTACAAAATGACTATTTTTTTTGTAGTAAGTAAGACTGAGTAAGTTAGGAGTTTTTAGGAGTTAGAGCCGTGAAAATTTATCTAAATTAATTTGAAGAATAATTATTTAAAGGTACAGTATATCTACACGTACAAAATACTACAAGCTATTTCACATTCAATAATAATATTTATAATATATCGAATGACAGGCAATGAATATCAAACGTCGTTTCAAAGTTATTCGGTATGAGTTTGAACGCATAGCAATATTGTCACAAGAATTTCTTTTTCTTTAGAACAAACATCAAAACATTAAATCTAGATATATGTTACATATATTTAGATCGTATAGTTTTTTTTTTTTTTTGTTATTAATAAAATAATGAATTCAAAGGATTCTTCATTTCATCACTCCTTAAGATCTTCAAAAGTCATGATCAAGTATAAAAGCAATTTAATATAATTTGCATATTTTGTGTACAAGTTGCAACCGAAAATTGAGATGAAACATTTCATAGTAAGATGCTTGATATAACATATGTATATGGTGTAATCAGAGCCGAAGGAAGAGGGGGCTGCGAAATATGTGTAATATTTGACTTTTATTAATTAATTAGTAATTATTATTCAGTGACACATCATAAAATTTAAGTTAAAAATTTAGGTACAGTACGCAACTGATGCATAAATAAAACATCTTAAGGGATCAAAATGGAATGACTGCATCAATTAGACAATATCTGATAAATAAAATGGCGGGTGCTGTAATAAAGTAAGACGCTTACATGAGTAAGCGTTGCTTACTTAGGGCTCAGGATTTTTGCCCCATTTTGCGACTATGAACATTTTGTAAGTTTGTTTATGCCTTATTGCAAACCTGTACATTCTGATTATTATTATTCAATTTACAACTTATATGAACATATATCTTAGTGTATTTCAATATTTCATATTATTATCCCAGAGAAGATCCCCTATCGAAAGTGAGGCCTTTTAATCAATCCTAGGAAATAATTATAATTTAGCTCGTTTATTGAAATTATTTACTGAACAAACTTTTATTAGGGAATGAGAGTCTTATTATTTAGAGATATAGATAGTAATAATTAATTAATAAATGATTTTGATGAATATGAAAAGTCTCTTTATTAAATTAACTTTGGATCCTAAAAATTGGAAGAAAACAAAACGAAAAAACAAAACAAAAAAAGATGTACATACACTATAATATATATAAGAACTAATTAAGTAATGAAACAAATAATTCATACTGAACAATGACACAAACTATATATGAAATGCGAATAACTAATTGGTAATAGGGATGGTGTACTCATAATTAATTAATAATGATAAATATAATCATACACAATAATGATAAAATTCTGTATTGAAGTAAACATATATATGTATATATAGGTAACTAAGAAATAACGTAGCAGAATAATGATACTAATTAGCAATGAATAACATGGAACGAATCTTTCCCTGGAAAGATAATAATGAGAGACTTTCTAACAATGATAATAATAATAGTACTTAATTATAATAGCTATAAGTATGTGTTTAGCTTTACATAATTTGTAAGGTAAATAATGAGAAAAAAAAAAGTTATAATAATATTTTTATCACATTTTGATACTATTTTCAATATGTACATCAATATTTTTTTCTTCATGGGAGAGATTATTTGAAAATAAAAAAATGAGAATTTTCACATGCGATTCAATTTTTAGTATTTTTCACCGAGAAAAGTGATTGATAATATTATTGATATTTATTATCAAGTTCAATTGAAATATTTGCTCCATCTTAGGTAATGAAGTTATAATTATCTTTTAAATAAAATAAAATAAAATAAATGAAACAAGAAATAAGTTATATTTAGGAGGAAAATTAGATACATCGGTGAAAAAAATTACAAATTGAGTATAAAATAAGGAACAAATATATGTATGTATATTATATGAAAGGACGATAGACAAGGGAGGGGAAGTAGAAACTACACATTAAACTTGACTTATTCGTCTGATTGTCTTAGTGCATTCTTGTCGTATTGGCTAGAAATATGTACATGGGAGAGATTTGAGATTGTCTCAAGGATATAATTGATTGTGAGATACGCGATCAAGGATTTGAATAAATCGTCTGCTAAATACGAATATAATAATAATAATAATAAAAAAGAAAATATCTAGAATAATCTACTACTACAAAAAGAGATAGATTGATCAAAACATATGTATGTTAATTGATTAATTCTAATTGATTAAGTATCAATACATACTATGTAATAATGCAAAGGAAAGAAAGAAAGAAAGAAATAATCGGAAAGTTGAACAAAACTAATCTAACGCAACCTTACAAATATACATTTACCAAAAACAACAACCATTTATTTGATTCTTCTACATAATATATTGTAATTAAAATTTATCTACAAATGACAAAAGATCTCTATGTATATATGTATTCTTACCAACCCATTCCGAGTATACAAAAGAAATGATTTGAGCAACTATACTCATATTGAGTGAGTGGTAAAAATTCTTTTTATTAAAAGGGATTCGTATTTTACGTGACGGTGGGGTGGATAAGGCACATTTTTGCATTTAACAGACAAAATAAACTCATCCTCAATTCTATACGAGGTCAATATATATATATATTAAAAGCCAACAGAAATATCCTATCGAAGAATAAAAAGGGTAGATATAGTGGTAGTAGTAGCAGTATAAAAATATCTGGATTACAGGGTGGGATCTCATTCTAAGTCCCTTATTCTCATCATAATCAATCACCACTCTCGGTTGTATTCACCGACTCTGTGGTGGTGGTGGTGGTGAGCTATGAAGAGACTCACTCACTAAAATGAATACGGGATCATATTTTCTACAAATAACGAACGAAACAAATACAGTTGAAGTAATATTGACAAGAAAGGAAAAACAAAAAAAAAAAAAAAAAAAAAAATTACTTACGTTTTTGTTAGTTTTAATATATTTTGAATTTATGTGAATGTATGACTCAAAGCTATTTCTAAAAAAACAAAAACAAAAACAAAGAAATATTGTGTGAATTTGATGGAGTAGTAACAATGGGTTGTTGTTATTTTTTACTAAAGAAACAAACCGATTCATTTCTTTAAAGAAATGAAAAATCTGTGCATTTTTTTCCCTCTCTCTTTCTCTTTCTCTTTAATCAATGAGCAAGTCAGGTCATGCTGTTACTTATATATTTATATAAATCATACATATGTCTTCATTTTTTAAGAAAATAGTCTTTGATAATAAATATGAGGAATAATTTTTAGAGAAAGAGAGAGAAAAAAACCCTAAAATAGATTTTTTTTTAAATAGATTCACGGCCAAATTTGAAGTAAATGATGTCGAAGTGTGAATCCAGAGACGGATTGGGATGATAAATGCTTCTGAAATATGAAGAAAGGAAATGTTGAAAGTCAAAACTGTTTTTTTAGGGCGTTCATATTTTTATTTTTTTTTAAAAGGGAGGAGGGAAAAAAGGCAATATTGCGAGGCCCGTATTTTTCGAGGTCCCCGGTCTTTTTATACGTGTATATACATTGTGTTAAAGTTAGTTATGTGCCTTTCTGTATCCAGCTAAATATAAAATAAACGGGATTTTATATGTTGTTTTTTTTTGCGCAGGGAAGGAAGAGGACCTTCGCTTCTCTCCCTTCCCCTCCCCCCCTCTTATATTTTAGAAAGCATAGCCATACTATAAATACGTGTAAGAACGGAGTCCTCGAATCAACGACCATTATATTATTAAATTCGTTTAAAATAAAAATGTAATTGGGGATGAGAAATAAGAGGGATTTTATGTTTAATTAATTCTTTGAGCCTTACCTGAGATTAAAGTAAAAACTTTTCAATTCAACTCAGATCCAGAGACATCCTCAATTTTGTCCATACGAGCTCCACAAACACAGTAGAAGCTTTGAGTAGTAGTATTGTTATTGTTGTTTTTTGAAGGGGTTTGTGAGGGTTTATTATGGGGACAGGAGATATTTTGACAGCGGGTTGTAGATGAGTCTTTTGATGATGATGCTCCTCCCGGTGCTGACGGGAAATTCTGTATTATAGGATCTCGAGTCCGTTCAAATTTCCTTCCAGAGTTGAGGTTATTGTTGAAGCTCGTTTGTATTTCCTTGCTCTGAGAAGAAGAGGCTCCTCCTCCTCCTCCTCCCTCCGTTATCACCTTTTTTGAAGAAGGCTTTAGAGGAAGGAGGAGAAGGGGTTGTTGCTGTGCTGATGAAATGTCCTCGTCCTCATCCTGTCTCAAAGGATAATGGTATGAGGAGCCGACTTTGTTATGGATAGTGTGTTTATTGAGAAGATGTTTACGACTTGGGATTGGAGTTGCATTTACAGAGGTTGAACAGTCTGAGTCTGAAGCAACAAGAAGATTTTCCATTTCAGGATCGTCTCTATGGGCACCCCGTGATGATGAAGACATAAGATCAGACTTCTTTAGTATAGATTTTTTTCGATCCGAGGATCCACTGTTGGAAGTGTGATTATTTACGCTACTGCTATTTGGACTGCCCATGAGGGAACTATTTGAGTTATGAACTGAAGCAGAGCGGGATCCTATAATATAAATATATCGAATATTTAAGCTGTAAGCTCATGGACAGTCACTAAAGCAAAATAAGTAATGAATCACCAAATTTTTCCCCAAGAGAAACAAGCCCTTGGTTAATGACAGCTGCGATACTGCTCTTAGCCGTCTTCTTCTTTGAAGACTCTGGAGGTATAACAAAATCAACATCATATTGACCCGTTGTCTTGTTTGGATTGCGTTCCGTGTCTCGATTTTGATTTGAAGAAGAGCCCTTGGAATGAAGGAATGATGAGCAAGAAGTGAATTGGAGGACTTGAATTCTTAGCTTACCTGTGACAATCTCAAGCGTTTGTGCTTAGGAGTTAGTTCTTGAAGACCAGTGTCCCACTTATCTAATTCCATATCTGTACTAACACTTCTACCTGCAATTCGAACTCTTCTCACCGGACTCGAATCTCTTGGAGATTCCGAAAATTTAATTCCACCACCTCCTTGTCCCAAAGGAGTAGTACTCTTTGAGGGAGGGATTTTCTTTGAGGACGAGCCAAAGGGATTCACATACACAGAGCTATTAGCAGGATCATCAATTACCGTGAACATGGAGCCATGAGGTCCCATAGATCCCAGAGTAGCCATTTCTTCAAGTCGAGCCAGAGATCCTTGTGAAGGGAATGGATGAGTGCTAAAGCTGTGAAAGGTGTCTGAACTATCTAAACTTCCAAAATGATCAACAGAGTCATTGATTTTTTCCTTTTGCATAGGGGGATGTGAGGAAGAGGCAGGAACATGATTTCCTTTGGAGAGATCCTCAACAGCACTTTCAAACTGCATCAGCTCCATAGTATCACTTTCTCCAAGAGTATCTGCACTACGATATTGAGTACTGCTTTCTGTTTCGTATCCGTTGTTTTTATTGGAGGAACGGCCCTTCAAAAAGAGGAAGAGGAATGAGTGATCCCTATTTTGGAATGCTTTTTAGATGAATTGCTTTGAGGATCAAATAGTTAAAAAAATAAAAAAGCACAAAAAACGGGGGAAATGCTAGGAAATAAAACATTTATTTTAAAGAGTTGTTTCATTATCATCGTTCGGGGGGTAGAAAGTTAATGATCCAAGCTTATAACATGGATTTCTTTTAAATGCTTTAATTGCACACACAAACACACACAAAATATACATTTACAAGAAACTTGTTATTGTTAGTAGTAGTAGTAGTATCATGAATGTGTAGACGTCTTTACAAACCAAAAAAATAAAATAAATAAACAAGAATAAAAAACCAAAAAAAAACCAAACACAAAACTAACTCACCTCATTTCTACATAAATGAATGTCATGAAGAATTTGGATTTTATTAAAAATTCTTAACTTGAAGTGGAATATCCTCTCTTAAAGGGGCATAGGGGTCCTGAAATTGCAGGTTAATCAATTACACCAAATCTCCGTCACTGCGCAAGAAATTCTTTCAATTTTACATATTTATTTATTTTTAAGAAAAAAAAGAAAAAGCAAAAACCTTTACTTTTCGTTTGAAAGAAAAAACAATATTTTTAATTCATCAAAAAAGTAATAAAAAAAAAGACAAAATAGTATTTTTTTGATTCACCTCAATTCGAAATTCTGGTACTTATACATAATATTATGTAGATTTGAATGCATAAAATTTATATTTACAAAAAAGTAGGATTATTATTATTATTATAGGTTGTACAAAGTTGAAAAAGTTGACTTTATACAAAAGTAAGGAGAGAGAGAGAGAGAAAAAAAAATACAGAGCAAAGTCCTAAATGTAGGTTAAAAAACCGTAAAAAAACACATGAGTTATGGTTATTAGTAAAACACGGCACACGATATGTAAAAATATGTATATATAACAGTAATATATGTATGTATATTAAAGTGTCAAGCAGTTTTTACATGCACAGAACAGAGATAAGGAAAGATACCCCTTCTTTAGTTGTAATTAGGTATGTGTATATGTACATATTATATGTATGTACTTAATTGTAGTTGTATGTACATGGATCATAATATTGGATAAGGGTTTCAAACAAGAGAAAATCACTCAGTATCAAGTTAAAGAACTCTATAATAATAAATTGATTGTTAAAAATAAAAAGAAGGAACAAAAAACAAACAAAAAAAAACAAATAACCCAGTGCTTTCACAATTATTATAATTTATTTTTTTTGCATTTCAAATTGACAAATAAATAAATAAAAAAAACCAACCAAAAACAAAAAACCAACAGCCTTATGTCGACAATGTCTCTGTAGAAACAACAACAACAACATTCAAAAAATAAATCATTTGTTTAAACAAAATCTCTGCTCGTTATGGATTTTGACTGCTTTTTTTCCAAACATGATTTACATATTATCATTTTTGTCTGTATGATTGTAAAAATTGTGCAAAACATAATATATACATTATCTAGAGCATGCTGGGCAACCTACAGCCCGCGGAGACCTTTGAAATCTATAATTATCATATAATTTAAAAAAAAAATTATTATAAAATATGTATAACTATGTATGCATACATATTTTGCAAATATATAATTAGGGCTCTTGGCCCGCAGTCAGTCTTGAAAAACATGATTTGGCCCACTAGTGAACAAAGGTTGCCCATCCATGATCTAGAGAGTCCACGTCTCAGATCTCGTTCTTCCTTGTGCAGAAGGGTTTATTATAAACAAATGATTAAAGGAGTGCAGTATGTACTATGATCACGACGAGCTTTTTTTGTCTATTCACAACCTCGACTCACAAAAGAGAAGGGAAAAATTTGGAAAAACAACTGGTATTTTCCTACTTGCCAACATTTTAATATTGGGCAGAGTTATTATTTAGATATCTTATACATTGATAAAATCAATCAGAGTATAAATCAATCGTTAATACTTGTTCTTTATTCAATAATTCAAAAAAAAGGCGCGCAATCCTTGAATAAATATATTTTTTATAATACATCAAAATCATAAATAATAATAATAATACCTTTTGTGAGTTCATAATACGTAGAGTCAGCTGCTTTAAGTCAGAAGAATCAACTGATGAAAAACAGCTGAAGGGAGAATACATAATAATTATTATTAAATTGTCTTTGTTTATCCCAAAAAGCTCGTCGTGAGTAGGGCTGGTACGGTACAAAATGCGGTTCATCACTGATGATTCGGTTCGGTTCAGTGACAGATAATAAATGAATTAAGAAAGATTAGGGATTTGATATATGTATATAAATATAAAGCTGCTTGAGCTGAATCAGAGGGAACCGGTCCGTTCCAGCCCTAGGAGTGTATGTGTGTCAAGTCGATTTTGTACAAACATTTTCGTCAGTCATTGATTCTTTGAAGTAGATAGGTAATTAGAATGGATATTGATGTTAGAAGGGGTTAAATCAAACAACGTAGACAAAACTGAGTGGACGTGCAAGTATATTTACAAGGAATAAATACCATCGAATTGAGTTTACCCATGATTTAAGAAGAAAATAAAAACAACCCAGCCCATAGCTATCTATATATGCATGACTTACCACTGTGCTGAGTCCTTCATTGTCACAATTTTGAAGCTTAATGGGATCATTTGTGCTACTACAAACGTTATTATTTGTCACATCCGCGGAGGTCGCGCTGAGAGTATTCGTATTCACAACAGTTAATGTAATTGTCGTATTTGTTGGACCTGGAGGAGTGTTGTCATTATTACCATTCAGGATTTGAAGGTTATCCTCCTCATCACAATCCTCCTTGGGCCCAATGTGACTCCCAGGATGTTGATTCATTTTTCGAACATGAGCAGTTTCATCCAAACGGTGATCATAGAGACGGTAACAGCCGGTTCCAGTGTGACCTTGATGTCGTGGTATGACGGCAGCATCTCCTTCAGGATCCATATCAATCTCCAGCTGACTCCCCATGACGGACATGTTATGACCTGATATATATATATAATGAAACATAGTTTATTATTAAGATAATCATGAGAATAGCAAAGGGTTTGTAGTGTGGAGATACAATGTCATGCATATACCTGTATGCATGTTAATAATTATAGGACGGCATTTTGGGTGTTTTTTTTTTTTTGTGAAGTAATAGGGGGTTAGTAGTATGTTATTTAAACGCAAGGACAAAGGACAAGGTACTTTTGTAAGACGGGAGCTCATGCAAACCTAGAAACAAAACATATTAGAAGGATAGTAATAATAATAATTATTATTATTGATAGAGTATATATTATTAATATGTGGAACGGAGGTAGAAGGGTTAAAGTAAGTAGGCACTAGGGAACGAAAAAATAAGAAAGAAAGAAAGAAAGAAAGAAAGAAAGGTATGTAACGTAACCGTATATATGTGAAGGAGTCAATTTCACATCATCTATGTAGCATATTAACAAAATAGGAAGTCTATGAGCGATACCACTACAATATAATAATAATAATTAATACTTATTTCTAACAAAAGAAACCAACTTTCTAAATAACAACATGTTTTGAAGGCTCTACATATATAGATATGACTAAATAATGATAATAATAATATCTTGAGACGCTTCACCCCGACCACTGAGGGGAATAATGATTTGGTTTTTTTGTTTTTTTTTGGCTTTAAATAAGAGCTAAACAACAAGGCATATACATATACACATATTATATAAATACAGGTACATAAATAAGGGACTCCTCTACGACGGTATCACCACTAAATGAAAGAAGCACAAATAAGAATGAATAAAAACTGAGTTTGGTCCTTTAAACATATGTAGTACTACATATATTTATTTATCTATCTAAATATGACGGTTTTTGAGGCCCTTTTTTTTTTCTTTTTTTTTTAAATAACCTTTGATTTACATTGAGCCAAGTCTACGATGAAGGACCTTCACTTACTGTAGTCTAAGTAGCTTTCCAAACACACTTGGCTCAAACACAAAATAAACAAACTATCACCCAATACAATACCCAAAAAAATCCTGTGAAAAATATCCATTAGAGAGGAAAGAGAAAGAAATCAAAATTAAATAAAGGATCTACATATAAATCTAAGGTCACATCATCAAATTTAACAAATACATTTAACAAATTATAATTAAAACATCAGGGATATTGGCTAAAGTGTAAATTCCACCCATTCTTTGATAGTTGATAGATGGATCCTTTTCTACTCATTTCCAGAGAAAAAGAGTTTTGAGTTTAATGGATTGCCTCCTTTCTTTTTTTTTTTTTTTTTAAATGGGTCATTCCGTAAAGCTTATTCTACTTCTCAGCCCCATTTCTCTTCCTCCACCCTCCCTCCACTTTGATAACTACTCTACTGTGTGTGTGTTCACAATATATGTATACCCTCAGAAGTATTGTCAAATTTTTTGGAATATGTAGCTGTTGTTGGGTGGATGGGTCCAGACATAAAAGGAAGATAAAGACAGAGAGAGAGAGAGAAAGAGAGAAACGTCTTATGAAAATTAAAAAAAATAAAAAGATGAGGAAAATTATATCTATATCCAAGATATTATTCCCTGCAGTCAGTCATAAAAATAAAAAAATAAAAAATTATACCATAAAAATCCATTTTCTTTTTGTATGATTATTGTATACGCACACACATAAAAAAACTTGAATGATGGACGACAAAAAAAAATTATAAGAAATATGTAGGGTAGGGTTGGGTATTTGGGGAGGAACGTAGGACTTGACACAATTATTATTAGTAGAAGGATTAGTTAAATTCACTCAAGCAATGGACATAATAATACATATGTTAGTATGCTACTTGATTATAGACACAAAAAGCACAACAACATAAACAAACAGACACATTGATTATGTAGGTCTCAATTGTCTCACCTAATTCATACACTAAGTCCTCTTCTTCCACGTTTTTGGTAAAGGAATCTCTAAGATTAATGGACTTGGACCCTATAAAAGATCCGGACTGTCGAGCCTTGTCTAGTGTCTCTCTTCGCTTCATGGCCTTCTCCCGCCTCATTTGATTTTTATAAAACTCTGCAAAGTTGTTCACGATGATGGGAATGGGTAGGGCAATGACGAGAACTCCGCAAATACAACAGACAGAGCCTACAAATTTCCCGAAAAGCGTCTCTGGACTCATGTCTCCATAGCCTACAGTCGTCATCGTAATGGCAGCCCACCAAAATGTGGCAGGTATGCTTGTGAACTTAGTTTTCGGTACTTCTCTCTCCGCGAAATAGGCAAGAGAGGCAAAGATGAGAACGCCCATGGCGAGAAAGAGCAAAAGAAGTCCTAGTTCCTTATAGGAGTTTCGGATTGTAAATCCGAGACTCTGGAGTCCCGTGGAATGTCTAGCCAACTTCAAAATCCGAAGGACTCGCATGATGCGAAATACTTGCACTAATCTCCGAATCTCTTGAAAGGACTCTGTGGACCGATTTGATTCAATGAGAAAAAGGGAGATGAAATAGGGAAGAATAGCCAATAGATCGATTATATTGAGGTAGGCCTTACAAAACTGCCACTTATTGGGGCAGGTTGCAAATCGAAGGATGTATTCGAGAGTAAACCAAGTGATACAGACCGCTTCCACCAGAGTCAACGTCTCATTATCTGTGGGATTTCCGTCTTGATCCACACCTTGGAACTCAGGGAGGGTATTTACCGTGAGAGCAATGGTTGACACTATTATAAACGTTATGCTTATGAATGCTACGACCTAAAAAAATACAACACATCATCCCTCATCATCAAAATTGATCAAAAATCACACAGCCTAAAACTTTAGCATTTGATGTTAGTACTTAACCCATGCAGGCAGAAGGCCGCCTCAAATATGCATCTATGTACAGTATTACATATGTAAAATCAAGTCTTACTGCTTTTCCTTCAGTAACTAAGGCGTCATCTATCTTTTCACTCCCTTCTAAGACACGACTCAGAATGCATAAACAAACATAATCTAATGTCAAATCATCATTATACCTTAGCCAATTCCAAGATATTTTTTTTGGTATTGTGAGAAATATACAAATATTATATAAAACAAAAAAAAAATATGTAATAAGTTTGAATCTCGTCGTCTCGTATGTCAATGAAAAAAAAAGCAAAAAAATTGTTTATAAAATGAAGAAAATAAAGTTATAAAGTTAAACAATATCCTTTCACAAATTATTATTATTAATATGATCGGGTATTACTCAAATATAAATGTTTAATTAATTAATAATAATAACTCGGAGCAAAAAAATATATATTTCGTATATTTATACTCTTAATTTTAGAAATATCATAAGTTTTTTTTTTTTTTTTTTGCTAAGACCCACCTTGATCCACGATAACATCAACCAAGTCCATGTTTTTGGCAAAAGCGTCTCTTAGATTAACATGGTGAAGTGATACGATGGATCCCTCTCTCCTGGCTCGTTCAATGGCTTCCTTTCTTTTGATGGCCTTCTCTCGACGCATTTCATTTTTATAGAACTCTGCAAAATTATTCACAATGATGGGAATGGGAAGAGCAACGACGAGAACACCGCAAATGGCGCACATGGAGCCAATGATTTTCCCTAGTCCAGTGGCAGGAGAGATATCCCCATAGCCCACCGTCGTCATTGTAATAATAGCCCACCAAAAAGTCTCTGGTATTGATCCAAAAGGTGTGTTCTTTTCATCCTTCTCTGCAAAGTAGCAAAGGCTGGAAAATATGAGAACACCCATGGCTAAAAAAAGCATGAGGAGACCCAATTCCTTGTAGCTATTTTTAAGCGTAAATCCTAAACTCTGAAGTCCAGTGGAATGTCGAGCTAATTTAAAAATTCGGAGTATGCGCATAATTCGAAAGACTTGAACAATGCGCCGCACTTCCTCGAATCCTGAGTTGGAGGACTCGAGGAGAAAGAGACTCACAAAATAGGGCATGATGGCTAAAACATCTATCACATTCATTACTCCTTTGACAAAGGCCCACTTGTCCGGGGAGGTAGCAAAGCGGAGTACGTACTCCAGTGTAAACCAAGTTATGCAAACAGCTTCTACAAGAGCAAGTTTGGGATTGTCCTCTTGATTTCCATCCTTATCCGTTGTGGATATGGCAGGTATTGTGTTCAGAGTTAAAGCTATGGTCGAGACAATGATGAAGGAAATTGATATAATGGCTACAACCTGGAAAAAGGGGTTAATTCATGGAAAAAATCCTCTTAAAAGAGAGACAGATAATGTAAGAGAGTGATTGAGTGAGTGAGTGTGATAGAGAGAGAGAGAGAGAGAGAGAGATCCTTGTTTCCCTAAATTTGCAAATGATTCTGATTATTGGGGCAGCGTTTCACATTTCCTAGACAACTCGTTTATTTTTTATTTTGTTTTATAGAAGAAAAAGCAGTAAGTGGCAGAAAAAAATCCTTTTTTTTTAATGTTATATTACACTACTAATTATAATTCTACTCATCTAACTTCACACACACACAGTGTTAAGACACTTTGAGCAACACCTCACTATTAGAAAGATAAGCAAAAAAAAAAAAAATTGCTTATTTTATTGTTGATGTTATTTTTCTAAAAAAAAAAAAAAAAAAAAACCACACACACACTCATGCAAACACAGTCAGTCATCGATATGTATTGATGTACATACATATATATGATAATAATCGAACTGTATACAACATAGAACATCTCTCTGGGCTCGACTCTGTTGCTTTGCTATTTCTTTTTATGATGGATAAAGAGGCAACAAGAAGAAAAACCAAAAAAAAAAAAAAGAAAAAAGAAGCCATTTGAGGAAATAAAAAGGATACCTCATTTCCTATTCAGACTTGGAGCCCATAAAGAAAATAAGAAAAAAAATAATAAGTATGTATCACATTGAATGGATATTTTTATCTACTGCTCCTTCTTGTATGTATGTTCTGAGGGAGCTCCTTCCTCGATACGCTTAATTAATATTCTAAAAACGAAGGAAATGTTCACTGCATTCACAATCATTTCATTTCATTTCCCTTCTCTTAATGAAATCATTTGTACATATTTAAGCATTGATGATATACCTTCATACAAGAGCATATTGTAGCTCCCACTCAAATCAAAGTCCTTTTCAAACACTTTCTTACTTGGTTAGAGTCCTAATGCATATCTAACCGCAAGTACATAAGTCCTTTTGGGTAGCCCCCTCTGGTGGTCGACGCCCTCTTCTACAATACATATTTATGAATATATAATATACGTAGAATATATGTAGAGTCGTGTATATCTATTTTGTTACATTTCGACTCTGTTCCATTTTCATAATGGAAGAACATTCAACTAAGGAAAAATATAATAATAAAAAAAGGGATACTAGTGGAAATGTAGCAAGTTGCCTTCAAAGGATATCAGAGAGGGGGAAAAGCCGAGGTATATATCCATATATATGTATGTGTATATGAATATGATAAACTAGGTCAGTTTAAAGTTTCTCGTTCTTACATATGTATGTACATATACATATAATAATGAGGCTCTTTGGAGTAAGGAGCCGACGGATTTCGCCTCATGAAAAAACTAAGAAAGGGCTTCATATCCTTCCCTCATTAATTCTTTCCTTGTTTCGTATTTTTTTATTTTTATTTTTTGTTAACAACAACATATGTACGCCCCATTAATTGAAAAAAAAATAATAATAGGGCAAAAAAGCTCATTTTGCCTCTTGTATTCATAATATTTATAATTTATATGTAAATATGGAAAGAGACTCTAAGTCTCTTTCATTTATGGAATTTACAAATATGTATGAAATCATTTTCAAGCTCCTTTGAGTATGTAGAAAAAGGAGGGGGGGAGGGGGGAATTGTCATATTTGTATTTATTGATAAATAGGTTGCTTTTTTAGATATATATATATATATATGCGTAGATAGAGAGTGTTTGAAAATTCATTGTTTATTATTTATTTTTATTTTTTCAAAGGAATTATTCAGTAGAAATATCTTAATTTATGGCTCCAGAAGAAGTCATTCTATTCATTTCTTTGACTATACAACATACATACTACATAGAGCAATGTACATATACATATTTATAGAGGGAAATAGAGAAGAGATGAATGCGTATACAGAAAGATATCTACATATTAGTTATCCAAATCATGTATGTGTTTCTTTCCTGCATAAAATGCATTGAGCGGAAGAGAAATAGACAAAATAAAGTTACATATTTACCCTCGCTGCTACAGACGTCGTGGGTTTTTCTAGAAGATCCCATAGATATTTCTGATAATGAGCACATCCATGATCCCCAAAGTCCTCTTCATCCGAGGCCTTGAGAGAATCTGCCTCCTTTTTCATTTCCTCATTTACATGCTCTTTCCTCTGGTGATACTTGTGCTGACAGCAAGACTCCAGATACAGCTCATCAATGCCCCAAAACTCCAAATCATCACTAAAGGAAAGAACGCACATCTCCTCCACTAAATGAAGCTTTCCCGTTCGATAAAAGTTCAAAATGGAGGAAAAGGAGCGTGGATGTCGATCAAAGAAATATTCATTGTCCACAAGGGAGTAGTCATCACAGAGCTCCATGAGGGTCTCGTGGCTATTACACTCGCGTAAACGACCAAGTCGAGTATGAGGGAGACGCTCGAGTGTTCTCCAAAGGACTTCGTGCTTTGTTCCTCCCACATTGAGTAGAACACGGCGGTTCATGGCCTTGCTTCTCATAATCATAAAGGGCTCTGGGCCCACTCCATCTGAGGAAGGTGGCATATTCACCTTTGGATCTCCTTCCCATTTTAAGGGAAGGGGCTTAACGACGACACTGCTGGGCTCCTCTTCCTCTTTTTTTGAGTCCGAATTGGAGTCTGCCATGGGAATCTATCTCGGCGATGTTTGAATGCGGAACATCGCCAGAGAAAGAAGATGAGTTGGCGTCAGTCTCATACTCAGAGAAGAGCACCTCTCATTCTTTTGAGCAAGGGTTGATGCGTTTATTATCGATTGAGGTTGTGTGAGTGGATGGAATTGAACTGGAGCCTCTCCTTAATCTTGTAGGTTTAAAACAATCTGAAAGTCAAAAATAAATAGAATAATATAGTTGTAAAGATTTCGAAATAAAGGGAGATTAATAAGATGGAGAGGGGGGGGGGGGGGAGAAGAGAAGAGGGACAAATCATCATTTAAAAAGGGATAATTTCGTAACGTTTGCTTTTGTACATAGATATGTATCAAAAGAAAATAACAATAGAGAAATTATAGTCATGTATATCTATGTATATATATATATATATATATATATATATATATATATATATATATATATATATATATATATATATATATATATATATATATATATATATATACAATATGTATGTGTTTTAAAGTAGAAAGCTCTAAAAAAGATTGTCATAGCTAAATAACAGAAGAAGAAAAAAACTAGGGGAAAAAAAAAGACCGAAAATTGATTCATGCTTTTTCTTTATTTAGCAGAATGTAATTGTAACGATAACAGCAACATAGGAATGACTTCTTCCAGTAAGAGAGCAAATATTGGTATGAATATTTGAGCCCCCCCCCCTCTTTCCACCATAATAATATAGGTATATAAGTAAAGGAACAAAAAAAAACTGGCTCAACTTTATGACCTTAAGTAGATCAATAAAAAGCGATAACAGGACTTTCATTGTTATCATTAAATACAATTCCAAAGGAGGACACACACACACACACACAAAAGAAAGGGGAAAGAAAAACAAAAACATATAAAAAAATCAAGGGTTTTATTGCACTGCATATAGCGCGCAATCATATATATTAGTTTAACAAAATTTCCCCTCCTATTTATTTTGTGCCCTAGTTTGAAAGAGCTAATAATAATAAAAATAATGAGGAAGACGAAGGCTTAAGACTCTACCTGGTTAAATAAGTAGGTATGTGCATAGGTAAATATATATATAATAGAATTTATGAGAAGAGAAAGCACTTGAAAGCTTGGTTACACACACATACAAAAAAAAGACACCCTTCAACTTGTTGGTTTCCCTGAATGACTTGTTAGGTTGTATGTACATGATGACTGCCTGTAATGAGTTGTGTGTAGGGGTCACATATCATATATGTATGTATTTATTTGTCAATATCTAATTACATATGTACATACACACTACAAATACTCCGTGAACTATTATTCTGTAAGTACATCCATGAGGAAAGAGAGGAATAAATAGATAGAGAGAGATAAGTAAAAGTAAAAGCAAAAGCAAAAAAAAAAAAAACGAATTCCACGTATGAAATAAATATGTACATAGAAAAAAAATTGAATTGTATCCAAGAAATACGAGGGAGTACTCTACTACAGCTACTGTATGCTAATAAAATAAATACAAATATATCTGTCAATGTACTAACTTATTAGGTATACATACATACATGTACAAAAATATGAAAAGTACCTTTAATCAGTTGATTGAGGTCTTTTAGTAGAACATAGCACAAAAATTATGGATAGAATCATTTAATTTTAGAAAGCATTTGACCCCTGCTCTCTTTTTTTCTTTGTTTTTTTTGGTCCCTCCTAGTTGCACCTTGCAGTTTGAAGCAAAACAAAACAAAACACAAGTAAATAAATAAATTAATTAAAAGATCCCAACAGAGATTGTACATATTATCAAATCCAAAGTTTCCTTCAAAAGGGCTTTCAAATATTCATTTACAAGCTCTACAAGACAAAATGTGTTATTATATTCATTTTAATGTTCCCATAATTCAAAGGATACACCACAATAAACAAAAAAAACAAAAAAAACCCAGACATGCTCATGTCATAAATGAGAGTATGAAATGTGTTATTGCAGGAATTTTACCGTTCATAATCAAGTTTTTTTGTTTGTCCTGGAGAAGTATTTTTTCCTCTCCAGGGAATTCAGGTCCCTCTATCCGCACTCACAGCAATTAAAACACTAAAAAATATATTCAAAATTCTTCAAATATGTATAAGGAGCTTTGACTGCATTAAGCACGCAGAAACGTCCTCCCCGTCCTTCCTTCTTGCTGCTCCTGCTAGTCGTCTTGTTCCTGATGAAAATCGGCCAGGGAAATGACGGTCGTGTTTTTTTTTGTGTTTTTTTGTTCCCTATATGCGAAGGTGCCTCGCTTTTTAATTCAGTTTATTTTTTCCTTCTTCTTCCTTAGTGTGTTTTGTCGGACGCTTCACCGCCCTCCTTTTATTTGTATGTGGAGCACCCTGATAAAAGGGAACTCACTCAACCTTTCGTCATGAAAGCACTCAGCAGCGTATATTTATGCATACAAACATAATATTGTATAGTTACACATAAACAACCTAATTGAACATAATTATGCATTCCCTACGATAATTATATGATGTTACTTTCTCTCCCCCCCCTGTCGTTCATACCCTTATTGTCGTAAGGGGTGTCGTGTTTTCGTTTTTAAAAGATAATAGACTTCCTCCTTAGAGCGCACTCTTTATAGAATAAGTATAGTGCTTTGATACGTCATGTTTATGATGTACATATCTAAATACAAAATTCATATGAATTGTTGCTGTTTACTTTGATGCTTCAGGTTACACAAACATATATGCATATATTTATTTTTTTCTTTCAATGTACTAGTATTTGGACTTTCTAAAGGAGTACATAGTACAAAGAAACTTGGGGAAAATGTAGAAGGAAGAGCGGGGGGGGGGGGGAGAAATAGCGAGGGATATGGGATTATTTATGGTTCGTGATTGCTTACCATTTCCTTTTTGTATAACTTGATGCATTTAGGAAATGATGCAATGATATCATAGGGAAGGAAACCTCCAAAGTGGAAAAACATATTTCACCGAATGATTTTTTGATGGCACATTTTTGTATGTTTCATTTCTTTTTTTTTTTTTTTAAAAAAAAAAGAAATTTGTCAAAATCCAATTTTCTTGATTTAAAAAAAGCAAAAAGAAGAAGAAAAATGACTTACCCAAATATTAGATTATATGTATGTATCTAAATAGATAGCCTCAAAAGCTTACTCATATCAATTTCCCTTATTAGCAATTTATTTGCTAATCCTCGCATTTTTTATTTATTTATTCTTTGTTTGGGGGAATAGCAAGGTGTGTAATACTATACAGTTTATTCACACATACATGTATTGAATTAACAAATGCTTTTTTCACTTGTATTTCAAGTCTCTTTTTGTTTATAGAGCACAATCAAATAAAATAAAAAAAGAAAAGAAAAGAAGAAAAAGATATCGTCATTTCAATGAGTTGTTATAATGAAAACTTTTCTATATGTTTTTTTGGATTTTTTTTCTTCCTTATCATCCATTCTCTACTACTGCTCAATGATAACCTCTCTTATCAGGAAGTGCTCATTGAGAGAGCAATAACAACAACAATCAATGGATAAGAAATCTTTATGAAAAGGGAAGGAACTATAAAAATAAGGATCTGGTATAATGTAATTGTCGCAATGTTCCTCTATTAGTATCCTCTCCTTGCCTCAAAAAATGAAAGAAAGAAAAATCATCTACTTGAATACAAGATCATCAGAACTATGATTGAAATCTGTGTAAATTTTTCAAAATATGATAATCTTTCTACAACATGCATGTAACTAAAAAAAAAACACCTTATTAAATTATAATTAGCTATGAATTCTCTCAATATTTGCGTAAATAATTAAACGACCAAGCTTTCCAATTACCTGCTTCTGCACTGTCATCATTAAATCGATAGGTAGGAAGGAAAGTTCCTCTTACCTGTGTATAATATCAAAACACCATATTTGCCGTCCTCTTACTTGTCACGTTGTACCATTATGCGAATCAAAACATCAAATTTGAATGATCCAAAACACACTGAACTCGTCTCTTGTGTCACCTGGATGAGTCCTGATGAAGTACTCAGCATAGGTGACGATAGACAAATCTATAAATGGAATTTGGTGACGTCAGATACTAACAAATTCTCGGAGCTACCCGAGGGTTTTTACCCAACGGATATCCATTGGTATCCAAAGTCAAGTGGTAATAAATCAGGGACGGATGTATTTCTGGTGTCTTCCGCAGATGGAAGGATACAATGGGTCAATGGAAAGAGTGGTCGACTTGAGAAAAGCGTTGAGGCTCACCGTGGAGCATGTTTGTGTGTCCGATGGAGCTTTGATGGAGCAGGGATTGTCACGGGTGGAGAGGATGGGGCCATTAAAATTTGGTCGCGCTCAGGAATGCTTCGCTCGACTCTTTCTCAAAATTCGGATCCTGTCTATTCTCTATTCTGGTCTCCTGATTCCTCTAGTGTTTTGTACTCCATGGATCGATTCCTCATTATTAAACCCCTTACACCTAATTCAAAGCCTCTTCAATGGAGAGCACATGAGGGAGTTGTTCTATGCTTGGACTGGTCACCCTCTGCGGGACGTATCATATCAGGAGCAGAAGACTGTCGCTATAAGGTCTGGGATCAGTATGGGAGACAACTCTACTCCTCTTCGCAGCATGACTATCCCATCACATCCCTCTCCTGGAGTGGGAATGGACTCCTCTTTGCAGTAGGGTCTTTTAACACACTGCGTCTATGTGATAAAATCGGTTGGAGTCATTCATTGGACAAGCCTGAAACGGGGAGCATCTATAAAATAGCCTGGTCCAATGATGGAACTCAGCTTGCAGGAGCATGTGGGCGAGGACATGTCATATTTGCTCACGTCATAGAAAAACGCCTGGAATGGAGAGAGTATGAAGCGACGGTCAAAGGTAACCTTTGTCATTTGAGAACCTGACATATAATTGTTCAATTTATTTAGGATTAAGTGTTAAAATGGAAAGCAAAGGCATATTTCCTTATGAGTGGGGGTAGTGTAAAACTGACCTAAAAGAACTATAAAATATGTTTAACAATGAATTTTTATTTGTCCAACCTTATGTGCTAATGGAAAGGTAGAGAGAGAGAGAGAGAGAGAGTCGTCGTCAATCAATTTTATATGTAGGTAGTCAGGTTCACGCATAAATATATGTATTCATAAATATCTTTATAAAATGAAATGCTCAAAAGTCATAAAAAACTTGTGAATATTTGAAATGGGGGAAATGAAAGAATGTATATGTACATACATACAATGTATTAGAGTTCAAATAACGTAGTTTGTACATAATACATACTTCTATGTATGTATGTATTGCATACAAAAGATGTAAATTGGCTTCATAATAATAACAATAATAAAATTGAGTAAGGAAATGGTAGGATAATGGTCCATATATGTTATAGATAGAGAAGAAGAGTGCTTATGTCTGTCCATTATTACCATAAAATATAAATAGATATACATACATTTTATATAATATGTAATAGTCATACTGATGTGCTTGAACAGCTGTTGATCATTCCTTATATGTACATCCATGTACTGTAATGGATTTTATATTACATACATGCGTATTACATTATATATCCATAATAATACTCGTCAAAGACTCACGGTAGAGCTACTAAAAAAACAAGATCAATAAACTGAAGTGCAGAAGGATTTCAGAATTGAATAACTTTAATTATCCTTATACCCCTTTAATTTTTGACAATTCAAATTTGTTGACCAGTGTAATTATTCATTGAGGAATGGGTCAGTTTTTATGAACCGGAGTTAGTCACGGATGTAGCTCTACCTATAAAAAAATAAAAAGTAATAATAACAAAGGTGTTTATTTTGCAGGACGAAAATCAATTTCTCTGAGGAACGTCATCAATGAATCATGGGAGAAACTTGAGTTCCACGATCGCATCATCAAAGTATCCCTCGACTATGCTCACCTCATCGTTGCTACAACAAGTCAAGTTTACATCTATTCCACCAAGAACTGGAATACACCAAATATCATAGAGCTCAAGGAAGGCTCCGTTTCCCTCCTAATTCAAACGGAAAGACAATTTCTAATTGTAGAAACGAATGCTATTTACGCTTACAGCTATGACGGACGATTTCTTTGTAGTCCTAAATGGCCAGGCATGAGGCCAGAAACACTCAATCATCAAACCATATCCCTCTCTCCTGACACCATTGCAATTCGAGATCAAACCTCTGAGGAGAAGTCCATTTACTTTATTGATGCCAGCAATGGAAAAATGATCAATGATGGAAAGCCTTTTGTTCATCGATTAGAGATCACGGAAATATCCTTGGATCAAACGGGACTTTCTAATGAACGAAAATGTGCCTTTGTAGATAAAAATCGGGACTTGTTCCTCATAAATGTTCGAAAGTACGGCTCAGCTCCCATTTCCTCTGGGAAGTTGGGCTCCATGGTTCAATCTCTCAAATGGAGTTGTGACTGTAATATGCTCGCTGCTATTTTGGACTCTAGATTCACAGTTTTCCTCTATCCAAGTATAATCTATGTAGACAAAAATCTATTGGGAAGGTGAGTAAACGTGAGTACATTATATAGCTGAGGATATCATCTAACGTTCTTTTTTTGTTTAATTTTTAGAACCCTAATAGAGAAGGAGTCTCTTCAAGAATTTGGTAAATATCCTTCCATCATTGGTTTTCATGGAAACAACGTTTCCATTCGCCGAGCAGACGGTTCTCTCGTAACAACATTTATCAGTCCATATCCCTCATCTCTATATGGATTTGCCATTTCAAATCGATGGTCAGATGCCATAAGACTATGCAGATTTGTCAAAGACGAATTGAATGACAAGCTCTGGGCCTGTTTGGCAGGGATGTCTACATATGCAAAACATTTAGATACAGCAGAGGCAGCCTATTGTGCCCTCCATGAAGTGGACAAAGTGCATTATATTCAGTACATCAAGGAACTTCCCATTAAGGAGGCACGAAATGCAGAAATGGCCATTTTCACAGGACATTTCCAGGATGGAGAGAATATACTCCTTCAGTCCGGCCTAGTATTTCGAGCTATACTCCTCAATATACATTTGCATCAGTGGGAAAGGGCATTGGATTTGGCTATTAGACATAAAACCCATGTGGACACTGTTCTCGCCTATAGAATAAAGCATTTGACACGTTGTGAAAAGGAGGAGAATATCCATAAATATATTCAGTACATTAAGAACGTGGAAATTGACTGGGAGAAGATAAGTCTCAAGATAGAGGGTGAGCTGGAAAAAGAAAGACTCAGCATTAAGAAATGATGTTATAGCATTTCGATTACGATTACATATTCATGTTGTTTCATAAACAAATGAAACTTTGTTAAAAGGAGTTATTCAATCCATGATATCATTTCCGCCTCTCTCTTGTCTATTAATAGATGGCTCACAATTGCTCATGTTTTTGTCTTATCTGGGGAAATATGCATTGCTTTGCATCATGGTATAAGTATGTATGTACATACTAAATCTAATAATTTTACACATAAAATAGTAATATAGCACACATAAATATATACGTATAAAATTATAATGTGCATTACATGATATAAATTCCTATGCAAATTCAATTGTCATATCCCTTGTCATTAAAAATACAATTTCGAGGGTAGAGAATATATTACATATTATTATTTTGTGTCGTGTGTGTTACTTTAAACAAAAAAACAATCAGCTGAAACTGCAGCTGACGAGTATAAAAATTTATTTAAGATGATACATATCTGTTGAGGGAAATCAATGGTGGACCTCATTTCTTAAATCCAAATGATTAAAAAGATACTCAGTGAAGCTTTTGGAATAAATGAATTATAATAATTATTATTAACGATTTTGACATGGAATGGAATTTAATTATGTATGACCCAATGAATGTTCACAACCAAGTTTTCAAAGCTATCAACGGGAATACTTTTATTTCTTTATTTTGTTGAGGGGAATTCATTCTGTTCACATACTCTGTTTGAGACAGTTTGAGAGACCCAGCCACCTATAACTTCAATTATATGTCCAGTATGGGACATGTCAAATTAGTTAAGTTTGTTTTCAAAAGATGGCTCTGACTGTTATAAATGATTCATAATGACAGCTGATTTCTTTAAAGAGGTTAAACATTTGTCAATAATATTCAGTCTGTATTGTATTGAGTTTCAAGTAAAAGAACCTGTTTTTACTTCGTTGGATATATCAAATTGTGTGACATCTAGGCAGCATTTATAGAGAGTTCTACAATATTCAAAATATGCTTTAATTGGGGGAAAAGTGGAGCTGAAGAGCATCAAATGCTTGTTATAAGTTTATGATGACAATGTTTAAAATAATGAATCGTGTAAGGAATGGTTTTGACGTTTCAAGAATGGTGATTTCAGCGTTGAAGACAAGCTTCGGTCTGAACAGCCCAAAAAAAAAAATTCGAAGACAAAGAATTGGAGACTTTACTCTATGAGATCCAAGTCAAATGAAAGAGGAGCTTGCAGAATCATTGGGAGTTACGCAACAAGCTAAAACGAATGAGTTCAAGTAAAAATAAATAAGATACGCTTTGAAGTTTTATTTTTAGAAAAAGATCACTTTTATATTGTTTTATACTTCATTTAAAGTCAATTTTGAAATTGATATCAACAATTGAGTTTGCTTTAAGCTTTACTTAATATATAGTCTCTATTAAAATCTGATTAATATTATTAATCTTTCAACCATCAGAGCCTTTAATGTAATGATAGCTTATGACATGGTCATTCAACCGTACCTAAATTAAGGACTTAACCAAAAGTTAGTAGGAGAATTAAACATTGTTTTATTTTGATCAAATACTATATGTCTGTAGATAAGAGGAAGTTATTGAACAAAAAAATATTGGGAAAGTCATTAAAACAAATCCTTCTTATTTTTTAAGATAAATTCAATATTACGAGGGAGATCATATATTAGTAATGTTATATAGTTAATATATTTTGATGTTAACATACACAGTATAAACAAAATACAAAGTCGATAGTTAATAAATAGAAAGTTAAATAATGCTGATGTCTCTTACTTCTATGAGCAAAAAATACCGGAAAATTTGTTTTTTGAAGTTGCTGCACCTGTAATTGACATCATTGCCAAATTGCATGTCAAAATATTAGTTAATGTTTGAGATACGCGTCCTTTTGTGAACACCTAAAATACAATTTTGCCTTTTTTTAAAATGATTGAAAGATGATGACTCAAATGCAATTTAGATGAATGTCGTTGAAAATAAAAAGATTTAAATAAAAAGGTCAGACATTATTCTTTTGCAATTTTGAGAATTCAAAGTACAAAACCTATTACTCAATAAACAAATCATTCTATTTTTAATTTTAATAGCATATCTAAACTCAACTGTTCATGTTCGTTAATTAACTAACTGGTTTAAATTGAAAAAAACAAATACGTTGGCACATGTGGCACATCGATGGGTACTCCATTGAGGGGAATGAAATGAATTTTGATGATTCAATAAAGATTTTTTGATTCCCGATATTTTTTGCCCATAATAGTACTTTGATAAAAATAAAGAAACAAAACACAATTCATGATGTGATCTAGGACTGATTTTTATTATTTTTTTGAAATTCACTAACCGGAATGAACCGGACTGGACTTCAGTCCAATAGAGCCTTACCATGGAGGCTTTTCCAAATTATAGAAAAAAATGTTAGTAGAATGTCAGTAGGAGTTATTATGAATTGTAGTAATTTAGATTGGAGAGGACCTTCTTTCAATATATGCGTTCATATCGGGGAAAAGCCTCAGAGACACAATTTCCTGTCTTAAAATAAGTATTTTTGTTGGAAAAATAGTTTGATTTTTTCAATTACAATTAATTAATTGACATTTTTTTTTCAATTTGACTCAAGAATAAATTGTGAACCTATATCCGAAATTCTATATATATAGATACAGTAATGTAAATTTCGATATTCATTTATTGCTAAATATTGAACAAAAACATCCCTAAAAATGAGTCATTACTCTATAAAGTGTCCCCTACATCTTAAATATAATACTGGTCAAGTCAAATAGTAGCGCGTCGAAAGATTTCAGCTGATTTCGTAATCCTTCTGCTCTCTACTACTTAAGTAGCTCTACTGTGAGTCTTTAATTTCTAGCCAATTTTTGCTCGAAATTGAATGAATGTTTACACATCTAAATGAACAATGTCTTCTTAGTTAAGGATTATTGTCAAGCACTTGACCTCTTGTTTGAATGCTGTGAGTCTGGGCTCTTGAATGTATTCCTTATTAATCCATTTTATGTAATATTCAAGAAGTTATTGAAGTACAAATGTTTTGGTCCACTTTTGGGCCTACTCCCGTCCCCTATGTTTCCAAGAGTTCCTTTTGGTCAAAACAAAGACCTGAATTGAAATTTACATTAACTACACTAGTGAATCATTATTTTTTTATGCACAAAATGAGGTTCCTTCTATGCTTAAATTGAAGTTAAAGTTGGAAAATGAGTCAAATTTGCTCAAAAAGTAGGGCCCAATTTCTCGAAAACCATCAGACTCTCGAAAAAAAAAAAATTGCAGATTAGAAATCAGCCTACAAAATTGAATAACTTTTATTATACTTATACCCTTTAGGATTTTTGACATTTCAAATTTGTTGACCTGTGTAATCAATGTTCTATCAAAATATATGGAATTTTTGAAAAATTAAGTATAGACTATTAGTTTCGAGGACACATCAGACTGTTTGAGACTATCATTGCCAGAAACTAACATTTTTTTACTTTCCTTGTGGATTTTTTTGTTATTATCTAAAAGGACTTTCACAGGAGAAAAAAAAAACCTTCTAATAGTAAAACTCAAAATGATTGAATCCAGTATTGCCAAATACGAAAAAAAAAAAAAATTAAAAAGAAGTTACATTTTTCTGATAAACTAACTTTATTTTTGTAATATTTAAAATAGTTTTAAGGAGAATGACCTACGAGGTGTAACTTACTTACTCCCTACTTCCTTACATAAAAAATGTTGAATTTTTGAATGACATTATATTTTATTATTTTTTTTGATCATTACTTCATGTCTGTTTAATGTTGATTCCCTGTCAATGATTAGTGCAAATATAAATAGGTATACAAACTGAAAAACCAGGTCATTTTCATCTTTCTAAAATTCCTTTTTAAAGACAAGAAGAAAAAAAGAAAAACAATCTTTTACTTAATGCATTTGTGCACTTATTCTAAATTATATTTAACCTAATTTTTTTTTTTTTGTGACGAAGAAACAAAGTGCATAATTATATACTTACATATTTATAAATGACTTTTTTTTTTACTTGCACCCCCCCCCCCCTAAGTCCCTTACAAGGGACTTATTCGCAAACAAAAAAGGGGAATTTAGTGCTAAACTCATGGGAATTGCTAGTTATACATATTCCATGCTTGACTCTCATTACTTTTTGATTTTATTAAAACTGTTTACAATAAAAATTACTATTTGAGAGTATTAGTGAACTACTGTGGCAAATAGAGGGGGGGGGGGCGGGAAGTTATTGACCCTAAGAAATTTTTAAGGTCATCAATGCTCTTACTCAATAGACTCCTTATACATATCGTCATGATAAAAGCAATCTTAAACAAAAATAGAAGAAAATAAGACATTTTGAATTTATTTTTTTACATCATACAATTAAAACACTCGAATTTGAATTCACAATGATATCCCATAAACATATAAAACTCCTATATATATATAATGGGCCTATTGCTCCTCTCCTTTATCAATGTTCTGAACCCTTGATTTGCTATACTCAAATTAATTCTAGCTGACCTCTCCATAACTTGCCTATTAAATAGTTCAACTATTGAGGAGGAGGAGAAAAAGAACTTTTACACAGTTGACTTTCTCTTTCTTTTTAGAGGAGGAAAGTTTGAGTGATGTGTGCTGAATATTGCTATTGGTCATGCACATACTATTTGGGTCAACTATGGGCTGTACAAAAAAACCCAAATTCTCCGGTACCAAAGACAATGATCAAAACACCACAATCAGCTTGGGAGGTGCCAGTAATCATGTTCGTGATGAAATCGCTTTGTCCAGGAGCGTCAATGATGATGACATAGTACTTGGGGGTCTCCATAAGGAGATATAAATGGTGATACCAGGCACACGTTCGGTCTTGATCTTGTCCAAAAACCCCAGGCATACTTGAAGGAGCCCTTTCCCATTTCTTGAGCTTCCTTCTCGAACTTCTCGATGGTTCTCTTATGGATGCCACCGCATCGGTAGATCAAGTGACCAGTGGTGGTAGGTTTGCCGGAGCCGACGTGTAAAAAAATGTAACGAGAATGTGAATCTTTTCCTTTCCCATACTGAATTAGATTGCAAGCCCTTGTGGTCTATGTGATCCGTGCATAATTCTACTTAACACTCAAGGTGCGACTATAGAACTTTTAAACGATATATCCAAGTGTATTATCTAATGTTTCATTTGATTTATGAGACTTTAATTGGCTTTTATAATGTTTATCTTTCATGGTGAGGACCAGGGGTTTTGTGTCGGTTTTTTTGAAATCCTCAGTGCCTCTGAAGGGAATAATTAAAAAAATAATTGACTCATATAAATGAAAGATATTCGGACTCAATTTACAGAAAAGTCATTCTAAATTGTTTTTATGCAAGCCACATAATCCCTCAAAGTAAGACTCATTTCTTATCTGACCCTAGTGATAAAGACCCTTCCTTACCTAAATATGTACATACATATACCATTCGTATAATAATAATAATTTATTTATACACTATTTTTTGGATTTTTTTTTTTTTTACAAATTTTATATGATTTAAATTTACATTTTATGAATAATAGGATTTATACACGTGAGTACTATGTAGTCTACATCTTGTTAACCTAGTTGTTTAACACACCATGCATGCACACACACAAAACCCCTTTTACATATTATGTATATCATATAAATATTAAGGGAAAAAAAATCAAAGCCTACAACATAAATTTCCTGTATACCCCCCCCCCCTTCTTTTCTTTTCTATCTTAATCATCCTCTCCATTGAATCTCTAGACTAGTGCGTATCCTTTTTGTACGTACATATATGTACATTGATATATAATAAATACAAAGGTTGTTCAATATAATTATCTTCATTTAGTTGTGAATGCTATAAGAAACTGGCTGAAATCCTTCTGCGCCCTGCTACTTAAGTAGCTCTACCGTGAGTCGCTGATTTCTAGCGAATTTTTGCTCAAAATTGGATGAAAATTTGTATATTTAGATGGACGATATCTTTTTGATTAAGGATTCTTATTGGGCGCTTAACATCTCGTTTGGAAGCTGAGGGTCTCAGCTCTTGTATGCAATTTTTATTAATTCATTTTATCTAATATTCAAGGTGTTATTTAAGCACAAAGGATTTGGTCAACCTTTGGGCATACTCCCACCGCCTTTGACCCCTGGAGTCCCTTTAGATATAAACAAAAACGGGAATTGGAATCTGCATTAAATACACCAGCGAATCATTATATTTTAATGACTAGACTTAAATTGAAGCTGAAGTTGAAAAATGGTCCACATTAGCTCAAAAAGTAGGGTCCGATTTCTCAAAAATTGTTAGACTCTTGAAATTTTTTTTTACAGATTTGAAATTACTGTGCAAAAGAAAATAACTTTTATTATTCATATACCCCATAGGATTTTTGGTGTTCCAAATTTGTTAAACTATGTTATTGTTACCACAGGCAAAAAAAAAAACATTTCAGAGATCCGTTAAAAGCAAATACCCTTTTGAAAATAAAATATCAATTAAATTTCATTCCTATTATTTATAAACTTAGTTTTGGTCAACTTTTGGAGCTCGTTTAGTACCCTACGTCTCTAGGATCTCCCTTAGGTCAAAACAAAGACTGAAATCGGAATTTGCAATAAACACACTAGCAAATCATTATTTCTTAATGCACAAAATAAGTATACTTTTAGGCTTAAATTGAAGTTGGAAAATGGGCCAAATTAGCTAGAAAAGTAGAGTCCGATTTCTCGAAAACCGTCAGACTCCCGCCAAAAAAAATAAATAAATACAGATTTGAAATCATGGTGCAAAACTGAATAGCTGTACTCCTTAGGATTTTTGACTGTGTACCAGTGTAATTATTATTATCATTTTGTTGCGAATGCCATAAATATTGATGTGCAAAAATAAATATCTATGATAGCAATAAAATCCGTTGAGATATAATATTTCCTTGCTCATTTGGCAAATCTACTTGCTCCTGCTTAGCTTTCAGTATTTTTATAACTATAGGTAGAAATAGATTCAAAAGAAAGGCCAAAATCTACTCTCTCTTTCTCTCTCTCTCTCAGACACACAGTCATATACATCTACCTATTGAATTAATGATATAATTTATCAAAAAAGCATTCAAATGAGGGATAGCGTTACGAGTCAAGACGCCAACTCTATGTACAAGTGTTAGCTTCAATGTATAGCATATGAATGCATATAGAAAAAGTCCTTATGGGTGGATATTTGATCTCTAGCAGATACCTATCAGAGTCAAGAATTAAACAATGTATTAATTTATGTACGTATACAAAAAAAAAGTCATGAGATATCAATTATTCTGGAGTGAATAGATAGAGTTCTCTCAAGATACGTACGCCCATAGTAACAATCATAACATAATACATAATATATAGAAGTCTTGTGCTCAAGACTGCCTTTCCTGGATAATAGGGCTTTCAAGGATTGGGAGCAAGTCTCTTTAAGGGACGGAGACTACGTTGAGACGAAGTGAAAAAAAGAAAAGAAAAAGAAGTATCTTGTTTCCTTTTATTTAAAAAAAAGAAAAGAAATTTATATTTGACTACTTTGGGTTTGGAAATGACATTAAGAACTGAGATATTGAACTTCAACCATGGCTTTTTCGATACCCAGAACCAATATTGAGAGTCACATATCTCCTGTATATAAACGTTTAAAACTTACCAATAGAAATATTGTGGATGAGAGTGTCTGTTATACTCGAATACATTAAAATTCAAATTTGTTTAACACCAAATCCAAACATGAACAACAGCTGAACATGTATTAAAAAAAAGAGAGTGTGTAACACTTTTGAAATATTCGTTTGGAAACTGATTGTGTGCCCTTCAACTAACTAGTTGGTAGTGATGTTGTTTTTGAGGGCCTTGTTCCGGCATTTCTTAGTCTTGATCTGGTTGTCAAGATCAAGACAAAAGTAGCAACTACGTGCATTAAAAAGCACCTTGTATTGATCTCTGGTCGAGTACTCTTGACCAACATACACCTGGCAGGATCACAGGCAAATTCCTTCATTTTTGATAAATAAAATCTTGAGCGATATGTATTAAGAAACAAATTAGTATCCATTAGTATCAAGGGAACAAATGAATTAACTTGTTTCACTAGACATCATAGATGAACTTGTCAGTAGTCAAAGAGCGCCCTGTTGAATAAGCAAAAGAAGTAAAGTGATATTATATCAACCAACAAGTTGTAGGATCGTGATTCTAATCGTGTGCTGTTTATTGACACTCATAACACTCTACCTGAGACCAAGAAAAGGGGTAATAATTGTTCAACCACATATAGGGGGAAAAATTTGTCATTGAAATCAATTTGATTCATTTCTTCATGCATCAATTTGTATCATGAAGAAAAAAAAAGAGATTTTAAAAGAGACAACACCATGATGAAAGAGTTTGAATCATGTTAGTTGTAAGGAACATGATGACAAAAGAACCTTTTCCACCTCGTCTATAGATTTACATAGTACTTATAGGCTTATATGTAGAGTCAATGGGGATGAATAAATTGTAGTTACATAAATACAAAGTGGAAGGGAGAGGGGGATGGAGGGAAGAGAAAGTCAAAAATCCAGAAATAGCTAAATATATGGATATAAATGATAAATATGAAAAGCAATTTGATAGTCCCATTAATCATGTTCAACTCAAAACTTTATTAGTACTATTTGTCTTCAGAGACTCATAATTCATCATAAACATATAAATATATATATATATATCAAGCTAAAAAAGCTACTTTTTATTATTTTTTATTATTGCCTTTCATCATTCATGGGGAGTTGTTGTTTATTTATTAGCTGTTATCACTTCCTTTCTTTTTTCTTTAATGGCTCAATCTCATTTATTATTATTATTATTATTATTATTATTATTTAGAGCCATGTTGTTCCTTAATTGGCTATAGTTTCCTATCTTGCATTGAGTACATGTCAACTTCCATTTAAAGTTTGAAAATTATATATGTGTTTGGCCCATTTGAAAAACTGTGTTCAAATTATTCGCTTTTCTATACTTTTTTTTAAAAAAAAAAGTTTTAGCCGTATAAAATATCTATTTATACAGTTTTAAAAATTTTTAAGAGATTTTTAAAAATTAAAGGCTTACCCAAAGCCTCACCCCTGGTCCTGATTACGAAATCAGCTGAAACCCTTCTGCTTGCTACTACTTAAGTAGCTCTATCATGAATCATTGCTTTTTAACGAATTTTTGCTCGAAATTGGAGTAAAATTTACACACTTAGATGAACGATTTCTTCTTGATTAAGGAGTGTTATTGAGTGCTTGACCTCTTGTTTGAATGCTGTGAGTCTGGGCTCTTGATTGCATTCCATAGTAATCCATTTTATGTAATATTCAAGGAGGTATTTAAGTATGAAGGATTTGGCCGACTTTTAAGTCTACTCCATTCCGTTACGCCCCTAGGATCTCCCTTAGGTCAAAACAAAGACTGGAAATACATTAAAAGTACTAGCGAATTATCATATTTTAATTCACGAAATGAGTATCCTTCTTGGCTTAAATTGAAGTTGAAGTTGGAAAATGGGCCAAATTAGCTCAAAAAGTAGGTTCCGATTTCTCAAAAACTTTCAGGCTCTCGAATTTTTTTTTTTACAGATTTAAATTAGCGTACAAAACGAAATAACTTTTATTATAGTTATACCCCTTAGGATTTTTGAAATTTCAAACTTGTTGACGAATGAATTGATTTAACAATCATAATGACAATAACATATATGGCGTCTAAAACCGTTTCTGGCAGAGTACTGCCCATATAGAAATGAAAAAAGGGTCTCATTTTTGTTCAAGCTATAAATTAATAATTAATTATTAATCAACTTGCACCAAATTGATGGCTATTAGTTAAATTTTATAATAACAGTCTTTATGAGTATCTTTATAGTACACTTATAAAAAGCCTAGGCATTCTTAGATGCAGTCTATCTCTCTTTTTATGACGTAAGATAACATTAATTATTATCTACATACATTACAAATTAGTAATGTAAACACACTGAGTTTTACCAAACATAAGCCTTGATCTTTTCAAGCCTTTTCAAGTCTTTTCAAGCTTTCAAATTAAAGTCAGTTTCATGAATACGGTGTCAGAGAAGAGGCCAAGATCGACACCGACGAAGCCAAACATCTGACTCATATGTACATATATCCATTGACTCTTTATTGCTATAGATTACTTAAAACATTGAAAATTAAAATTAAATGTTTACTTCAAACGTATGACAAAAGTACAGTCAGTCTACTGCTTTAAGACTCATAAACATATTCTAATTAACTCTTCTATAAAAAAAATTTGTCCAAACGCTTTTGCTAGCTTGATTATTCACATTTCTTTGGTTTAATTTCTTGTAAATAACTTTTCTTTATTAATTTTTTTTTAGCAAGATGTCGCGATTTGAAATAAATTTCTTGAACCAACTTGTATATTAAAGTTATAAATCCCAAGCTTTCAGCTATAAAATCAAAAGCTTTTATCAAGCATTTCGATAAAATGGACTAAGCAAATCCAAGCTTCTCTAAATGTTAACAAATTCTTTAAAAAACAAGCATTTGTTATATCACTAATAAAAATGAATATGTAAAAACAAAAAAGATGAAAATATATGTAATATTCCGTATCATTTGCGGCAACTTATATTTTAAACGCATCGCAGACATCTTTAATTTAAAAAAAAAAAAAAAAAAAAACCTTAAAAAACACACCTTAATTTTGCATTCTTACAGGTTAGTGCTCATCGAACGTTAGGAATTCAATATTTGATCCGTAGCTTTAAATTTGCATCAAATTTAAACATTCATTAAATCAGTAATTTTTCTATATTTTTGAAAATGAATTTTGATAAGATGCAAATAACTAATTACAAAGATCTTCTTATTTTTTTTAATATTTAGAAATGAATTGTATTAAAAACTTTTTTCGTATCAGCCATTCTTAAATCAATTGAGATCATGCAACTCACTCAAATTTGTAGACATCAACACATTAACTAAAAAAAAGACTTTATTTATGACATTTGATTCTTTCTATGTGTTGTGATCAAACTAATGCGCAAAATTAGGAAATATGTACATAAATACACAACATTCATGCGTAACAAAAATAAAAATCACTAACTTTGCTCGTAGTATATGTATAATACAAATCAACAAGATTATATTAGAGTCTAATTAACTTCGTTTTAAAACTACCTCAATTATATTTGATAACTATAGAATTGTTGATATTTGTCAAATTGAAATTACTATGAAATTACACGGATTTAGTTACTCCTCTGATAACACTGGTCAACAACAGTCAAAAATCCTAAGGGGTATAAGTACGATTCAGAAATAAAATAAAATTTAATCCATTTGGTACTAATTTCATATCTGTAATTTTTTTTTTCGAAAGTCTGAGGGTTTTCAAGAAATCGAACCCTAATTTTTGAGCTTTTTTGGCCCATTTTCCAACTTTAACTTCAATTTAAACCTAAAAGGAACCTCATTTTGTGCATAAAAAAATAATGATCCGCTAGTGTGTTTAATTTAAATTCCATTTCCAGTCATTATTTTTTTTTTTACCTAAAGGGACTCTTGAAGGCATAGGCTCAGAATTTTTGACTGTTGACCAGTGTAATTAATTAAGAGTCCCAGAAGTCTAAATATTTGCGTTGATGCTTTATTAAAAATACAATATTGTTGATTATAAATGTACAATTTTGTTTTCATTGAATGAATATTTTTATTACATGGGTATTATGAAGATATAATTATTTTTATAAAAAGTTGTTAAAGATCAAAATTTAATGTTAGAATGTTCATAAGAAACTGCCAATATAGTGTCCAATAAATATTTATGTAGAACGGTTTATGCACCATTTTTATTCTAATTTAAATTTGAATGGATTATTTTACTCAATTATTGAGTCCTTTCATGGATTGCAATACCAATGTGTACAGTCTAAATATATGTATATTGAGTATCATAAAGTAAGAGTCATACATATGTATGTATACTAAATTTATCCATACAAAACATTGTTTCTACTTAATTTTAATTCACCCATTCCTTATTATTTCAAATCTATCTTCTGACATTGTATCAATAACATCCATTCTTTCTACATAATTTTTCTCAGCTGTTTTTTTTTTCTCTCCTATTGACTCTTATTTATACTTTGATTGTTGATACACTAAATAAAATTAAATTCTATTAATCAGTACATATATTTATTATTGAATAAATAATAGCTCATTTCAGGCCTATAAGTTGAGTAGTACAATAAAAAGACCATCCAGTTTTGTAAGCTTTCAATTGATTAGTTTGATTTTAAAATCATCAAATTATGTATGGATTTTAAGGTCGTTTGCGTTATACACCATGGGCTCTTTATTAAATATCTCCCCACCTTTCTTCCAAAAAGAGGCCAAAAAAAAAAGGCCAATAGTCAGTTGATAACTAGCTAATTATTTCCCTGAGTAGAACAACTCTTCAATAAAAACAACTAATAGTAGGGTATGTTCACTACTTAACAAGTCTTAATTTGAGTTTACAACCATCAAAACATTAAATCAACAGCTCAACTGAAAATACAGTGTGAATTATGAACCTGCTAATAAGAAAACGCATTTCGTTAAATTGAAAATTGTTCAAGAGTTAAAAATAATGACGTAAAAGTGTGAGATGAGTCATTGTCATAGTTTGTTTGAAGAGCATTCGTATATAGACATTGATGCATCTGCTCTGTACATGCACTTATTCAAGTGTCTATATTTTAACTATTAAGAATCTATAATACGAGGGTTGTATGGTTGAAAATGCAAATGCTTTCACAGCTCATTCATTTTTAAAGATATTATAAAAATTTAAAAAGCAGATTAAATTTTCATTCATACCAGTTCATCAAACTGAATCAGAGGCAGTATTATATGCAAAAACTGACAATCAAAATGGCTTGTTGGCTTACACCTTCCCAAATAATAACAATGACGAGAGTTCATGATTTTGTTTTCGACCTCGCTCGTAGAAATGAAATGTTTTCCGAGAGTCAAAAGTTGGTCAATTATCGGTTTATTCCCAAAGTTCGAGCAGGAGAGAACCCATCAGATACACGTGGTGGATCCGAAAAAAAAAGAAAAGGACACTGAAAATGATTTAGTCATTGGAGATGGATCGACATGTTACAGTCAGGGAGCTTTACTTGGAGTATAACCATGCATTGTGAACAGTCAACCAAAACCTCACCAAAGATCTTGGTCTCTCAAAACGTTTTGCAAGATGGGTGCCTCGAACTCTCACAAAGGAGCACAAAATGAGAATGGTGGAATGTGCAAATGAATTTTTAGGGCTTGTCGGACCTATCCGGGTTATATAAAATCAATTGTGACAACTGACGAGTCTAGGGTATCCTTCACCACAACCGAAATCAAAGAACAGTCAAAACTATATATATAGATATAATAAAATACTTTTTAAAAGAATAATTTTATTTTTAAATACTGCAATTACCTAGTTAAGTTTTTCTGCGTTATTTATTTTGTTTCAAATGAAAGTCAAAATCAATGTGAGTGTGTGTAATAAGATATACCTATCAATTGAATCATCTATTAAAAAACTTGTCTTTTCTGGAACAAAAAACCCATTCCCTGTTGTTTCAAATAGCAAATATAAACGTATAAATTTGATTTCCGCTCTACAAACGACATTCATTTTTTAAACTTTTTAATATCTTTGAAAGAATTATTTTATTCAATATTGACCATTTCATGTGGTGTACACTCAAAATAACGTCTAGAGCAAATGCAACATTCAAATATATTTTTTTTTAATATATATTTATTACGTCTTATACTGATATATTTATAACAAACAAACAAACGAAAGAAAGAAAGAAAAGAATAATTTGAGAAGTTAAAGGAATTATATATATCGTCAGTGACTTTCGTATATATGACTTGACTTGAAGTTTGTCTTTATTTACTTAAAACTTTATTTGGACACACAAAAAGTTGTTATTTTATTGCACCTACGATGAGACGTGACGAATTCAGGCATTGAATTTATTTGAAATGAATCATTTCATGTATGCACAGGCAGATGGGTTACACATGGAAATGATTTGTAAGATATTTTTAAATGTTGTAACCTGACCTCAACTCAAAAGAAGGAGGGGGGTGTTAATTTGAACAGCTGGACGTAGATAAAATAACACTTTGAAAATTAATACTTTGTATTGTTACATGTCATTTTAACTATCTACTTAATCTATGGAGTTTAATTACTTTAAATAATGTTTTCATAAGTGTCATTGTCTCACAAATGATCTATTTAAATGTCTCCAACTCATAATAAGGCAGGCCCACATATTTGAACTTTCAAAAATCCTAAGGGGGTATAAGTATTATATTAGCTATTCAGTTTTGCACGCTGATTTTAAATCTGTATTATTATTTTTTTCAAGAGTCCGACGGTTTTTGAGAAATCGGACTCTATTTTTTAATCTAATTTGAAACATTTTCCAACTTCAGCTTCAATTTAAGCCTAGAAGGATAGTCATTTTGTGCATTAAAAAATAATGATCCGCTAGTGTTTTTTATGCGAATTCCATTACCAGTTTTTGTTTTTACCATAAGGAACTTTTGAGTGCATAGGCAGCAGGAGTAGTCCCAAATTCGGTCAAATCCCTTAGTATTTAAATAATTTCTTGAATATTACATGACATGAATTAATAAGGAAAGCATTAAAGAGCTGAGACTCATAGCTTTCAAACAAAATGTCAAGCACCTGGCAAGAATCCTTAACTAAGAAAAAATCGTCCATTAAGTGTGTAAATTTTCATCCAATTTCGAACAACTTCGATAGAAATCAAAGACTCACGGTAGAGCTACTTAAGTAGTAGCGCACAGAAGGATTAAGAAACCAGCTGAAATCCTACTACGCGCTACTACTTCAGTCTATTGCAGTTGTTTGTTAGTAGCTCTGGCGTGAGTAAATAATTAGACAATTTGAACTGATAGCTAGTCTATACAAACGATTGAATGAAAATTTGGTCCAAGACCTGCTTACAAGCTTGTTGAAGATATAGAAAACCTTGAGGTTCCGCAATGTTGTTTTGATGTTTTTACTTTTGGTGAAAAGTTTAATAAAAAAATAGAAGAGGTTGTCACATATTTTTGTTCGTCTATATTGCTATATTTCACATATAAAATCATGCAGATGCTGTTATTTAATAAAATTGCAATAATGCTTTAAAGATATTGTACTTTGTTGTTGTTGTTGTACGTTTATGCATAAATAAATTGAATTAATAGCATCATCAATCAAATGAAAGACTTTCTTTATTTCATAGAGTAAAATCTTTTCTGTATATTGTAAATAAATGTAGTACGTATGTAAATAGATTAAAAAGAATTATCACACATTAAAAAAATAAAAGGAAGCAGGAATCCATGAGAAATGAGAAAAATAATATTTACAAAAAAAATAACAAAAGGTGTAGAGTACATAGTATCACGTTTTCTTCTCATTTGGCAGCCTGATTTCGAACACTATCAATTATGTCAGAGTACTTTAAAAATTCTTCCAAGGAAACACTTCCATCATGATTCAAGTCCATGAGATCATAAATATCCTTTGCTTTTTTCTTTGAATTTTTATATCCACCCTTATGACCTTCTAGCTGATCCACGATATCAATGATTGTCGTAAGTTCCTTGAGATCAATCTCTCCGTTTCCATCAACGTCATACATTTTGAAAGCCCACCTGAGTCGCTCCTCTGCGCTCTCACATTTAGTCATGTCCATAGCCATTAAAAATTCCTAGAAAGAAAGTCGTACAATAGTAAGTGATTACTCAAAGAGAACTTCTGTGCCTTACCATGAAGTCTAAATGCCCATTGTTATCATTATCAAAGACGCGAAAAATGTGGTTCACAAAGGCATCTCCGTTGCCCAAGGGTATCATTTGCTTAAACAATCGACTCAAATGAGCCTTTGAAAGGAGTCCATGAGGACAGTCCTTTCGAAATCTTTTATACCATACGACCACGTCATTCCCACTGAAACTCGTGTGCTCAAGGCACCAATCAAATTCCTCTGAACTAAGATAGCACTTTGATTCATCATGATTGTCTCGTAGTCTAACTACATCAGTATAGCCCTCATAGTCAGGTATTTTCTCTTCTTCAAGGATTTCCTCCGTTTCTGGCTTCAGAATGTGGTCTTTACGTATAGGAGGCAGGGTCTCAATCACGGAAAGATCATAGACTCTATCCCAGATACCAAAGGCTTGTGGATGTTTTTGTACTTCTCTCAGGGATTTGGGCTTCCTATGACCCACTTCATCCCCAACTCTTCGTAGGCTGAATATTTCGTCTTTCTCGTATAATCTTCGACCAATTCCCCCAGTGACGGTCTCTGACACGTTTTTTAACATTGTCTCAAATGGTCGATGGAGGGGTGTTGAGTTATTTTTACGAGAGGATGATCTAGTAAGATTCCATTTGGATGAAAGGTGGTTTTTGGAGTCGCTCTTAGATTCAAGTGCCTTTACTACATCAGCAGAGGTTAATTTGTGTTTAGATCCTTTTTTACGTTTAAAATTAAAAGAAGAGGATGACGCACCTAGAATTAAATAAATAAATAACAACAATTAAATAAAATATGGAGCATCATCAGTTGAGGAGGAAACATTTGCACCAGACATAGACTAATTTAGATAAACAAGAGAAGGAAAATACACTGCTACATATTATGTACAACATATGTATTATACATAATTACTCTCTACCATTCAACAAGTACTTTTGTTTATTTAATGGTCTGCATTCCTACCAAGGGACATTTGTGTATACATATAAAAAATGGCTTTAGTCTAAGAGCACTATACATAGTATAGTCAATGTGTATACAATTACTACATACAAGGAAAAAAGTTGTTTACTAAGCGTATTATTATTGTTTAAACGGGGTCGAGCCATTGACTACGTCAAAATAAAGATTTATCGACACATGGGTGGGTTTCTACGTATTTACATAAAAACCTCATATGCATTACTCTTATTATTAGGAATGTAAATAATATGCAAAATGCTGAGTGCAAGACTTTGTGGAGTTGGCTCTTCGAACAGGTCTTTTTGTTTTCCAAAGCTGTTATCATTTTTCCTATATTACTGAGGGCAAAACATCTACCTGATAGTAAAGATGTCGCATGAAGGAAGAATACATGCATTCAAGTTAATAAAGCAAATAAAATGTAAACACAAAAGGGCTCAAGTCCTCGTATAATTAATTAATAGTTAAAAATATATAATTTCCTGACATTAATTTGAGTTAATTTTCTTCCTCTCATCTATGTTATTATTTATTGTTGTATATATAATGGAGAATAGCAGCTTGTAGCTCAGTAAAACGTCATGACAGCTCACACTGCTTCCCTCTCAACATTCATCAAATTGTCAGAGTTACCAGGTTGATTTTCTCTTTCTTTTTATTTTACACACCTCATTTGCATATTATTTACATTCCTACTTATTATAATGAATGCTCAATACCCAAAGACAGAGACATATATAAGAATATAAGATGAAGACGAGACTCAACAACCATGGAATAGGTGAGAAACAGCTGCTGCCTCATAATCGGGGCACTGCGAGAACAAAGTGTGCATTATGGTGCACTTGGCCCATGCTGCAGTAATTTCGCAAGAGGCAGATTTCTTACTTTGACATCTTTTTACACGTTCCATATAGATGAAGGGGGTGGGGGGTACAACAGCCCTTGAGGTAAGACCTTTTCAACAAGTAATTACATCAAAACAAAAAAAAGATAATATTCTTATCAAAAAAAAAAAAAAAAGGTGAGGGCCAAAGACGGAGCAAGGAACTCGAGCTCCTCTCCATTTTCATTAAACTGCGACTTCAAACAAATAGACGTTATTGAAAACTTTAGACTTGACTTGTAAACAGTGCATGGGGGATGGGGGGATCGAATTTGTAGCTTGGAGTCAAGCAACCTAACTTAAGTTTTTTTATACTTCAGATGCGAATTGAAAATGCTCGCGACTTGACTAGGATTCAACTTCAAAGAGTCGAGACTCGCAAATAGTAATTAAATATAACATAATATAGGGTGCAACTTAAAAAGTTTGAGAAACAAGGGTCGAGGGTAGAAGAATCAATCATCCTGTTCATGTACATAGGATGTATTTGAATGGATTCAAATACATATTTCCCGTTTTTTTCGTACAATTATAATTAGAATAATAATACAAAAAGTATTCAAAAAAGTAACATTGGATTTGTAAAAACATTTTTGTACATGTATAAATAAAAGAAACAAGTCACTGATAAAAAAAAGTTAAAAGTATGGTTGCATTAGTATAAAACAATCCTTTTCTTACTTTCAATATAATTTGTTGTAGTTAAACATGCGAATTACATATATTATTTATTAAAATGTGTGAATTGTATCACAAATTTGGCATTCAAACATTAAGCTTTTATAAAATGAAAAAAAAAATCAACTTTATAAAGATGGTTTTTCCTCATTCATCAAATTTGGCAATAATATAATTAATTATTTGTAATGATATATTGATATATATATATTTTTTTTTTGAAAGGGTTATAATTACCGTATATTCCGGCGGTTAAGGCGACCGTCAGATAAGACGAGATACAAAATTAGAGCAAATTTTTATGAATTTATCATATAAGGTCTGACTTTTATATCGGTTATATAAGACGACCCACAATTAATTTTTAAGGGGCATTTTTGACTTAAAGGGTCGTCTTTTACGCCGAAATATACGGCATGTGTAAGTTTTTTTTAGCTCTTATTAGTTTTTAACATGCAAGCAGAAGGATATTTGCCTTATTTGTATGTGTGTTTAACTAACTAAGACTCCTTTTATTTTTTAAATAAATGTTTTTAAGAGACTCACAATAATAATGTAAAAAAATAATAGGTTGAGTGATTTCTAAACAGTTTACTTTATAAACAATTTAATTTTATTAAACTATGTATGTACATAGTTAGTTAGTTACTTCGTTACCTTCTTTACTCTCTTCCTCTATCTTATCTAAACTCATATCCAAAGTTTTCTTATCTTTGAATTTAACTCCTCTTTTGGGTTTTGATGATTGGAGCGGCTCCAATGGTTGCATCATTTTGCCTGTCTTCAACTACTACTTCATGAAACAACTGATACTAAAGGTATGAACCCTTAGGCAAAAAAGATATTCTTCATGTTCCTCTTCCCTTCTATGTACATATACATATATTTTATTCAACAACATTATGTTACAAAAAAGAGAGAGGGGGGGGGGGGGGGAGAAAAGCCCGCAGGGGATTTTGTACTTTATGTATTTTTCTTCTTTATTTACCCGCGTGTTTGCAAGACGTTTCGTCATTACTGTATTGTTTATGTTTTGTGTCCTCTCTTTTTCCCTTTCTTTCTTCTTTCTTTCCTCTCTCCAATTTTTAATTAACGATGTATCAACGTTGAATACCAATATTTTTTGGTTGTCTTTTGTTTTGTTTTTTGGTTCTCATTCATCGTGCCTTATCATGTGTTTACACCAATTACATATGTCAAGGAAGGGTGCTACATAATTGGTCTTGTTATTACATATGTATGTATAATAATAACTCTTTGGGTTCATGTAAAGAAATAAATTAGTTGAAAATAAACCTCACGTACTATTTCATGAGAAAAGCAAAGTAAGTCGGGGAAAAGGTTTCAAGGTTTCATAGTATGAGGTTATACTAACTCAAAATGGATATGTTCATAAAAATGTGGTTTTATTGTTGTTTTTTATATGGTTTTTTTTTTCCTTTTTTAACCATGTCTGATCGTGTTGTTGTATACATACAAATGTTTAGAATGTTGTTTGTATACATACAATAACTGTGAGCCATGTAAGAGTTCTCATATCTCTAAGTTAAAAATAAGCAAAATCCATGATTCTTTCAATTTTTTGTACAAAAAAGAGCTATTGATATTGTACTCTGATCTGATTCACCTTTCATACAAAAACTACATACTTATTTTGAGACATTCAGAGCCCAAAAAATAAAGTCAATACTTTGTCATAATCAAAAAAAAAAAGTTGTATACTAAATAATATTTATCAACGACATCCTTCAAAACGAAGACTTTGATCAAATTCTTCATACAAAATAGCTTTAGGTTAGATTGAGTTACAGATCTAAAATACCATTCATTTTCGCAAATCAATTAATTTCAATTAATGCTGTTCAATTTTTATATGGAATATGATTTCAAATGTACTTAGGTATACATATGTAGACTATAGGGCTCTACCTAACTAACCATTGTTTTGGCCATATTGGCAAGGGTACTTATTTTCTATATCTATTTCCGTAACTTCTAATGGGGACTATACCTTTTCAAGTTCAATATGGAAATAATCAAGTTCAATATAGGAATAAAAGCACAGATTTTGTTGAAAGCTTACTTTCCTTTCAGTCTCAAAATTTACCCATCTTGTTTATGGACGAGGCTAACTTTAATCTCTATATTTCAAGATCAATGGGTCTTTCACCACGTGGAAGCAGATGCTCTACATTAGTAGCAGCCTCTATAGGGACCAACATTCATGTTATTGGATGTATTGGTCAAGCCTTGGGGCTTGTTCATTATGAGGTGAAACGAGGAAGTTTCAAAAAGGATGCAGCAATGGAGTAGTGGGTGCGTGAATGCTTAAGAAAAGCAAAGGATGTACATATATGGAGAATCAGAGGTACTTGGTATTGATAAATCTCCGGCCCATACCCAGGATTGAAGATGTTTTGAATGAAGATGAGTTTTCAACTCAGAAAATTTTAAGACACGGGCCATACAGTCCCTTGCTCCATCCAATTTTTTTATTTTCATTAATTAAATAATTTATTATTATTACGTTCGATTTCCTGAATACTGTTTTTTATTATTTATTCCCATATTGAACTTGAAAAGGTAAAGAAAGCAATACTCAAGTTCTATTAAATCATACAGACCCTAGCCTAGATTTTAAACTCATTAAAATGTATTTACTTAAAAAAAAAAAAACCTGACATATTCCTTTAATTAATCCACTAATCCTATTAAAATGACCTTACATCTACCACCATTTTTCATGCATGCTATGTACATAAGTATCCCTTTGTAAAAGGGATAATATCTTTTCATGCAACAAGCCTTAAATTCATATAAGGGAAGAAAAAAAGATTCTTTTATTAGAATAATGACGTTGTTATTTGATTAATGATCACTTATTGGAATCATTGGGCCTCCTTTTGTATCTGAATCATGTTCCTTTTGTGTGCAAGAGTAATGTATTTTGATATTGAGCATTTCCTCTTTATTCATGAACCATATCCCAACCATTATTTCGACTGTTTATGATAATGGTAGTACTTTTATTGTTGTTGTTTTGAAGGGTTCTATTGCCCTTGTCAATACATATATGTTATGTATATTGAAAGAAAAGACTTCTTTGTCTTCCTTTCATAGAATAGATGAGTGTTTTGAAAAGGTCATTATTACAACAAGGCTTTTACATATAGAAAAAAAAACCTCATGACGCATAATTTGGAATAGGGTCTATAAGGTTTTTTTTTATCGCTGTCTGTGACAAATATTAAATAAATTATTATTTTGTCAATTTACTACTATATTTCTTTTTAGAGGAATATTATTGAGGATTTACAAAAGCTATAGAAAAGCTTTTTGTTTTGTTTACAAGTACTGCTAAAACCTTTTCTTATATTAATATATTAGGTCTAGTATAAAGAAATCCATTACTGCTGCAGTAGATGGCTTAAGTGATCTGTATCTCGCGTTGTGCCAGTGCGATTATACTACGATGGGATTTCGTACTAAAGAACCTTTCAGAGCAGTTTTTTGATTGCTTGACTCAGCAATGTTTGAGTGCGCGTCAAAGATGGACACCAGCAAGGAGAAAATATGCTATATTCTAACATTTTTCTTCGATAAAGGGGAAAACACAAGTCAGGCAGCTGAAAATGTCAATAGTGTGTTTATGGTTCTTCTGCTGTATCAGCCAATCATGCACAATTTTGGTTTCGTCGATTTCGATCCAGTAATTTTGAAATCAAAGATGTACATACACGCTGTGGAAGGCCAATTGTCGAAAATGTTGATAAAATAATGGAAATCGTCGTGTTTGACCGTCATGGGAGCACTGCTTCGATTGCCCAGGAGCTAAACATTGAATTATTCTAAATAATATGCTATATAAAGCCTTCAATTTCATACAAAAATAATGGATTTCTTTTTGCTAGACCTAATATGTACTTTAATTGACACTCATGACTCGGTGAGACTTTTTTATTTTTTTATAAATAACTTTTTGTGAGTAGTTTTATAATGAAAATTATATAATCTCTATAGTTCGCCAACTTCTAGAACCACTATTTCAAACGACTCTCCAGCTTCAACTAACACTCCTTTACAATTTAGAAAATATTATAATATTCGTACATATTTACTTCTACGAGTGGTTTATGGCAACCTTGATGAAGATACCTAACCCCACAAATCGTTTCATATGAACATTCTCCTTCAGTATTGAAAATTACACACAAAGGGAGTCCCTCCTTTTTTAAAGAAAAAAACTTTATATGAATTGAGTGCTTCTTTTGAGTTCTATCAATCCTCAAAACTGTCTCAACGGTCAGGTTAAGTGTAGTCTTTCTTCAATATGTTGGATCATTGTTTATTGAATGAAAGGGATATTATAGACAGAAGTAGACAAATACATTGCTCCTCTTTTAGGATCTTACATATTACGAAGGTAAGATATAAATTATAAGTATTTAACTTTGTATTAATTAAAACCAAAAATACCTTTAATTGTTATTGAATAAATTTGTTAACTTTTTTGTTCCCTTTACTTTTTAATTAGAGCATCTGGTTCCTGATAGTATACCTATGTGGCATATATATTATAAAGTTATATATGAATAAAAGAGTCTGGTGTCGAATACTTTTACAAAATAAAATAATAATTTTTGTATATGTTTTTTGACGTAATGAATAATTATGAAGTAGTTTAAACGCATGTGAGGTATGAAATCCGTGTCTTGAGTATAGGATCCCCTCTTGCTGACTCATCAATCCGATTATGCTCTGAAATATTTTGATACAAACTTTTGTGACAAATTTAGTATCCTTATACATAATACACAATCGGCAAACCATCGTTTGATGGTTGTTTTTGATGAGGCAGAGTTCGGATATTAATTTTTAAGGCAAACGGTGGCTTAAACAGATTTTTTCCCATCAAAAAGCAATGACATATCAACACACAAAATTGCTCTCAATCTTACATCGTTTTTAAGAATAACAAAAGATGCGTCACTCGATAAATAATAAGCCAAACGTCATGAAATTTTGACAGGTACCTTTTGAAGATTGGTACTTCCGAAAAATATTTTGTTACTGGCGCCATCTGGTAGTTAGGCCCATGACTTATTGACTCATGTAATATACTACAACTTTTAAACTACAATTTATAATACTTACGATGAAAGAACTTAAATGACAGCATGGAACTATGAACGTTCGTCAAACGAGGTACTACTGTAAAAGCCATTAAAAAAGCATTTTATAGAAGGTCACAAAAAAAAAAAAAAAAAAAAAAAGATGGGGGTCGATAGAACTCGACCTCATTTCAGGGTAACTTCATTATTTCAAATAAAAGGATTTAGGGAAAGTGGAAAAAAACAAAAAAACAACAACATTATCCACCCACTGTCATGAAAATACCAATATATATATATATATATATATATGTATATATATATATATATATATATATATATATATGTTATAAAAATCAAAGTTGTCCCATGATTACTCATTTTCCTTTGTTATAGAATAACATTTATTTATAGAGACGTGATTCATTCTGCAGAGGAAGTCGTGCAAAAGTACGTATATTTATAAATGACGTGTCTAAAGATTAGAGGGATTAAGAATTCATTAAGTATATGTACATAAGTAAGAGCATTACAATATTACATTCATGGGTGGTGATCTCATCCTCCCTTTGAACATCTTTATCTCTACTATTTACACTCAATTTGTTTGAATAAATATTCCTGAAGTAAAAAAAGGATGTCTTGTAATCTTGTAATTAATAGAATGTAATTTCAAATTTATGTGATATATGCATAACATACGTTTTATTACAAATAACGAAGTGGCTCTTGATAACTGCACAATAGTTTATAGTTGGGATGGCCATACTATGGACCATTTTAAAAGTCTACTCCTAGATTTTTTTGAATTAAAAAAAAAGTTTGTGGATTCCGTATCTTCACTGCAGTGGACTTTTCCTTCATAGGATGATACCAAAGTCTGAACTTGTTATGATCTCCTATATAATTAGAAAAGGCAGATCTGTATAAAGAAGAAAATTTCAACAACAACAAGTATGTACAAGGAGTAGTATCAAATCTGTAGGGCTATCATGGGCTCTATTCAACAGTGAAAACCGTATGGGAGAATATCTTTTATTCAGTAATTATTTTTTATTTTAAAAAAAATATGGAAAGCCCTGTTTGTTAGATCATCAAATCGGTCCATACGTCCATTCAAATTATGTCACGAAATCAATTAGATGTATGTGTCAAGACAACAAGAAACCAAGTTTATCTGAAATACTTCCAAAATGAGGTAGAACTGCATTCATATTTTTGAAGACATCCTCTTTTGTTTGTATTAATAGTATATTATATTAATTAAATAATACCTACAATAATTGCAACTGTATTATTTGAAAAAAATACCGGTCACAATCAAGAATAAAAACATCTGGTATTTCTGACTATGTAGTTACTATTATTTATGATTCATGATGAGAATGATAGCAGATTAAGTTGATTCTTAATAGTTCTTAAACAGATGCCAACTGTAACTAAATAAATCTCTACGGCAATGAAAAAGATGGACGTTCTTTCAGGGACCATATCAGCTCCATGTGCAGTCGACACATTTATCCGATTGCTCTATTGGTTGATAGACAACAATCCTTGCTTTCTTGATTAAAAGGAACATTTTAGCAAAAACCATCTGAGATAGGCCTTAAAATGATTCCGAAATAATTGGCCGTTATATTTAAGAAGTACAAATACTTAAAAGTGGATTGTCTCGTTGTCAATATTTGAAAAAAAAAACTTGCTTTCTTGTTGACTTGACACGTATGTATATTAACCATAGTCCAGAGTGATGCGAGTCATTTCCATTCCAACATTTCCAATGAGAGTTTTCTAAATATTTATATTGATTTAGTTTATAAAAAAGACACGTCGTTACTTATCCCCTTAGAAAAAATCCTTTGTCTGCAGAGAATCCTGATTTTTGACAAAGATACATACAACTACTAAAAACTTAATTATATGAACAAAAAGGTATAAATGAAGAAATATTTTAATTGGGAGTGCTTCATTACTCAAGTCTCAATCTTTACATTACATTCTATTCACAAAAATTTTTAAAAATTCTTAACCAGGCCAAAAAATAGTTATATATATTTATTTGATGTTAAAAGAGGATACTAGTGTATATAATATGTAATAAATTAATCTGAAATTTAATTACCCATGACCCCTCTGAATTATCTTTATTCATGCATGTAGTTTTCAACTAGCGAGCACATAATACATACGTAGGTACTTTAAATATTGTGAAATTAGTTCTAAATAGTCTTTTTGACGTCACTCTACTTTCTCTTTCCTTCTTAGTTAATTGTGCAATGCAACTATAGATTGACTTGGTTTGATAATGAATTTAATTTGCTTTGAAATTTACATAGATATTAAATAGGTTAAGTGGGTATCTATATAATGTTTACATAATTAAAAGGTATAATTTATATTTGGGGGGGGGGGGGGATTGGAGTTACTATGCCTACTGACAGTAGAGGCAACTACAGTAGTAGGATGCAGAAGGATTACCAAATCAGCTGAAATCCTTCTGACCGCTACTACTTCAGTCTATTGATCCCTTTTTTTAATAGCTCTACCGTGAGTCTTTGATTTCTAGTGAATTTTTGGTCGAAGTTAGTTAAAAGATTACACATTTAAATGGACAGTGGTCAACAGTCAAAAATCCTAAGGGGTATAAATATAATAAAAATTATTCAGTTTTGCACGCTGATTTCAAACCTGTAATTTTTTTTTTTTCAAGAGTTCGACGGTAATCGATAAATTGGATCCTACTTTTTGAGCTTTTTTGTCCCATTTTACAACTTCAACTTCAATTTAAGCCTAGAAGGAGACTCATTTTGTACATTAAAAAATGATGATTCCCTAGTGTATTGAATGCAAATTCCATTTCAAGTCTTTGTTTAGACCTAAAGGGACTCCAGGGGGCAAAGGCGGTGGGAGTAAGCCCAAAAGTAGACCAAATGTTTTGTACTTAAATAAATCCTTGAATATTACATGAAATTGATTAATAAGGAATGCATTCAAGAGCTGAGACGCACAGCTTTCAAACGAGATGTCAAGCGCCCGGTAAGAGTCCTTAACTAAGAAGAAATTGTCCATCTAAGTGTGTAAATTTTCATTCAATTTCGAGTAAACATTCGCTGCAAAGCAAAGACTCACATTTTTTTTGTTTTTCTTTCGGGGGGGGGGGGGGATTCTACATAGTTACTATGCTTGGCTTTTGTGATTACGTGTTCCGAAACTGTTTTACATGTGTTTGTCTGACATAAATCCATACTTGTATAATGTGTCAAAAAAATATTATGTTCTTTGTAACTTTGAATGGAACAATAATAATAATAATAATACTATTTTAGATATTAAATAATAAATCCTTGCATGGAATTGAAACAAACGATATCTATGTATATGAACATAGCTGATACCTAGGGCCATTGATTTGAACATACTATTAATGTACATAGTATACACATACTTTTAAGCACAAGTTTCATAGTTCACTTGTCTTAGAATGTATGAGCCATAAATCTTGTTGTTTGTACATTAGTCGGAGGAGAGTACGTCACTTTATTATGTTTTCTTCTTTTTACATTTGTTTTTCTGGGAGGGTAGGGAAACTTATTTCCTATTTATTTACTGCAATTACATGATCGTAGACATCTTAATACATGGTTGTAAGTAAATAGTCCCCTAAAATCCATAATCATACAAACGTAGTCGTAGCCATGAAAGAAAAATAAATAAGGCTCAATTACACTTTGTATACATGAGATAGGGTATTGTAGGCATTATTTTGTAGAAGATCGGGAAGATTTTATTTCTTTTTTGGGTCATTTATATAATAATTATTAACTCTTTCCAACCCAAAGGTCACACAATATTTTTGAAATTCCTTTCCAACCCAGAGGACACTGGTGTCCCATAAGTTCAAAATGCGCTGATGCACTCCATTGTCCACTGATTTTGGGTTTTTTTTGTATGTTTGATAGCTAAGATGTGATATTTCATAGTTGGTCATAAAAAAATTGATTTGAATATTTATCAAGGTACTGAAAGTTACAATTTTTACACAAGCAAAAAAAAAGCATGTTTAAACCAAAATAACTTTTTCGTTTTCAAGGAAATAATTTGTTAATATATACTTAAATAATTATAAGTTTTAAATATTTTTTAGTTCTAACGCATACATTAGAAATTATTTCAAGTTACAATTCTTTGGAACACATGTGTCCCTCGGGGTTTGAAGGGAGTTTTTTTATTAATATATCAACAGAAATTGCTTCATAAAATATCACCTATAAAATGTACATATATTTTTAATTTAACATTTTTCAAATTTGTTATATCAAGTAGAATATAAGAATGGAGAATAAATGTACCTAAAGACATAATAAACACCAAAAAAGTACTGATCAACCCTGTATTTTTAAGAATGGAAAAATTATCTTCACACCCAGAGGGACACCAGTGTCCCATGATTTCTTAGAGAAACGGTTTGAGTTACAATTTTTTTATAAAACCAAATTAGATTGTTAGTATGGTCATTCTGACCTCAAAAAACATAACTTCCAGTTAAAAATGCCTTCTGATACCTTACGGGTTTGAAAGGGTTAACTATCTACATACTAAGGAGCATCTTTGAGATAATTGATGTGTTATTTATTTCAAAAATAATATTTAAAATATTTCAATTTTAAATAAAAAAATGCTTTCTAACAGCTTTCTTTCCTTCTCTTTACCCCCACTCCTTTCTACCTACAAGGCCTATCTATAGCTTTAACGATGTACTTTTTTTTAAAAAAAGTTTGGACTTAAATAATTTTACTTGAAAATCCAGGCCAATATATTATATGTGAGTTGTAAAAATCTGGGATGTCGTCATACAAAAAAATTTCCTTCGAAGTATGTTTTTGTATTTTTAGAATAGGTAATAAAACCCATATATTCATTTTTTGGGGGAGGGGGAATTGAGTTAACATGGCAACATCAAGAGTCAAGAAACTCATTTGTGAGTATATAAATGAAGTAAAAGACTCAAGTATTTCCAGATATAAAAAGTAGTTTTGACAATTAATTCAACTTTCTTTCATCCCTTAAAAAGTCTTCTTCATTGAATTTTTTTTGAGTACATCTGTTAGACACTGAGCATCTCAGTAGCAGACTAATTGGGGAAATGAGTACTCTATTTTTATTATTTTGGCATGATAATTATATTTATAAAATAACTATGAGTGCTTCAGAAAGTTCTTTCCTTTAACAATTGGAGCTAGTAAACATTTCTTTTTGCATTAAAGGGTTTTTCAATAAAAGCGACGCATTATTTTATTTTTTTAAATAAAATTGAAAGGGTTTGAGATATAAACGAATTTTTTTTATAGTGTTGAAGTACATTCAATTACAATTAAGTATAGAATTCAGTTTCTTTTGCATGACACCCACGGGCACGTTTGCAGAGGTCCAATCGTAGAACCCAGTTTTCTACCACTTTTTCGCATAAATCGACCAAAATTGCAGGAATTTCGCGTTCAATATTTGCTTTGAGCTCCTTTAGTGTTGCTGGATTGTTGGTGTAGACCAATGACTTTAAATGGATCCGTAGAAAATAGTCCAAAGGCACTAAATCGCATGAGGTAGGCGGCAATTTGACTGGTCTATTTCTAAAAATAACTCGTTCACCGAATTTGCTCTCCAATAAATCGATTGTATTGTTTGGTGTATTGAAACTCATATCATTTAAGTCCATACCATCCAATTGGAGCCAAAAATAATCCATTTTCATGGCTTGACATCGATTTCCATTCCCAGTAATGTGGCGATAATAATTATAATCAACAAAAAAGTATGGCCCAATAACGCCACCGGCATGAAATCCACACCAAAACAGTAAGTTTTCGGGGAAAACAATGCTGTCTCATAAAGCACATGTGTGTTTTTGCCCCGGCAATAACGCATACTTTGCTAATTAACAAACCCATTGAGCCAAAAAAGTTACCACGTGAATTTTGGTAATAAATTTGGATAGTTTGCAAACGCTGCTCAAGGTTGTACTTCTCCAATATGATTTGTGGGCTATTTGTGATTAGAAATGTAAGCAAAAAAAAATCAAATAAATATGACATAGTTCGCCGTCCCTGATGAAATAAAAATGCGTCATCCCTATTGAATAACCCTTTATATACTCATGTATGATACAAGTCCAGGGGTATAATTATTCAGTACAGGGAATAAAGAATAAGAAAAGAGAAAAGGACTGAGGTATCAGACAATATATAATATAATATAGTGTACATATATCGAAGCATAAGTTTCCTTTCTCTAAACATATACATACGTATGTGAACAACATTCAATATGTACATTTTTAGGACCTCATGTCTGCTATTAAGAGGGGAGATGCGATCAGTCGCATTGTAAAATAATAACACTGTAGAGAACCATGCCTCTTTGTATCAAATATATTCTCATTGTTTAACTGTCTGAAGAAACCACGTGTATGCCATTAATTTTATCTATAAATTGCTTTATTTAGAGTGAATAAAGAACGAGTATCCTATTTCTTTTTCTAAACGTGTCTACACATTATTATATTGTTACATATTATATTTGTACAAACCCTTTCTTTAGTCTCAGACTCGAGTTGCTAATATTGTGTAAATTAGGAAATCCTTATTTGAACTAAAATATATATATAATATGTACTTACATACTTTGAATGACGTCAAACAAATTGATCGCTCTAATAATGCATAAAATGCAACAAGAATGAAAGTTAACTCACGTCCCTTGGATACAAGTTGAATACTGATTTTTTTTTAAATTTAACACAAGACACTATTGGACTAAAGACACAAAAATGTTTGATGCACGAGTGCTCAGAGGAGAGATATTGAATAGTTTGTCGTCATATTTAAATTTTATCAAAATTTGTCCAACTTGATTTGATTCAAATAATAGTATTTATTACTTCTATGTATCACAGTCATAAAAAAATACGCAGTATTCTTTTGTCAATTGTCTATTCTTCAACTTCTCTTCTCCTTATTAGATAGTGCTCTGAACATTGATTGATTTGTCTCAAATTGGCTCACGCTAAACTCTGAACAATTCCATTTACATCTATTAAATGAAGAATAATTTCAGAGATGGAAAGAATTGGCAACTTATACAAAAGTGAAGATTTTTCCCTTATTTTGAAGGGAATTTGTGTAAGCTAATTGTACGTATTAGTCTTTGATGGAAGTTCGAACTGATGGGTAAATATACTACTCAGTACTTAATAACTTCTCATAAAAGTTCATGCCTAGAAAAAAAGTTATAAGAAATTTCATGAAATTTTAAAGATGATCTTAAACTTTTGTAAACCACTGGAAAAAAGGTTGCAAGAACCAAACAAGATAAGAAAATGGCAAATAATATTTAGTGTATTTTTTGTTCATATTATAAGGATTTTACATTTCAAATCTTTCTATTTTTAGCGCGAGCATTCGCATCGTGCTCTATATATCTGAATTATTTAATCTTTCAAACCTTTGTAATTTTTCTTTCTTTTTTTTTAAAAAAAAGGGAGAAAGAGAGAGGTTGCGTGTCTATACATATATATATATATACAGTTCTTATATATATATATATAAAAGAACTGACAGATTTTATATTTATTTTTATATTTTATGTACACACATATTATTATTGACTAAAGCTCTATGTATCTGAATTATTTGCTCTTTCAAACCTCTGTAAAAATTGTTTGGTGAAAATTGGCTCGCGGGTATAGATTGAAACTTTCAATCTTGTTTATTTTATCTTTTTCAAACAATTGTGTAGAGCTCGAATAAGTTATTTTCAACAAGTATCCTATTTAAGAAACACTAAAAAAAATAATAATAAGATTGAAAATTTCTTTTTTTAGACAAATGCTTTCGAACTCGAGTCTAAGTCAAACAGTTTGAGAAATACTGCTATAATATGTGTAACAATGCATGTACTATTATCAAATAAAATAAAAACTATGTATTTCACTCATAAGTAGGTTTCAAAATATGCATTTCATTCATATCCCTCCTAAAAAATTAATCTCCGGTTATGTTTTTTTGGGGCATAACATGTAAATTTGTTGCCTATAAACAAAATGTTGTAGGACAAAATAATTACCTAATGAACTATTTTATTTTCCTATGGCAAAAGCTTGCTAATTAATTAAAGCTTAACATACATATATTTAACGATTATTTTTTTTAGTTTGTAGATAACATACACTTGAATAGAGAGAAAGTAATTGAAGGGCGGCCCAACCAGTCAATCTGGAGCTCATATTAGCCTTCTTGCAAAGAGTAGAGAGTTCCTCCGAGTCTAGATGATTTTATTTTATTGATCCATCAAATTTTGGTATCGTTTTTCTGGCCTTGAATCTCTTAAACTTATTCTCTAATAGGTTAGATATCTGAAGTAAAAGTTAATTCCTGCTTTTAGCAAGAGATTCTCCCACACTGAATACCGCCATCTCAGATTTCTTCAGAGTAATAAGACATGTATTAAATTTATTAGATATTTCTGGTGTTAAAGAGTTTATGTGCGTGTCCATCTATAGGGGTGAAAAACTGCTCTTGGTATATTAAATGACACGTATGAGACTCTTATTTGTATTTTGATTTATGTAGAGTCCCCACACAAATTCCAAAAACGTCGTCCCAAGTATTATGTTTCTTTTCTCATAAAACGTTCTCAGTAACTCAATTGATTTACACATGTGTCAAGTCAACAAGAAACCAAGTTTATCTGAAATACTTCCAAAATGAGGTAGAACTGCATTCATATTTTTGAAGACATCCTCTTTTGTTTGTATTAATAGTATATTATATTAATTAAATAATACCTACAATAATTGCAACAGTAATATTTGAAAAAAATACCGGTCACAATCAAGAATAAAAACATCTGGTATTTCTGACTATGTAGTTACTATTATTTATGATTCATGATGAGAATGATAGCAGATTAAGTTGATTCTTAATAGTTCTTAAACAGATGCCAACTGCAACTAAGTAAATCTCTACGGCAATGAAAAAGATGGACGTTCTTTTAGGGACCATATCAGCTCCATGTGCAGTCGACACATTTATCCGATTGCTCTATTGGTTGATAGACAACAATCCTTGCTTTCTTGATTAAAAGGAACATTTTAGCAAAAACCATCTGAGATAGGCCTTAAAATGATTCTGAAATAATTGGCCGTTATATTTAAGAAGTAAAAAAAGTAAAGTGGATTGTCTCGTTTTCAATATTTGAAAACAAACTTACTTTCTTGTTGACTTGACACACATATGAACTCAATTACAAATGAAACACTGAGATGAAAAGTAAATATTTCAAAGATCATTCATAATAAAGTAATGACTTTTGGAGGGTAGTGAAAGAACACACAAAGACCAATGATAATAATAATTAACTATTAATTTATTCATCAAGTTCAAATGACAAGGCTCATGATTCATATAAAAAGTATTCACTCTAACAGTTCCTCTGCAATCAAGTGCTTGCATGTTCAAAGAGATTTATAAAAAATAACCAAATCCTTTTATAAAAATGCATTTCAAAAAATAAAGTTCAAAACATTATAATTGATTTTTATATCAGACCCAGATCAATATATTATTATGTATGTATATTCAAATATTATGACGTCATCATTGACTGGAATTTCTTAATGTTGTATGTATTCATATGCATATACATATAGGTAAGACATGCAATCATATTAAAAATAGAAACACATTAAATAAAGGCATAATGAAAGCTTTTGATAGTTTGTGACGTACGAGACTGTATTATGTACATGCTTGGCATTAGTCATGGATTAATTCAGAACTTTAAATTACGGTAGTCAAGAACTATAGCAAAATTATAAATATACTAGGGTCCAATTTGCAATATAGTACCTAATTGACGGTCCTTTTAAGAATGTAATAATTAAAACGCATTAAAACGTTTTTGTGTTTGTTTGTTTGTTTGTTTTTGCATCAAATTAAATTTTTGAGGATTTGTACATTTTGAGCCAACTTTTGAGTAAACGAAAAAAAAAAATCTTAGATATACCTAAAACTGTAATATGTTGCATAACATCGTTAGACAGCAGATGAAGTTCGGCTCTGAAATACTAACCATTTATGATTCTGAAAGGAATAAATGGTCATCAATTGGGTTGTAGAGAAGTTCTGTTGGTTTTTCCTAATTTTGCTCATTTTCTATTCTGAATTATGGAGCCATCACTCATAACGTCATTGTTTTCTCATTATTACATTCTTATTAAGTTAAAATTAGATAAAAATGACTTTTTCATCTAACGTATTAGTAAACTCATATTAAATTTCTTTAAAGTTGCTATGGGTCATATAATATGTGGAAATTTAATATATGTATGCATATCCTATAAAAAATTGAATGTGGATTTCAGAAATTTATTTAAACTTTGTGGACTAAATGATCCAATCTGAACTCATCCATATATATATATATGCAATATAAATGTAATGAGAAGGTTCAAAATCCTTTATTTTTAAGGATTTTTGTTTGCGAATGAATTACACCAAGTGGTTTTTCCCTTGTTTATTGAGTAAAAGTATCTAATTTATTTGAGCTTTGATTGATAATAACAACTAACTATTGATTCTTCATTTTTAAAAGACTATTTGTCTCTAAAGGATCCAGTTAAGGGGAAGTATTGTTAATGTGTTTTTTTTAAATACCATAAAATACACAAACAATTTGCCGAAAAAATAATAAATAAATATATCTTCATATGATTAATTGAGATTAATTACATTTGATCAGACCAGGTCATCTGATAAACCACTTGATGGAGTTAACCTTCATTATCTTCAAATGAAGCAACTCAAACAAGATATTTTAAAGACGTCAAATATTTAATTAACCATTTTTAGAATGAGCAGTATACGTCTGAAATATTTGCATATTTAATGACATATCCATAAAAACCAAATTACTAACATTGCTGAATGGAAATAGTAGAGTGAGACTATCGATTAAGGAGGCATGAACAACATCAAAATAGAATATAGAAATTGAATATACGTTTATTTATCATCATAACCATCAATGAATCAACAATAACTCAGTAATTATGTGAATGAGACAGTTAGGGATTGAAATTATTATTATTAGACTTAAGAATAAAGAATCCCTCGGCTAATAAAATTAATGGCAACTATGCTCAAAGGGATTCAATCCATGACTGAAAAATGCCTTAAAATAATATTACACAACATATCTAAGAGTTTTATTTATAGCTCCACGTAGACTTCCTTACATCCCTTTCATATATTGAAGGAAAGCCTCATCCATTTAACTTACCAACCATAATTTGTTTAGGGAAAACATTTTCCAAATAAATAGCATATTAATTATTATTATTATCGGGGATGGAAACAAACTCCTCCTCAATTACTCGTATTTATCAAAACGTTATCCCACTAACATTAAATAATATGTATATAACATGTATGTAATTAACTATGCCTTTTATTCTCAGCTGTTGATCTAGTGAAGCAAAACGGAAAATAATAATAACAGAGTCATTAACATGAAAATTGAAATTGCTATTTTTTTTAGACAAATATCCTAGTCTTTGATTTGTTGAACTCTCATTAAATCATAGTTAGAGTGAATGTAGCCCTACCACCAAATATCCTATAGAGCAGTGTCTCCCAACCCCCGGTTTGTGGATCAATCAGTACCGGGCTGCACAAGAATTAATTAGTTATTTCTGTTTTATTTATTATCTAAGTCTGGGACGAGAATACTTCATCTACAGACTATAGGAGAACTATAAAAGATTAAGTATAAATCCAAATTACAAAAGATAGTTTATTGTCTGTGATAGATGTTAATTATAATTAAATGACTCAATAAAACGGGCAACAAGCTACAAAGCCCACTACATGTTCTCCGCGCTCTTTTTTTATTTGCAACCCTGTTGCCATTTCCAACATCCTATCTGTGTGAAGCGGGGTTTTCTGCAGTGACAGCCCCCAAAACAAGGCAAAGAAGGAGACTAATCATAAGCAACACACTGCGGGTGTCTTTGTCTGCCATTATCCCCAAATGGGACCATCTCGTTGCAAAGAAACAAGCTCAAGGCTGCCATTGATTTAGCGTTACGGACAGTTTTTAATGTTATAATGATATGTTATATTGTTGGAGCAATGTTCTAATAAAGTTTAATATGAGTACACAGTGGATTCACATTTATTGTTATCATTAATAATATTTCTACCCCCTGGTCCACAGTAAAATTGTCAAGTACTGACCGGTCCACAGTTAGAAAAAGGGGCTGGGGACCACTGCTGCTATAGAAGATTAGTTTACTATATGATCATAATTTATGTTAAAAAATTACAAGCTTGTTGTACTTTGATCATTTAAAATGTACAAATTGTGGTTCAACTTTTAAATACATATTAATGGACTCTTAAGTTCAAAATATAACAGAACTAGCCTGGATATCTAATGAAGCGACTTGATACACTCCAATTGAATAGTGTGTTTGTACCCTTGTCCATGAAGGGAGGTTTGCTGGTAGTTAAAATGCTATGCTGCTATGCATGTGTTCTATATGTAATATGTTACCACATTGTTAAAAAAAAAAAAAGAGTTATTGATTGGTCATGCACCATAGGAAAGATACAATGGAAGAACCCTCATTTTAACTGAGCCAAAAGACACTTAATAATAAAATGCTCTTGTTCTTTATTAGAAATAGGGGGAGAGAGAGGGAGAGCCGTTAATGGAGGGAGTCATTAAGGCCATTGTTATGGCGAATTGACATGCAAGATAAGTGAGGAGTTGTGTATGTACTCAATATATGTACAAGGAGGAAAATAAGGTGTATATACATATATATTATGGCATTAATTTGATTGAGCATTAGTCATATCAATTGTCTTTCTTTATATCATTTAAAAGCCTTACTACTCACTCACTACTTCCTGATAATGGATTTACCTAGCCAGTGATGAAGCCCCATATACATACGTAATATGCAAACCCTCAAATGAAGTCCTTTTCATTTGCATATATATTTACGTATGTTTTTCATAAAAACAAGGAAATATGTACTATGCATGCAAAAAAAATAATTCACGTGCTGTGTTTATTTATTTTTGAATTGCAACCACACCCCTCATCTTGAAAGACAGGACTCAAAGTCAACATAAATCCTTTTATAAATTTATTTTTATCATAATTATTATTATATTATATTTTTTCTTAATTGAATATTCCTAAATTTATTTCATGACCCGTCTTCAAATTATTTCTTTTTGCAAAGGTTCATTAATAACAAAGACTTCAAGGACTCGAATAAATATTTTTGTAGTAGCTGTGTATAACCCTATAGCTACATACTAAATCCCCATGAGACATTCTAATTTATAAATATAAATCTTAGATGTTTTGCCTTAATGCAAATGACTCATGTCTCTCCTTGATTATATTATATTAAATTAAAGTTCATTAATAGAAAGACCATGACTTCATTCATGTACATAATATGTGTCCTTCCTCACTTTAGATCCCTTTCCTTCAATATATGTATATGTATGGATTTATTGAGTTTGGAAAGCCATAAATATATATATATATATATATATATATCTCCATTGGGAACTCTTTTTACTTGGTTATTAGGTGAGGGTAAAAAAAAAAACACATGCAAAAGCATAATGACATTCGTGTCCATGAAACTTTGTACTACATAATATTATGCATATCAAAAAATAATCACACCTTATAAAAGCAATGCTTCTTCGTCTGATTTGTTAACTATATTTTCTATTGTATAATGCAAATTCATTGACGGTTTCAATATATGTACTGAGACATAGAATTCTAAAAGATGCGTTCATAGGAACACTCTATGGGGCCAATGGATGGGTTGAACGATAATTACTTTTAAGAACAATTTGGTTTCATTTTTAAAAGTTTACATATATTCAAACAAAGTAGAATGTTGTTACAATAAAAATTTTCTTTCTTTCTTTTAAAGTTAATGCATTGAGAGGAATTTATAAAATTAGTTAAATTTATTAAATTTTCAGAACTCTAGAACACAATTTATGAACCCTTGAAATTCAGTCCTAATTTTCAACCATCCATTAACCAAAAATCAAGTTATGATAATTGTAGTTAGGCCTTACTTCCCCAGGATAATTTTATATATCCTTTGATACAATTATGAAAAATACTAAAGTCAAGGCAAGAGGTGGAGGTTATTTTCCAATAAGATTCTGCTAAATGTTACAACTCAAATAAAGTGACATACCTCAATGGTGCTCAACCAGTCGATTGCAAAATGATTAAAAGTAGACAGCAGATAGTTTATGATAAATGTGATTTTAATAACATTATCAAAGACGTCGATTTTATTCTAAAAATAAAACTATGAAAACTGTCGCGGCCTGGGAACTCTCCAAACAACCTTATAATATATTTGATATATTTGTTTAAGTGCAGAATTCTCAAATATGATTTATTTTTCAACAATGAAATTACTGATAATATGTCTCCTTATCATAACTTGTTATTAAAACGACATAAAGAACATATTTATCATTGAAAATAGTTATATATGTATCACTATTCATAATGTTATCTTGTATTCTTTAGTCTTTTAAATGTATACGCATATAGTAGAAGATTTTTGCTTAAAAAAGCCTTATTCGAAGGTTCCATCCAGTAGTTTTAGAGTCTATGTATACATACGTAGCTGGCATACAGAATTCAACAAATATATGTAGATTAATATGCAACATTTAACCAATTTTCATAATTATAATTGAAATCGAATACTTAATCATAATTGCTTAACCATTAGTTGGGGCATTTAATAAAAAAAAGTCAATTTGTATTGTATGTACAAAAAATATATTCTCCAACTAATGGATTTGGAAAAGGTTTTGCAGAACATTTACCAAACTGTCAAAAGTTAATAGAAAGTATGAAACTATTTATAATGAACATAGTATTGGACTCTTTGCCATGGCATTAAAGTAACATCATAGTTGTGCAAATCAATTCTTAATCATACAAACATACGTTTTTGGAAAGACTTATACCAAGTAAGAGTTGGTTATAAAATTACCAATGGAGGTAAGTACTATTTAAAATCACGTAAGTGAGTCTGAATATGGCTGAGAAGCTTAGCGACGCGACGCCTCCCCTTGCATCGTATTGTAAGCCTACCTTAAGTTAAAGAGATAATCATAGCACTACTGATGTATCTAAAATCTTAAATCTTATAAGCAGTACTAACACAGCTGTGTCACTCATATGATATTTTAAGTGGAGAAACTACAAAATATAAATGTGATTATCTGATTTAAAACATAATCTAACGTGGATTAATATATCTCTTTTGGGAAGGAGTATTAATATGAATCTATGAAATTAATCCCTACCTATAAAGGTTACATTCTTTTAAAAATAAAAATCATATTCTTTATAATCATGTCTTACACAATTTTTTAGAGATGAACAAAGATATTCTGTTTTGCTGATAAGCGTCAGACATACCTTAGTAATCAAATCATTGGGGTAGCTTCCAGTGAAAACTCCAGTCATTTTCCTTATTGGAAACTAGGACGTCTCTAATGATAGACCCATACGAAAAAAAGTATACACCTCTTAAAATTATATGTTGAAGTGATTTAATATAAAATGAAAGTGTATTAATTGAAGTATTGAATTGATTTCCCTGCTAATTGAATGACTGATCTTAATTACCTTTTGTTTGTTTAGTTTACCGATTTGAGCTCTTTAGAGTGATATAGATGGATCACCATACATATATGTATATTACTCTCGGTTAGTTCAAACAATCTCACAGAAAGATTTCAGTTATTTATTAGCTTTGTTATGTTCATGCTGTATTTTGATAGGCTTTCCAAAGTGTGGTTTGTCATTGAGATTGTCTTTATATTATGTAAAATTGGGTTTACAATACGACGTATAGAGAGAAGACATTGTGCTTCAAAGCTTCAAACTCACTTACATAGGTAAAAATCACCATGTTTACGTCTACTTGACTCATTGAGCTAAGTATGGACGTGTGTATATGTTTCATGCATATATGTTTGTACATACCCACTACTGCATGACCCACTCGGTCGATTTTTTTGTAAGTACGAATATTTATTACGGGTTGGCTCTTTTCTTTAAGTTGGGAGAACTGTAAGCTTAATGACACACTTGCAGAAGCTTCTCTTGATGAAGCTTTGGTACGTGACACCTCTCCTTACGTCGTATTATACCTCAAGTCCCTTGATTGCACCTCTTAATTTTTCTTCAAAAAGAGACAGAAAATATTAAAAAATATTTATAAGTTAGCCAGTTCCAACGTTTTTCCAAACTCTTCGATCAAGGTTTCTCAATTTTTTCATTCCTGGACGAACCTAATTAACCAAAACCATGGAGTGCACTTGAATATTCACTTGAGCATACTAGGGCACCATAGCCAGTGGTGTCTGAAGGATTTTGTATTGGGGGAGGCTAAAGACCCTTAGCCTCCCCAACTGTGGACACCTTGGGGAGGATGATTAATCTTCCGTACGGGTCCCAAATTTTCAGTTACATCACTGGTCACAGCACACCGTTTGAGAAGGCCAATATTAGACTATAATTTATTTAAAATTAAAAATATGTTCCCTGCTTGATAAGAAGATTGAGGAATCACGTAGCAACTCTCTTTTTATCCTTCAACCTTTCCTCCAAGAAGAGAACGAATAAAGGCCCGTAATTATATGTCGGTTAGCCAATTCTTTACAACTGTAGGATTACTTTTAGTTTATTTGGTAGTAGGATATTGTTTACAACTTAACAAGAGCTACTTTGAGGGGTATCCCAAACAACGTTCCTTGCTCAAAATACTAATAAATGGGGGGGGGGGGGGGGGGGGGGGCTGAGAAGTACAAAATCGACAGCTGACAAAAAATACATGCAAGTTGTTCATAATTTTGGGAGGTACTATTGTGGGATATTACATAAGAAATATTATGTGAAAATTTCATTTGTTCCGGTCAAATCATAAGTAATTGTCCTAAAAATAACTGTATTCCCTCCCCCGGGCAAGAATCCCTCTATTAATTATGCAATAGTAGCCTTTAATCCCCTCGTATTGTACAGCTAGACATCCCACTTATACGTTTAAGTTGAGCTAGAAATATTAATGAAAAAATTAATTACCTTGAATAAATGAAGAGTAATGCATATTTTCCGATATATTCTTGACATACTTAAACTAATAATAATTTGTGGAGTAGCATTTTATTTGAAGACATAGAGAAATGTGCACACCAATCTCTATTTTATTAAATAATAAATGTATATATATATATATAGCAAATATTATCAGATTTATGGGTAAGGATTCATTCATCTTCATTTCAAATATTATGTATATATTATTGGGTCTCAATTTTAGCAATTTGATTACAATTCAATGACACCATTAGTTGCATTTAGATAAATGAGAATAATTAATTATTTGAAAATAACTATTGTTCACCCTAATGGTGAATATATTATGTACTAAATTATTTATAATTTAATAAGAGCACTTATAGTTATTTATTAGGTCCATATATATATATCCATTCCATTTTATAATATTGAGTATTTTAATGATAGAAAACCTCATCAGACAAGTTAATGATGAATTAGTAGTTCGTCAATATATGTACTTATGGAACTTTAAAGGGAATTTCAATCAATTTTTTTATCTAATTTTTGCTGGCTGGAAATGTAACTTGAAATTAGTTTCATATCACACATGAATTCATAATATACATAAGTCAACTCAACCAGAAATCAAGTTTATCTGAAATATTTCAAAAATGAGTTAGAACAGCTGCCATATTCTTGAAGACATCCTCTTTTGTTTGTATTAATGGTATATTATATTAATTAAATAATACCTACAATAATTGCAACTGTATTATAGGAAAAAAAGTACCGGCCACAATAAAAAATAAAAAACATCTGGTGTTTGTGACTATGTTGTTACTATGACGTAATGGATTATTAATAGTTCTTAAATGGATAACTGGTTTTAGCCAACTGCAACTAATTAAATCTCTACGGCAATGAAAAAGATGGACGTTCTTTCAGGGACCATATCGGCTTCATATGCAGTCAACACATTTATCCGATTGCTCTATTGGATAGACAATTATCTTTGCTTTCTTGATTAAAAGTGTTATTTCAGCAAAAACCGTGCGGTATAGGTCTTAAAATGACTCCGAAATATTTGGCCGTTATATTTATGAAGTAAAAAAACTTAAAAGGGGATTTTCTCCTTTTCAATATTTGAAAACAAACTTCCTTTCTTGTTGACTTGACACATATAATCAATTATGTTTTCTTATTCCAACTATTAAGATTATATATGCATTTTGTAGCGATAGATGTCGCTAGTTGGTGAGACTCTAGCGTATGGTGTAATATTTACATGTCGTTACTACGTCGTCGTTTTGTAATCAAACCTGTTGTCTTAAGCAATAACTAATGTTTGACTGTCTATATATGGAGCTAAATTAAAGACCTATTGTGATTGTATTTGTAGTTGATGAAAATGTCACAAATGGAGGCTTTTCTGAAGGAGTCTCTGGGACTGGAGTTTGCAAAGAAGCAACGTGCAATGCTCTGTGGATTTATCAGCCAGGGAAACGTGTATGAGTCCAATTTGGGAAAGTTATTTGTAAAGAAAAATGATAGAGTTAAGGTAATTTATTTTGTACTTCATATTTGAGACCTTGGAATTGACCTTTTAAATCATAATTATCTTTTTAAGGGATCCCTTATGTTCAATGGAGAATTCGAGAGTATAAAAACGATAGAAGATACGGGAATCATTAAAGTCCCACATCCAATTAAAGTACTGGAGGATTCTTCGCACTCCTACATAGTTATGGAGTTTCTGGAAATGAAAAGCATGTATAGTGCTCAATTTGCGCAACTTGGAACTCAATTGGCAAAGTAAAGAGATTCAAATTGACAAAAACATTTATCTCTATCCTATACCTTTGAATTTCAGACTTCACCTACAAAATATTCAATTCGAAAAAACGAACCCCTCTAAATATGTTTCAAAGTTTGGATTCCATTGTCAAACATGCTGTGGTATTCTACCTCAAAAAAATGAATGGGACCCAGATTGGATTGTAAGGGTTTTTAATCTACATACATAGAATTCAGACATTTGAACCATTGGTCATCTTATTTCAGTCATTCTACACAGCAAAAATTCAAGAGCAAATGGATCGGATCAAAGAAGAGCAGTATGATGAAGAAGCCGAGACGCTTTGGCTCAAATGTAAAGATAAAATTCCGAATTTGTTCACTGGAATAACTGTCAAGCCCTCCCTTGTCCATGGGGATCTCTGGAGTGGAAATGTTAAGCAGTTAGATGATGGTACACCGGTTATGTATGATGCGGCATCGTTTTATGGTCATCATGAATATGATTTAGGAATTGCTGGAATGTTTGGTGGATTTTCAACGTCATTCTATGATTCCTATCATGAGCTTATTCCCAAAGAGCCTGGTTTCGAAAAACGCAATTCCCTTTATCAATTATTTCATTACCTTAATCATTGGTAATTTTTTTAAATATTCCATCAATTTTTAACTTTATTCTTTATTTTTTTGTTACTTTTGTAGGAATCATTTCGGTGATGGCTATAGGCACGGAAGCATTTCCTTAATGGAAAAATTATCGAAAAATTAATATGCCATGTATATAATATGAAGTTGGATGAACTCTCAATATTCAATCATTTAACAATCACTAATACATACAATAATAGTTTTTTCTATTGTCCTGCTAATTAATATCATGATTTAAAATACGCAATGGTCTGTTTTAAAATCATGCAATTCTGTGATAATCCTAAACTAATATAAACTAATATTGTCTTTGAATACAAAAAGTGCAATTTTGCATCTGTTTGGGAGGTTTTTTTTATTGCTAATACAATATTGGGACATGAAATATAATCTTTTGCAATGTAAGAATATACCAAATTAGAGTTGATATTCGCTGGAAAATTTAGTTTTGATTTTGTATCACTAAAAAAATAATTTTTTCTATGTAATAGTGAACCATTTAATTGTTAAATTATAAGTTAACTTTGACCCTGCTCTGTATGATGAAGTTTTTATACAAATTTAAATCTACACAATTAATTCAACATATTTTCAATTTTTAAAATTAATATACTTCAGCACTCAAAAAATGATGATTCCTTTATTATTTTTATTATCCAATGTAAGGGATCCATTTGCGTCTAACATATTTACAAAAACATGTTACATTGATTATAATTACTTGGCAGAGCAGTGGACTCTATTTTTTAATTTGATGACTTGAGACTCAACTTGGCCTTTTAACATCAATGCTTGACTAAGGCTTTGAGATTTATAGCATCAAAAGACTTTCAAGAAAAGTAATTTAAATCATGAAATATCTGTATGCAATAATTCAGGCTTGTTTTGTTTTTTTTGTAATTATAACATTATTAAGTGTATTAAGCTAATCGATATGCAGACCGTATATATTATTGATATGACTCAAGAAAGATGAGTATGTAACCTGTAGAAATCTTCAAATAAGTACACAACTGTAATTTAGGTACTAACCAGTGGCATTGCCAGGTCCTCCAATCTTGGTTTTGGTGGGGATGTGTATACAATATACACTTAAAGAGAGAGATATTTCGTTCACCCAAGTAAAATATTTGTATTTTAAATCGAGTCTGATGAGTCTATTGACGATTTCCAAGTGATTCTCTAAGAACTAAACCACTTGGCTTGGAATATCTTTAAAAATATTTTAATCCTTTACCAAATAGTCTCAGTGCTCTATGATCAGCACCCAATTTTAAAATGATTTCACTCATGCAGATGAATCTGTTTCTAAAAAACTGTTTGAGATATTGTATTTCAGTTTATATTTTATACAGAACTAATCCGTAAACTACTTCCAAATGATGACCACTGTACACCATACATATACCCTGATGAGGACTGTATTCCTTAATGCATGAATGGGCAACTTTTGTTCACTTGTGGGCCAAATTATGTTTTCCAAGACTGACTGCGGGCCAAGAGCCCTAATTATATATTTCCAAAATATGTACACATGAATACATAGATATACTTATTTTATAATATTTTTTTTATAAAACTGTATGACAATTATATATTTCAAAGGTCTCCGCGGGCCGTAAGTTGCTCATGCATGCCTTAATGTAATAAAAAAAAAAACAACGATTGATAAAGATAAAAAGTTTATTCATTTAATACAAATTAAATATATTTTATGTAATTAGGTCCTCTATTTTACTTTATTTTCATCTGAATAGGTACCTAATCCTGTACATCAAACTCCAAAACTGATATTCTCACGACGATCAAATATCTTGAAAAATGGCTCAGTGTTCCCTTCTGCATAGCCCATGTCATCCTCAAAGAGACAATAAGTTTGAGTTATACCCATTGGTGTAAGAGTCAGGATTTTGTAGGGCTCTGTATGAAACCCTCCAATTTCCTGAAGTAATGTATTCGTTGCTTCACTTAAATGAATCATCAATGCTGAAATATGAAGTTGGTTTTTTTAATAATAAAATATCATGTGTGTTTATACATAGTACATAAAAGAAGTTGGATGCATCATTATTGATATGGGAGTGAGAAAAACTTCTGCCATTTCCTTATCATCATCATCATTCCCTTAAAAAATAAAATGACGACTAATATAACCCAAAGAGGGTAGAAAATGTAATAACTTTATATAGCATTTGATGTTTTTGCGTTCTTTGCTTTATGGGTTTGTAGTTATAAAAAACCTTCATCATAAAACGGTCTATGTATCTTGATAAAAGGAATGTAAAATACTCTCATAAATCCAAAATGTGTATTCGCAAAAAGAGCGTCATGGAATATAAAATTAGAAATTCTACATAAGTTTCGTGACTGTTATAATTCAATGTTCATTGATATAACGTTTTGTTGGGAGAGGGGCGGGTGGAATATGGTTTATCTCAGATAATTAATTATCTGTCTAAAGCAGGGGTGGGCAATTATTTTTTCCATGGAGCCGCATGAGAAACAGAAAAGGGAGTAGAGGGCCAGCCAAAACAATATCAAAATAAAAGTACTGCAATGAGGTGAAATGAGAAAACATGTTATTTTGTAATTTCCAATTAACCTTACGTGGTCGATCAGAGCCAACCAAAGGACCGTATGTGGCCCAGGGGCCGTACAATGCCCAGGTTTGGTCTTAAGAATAATGTCTCTATCACAAAATAAATGATCATTTAAGAACAACCAGGAGCGATTTAAGAGTATTAATGAAGGAATTATTAAAGCTTCAAACAAGGCCATAAATCATTTTATAGTACATATCTTCATAATATGCATTAGTTAGGTAAATAAAATCATTAGCACACACACACTCTTTATAATTTTCTTATCTTTTTAGTAGTAATTTACGTATTAGTTCATTATTGAGACTTGTCAACACAAAGGCAAACTAGGATGTGTGTGTGTGTTTTTTTTACAGCAAAAAGTGTCTGAATTACATTTCAAATGATTATTGTTACTATCTTAAATAGGGATGTGGTTTTCGAGACCCGTTTTTGAAGGTCTTGTCTCTGTCTCAACCCCACAAAGTCTTGGTTTTGTACTCCTTTAATGTGTTGGTCTTGCTATAACGAGCTATACACGACGAGCTTTTTTGTCCATTCGCAACCTCGACACTCAAAAGGGAAAGGGAAAATTTGGAAAAACAAATGGGTGCTACCCTTCTGTATTTTTCTACTTGCCAACTTTTTAATACTGGGCAGAGTTATTATTTGGATATACTATACATTGATAAATTCTATCAATATACAAATCAATCGTTAATGCTTGCTTAATATTCAAGAATTCAAAAAAAGGGTGCGTAATCCTTGATTTAATATATTTTTTATACATTAAAATTATAAATAATAATGCCCTTTTTGAGTTCATATTGCACGTAATGTTAGCTGCTTTAAATTAGAAGAGTCAAATAATGAAAATCAGCTGAAGAGCTGAGAATACATAGTGTTTTTATTTATCCCAAAAAGCTCGTTGTTTTAAAGTCTGTACTTAAGCGAAATAATATGTCACTGACATATTGAACCATTGATGTAGATAAAAAAATACGAAAATTGAGGAATTTCTCATTTTCTCAATTTTTGTTCAATATTGCTCCTATACTTATTGCTCAATATTGTGCACTATATATACACAGATTGGAAACTCATTCAATCTACTTTGGAAAATAAAATACTCTATCAATAAATAAGGATTCACCTCCAGTGTTGTGAATCAAGCTATAGACTATTTTGATGGTATCTCCAAAGAGTCTATATCTTGGAAGTCGATTCGGCCTCTGTATAATTCCACCAATAACGTGTCCCGTGTGAATGCCAATCCTTAGTTTCAATCGATACTAAAATAAATATATTTTTCTTTAATATACATTCTAAGTAAATCCGAATTTATTGGTCTGTAAGATCTGAAAAATTCAGATATACGAACAAAATTAATTTTATAGCTCTCAAATAGCAATATTATAAAGTATTACTCAGATGAATACAAATTTTAATCTTAGTTTGAGTCAACATCTATTTTTATTCCAAAATTAGGATTCGAAATTGGCATTTTTTTGCAAATCTTTTTTATCAATAGTTTTAATTAACTTTAATTGCAAAAAAAAAATGTATTTTAAACTTTGGAAAGATTTATTTTGATCTTGAAAAATTCAACTAAAAAGTTTGATTATCCCAATCCTTATAAAGGTAAAACAAAAAATAATAATTTTGAAATCATTTTATCTACATATGTTGATCCCTGTGTCATATGTGTTCCATAGAAGGGAAGGTAATCTTAAGGTTTATGACTTTTTTGTTAAAGTTATTTTTGTATAAAAAATGAATAGATACGTTTTCCGATATCAAATTATTCTCAAAGGGGCAATATTATCATTTTAATCGACACACCGTCATATCCGTTAGGCCTCAATTTATGTAGATACAGTGACCGAATTCCTTTAGTGAATAATCCTCACCTTTGGCTTATTTGGTGTAATAAAATGAGTGGATTGTCCCAGGAGCTCCAGTGCTACTTTGGCGATTTCTGCTGCATGACTTACAGGTGGTATTTTATCATTGTCTTCTATTCCCCCAGCTACCATGCAGGAATCATCCATGTAATCAACTTTATATACTTTGTATTTTTCTATGCAGTCCTCATAGAGTTTATAAATTGAGTTCAGGAATATGACTATCTGTTATAAGAGACAGAAATGTACTTCACATCAACTGATAATTATTAATGAAAATATAATCAACTCAACCTCAATTGGACCGAATTCCTTAATTTGTACTTGAAAATCCTCAACATCCGCTTTTAAAATTGAGAGTGACTCATACTGGTCTGATAATAATAACTTGTTCCTGGTCTTTAAGAAACTGTATTTCTTTGGCAGTAACTGTAATATTAAATGTGGCTTTTAGATTTCAAATAAATGAAGGAGTACGTAGCTACAAGACTCATTCTGTGCTCTAAACGAGCTACGAATCTAATTATAAAATATTAACCTGAATAAGAATACCATTCACTTTCTTTCTTTCAAATTTGATCTCATCTGCTTTATATGATATGGTCGATGAGAATCTCTTTATAGTGACTGTTGCATTGCGAACTAGAAATATAATTATAGGACTTATGATTAAAACAGATATTAATATCATAATCCCAAAGGCCTGTTGTCGATTTGCAGCCTTCAACTCTTCAACAACTATTGCTTCTATTCGAAGTCGAAGATCTCTTATAGCGTCTCGCAGTGCCTCTGTATATCCAAAAGTTGCTTGATAAAACTTTAGAGCTTCCCCTGTACTGGCTTGCCTCGGTATTTGAGCCAGCACCGCTTTTCGACTCTTTTGTAATGCGGAATAATGAACACCCTTGGACTTAATTTTTTGATATAAATCCTTCATGAAAGGTACGTAGTTCTGGGATTGCTCTAGATACTCATCCCCCAACGTGATATGTCGTATGTACTGAATATAGTTATCATATGTAATCTTACCCTGACCATAATAACGTATACCATAAGCTACAGCAATCCCCAGATTCTCAATACATCTTCATGGGTATGTATAAAAATATATACATTTAATTAACTTTATGGAGTTAAACTATACATACATATACATACATATGTTGACTCCAATCCCCTTACCTCAATAAATTTACATACGCAATGAGATACTTCCAAACAGTACTGCTATTGGTTGTTTTAATCCCTGTGGACAAATGATTGAGGAAAACAGAATTGACAGAGTTGTACCAATTCAATATAGAGTTGATGTCCTCTTCATCTTGACTAATGCGCTGTCGAAAATCCCCGTGTCGAATCTGAAATCGTAACTTTGATTTGAACATTTCCTTTTCCTTCGATTCCTAGAGTAAAGACAAATTTGTATGAAGTTATTATTAATCAGAACAGGAGAAGGTTATACTACTTTTATATCCGGCCAAGGAGTACGCTCCAAAGCGCCATCCGTGATTTTGAAGCGCTCTGAGAGATTTAGCCCAAGGGATTGTTTTCCATACGTAAATATATAAAAAGCAACTTCCGATCTCTCTCTTTGCATGTTAGATATAAACTTCTCTAGGTGTGTTGCTCCATTAACCTTATTTCGACTCTCTTCCACGTCTTGTTGATAGATGAGAAGATCATTGAGCGTCGTTGCATTTTGAATAATGAGGGCAGCAATGGGCAAAAAAGGCAGAAGTATCATGATGATAGAATATACTTGCTGACCTATTTTCGTCTTTGGATTCACTTTGCAGAATCCAGCATTGAGAACATTGTCCTTGCATTGATTCTTAGTATTCTAAATGGAAAAGATGTTGGATATATAAAAAGGTCGGATTTTTTGGGATGAGGAGACAGGGGAAATTGAAACCTACGTTAGTATTCTCCTTGGTAGTTTCCTCTTCGTTCTTCCAAAGTTTCATCGCTAAGTTTGTTACTCTGATCAAAAATTCAACTTTCCTCGTCACAAATAAGTGAATCAAAATACTGACTCCTTGAGTGGGGAATATTTCTCTAAAGGAGATTAAAGATAAGAGGCTTAATTTATTTTCTATTACTTCTTAGATCTCTTACAATCTCAATCAATCAATTACGTTAACTTTATTCCATGAAAAAATTATACAAAAGTTCTTTCATTAGGAAATACAAATATCTATAAATGCATTTGATGGTAATATTTTTATTCATTCAACTCTTTCAATGTTCTTCCTGGAGTGGGAGTAAATTTTATTATGGATGTGATATTTGTATATTACATATGCAAACACCCATACCTCAGGTTTTTTTAGCACACTTCCTTATGGATGAAATAGTGCCTATTAGTAATGTAATATTACGTATATTATGCATCTTTCCGAATTAATTTATATTATTTTGAAATCAAGTGAACTGATTAGTATAATTGAATTGAAATCCTACATAGTATATCATCCAAGATATGAGATAAACTCTCTGAAGCAAAATGCAAATGTGTTCATACTTCCTTTTATTTCTTGATCGATTATTATTAATTAAAATTCAAAATTGAATATAAATATCAGTTCAAATAAATAATGGATATATTATAGAAGAACCTAATCAGAGAAGTATTTCTTCAAATAATATACACATTAAAATCAATTATTTTAAAAATGACCTATTTAACTATTTAGTTTCTAGTCCACCACGGGATGGAATATCTTTCAATGATATTTAAAAGTTCATTAATGATCGTTGTACCACTGAGGCAATGGCTGATAATAAAATATATCGTATTATTGCGATGGTAGACTCATGGACGGTAGAGCTACTAAAGTAGTAGCACGCAGAAGGATTGCAGCTGAAATCCTTCTGCGTGCAACTATTTTTGTCTGTTGCACTTGTTTTTTAGTAGCTCTACCGTGAGTCTTTGATTTCTAGTGGATTTTTTATCAAAATTGAATGGAAGTTGTCACATTTAAATGGACGATATCTTCTTAGTTAAGGATTCATATCGTGAGCTTGACATCGCGTTTGAAAGCTGTGGGTCCCAATTCTTTAATGCATTCCTTATTTATCTATTTTATGTAATATTCAAGGGGTTATTTTCATCGACTTTTGGGCCTACTTTCATCCCCTACACCCCCAGGATCCCCTTTATGTCAAAACAAAGACTGGAAATGAATTTTGCATTAAAAACACTAGTGAATCATTTTTTATAATTTACAAAATGGGTATCCTTCTATGCTTAAATTGAAGTTGATATTAGAAAATGGGTCAAATTAGCTCAAAAAGTAGAGTCCAATTTCTCAAAAACCGTCCAACTCTCGAAGAAAAATAATTACAGACTTGAAATCAGAGTGCAAAATTGAATAACAATTATGATACTTACATATACCCCTTAGGATTTATTACATTTCAAATTTGTTGACCTGTATTATGTTTTGCTATAAAATAACAATTATTTAGCTTGGATTAAAATTTAAACTCGATTTTGAATTTTAATAATGATCGATGGACCAATAAAAGAAAATTGAATACATTTGTAATTTTATTCCAAAATGGATAATAGATTTATTTAATCTTAAATGATCGGAACAATTTTTTTATATTTTTATCATCAAAAACTCACTCTCAATGGAGAAGAGAACAATAAAAATTCAATCTCTGTGCTTTCTCTTTTATTCGTTACTCTCATAGACGAGCTATATATATATTCTTTATTCATGTATACATACATATTTAAGAAGCAATTAATTAGATATGATTTATGCTATCATTTGTATCTTGTCATGTCCATGTTTTTCCCCTAGTAGTGATGATTATCTTTAGAAATTGTTTGCGATATCATTTATCAAGAGTAGTGTTTTTTTGTTTTTTTAAGTATTAAAATTAAGTGTTTTTTCTTTCTTTCATTTGATGAAATGAGAAAATAAGAGTTTGAAGGGATGTAGAAGCATACATAGAAATAATTATATTTATATTCAAGAGCTTCCTCTCTTTTTTCAAAAATATACATATATGAGGCAAATTCCTCAGCTTCTCTCTTCAAAACATACATACGTCAAGATTTGCCATTAGAAAAATAACTGACACTGCCATTAACCCTTTCAAACTCGTAAGGTATCATAAAGTATTTTTAATTGGAAGTTATGCTGTTTTTGTAGATCAAAATGACCATAATAACAACCTAAATTGATTTTCTAAAAACCGTTTCTCTAAGAAATTATGGGACACTGGTGGTGTCCCTCTGGGTGTGAAAGGGAATTTTTTCATTCTTAAAAATGCACAGTTTATCAGTACTTTTTTCATATTTATTTTAAATCTTTAGGTACATTTATTCTTTATTTTTATATTCTACTTGAAAAAAAAAATTGAAAAATCTTAATAAAAAATATATATCATATTTGTGGTACATTTTACAAGTGATATTTTATGAAGCAATTTCTGTTGATATATTAATAAAAAAACACCCTTCACACCCAAAGGGACACTTGTGTCCCAAAGAAACTTGAATAATTGCCAATGTATTCTTTAGAACTAAAAGATAATTTAAACTTATAATTCTTTAAATATATATCAACAAATATTTGATTAACAAATAACTTCCTTGTAAAACGAAAAAGTTATTTTGGGTTAAACATGATTTTTTTGCATGTGTAAAAATCGTAACTTTCAGTACCTTGAAAAATATCCAAATCAAATTTTTTATGACCAACCATGAAATATGTATAATAGCTTGACGTCTTAGCTATTAAATAACAAAAAAAAACCAAAGGTTGATTGACAATGGAACGCATCAGCTCATTTTGAATTTATGGGACACCAGTGTCCTCTGGTTTGGAAAGGAATTTCAAAAAATTTGTGTGTCCGAGGAAGAGTATCTTTCATTTATATTTTTTTCATAATACATACCAATTAAAAAAATGCTTAAATGGTATTAACAGAATACCCGTTGAATGAAGTTATGAATCATTTTTTTTAAGCCAAGGGTATGAAAATGAGTACTTAAAGAACTAGTATTTTAATATCAGTTTTTATAAATATTTTTTTTATGATAAAAAAATGCAGTTTTAAGAGTAGAAAAAACAAAACAGTTGGCACTATTGTTCTATATATTTTAAATCATGTTCATTCTTTATTAAATTGTTGAAAATCACGTCACATCCGTCTAAGATTGTTTTTGAGTCGAAAAATACAAAAATCATGGGTAAATATATTTATATTTCAAGAATTTTAAACAATGAGGCCTCTGAGCTCAGCGATGAATAAAGATACGAAAACTAACGAATTGGAGTGTAAAATAGCCTATAAAGGGTAAATGACACGCTTTAAGACCAGGCCAAACCACGTCTAATACAGCAAAGGTTACTTTCTCTTTCTTGGCAACATTCTAGACATCCTCTGTTTCAGGTGAATCTCTGATGAAAAGATTTACATAGACGGTTAGATTATTTTGATTACTTATTAACGTCTTATATACCTCCAATTTAGGTTAGGGCCTGAGTTATATGGCCAAGGTTTTTGTATAAAATACGTTTTATAAAAGTTGAACAAAAACTTAATTTACAGCCACCCTTGTTATTGGAGCTTTTTGGCTTAATTTTGGGTCTACTCTCCTACCCCTACGCCCCCAGAAATCCATTTAGGTCAAAACAAAGACTGAAAATGAAATTTGTATTAAAAACACTAGTAGATCATTATTTTTTAATACACAATATGAGGTTCCTTCCAGGCTTAAATTGAAGTTGAAGTTAGAAAAGGGGCCAAATTAGCTAAAAAAGTATGGTTCGATTTCTCGAAAACCGTTGGACTCTTGAAAATTTGTATTACAGATTTGAAATCAGCGTGCAAAACTAAATAACTTTTATTATAATTAGGACTTTTGACTGTTGACGAGTGTTATGGAAAAAATATTTTCAAGAGGCTCTCTTGGTGATGGGACCACCTACTCTGAACTCTAACAATCAATCATTTTCTTTGTAATCAATATATATATATATATATATATATATATATATATATATATGTACATGAACATGTACATGGGATATGAGATTCTTAGATATGAGAAGGCCTATGTGGGTGTGGTAATTGATGTATCTTTTGAATAAATTATATACCTACATACGTATTTTGTATATAACTACCTATATCAAATAATCTCGAACTCTATACTTCAAACAACAAAACACTTCACTCTTTGTTGCTTCCCTGCATTTATAATTATTTTTGATTTAAACAATATCAAAATCACTTTCTCAAACTTATATTTATCAACTTAAATACTATGAATGTTAGTACATGGGTGTCAAGTCAACAAGAAAACCAAGTTTATCTGAAATATTTCAAAAATGAGTGTGAACTGCTCTCATATTCTTGAAGACATTATCTTTCCTTTGTATTAATAGGTTATTTCGACTAATTAAATAATACCTACAATAATTGCAACAGTATTATTTGAAAAAAATACCGGTCACAATCAAGAATAAAAACATCTGGTATTTCTGACTATGTAGTTACTATTATTTATGATTCATGGTGAGAATGATAGCAGATTAAGTTGATTCTTAATAGTTCTTAAACAGATGCCAACTGCAACTAAATAAATCTCTACGGCAATGAAAAAGATGGACGTTTTTTCAGGGACCATATCAGCTCCATGTGCAGTCGACACATTTATCCGATTGCTCTATTGGTTGATAGACAACAATCCTTGTTTTCTTGATTAAAAGTGGCATTTTAGCAAAAAAACCGTGCGGTATAGATCTTAAAATGACTCCGAAATATTTGACTGCTATATATTGAAGTAAAAAAAATGTTTGAAAACAAGCTTGCTTTCTTGTTGACTTGACACTTATGAGAAATGAATTTAAAAAAAGAAAGAGAAATCATTTTTTTAGATTATTTAAACATATTCCATTGACTAAAAATATTGTACATAGTATGTAGACAAACACTCAAAAATAGATTCAATCTTTTAAAAAGAAAACTTTGAATTACACTTTCGGAAAAAAAACAATACAAAAAAACAAAACACACACCTCTGACTCTTAGTCAGAATGAAATATGGACATATTTATTGGCCTATTCCAAAAAGTCATTACATTGCCTCATTTCCTCATCTTGTAAACCTATAACAAGTGCCATTGGTACGGTTTTTAATTTTAAGGCAACTCTTTTCTCGACAGCATAGTGTAAATATTCGTCATAGAGCAATCGTATGAGATGAAAAGAGCCAAAGCTTAGTGCAGATCTAAGGGTTAAATCTCTTAAAACCATTGAGCTGAAATGACAGAAAGTTCATAAAAAGAAATCATGCACTATTGTAAAGACACTACCTATAAAAGGACCATCGAAGCAAAAATTGTCTTGAGGCTTTGAAATATTTGAACTTGTCCTTTTGTGCCCCAAGGGAATGATCAATCACATCCTCCAGCCATTTAGCCCAAGTCTCTAAGATCCCAAATAAATAGATATTTGAATTTACATAATTTTTCTAAATATATTATTAATTGTAATATCTATTCCATTGTTGTTGATACTCACCTAAATCAACTTCCTTTTTGAGAGTGCTTTTAAACTCCTCTTCAAACAAATTAACAATACTTGAATTGCAATCACATATCCACCCGCAATTCTCCCGTACAGAGTCGAAGTCTATTTTATTCAAGTCTTCTACCATTTGCTGAATTAGAGAACTATTTGCAAGAACTGCTCGGGTGGCTTGTGCTAAATGATTCAACCCCGTGTAGCGCTTCAAACAAAGATTCAAGGATTTGATACAGGACATTTTGATTTTGACTACCTCGGGATTGACTTCTACCAGAGACTTTTTCATCCAAGTCTCCATGTTTTTCCCAAAATTCCGGAGCATTTGTGTTAGAGATCCTGGAATGTCTAGGAGAACCTAAGTTTATAAATGAATAATTGTTACATATTCTGTATATTGGCTTTTTTATAAAGGAGGATTTAAGCCTACGTTTGGAACAACTATATCCACTATTTTTTGATAGCATGTGAGATCTGCCTCCTGAATGTATTGCTGAATTGCTAAAATGTTGAATAAGGAGTTGAAGTTTAGCTTAATTAGCTTCAATTCACTCATATGCTCCACAAAGCACTTGGAGCCAGAACTATTCAACGGCCAAAAATCCATTAAAATTTCCTCAATTCTGTAAAACATTTAAATGTATTTAGAATTAAGACAAAAAATGTAAGTTCTTACTTATTAAATTCACCATTTTGTACGAGTTTTAAGATTTTGAGACAATATTTGTAATATAAGGACGTAAAGCTGGACACATCGGATTCACGAAGTTCCGGAGGAAGTTGCTGTTTGAGTAAGTGTAGATTTGGAAAATCTGCAATTCATTACAATTTTAATACACGTTGACGAAAAGGGAACAGAGAAACTTACGATCAATTGTAAAGTTATCCGTGATGTCAAAGTACTGTGTAAAATGATTATTATTTCCATATGCACTCATGAATGATTCATTTGTATTTTGAAGGGCTCTAGATTGGTTTGTTTTGAGACTACTGGTTATAATAGAATTTTGACAGCGTTTCTTCATAGGAGGTGCCTATTTTTAGTTAGATTTGATTTTTTTTTAAAGAAAAAGTTTATCAATTTAATTATGTTATTATTAGTTACAATGAGTTGAAAATCTGTTTCTTTAAATTTTACATTCAGTCCAGATTCTGGCTTGACACGGATTCCATAGTAATGATATTTTGAATTTCCTCTCGTACCTATTCTTCTCGTCCTCAAGCCTAAAAAAACTGAGCGGATCAATTTACCAAAGCTCGCGGCATTCACAGGCTCCTGCCCTGATTCTTGACTATATGTAAAAAGACAATAAAATTAATTTAAAAGCTCTCATGGATTGTTTACCAATGGTTCTGATAGTGTTGATATAAGGTTGAGCGAGGAATACTAACACCCTCCGAGGTTTCATAGTTGAGGACCAACCACTCAATTGTAGCCGGTGATACTCGAGTGGCATGACTCATATTTGATGAATCTAAAGTAAAGAATCATGATTTTATTTTTTTAATCTTATTTCTCATTCTGTATTGTTACTTGAATCAAATTCCGAGTTGATTGTTTGAAAATCACTTCCATTCTCAACAAAAGTATTTGAAGGTGAGTCGATGTGCTTTGATAAAACCAGGCGTGAGCCATCGTTCTTTTTTGAGCTTAAGTCATTTGAGAGTAAGTGTTGTGAATCTTGGTTTGGTAGTGTAATGGTGGTCATGGTGGGCTCATGGTAGGTTAGCTCACGTCTCTGTAAGCTATCCTCTAGATTTGTATAAGTACAGGAGTTATCAACTATAAGCATAAAGGTAATGAAAGTTTATCCTCCTTTATTTGGCTTGCAGAATACTATTTACCTATTGAAAGATGATCATTGCTTGAATGCTGAAATGGATTAATTGTCGTGAAAATTGTCGGATATTCTCCAGAGTCACCACTGCTGACCAATGCTGTTGAAAAAGAGGTATTTCCGTTTACACTATCTTCTGGATTGAAGGATGAGCAATACTCAGAGGCATTGAGAGACAGGGAATGAGAATTTTGACTCTCTTCCACTTCACCAATGTAGGAAGCATCTGCTAGAGAGCCATTTGGAGATTTGCACGTGATTTTGGAGAGGGACTCAATCTGAAAAATACATTCTGGAGTTACTTAAAATGAAGGGAGTAAAATAAACAGATTCCTTTTCACCTCGTTTCGTGGAGTTCGAGCTAACTCTGAGTCGCAATTGAGTCCATTGGTGGAAATATTTTCCAGAATGGATTCCTCAGAGTTCATACTCTATCATATAGTTGTCTAAATATGTTGTCGAATAGTATCCGATCGTAGTTCTTGATCGTCTATAGAGAGACAAAACGCACATACGACGATACTTTACGTTACTAATAGACCTCACAATATATATATATATATATATATGTGTATACTTTTTTTCTGATTTGTTTGTTATTTTTAAGCCTGGCTGAATATATAATATTAAAAAAAAATATGAAAGGAGCAATTTATAGGAATGATTTACCTCGAAGATCCTACCTGTAGGGAAAGCCTTTGTTTTAGAAAGTAATAAAAAAATCGATAAACGAATATAATTTTTGAAAAAAAATGGAAATTAGTAATTATATTCCAAAATGTCCAGGGATATTGATCCCTCTTTTTAATAGAGGCAATTAAATTAGATAGACCCTTTGTTTACTCATTACGTATATCCAAAACAATAAGCAAGATAAAAGAATCATTTTACCAACAGTTCATTTTTGATACTCTTAAGATCTTCTCAAAAAGGGCCATGGGATATAATAAATATTTGCTAAAGTAGGGGCTTTCATCCAATTTGGGCTCTCTCCGTCTATAGATATATGCATTTAGCTTTTTCAGATTTAATTATTCATCACTTTCTAAGCAATTTCTACAAGCAAAACCGACCCCACATTTATGTACATATATGTATATGTAGGTAAAACTAATTAAATATTTATCAGGCCTCGAAGGTTTTATTCAATATATTTATGTACATACACGAATATATAAACTTCTCACTTTCATGAGCAATTTAATAGTGATATTCGTATTAATAATATATAAATAATGAATTATAAAGACTATTTTATTAAATGTAAAACCATTTATTGTATGTAATTTACTATACATAAAGGAACTAAAGTTTGAAAAAACAAAAGTAAAATGTGGATTTAGTCCAATTCATCCAGACTTGCTTCCTCATCAGATAATTCTTTTAAACTCTCTAAATAAGACGCAATCACCTTATTTTCTGGCATAAGTTTTGAAGCAATTTCTAATTCATTTATGGCCTCGTGTATTCGATTTAATTTAAATAGAATATAACTTTTTCTCATGTATGACTTGACTCGTTGCTTCAAATTGTCAAGCACAGGGGGTAAAAGGAGTTCAAGTGCCTTATTTACGTCATGGAGAGCTTCTTCATAATTTCTAAGCTGAATGTTTGCCACGGATCTGTTATTATACATGGCTGTCATTTTTGGGAAAAGTTTTATTCCATGGGTGAACATGGAGACTGCGGATAAAATATCTCCGTTTGATAGGAAGTAATTTCCTTTATGAAGGATATGAGTTGGAGATAGATCTAATAAAGGAAATGAATGTACCGAATGACCGCTCTGTTATTATTATTATTTTTTTTTTTACCTTCATTGTCTTCAGAGATCTGAAGTCCCTCTCTCCTTGAAAAAGCTTCCCATTTCTTTCGTAGCCATTCTCCTTCGTTGTCCTTATTATTCTCTCTAAAGAGATCCATTAATTATAATTACCTATGCTATTTGATATAATATCCTGATGATTATTATTAATAGTTACCGAAGAGGTGTTGGAACGCTTCTAGGAGTAAATGTAACCATTATACAGCCTGGAGATCGAACAGGAGGAAGAGGTCGATCTCTCTCTACGGCAAGTTTGACCAATAAGGCTGTATCATAACATTTAACTTTCTTTACTGTAAAGCAAAATCAAAATAGGTATTGATCCTGTGTCACATGAAGCCTACATAGGTAATACCTTGTGAAGTAGCATCCTTATTTGTTTGGTTTTTAGACAAAGTCTTGGTATTTGAAGAGATGAATTCCTCCTTGATTTGATTTTTTTGACGTTCCAGTTCCCTTGTTTGTTTTTTGGTGAAAGTAGAAATATCATCTTAACTCATATATATTTCAAAGACTGAAATCACCTTTGTGAATTTTCATCCCTCTGGATTGCCTTCTCAATGGACTCCCTTTCCAGCTTTGACGAATCCTCACTCATTTTTGTTCTTAAGTTTTTCGAATAATCTGCTGCCCACTCTTGGGATTTTAATCGTAAATTTATTTTATCCTCTCTTAAAAGAGAATCACTCATATCCAAAGTGTGCCAAATCTCTCCATTATTTATTTTGCATAAATCAAGAAGTAATTGATTACCCTTCATTGTCATCCGAGATTTTGGAACCTACAATAATCATGCATATAGTATGCATGTATCACTTGCATACTAAATCTCCTTTTCCAAAAAAATGTCTCTTACGTCAATTTTCTTTTCGAAGAAAAATTCCAGAATGTGACTAACGGCATAATTGGCTTTAAAGTATTGATTTGATAAATTATAGCTTGAGTTTTTGGTCCACCGAACGTTTTGGACAGTGACGAGTATTCGGGACTCCGTTTGCTTCCAATCATAATCCTTTATGAAAATCGGCATTTTTATCCGCATACAAGAGTTGTATGTAAGAGCACAATATATTGATTTAACATCAGCTAAAGGGGGAGACTATGGATATGGAAAAAGAGGGTTTGGAATGGATCTTTCCGTATACACCGGTCGAAAAAAAAAAGGAAAAGATATTTTTTCCACTTTTTTAATTCATATAAACAATGCATGTTTCAAGTTTAAGCCAATGGATGAGTCGATTTTACTTTTAGTTTATCAAGCAAGCAATTATCCATGTCCTTATCTTGTTTACTCATCCATTAGCTACTTTTGAGTACATAATCCACTTATTATTAGATAATTATTGTGATACTATAGGAATAAAACAACAGACAATTTTCATTCGTCAACATGCTTTCTCTCCAATCACATCTTTCAACCGCACTATTTCTAATGACAGTGGTGAGCTATTTTTCTTGCTCTGCTCAAACAGATGATGACACCTGTTGGTACAATAATTTCTGCAAAGGCTCCGACTATAATTATTGTGGAGAAACAATGAAACCCCCATTGTCATGTTCTTGTGATCCGGATTGTCGTCTTTTTGGTGACTGTTGTTTTCGTTATGAAGCACACTGTTCACACCAAGAGTCCATTATACCCTCAGAATTCGACCATCATCAAGGAGAAGTGGAATGTATTCGAGACGTTCCGAAAAAATATGATCTAATGATAAATCCAGGTATTTACATGATTGCATCATGCCCTACATATTTCATAGGGGATACCAAACTTGGTTTAATGTGTGACATGGTTGGACAAACTAAAGATATCTTCATGGATGGTACGATTGTATATAAGAACAAGTTTTGCTATGAATGTTGGAAAGGATACGAAAGTAATCGAATACATCAGATACTCTCTCTCAAACAAAGAAGTTGTGTGCCCCTATTAAACTCGTGTCTCCATTCGGATATGATTAACCCTGAATTTCCCTTTCTCACTCAGTCTTGTAATTCACACATTCTCCCTGTTTTTGTTCCAAATTTTTCGTCTGGCACAGATTCTTTGGGAAGAATGGTCTATTTCAAAAATGCTGACTGCTTAGCCTGCTCGAATCAATTGTACACGCAGGAAGATGGGTTTTGCTACAATCCATATACCAATAATTCCCTCTATCCGATGCATCGGTCTATTTCTTCACGCCAAACCATCCCGATTGAGCGTTCAATAATGAAAAATTATTTTAATTTTGGTATCCCTGATTCTCTCTCCATCATGATTACTTTTGGTCTTGACAGTAAAAAGATAATGTACTCTGCAGATAGTTGGTTCCATAACTGTCCCAAAGATCATATTTGGGATCCTTTTTCAAAAGTTTGTCGAAAGGTTTTCTGTAAGTTTGAGTCACTCATAAATAAGTGTGATTCAAGCTCTATTTCTGAGGGATCCGGGTCCCATTCCTTGACTCTTCCGAGTAAAGAAGTCCAAATTAATTTGACTGCAAGTGTAGTCATGCGCAACAACACTCCAGAAGAAATTAAAAAAACTCTGGAAGATCATTTTTTTTCGAGATTTGCAAATATTTTCTCGATATCAATGTCCCGCTTATCTCACATTCATGTTCAGTACGTTGTGACTCGAAAGCTAAGCGATGAACTTTTAATAGTGCGTGATTGGATTAGCTCCTATTTAATTTTAATCAAAGAAGGGATTTGGACAATTCCGAATGATTTACCATCCATAAACCAAGTCATGAAGGCTTTCCATGTCATACTGTCTCAAAACCATGTGTATGTTTTTAGTATTTTATTTCATTTAAGTGATGTATCAAATGAGAGCTATGAATACTCCACCCATGATTTAATTGCCTCTTTGGCGGATCTCACAATGCAAAACAATTTCATCATCACCATGAGTGATGAATTATACGTGTCCATTATTTCAATCCAAGAGAATTCTTTTTACAATGAAGATGATGTTTGGTTTTGGTGTCGGTGAGTCTTTTATACAATCTTCATAAATACTAAGTGTGATTTTATATTTTATTAATGTCAATTCAGACTCAAATTTTGCATGAGATGCCTTTGTATAAGAACCTACAGTTCTATGCACTTTCTTTTTATTTCTTTTAAAGGGGTGGAACTCTTCAAACCTATCTAAACGACGAATTTGAAGTTAAAATCAACCAATCCCAGGACTCAGATGATTGGGACATGTCTGTGTATATATCAGAGAAAGATAAGTGGTACTACACAGGAACATACATTGCTAATCTTCTTTTTCGGGGCGTACATTTTAGCCCACAGGCAAATGTAACAGGGATCGTTCAGGTGTGTGAAAATAGAGCTAAATTAAATGATTCCATGTGTACTCGAATGGTCTTCTCATTCAATGAGTTTCAATGGAAGGAGAGTGAGCAGAATATCAAATTCATCGGTCCAAAGAGATTCGGTGTAAAGGAAAATTTAGAGGCTTGGGAGTATACTGTGCATTCCAGTGGAGTGGAGGTAAGAGGGGTGATACAGTGCCGGGAGTCATTTATACTATCCTATTCAATAGGTCTGTATTGAGCTGGATCATTATGGATATAATCTGGATAATATTCTTGAAACTTGGTTGAGTCTCATAGTTACAACCGTTTCCGTAATTTGCCTTTTCCTAACTTTTCTCGTGTACTGTCTCTTTTCGGAGCTAAGAAATATTCCGGGCTTAAACTTAATGGGATTAGTAGGATCTACATTCGCCTATCAACTTTTATTTATCAGTGATATCAAATAGACTCATTACAATTAATTAAGAGTAAATATTATAACTTTTTTTTTAGCTGGAGCTCATAGACAAACTTCTGTTGGAAAGCCTATAATTTGTATTCTTATTGCAATTGGCATCCATTTTCTAAGTCTTATCATGTTTAGTTGGACAAACATTATTGCATGGGATCTCTATAAAACCTTTGGCAAGGATGGACTCTTGAAGGAACAAAGACGAAAGAAAACATTTATTAAATATATGATTTACTCAATCAGTCCACCAAGTGTCATTGTAGTGATGGCAGTCGCTTTTAATAACACAGGTGTCATTCCAATGGATTATGGTAAATTTACCTGTTGGATTGGAAATAAACGAGGTTCTATTATTTTTTTTGGAGTTCCGTTTGTTCTGAGTACGATCATCAATTTGGTTTTATATATCTTGACAACCAGGAATATTCATAAAACTGCAAAAGGGGTTCAAAATAATAGATTTTCTTCCTCATTAAGCTCTCTACAGTCCACAAGTATGACTTCATTTGATCGAAGACGAAAGGGTAAAACAACTATGACGATTCTGTTTCATCTCGTACTTTTTGATTCCTATTGATTCATTTAGATCGACGGAACCAGAAAATGAAGAACGTAATTCTATATATTCGCATGTTTAGTGTTCTTGGGATAACATGGTTTATTGGCATAGTTGGAATGTTTATAAAGCCAGAAAGAAGTGATATTGAGAGGATTTTAATGAGATTTGTCGTTTATTTACATGTCATTTGTAATGGACTATATGGAGTCTTTATTTTTATTATCTTTGTCTGCAATCAAAAGGTCTACCGATTGCTCAAAGTATTCTTAAATTATTGTTGAATGATAAATCCATATTTAAGGATTGAATTTTTTTTTTAGCTTAAGTATTTCAAAAGATCTACTTCATCCAAAATGCAGAGCTGTCAATGTGGCACAAACCAAAAAGAATGGTTCAAGAGAACTTCCAAAAATGAGATAAATGATAGTCTGAAAATCCGTTATTAGCTTTATATTTATTACAAGATAACTGGCATTGAAAAAACTAGGGAAACACAAGGACTTTGCTTTTTAAAAACCCAGTTACAAAAGAATTAGTATAATAATTTGCATGAATGCAGTAATATACAACTTATATTTGTATTTGAAAAGATTTGATCGATTGAATGAATATTTTGACATGTAATTTCATTTGACAGGTGTGCCATTTTAAAAACAAAAACATTTATTCCTATTGCAATTCCTCCCAATGAAAATAAATTCAAATTTCCCAACATTTTTTTTTTTTGCTCATTGTAGTAATTTAGTTCATTTTGTCCTCGGATTTTATGTATGGCTTTTACGGTTTCCATAAAACTAGACTTTTTTTCTCAAATACAAAAGTGTGAATAATTTTAAAAGTAAGGCACTCTTTTTTTTTAAAATTGAAGATTTGTGCTTCTTCTTTAATGCATAATTGTAATTGTTTTAATTGTAACACTACTACTCTACTTACTATGTGAAAATAAACTATTCCACTATATCAAATATGTCACTAAAATAGCCACCCATTGATTACAAAAATAGTTGTCTTCGAGTTGCTTTTGCTTAATGAGACGAAATCTTTAAAAATTGGTCTCAAGACCAAAATCGATCCACACAACCCCAACACTAGAAATTTATAAAACGTTTTATACTTGGACCCCAAAGGGAGGTAATGCTCAATTGTTTCTGTATATATACCTTTTCAAGTTAAATATGGGAATAAATAATAAAAAACAATATTCAGGAAATTGAACGTAATAATAATAAATTATTTAATTAATGAAAATAAAAAAATTGGATGGAGCAAGGGACTGTAAGACTCGTGTCTCAAAATTTTCTGAATTGAAAACTCTTCTTCATTCAAAACATCTTCAATCCTGGAGTGGACCGGAGATTTATCAATACCAAGTACTTCTGACCCTCCATATACATCCTTTGCTTTTCTTAAGCATTCACACACACAGTCCATTTCTGCATCCTTTTTGAAACTTCCTTGTTTCACCTCAAGATGAACAAGCCCCAAGGCTTGACCAATACATTCAATAACATGAACATTGGTCCTTTTAGAGACTGCTGCTAATGTAAAGCATCTGCTTCCACGTAGTGAAAGACCCATTGATCTTGAAATATGGAGATTAACGTTAGTTTCGTTCATAAACAGGATTGGTAAATTTTAAGACTGATAGGAAAGTAAGCATTCAACAAAATATTTACGTTTATTCACATATTGAACTTGAAAAGGTATAGAGCTGTATACTTCAGTATATTTCAACTCATGCTCTAAAAAATACTACGCCGCTCTGAAAAACTATCTTAACGTGCCGGTGAAAAATGTGAAACAGGCAAATGGAATTGAGTAATAAACAAGACTCAAAAACTTATGGCAAAGACAAAATTATTTTCTGATGTTCCCTAAGAATTTATTTGATCAAAAATATGTGCCGTCCCTCGAAAAATGTTGAAGAATAGTGCTCTAGTTATATGTAGACAGTATGTCACTATGTAAGTTATGACAAATTATTTCAAAAAGAAGTTAAAAGCTTTATCTCTATAGAAATTTCATTTGCTTTGTGGACAACCGTAGCTTTGATTTACAATATGATAAGTAAAAGCTTTTGCAAATCAGTCTACACCATCTCTTCACTATTTTTATTGAGTGTATACGATGTTGTTTCAAGTTAATTGTTTGAAAGATAAGAGTTATTTCAGAAGTGCACACATTCTGACTTATTTTAAATCATGTCTCGCTGGAGTGTAAATTTTTTTTTGAAAGACATAAATTTTGAGTCAAGTCAGACCTTGTTTGCAAATTTTTTACTGCATTACCTTTGAATTATGTTCACCATTGTTTTTACATATAATTTTAATTGACTCACTTTTTAAGTAATTTTGGAAAAGCTATAAAAATAACTTTTTTTTTAATAGTTAATCCTAATTTTCCTACATAATATAAGTAATAAGGTTATCACAAAAGACAGAAAAGCATATTTCATCTACCATTTCCTTATTCACTACAGCCTTCATGCTATTTGACTCGGACTTTCTTATTCTAAAATCCCATAAACCATGTTTCATTTATAGTAGAAAGTTGCGATTGTTTCAAAATGTGATACATTTCCCATCTTTTTGACATGTTTATGAAATTAAATTTACTTTACTAGAGCACGTAAGAATTAGAACTTAGAATTAAGTAAAAAAAAAAAAAGAAGACAACTTGCTGTTATTTTTTGATAATTAATCACTATCATAAATAAATAAGATTGTTTAATACTACTACTAATAATAATACTTTAATCATTGCATATTGTATATGTGATATTTTGCAACAATATTCCTCATGAATTTTCACTATAATTTTGGCAAAACTAGCATAACTATTAAGAATTGATAAATTATGTGGTGATAGGATAAAAGAGAATGATCAGTTGAGTGTTTACGAACTTGCTAATAAATGATATATGAGCAAATTATTTTGATACATAATTAATTTATAACATAGATTGTTCACTTATGTAGTTATGTTTATTAAAAAATATATGACTCTCAAGAAAGTCACGGTAATAGCAACAAGATCAATTAAATGACAATCATATGATTGGGAGAAGAAGTCATTACCATGCCTGAATGAAATTGAATGAGAAGCTGATGGATTCAATTGAAATGAAAATGTAGGACAATGTTAGATATCTGTTATAGCAATAATTCGAAATATGATGATGTCATACTGGAGGTAAACATATAAATAAAATGTGTTTTCCGGATAATTAATTAGTTTTTCTGTATCAAAGCAGCCCCCAACTCAATTCGATTAAAAATAAGATAAGATGTCTTTCATTCTTTGCATCTAAGAGCTTTATAAGACGATACACAAGAGCTCAGTAAGGGGTCTTAATTAATCATATTTAGCTGGACACTGCTTCTTATGGAGTAACAAGCAGTGGGCCACTCCTTGTTTTTTGTGCACCCTAAAATATTTCCTAGTGAATCTATTTTATTTTTCCATTCATTGGAAATGAGTTTTACTCCATTTTACTTGATGTATATTGTATTATCCTACCTTAATACATTGACTACGAAATAAGTCCAATATGGATCATATTTGATAGTAGGTATGTGCATAATATTATAATATAATATGTTACATAAGATCATTTACACTCTTCATGGTAAAACATTATCAAATAGCAAGCAATGCAAGGTCACAAGTATGGAAACCACCTACATGTAATGAAATGATTTAGAATGAACTATCCCATGTATTACTACGAGATTAAAGTACATACCCACGGACGGACGATCTACGAACCCAAAAAAATGTGAACCAGCGTATAAATAATACTTAATTAAACTAGATTCTAGTGTCTACATACATACATTCTGTATTGTATTTTATTAAAATATATCTTTAATATAATTAATAGTTTATAATTTACACAAAATAATAATAACTCTGTTGAACATTATGAGAGAGATTTGAGAGACACATTATTATATGGTGTAGCTTCTCTTAATTTTTACCAGCACTGGAGCAACTGCTATTAGTGCTTGTATTTCCACTAGAACTGATTGTTGTTCCATTCGACTTTCCAGAATTAACAATTCCACCTCGAACTATATGACTATCAACATGAGGATATTTTACACGAATATTATCAATGACATCGAGAAGATTTTTGGCATCCATGGCAAGGACATGAGAGGCTGAGAGCATTCCCCTAATATATCAAATATAACAAAAATTATAAGTTTACATTTTTTTTTATTATTATTGTTAATGAGTTTCTTATTCTGACCTGCGATATTCAGCTTCAACAGTAGTATTTAAATATTTTTGAACCAATTTAAGTGAGTCTACGAGCTCAGCCATATCCTTGGATAATACCTTGTGTGCCATTTCAACCTATTATTATGGGTAAACAGAAAATGAGTAAGTTATGACCATATATTTACATGAGGGAATTGTTTTTAAACCTGTCGATGGGTTAGAGGAGGAAATGCAGGTACAAGAACATCCACGGAGGACAACAAGTGTCTTAATTCGACACCCACTTTTCTAACTTTTTCGAGGTATTGAGATGAGAGTTGATGTTGAACACACTGAGATAATGACATAACTGCTCTGACAACATTAGTGGTTGCTTCATAGACACCATCATTAGTCCTATTCAATTGTGCTGTCTTTGTAGGCTTGACATCCTAAGATGGAATTAAAAGAAATAATAAAGGTTGAAAATATTTATATGCGTATCCAGAGGTCCCTACTTTGACTCGTTCTTCAGATGAGTTGGTCGAAACTGGAGTTGAAGATCGGTCCTTATCGAATACATAGTTAGGAGGTGATGGGCAAGGAAGAGGTAGATTAGTAATATTATTAGCAGCTGAGTCTGAGTAAGAATCTGTGGAAGTTTCAGAGCCAAAGGATGCAGTAATAGAGAGTCTTTTCTTTAAATTAGTCTCTTCTTGTTGTAACCATTTGGAGTCCTCCTCACTTTGTTGTTGCTGTCGACGAATTTGAGCAACTAGAACTCTTTGTTCAAGACCAATAGATGCAGCACTAATCTTAGGTGATCCATTTTCTTCTTCTGGCAAGTCCAGAGTACGAGACTATAAAAATAAGAAGAATTATTATTTTTTAATCATAGGCTCTTAAAAAATATCACAACTCTAATATATATATATATATACATGCTTCAAGTTATATATATATATATTATTATCCTATAGCCTTGAGTACAAATATTTAAACGACAGTTTTCCGTTCTCGGTAGAACAAGAAAATTTATTATTGAATTGTTTGAAAAATGTTAGCCTTCTTTTATGTATAAGTGTAATTTATTGAGGCCAAAGACGTAAGCTTTACAAGAACTCAAAAATAATTTAATAATAAATATTGAATTTAATACCCACATATATGTGGAGTGTAATTGACTACAAGATAATAAAGAGTAAAATACTGATGTAAATAAAGAAATAATAAAAGTCAAATGTTAAACAAAATAAGTTAGTGTCGTAAATTGCATTTATATAGTATAAATAAATAAATACAACGGGCCTACCTTTCTAAGACGAGATCGACCATCAATAATGGGAGACGAACAGGATGTAGAGGTAGGAGGTAAAGAATTTCCTCTCGGAGATGAAGGAATGCTATTATCATCACCTTGCCAAGGCGTGGCATAACCTCCAAGACTGTCTTGAATTTTTATTTCATTAAGAGTTTCGAATAAAACAGACTTAAGTTCCTGAAATGTGGGTCGACCACTTGGTTCATAGGACCAGCATTGGAGCATAACAGAATACAAATGAGAAGGGCAGCCTGAAGGTAGGACTAGCCTCTCACCCTTCTCCAATTTTCCTATGACATCCGAGTTTTTAATACCTTGAAAAGGTTTCACTCCAAGCATTAAAATTTCCCAAATGCAAACTCCTAAGAAATAAGCAATTATGTATGAAAGAGTGCAATCGGAAAAGTGTTAGTCTTAATTACCAAACATCCAGACATCACTTGCAGTTGTAAACCTGCGGAAGTTAATACTTTCAGGAGCCATCCACTTGATAGGTAATTTGCCCCTTGATGCTTTATAGTATGAATTGTGCTCAATCCAACGAGAAAGTCCAAAGTCAGCCAACTTAACCACATTCTCAGATGAAACTAATACATTTCTAGCAGCTATATCTCGATGAACAAATTTTTTTGATTCTAAATACGACAAGGCCGTCGAGAGTTGATGCGAATAAAGGATAAGATGAGATAGATCTAATCTATGTTTATTATTTTGTAAATAAGCTCGAAGTTCGCCTAAGCGTGCTAGTTCCATCACAATCCATATTGGTGGAGAGGAACATATTCCTATAAGTTTAATTATATGTTGGTGATCAAATTGCTGCATGATATCTAAAAAAGTAGAAGCACATATTATTGCATCCATGAAATGACACTCAAAGCATAGTCTTAGTCTTACAAGCCTCTTCCAAAAACTTTTCGGCCATATTTGTGTCGCTATCAACTTTACAAGTCTTGACGGCGACATTTAATACTCCATTCCTACTTTTGTAAATGCCACGATGAACATCTCCGAATTGTCCTTCACCAATGATGTCATGGAGATCCACTTTACTTCGTTCAATTTCATAATCACGGGAAGGGGAAGAGTAGTCTCCCTCCTCCTCATCCACAATTTCAGAATAATCCTCTGAGAAGATAACAACATTGTTTTTTTGACTATTTCTTTCACTGGAGGTATCTCGTGGTTGAGTTTTTGAATCAATTTCCTTCTCTAAGCCACCTTAACATTTAAAAAAAAGGAAATACATTTTTGGAGTTTAGAAAAGCAAGTCAAATAGTAAATTATTACTTGTTCTCTTCCAGATAGAAGTGTTAGAATGATTGACGATGCGACAGTATCCGTCAATGAGATCCGCCATATTTTCAGCAACATGAACAGAAGGGCAAGTAATTGATAGGATTTCAGCAGAACCAGCAACATCAAGCTGTAAAACAGGTTTTCCAGATCTAAAGTCATGTTCCTTGCCGTTAGGAAGAATGGTACGAATGGATTTGATGTGACTAAAGTCAGCCATATGAGTAGCCTATAAAGTCCGACAAAATAATTATTATAATCTATAGATGTATGCATTAAATGATATCCAGGGTTGTACTTAATTATTTTGCGGATATATATTTATATATTATAATCGTGCTTAGAGTATGAGGGACTTGAGGAGGTAGACTATAATCCTCATTATTTAATTAGAATGATGATGAGGAAATATTCATCATCATCAACAGAAATTTAGCTCATAACTTATTTATTTTACACATGCATTTGATTTCTTATACATGTTTGCATATTTTTGTGGATAAATATAGTAAGCTCAAGAGGATTACGTGAATCTATTTAGTATTTGTGCCTCTTATCATCATCATTATCATGTAAGAGTGAATAGCGATAAAGTTAAGTTAAATGTTATAAAGAGAAATAATTTGTATTTCTCTCTCTCTCTTTTTTTATTTTTTCAATGCTATTTCCCAAATGCAAATTGAACATATTTGTTTCGATTAAATGTTAAGCCGAAGGAATAATAATAGGGTGACTCCAACTGTAGAGAAGAGGCTAAAAATGCATAAAAGTATGTTTCATACAGGGACCTGACGTCATCATTATTTGTTGAATGTTATATGTATAGTTGAATGCAAAATATATGTAATTCGGAAAAAAAGCAAGGCAAAGCCATATACAGAATATATATATATATATATATATATATATATATATATATATAGGATCTCATGAATTAAAAAAGATCATTATCGTGGTGGTTGGTTTTCATGTAATGCCCACTCAGACCCCCTGGCATTTGATGATGACAAAAGATGGAGTAAGTTAATGCCGATTTGTATAGCACGAGACTTATCTATTAGTTTTGCTGCCATCATCAAAACCGCTCTAAGAAAGTCGCTATGATTATTCAGGTATCAACTCTTATGCATCGTAAGCAGATATTATTTCAGAAAATAAACAAATAAATATATATCCATCAATCTTTATGAAAAGGATCAAATGTGGAGTGGTTTCCACAATCCAAGATTGCATTAACAACAAATATCCCACTTAAATTCAAACCATATGATTGTTTAATTCTGTGTTTTATACGGGACTATCAGTATTATAGCTACTATATAAGGAAGGGCCTCATAGAATATCATTACATATAATTGTGTACAGACACCTTCCTACACAAAAAAATTTGAATATATTTCCAATTATCTTTAAATGTATGTAGCTTACTATTATTCCTATATCAAGGATAAGGTTGTAACTTTTATTTAATGTTATTACGTATATAAAGGACGTTCGTCCACAATATATATGTACATACATACAAAGCAAGTAAGGGTCTCTTTTTGTGTTAGTACAATATTTATTTATTTATTTTGTCTTACCGTAACTGCACTATCAATGATATAAGCGATCCCTTTGGAGGCACCAATGACGAGTTCCACGGGAATGGACCAACCAGACTAAATATTTCCAAATCAGAATATATATGAATAAATAGTGGATTTCAAACTTACACCAAGGGCACATCTAAAGCGCTCCAAATCAAATCTATAGACGGACTTGAGTATTTCAAAGAACTTGAAAACACACTCATAATCTGTAAAATTTCCATATTTCTTAAAATTTGACTGAATCAGCTTCCGTAGAGCTTTAGATTTTTGATTCTTAAGGATGGCAGAAGGGAAAAACTTTTGGAGTCCCACTTCTTTTTCCAGGTATTCAAAGTTGGACTTTTTGTCGAGAGCAATTCCGGGCATGTCTTTGAAGTAGCGCCGGATTTCGATGCAACAAAGTTGGATCGCAGAGTCCAAGTCCAGTGACTCAAAATTTTTGTTTAAGTAATCAAGACGAACCTTTATGGGGTAAAAGAAGGAAAGAGATAATATAACTAGACAACATTTAAAGTCATAGGTAAATATTTTGCAAATCAAAAGTAAGAATCACTTGCATGGATATAGGTAACACATAAAAATGATATTCGGTGTATGTAGTATTAAAAAAAGGAGGGGTTCATAAATAAGGTGCACTTTTTAGTAAAAGGAAAATAGAGACATTTTTCCTATCCTATTCAATTCGTATTGCAATTAATTTTTGATGACCCCCTTATTATTACGTCACGCTTACAAAATATATTATTATAATACATATTATTACACATACATATTGTACATGCTTAAATCTAAATATGTACACATGAAGCATATAGTAAAATATGTAGTACTGTTTTATAAATTTGAGCTAAAGCTATACATACAAACAAACAGTCACTCCTCAAGGACAAACAATTGTAACTTATCAAGATGCGGAGTCACTACTCCGAGTATGTACTATGTACTAAATAAGAAAATATTTTGAAAATTTGTCAACAAGTAAGGGTTTCAAAAATTTAATAAAATGCATTTTCGAAAGTGATATATTTAAGTACATAATAATATTATCCTATCCATGTACATAGATAGATATATGTAGCACATCGTCAGAGATTACATATAATGAAAAGCACACATGGACATGTATGAGCGATTGCATGAGTGAGTGAGTGAGTGAGTCAAGAGCTACTACGACTACTTAAGGTATGTAGAAGACAATAGATTCAAACCTGGTCATAATAGTACGAAAAGGTGATTTTATCTCTGTCATAGAGATCTGATAAATCCGTAGGTAAGTATCGAATACGCAATTCAAAGACCCAATCCTCACTATTCATTTTATCAAAATAGTTTGCCTTGACCTGCAAATAAAAATAAATGAGATTATCAAAAATTAGGCTATATATTTTATCATTGTTTTAAGTCCTTGAGACTCAAATGTATAAATATATGTATATATATATATATATAAATGTACATATATGAAACATTTTGACCACTCAAGTGATATTTCATTTCATGTCTTTTGTAGACACGACAATAAATTATAGGAGTAATGTATATATGTACAATTATACATTTATACATCCACAAAACTAATTTAAAGATAACAAAGAAAGAAAAAGAATTTACTTGAGATAAGGTCATGTCCTGATGTAGCCAAATGGGTTCTCGAGATTCCGTGTTCATTATTCTCATAGCATAGAGATGAGTATAGGCCTTCTCATCCTCGCTAAGCCGGCTCATCAAGAGCTGAATAATACCCTACAAATCATACAAATGACATGGTTTAAATAATGGTATTTTTTGAGAGAGTAAATATGTAGAAGACATTACCTTGATATCAATGGTGTCTGGAGCTTTGACTTGCTTCGCCTCCCCAGAGGGAAGAAAAACCTTGATGGGTGCCGGTGCCCCATCATGCTTGACATTTAATCTTGGCCTAGGCAGAGGTGGTGTTGCCAAACTGCTGCTCATGACGAATGAATTTCCCCGATGAAGTAACAGATCATCGCTTTGCCTATTAAATGATACGTTCTATTAAATAGTATATAACATGTACACCACATCAGAAACAATCAAAAGCACACATGTGGGGGTAAACCGATAAGAAGGGGAAAAAGAAGGATGGATATGAAATATACAGTCGTATCTATATATAGTATTTATAATTATAGAAAATAAATTACTTAATTCGACATATGCATTAATGTATGTATCTACCAGGATGATTATATAAGTATTGTAAACGAGTGCTTGCTACAAATCCAAATATGGATAAAATCAGTTGTGAATCCCGTGTTTTAAAATACATTTCTCCCCGTGAAATCATGTACTTAGTTATTCCTCCTCTTCCTTCTACTTGGGATCTATGAATCAAGTGAATATAGCACCTAATGAAAAACGTCAGGGGAGGTATCAAGTATAATGTATGTACTCTCTTTATTATTATCATTGTCATTATTATTGAAGACGAACTACTGTCAACAACTTATGCTTGGATATGGAATCACAGACCTTGTAAATGCGGCATCTCCAACGGAGAGAGGACGAATGCGACGGGAACTCCTTTTACGAGAGGAGTCTCTCCTTACACGAATATCAACAGAATTTGATATAAAACTCTCAGAGAGCTTCCAATCCGGTGATGATGATGATGATGCCAAGGAGCAGGATGAGGACGGCACCACAATTCCAGTTTCTGTATGTCTACGTCTACTCCGGTGAAGTAAACGTTTAGGCCAATTAGGTGCCTCAAATAGAATGGAATGACGCTTGTTCCAAGCAGCATTCATGTTGTGTAACATAAATGGATCAAATCACGTATTTGTAGCACTTCAACACCAAATACACACACACATATATAAAACTTATTAGTAATGTTTGTTTCCAACGAATGTCGATAGAGTTATCATTTTTTCACTCTTTCTTTTTCTTTTTACACATTAAATAGAATTGATTTTAATCAGACAATATGTTATCATTAGACACAACTGCTGATAGATCTATATAGGTAGACTATACTCCATTGGATCCATCATCTCCTATAATTGAGGGAAGTACATTTGTTGCTTCTACTACTTCACCACTACTACAACGACTAATACTATCACCACCCTTTGTTATTGCTAAGAAATGACTGCAATTTTGTACGTATATCATTGATGTATTTTTTTGTTTTTTTCATAAAAAATCAAGCAACTTCAAATTTATCATATATATTTACTCGACATAACAAAGAAATTATGCCAAAAGCGCAGGAGGCACGCGAACCAACAGAGCAAACCATGTATTATTTGGGTTTTCGTACAAGACACTCACTCACTCAAGTCATAGTCATACACAACATTAGTAGAGCATACCCGTGAAACAAAACCGTTTTTGAGCCAGCCTGCCTGTCTTATGTTATGTAACAGCAACAAACACAACAGTGACTACACTAGGTAGAGTACAGCTACACATAACAATAGAATTCACCAGACGATATTACGAAAAAAGGGTCAGTCTCTTGCAAAAAAATGAAAAAAAGAGGGGTTCTTTTGAACGATATTTTATCCTTAAGTGGATAATACATTCATAACATTATCATAGTTTTTGTTTTTTGGCGTAATACAAAGGAGGGGAGCAGCAGAGAGCTGGGTGACTACTATTACTACACTTTTAATATAATCATTCATACCCAATATTTTGGATAGAAAACCCTTGCCAAGTTCTTTGTTTGAACTTGGGTGATATTTCATCACCCCAACCCCGATTGACATACTAAGACTAATACTAATACTAATAATTAAACGGTATATCATTGTTGGCAAACCCAAGTTGGTGAAATCACACAACTTTTTATATAGAGTAAATATATTATGTACATTTGATAAAGAAAGAATAGGAATGAGCAAAAAAGTGGGTACTGAGGAGAAATGACGCCTACGGTTTCAAATTGCATTTATATACATATATATATGTAAATAATATGTAAACGATCATCATCAGACAAGTAAATAATACATTTGTATGTACATAGTGGGTCTCGACTTCATACTGAGTATTTGGGGGTTAAATAACTGATAACCAATTTATTATTAATATTATTAAATTAACCCTAAAGATCCCAGCAAAAAATAAAAGCACAGAATCCCTAATATCTTGAGAAATTGATTAAATCCTAGACATTTTTCAACTGAATAATATTATCAAATAGTTGATTCAGTTTCATTTTATTAATGTGCAGTGTGAGTAAACAGGATTTGAAGTCAGCTTACATTTTTTTAACAATATATGTGTATAAATGACAAGTTAAAAGTGATGCCACAATATATAACATACATATATGTATACATTAAGTTATACTGACTAATTAATCAGAAGAAAAAATGATTCCATTGGCCAAAACGTTTGCGTTCTTAACTGTTTAAGAAAATTGAGTCTTGTTTTTTTTTAGGGAAATAAAACCTGGGTAATGATCGTGCTCTAATATGAACACAGACATTACACATCTGTATGTATTATATATGCATAATTATGAAGAAAATATGAGCGTCAAATGATGAGAATGAGAAGAATTTGATACTGCTTGTTTTGTTTTTGCATGTCCACAGTTACATACACACCTGCTATCTATCTAGAGTTAATGAATAATGATACATATATATATATATATATATACATGGGGAGAAAACGAAAGGCATTTCTTTTTGATAATTATCATCATGGGAGAACAATGAATGATCGCTCAAAGACAGGTAAATATATGTAGTTAGAGGAAGAAGCAGTAACCAACTGTTTTGGGCAGTTATTTCGAAATATTCTAATTGAAAATAATAAGAGGTAAAAATATGGTATAAAGAAGTAGTAGAAGAAGAAGAAGAAGTAGGAACGAAGAGACGAGGAGGGAATGAAATGAAACTTGAAGTTCAACGACTTCCTTCCTTCCTTCCTTCCCTAAGTTTCACAAGCTAAACAACGACACTTGAGTTGTGTACATTATAAATATTCATATATATATATATATATATATATATATATATATATACATTAATACATATGTAAGTTTATTCATATTAATATTATAAATGTTTCCGTTTCCTCATCTTCATTTGATTTAATCAAATTCCTCTCTCTGCCTCTCAATGAATAAGCGCTTAATTAGGCGGTTATACATTGTCACTAGATGGATAACTTAGCACCTCATTTGTACTATGTATGTACATATACATATAAATCTCTAATGAGAGCCACGCCCGTTATTGAGACTCCCCTAATATTCCTATACTTTACATACTCTAGGATTGTAAGAATCTAATATGAACATAGGTTCATAAAGTGCAGATTATTAATGCACATTGATCGTTAGTAAGTAGTACAAGAGAACAACAAATCATTGTAATAGTGCATCTTGTCTCCCTCCGTCTCTGACGTACAGATCTCATTTTGACGCAAAATGGATCAACTCTTATTATAATGATAAACAAATAAATAAATAAAAGCTAAAACACAAATGTATTAATGTATGTTAAGTGTGCCGCTCTTTCCACAAATGAACAATTTCTTTAAAAAAACAAATGATAAATTTTACCTTGTGAAAAACAAAAAAAAAAAAAAAAGGTAATGCTTTTTGGGAAAGGTAAAGGGGGAACGACGAGAGAAATAGAAGAAGAAATAGGGGAATTATTGTATATACATGTAATAATATGTAAGTTGCAATATGTACCTACATACATACATGATTCATTTAATAAATATGCTTTGAATACGCTATTTTAAATACCAATAATAAATCATTTTGGGGAAAGAGAGAGAGAGAGAGAGAGAAAGTAAGAAAGCGAAGACACGCAAATCCAGAACGAATAACAAACAAACAAACAAAACAAAAATTAAAAGCACATCAAATGGAAGAATATTTAAAAATTAATATCATTGTGATTAACTCATTTTGTTGAGTACTATCAACATTGTACAACTCTTGACTCCTCTTCCTTATTCCTTAAGTAGGTGAGTTAATAATAATACAAACATACATACAGTCATATATTATAATGATGACTCATGAAACTTGGAAGAGACAAAGAAAAAACTAACTACAACACAGAGCTCACTAGATACATTGTACATAGAGTATGTTATTAATAGGATGCAAAGGATTAGGGGGAGGAAAAAAATAAATAAATAAATAATTACTCGATTTGAGAAAATGGGAAATGGCAAAAAGAATAGAACTTAGTAGAGGTTTGTCTGTAGTTTGACAAAATATTTGCACACACAAGAGTAGTTTGTTGATAATAGTACACACACACGCACCTAACAGAGGTTCATTACCTTGAATTCAGTGAGGTGGTTGGTGGAGCAGAGCTGGCTCTGGATAGAGACACATGATGACTTTGATGCTGCTGCTGCTGATGATGATGATGCACTGACTTAAAGTGTCGAATGGAGGAGCCTCTTGTGAAGCGTGGACTGGGGAGTCGAGAATGGGATTCAATATTAGTGCTATTATTCTTATTCACAACAGTGCAAGAGGAGGAGGTGGTGGAAGAAGAGCAAGTGTGTATATTATGACTCTGATGATCCGTGTAAGGACCTCCTATTCCGAGAGTCTCCTCTTCCATCCTTTTAGCAGCAGAGAGAGCTCGTTGAAAGGAAAGTACGCTATCAGTTTGTGAGCGGAAAAATGGGTCCTGAAGGAAGTGAGTGGATCCACTAGGTGGACCCAGTGAAGCGGATCTTGCCATGTTAAAGTCACTTATTTTGAGGTTACACTCATCAGTAGAAGTGCCATATTGCTCTCCAGAATGTTCCTCCTCCAACTTGTTGTATATGAGCGAGGGGGGTTCATTCCGTTGTGTTGAGTTACTATTTTGACCCAGACTGCTCTTTCGACTATTATTTCTGCTGCTCGTATAGCAGCTGCTGCTACTACTGCAACTTAACAACTCCGATTCGAGCAGGTTCGAAGAGCTATTGATGTTATTATTAATATTAACTATCGGAGGATTGTTATTGTAAGGTGTAGTAATAGTAACTGTTGTTGTAGTAGTAATTTTCGAGGTTTCTCTTTCTACGTTATTATTATTATTCTCGTCCTCTTCTTCTTCTTCTTCGTCTTCCTCCTCCCCCTTCTTGCTCGCCCGAGATTTTAAACTCTCACTTTTACTATTCAAATTATGAGTTTCTACTTTGTCCATACTTGAGGCAGTTGTATTATTATTATTATTATTATTGGATGTACTAGGGCTCAGTAGTAGGAGGGACGACATCATGTCCCTCTCCTCCTTCGGCCCTTCCTCCTTCCTCTTCACACCACCATTTTTCATGGAGTAAAAATTGTAGTAAAACTCCTGATCCCCCCCACCCCCACCGCTGCAATCCTGATCACAGACATATTTACTAAATAACTCCTTCAGCTTCCTTCCCACTGCGGGTGAAGGGCTCCTCCTTAGTCGACTCCCTAATTTGGACATCCCCTCTCTCTCTCTCCTTATTACTACTCCACCCACCACCACCCAAAATTGGTGGGTGTATTCGAATTCACCAATATCCCTCTAAGAATATCCTAGATATCCTGGGTGGATTGTACTAATAACAATAATAATAGGAGAAGACGCTCTTTTCTACAACTCATCACTAATGCAATCCAAAATTGGCAACCGCATACAATTTTTCACCCTCCCTGTGTGTGTATATGTCAGTGTGTGTGAGTTTCATTTAGGCAAGCCCTTAAGGAAAAAAAAAACAAAAAATCTTTAAGATAAAAAGAAAAAGAGTAATTTACAACAACTAATGTTTAAATGAACAAAATATTTTATAATAGTCATAATAATAATAATAACAAGTAGTAAAGACATTTATTTGAAGGACATGTCAACCCTTTTTACTATTTCTCTCTACTACTATAAGTCAATCAAATTCTAATAAATACTTTTTTTTAAAGAATAAATAAAGCAAATAAATGAAAGACAACTTACAGAAAATGAAAATTGTGTATGTAATTCGTTATTTGTGATTGTCATTATTTAATAATAAATAGTAAATAGTAGGAAGCTGACAAATGAGGACGACTACTAGAGGAGATTATTAATTCACCACAATATTCAAATGTAAAAAAAAAAAAAAGTATAAGAAAAGAAATAATTTTTAAAAAGAAAAAAACTATGTCACACTAGGAGAAAACGAATCATGACTGAAATAGGACAAAGTAGGAAAAAAAAAATAACAAGAAAATTAACTGTTGCTTCAAATAACTATGTACATACATACATAATATTTGAAATTTTTTTGACTCTACTTAATATGTACCTATAGGTTAAAAAAGTAACATACATACATAACTGGGGCGCAGAGCTTAGAAGAGTGCAATCCTCCTCTTGACCAATAGTCGCGCCGCCTCCCTTCTAATACATATGATGGTGCAATAACCCATCTTATAATTAATTATTAAAATAATCACTACCTACAAAATAAAATGTAATTTGTCTTACTTTATTCTTATTATTATAACAAATAATTATATTATGAGTTATGATGTCTTAGAGCACACACACTACTCCTTCCTGACTTCAACTATGTATGTATGTAAGTATGTACATATTATTGTCTTTACTATTATGATGAAAAGTTTCACATAAATTGGCCAAGGAAAAAACAAACAAAAAACGCAAGAACAATAAACACTCTTGCAAAAATAAATTTGATAAAGAAAAGATAGAGAGAGAGAGAGAGAGAGAGAGAGTTGTGGAAAGCTTTAGAGTCTCTTAAATTATGATGTACTTATTTTGTAAGACTACCTAACATGTTGTTGCACATAACTGTTGCTGCTGCTGCTACTACATTTTGTCTTTTTCTCAACAGCAACGACAACAACTGATGCATCACTACTTTAGATACATATCTTCAGCAATACTCATTTATGGGTCTAGGAAAATTCACCGATTTGTAAATTCATCGACTTTTTTTTCACAACGAATACTTTCAACAGCCTAGAGTATGTTAAATTCATGTATATCAATTGCTGCCTCTGGTTAGATGAACTAACTTGTAATTATATTATTAGAGTGCTTCTTTACATTTGTCAAGTTCAGACACCATTCAGTAATTATTATTTGAAATCTTATTAAATTTGAATTTGAATAAGCCATCTTATTCTACTAAACCATTGTTTTTGCTGCTTTTTTGAAAATATGTACAAGTTCTAAATATCTAATTAAAATAATAATTTCTGCTATTTCCTGCACAAAATTTCTTTATATTGTAATCTTAATCTGATCGGTGTTCATGTGAAAAACCCTGCCAAAACAAATTTGCTCAAAGCTGTTGAAAGTATTCATTAGGGGAAAAAAGTCGATGAATTTACCGGACACCCTAATTTATAATGACGAGGTATAGGAGCGACTCTCTCCTCATATGTACAATATATGTAGACTCTCACTTAATATGAAGAAACATATCTATCGATAATCTAAATAATATAAAGGACACACACACACAAAAAAAACACAAAAACGACATTCTGGTTCATTAACGCTGACGGGGGAATGAACTTGCATGACTCAGAAATTTTTGCAATTCTTGCCCCTCTCTAATATTTGTTATTATTATTATTATTATTATTGTAACAATTATAATACTCATGTACCCACTATGTATGTCTTGACATTTCTTCTTTTTTTTCTTCTAAGGAGAAGGAGGAGAGAAAGTATGTAATTGTTTCACAATCAACAGTTCTCTTTATGAAAGTTTATTAGTTAGTTACATAAATATGTTTTTCAACTTTTTGAGAGCTATGTCACTTGTCTTTCATTGCTACTTTTTTTTTGTATATGTACATATAAGAAACTCAATAGTGATTTCGAAAATGATTCATTCACGTTATCATGAACGTTTCCTTCGTCTTACATACATACACTTTCCAAGCGGCAGAGAAAAAGGGTTTTTTCACGGCACCCTTTTCCGACGAACAATGCCTCATAAAATGCCTCATGGTTCATTATACATATATGTATGTATATAAAACAAATCAAAATTATACAAAGTATAATTGGATAATGTGCTTGAATCCTTCTTCAAAAGAGAAAATGCGAAATATGAAGAATTATGTTCTATAAAAACAAAAAGCATATATGTGTGTCAAGTCAACAAAAAACCAAGTTTATCTGAAATATTTCAAAAATAAGTGTGAACTGCACTCATATTCTTGAAGACATTCTCTTTTCTCGTTTGTATAAATAGGTTATTTCGATTCATTAAATATTGACTCTAATAATAATTGCAACTGTATCATAGGAAAAAACAAACTGCTACTAAATAAATCTCTGGGGCTATGAAAAGATGGCCGTTCTTTCAGGGGCAATATCGGCTCCATGTGCAGTCAACACATTTATTCGATTGCTCTATTGGGTGATAAACAACAATCCTTGGTTGTTTCTCGATATAAAGTGACATTTAGGCAAAAACCGTGCGGTATAGGTCTGTAAATGACTCCTAAATATTTGACCGTTATATTTATGAAGTAAAAATACACTTAAAAGATATTGATTTTCTCCTTTTCAATATTTGAAGATAAAAAAACTTCCTTTCTTCTTGACATGACACACACATATAACCCCTACAAATAAGCGAATCAGTGTCAAAGCTATAAGGATGTACCATGCGTACATAATACATATAACATAATATGAATGGTTATACACCACTCTTAAACCGGATCTATTAAGCACATGCTTAAGAGACTATCAAACCATGAAAATGGTTGAGCGTATGAAATAACATCTTAGAATAACATAATTACCTATGTACAGAATATTCAAAAGAAGAGAAGGACTTTTAAAAGTATACATATATGTATATAATATTATCTAAGAAAAAAAAAACACACACACAAGACTATCTTATTATTATTGATGTGTGAAATAGTTAGTTAGTTCTGGGCGCACACAAAGGTACTCTCTTGCCTTTTGTCATTAGCAAATAATAAGAACACTTTGCAAATCATCTTTTACCATACGAAAAGTAAGATAGGTAATAATTTCCTTCGGTATTATTCCTAGAGGAGTCATTTCAGTACCTTTTGTGTATAAATATGTAGCAATCAAACTCCATTCATGTTTGTAATGAAAGAATATAGAAAATTACGACGGGGGGAAATTGTAATTAAGATGATGGACTGATGAAGAAATAATTCAACAAAAAAAATATATATGTATATAAATCTGAGGACTCTATGCATGCACTTAAACTATCATTTGAGCCAATAGCATTTTCAAATGATATAATAAAAATTATTATTATCTACATACTATACAATGTAAAATAGACATCACGTATCCAACAACATACATACATACATACACATATCATTATATTATATAACAGACACAAGTTGCAAAATGAGTAGTGAACGGGTTTTTTTAGTAGTTTTTTTTTTTTACAATAAAATAAATAAATACATATTTGTATTTGTACATATACATATATTTTGTTATCCATAGTCATTTCTAAATACATATCATTTGAAGTCCATTGCATAATGAAACAAACATATTTTGTACATGGATTCATTAATGCAAATATTCTTTTTTTGGAAAGTAAAATTCAATAAACGGGTTTACCGTGCATAATTAGTATGAATATTATTCGTAGGAATTTGAGATAGTATCATTAGTGAATGGGAGCAGGATTTAAAAGGCTTTTTCTTTACATGTGCCACTATGTAGGGCATTTCAAGGGATTTATCTCTTAAAACGAACCCATAAAAATAGGAGGTCTGACAGATTATGACAATGTCACTATGGTAAATACATACATATGTACGTACATCCATAGACATTTAAATGAAGGAAAACGATGCTAATGGGCATTTTTCTCTTTCTTTTTTCTTCTTAGAGAAAAAGTATTTTTTTTCTTCTGAAGCCTACAAGTCTAGTGAAATATAATTATATACATAGAATTAGAAATACACATGAGAGAATAATAATAACATATGTATGTATTAAAATGATTATGAAGTTTTAATAAATAAAGGAAAGTAGTTAGTTTGTGTTCTATATATAGGTGTGTATGTGTGTACATTTATAAACATAAAAATATGTGTAAGTATATACCTAAAAAACGGCGTTAAGAGGGTGAAGCATACATAACATCTGTAGAGATAGTAAAGACTCTATCATTTTGATAGTCACAATAACTATTATATAATTAAAAGGAAAAAGTAATTTGAACCTGAAGGGCTGGACATTTTTGACATACATATATGTAAATGCCAAAAATATTATGAGGATGCCAAAAGAGATATTATTTTATGAATGAAAAGCCAAGTAAATATTGGTATATATGTAGATATAGTCAAACCTGTATTAACCCTTTTGAACCCGGAGGACACCGGTGTCCCATAAATTCAAAATGCACTCCATTGTCAACCGATTTTTTTTTTTTTAGTTTGATAGTTTAGATGTCAAGCTATTATTTATATTTCATAGTTTGTCGTAAAAAAAAATTAATTTGAATATTTTTCAAGGAACTGAAAGTTACGATTTTTACACATGCAAAAAAATCATGTTTAACCCAAAATAACTTTTTCGTTTTTCAAGGAAATTATTTGTTCACCAAATATTTATTAATATACATATATGTACTTAAGAATTATAATCTTAAAATATCTTTTAGTTCTAACGCATACATTACAAATTATTCAAGTCAAAGTTCTTTGGGACACATGTAACCCTTTTGGTGTGAAGAGAGTTTTTTTTATATATATTAATATATCAACAGAAATTGCTTCATAAAATATTACTTGTAAAATGTACAACAAATATGATATATATTTTTAATTAAGATTTTTCAACTTTTTTTTTTCAAGTAGAATATAAAAATAAAGAATAAATGTACCTTAAGATTTAAAATAAATACGAAAAAAGTACTGATAAACTGTACATTTTTAAGAATGAAAAAATTCCCTTTCACACCCAGAGGGACACCAGTGTCCCATAATTTCTTAGTGAAACGGGTTGAGCTACAATTTTTTATGAAATGAAATTAGGCTGTTAGTATGGTCACTCTGACCTCAAAAACATAACAGCCAGTTAAAAATACTTTATGATACCTTACGAGTTTGAAAGGGTTAAGCAGGCAGGCAAGGGAAACTAAAAAAGTGACCGCCTAGTGCAGGTAACCGCTTAAACTAAATTTGCTGCTCTTTTTTTAAACAATTATTCAGTTCAAATAGGGGATGATAAAATAACTACAACCATGACGCTTGTAGTCTCAACACTTTATGAACTTCAAAATAAACTCTATCAAATAATAAACATGTATTTAATAGGGATATTAGTTTTTTAATTATAATGTCAATATAAATATACATTTATTTATACATACATTTAACAAAATGAAAAATAATTACTTAAAAAAGTCTGAAATTTTGGTCTGTTTAGACTTATTAGCCATGCAAATATCTGTCATCTGCGATTCTAATTTGATAACAGTATCTAGCATGCTATTATTTCCCCGAGCGATCACAAACTGTTTAAAGTTCGATAGTCCATCACTAGCTTTGTTAAAGCTGACAGCAGGTACATCATCATCTTCTCCTTCTTCCTCATCATCCTCTGTTTTCACTTCATAAAGCAATGATGAAGCAGGTATGGAGTAGTCTGACTCAGTGGAATCACAGGTGTTGAGATTTTGGTCAAGACTGCCCAACTCTTTGATGGAACAGTCATAGACTTCTCTAGCCACACGAACAATGGAAAGAGGTACGTTGCTCTCCTCCTCATCTTCATTCTCATACTTGACAACAATAGCATCAGTATTTCCAAAGCCACAGTTGTAAAAGCATTTCTGGATAGTCGAAGCCTTAACTTCATTCCAGGCACTGTTCACCCAATATATGGTGTCAAGAATATTGATGGATGCCAGAAGTGTGTCCCCTGTGGCAGTCTTGTCCTCTTCCATCTTCCGAATCATATACTGGATCTGTGCCTTTCTATATTTAAACTTCATGTCCTGAATGATACCCTGATCCATGGGCTGGACCATAGTTCTCGTGTTGGGTGGAAAGAACACTTGCTTTACATTGTTTAAAACTATTTTTGGATGTGCTGGACAGTTGTCGAGGAATAACAGGACATAACGTCCCTGTCTTTGCATCTGGAGATCAAAGTCACGCAACCACCTCTCAAAATAAAAAGATGTCATCCACGCTTTTGTATTGCTCCAATAAGAGACTGGTAGAGATCTTGGATCCAGGTTACCGAAACATCGGGGTTTCTTAGCCTTGCCAATGACCAGAGGTTTCATTTTTTCTCCGGTTGAACTAGCACATAAGGCTACTGTCAACCTTACTTTTGATCTCTTGCCATCAGCACAGTCTGACCCCTTGATGTAAAATTTGTGACGGCTGCAGTCTTTGAAAAAGAGCCCAGTCTCCTTCATATTAAATATATCTTTAGGGAGGTATCCCTCACAAACACCAGGTAACCTTTCCTTCCACGCTTCTACAATCTTTTCGCTAGCATCATCTCTCTCTCCATTCATCTTACCAATCACAATATTATGCCGTTTTAAAAATGACTCCAACCATCCATTGGAGGCTTTGAAATTATCCAAAGACAAATCTTTTGCAAATTCAAGCGCTTTCTCTTTGAGAAGTGGGCCATTCACATTGATATGACAAGATATAGCCCCTTGGAACCACTTCCATATGAGTAAATTGAGATCCTCATAGCCAGTTACTCTTTTTGACCTCTTTCTCTCTCCATTCATATTACTATTCAAATCATTAAGAATCTCTACTTTCCTCTTCAAAACGGATTGTATTTGTGTTCGCCCAGTACCCATCTTCTCTGCAATTTTCCTGGTACTTAAACCCAACTTTTCAGACATATTTATGACCTCCAATCTTTCTGTCAATGTTAGCACTTTCCTTTGACTGTGTGTTGCTGTAGCAGCCATCTTTTTCAATCACTAAATAATAGTAGAGTTAAGTAAGATGCATACACAGATTGAAAAGGGGGGGGGGGGGGGTGTCTTACATTCATTTTCATTCTCAGATTCATAGAGAGAGAGAGAGAGAGAGAGAAAGAAGGAAATGAGTGAAAAATCTCCATTTATATGCATGTATGTATACAACATATCTTATTTATTCATTCGTCAAGAAAGATACAGAGAAAATTTGAATACATTCGTCTATAGCATGGGGGGGGGGTCGAGCTCATTTCACATTGCGGGCCACATATGACCCCTATGTAGACGTCGTTGCCCGGACCATTAAAATTATAGCATACTTAGCTATAAATAACCAAAATATCATCATGTCTTCCTTTTGTTTTGATTTAAAGAAGAACAAGGTCATTGTTTAATTTAACTAAAAATTTATTGAATTACACTTTTATAAAACATTTCACAAAATTGCACAAACTTTAAGTAGCTGGTATCAAAAATTATGATAATGAACTTTACATGAGATTATATGAGACTTATAAAGAAAGACTATCATACGCCCCTAGCAGAGAATTTATGAATTACATTTAATTAAAAATGTAATCAATGTCTTTTATGTATTTTTTCCACTTTCAAATATCCTGCAGGCCTGGTTGAACCTCCTTGCGGGCCGTATGCTTGACACCCCTGGTCTAAAGGATCCAAATTATACACGATCGAACATGTATACAAATAACCGCTTAGTGCAGTGACACGCTTAAAGCAGATGATCATTAGAGCAGGTTTGACTATATATTTATGCATATTTATGCTAGATCCACGAGATGGAGCAAACATCATATTTCTACAATTACTCATAATTAAACAATTTGAATACAAATTTGCAAAAGAATTAAAACTAATGGAACGCGTACTTCATCATTATTTTGTATTTTCTTTCTTTCTGTCTTTTGACAACTTATATAATAGACATACATAGTGATACACATACTGAATAAGTGACAATTTGTACATCCCATAATGTTTTATTTAATTATAGCAGGAGCCATACTAATTAGCAAATATTCATAGTACTATTGATTAGTATAATCATTTCAATTTGATCTATAAATATGTCTTATTTGTTATGTATTTAGACGTCATAGAAGAATCTATCAGTTCAATTCCATTCCTCATTAATAGTCTAGACTCTAAATTAATAATGATTCATCATATAACATATTCTATTCTATATATAATACATAATAAAACACATTATTTATATAAAATCTACAGACAAGCCCTCATCAATCCTTCAAATCCCGTTTCCCCAAGTATGTATTCAAGTACTTTTATCCTTCCCCTTCAATTTTGACATAGATTTGTGAAAAGGTAAAAAGTTATCCTCTGTATAAAATTACATTTTTTACCCTTAATCTTGGAATGTTAAATATGACAATATAGAGCATAAGGGAAAAAATGTACTCTTTGTACACACACAAGACTTAGCAAGCACTTATTTACCTCCTTTGATGATGTTTAGAGGGAAACCCATATGATATACATTTATGCTCAATGTGTGTCATGAAGTTTGAAAAAAAAAAGAAAAAAAAATATTCCCAACTCCTAATGAACTGAAACGCTTTATACGTCCCTCCAATAAATCATAAGAGTCCACAGGACCCCTTCATTACTATTCTAAATTATGAATGAGTCAAGAGCATCGAAGTACCAACAATGAAGTAAAATTGGGTTCATAGAATAAAAAAAGACCTTACCTTCAAAAGCAGGAAATAAATAGGAAGGACTCCAGGAATGTGTTTAAAAAGAGTAATGATCAGAATATATTCAGAGTCCATGAACAATAGGGTACGAACAATCTGAACGAAGCAAATGCCAAGGAAAAACTTGAGAAATGAAAGAGGAAGTCTTCCTACTACTTGAGTCAAATAGAGTATCAGTTATCACAACACAACTCAAAGGGAGAAGCTGCGTTCGTCAACAAAAACAAACAAAACAGAGTTGGATTTCTCCTTCTTTCTTTCTTTTCCTTTTGAAGCTGAGCTGCAGTGCTACCAGATTCAACAAGGGAGGGAGGGAGGGAGAGAGGGAAAACAAAAGAAGAAAGAGGAAAATCATATACATACATTCCAGATTCCGTGATGGATGATTGCATATCGCTATGGTTATTTAGCTTCATATTCGTGTATGGACGTAACGTACATACTATGAGCCCTGTATAAAAAAGAGGGGATGATTATTCAAATAATAACTAATAAATATATGCATATAAGTACTCCACCCCTTCTCTCAAATTCATCACATTATATTATTATTATTATTAGCGTTACCTAATATCCAACTTTGCCATGAATGCTGCTGTTGTTGTTGTTGTTGTTTTTCTCGACTTGTATTCAAATATTGACAAAATCCATAATGTTATAACTATTATGGGTTTGATTACGTAAACGACAAATAAACTCCGTAAAAAAGAGGAAAAAATCCAATAAAAACATATTGGAACATTGAATATACAAACAATTAATTATTCATTCATTTTGTATAGTGTATAATATATAACACATACATATGTAGAAACTTCTTCGGGTCTATACTATGAAGAAGTTGTAAGTAGTTGGTAGTTTTGAAAACTTCAGATTATTTAATTTGTTGACTGTCCTTCGTTCTTTTACTCCTCACTCCTCAGCGTATATGTATATATCAATTATTATATTGTCAAATAACTGACAAGGGGATGTAAATTAGGAATGTAAATCATATGCAATTCGGGCATGTAATAAAAAAAGAAAGAGAAAATCAACCTGGCAACCCTGACAATTTAATGATTGTCGAGGGGGGAGGCAGCTTGAGCTGTTATGACGTTTTACTGAGCTACAAGCTGCTATTTTCCTTTATATATGTATGCAAATGAAAACATCAAACAACAAACATTACAACACGTTACTCCAGATTCATTATTATATTCACAAATATCATTAACTCCATTCACCTCAATGAATGATAACCCTTTTTTAATTTTTCCTTTGTTCCTCACCATGATATAATTTTTGCAGACTGTTCTTTACTTGTAAAACATTATGTTGAGGTAAAGTTGATGTTACCTTCTTAAGGGAAAAAAAATAATGACAACAGCTTCGGAAAACAAAAAGACCTGTTTGAAGAGCCAACTCCACTTTTTTATCACACGCCCGAATTGCATATGATTTTCATTCCTAATGTAAATACATCTATCTATATAGATGTGCGTGTGTCCTATAGATTAGAAAATATATTATTATAGCTAAGTGTATGTACAATTTTGAGAATATACAAATCGCTTAAGATATATATATATATTATGTAGTTTATGTATGTTTTAAAAATTTTATCAGGTCAGTACATCTTTGTACAACATAGTTTATGTACATAGTTAGCACGATTTATGGATAATAAATATTTAAGCAAATCATTTTTTATAATATATGAGTGAGAAACATAGAGTTGTTGCTTCAAATGCGATGCAAATTATTTATGGTACATATATATATCAAAATATTCTACTATTCTAGAGAGGTTAGGTGAATGTAGAGACTCGGTTGTTTCCGACGTTCCCTTTGATTAGGTAATTAAGTTAAGTAAACTATTATTAGTAGTAGTATTTGAAAAATACTCAAACAAATGGATGCAGCGAATTGATCCCTCTGAAACAAATGCATTAAAGGGACTAACTTCTTATTTTCATAATTATAAATGATTTTGTAACTTGTATAACACGAGTCATTTGAATTACAAACTATATATTGTATAATATTGAATCTATCATTTCATTTTGATATATTGCTGAGTCTCATTGATTACTTTATTATTTAGGAATGAAGAGCCCTGGGTACACCCATATTATAAAAGAAATCACAGAAAACGTATCAATTAGTGATTTTCATTAATAAAAATTCTACCTAGAATATAGACCCGTGATATTAAATATATTGCCAAATCCCCTAGAGTTTAAATCACTTTATTATCTCTATCACAAGTATATACTTATAATTCGTCATTTCATTTGAAATTGCAACTTGTACAATGTGCTAATGCAAGTTACAACTTGTACACAACATATACATACATACATACATATTATTATATAGATACTAATATATACGCGTCTTGGTATAAATCAAAGATATTGGATAAATTATTTACTTATTATTATGTATTTAAGAATAAATTTTACCCATGTTATTGTTACTTATGATTAATAGTAGAAATATTATCAAATTCATTAATTGGTTCTACTGGCTACTACAATTAAAATGAATGATTTTCATTACTATAATTAATTATTATTATTTGTTGTATTTTTATTTATGATACAATTTCAATACCTACTTTTAGAATATTCTCAAACTTTTCTGATTTTTTTTTATGTGGTATGAGTAATACACTATTTTGATGAAGACTTGAAGACTTAGTAAGATGTTTTATAATAATTCATTAATTATACTTAATTCATCTAGTAAAGAGGAATATCTTATTCTTATTTATTTATTTTAATTAGAGAAGAATAGTTTAATTAGACTTCTACTAATTTATACAAATTGTTTATAATATTTGAAAATATTGGTGGTGTGATAGATATTTTTTAAAATCAAATTTAGATTCACACCTAAACCAAAATATTTTTTCTATTTTTTCATTAAACATATTCCAGGTTGTGTATTATATCAAATTTATCATCCTGAAACTTGCAATACCTCTCTGTAAATTATCCAGGGATAATTTCGTCAGGAATTTTTCAATTTGTCTCGTCTATATACTCAGTATTTTGTCAAGAATACATTTTGTCTTGTTCTGTCTAAAAAATAGCATTATTTTGCATGTTTCCCCAACAAAGAAGCTATGACCACAGAATTACGCAGTTTCACTCTCCTTAGTCACGATGATTCAACGTCCCACTACTTGATCCTACTCTTGGTTATTAATTATTCTCTTAAAAACAAAAAAAACAGGGCTGTATAATTTCAATCCAAGTTGGTATTTCTATGTTAAGTAATATTATATTACGGGAGTAGAATTTTCATCAAATGTGAATGGTAATAATGACCCAGAATTATGACAAATTCAATCTATAAGATTTTTGCAAACAAATATAAAAAATGATAATGAACTTTTGATCTTGAAAATACTTTAAAAGTCTACTTTAACATATTTTAAGTACCTACAAGTGTACATCTTCTATGTCGCACGACATAAACTATTAAAATGAAGGTGTCCCCAACTCTTTGATACTTTACATAGGTAAAAAGTGTTGTGTATTGTACATATTTTTGTAAAACTTCACCTAAAACACTATTTTAAAAATACCCAAGTGTTTCTTGTCAGTAAAAACCCAAATTTTTACATACATATACACTAGTTGCAACCTGTGACCCATGCAGCGTATTCAAAGATCAAATTAATAAAGCGTTGTTGAATATCAAGAAAAGTTGATTACACTATCTTAATTATCCCGAACTTTTTTTATGTATCTATAATATGTAACTTAATCTAATAATTCATTACTACTTTAAATTGTAAGACACTTCTGAATTTATGGTAAAGATATTCAAAATTCAACTCAAAGGATAAATAATGAAGACACCAATAAAGAACATTTAGAAAATAGATTGAAGATGGATTTGTCACAATATTCAGTTCATCATAGGTGATATATTTAGTATGAGGATATCCATCATGGACTTTTTAATCCGAGTAAATACCTTGGATTTTGTTTGTTTTTTTTATTTCCCCTCTGGTATTCATGATTGATACTTAATAAGTTGCAAAGACTATGAATCATATCTTGAAATAAGTTTGGATCAGTGTCGACATTTGCACATGTGTTAATCCTTTTTGTATCTTTCAATAGAATACATTTATCCGACAGCACGTCTCTAAAAAAACATTATACTTGGCTATAAAATCTATCAAAGATATGAACTTGTATATGTTAAAAGTAAAGCAAGAACAATAATATAATCAGGATCCAAAAAACGGATTGTTTGATTATACTCCATGTTGGACTACTTGAGAAACTGAGGTCCAAATCTGGTAGTCAATTTGTGCTAACATCGCTATGTCAGTGCATCTCTGTGGATATTGAAGCATATGCTGTAAGCTTCCTACTAATATAATTGAATATACTTCCTAATGTTCTTTTCACCCTCATGATTCCATTTTGATTTTTGCATACAAATGGAACAATTGCAGATATTTTAAAATATGATTTTGTGTGTTATCTCAAATAATCAATCGATATGAGCAGTAATTCATGGTAATAACTATATTACGTTTCGTTGCTTGCTACTGGATTTTACATTTTGATGTTGCTACCTTCAGCTTTCCAAAATAAAATCCATCACATGAACGATGTGTTTCTGAATCAATCTAAACATTTTTTTTTTTTTATGTTGAATGATGTAATATCATTTTTCATCAAAAAAAAAAAAATTCAAATAATGGTAATAATGATCCAGAATTATGATAAATTCAACCTTGAATTTGGCATATATGTACATAGATCTTGCATAATATATTTGAGTTAAAAAAAGTGATTCATAACTTCTGATGTTAAAATCAAATTTGTAGAAAAATTATGAAGATGCTTTAAGAAAATGATTTATATAATAAGAATGAATCTTTACAATCAAACCTAACAGTTAAAAAATCTATATTAATCAACTGAAATTCCACTATTTATTTTTATAAATACTATATATGTATTATTATAATTTTTTTCGTGAATTCTTTTACTTTGATTAACTTGAGAGCCGATTGTGGATTATTATTTATTTGAACCACCTAGGTAAATATTCTGGTTTTTTTTATTAATAAATATATTTCATTAATTCGAGGGTGAAAAACTAATATACTTTTATGTATCAATAACTGTATTTTGTAAGTACATTATCATATTTTTTTTAAAAAGGATATATTCGATTAATATCACGGATCTCGATGAACATATTTTAGCCTCAGTTGGTCATCAAATAAACTTGTAAATAACCTAGAACCTTGTCTATAATTTGTTCTACGGTTTCGAAATCTATATATAGATAATATCGATACATTGATTTTATTTTGTATATAATACATTTAAAGTATTTAAAGTGCTTTCACGTGAGGTCATCATCATTGTGTAAGTTAGCCATCTTGGGGGCATTAACAACCAAATTTTATAAGAATAAAAACCATCATTTATTCAAAATTAAAGGAAATAGTGAACTACTGCTGTGAATTTGGATGTCACCATGGGATCACACAAATAAGAGAATTTAAACCGTCTATTAAAAATACCTTCATCGCTTTATTAAAATTTCAGGCTCTAATAGATAATATTAATATGTATTAAACATCTTATTACATCATCATATATGGCATTTACTCCAATACATAAATTAAATATTACTTTTGCAAAGATTGAATAGTTTCACAAGTTATCCTACTTTTTTGTTCTCTAATCCATCTAGAACAAACTTCATTGTACATAAAATTCAAGCCATTTCATGGCGATTTTTATTATATATTAATCAGATTTTATTCAAATATCACTATTTCCCTTTGGCATTCAGTTGTATTTAATACAGTTTTGTATATTTTTTTCAATTTTATGCACTTTAATGAAGTGTCCTTAGGATTTTTGGGGTTATTTAATGAGTATATTAACTGTCTATATGCCTCCAACATGGCGTTGCTTCGATTTATGATGCAATTTGTGACGTCAGTGAAAACACACGAACAAAGTGGCGAAACTTGTATCACTTTGTGATATATCTTGTTTATATACAAGAACAGCGATCAAGGGATGGGCATTTCATCCTTTGTATCAGACATTATATTAATCTGTTAAGAACAGATGCTACCCTTTGATTGCTTTCTTATACATTTGATAGATAATTTACACTACTCAATAAATTACCTTCAGGGAAAACCATACTTGATTGGAATATCCATGTTGGTTTCAAGAAAACATGTTCTTATCTTTTATGGGATTTTGAAATATTATTGGTTATATAGATAAATAGTTAATTCAATTGGGATACGAAACATGTGCTTTATTTTAACTGCCACACAATATTCATTTAAAAAAAAGTGATATATCTTAAATATTATTTGTACTTTATTAATTAACAGAGCCGAGGTGGAAAATAGTCACTACTTTGCGATTCATAAGCATGGGCGAACTGTGCCTTAATTTTACATCGGTTTTTCTCTCGGACAAAGGGTGCCACAAATTTATTTCCTAAAAGGCATACCAGATTTTCCCCGGTAAACCGCCTTGCTACTACGCCCCGCGTCAAAATTTAAGTCTTTGTCGCTCAAGACACAAGTCAATAGAGATCACTGTCATGTCAAGATATAATCTATATCCCTCATTCTAATGATAAAGGTCCCTTATTTTATAAATAATATCAATGTAGTATGGAAAATATTTTTGAGTATTTTTAGAAAACTTGAAGTGCTAATAAATTGCTGAAGAGGTAAAGTATGTTTGTAAATCTTGGTCATAAATGACTTCCTGAAGTATGTAAATAAACCTAAAGGGCCTCAAAGTTTTTTGAAGGAGTTATACACATACAAATATATAACTCTTCAAAAAACTTCAACACCATAAAATAGGTAATAATTACCTCAATACTCAATACAAATATTTATTGTACATGACTTGAATTAATTTTTTACAAATCTTAAGTCATGAAATTAACAACTCGAGTCCACACATTTGTTGTTTAATGCTTTAATATTCGTAATTAAATTTAAAACATATAGTTATCTACGAAACATGGATTATATGATAAAGTCCAGGTTTCATGTCAGTAGGATCTAGATAGTTTTTCATGTAGCCGATCAAAATTGTACTTGATGCTGTACGAAGACAAAAACATTTTTTTAATTGGATAAATTGAGAATTCTTAATTGACTTAATTCCCCACCCACTGAGAAGTATTGATCAAATTTTGATGGGTTTCAAGATTATACAAGATTTTAGAAGAGATCCACCGCAGGCCCAGCACTCTTAAGATTTAGAACATGGGCTGATCTAAAATTGAAATTTTCGAAACAAAAAAAAAAAAATGACAGTTTCTTCTTCGCAACATAAACGAGAGTTTCAATTGTTACAACTAAATATTATCCAATGGTCTAAGTTACTTACTTGAGCAGACAGAATGACCCAATTGCAAAATAGTTCAGTTCAGCTTATCAAACTATCGAAATGACATTCATTCGTTCAGCATTTTATCCATTTCAATAACTAATTAGCGTCCCCCATTTGGTTCATATACATAAACAAGATTGCATCACTATCAGTGTCTACAGAAATAAACAGCTCAAAACCAAGAAGGTGTAAAACGAATAGGCACCGGTTATATAATCATCCCACACAAAATAAAGAAATCCATGTAAAGTAAAAGTTCTCCATAGGAGCGCAATATATATATTTAAAAAAACAAAGATAAACCGACACCGACATAAAAAACACTAGTATAAAAAAATAATACATTATTAAAATGCCAGCAAATTAATATCATAATAGATTAATAGGACTTAGGCCGACAATTTAATCGCCATCTTTGTTTTTATGAGAACAACAAAACATAAAAAAAATACTTTAAACTATAAAGGACCAACTTTTTTTCTGTTTTTTTAACATGATTTGAAATTAAATGCGGTGGAAGATTCCTTGTATTTTCGGCATACTTTTTATATCGCGTAGGATAGGGGTTCACTTTAAGAATGAATGTGATGCGTTAAGATCTTTTTTTAACTAAAAAGGATATTGAGTTTTTCATTGAGTGTCTATTTAATTATCCCCATTTGAGCTCGTATTAAGAATTTTAAATATACTAGATGTCGAACTCATGATTTAGAGCTCATCGTGGTCACCTCCAGACTTAGCCTCAGCACCATCAACACCATCAGATTCCAAAAACTTCGTGAAACCTTCAAGAGTACGCTCACCGTTGTAGTTGACAGCTTCGTTCGTTCCCTTCTTAAATAATTTGATGGTGGGGAATCCACTGACCTTAATGGTTTCAAGCTCATTGGCAGTAGAGTCCATCTTAGCAATAACGATATTTTTGTTGTCAGCAAACTTTTTGCCCAATTCGTCCCAGATGGGAGCGAGTTGTTTACAATGTCCTATACAGTTTGAAAAGAAGAAGTTAGAAATTGAAAATATAATTGTTATGAATGCTGCAACTTACCACACCATGGTGCATAGAATTCAACAAGAACATCATTGTCTTTATTCATGGCAACTTCCTCAAAGTTCTTTCCTACCAAGACCTTAACATCCTCCTTGTCCCAATCCTCTGGTACTTCCTCAGAGAGCAAGTGTTGTTTAAGAGAACCATCAAAGAAGGCTTTAATAAATGATCGAATGTTGGATTCCGTCATTTCAAGAGAGTCGGGGCGGTACTTGGACATATCCTCTTCGAGCTTGATGAGTCTCATAGTTGGTAATTCCTCCTCCTTCACACCAAAGAACTCAAGGATTCTCTTATGATCTTCTTCATCGGTATCAATGGTAACAAAGAGCATTTTACCCTTGTAGTCCTTAGCAATGGGATTCACCATTTTGACGGTGGACTCGAAAGCCTCAGACTTTCCGCTCATGAAGAAAAGGATATGGTTCTTGATTTCGCCAGAAAAGATCTTTTGTGCGCTGTCATGGTTGAACTCAATAACTGAAGGCAGGGCATTAGTAGAGATGAAAGCAGAGATGGAGTCGACGGTGAAGTCATCAGTCTTATCATTGCGGCCCTCGTCGAACTTCTTGAGAAGGATAACGGCAGAGTCTTCCTTAATTTCGTATTCCTTGAAGACGGCGTCCTCTGAGGAAATGAAAAATGTTTCATCGTCCATGGAGAGGGCAGCGTCCAAGTAGGCCTTGGCAGCATCGCTCTCAACATCCTAAGGAAAGGAAATACAGATAGATTTAAGACTCAGTCTTCATTTCTTTCATTCATTCATTCTGCTTTACCTTAAAGAGACCCAAAACAGCAACCTTCACGTCCTTGGTGGCCTCCTTCACTTCCTCCACAGTCTTCAGAGTGGCAGCTGGGGGTCCCGTCTTCTTCTCCAACCAGGAAACGATGGTGTCAGCGGTTCTTCCTCCGTTGTACTCAATGGGCTTTCCGTTGCGGAAGAACTTCAAAGTGGGATATCCCCGAACTCCAAACTTCTCAGCCAATTCTCCTTCCTCAGTGGCATCCACCTTCCCAAGTTTGATGCCACTCTCCTTCTCAGCTAGTGCTCCAGCAGCCTTGGCATACTCAGGGGCAAGAGCCTTGCAGTGTCCGCACCATGGGGCATAAAATTCCACCAAAATAAATTCATTCTTTTCGAGGGCAGAGTCAAAGTTCTTGGTTGTGAGTACGAGGACTCCTTCGTCCTTCGTAATGTCCTCCTCACCGTAACAATAGGCGGCGAAGCACACCAATAACACACCCAAAAGTCGGTTCATTTCTAAAAAATAAGGACAAGAGTAGAAGTGAGGAGTTTTATCCCTGGTAGTGTATATGAATGAAGCTAAGGAGAAAAGGAGGAGAGGAAAGGACTTACTCTAACTATTCTCTAGGTACAACCACTCGGAACTTGTAGAGAAGACTGATAACTATTCCTTTTTAAGTGGAGGATTTTTTACTTTGATGCGTCGACGTGGCTCTATTTGAGGCAGAGGAAGGCAATCCTGGCTTAATCAATGTTCATGCAATATGATTGGTTACTATTACCACCGGCATCTTGAAGCGTTGGCGAATTCTTATTCGATCCGCTAGTGCTAACGTCATCTTTTCCTCTCTTTTTTTTCCTACACATCCTACTTCCTTCCTTCCAACTTCACAGCGGGAAATTTCAAATATTAGTATTTCCAATCTCTTTTAAGTTACTATATGAAACTATTTATGTGAGCTCATTCAAAATTTTTGAATTAAAGTCTATACCTTAATTAGTGACAAAATTTCATCTATAAAATTATGCAATATATAATATAATCAATATAATTGAGATGAGGAACATGAATTTTGGAATAGGTGATCACGGAACTTTAATATAAAAATCCAATATAACATATGGCTTTAGTTTATCACTATATTACAATATAGGAAGTAAACACTATGATCCCCTATTATTGTGATCGTATTGATGTATTTTCCCTCATAACTACATGAGCTTTTGTTTACTTCTCGTTAGTATGTGTGATAAAAATATAAATTCTGGTTAGAAGGGATCAAACTCAGGGGCTTTCCCTGAAACTACGAGATACCTGACGATGGAATATTTATTTTGCAATGTTTATGACAGCATGATATGATGTAATTAAATACACAAATATTGGATCATAAGAATAAATTGTATTGCATTTTATTTTTAACAGAAAGCTGGGGGGAAATGTGTACTTATAAGTTATGTAGACAGGTATTAAAATTCGACGCCATAATATAATCTGTTTTTCCCAAAAAGGATCTTGATATCTTGATGATGAAGTGAAAGTACTGTAGACTCCTTCATCTTGAAGAAACTCAATACAATGCTATATACATATATATATATTTAAAAAAGAAAAGAAAACAAGTTCTACTTTAATATTATCCCACTCTCTAATGTCATCATGTGTAAAGTTAATAACAAGAAATATATCCCCACGGATATATTATTTATAAAGCTATATATATATATTTAAAAAGAGATTCCGGAACATGACGTCTTTACTTCATCAATTCTAAATTTGAAAATATAAAGATTAAAAAGGAAACAGGCGAATTACGTATAAAACTATATATTAATTATGCACACAACATTTATTTACCTGATTGAATGCGTTGTAGTAATAACTAACGCATTGTTACGATGTATTTACAACCCATGAAGAACGATTGTATCAATTTATACATACTTCTTTCAAGTAAAGCTATGATCAAGTCTTAGAAGCAACACTGATTTCTTCATGGGCATGTTTTTCATAGTTTTTCATCTTATGGGAGTATGAGATACATTTTTAGCAAAAGCAAGTATGCACATATTATTCGAAATAACTCAAGAACGGGTATGCATTACACTCATACTTAAACCCATTCTCAGTATACGCAGTGAATATTAAAACTAAGGTCCATGATTCATTGAATAATGCCCTCCAAGAGCTTTCTTCTATTTGTTACGTCATAGTTTCTTTACTAAAGTAGCAAGAAGAATAAGAACCATGGAATAAAGTCGTCGGCTCAGTTAAAAGATGACTCTTTCAACTCAGACGAATGACTGAATCGAGGTAAATATAATTAATTTTGTTTCATAGATTTCCATGTTTTGCGTCAGTATATGCGTACTGTTGTTATGTAATCAAACACTTGTTTTAAGTGGAGTTATTATGATTTGTCATTCAACAAAATATTGATACCATTTTTTCTTCAATTTTGTTTTATTTATAGATTTATGTATATAGTTCATTTAATGAATTAGTTTGTCAATGGACATACAATTAGGAAGAATCCTTATTCTAAAAAAATCAAATAGTCAAGGGGTAATCTGTTTCACTTGTAAGCATTAAGTGATATAATAATACGTGTAATAAGGTATAAAGTTATATACATTATATGTACGTAGTCTAAACATGTTTTAGTATTAATCGAGCTCTGTGCTGTCAATTCTATGTGGGATAGTACAATGAATATGTATCTTCAAATATTTGAAGAGAAAAATATCTTAAATTTTTTTTCCTTGTTACACTGACATCATAATCCTCCTCGGTACCAGGTGGAGGAATGTGTATCCAACTTTGATGACATGTATACATCATTACTTTTATTGTCATGTAAAATCAATTGCAAAAAGGAATGCAATTGAATTGGAGCAGAATTTAAAAATGATATGCTCTCAAGATGTAGAAGGCAAAAAAATATAAATTTAAATTGAGGTGGATAAATAATTATATATTAATTAATAATCCCTTGACGACTAATGAATTTTTTTTTACACATATAAATTTAATTCATCCCTTGAATGTACATATGTATGTTCGTATGTATCTTTTAGTGTACATGCATGATAAAGTGTTCTGTTTTTAGGGTACTCATCACTTATTTTGTCTGCACTAAGGGATTTTCTCCTGCATATTGATAAAAAAAATGATACTTAAAAAGTTTCAGTCTTAAAGTAAAGGCCATTTTTGTTATCTTTCAAATTTGAAATTTAATAAATGACGGTTTTTTTTTTTCTCCAGACAAAAGCTTATTACGTATTATACCAGTTTTCAAAGGACTTGAGAGGTCTCCATCTTAAAGATATGAAGCCCAATGTAACTTCATTGGAGTTTCTACTTTTTCCACTTTTTTTTTAGGTGCAATCAACCTAATTACAATTTCCTTCAATTTAAGACAAGCTCGTGTACCTCTGAGGGACAAAAGTAAATATACATGTACTTTTACATATAACTATGTAATTAATAATTATATAATTAAAGGCATTTATAGGTTAAAGCTGTTTGTAAACGTATTTTTGTATTTAAAACCCAAGTGGACAAAGGCTTTTAGAATTGAAAAATATATTGAAACAAACTGCTCAGCTTTAGTACAGATGTCCAATAAAAATGTTGAGAGATTCAGATATTATAGAGATAGTGAATGGATCTCTTTCAGGTGAATCATATTTATGTTATACGTTAGTATATATAGGTACAGTGTGATCTCAATGCTATAGCCCTTAACCCGAACTTTTCCATAGTCAAACTCAAAAGTTTGAGATTGAGCTAAAAGCCTTTAAAGGCTGAAACATCATTTTTTCATGAATACGCGGCAGACAAAATAAGAGATGAGTACCCTTAAAACACGGGCATGATATATATTATATTGACAAGTCATAGGTTGAAATATTAATTCCCTATGGTCTATGGATCAATGGATGTTCACACATGTATACATAAGCTATAAGTAACACAGACGTTTAATAATAATAACACATTCTCAGGTGGAAGAATAAAAATTAATCCACACATATGATGAACATACAATAATAATACGTGTAGTACGTATTTATTAATACAATAAATAAATGTACATACATATATACGTGGCAACAAACCGCATATTTCCCATGTTTTCATATGTCTGTTCATAAATAGGTAAGGTGTTGATGTCAAACAGTTGGACTTTTGTTGTTTATAAATTATTATTGTATTCTAAGTATGAACTATGAGTGATTCTACATGGTAATCAACTGTAGTTTCCATCATCAAAAATACGTGTATTATGCATTGATGGACTCCATTTTAAGTTGATTATCATGGAATAACCTTCACTAAAACACTTATTTCCAACATGATTAAAGCTATTTCAAAGCACATGGGATATTTTTTTCTAAGTGTTAAAATGATAAGAAATACTGTGTCATATTCCCTTTAGTCCCATGTGTTCCTTGATTCATGAGATATGTACAGAGAGGAGAGCTTATCTTGCTATATATATATATATATATAATAACAGTTTATGAAAAGATGCATTTTAAAAGAAATATTGAATATACATATTATTATTCAAGATTGTATTTCCTTTAGAATGGAGTAATTGTTCCTCAAAACTTACATGAACAGGGCATTCAAATATTATCATATTCAGACATTTTTTTTATATTTTTGAAGAACATTACGTATTATTTATTGACTTAAAACATTTTTTGATTCTTGAAATGTTATCTACAAACATACATAGATACAAATAATACCTCACTTTCTATGAGTCTACGACATTACCGTATGACTAATATCAGAGAGCTTCATATCAAACAATCAATTACCTATGTATGTGTATATTGGCTAACTGAAGTGTATGTAGGTAGCTATCAAATTTCACTGAATTTATCCTATTAATAGCCTCATTTATTGTAATAACGACTCTTCACGTTTGCACCTACTGAAAAGTTAGTTACTAATGTGGAAATTCTTAAATATTACATATGTGTCAAAATGTCCCAAAATTCAATTCAAATCATCCTGTATATGTTACACGAATGCACCTAATAATACAAAGTAGGAAAGGAGTCGAGTTTCAGAGCACTTTTTAATATTTTTTTATTGCTAAGTGTGCCTCCTTGGATTTCATGTTAAGAATATTATTCACATCAAAGTTCATAAACTACAATAATATTAAATGTACACAACATATTATTTTAAAATTCATTTCCTCACTTTTGAAACATTTGATACGAGATTGAAAAAAAAAAAAAAATTCATAATTATTATTCAAAATGCTCTGCTAAAGGAATCTCCTTAATTCTCAAAGCTTCATATTTCTTATGAAACAAATAAATCATAAAAAGTGTCCACTTTTGTTAAATGTTGCATTGTCTAGCAAATATTTCTAAATTAGTCATGATTGAGTCTTGAAGCAATGTCCATTTCAGATTATGTGACCCTCGTCAAAGTAATACGTTTTGTACTAATTACTCGTGCAATCTATATTTTTTAATCTTAAGGTTCTGACTAATGACCTCTTACTCTTTAAAAACGGAAATTTATGAACACTATAGTAATAAAACTATATACTTTGATATAATGAGAGGTTTTGTTATAATATTTTGAAGATTGTTGCGTAAGTATGCAAAAAATATTTCATATTATTTTAAATTTAATAACAGTAAAATTTTTTTAAGGAAAGCAGTTTAATGCTCAGAGTATGTACTTTCCATTTATAATTCTTACTAATGCATGATTAAAGAAGGTTTAGTTACGTTTACTGAAATGAGCTGAAGGTGATTTGAAACTAGATAGGTACATTTACTATTATTTTGATTGTATGAATATCGATTTAAAACAATGAGATAAAAGAAAGAAAGACAGAAATATTGTGTATTCTTGCATGCAAAGTGAATCTCTTATGACTAAATATAAATTGTTGTAAAAGCACATTTCAAGAGTGTGGGAAATCATATACATATAATATGATATAGTCGTTGCTTTTTCTTTATAAAACTTTATCCTTGCAGCCTGTCCATTTTCCTTTTCGCCGTTTATACTCAGAAGGATAAGTTAAATGAATACAAGAGATTGTAATTGCTTCAATGCAATGTCAAGTTGTTAAGTCATGGTCAATTTGTCTGAATTCGAATCAAAAGTGTTTACAGAAGAAATCCAGCTTGAAGATTTTTCTACCTCAAAGACTAATTCATGTTTGGAGGAATGTATCATCGTTGTTGGCTCTACTGGATCCGGAAAAAGCTCAACAGTTTCAAAATGCACCGGTCTACCCATTAAATCCGGAGACGGTCATCGTAGTATAACCAAGTTTTCGAGCGTTTATGAAGGACAGTAAGTTGCGTGATTTATCATATATTCTACTCCGATAGTATTCTCTTCACTGACATATCATTATTCCAGAGATTTACATGGTAAGTCCATTTATTGGGTGGATACTGTTGGATGGGACGATCTTGATGGGGATGATGTGGAAACTTTTCAAGATATACTGAAATTCATCAATAGATACAATATACGCCTTGTTCGTGCCATTGTTTGGAATGTTCATCCTGGCTCAATCCGTCAAGATGCGACACTTCACAAACAAGCAAATTTGATAAATCAATTTGCGAATAAAAAGATATGGAATAATGTTGTAATTATATGTACGGTAATTTTCTACCTCTTTGATTGAATCTCATTTTAACAAATTTTTATTTATCGGCGAAATATTTACATAGGTAAACAAGCTATTAAGGCCGAAAATGAAGGAGCTGGTGCCCTCCGAGCGGCATATGAGTTCAATAAGACATCTAAAGCACAAATTATAGGATATCGATTTATTGATGATCCAGCATTTGATGACTCTGATCAATCTATATTTCTTCAAGATGAGGCAATAAAAAAGAAGTTTAATATCGTTGATGATACTGATGTCAGAAATAATGTCTTTGGAGCCATAGAGAAACTAGGAGCTCCAATACAGGTACATACTTCAAAGATTGTTCATCAATCTGGTACTGATAAGTTGTACTACTAACAAAATTATATATCTCAGATAATTTTTAATAATTTTCGCTGCACTGCCTGTGGCGAAGAAGGTGATAATCGACTTATGTCTCAATATTGTCATATGGAAAAAAAGTTTGAACATTCCGAAGAATTAGTACGATATCATCCAGCTGAAACGGAGCTCTTTCACCCGACCACAAACAGAATATTTGAGCACAATGGTTCTTTAAAATCAAATTGGTATCACTCGAATAAGTTTTGTTGTGTATTTGGAGGCGGAAAAGGACTTCAAACTTATTCATGCTGTAAACAACCTCCTGAAGAACATGGATGTGTTGAAAGGTGGGCATGTTGCAAAATGGATTTAAAACGAGTGGGATGTAAAAGAAGATACATGTGCTGTAGAGTGGATATAGGTAGCGAAATGAAAATGATTTTCATTCCATCAATCATAATTCCTTCTATTACTACTTTGTTTTCAGATGATGACAAACACGAAGGCTGTGAATTCCGTTATAAATGCTGCAACAAAGGCTCCAAGGCCAATGGTTGTAAACAAGTTTGTAGAAAATGTGGAAGTCTGTGGGGTTCAAATGCCCTGAATTGCTACAAAACATCTCATACCCTCGTTGAAATTTCTTGAATATTTACTAATACTCAAAGTCACGACTCAATTTGTTACCAAAGTTGCCCTAAAAACTTAATGAAACTAATTAATCAAAATACTTGCACAAAATGTATGTCTATGTCAAGTAATTATTTTTATTCTAATTTTTTTTTATTTCATCTATTCAAGGATAATAAATATCCTTAAATCAAGACATTTGTAAAAAAAAAAAAATATTTCGGAAACTCCTACTTTGAGACAACTTTATTCTATTTTTTCTAACTCTCAATACAGGAGCTTTCGTTTGGTTTTAATTTAATTTCTTAAAGCCAACTTTTTAAATATTCATATTAAGCCATAGGTTCTAAAATCTCTTCCGATAAGATCTCGATTAATTTCCATTGGTAGTCATATCGATACAATTTTCATTACAACTATTGATTCAATTTTATAAGATATTTATATAATTTATTTTAAATATATCATATTATAAGTAAAACATGTTATTGAATTAACCCTTAAAATAAGGGGGAAAACTATCAACAATAAGAAAATGGGCTTCATCATGTCATTATAGGTCATTTATTGTGAAGGAATTGCCATCTTAATGATGAATTTGAAGCACCTTTAATATGATTTTTTTTAAACCGATGCCACTACTAATTTTTTTAATTTCCTGTTAGTCTCAAAAAGCCAATAGTGACCAGACTAATCGGTCGAGTTCTACAATGAATAAAATATAAAGTGAGGAAAACGAAGATTTTTCCTAGTTCTTTTGGACCTGATAGTATTTTATCTTCAACTACGCTTTCTTAATTATATATTGCTAATGACTACATCAAACATGGGTAGTAGAAATTTCGAAATGTTTATATTTCCATTTTTTCCTGACTTCTACCTTAGACATCACGGCTGTATCTTAGTACAAACTCTTATGACTGTCCAATTACTCTTCAGACATATAGTTTCATCTTTTATATGTATGGTATATATATATATATATAATATTGGTTCCAACTACTATTTAATGGACTTCATGTGGAGATTCGGGATCACAACAAGTTCAAAACTTAGTGAGGCCGAGAAGATAAAAAAAATCAAAAACTCTTGTGTTTGACAAACAATATTTTATAATAAAATGATTACTTGAAAACTTTAATCTATGTAGGTCTTTTTTTTCTTCTTCTCCTTTACTTTGAAGTGAATCCAAGAAGCTCTTCTAAATTTGGAATTCTAAACATTATGTCTACAACCCTCCTTCACATAACTGGGGCTTCAGTTTTACTTTCCGGTGCCCATGCTTCTTAATGAATGAATAAATAAATCCACCTATTTCAATTTGGTCGTTGATACTAACAACGATGGAACAATCATTTTTGCCTCGACACTCCTAATCCAACGATATCAATATCCTATGATAATATGTATTTGAGACTAATTATGGAATCAATGGAACGTACAATTTTGTTTAACCCCACCCTATGGTTTCATTTAAAGTTACACTACTAAATACTACGGAAATGATATATCTGTTACCTTATGGCATGTGGTTGTGATCTTATTATGAGAAGTGTATGTAATTAAATCTATGAAGAATAAAATGTATTATTTCCATTTGCTTCTAAGGATTTTCCTTGATTCTGCGGTGAAATAAATAAAAAACCATTTAAAAAAATATTATTCATCAAAGTTATAAGTATATTATTTAGCCCCTAATTATTGCCTTGAGAATATTATTTTTGATCGTAATTCATGATAGATGAAAAAGATAAGGCAGCAATAGCATTAAAAGTACAGTTATGTTATGCATAATGTTTATTATTTTAGTGAGAGGGTCTATGTATGTACTATTATTATTATGTATGCTATTAACGAGGTAAAAAAATCATTTAGTTTCATATTGTTGTGTTTTCATTTCGTTATATCAATGCAAATAATCTCCATTTTGGTAAATATGTAACATATATTACACCTTTCATAAAAGGCTCCAATCGAAAGAGTTTTTGAATGGTATGTATCTCACATTTGACAAATTTAGTCAATCCTCAAATTTAAATTTGGCCCATAACTCCTAACATGAAGATACGTATAACTCAGTAAACACAAAATATACTCAAATTAATAACTAACTAGACACCCAATTCAAAAATTTATTTTGTATTACTAATGACCTTATTATACTATTTACTATTAGTATTAGATTCTATTAATCATGCAGCATGGAGTATGACTTATGAGTATTTGAGGCCTGCATTTTATATGTTAAGTATGTATTATTGTTTTGCCATCAAATAATAATAATTAATTATTAATTTGCTGATTATAAATCAGTCTCATTTTAAGTAACCTCCTTTTCCAACGACTTTGAGCAATTGTATCAAACTTTCTATTAGAATTATACTGACTTAATAAGCTCTCATTTTTATGATTATGATAATTGCCCTACTGGAATATCTCAGAAAATAATACTAATACTAATGTGCTGGTGTAACATTAAATGTAACTCAATTAAAATTAAATCTGGTTCATTGTCCTTTCATTGGCACTGAAGGTTATAAACCGATAATTCTTATCGTCAATGAATTGAATCGTTGAAACAAAAAAAAAATATTGTTTTGTCTTAATAGAACATAAGTGTCAAGTCAACAAGAAACCAAGTTTATTTGAAATATTTCAGAAAAGAGTTAGAACTGCATTCATATTCTTGAAGACACTCTCTTTCGTTTGTATAAATAGTATACTTGGATTAATTAAATAATGACTCCAATAATTAATTGATGCAACTGTATTATAGGAAAAAAAGTACCGGCCACAATAAAAAATAAAAAACACCTGGTGTTTCTGACTATGTCGTTACTATGACGTAATGGATTATTAATAGTTCTTAAATGGGTAATTGGTTTTAGCCAACTGCAACTAAATAAATCCCTTGGGCTATGAAAAAGATGGACGTTATTTCAGGGACCATATGGGCTCCATGTGCAGTCGCAACATTTATCCCATTGCTCTATTGGATAGACAACAATCCTTGGTTGTGTCTCGATTAAAAGTGACATTTTAGCAAAACCGTGCGGTATAGGTCTGTAAATGACTCCGAAATATTTGGCCGTTATATTTATGAAGTAAAAAAACTTAAAAGGGAATTTTCCCCTTTTCAATATTTAAAAACAAACTTGCTTTCTTGTTGACTTGACACATATCATGAAGTGAGGATTTTACTCATATATTGTGTGTTAATAAACCTTTTCTTGAAGTCAAATTATTTTTACACATTCAAACCGAGTCGAATTTAGCTAAAGAATATAAATAGATTTATATATAATGTCTAAATCTGCACATCTTGACTACATAACTTTATAAATATGTATACGAAAACTCTTTCTAAAGGTAGACTTCCATGAGTCCTGGATAAACTTGTGATATATCTTTATAATAAATTTATTTCAAATATGGTTCTTTATTTCAAAGTACCTGAATTCAATTATACTATCAAAGTGCATTCTTCACAAACAAATGTTATCTATATATGTATACCAGATGTAATAAAAGTCTTTTTACACTTTTTTTTATTTTGATACATTATTTAGAAGTAAGAAAATGAAATAAGTCGAATTTTTTTAGAAACGAAATTTAAGTACTCAATGCATACATCATTATCACAATTCACAATCTCAGAACTATAATCAAAGTCTTTGCATACTTCTTTGATATAGCCCTTTGACAGACTTTAAATCCTTAAAAGGACTTTACATTCTGATGTTTGTTGCAGGGATTTTTTCGATTTGCATCAATGATATTGCCAGTGGGGAAGGGGAGGGAAGACAGTCTACCCCTCACAAAAAAACAAAAATAAAAACCCGGTAAGTACATTAATTCAAGTAGTTCTAACACACCCAAAAGAATTGTCAAAATGGAATAAAAAAGTAATTCTCTCCATTGGTCTCAGAAAAAGCTGACTACGCTACTGACTTTCACCCAAATATTATAGTTCAACATTATATTCTAAACCACCCATTTATGAACTATTTATTTGCACACTATGAATCTATTTTGGACTTAATAGCATAAGTATAAGTAATATCACGTCGAGCTTTTTTGTTCACTCGCAACCTCGAATGACAAAAGGGAAAGGAAAAATTTGGAAAAACATATGGTAGCTATCCTTCTGTATTTTCCTCCTTGACAACTCGTTAATATTTGGCAGAATTTATTATTTAGATATATTATACATTTATAAATTTTACCAATCACAAACCAATCGTTACTACTTGTAACATATTCAAAATTCAAAAAAAGGGATTTAATATATTTTTTATGCATCAAAATCATAAATAATAATAATACCCTTTTTGAGCTCATAACACGTAGAGTCAGCTGCTTTAAATCAAAAGAGTCAAATGATGAAAATCAGCCGAAGGGAGAATACAGTGTGATTTTGTTTATCCCAAAAAGCTCGTCGTGTATATGGCTGGCAAAAACGAAAATACAGAAGACTAGCTGCTTGTTGTTTTTTTCTTTTTAAGAACCAAGGTTGCGAGTGGACAAAAAAGCTCGTGGTGACCTATACTGTGATGACCTGTACATTGTATTGAGGAATTGTAATAGTTAATATGTATATGGGCCGTGTATAAAGTTATGTTGAAATGATGTTAATTAACTTCGATTATATTATTACTTTCCTAAAGAGGAGAGTTACTAATTTTTTTAATTATTATTACATTCTTGCCCAATACAAAAATAACATTTTGTGATATACTTTGTGATTATGAAGATAGACATACTTTCAAAATTCGTGTGCAGATATTATTTAAATAGAAAGTGAAAGCAATTTTGTTCATCAGCTGTATGTCATTTGTTCTGGAGTATTGATAAAAAAATGGATGAATTTGAACCCCCTTTTGTTCGATTTTATGTACGTTTTGCATACGTTTTAGCTAAAAGATATTATATACTACAAAAAATGGATCCCTTTTAAATATGGTGCTCTTTAGAAACGAACTTTGAAATCCTATACTATGCCCATAAAGTCAAATATTTATATCACTATAAAAAGGTTATTGTTCCTTTAAATAATATTCTATTTCATCTACCGAAATTATTATTGATAAAAATTATATGATATTTTATGAATGTTACTTGAATACTCTATTAAACATTGGATTGAACAAAAACTGTACAGATCTGTTAAGTAGTTATTGGAGCTCATAATAAGTAGCATTAAAATATCTACCTTCAATTTCGGATAAAAGGAACTCTTAGATTCTAGCCAAAATGTTGCTCTTATATGAAATACATAGAAAACTCATTTTTCATAACATATTTATTAGATATACTTCTTGTTTACTTATTTTTTGCTAACAAGATCGATTATTTCTTTCTTTCTTTTCAATTTCATTAACAATGGAATTGTGAAGCTCAATATATAGTATTACATGAATCTTCTTCAAACTTTTCCAATATTTTAATCATTAAAATATTTTTATTTTTCTATCAGTGATTTTTTTGAGAATGTTCTACTTAAAAAAATGACGTCAGAAAGCTGTTCTTGTACCCGGTGTTAGATGAGAACACTATTTCCCCATCGCTCATTCTAAACTTCAATCAGAAATAACGTGATAACTTGGCGTATATATGTTATAGGGACGTATACTTTATTTCAAATAAATCAAAGTATGTATTGATTTTAATTTAAAGCTCAATTTAACTACTCTTAGCCCTTATAATGACCTCTAAACGGATTCTAAAGGCAGTACAAGCCCTTATAACCATAGCCTCCTCCATCTGTGCCCATACTGCATTGACGCTAGCCATCAGTGCATTGGTATTTGAGTTGCGTGTGTAACAGGTATTGCGAGCAATATGTGTCCAAAAACAATAATCTAATGGGTTGTTGACATCCGGCAAATATGGCTGTCACAAAGTTTTCGATCAAGCGAAGCAGATTTCAAATTGTTGAGTAGTCCACTGCAACGATTTTCCCTGATGGGTAATGTGAGCAGTGGTTTTTTTTTCATTACCAAGGACTTTGAACAGCCCTACACACTATACCCCTCGGAATTTCGAGATCCTTAGCAGTGGACCTCATGGACCATGTCAGATTGACCATGATTTATCAAGTTTGAGGGGATCTTGATGGGAACACCTCCTCTAGCCATTTCTATCGGGGTTTCGCCACCTTCCAATCATCTCTTGACATTATAAACAGTCTTCCTGTCCACACCACCCTATTTTACAATGCTAATTTGAGAGTCTCTCGCGCGGAGGAGTTCGACAATTTTATTTCTATTATCTCTCTCCATCTTCTCCCAGAGTGTTTTTTGGACTAAAATTATATCAAAATAAAACTCTATTGTTCTGCTATTCAAGCATGGTTGACTTGTGAAAATTAACTCACTCAATCCAGCTTCATAACTATATAAAAAATAGGAACTGACACCCGGTATCTATATTTTTTAAGTATATGAAATATGAAATAAAAAAAATCAAAATAAAAATCATAAACAATAACAATAATATCCTTTTTGAGTTCATAACACGTTGAGTCAGCTGCTTTAAATCTAAAGAATCAACTAATGCAAAACAGCTGATGGAAGAATACATATATGAAAATAGTTCTGAGAAAATGTAGACTATACTTGCATGTTAAGCCAAATTTATGGGGAAACTAAATTCATGCACCCCTACGTGACTTATCTTTATTGTATCTCGGAATCTTTCCTCAAAAAAATAACAAGATAAAAAGACACTAACATCATTTGGTAGTTAGCAATGACAGAATGGAAAATATTTTTTTTTTCAAATTTTGCACCCATTCCATCGATTCTTAACTACAAATTAAAAAGAAAAATTGCTGCTCATTTACAGTTTTTTTTGTATATGACGAGGAGATAAAATTTGTATTAAATGAAATTTTTATTTATTAACACAATTTTCCTCTTTTTTCATATATAAACTATAATTTTGGTTGACTTTTGTGTCTAAGATTAATAGTAGGAAATTGTTTATAGCTAAACAGGTGTTAATCTGACCAAACATTAATAAAGTAGGAAAGAATTTAGAAAACTACAGCTGACAAGAAAAATACCTAATACATTTTTATATTAGTGGGATAAAAGCCGTGATACATATTATTTATTACTAGTGTTCTATTCGAGTTGCATTTTTCGAGTTTGAAAAAAAACTCCAGTTTACTAAAGTCGAATACTTTCAGTAGATTACTTTAACTCGCCCGAAATATTATTGAAAAACTCAATTAAACTCGAACTCGAATAACTTAAACTCGAAATAATTGAGTATAGATTAATCACATCTCTAGTTTTTTTTTTATCATTTTTCTTGAGCAATTCCTCATAAATACATATAGAAAATATTAACAAAATCTACTGTCTATGTCATATGGTTTATTTTAAGCAATGCTGAGAAAAAGGAACCAAAAGCTGTTAAAAAGAAAATAAATTTAGTTGATACGGTATGTTATGTTACAACTGGTAGCTGCCACCCTTCTGTATTTTCCTTGTTGCCAACTTTTTAATATTGGGCAGAGATATTATTTAGATATGCTGTATATTGATAAATTCTACCAAAATACAAATCAATCGATAATATATAGGTATTATCCATTGATTTGTATTTCATAAATCAATCGTTAACACTTGTATATTATTCAAAAGTTCAAAAAAAGGGCGCGTAATTCTGTATTTATTGTATTATATATATATATATATATATATATATCAAAATCATAAATAATAACAATAATATCCTTTTTGAGTTCATAACACGTTGAGTCAGCTGCTTTAAATCTAAAGAGTTAACTGATGCAAAACAGCTGAAAGGAGAATACAGTGTGTTTTTGTTTCTCCCAAAAAGCTCGTCGTGATGCAAGAATAATATGTAAATACGATTATTATCCCTTTAAATCTTCATTAATCTCGCTATCTCTCTCTACTTCTCCTTCAAAAAGGAAAAGGCCCAAAATTAATTAATAGCTAGACAATATCCCCATTATTTTAATCTCTGGGACGGAGGGTTATTCGCAGCTTTGTAGAAAATAATTCCCGTTATGCAATTTAACGTTCTGAGCAATACATAGTGCTCATGACGCAATAAGGTAAGGATTAAAGAATCATTTCTTTGTAATGGGAAAACCACTGTGAGCTGAAGAGTCAATGGTATTCAAATATCAATAAATACGAGGAAGAGGTACTATATTGAGAATGGAAAGTAGTAGATGTTGGGAATATCGATGTTAATTATATATTTTGTAGTTGAAAGGATTAATATCTAAAGTAGCTCTTTAAAAATAGTTATTACCGTTAAGGAGAGATATGTGAATTAACTTCATGTTATGTACTGAACATATCACAAAATTATTTATACTTTATCTCTCAACCTTTCCTCCAAAAAAGAAAAAAAAGAAAAAAATCAGATGGTAGTCAGTTGATCCTTCACAACTGTGGGATGTTCCTTCGTTTAAAAGCAAGGATTTTAAAAGAACAAATTCGAGTTCAATCAAACAATGTTCAGAACACTAATAAAGGGGGGGGGGATATTAGAATAATGAACAGCTGACAAAAAAAATACAGTGTGCATTTCGATATAAGTGGAATAAAGTCGTGTTATAAACTTACCATTAAATTAAGAATAGTCACTTAGTTGGTGAGAGTGACGTAGTTGGTTAAAGGTGGGTCTACAATATCACGTAAGGAAAGGTGTCGCGTCACGAAGATAAATACATATGGAGTCTGCAAGCGTCGTTAGGCTTACAATTTACACACATAAAAAATAGATGGTATCAACTCTGTACTAAATATTTGTACATTACATTGATTACCACGACGAGCTTTTTGGGATAAACAAAAACACACTGTATTCTCCCTTCAGCTGATTTTCATCAGCTGACTTTTTTGATTTCAAGCAGCTGACTCAACGTGTTATGAGCTCAAAAAGGGTATTATTATTATTTATGATTTTGATGCATAAAAAATATATTAAATCCCTTTTTTTGAATTTTTGATTCATTACATGTAATAACGATTGGTATGTGATTGGTAGAATTTATAAATATTTAGTATATCTAAATAATAAATTCTGCCAAATATTAACGAGTTGGCAAGGAGGAAAATACAGAAGGGTAGCTACCACTTGTTTTTCCAAATTTTTCCTTTCCCTTTTGTGAGTCGAGGTTGCGAGTGGACAAAAAAGCTCGACGTGTACACCGTTGCATTGAAATAAATTTTCAGAGTAGGTCATGGTATGTACAAATGTATGATATCATATCTAAGCTCTTTAATGCATTCCTTATTAATCAATTTGATTTACTATTGAAGGAGTTATTTAAGTACAAAGAATTTCATTGACTTTTGGGCCTACTCCGGCACTCTACGTCCCTAGAAGTCCTTTTAGGTGAAAAAAAAAGACCAGAAATGGAATCTACACAAAAAACACTAGCCAATCAATATTTTTTAATGTACAAAATGAGTAATCCTTTTAAGGCTTAAATTGAAGTTAAAGTTGGAAAATGGGCCAAATTAGCTAAAAAAGTAGGGACCGATTTCTCGAAAACCGTCGGACTCTCGAAAAAAAGAATCACAGATTTGAAATCAGCGAGCAAAACTAAATAACTTTTATTATACTTATACCCCTTAGGATTTTTGAAAGTTCAAATTTGTTGACCGGTGTTATCATTCAAATACCTTGGGATATAATGTTTGTTATTTTATAACTTTCTTAAGTTAAATAACCAATCTTAAAAATGGAGTAGTACTAAGTATATTTTACATGTATTTTTAGTGAGATAAGGGAAGGAGAAATAAAGTAAGAAAAATAAATGTACCGTGCATAACGCGCAATATTTTCTTCTTATTTATTACCTTTGCTATAATTGCAAAAAAAAACTTACATTTCTATAAGAAAAATTTTGATTCTTCATTTACTAATTGTTTTCTTACTTTATATTCGAAAATTACCCAGTAATTTGAACCTATTACGTAATCGTGAAGGAAAAAATATATATTTCCTAAGATCAGTAGATATTGAATTAAAATCATTCATTTTAATGTATTCCTGTACTAAATTATAAAATACAGGCTTTTGTGGTATATTATCGACCTAGATATAACAGAAGTTTTGTTTGCTTTTTAAAAAAAGATTAAACTATAAGACATTGTAAGTGATCCTATTCCCAGTTTTCCCTAGATATACATAGAGAAAAATAGGTTTCTCGGTAATTTCAAGTAAATTTTTGCACTTCATTATGATTTTTCTATTCAATTTAATTTTATATAACTGATCAAATATAAATAATTTCAATGAACTCAGATTTCACAATAATCTGATGGATTTAAAGGAAGAGGAAGGGAATGAGTAATTATAATTCTTGGAAAAGAAGAAATACACTTCTCAAGGACGAATATGAAAACTACTGTTTTATTTGTTGGAGAATTGAAAAAGGTTGAATCTCGAAGGGTGTAAATTTTAAACAAGTATAGGGGAGGACCAATCTCTATGTTTGTCAACAGGGATGATTGTCAAAAATGCTATATTGAGGCTTATTATGTATGTCAGGGGTGTCAAACTTATCTCACATCGCGGGCTACATATGACCCCTCGGTAGACGTCGTGGACCGGACCATTAAAATTATAGCATACTTAGCTATAAATAACCAAAATATCATCTTGTCTTCCCTTTGTTTTGATTTAAAGAAGAACAAGGACATTGTTAAATTTAGCTAAAAATTTAATGAATTACACTTTTACAAAAATTTTCTCAAAACTGCACAAACTTTAAGTAACTGGTATCGAAAATTATAATAATGAACTTTACATGAGATTACTTGAGACTTATAAAGAAAGACTAACATGCACCCCCTAGCGGATAATTCATGAATTACATTTGATTAAAAAACTTAATCTATGTCTTTTATGTATTTTTTTCACTTTCAAATTATCCTGCGGGCCTGATTGAACCGCCTTCCGGGCCGGTTCTGGCCTGTGGGCCGTATGTTTGACACCCTTAATTCATGTTATATGTATTTAAAGATATAAAAATAAGAAAAAATCATTTTTTTTAAACCTAAATTAAATTTTTATTCCTTGAGTGATTATGTAATAAACAGATACATGATAAAAATCATAAGTTTATGTCCTACTAAGTCCATACATAGGTTAGGTTCTAATCTCTTATTTAATCTAATTAATTAACTATTTAAATGACAGATAAATTCCTTTTTGGTTAATCGGTTGATCCGAAATTATTCCCAGAATCAGTCAAATCATCATTATATATTATGTGACTTATTGACCGATATGACTAAAATGTTGCATAGTTCATATTTTACATTTTCTAAAGGTTCTCAACTATAGTGCTTATCTCAACTCATGACTGTTGGGCTAATATGCCTACCTGTATGATCAGGAATGCTCCTCCTCCTGACATGAGTACTCAATGGATATCAATGACATATCATTAACAACGAGCTTTTGGAACAAACAAAAATACTCTGAATGTATTCTCCCGTCAGCTGATTTTGATCAGTTGACTCTTTTGATTTAAAGCAGCTACGTGTTATGAACTCAAAAAGGATATTATTGTTATTTATGATTTTGATATATTATATAAAATATATTAAATAAAAGGATTGCACGCCCTTTTTTGAATTTTTGAATATTATACAAGTATTAACGATTGGTAGAATTAATCAATGACTAGTATATCCAAACAATAACTCTGCTCAATATTAAAAAATACAGAAGAGTAGCACGACAAGCTTTTTGGGATAAACAAAAACACACTGTATTCTCCCTTCAGCTGATTTTCATCATTTGACTTTTTTGATTTAAAGCTGCTGACTCTACTTGTTATAAACTCAAAAAGGGTATTCTTATTATTTATGATTTTGATGCATAAAAAATATATTAAATCCCTTTTTTTGAATTTTTGATATATTACATGTAGTAACGATTGGTTTGTGATTGGTAGAATTTATAAATATTTAGTATATCTAAATAATAAATTCTGCCAAATATTAACAAGTTGGCAACAAGGAAAATACAGAAGGGTAGCTACCAGTTGTTTTTCCAAATTTTTCCTTTCCCTTTTGTCAATCGAGGTTGCGAGTGAACAAAAAAGCTCGACGTGAGTAGCTACCAGTTGTTTTTCCAAATTTATCCTTTCCCTTTTGAGAATCGAGGTTGTGAGTGAATAAATAAGCTCGTCGTGTCGGAAGCGAGCATAGTTACATGAATGCACATGGGTGTAAGAATGATTTTATATGTGGGAGTTAGTTATTTTGTGTCTTTTCCTGAATTAAAAAATAAATCCCTGTAGTAATTATATAATGGACTAACATCATTCATTCATTATGTGACAAGCAATCCCACAATTTACGGAAAACTGCAAAATATTTATACTTTTATTAATGATGACTCCTCCATATTTTGAAAATTCAAACGTCATCATCAGTTGACCAAAAATTTACATTCAAAATTTTTACATTAGTGGAATGTACAAAAAAACCAACGATTTAATAGTTGATAATATATTTACTATATAAGGGGACTTACTCCCACAAATAATAATAATTTAGTATGTATTCCATTATTAGCTGTCAGCTAGTTTTCGATTATTCTTACCCCTTATTAGTGTTCTAAATCTTGATTTGTTGAACTCAAATTTGTTCTCACTAAGAAGTCAACACATCACTTTGATTATAATAGAGTAGTCCTTGAAGTTGGGAAGAATTGACTGACAGCAAGTTAAATTTGGGTCTTTTTCTGTCTCTTTTTTTGTAGAAAAGTTGAGAGATGTACCTACCTATAAAAATATTCATAGTTTAATAAAACTATAATCAAATACAGCAAATCAACGTGTAGAACGCTCATTAGAGACACAAGTAGACAAATTGAAATATGATAAAATACGTAGCTCATTTTCATCTTAGTAGGATAACGTTACTACTACAGAGTACCTAAAATTATAAATGGACCATGTTCTAAATATGCCAATTATATTTACTACGTATGTATTTCACAAAGGAATATTTTCTTGGAAAAATATGTCTCCTGTGTGTCTTCACTTTAATCTCATATTGTCATAGATCTATTGTAAAACAATTTATGAATCATCGTTTACTCAGTGTGAGATGTGGGACAAGTTTCCATACATTGAAGAACAATTCCTTGTTTATGGAAAATTTAATACATCCGCGAATCCTGGCCACCAAAATAAGCCCCTTTCTTCAACATCAGGGACGTAGCAATGGCAAATGCATTATTTTCTATAGTGGGGCATATAACTCCTTTCAAACTTTAGGGGCTTCATAGTTCTTCTCCCCTTCCTTGCCTACCACGCCTTCAGTAGATATTATTTTCCCTTAGACTTCTGCCCAATATCCATGATTAATATACACCTCTGCAATTTTGCTCCTATAATAAATTGATTGTCGTTTTCATTTGATTTTAAAGAAACATAATATTCACTTTGTATGAAACTACGGACTTATAATATAATTAAACGTAATATGATCAAATCAAGGAATTATACATTTGTACAACTATTGTAGAATAGCTATGAAGCGTGAAATATGAAGTCATGGAAAATAAATAGAAGGAAGAAGTCATCATTTGGCAACCTTTCCTTCCAATGAAAGAGAAAATAAGACCTCAAATTAGTTGGTAGATATCCAACCCCGGAATAATTCTTTATTTAATTGTAGAGTATTAAATAGAGATGAAATCAAATTGAGAACTATATATACTGAGTACATTAATTGTATGTATGTGAGTCACGACGAACTTTTTTGTTCACTCGCAACCTCGACTCACAAAAGGAAAAATTTGGAAAAACAAGTGGTAGCTACCCTTCTGTATTTTCCTTGTTGCCAACTTGTTAATATTTGGCAGAATTTATTATTTAGATATACTAAATATTTATAAATTCTACCAATCACAAACCAATCGTCACTACATGTAATATATCAAAAATTCAAAAAAAGGGCGCACAATCCTTAATTTAATATATTTTTTATGCATCAAAATCATAAATAATAAGAATACCCTTTTTGAGTTTATAACACGTAGAGTCAGCTGTTTTAATTCAAGAGTCAACTGATGCAAAACAGCTAAAGGAAGAATACATAGTGTTTTTGTTTAATAAAAAGCTCATCGTGAGTATCGTTGTGGCTGATGTCTAAAAAAGAGGACACGTGGCCCGATCGCTGTTGGTTGTATTGAGGTTATTTTGTAATTTATTCTATCCATTAAATATTATCGACGGTTTTTCCGCTAAAAACAGGATACTTCATGAATTTATAAAAAAGTCCCTGGACTCGTCGAACATAATTTAGAAAGAGAGCAATTGATCAATCTAATAAAAAAAGGGAGCTAGAATCCCTATAATACAAATTTTACTTGTCCTTCGAAAAGCGAAAGAAAGCCCCCAGACAATTAACAAGTTAGTGAATTACATCATTCTTTTTAACTGTTGGACATTTCTTAGTTAATAGTGGGCAGTGCTGAAAAGGATACAGTACCAATCTTGCAAATAATTACGGAGGATGTCTCCCAACTTAGAGTTGAACAATTTAAAAAAAAATAATAACCTTCTAATAGAAATATCTAGTAATATCCATGATGCAATAATCACAGGGAATTATCCATAACAAATTTTATATTAAGAATAATATTACTATTAATAGAAGGCTTCAAGTCCAATGACTCATGCCTCAGGGAGACAATGATGACGTATCAAAACCATTTAGCTACATAAAGGAATATTATACATGACTCTTAACAGCAATGATTAGTAATAAAATATTATCTACTTGGATACTATTAATCAAATAAAAATCCTTTATTTGATTGTATGTAAACATAAATCACAATAAAACACATATCCCACGCTGAAGAGTCCTCTTGATTACAAGAATGAATCAGAGCTAATTAGCTCACTCTGTCCGAATAATGCCCTTTTATTGACGTATATGATAGACAGGAAATCATATCTATAACTTATCTTACTTATAAGTTATAAGTAAGATAAGTTATAAGTTATAACTTATTGACTGTATTAGTAATAGCAAAGTACAAAATTGAACCCACAAGTTCATTTTTACGTAATAACATCACGTGGTTGATGTTCAGGCAAAGGACATGACTCGGAGCGCACTCTTCTCTACACATTTTGCTGCTTCACAACCCTTCATGTAGTAGTATTATATAGTATTAAATTTATGTATTTATTTTATTTCTCTGCTTCTATGTATTTTTTTTTAGTAGTCATCGTATTTCAAAAATGAGATCTAGTTGTGTGTCTCCTCAGTGCGGAGAGGGACCGTGTTGTAGTTTACATATTATTATCTAGATAGTGGAACATTTTATTATTCAATTACATGATTCTCTGGTGCCTCCCTCATTTTTTAAACATATAATTATTTAATATATTTTTTAAATCAAATTGGAAACAAATATCAGTCAGTTGGTAAGTACCTAAGTTACTATAGCTTTGTACGTTTGCAATCATACGCAAAAAACCCATCCCTTTGATTGGTTACCTAGACCAATTGTTGTTGTTAATATAAATGTGGCATTCCATTGGTTCCCATCCTCTTGTGATTGTTCCATATAATAAAAAGAACCTGGCTTAGTTCACTTATAGTCACTCAACTTATTTCAAAGTTTTGTGTGTGTTTTTTTCTTCCTTGTGTACATTCCAAGAAGTCTTATGTACAAAATCTATAATATATTTATAAAATTATGATTTAGAAAGCTTCTACAGAATATATTATATTACATACATTCTAATATATTATTAAGATACTGCATTAGCTTTTTTTAAAAAAAATAGTATGCATCTCCAAAAAGTATATACCTAACTTGCATACTAGGAACAGAAATGTATTATTACTAAGTAACTTTTTTTATCATAATATCATTACTTAGAGTAATTGTTGTTGAGCAGGTCCTCATTGAGTTGCCTATGCCAGTTATTTTATGAATAGGCCTGTATGCAGCATGTATCTGCTATGAAATAATGATTTTAAAAATAATGTTTCACTTTTAATAATTTCTGTCTTTGTCAAAAGCATTTTGAAATGAACCAAATTGTAAATATTACAAGGTGGGATTTTGTGTATTTGAAAGATGTAGTGTCCAAGAAAATATATATATTTTAAATGTTCAAATACACACATTTTTATTAAATGACATAATTCTTTACACATAATCTATTTGCTAGTCACTAAAAAACAAAAAAAACACACAAAAATTATCTAACAAATATTTTTTTTAAAGTAATCAAGGTTGCAGACTTTCCTAGTGGGAGATTGTATCTGAGTGTCTACACAGTTACTTATTATTATGGCCTATGTATAAATGTAAATCATAGACGATATTTTTATTTCTGTGATCTGCAGTTATCTCCTCTTATAACTTTATCCAGTTACAAATTTTTTTTTGTACTATAATATCTCTCAGTGATGTTTATAATACGTTATAAAACAACATAATTATCACCACCAGTCCAAGTATCGAGTAAAGAAACTCTGCAGGAATCCTCAAAGGTTATCCAAGTACATAGGTAGATACTACAAGCATTTGAACTGTGTTCCTTAAGACCTTGAAGGTATGTCATGATATTCATTTCATTTTGTATGGTTCTATGTAGATAGAGAAATGGGTGTGTTCGTCCACTATAATAGGATAGGATATGAGGAGGGGAGGGGGTGGAAATCTCATAATAACTGTTGTTCAAGGCATGCTTCCCTATGAGGATCCACTCTTACGTCATATTATTAATATTATTATTTATGGTCATATTGTTTCATATTTGATTAGTAGTGTCGTGATTTAATTCATAGCTACTTATTATTATTATTATAAGTTACTGTCATATGAGTTCAAATTTAGAGCTTTAGGAAGTCTTATCCTTTTAATGAAAATCTTATATATATATATATATATATATATATATATATATAACTATTGTTTTGTTTCATTGCTCTCTTTAAGAGGCAGGGTTTTACTAACAAACATGATATAGGATAGTAAGATATTATTCTACAAATTATATTTTATAATTTAATATGTGAACATAAATACTTAACAAAAAAAATGACCTACTTTGAGCAATTTTATCAATATGTTTTATTTTTATTAAGAGGAATTTTGTCACTCAGTCAAAATATAACATTTTCCATTGATATTTTTCCGTCCTAATTTTCCTCTTTTTGATGTGATTAATTATATACATATAGTCATTTTGACACTTACTATTATTATTTGTCTTGATTAGCTTTGCTAAGGGACTTTTATTTGAAATATTTGATGAGATGAAGAGACAATAATATGATCTCCTTATGGTCGAATATAATTTGTTCTTCATATTATGTTGTGTCTAAACAAGTTGTTAATTATACACACTTAGATTAATTAAATTGATATTTGTACGCCTTCTTATTTAATTATAACATCAGTCATTTTAATGACCAGCTATTGATTGATACTATGATTAATTTATTATTATTATTATCATTTCATTTGGGCCTAATCATATGAATAATTTATATTGTTATATTAAGCAGAGGGATTTTCATCAAATTAGAATTAGTGAGAACATCAAAATAGCCTTCATGATCTCATGGTTGTTCATTTGACTTCACCTGAAACTCCTAAATCTACCATTTCCTGAAACTTTTGAATTCATAGACAACGTCAAATTTGACATTCTAAACCCTCAAGTCGCATTTTGACACCGAAATCAGCCTCCAACGACCTTAAATAAGCTGGTAAGACGTAGTTTATGTGCTTTTCTGGATCAAGTTGCCTTTAGTTCACAATGCTCCTGCCCCCCCCCCCTTGTTCTTCTGGCTGACTGTGATGCTAGATCAAACAAATGAACGAATGGAGGGGCTCGTATATATGTATATATTATTTAATTGTGATAGAAGAACTATGGACCCTTTAGTTGTATAGTGGGCCATGGAATACTTACCAATTAATTATAATTTTACCCAGAGAAGGTTATATCATTAATGCATTTCTATCACATCTAATATAATTTCATTTACTGCATTCCTATCACAACTTTCAAATACTGTAAATTAATTATTTATGTCAATTAAGTAATCAAATTTTGTTGGTAACACCCTGTACAATATGTGTACATATATGTAGGGCAGGGGTCTCAAACTCGATTCACCTGGAGACTGCTAGAAGTAGAGCCTGGGTGAGGCTGAGCCATATCAGGAATTTCTACAAGAAAAGCGCTGATAAAACATTCCAATGTTCTCAAATACCTTTATTTTAACACAAAATAATGAATTGAATAAATAAATGAAAATGATAATACTGCGAAGTCAAGGGACTGAAGAAACCACATACTATCTGACTGACTGGTTGATTAGAGGAATTATTTATTTGTATTCAGTTTCAAATGTCTGTATTAATTCTAGTAATTCAGTTTAGTAGTTCAATTTTTGTGGGCTGCACTAACATTAATCTTTCATATTAAGACGGAATTATCTTCACGGGGGCCGCAGTTGGCCCGCGAGTATGAGACCCCTGATGTCGGGTCAAGTTACAATTTGAACAAAATGCCAATTTTTTCAGAGCATATACCTATCCATAACATGAATATAGGTAATTTATTATATCAAGTTCATTGTTTAGACTTAATTCCTTTCATGCAGTGCCTTACTTTAATTTTTAAGCACGTACATATATTATATCAAGTTTATGACTATGAAGGTATTTTTTTTTTTTAATTTTAAAGTATGTACAACATTATAAATGCACACGGTTCAATGTATCACACGTACTACTTTGAAGGTAAACATTTTGACTATTTGTTCATGGATAATCATTTTTGCTTTTTGGGACCATTATCCCGCATTGTTTCGACATTTTTCATAATTATGTCAAAGGAAAAAAAATAGAAAATACTTTGGAATGTACATACTCTAATATTATGTATGAGCTTTGATTCTAAAAAAAAGTTTCAAATTCAATCAAATGGTTATTCTTAAACGGGTCTATTATATGTATGAGTATTTATAAAAATAATAGTTATTTAAATTGTTAAATAATCAAAATCCTTTATACCAATTTAATTCAAGTTCAATCTTAGATTAATTATTATTAATGAACAATTCAAGGTGTTTTAGTTCAAGTACGACTAGGTGCGGCTTGTCTTGATATTCACTGAGTAGGTATTGCTGTCTCTAAATCAGTTTTTCTCCAACTTGGTCTCTTATAATTACACTGGTTAACAGTCAAAAAGGGTTATAAGTAAAACAAAAGTTATTCAGTTTTGCACATCGATTTCATGTCTGTAATTTTTTTTCTTCGAGAGTCATAAGATTTTCAAGAAATCGGACTCTACTTTTTGAGCTAATTTGGCCCATTTTCCAGCTTCAACTTCCATTTAAGCCTAGAAGGATTACTCATTTTGTGCATTAAAAAATATTGATTGGCTAATGTTTTTTGTGTAGATTCCATTTCTGGTCTTTGTTTTCACCTAAAAGGACTTCTAGGGACGTAGAGTGCCGGAGTAGGCCCAAAAGTCAATGAAATTCTTTGTACTTAAATAATTCCTTAAATATAACATCAATTGGATTAATAAGGAATGCATTCAAAGAGATGTCAAGCGCTCGATAAACCTTAACCTAGAAGTAGTAGCGCGCAGAAGTATTTCATCCGGTTTCTCAGTCTTTAATTCAAAACTGAATAACTTTTATTATAAGTCTTATACCCCTTAGGATTTTTGAAAGCTCAAATTTGTTGACCTATGTATAATTAATTATTATTGGCTCAAGGGGTGTTGATCAAATAGTATGCATGGCTAATAGACTTGTAATTTATAAAGTGCAAGTATTAAATTGTTTGAGCTCCTCCCCTCTCCCTGCCAAACATAATTTTCGTTCATTAAAAAAAAGTTCAAATATCCAGAATTCCAATAAAAATAAATGGATTTTGGCTGAATAATCAGGGGAAAATGGAGGTTTTAGTACTAGACAAGTTTAGACAAAGGATATAGAAAACTTACTTTTCCTTTTAATACAATAGATTAATTTATTTTTGAAAACGATCTTAACTTTATTTTGCTGCCACTAAGCATGATTCAAGGCAGGAATGAAATTAAAGTTCCATGTACATTATTTGTAACTACTACAACATAAAATTGCTCTTAGAAAAGGTATATTTTTAAATATTTTGAGATTTATTCGTCAACATGTAAAAGACAGTAAGTAAGGATTGGTTTTGTAAACAAATGAAAGAAAATAACACCATAGTTCAATACTTGGGATTTTTAAATTTTTCTTATTTTTGACCCTTGATTTAAGTGTCTAAAGCAAATGATAAACACATGTACACAACATATCAAATAAAAAGGAACAAAGTTAGAAGAGCAATTCACCAATCATTGTGGAAATCAATTGAAATGAAAGATAAAGTCAATTTTTATAAAAAATATTTACCACACAGGAAATAAAATATTTGACCTTCGATATTTTCGGTGGTACGATTAATTATTTTAAAGAAGTCAAAATATAAATAAATAAAAATATACTTTTCTGCTTTTCCAGTATTTAGTTATATGTTGTAGCATCATTTTTAGACTTCCCAGAGGATTGGTCCTTCATGTACCAATATGATCTCCCTGGGTTAAAAAATTACCATGCAAAAGCATCTAAAAAACATTTAAAATTGGATCGTTGGTTAATTATCCAGTGCAGGGCTTCTCAGCTAGAGACCCACTTTTCCTCTGGGTCATTTTATCTCAACCCATTTTGATTACCCGTCAAGGCAAAGAAAAGTAAATTATTTCATATAAAGATCGACTGACTTTCATCTGGTATTTAGTTTGATTTTAAATAGTGAATGTCTTCAATTATGTTTTTGTTTTTTTATTCTTCCTCTATAATCGAGGTTGAGATAGTTTTATTTTTATACGTGGATCACGGCCCTTCAATTGAGAAACACTGCTCTAAAGGATTGTTCTTAATCCTTTTCTAAAGTCTTATTAAATAATATTGTAAGGATTGTAGGAATACGTTAGTCGTATGAATCATTCTTTTTTCCTCTCTCTCTCTCTTAATGAATGATTTATGTGATAAAAGGTTTATTATAGCTTTCAAATGTCGTCTCACACTTCTATGTATAATATAATTAATTAATACTTTGTGTTCTGTACTCGGTACTTGTTCAGACTTGAACTGTCTTAGATTTTTATGTTCCTTTAAATGTCATATTATCTTTTATCCGCTTTTACCCTTTTATGTCCTATTCTAATTTTATCTGCTCGAATAAATGCCTCTCTAATCAGTAGTCATGTAGTTTTCTTCATTTTGGGATTTGAGTCGTTCGTGGCCTTAAGGCATCTAAATTATTAGCTTATTTATTAATACTTCCATTTAAGAAAGAGACGCTACACTTACTATATATCAATATGTAGATATGATTTGTATTCAAGTGGCATGATTAGTTATATTTATAATTGGCTAAGTAATGCATTTAAGTATAATTAAGAGTAGTAGGCACTTTGAAGAGAGTACATATTACTTCTACGTATTCTGCAAAACACTCAAACAGTATCGTGGCTCCCTCTATCCTTTCAGTATTTCAACGTTTATGAAATGCATTTAAATACTTGAACACTTCATTCAATCGACTAAAACTAGTAAAGGACATGTTACATCGAATTATGAATTATTATACTAGTCTATTATACTACGGGTTTTTTAAATAATACATATATCTTCGATGAATATGAAGTTTTTTTATATATATACTACTATGGGCAAAAAATATCAGGAATCAAAGAATCTTTATTTAATCATCAAAATTCATTTCATCCCTCTCTAAAGTAGAAATGCCCCCCCCCCCCCCGATGCAATGCACATGAGTTTAGATAGGAGTGTTTTAAAATTCAAAATCAGATGGTTGGTTTTTTGAGTATTAATAGGTTATGTATCTCGATATATAAAGCACGAATTCTCAAAAAAAATAAACGAAAACAGTCTGGAGTGTTCATTGTAACTTTAATAATTTCTCTAAATTGCATTTTAGTCATCATCCTTGAGACATTTTAAAAAACAAAAAATGGTATTATGGCTGTTCAAAAGGACGCAATTCTAAAAAACTAATGAATATTTTGACGTGTAATTTAGTACAAATGTCAATGAGAGGTCTGCCAACATAAAAACAAAACAAAAACTAAATGTTTTTTATTAATTAGAATCCCCAAAAAAATTAAATTCAAATTTCCCGCTATTTTTTGCTCATAGTAGTTTACTGTGTCCTTTGGCGTGAGTATGCATTTTGCAAACTGATTTAATATATTATTGCATGTATGTATGTATGAATAGGAGAAAAAAAGTATTACTATCCAATGGGAGTATGAATATAATTAACATACATGCGTAAAATACCTTTGGACAAAGAAAAGGCATAAAGTGCTTACTCATCAATTGTAATATTTATTGGATTGTTTTTCTTTGTTCATAGAATAATGTGTTTGGGAATATTATGATGATCTGATGACAGAGACTTAAAAAAAAAGATATAATTGAATATTGCTCATTATCTTATTTTTATTTTGTTCTTGTTTCCAATACATTTTTGTCAGCTCATCAAAGAAGCAGCCTCAATGGAAGAAACCCAGTTTTTACATTCATAAATATTTCGAGTTAAAAATGCTCAATTAGATATTATATAGAGGCGCAAAAAGATTTCGTGTGATGTTAAGTCTTTCAATACAATTATATTGTTTTTCTGTTAATTGGTCTAGTTATGTACATAAAACGTATCCTTGTATCATATGATCATTTAATAGGTAACTAACTCCTTGTCCCCTACTTGTGTATATTAATAATTATTATTATTATTCACTATAATTAATAAGGATATTATTAGAAACACGGAGGGAATGTCGTTGAGGCTTTATCGTGATGTAATACTTTGATAATTTTATTCCTTAATAGTCATGTTGCACAAGGTGCAACTGTTAAGGATCTTATTGTTGTTACACATACAATACTTAGACTAAATTTTGATCATTGATAAGGGAAGTTGCGTGAGTGACTTCACTATTGAGTACAGCGTTTTCTCATTGACATAATTTTTTTACTAATGTTTCTCTTATTAGTGTTGATTGAACAACGCTGATTGGTTTGTTGAACTCTAATTAGCCCTGTTTAAGCAGTTAGTTAACTTTGGGGGTGGGGGGGGGGGTATAAAGGTTGTGAGGTGCAATGAAGATAACGCCGTGTGAAATTTGTGATATCACTTATATATTTGTATTATATAGCTACATACACATTCTAAGTGCCCTATTAAGTTATTAGTAGGAATGTAAAAAATATACAAATGGGGTGTGTAAAATAAAAAAAAAGAGAAAATCAACCTGGTAACCTGACAATTTGATGAATGTTGAGAGGGAAGCAGCTTGAGCTGTCATGACGTTTTACTCAGCTACAAGCTGCTATTCTCCAATATATACATATACAAATGAAGACATCGATAATAAATAATAACATTATGTATACCATAGATGAGAGGCAGAAAATTAACTCAAATTAATGTCAGGAAATTATATGTATATTTTTAACTAATAATTATATGAGGACTTGAGCCCTTTTTTGTTTACATTTTATTTGCTTTATTAACCTTAATGCATGTATTCCTTCATGCGAGATCTTTACTATCAGGTAGATGTTCTGCCCTCAGTAATAAAGGAAAAATGATAACAGCTTTGGTAAAACAAAAATTACTCTTCGAAGAGCCCACTCCACAAAATCTCGCACGCGGCATTTTGCATATTATTTACATTCCTAAGGATGATATTCATTTGAGTGGATAATATGTTACGCGAGACCATATGGTATCCCTTGTATCTAGGGCAATTTGTCCAAGGACATATTGTCCAAAAAACACATTTAAATATTATATAAATTATTATTTGAATGTCAAACTGGAGAATAAGTTATGACATTAATTTTTATCATTATTCTTCTTTTCAGAAATGAGTGCGCCCTTAAAATCCATTGCTCCTCTCTCATTTCTACGGAAGGACTATTGGATGATTGAGAAATTAGGCTGTGGAGGCTTTAGTAAAGTATATTTAATCCGCCATAAAAATGACAAAACCTACAGAGCTGCAAAGCATCAACGTGTAACAGACTCTAATTTGATGAAAGTGTCTCGAAGAGAGGCTCGTGTTCTACTACATTTAACGGAAGCAAAAGTTGATGATGCTAGAAAACACATTGTAAATTTCATCAATTACTTCGAAGGTGAAGGGCAATCAGTTATACTCATGGAGTATTTACCCGGAGGAGAACTATTTCAGGTATTTACTTACATACATTTACAATAAGATCTACGTATTGTACGAAGTACTACTCATATTCCATTCTTTTCACATGATCCCATCCCTATTTTAGATCATACTATAAGACATGGAATGCTTGTCTTTATTTGTGTTGCAATGGACATTATTTTAACAAGTACTCATATACTTTGTTAAAATATAACATACTACAAAATAAGGACGTAATCTGAAAAAATATTTATCTATGACGTCAAATCAGATATTCAATTGATTAATTTGTTTACTTGCATTAAACAAATGACTGGGCTAAAGTAGAGTAATGGAATTTTTAATTAAATCTCATATATATATATGAAAGGATCGTAAAATTTTCTATCAAACTTTAATCTTAGACTGCCATATATATATATATATATATATATATACGTTTAAGTGCTCTTTTTGATTATAATCAATCGAATAGAAAGTGATCGATCTCCCTCTTGAATCTTTTTTCATCTAAATATCTTTTTCTGATCTACATTTTTGATTCTATTTCCTTACAAACATACATAATATAAGAATATCCAACGAAGAAGTACTTCTACAAAATATCGATCTTTCTTTAAAATTTGTCGAAGAATGTTCTAGGTTATTATATGTATTCACTATCATCCCTGGTTGTTCTTTTTTCTACATATATCACATTAAGTATCGTTTTGTCCTTAATAAGATAGGTTTTAAATAGTGTGACGTAATCCTTGTAATTTTGAAACAATACCAGGGACATAATTTTTGTGAAGGCTCTTCACATTATGGCCAATCTAATTTTGAAAATTATTCTTTTTTTAAATGAAATGATTTGGTTGACCATAAACATATAATTCAGCGACCAATTTTGAGAATATCAAAAAAGGACATTCAATTTCCTTATGAGTAACTTCCTTCACAAATCATTATTTTTTATTGATAGTTAGAGAAGCATTTATTAATAGTATAATTATTCAATGTTATTTCTTTTAATAGCATTTTGTGGATAAATTAGGATTTATATTAGAAAATCTATGCTTGTTCTCACTTATTACGAATAGAGGGGAACCCTTATTTATGGATGTCTAAGTATGTTTTGTTAGACTCGTGTATATTCCATATGTTTATTACTATTATGTCTAGTTTTCCTATTTCCTGAGGTACTTCCAGACTTATTATTATACTACATATATGACCAATATAATTTATCAATAAACATTTTTTTTTTACTTAAAACAATATAATCGGTTTTCCCTATGTTGTAAACTTTTATTTTAAAATGTTGAAAATGCTTTTTTTTTGGGAAGGGGGATGATAATCAAATGTCTATTGATTTTAGACAATTTCTTGCCCTTTGACTTAAAAAAAAATCCAATCTGCTCTTCTCTGCGTTAAACCTCCAGTGCATTAATTCATCCTGTTTAATTCAAAAAGTTGGGAGTCTAGAAAATAATTTAAAAAAATGAAACTGAAGTGCTCAAGAATGAGTTATAATTTGAGCAATAATAATTATTATTATTTGTCAATCAGTGGGTTCATTTTTTAAAGGAAACTAGATTTCAATTACTAAGTTTCTAATTATTCAATGTCTATTAATTATAAATAGTATTTACATATGAATGTTTTTTTATATAAATAATAATTATTTTAATTTTGTACCGACATAGAATATGGTAAAACATTAGAACAAGTTCTTAACCAATGTGCATTTCTCCAATGCTATCATATGCTATGTATTTATGTTATGTTCTTTTTATTATTTATCTATAACAAAAGGACATTCAACTTCATATTATTTACTCTAAAGAAAAGGTTTATAAACCATGTCTCTTCCCTTATACATTTGTTGACTCTATTTTTAAAATAACTTACATAAACATAGTTAAAAATAAATATATTTTACATTATCGTTCGTAAAAATCACTTTCTAATAATAAAATATTTGTTAATTTTTAGAACAAACACAAAATATTTTACATAAGTAGTAGTAGGGATTTCGTGTATCCTACTTTGTACACATATAGTTGAGAACACGACTATTTCTTCCGGTTTTTTTTTAACTACCTACATAATATTTGCATCTTCATGAAAGTTTAAAAATAGTGCTCACAAACATTTGTAACATTATAACTTGTAACTCTGTTTTGGACATATAGTGAACAAGAGTAGTAGGTATTAGCTGTCCGAAGGTACTTTGAGCAAGTAAACCATGTCAAAATATGTTTTATTTTCTTTGTTAATTGTGTGAGTGTGTTTTTCCAATTCTCACGCTAGAACGTTTTATAATTCGAAACAACTAGTGTAATTTATATATATGTAAATATCATCAATATCTCCCCCTTTATTTTAATGCTATTCAATTATGTCAGAAATTAATCTCAGTTGTCAAGTGATGTAACAAGTTGTAGAAACATGGAACTTTCTATGTTCCAATAAAAGCATATACATATATATCACTAATTCACACTCACCATTTGATTGAGTACAAAATTTATTAATGCATGAAAAGGAGATAAATGTATAATTAATTAATATAATTTCAATTCTTTCAGAGAATATCCTCCCCGAGTTATAAGTTAACAGAGGCTAAATGTAGAGATTTTGTACGCCAAATACTACTCGGAGTTCAGTTTATTCATTCGCGCGGAATAATACATCTGGATTTAAAACCTCAAAACGTCGTTTTTACATCTAATAACCAAAGTTCACCCTCGGGAAGCAAAGGTAGTAATCCCTTTAATGTATGTTATCTGTTATTATTCTGAGGATCATTTCTTTTCTCAGAGGCTGACACATTGAAAATCATCGATTTTGGTCTAGCACGCTACTTAGAGAGTGATACAATTCCTATAAATCGTTGTGGAACCCTTGAGTTTATTTCACCTGAAGTATTAAAATGTATTTATGCTGGAACATTTTCTGATATGTGGAGTATAGGTGTCATCGTTTTTATGATGGTCTCCGGGGGTTATTCACCTTTCTGGGCTGGTGACGAGTATAAAACAACAAGACGCATTAAACGTTGTCAAGTAAGATGACCTACCTACAAAGATCCAACTATATACCATGCTAATCCCTTACATATTTTTTTAACAGTACGCATTTGACCCTACGATCTTTAAGTCCGTTAGTCCTCAAGCAAAAAATTTTATCGAAAAATTAATGACGGAGTCCACATTAGAGAGACTTTCAGCCACGCAAGCTTTAAAACACGAATGGATGACGGGATCATATCTTGAAACACTTAAGGTATTAGAAACTACATGGATGAGGAAATATTTAGCACGAAGAAGGTGGCAACGTTGGTTCAATGCAGTTAAGGCTATGAATAGACTCACACGATTATTGAATAGTGACGAAAAGTCTAGTTGGGACAGTAAAATCGGACTTGAAGTAACGAATGGCATTTCTGATTGATGAATATTTTAATGTATTATCGACTCATTGTGCTTCCATGGTTTTTTGTATGAATCATTTTTATTATATGTCTTTTTAACATATTTTTAATAAAATAAATAGTTTTTATCATTTAATTTAAAAAGGAACAAAACAAATTTAATAAGAGAATAATAACAAATAATTAATTGAGTTCTAAAGCTTCTATTAATTAAATGTGGTTGGTTGTCGTAGTCGAGTTACAAAAAGTAGCTATATTGTTATTTAGTGCAATCACATCCACAAATCAATATGTTCGTATGTAATATCATTCATTACTCCTTTGATGCATTTAGTAAGTTCTTGATTTCTTTTAAGATTCCTGATCATCCTCATCATTTCTTCCAAAATCCTCTTGATTAATTAATGATTCACGTTCTTGTCTATCAAACACATAGGTGTTTCCGTTCGACAAACTTGCGCTTGGACGTCTACATTTGGCAAAAATCCACTTAAAAAAGTCTAAAAGAGGATCCCAATCATTGAAATGCGTTAAAATGGTGACCAAAAAGAATGATAAAAACATAGGGAGAGACCCAATATAAAAAACGGGCCCGTATTTAACTTTTTTGACTAGAATATCTGCAAACATACTGAAGGGAATATTGAGACCAAGGGCTATGGTTGCCACTAAACTTGAGGTTAGAAAGCAACCCCATAGCCAAAGTAGCTCAGAAATAACAGTTCCTATAATGCCATTGATAGCCAAAAATGTCCATTGTTTCACTGATGGCCAAGCAAACTCCTCTTCTCCAGAAAAGTGCAAAGCAAAAAAAAGAGGCCACATAAAAATAAAAACAAACACGCCAACAAATCCAAAGAACATTGGTGCATCCAATTTGTCTTCATGATCTACTTTCCTTCGAAGGAAAACAATGTAACAGGAATAGCAAATAGATCCTGCTAGAGCCCATAGAGCTCCGTACGGTATGACAGTTAGCTCCTGCTGAATATCAGAAAAGCTCACTAACACAACTCCAGCTATACTAAAGCATACAGCAAAAAATTTTGAAAGGGTGAAACGATCACTTTCTATATTGGACGGGAACACTGAACCCAGAAGGAGTGTGAACAGTGATGAACTTGAGCTTAGAACATTGACTATACCGGCTTCTGTGTCTTTTAAAGCCATTTGGTAGCAGAAGTTTCCTAAAAAGAACGGAATGGCGAAAGTTAAAGCAAGCCCTGCAACTTCTTTAAGAGTTAATCTTGAAGCAGCACGACGTAGGGCAGCCTGAGCTCGTAGACTAGCTTGATAACTGAGTCGAGCTATATTGGCATGTAAGGCATAAGCGCCAGACATCTGACGAATTTCAGCTACACGACTGAAACGAACACTTTTCTTTTTGGACTTTGGAGTTGCAGTCTCTGATTCACTATCATCAGTTGAATGATTGACGGGCAGAAAGACAGGATGACTCAATGAATTTTCATCCTCCTCTTCCTCCACAAACTCTGCATCAGAAGGGTTGATTTCATCCTCACCACCGCTCACTAGATTGTATCGACGACGAGTACGATTCCTTGTTATGTTCTCACATTGAAAGCGCCAAGGAGAGTAGAGACAAAAGCCCGGTAAATAGAGCATTAACATACTCATTTTTATATATGTGCTGAAGAAGGGCTTATCGAAATGTTCATTCTTAAAAATGTACTTTGTCAACTCCGAGGAAGCAACCCAAATGAGATCCACGGCCAGAAGTATAAATAGACCCCAAATTAGACGTTGACCCCGGCTGAGACTCGAAAAAATCAACGTTTCACTCATCCTTCACATCTTTCCTTCCCACATTCATGCATATGTAGATAAAACAGTGAGTGTACATACAGTCAGAGAAAGAAAAAGAACTAAGCTCTCTTCTCTCCCTCTCTCTCCCACTCTCAGTAGCTCACTCCATTATTATTATTCCCAACTCTCTTCCTCATCCATTTTTGCGCTTTCTTTTTATTAATTAGAATTTCGACGAGGTCCCCCTTCTCCTTCCTTCACGTTACCCTACAATATCAAAAAAAAATAATAAAAAAAAGACTGAATCAATCTCTATGTCATTCCCATAAAAATTAATTTCAAACATATGTATTTCAAATACTCATTCAAAATTTAACATAAGATTACAATTCATCCAAGTAAGGGACATGCTCTAAATTCCCAATGGCTCCCATTGACAAAGGACCATCGGATATTTTCTTTGCAAGTGCCTGCAATGTACAATTATTTTAAGTATTTAAAGTTAAATAAAGTTTAATAAATCTACAATACCTGAACATCCCCAATCGTAACGGAATTGATACTCTCTTCAACAGTCTTAAAATTATCTTGAATTTTCCCTCCTCCAAGTAAAATTTGTTCCTCTAAAATATTACACAATCCAGAGGGGTTCAAATATGTTTCACTTAAATCGGCAATAACGTTCTTTTTAGCAGCTTTTACTTCAGCTTCAGTAATTTTGGGATTTTTGATCACTTCAATCACTTTACGAAGATTTTCTCCGGCTAAATTGTGATCAGCACACGCAATGTACACACCAAAAAGAGACGCATCTTGATGAGTAAATGAGATGCAAGAAGGGGCGACACTACTTCCAACGACTTTGTTAAATCTACCAAGTCCAACTCCTCGCTTAATACGAGAGCCTACTCCCAGTATTCTCTGATATAACAGAGCACTTATGCGCTCCTTTTCAGAGGAAGCATAGCTGGGACTAAGGGAACCTATAGCTATATGAGCATGATGCCCATTAAGTTCCGACCTGCACTCTCCTCCATAATAAAAAGTAGAAGCAGACGGTTTGGTAGTGGAGGTGGATGGAAGACTAATGTTTTCAGCTATTTGAAGAAGGCTTTCATGTGAAATTCCACAACCGATGAGGCTTGCTCGATCCAACGCAAACGTTTTATCAAAAAATTCTCTTAGCATGGCTGCGCTATGACTTCCAACCTAAATCAATCAGCATGTTCATTAATTATAATTCATTTATGTATGTGAAATATCTGACCATAAAGGATGGAGAATAAATAGAGTTCCCAAGGCCAGTGCGGAAAGCAGCTTTGTATAGAAGCTCTTGAGCTATAGACGCAGGATTTTGGTTACTTATATCATTTTTAATCCTTGAAGGACACACATCAGATACCTCCCAATTTTTGAATGCAGGGTTTGATACCGACTCAATAAACATGTCAGATAAAGCTAAAGAATAATAAAAAGAATGAAATCAAACAAAAGTGAGTTATTAATTATCCATGATACACAATCCTCTCATGTATTAGTCCATTTTTTTTCATTTTAAATCCTTTGTGTAAAAATAGAAAATTTATAAAATTAAAACATACATATTTAAAGTTAAGATTTAAATCCTAAAATAAGTAGTATACAAAACATCTGTTAACATATACAAGCATGAAGCTTAAAAAAATCAATCCTGAGTTATCTGTACAAAAACAAGTCCAATCTACACAAACGCAAGCAAGGATCATTTTTCTCAAAAATGAGTTTGGATTTCCTACAAATTGTATTCTACAATTGTATTGAACATATTGCATTTCTATAATTAAATTACTATGATTCATTCTCTACTTAAAGGTCATCAATACATCATTAATGAATTTTTTTTGACATTATTTAAAAGACCAAATGAGATGCAAATTAAAGTCTCTTAAAAATTGAATGACCAGCACACAATTGACCTAAATAGTATGTCTATAAAATATTAAAGTGTTTATAATTAATTACAAAGTAAAAACAAAAAGAAATTATCCTTTAGAAATGTCTAATTCCTTGATTTTGTGCTGAAACATCTTTGAAGCAAAGCAAATAACCCATCAACTATGATAATAATAATAATTTGGACGGAATTGAAAAGTAAAACTCGTTAAAAAATGAATTAAAATTTAATATTATTATGTGATTAGTTATATTAAAATTCGTAATGAAGTAAAATCATGAGTGACAGTGTTTGGATTCTTGAATAGGACATCATGAGAGGAACTCAGACTCACAGTGAATATGTTTCCGTGATGAAGTCAAAGAATAACTCATGATTTCTCTTCCTTGGGAGATGTTAAAATGAGCCCCCGACTGCTGCATCCCTCGAGTGATTCCAAAGAAGGAATGAGAGTTTGTGGAGAGACCTCCACCTGCCCTTAGAGCATGACTAGAGCCCAAATTCTCATACTTTTCGTATCGGGATCCTCCTAAGACACTCATGCGAAGATATCCCGTCCCTCCGCACTCTGGAATGGACAAGACACTTAGACCATTCGAAAGCTTCGTCACCCCTTCTTTGGAAGTGGCAAATCCACGAGCAATCCTAAAAGTAGAGGCCATCTTTATCACTCCGTGAAGAAGAATTCAACCCTCGATCACAGACTGAAAGCTGTCCATCAGTTATTTTCTAATCTAGAAGCTCCAGACTTCAATTTCTAACTCAGCTGACCCATTCTCCTCATGACGTCAAAATAGTCCCTCATAATTTGACATATTTAATAGATAGGGAACAGATAGGCCATTCTAGGAGGACCATTGTCTAAAATGTAGAATTTCATAAACATGATTTAAAAAATAAAATCATAAAGACCTATAAAATAAAAGGGTCAAAAGGGAAATTCATAAATAAACATTTGGAAGAAGTTGAGTGATTTTTTGTTTGTAAATTACGATAGTAGCTCTGGCACCTATAGCTATAATATAATAATTAAAAAGAAGTTGCGCAGCGAGGGGTGCGTCGAAAAAAAGAAAAAGGAAAAGAGAGAGGGAAGATATTTGTAATAGAGCGTATTATGAAATGGAGTGTGTGTAGTTGGAGTATTTATTCATTAAAAAGTTAAAGCCTTGCCGGGGCGAAAAAAGGAGGGAGCGTCATTGAAGTAAAAGGATAACCCGTAGAATCGAAAAGAAAATCAATTGAGAAAAGTGAAGTCAGACATAAAAACCAAGCTGAGTTGAACACATCACTAGCAGTTAAAAAGGAAAAAAAAGGACGGACCTATATAAAAAGATACAGAGAGTGAGAGAAAGAGAGAGTGAGCGAATTCATTTCAAGTGTGTTTTTGTGTTCGTATCGAGGTTGAGTGTTTTTTGTTGTTTATTGAAACAACACTTCTAAAGAGACTTGACTCTACTTGAGCTGAGGCTAGCCGATAGGACCATGGAGTCCATGAATAATAATAATTGCAGTACGACGAACAACAACAACAACAACAACAATAACAACAACAATGAGAATCCCATCCCAACGACGGAAACGGTGGTGTCCGCCATCAACACTCTCTACAACCATCCGGATCCCAAAGAAAAGAAGCGAGCCTCCACTTGGCTCATCGTCTTTCAGAACTCTGTGTATGCTTGGAAGGTAAGGGCCATTGATGATGCATCCCATCCTGGATGAGATACTCATTTTTTGACTTTTCTTTTTAGATATCGGATGAGATCCTTCACGCGAAGATAAGCGAGGAAGCCTCCTGTTTTGCAGCACAAACCATGCGAGCCAAAATTCAGCGATCCTTTAATGAATTACCCAAGGATGCCCATTCCTCACTTCGAGATTCATTACTTAAATTCGCTTTAAATGTGGATTCTCGATCCAGAACGGTACTGAGTCAGCTCTGTTTAGCTCTGGCTGACTTAGTTCTATTGCTTCCTGAGTGGAGTGGAGCATTGAATGATTTGTCATCTCGAATACATGATAGGAAAATTCTATTAGAAATATTTACTCTACTTCCAGAAGAAGTGTCCTCCCGACATATTTGCCTTGGGGATTTAAGGAGAAAATCAATTGAAAAAGACTTTGTTAATTTCTCACCCAAAATTTTGGAATTCTTGAATCAATGCACGGAGGATCCAAGTTTAAAATCCTCTATTTTGCGTTGCTTCCGATCATGGATTGAAATACGCGCTATATCAATAGATCAGCTTCATCAAAATCCTATCATCGGGATTACTTTTCAGGTTCTAGCTGATACAGAATCTTCTAGAGAAGCTCATGAAGCTGCTAGTGAGGCAGTCCGTTCCATTCTTTACCGAGTCGAAGAAGATTGTCCCCCTGGTTCAGTTTTGGAATTGAATCTCGTCACTGTTATTCGTAACCTCGAAGAACCTTATCACATGGCTGTTGCCAATGAGGATTCAGAAAAAGCAACCAATTATTGTCGAATATTTACTGAATGTGGAGAAACTATGCTTGAAAAAATATTCGATCTTCCAATTGAGAAGCAGCCACACTATGCCATTTCTATATTAGATTCAATTCTGCTGTGTTGTGGTCATCCAGACTATGAATTACCGGATATCACCTTCAATTTGTGGTATAGACTATCAGAAGAACTTTACAACAAGCAAAAATATATTCCTCTATTTCGACCTTATATAGAAAGACTCATCAATGCTCTATATAAACACTGTCAGATGGAGCCGGACTCTACGGAAATTTTGGCGAGAGGAGATTTTGCCCTATTCAGAAGCAGAGTGAGTTCGTTTATGACTGAAGCTATAATCATCGTGCAAGCAGACGAAATCTTTAAACACATGTTTTTGAACAATATTGAATGTGGTTCCCCAACATGGGAAGTACTGGAAGCATCCTTATTTATAATGCAGTCAGTGGCAACTTCAGTGGTCTCATCTGAAAATTTTGTCGTGAAAAGAGTTTTAGAGAGCATACTGAATCTTCCAGCAGAGACTCACATTGCTGTCAAAAATACATCAGTGAAGTTAGTTGGACAATTGGGAAACTGGGTTAATGGAAATCCTCAGTATCTTGATAAGATACTTAATTTTATGTTGATTTCTATCCAAAACCCAAAGTTATCTGATTGTGCAGCAAATGCATTACTCTACGTTTGTACTGCGTGTCGTAAACATATGACTCCCCATTATGAAGGCCTCGTACACATTATCAAATCCCTAGATAGCTTATCTCTGAAGAATGATTCTGCTGTCTCTCTTCTTAAAGCAGTTGCTGTTATTACAAGCGATCTGGAACCTGTTCAAATACATCTCGCCACCAAGACACTCCTTTGGTTACAAGCTGAGCCTTTAAATGCAATTGTTTGCGGTGAATCAACGAGTGGCTCCTCTGACCCAACTATATATTTAGGCAGATTGGCTGCGATTCTTCGCAATATCTATCTCAAACCTGAAGTTCGGTCTCCTCACCCATGCTTTCCAGCCATTCAAGAAATATGGCCAGTATTGGCGAAGACTTTTATCAAGTACCAAGAAAATGGGCGATATATGGAACAATGTTGTCGGACCGTGCGATTTGCAATTCGATGTGTTGGAACTGAATTTGCTTCACTCGTGGAAGAACTTGTTAAAATCATCACGACCCAATACAAAGTATATTCCCATAGTTGTTTCCTCTATTTGGGCTCTATTCTCGTGGATGAGTTTGCTCATATTCAGGGCTGCGTTATGGGATTGCTTGGCATGTTAGGCGACTTTATAGAGCCTACTTTTAAACTTTTGAATGAACCAGATGGACTCCGAAAGCATCCTGATACAGTTGATGATTTTTTCCGTTTAAACACACGATTCCTTCAGCGAGCTACGGTTCCTTATTTGCAAACAAGCATTATTAATCCCATTGCTGAATGTGCGATCATGTCTGTTACTCTAGATCACCCAGATGCTAATGCCTCAGTTATGAAATTTCTTTCAACACTATTATATACAGGCCGATCAAAAGAAGCAAAGGAAGATTTTGAAATACGTAAAAGACTTGTTGCTAATATTCGCAATCTTTATGGAGAAAAACTCATTGACAAACTCATAAACGCAGCTATTTTCCATTTATGTAGTTCAGCTTTTGATGATGTCAGTGAAGTCATTTATGAACTATTACTCAGTGATCGTCCTGCTGTCAGTGTTTGGCTACAAGCATGCCTCAATTCACTCCCTACGACAAATTCCAATGGATTACAAACCGTTACCAAGGAAAAGTTGGTTCATTTTCATGATAAATTAACAAATGCTCACAATGTGATGAGTGTCTTGTTTTCTATAAAAGACTTTTACCGCCTTTGGAAATAAATCAAGGTGAAAGAACTTAACTTTTTTTTGTTTATTAAAAAAAAAAAATATTGAATTGGAACTGTATTATGGCGTTTCTGAACATAAGTCCATGAAAATTATGTTACAAATCTAATGTATGCTTAATTATGACTTGTTATTTATAAGTGAAGTGATATACAAATATAGTTTGTTTATGTCTATAACTGTATTGACATTTATTTGTTTTATCTATTATTTATACTATTCGATCTATTAATTTGATTTTATAATCTATAAAATTCATATCTCATGCAATATTTGCGATTATAAAATACAAACTTATTATTTCTATATATAAGTACGGACAAATTACCTCAAATATAAATATATTTTTCGTCAAAATAATTGATATATATGTACATATTTCAATGTCTTCATTTTTAAACTTTTATAAAAGATGGATAATAAGGGGACAAACCGTTGTAATAGCACTTTCTTTAAACTAAATTTAAAGGGAAGGCGTCCAAATACATTACCCAAAATAATAGGCTCTAAGTAAACCTTATTATGTGCACAGGTATTTTAAAAGGAAATAATTTAGTGATATGGGATTGCATATAAGACCATGAATAAAGCAACTAAAGGAGGAAACCAGAAATCAAGTTCAATTGCTTAAATTCGTTGCTTTTAGTTTTTATTAATTGAGGGCAACGTTTTCAAGTCATGTTTTGTCTACACTAATCATTTTTCACAAATGATGTAATTACTATATTATATATTGTTCATTTTCTTCGAATCGATAAGTATGACCATAACTCAGTGACAAGTAATCTTCACGGAAAATGTATTTGTGCAAGATCAAATTATTTTTTGACTTAAATGCAGGGGTGAATAGAAGCCAAAGTTGAGCAAAGTAACGTTCCACTGAAAGATTATGCTATTTCGGTAAGGTGTAGTAAAACAGGGGCGCAGATAAGATTTTTCAACTCATGAGGTAGGGGGAATTCTGGAAAGATGTATGTAATGTTGTATCAAGTTCCGATTCTTTCATTCCATTCATCTCGATTCAGATTAAAGAGATTCCAGTCTCAGTTCCCCTTCGATTTACCCCGATTAGTCAATAAAACGTGGATGTCATTCAATATCTTTTTGATGTCTATTACTTAACCCTGATTACATATTATTAATAATATACATGCATTTTTTTCAAATATCTGGGCTCACTATTTAAATAATTATGTAGAATAAATTTTACATCTAAAATCTATCCCTCTTTCTGTACAATATTCTAATATTTTCTATAAACAAACCTGAATTATAAAGTCTCAGCAAACCTCTAATTTTTAAAGATGTATCCATGCCAAACTCAATGTTAGACTCGATTAAATCCTTCAAAACTCATACTAAAATAAAAAACTAAAAGAATATCCATTAAGATAATGAATTAAAATATATTGAACCTGTCATAATTTATTCATATACATTAAAAGTTGTATCTTAAAATGATCATCTTGTAGACGAAAAACTTCCACACACCTCTCTTCTTTACTTTTTCTAACAAATATATAAGTATTGTACATTTTTGGAATCCTCAAATACTCAAAATTAAAATGATTAGATCCAATTTTCCGTTCCTGTACGTCAATTTGATATGATCGATCCTACGAAAAAATGTATGTAGCAAAATGTGTTTAAACTTTCAAGGCTAATATGTCCATAATTAAATAAACAAAGCCTAAAAGCCAATAAAATAATAAATATTGTTAGTTAAAATATCTACTTATGATATTTAAGCATTAGGTACGTATCTTTCTTTATAAAAACCCAAATTTTGCATTTAAAACCTGAATTGATTTTTCTTCATTGAATAATAAATCTATTTTTTGACATAAATAAATAAAGTTGGTATAATTTTGAACACTGATTTATAAAATCTATATATTGTATTAGAAATTATGTCTTAAAGTATTTATGTACGTAATAGTAAGAAGATAGACTATAATAGTTTAGTTTCAGATTAACTGGAAAATATTTCGAGTTTTGATCATCCGAGTTCGAGTGGAGTTTTTTTTTTTGAGTCCAAAAATTATTCAAATCAAACACTACTATGTAGTAGGTGTAGGGACGATATAGCAAAGGTGTGGCATAAACTGGACAAATTGATGCGTTTAAAAGTTCCCTAAAAATAGCAAAATCAATATTATTTCCTGAAAATTAACTTTTTAAAAAAAATAAACATTTATCTTTTAAAAAAAATATTTGGCGGGAATTACAAATTTTTGAACTTTCAAAGAGGAACATCAATGAATGCCCTTAAAGAGAGTTTTCCACCTCGTGAAAATGTTTTTTAAGACATAATAGATGACCAACAATGAGATAAGGAGATAGGTAATTTCAATTTAACTTATTAGGATTAATAGCTATACAATTTTAAGAGTCGATCAAACTCAAGTTTGTATACCTAATATGCATAGCTTCTAGGAATGAATAGACTCAGAACCTGAACGAGCTTATCAAAGTTTACATAGAAATTTATGAACATTTACGAGTTTAACAAACATTTTAAGAGTCTCAAACAATAATTAATTAGGCTAATGAAATATTCAAGAAAAAAAAAAGCTTTCAAACTCGAGTTTAAGGAAATGAATACGAGGAAAATAAGTTTGTCAGAGATTGTTCTTACTTAATGAAGAGTCGTCAAATTAATTTTTTTACACAAAAATACTCCACTAATTTTGTGAGGGCTATAAGTTATCAATTTTTAATTTGATTATATGGCAATGTTTTTACGTAAACATTTGAAATATTTTCAATTCCTTCTCAAAACTTTTAATGCCATTATCAGAGGTGTTGACTCGAATAACATAAATCCATGTGGTCTTTAACTTGAGAAAATCAGTTAGCAGAATGTATAATTTAGGTCATCAAATATCCAAATTTTATAGAAATATAATTTTTTGAAGAAGTGGCTTGAACCTCTATCTTCTCGTCTTGGATCATTTTTCTCAAAATAATGGTATATATTAAGTATTTCTTAAAAAAGAACGTTGAACCAATTTGTTTTTCAAAGAAAGAGATAATTTATACTCAGAGTAACGTAAAGGTCTCTCTCGTGTTTAACCAAATCGTGATTTTTCTCATGATGTCATGATTTGTAATTTCTGTATCATTCATTTTTTTATACGAAAAAAATATTTTTCAATAGTGAAAAATCAACTGGAATTCAAAGTAAATTGTTATTTTTGGCTATTTTTTTTTACAAATATAATGTATTTTATTGTCTATAAAAAAGTTATTTGTAAATATATTAAATTTTAGTATTTATAGAACTTATTTACAACAGCGTTGCCATTCAAAATATATATTTTTATGGATTGTCCTTCTATCAGTTTGGATTCATTCAGCCCCACGGAAAGTCCCTTTTACCACAGTTGATGTAGGTTTGATAGAAATCAATGATTTTACATGGACTCACATCCTGTTGTAGACATTTTACAAATTTTAACCCATTGAAATCCGTAAGGTATCATAAAGTATTTTTAACTGGAAGTTATGTATTTTGAGGTCAGGGTGGCCATACTAACCTAATTTTATTTCATAAAAAAATTACAGCTCAACACGTTTCACTTATAAATTATGGGACACTGGTGTCCCTTTGGGTGTGAAGGGAATTTTTTCATCTTTAAAAATGCACGATTTATCAGTACTTTTTTCGTATTTATTTTAAATATTTAGGTAGATTCTTTATTCTTATATTCTACTTGAAATTTTTTTTGAAAAATCTTAAATAAAATATATCCATCATATTTGTTGTACATTTTACAGGTGATATTTTATGAAGCAATTTCTATTGATATATTAATATATATAAAAAAACTCCCTTTACACCTAAAGGGACACCTTTGTCCCAAAGAACTTTGACTTGAAGAATTTTTAATATATGTATTAAATCTAAAAGATATTTTAAACTATAATTCTGTAAGTATATATTAACAAATATTTGATTAACAAATAATTTCCTTGAAAAATGAAAAAGTTCTTTTGGTTTAAACATGATTTTTTTGCAAGTGTAAAAATTGTAACTTTCAGTTCCTTGAAAAATATTGAAGTCAAATTTTTTTATGACTAACTATGAAATATGAATAATAGCTTGACACCTTAGCTATCAAACAAAAAAAAGAAAACAAAAATTGGTTTACAATGGAACACATTAGCGCATTTTAAATTTATGGAAAACTGGTGTTCTCTGGGCTCGAAAAAGTTAACCATTATTTAAAATACTGATACATTTTAAATATAAAATTTGCCCTACATACTTGAACGTCTATCTATTTTTAGCTTAACACATTGACTGACCTCGTTCTAAAAATTAGGAAATTCTGATCCGTAGTTTTAAAGTTATAAAGCTTGGAATCAACTACCTTTTGATAATATGACAAGATATAGTGATCACAACTTAGTTAAGCACTTGATCTCTTGTTACTCAGAAATATCTTTTATATCAATGAAAATAGGTTTTCCAATGAATAAAGGCATGCTTTTTGGAATACTATAAGTGATTTTCATCATTTGAGCTGAAATTCTAGGTTGGAATCTCAGGGGGGGGGGGTATATCTCCTCATTCAAAAAAGTTTTCCCCTTGAATGATTTGAAATACAAATAATAATGATTGATTAGACTGGTTGCAACTTTTTTGTAAACTTGCCTCCCCTGGAATTATTTTATAAAACCTAACCTGAAGTTGTAATACTACACTCAAAAATGTTCGTAAATAAATTTTTAAATTTTTAGGTTCTCATTTTTACCGAATCTTTTTCAAGACCTTTTTTAGTGTTCCATCGAGATTTGATTTTGATTTTTTTGTTAAAGTTAAGAAAAGTTTTTAGATTGGAAGATTAGTGTATCTTTATACGGGAAACAAAATTTGTACATTTGTCAAAACCATCAATATTTTAGTGCAGAAGTAGAACTTTTATATATTTAAAAACTATATTCAAAGAAAACCCTTGTTTGACAAAACATTTTTTTTACGCATTAATTGTACATTCTATAAATCTAAGATGAATAAAAAGTGTTTTAAATGATATTGTTCATTCATTAAATTACAGTGTTGAATTAAAAATAATCTTATTTATTGTTGGATTAGTTCTAGTTGACGACATTTACCCAAATTCAACACATTTATATTTATGGGCTCTGCAGATAAATTGTGAATTTTTTAAAATGGCTATATCTCGTCTTTCACTTTAAATTTTGCACTAAAATTTGCTTTCCTATGATTGGCTGAATTTTTTCTTTCATATCAAACTTTGTTTAAAGCTTTCCATCAATTGATAAAAATGAGGCAAGAGAAAAGGTCGGCGATATTCGTTTTAGATCATGCCTAAAAGACTGTAAAAAAGATCGTAGAGGCCACCAACCTCCTCAAGTCGACGATCTATTGGGAAATTAATCCCTATTCAAAAATTCAAGAGTCATTGCTTGCCTCCAATTTTTAAGTCCAATAATCAGGCCGGAGTCATGGTTTTTGAAGCTGTTGCCAAATGATGGTTTTATCATGCCACTGCATTTCATCGAGGCTGGACTTAAGCTCAACACAGCTGAGTACACGATGATCTTAAAGGATGTCTTGCTACCCTGGATGGAGGAGACGTTTGGTTTGAACAATGTGGTTCTTGTGTAGGACTCTGCCTCTTGTCATGCCTACAAGGCAACTCAGTCATTCCTATATTAGAGGGTTCGGGTTGAAATCCGACCTTACAATAATCCAGATTTGAACCTTCTCGATCATTACTTGTGGGACAACCTTCAAGAATAGGTCAACAAACACTCCTACAGTATCACCAAGAACTGTAGGAGGATCCCAGCTCATGATGTAATCAACGCTGCAGCACAATTCAGGCCAGGGGTTACAAAGGATATTGAAACTGGAGGAGTCACACCAAATGAATTAACGGACAAGATCACTTTACAAATTTTCATCCCATTTAATCCATAAATTCAAAGTGAGAGCCGAGATGTAGCCATTTGAAAAAAAAAATACCAATTTATCTGCAATGCCCTTTATATTACGAATTATATTGATAATTTCATAAATTATCTCACATAATGTATTGTTCTATTTGTTCTCTAACTTTATATAAACAATATTTTCAAATTTGGGACTTTTGCTTGCTATTTTGGACGTTTGATCGATACATTTTGTATGGATATGGATGATTGATGGGCTTTTTTGACTTCAATTAGAGTTGAAACTATTATTTCGTGAGAAAATCTTCATGATTTCGAGGATTACCACTTGTGATCATTGCTTATCATGGCAAAATAATTTAATTATCCCCAGTGCGGTTCTCGGAATACACGGTCAAAGAAATCTCAAGGGCGTGGAGCATAAGTGGAAAAGGGGATATTTTTGTAAAATCTTCTGCTAACTTTCACAAATAAACATATAAGTACTATTCATTTTTGCAATCCTCAGATACCCAAAATTAAAATGGTTATACCTGAATTACCGATTTGCATAACACTTTTTGTGAGTAAATTTCTGACGTTGAGGTAGATCCCATGAAAAAGGTATTTAAGCAAAATGCGCTTAGAATTTTACCTCTTGTTGCACTGCAGAGCCAATCCCTCCCCCCTTTGAAGAAAATCTCAAAATCAGGTTTTGGAATTTTTATTGGATTTTTGAAAACAAAAGATGATTATGAATAATGTAAGTTTCATGTAACTTCGTAAGACATATCTTATGATACCTTTAATATGATTTTATAAGCACAAATAACTAGGATACGAACAGTTTTGTGCCGAAACTTTCAAGGCTAACGTGTCCTTATTTATATAAATAAATAAAGTTTGTGCAAAGTTCAGCTACTGTCAACTGATAAGGAAACATGATAAAATGACTTTATATTTTTTTACATCAATCGATATTTTTAAGTTTTAACATTCCTTAAAAAAAACAAAGTCTTCTGATCTAAGTCATTTATCAAAGGTCATAGGCCCCACTAACGTTTACATCCATTCATTTTAATAGTCTTCACCGTTGCTTTCCATTGAAAAGTTATTAAAGCGTTATTTAAAAAAAAACCCAGATAATTGAAAAGGAGAACCGTCAACCACAAATTCACCTGCGAGAAACGCGTAGTCATAGATACATTATACATATATACGCACTTAATCAAAGTATTCTACTTACATAATAAATTCAAAGTATGTATATAATGTACTTGTAGCCATGATAAGCAAGTGTCACAAGCAGTTACGAGCATAAATTGTAGGTCTTTCATAAATATACAGACAAATATTCTATCAAAATGGAGAACTTATAAACTAACAACACAACACACCATTATATTCTTACCAAAACTAAGTATCACAAGGTTGGGTGATTTAAATCATGTCCTTTTTGTGCTTTGGAAATTGAAATGGTGTAAAAATAAAAACACGACACTTGATTCTATATTTAAATTTGTTTATAGTGTTTAGATATTACATAGATGGAAATTTCCTTACATGTTTGAAAAAGACAGGTGTTGAATAGTAAAAGATTGGAAGGTGAAGAGGATTATTTTGTATTAGATAAATAAATTACTTTTCCTACCTTCTTCTATAAACCACCTTGCAAAAAAAACAAAAAAAAACATGAACTTGTTCCTAAAAATAACTACTTTGATTTTAATAATTCCATGTGTCTCATCTCTGTTTGTCCCGAATGTCATCATAGATTCAATAACATGCTTTGCTCTGAGAATGATTTTTTTTGAAAATTTAGCACATGTGTCAAGTCACCAAGAAACCGAATTAATCAGAAATATTTCAAAAATGAGTGTGAACTGCTCTCATATTTTTGAAGACATTCTCTTTCGATGTATTAACAGATTATTTCGATTAATTAAATAATGACTCCAATAATTGCAACTGTATTATAGGAAAAAAATACCGGCCACAATCAAGAATATGACTATGTAGTGATTCATAGTAAGCATGATAGCGGATGTAGTTGATTCTTAATAGTTCTTAAGCAGATGATGTACTGGTTGTAGCCAACAACCACTAAATAAATTTTTGGGGCTATGAAAAAGATGGACCTTCTTTCAAGGACCATATCGGCTCCGTATACATTCATCTATCATTTCTCTATTGGATAGTCAACAATCCTTTATTTCTCGATTAAAAGTGTTATTTCAGCAAAAACCGTGCGGTATAGGTCTTAAAATGACTCCTAAATATTTGACCGTTATATTTATGAAATATAAAAACTGTAAAGAGGATTGTCTCCTTTTCAATATTTGAAAACAAACTTGCTTTCTTGTTGGCTTGACACACATGTTAAATTCAAAATGTGAAGTAACCAAAATAAAATAACCTTTGTTTAAAATAACAGGCCCATTACTCTTACTTATCAATGATGTTAATTTTTTGGCCAAGTAACTAGTAATGCATTACTTTTTGAAGTAACGTTGCCAACACTCTCTATAATTCAAGCTAGCAGCTTTAACTTAAAAGTTTTTTCATTATATCAATGTAACGTTCTTATATATATATATATATATATATATATATTGTTGAATATACATATTAATCAACATTTATAAATGACATGACAGATGCAATGCTACAATTGTATTGCCTTTTTTTTTTATCCTTGTTCTAAATATGTATTATCAGAATTACATACATGAATAAAATGTCAATACGTTTTGCAATGACATTTTATAAATTATTTTTTTATACATACATACATATGTAGTTACATATATTTATGTACATATATCTTGAACAATTTTTTGTACTACAATTTAATTTGTAATGTCAAATCAGGATTGGTTTTTAAAATGAATTTAATTTATTTAGTCATGGAATATATTTTTACAAGAAAGGACTTGTATAGTCCAGATTTTTTTGTTTGTTCTGTTTTGTTTACAAGCCTTTTTTTGATATCCACTATTTGCCAAAATACTAAAATAATTTTGTAGCACTGACAGCCTCAAAATATCTAGATTCAAACATTTCGTTATCAGTACGAGCTTTTTGAGAGAAAAAAACAGTTGACTCTTTCGATTTAAATCAGCTGATTCTACATGTTGTGAACTCAAAAAATGGCTTTATTATTATTTATGATTTGGATATATTATATAAAATATATTAAATCAAGGATTGCGTGCGCTTTATTAAATTTTTGAATATAATTCAAGTATTCACGAGTGATTTGTATATTGGTAGAGTGAATCAATGTATAATATATCTAAATAATAAATCTACATAATATTGAAAAGTTGGTAACTAGGAAAATACTAAAGACTAGCTACCAGTTGTTTTTCCAAATTTTTCCTTTCCCTTTTGAGAATCAAGGTTGCGAGTGACCAAAAAAAGCTCGTAGTGATATATTTGCTGAACCATTTACCCGGGTAATACTTAATTATTATTAGAATTACTATATATATATATATATATATATATATATATGTATATACATATATATATTGGTATGACATCCATTTCATTAAATTACTCTGATACTTTATGAATTGAAGTGAAAAATCTCTTTAAATTTAATAACGTTTATAAAATAAAAAAACCTTTTTATAAAAATAATTGCATTTATAAATTTATTTCAAAATAATCATAGATAGAATTTTGATAATGCATTTTTGTTATGCATTAAAAAAAAATCTTTATAGGATTATATAATATTAATAGTTGTATAAAATATTGGTAAATGTGAAGTTTCTATTTGGGATTAACTTTCAATCCTTTTTCATCCAACCTTTGTCATGATATTGCCTTTTGTTGATTAATTATTATAATTAAAAGTTCTGGTTTGAGGCAATTATTCTTAAATTGGGCCCTCTGAGTCTTAAAAACCTGATCAAGTTTATTTTTGGCCCCTTACTTGATATACAAAGAGCATTCTCAGGAATTTTTATCCGTTTTCTTTTTGGATATTTCAATTATAAAAGATCATATACAAAGAGCTAAGAATGCCATTGACACTTGTCTCCCTTATTCTGTCTTTTAATCGTTTTTTTTTGTTGTTGCTCAGAAATAATTTTATTAATATCTATTCTACAAATTAAATTTTTCAAATGTAATTGTTTCGATCATTTCTTTTCGTTATTGCCATTGAAGCTTATTGAAGAACAGTCATCATTAAATCATTTTGAAGGAAATACTAATATTATTGATAGCTTTAAGTAAATATTTTTTTGATCGAATTTATACTAATTTATTTATATCTCCTACATCGTCTTCCTCATTGACCCACACGGTTTATCTAAAGACTTTTGTATGGATGAGTATATCTAATATTGAGTTCAATTCTACATAGAATGACAAACTCAAGTTTTAATCTTTGAAAATCACTTCGTTAGTCATTACTCAGATGAGTATTCGAGTCATAAGACTCGAGTTGAACTTACAATCTCTGTATGACTGGAAAGCAAAAATGATTTTAGAAGATTTTAGTCATGTAAATTTAGGTCATTTGACTAGAGACTTGAACTATTCTGTGTGATTCGAGTACCCATCTCTACTTCATTATAATAATATGTCATTTGTAAATTATTTTTGGTACTTTTATTACTTTAGAAGCAGTTTTTTTTATTGGAGTATCATTTCGACTCTCGTTCTGATTGAGGTCTTTATAGTAGACTCACAAATCTTGCTGGAGCTAACTACCATGACTGAATCTTTTAGTGGCAGGCTATACCAGAACGTACTGACTTACTTTCATCCTTGACAAAGTTAACTTTGATACTTTTTGTTATAAATAAATTTCAGAAATGGATTTTCTCTTGTTTATTAGTCAATTCCATGATTAGTTATAGCTAAATTTATATACTCAATTACTTATAAGTTTATAACAGTCGCGTCTTTTTTATTTTAAAAAAATCTAGAAGGAAATTTAAATGGACACTGTATGAAAGATGTTCAATAGCATGTGTCTTAATTAATCAGAATGCCTCTGAAAATGAATGATATTTTTAATTTAATGAACTTTTGTATGAAGTTCTGTAACCAGCGGAATAATAAAAAAATTCTAAATGAATAAATCGCATCCATGTAACTATATTCAACTTTCAAACTGCTTCTAATTTCGTTTATTGTCACTTTATAGCTATATATACATATATATATATATGTCAAGTCAACAATAAACCAAGTTTATCTGAAATATTTCAAAAATGAGTTAGAACTGCACTCATATTCTTGAAGACATTCTCTTTCGTTGGTAGTAATAGGTTATTTCGAAATATTAAATAATGACTCCAATAATTACAACTTAATTATTGGAAAAAATACCGGCCACAATCAAAAACAAAAAACATCAGGTATTTCTGACTATTTGATTACTATTACTGTGATTCATGGTGAGCCTGATAGTAGTTTATTAAACGGGTGAACAAGTTTTAGCCAACTGTAACTAAATAAATCTTTGGGGCTATGAAAAAGATGTACGTTCTTTCAGGGACCATATCGGCTCCATATACATTTATCCGATTTCTCTATTGGATAGACAACAATCCTTGATTTCTTGATTAACAGTGATATTTTAGCAAAAACCGTGCGGTATAGGTCTTAAAAAGACTCCAAAATATTTGGCCGTTATATTTATTAAGTAAAATAACTTCAAAGTGGATTTTCTCCTTTTCAACACTTGAAAAAAAACTTGCTTTCTTGTTGACTTAACAAATGTATTCCTCTTAGTGAAATCCAAAAGAAGTACTAATATTTTATGGTCGTTAAAAAGAAAAGTGATTCTTCTTAATTAGACTTTCTGTAGGTAATTGAGCCGTGTGAATATCTGGCTATAAGTAAATTTTAACATTGCTCAGATAAACATCCAATTAAGGATTACATGGACTTAAAAGCCTTAAAATATTGTGTCTGAAACACATAAAATATATGCAAACGTAACAAAAAAAATGAAAATTTATAGTATGATATTGAAAATGGATATATATGAACCGACTTTTATTATTAACAAAATCCAAAAAAACAAAAAAACATAAATTAAATTATACTCACACTTCGAAGATTTATTTTCTATGCAGAAAGCTTCTGTTTCGGGTTATAATGGAGTAAAACCTCTGGGGAACAATATACGTACATATGTACGTATGTTTTATTTCTTCAAATTATTACATTTACATATGGGTAGAAGGTACAAAAAACAAACAAAAAACCCTGTACTTCTATGGGTAAGAAATACCAGGAATTTGATATTATAAATTTTATAAACAAAAATTATTTCATTCCCCTTTATAGTTGGCCTCCCCCCCCCCCCCCCCCCTGCAATGTACATATTGTGCCAACGTTTTTTCTATCTTCAAAACATTTAAAAAAAAAAAATTAGTAAGCAAATATAATTACAGAACAATAACTGCTGAGTTTTTAGATATTCTATAAAAATGAAAAATGGAATGGTCAGTTCTTGATCATAATAGGTGTTGTATCTCGATCAGCAAACCATGAATTTTAGGAAAACGTAAAATAATATTTTGTATGTTCACAAAAGGACGCGGTTCTCAAACACTAATGCATATTTTGACATGATCTGTAATTTGGCATAAATGTCAGTGAAGGGGTACCAACTTAAAAACAAACAAAAACGTTTATTCCTATTCGAGTCCCAAAAAATATAATATTCACATATCTGTGTATTTTTTGCTCATAGCAATGAAATTTGTATTTCTGACTTTTGAATATTGGCTTATATTATATATTTAGGTCTTTCATTTAATTTATTATTATGTATTTGAGCCTGTATGGAAAAGATTCATTAAGTAACATCATTAGTAACCATATATATATATATATATATATATATATATATATATATATATATATATATATATATTTATATGTCTACTCTAAATTACTGTACATTACTTGGAATAGAAAAATAAGTAGTCTTTGATGTTTTGGGAATATTCATTTATATGACAATATTTATTTGTTAATATAATAATTTGTAGTGGTTTTGAGTCTTCCTAAGAGGAGAGGCCAAAGAGAAAGAGTTCTAACTCGTTGTAGTTGTAACAACCTTACCAGAGGCTCGCATATTTTCTTCGAAGATCAAACGGAAACCCACTGCCACCAATTATGTTAAATCCCTTTACGATCCCAAGTTTGAAGATCAACTCTTTTTTATAATTTATAATTTTACTTTTTAGACGACTTAGATGGAAAAACAAGGTTGTCTCTTTGATAACTGGGATGATCAAGACTAGTTACTAGCTACAAATAAGAATAAGGAAAACGAACTCACATGTCCTATAAATAGACCAAGCAAAATTATATCAAAGTTAAAACATCACAAATCCTCTATCATCCTCTGATTTGGTGTGAATCCCGGATTCTATAATCTTAATAATTGATGATTTTAATAACTACTTATCAAGATCTACAGATCCCATTTTGCAAGCTAGAGTTATCGAATATTAGGCTATAGTGGTTAAATATATGACCAATATTTTTGTATACTATAACTTTTTACAGAAATCCCAAAAGTATAGCTTAAAGTATAAAAAAATAACTGGAACAACTGAATTTACAGAAAAAATAACCTATGTTCTATGTAGTGCCACAGAGTGAATCACAGAACTAAAATCAGCTCAATCTATCCTGTAGTTTTGGAGTCTCTACATCTCAGACTGATGAAACTCTAACTCTTCAAGTACTCACATTATTAAGGTTGGACATTTTATTAACGGTGTGTGCGTGGTATGCACAAATCCTATCTGGTACCTTTGTTTAATTCTATTGGTTGCTGATTGTTATTGACAGGAACAACTGCCAACTTCAAATTTCAAAAATAAATGGGAAAATTGTACAAAACCAATGAGTAATAATAAATAGTTTTGCCATGCATTGGTACCCTTGGGAAAGTGGAGAAGTCCTTTATGAATTCATTATTTACAGAATCTGCTGCTTTAAATCAGTAGAGAGCCAACTGAAGAATATAAATGAAGAGATAATAAATAAATATGTACATTGAATGTTTATTTATCCCCAAAAGCTTGTCATAGAGCATTAAATAATTACTCAAGCGAATTTAAATTGCCTGAAATTCAGAACATACTTTGTGGTATAATTTGTGAATAATTGATCAGAAATTGAATTATATACAATTATAGCAAGTTGACAATTTATCGATATAGCGAAGACAGAATTAATATGGGTTATAATTAACAAGGACTGGGTACACCCAACTGTTATTTTTCATTATTTTGCCCATCTTGAACGACCTTACAACTATTTCTAGTGATATAATAGTTCATTGGATAATAACTGCAAAAGTAAATATATATTATATTATATCTAAAAAGGTGATTAATAAATTTATAAAAAGTTTAATATATTAAAATATTGAATAAATAGCTGATATTAGGGGTTCCTTGGCGTAAAGGAAAGAAATACCATACATTTATTTTTTCATTGGCAAGAGAATAGACATGTCATACACAAATTCAACTTCATGGGTCATACCATTCATTAACTCACGCAACACATGTTGTCGGTTTCTTGGAATCCAAATTCATTTAAAAACAAATATCTATCTACACATAGGTAAATTACACATATACAGGGTGTCCGTAAAGTTATTATACTGACACCCTGTGATATATTAACAGTACAGTAAGATATTATATTAAAATATTTATTTGTAACAAAAGAAATAAAAAGAAATACCACCTTTATGCTTATAAAAATCTCAGAAAATACACGTGTTACATCCGAAAAGACTGTAACAATCAAGGCAAACAATTTCTATGATAAATGTTCAAATTTCGTGAGTATTTTATGTAGAGAGGTTCGTTTGATACCAATTTCTGCACTAGCATGGCAAAGTGATTTCTTTGGGCTTCTGCAATATGCCTCAGCAACTGTAGCCAAATTTTATTCAGTGCACACACTTGGCCGACCAGAACGCGGAGCATCAGCAACTGAGCCAGTATCATCAAATTTGTCTCGGAGTTTATAAGTAGCCTAACGTGTTGGAGGATCTGTATTAAAATAATGATTGCAATCACGAATTACATCCTGTGCGTTTTCTGTTTTCCAATATCACTTCAAAATAAATTTGCGCTCTTCCAAAGTTAGCTTGCGTGGCATGCTTGATTAAATAAACCTGTAAAAAAATATTAACTATTAATACTAATAAAATACAATAAAAGAATAAAAATACAATAAACTATATAGTAACAAAAACTATTACATATAATACAATGAAACTGTATAGTAAGTTGTAAGACTGTATAGTAACTTTACGGACACCCTGCATATGTATACATATAAGCTGTAAGTTTAAGTTTCTAAGCTCAAATACATAAATTAACATTATGGACTACTAAAATCGATTTGTCTATTAGAATTCTGGATTATATTGTGCCAACATTTTTCATATATACATATGTTTGTTTGAAGGTATATTATTTATTTTACATATAGAGAATAACATAATACATTCTATGTAGAGTCCAATATATATAGCATTCATTTGTTTGTTTGTATAACCATTATACCTCCAAAATATTACACAACAAATACTCACTCATTGTATCAAAAGGATTTAAAAGAAAATCTAAGAGGGGCAAAAGATATATTTATTTTTTATTGGAGCTTGATTTGTTTTGAAAATGAAATATAAGTACACATACATCATTTCATTCACAAAATAAGGATCCTTTTCAGCTAAGATAGAGATAACCTCTTCTTACGGTTACATCTACATTCTATGTGCATCAGTTTGAGAGCTTTTTTTTGTTGCATCTCATCAAAACGATAGTGTAAAAAAATCATCTGTCCTATAGTTGGTTTATATCCTCCAGATCTGTTTTTAAGCAACTTTGTATGAGTCCAATCCTTTCATTAAGGGTTGGGACATTAGCAGCTTGAATAGATTTAATTTGACAAAAATCGATGTTCGTTATCTTGTTTGTATCTTCCAACCTTTCCTCTCAAACAAAAAATAAAATATGATAAATAGAATTTGATGAGTTTTGACTGTACTTATTTCTATAAAGGTTTATCTTACTCTGTTTTTGTGTGAATCCCTGAAAGTTTTGTACAACATGGACTTCTTTTTTTGACCACTAGTGCCAGGGCACTCAATTTCTACTCTTAGAATTTCCCTAAAAGATGATTTTAAATAAAAATATTAGCCCTTTAGTCGCTATAATTTTGTAACCTATGCTCTATGAGACTCCAGTTATTTGATAATATCCGCGTCATCTGGCTATGTTTTGATGTGAATCCCACTACCCCAAAAATAATGATATATGTAGATAATTTTAGTGATTACTTATTAAGGTCAAGAGACTTACTTTTTCAAGTTAAACCCATCATATTTCAAACAAGAATTTAATAGTATATGATCAAAAATTTTGTATAAAATAAGTTTTTAGAGAGATCCTGTGAGTATAGCGTAATTTGAAACAAAAAAATGAATTTAAAAGCGCCTGAAGCGTGTCTTGATAAGACACAGCCCTTATTAGGGGTTCCTTGGCGTAAAGGAAAGAAATACTATACATTTATTTTTTCATTGGCAAGAGAATAGACATGTCATACACAAATTCAACTTCATGGGTCATACCATTTATTAACTCACACTACACATCCACTTCCTCTCAGATTTCGACAAAAACAACTTTAACTGATAAATTATACAAAGTTCATGCATTCATAGATAATTTCAAGGTCTAATTTCTCCACACGCTTTCAACCAAAAAAACCTATATAAGGAATGGTCGGACACAATAATTTCAGTATTCAATTGACCTTATGTCTGACATAAACAACTGCCCTTGTGACAACAAAGATTTAACTTGCTCCAACTGTACATGTAATCCATACGAGACTGATATCTGAATTAGTCAATTGAAATTAGTGTAAGGATTAATTTTTAATTTGCCTACGAATTACAATTTATTCCAGATTCAACCTTCTAGCGTACATTCACGACGAACTTTTTGGGATAAACAAAATTACATTGTATTCTCCCTTCAGCTGATTTTCATCAATTGACTCTTCTGATTTCAAGCAGCTGACTCTACGTGATATGAACTCAAAAAGGGTATTATTTATGATTTTGATAAATATATTAAATCAAGGATTTGCGCCCTTTTTTTGAATTTTCGAATATTTACATGTATTAACGATTGATTTGTGATTGGTAGAATTTGTCAATCTATTTAACTTAAAGAAGCTGAATCAACTTGTTCACGACGAGCTTTTTTGTGCACTCGCAACCTCGACTCTTAGAAGAGGAATGAAAAATTTGGAAAAACAACTATTAGCTACCTTTCTGTATTTTCCTTGTTGCCAGCTTTTTAATATTGGGCAGAGTTATTAGTTAGTATAATATTCAATAATTCAAAAAAAAAGGGCGCGCAATCCTTGACGTAATTTATTATTATATATCAAAATCATAAATAATAATAATACCCTTTTTGAGTTCATAACACGTAGAGTCAGCTGCTTCAAATCAGAAGAGTCAACTGATGAAAAACAGCTGAAGGGAGAATACAATGTAATTTTGTTTATCCCAAAAAGTTCGTCGTGAATGTACGCTAGAAGGTAGAATCTGGAATAAATTGTAATTCGTAGGCAAATTAAAAATTAATCCTTACACTAATTTCAATTGACTAATTTACTTTTTTGACAATCAAAAATGTATACATCTCAATTATGAAGCCAAAAGGAAGTTAATGCTACAATAACTAATATAGAAGACATGATTTATGCATTGATATATTATTGCAACTGTTGGATACGGATACGACAGTAAGTGAGAGGAGTGTTGGTTTATATCTGACTTTATTATTGTCCCTCTTGGACTTTATATAGTTACAATATCTAAGGAGTACATGGTTACAAATGGTTACGCGTACGTGTACTTGAGCGTGTCCTTGAATACAGTCGTTGTCCCATTCTCAGTTATCATTTGTCAATGCCATATTGTGGGGATCTTTAGATGGGGAGATAGGTAGGTAGAATGTGTAGCCAACAGCAACAAAGACATAATACATAGAAAGGACAATAACATAATTTCAGGGACTTTTTTGTAAAATTTACAAAAATAACCACATGTTTAGTTTGTTATCCTTTTGGTTTATAAAAACACAAAAGTTATTTAACATAAACAAGCATCATTTCAGAACCATGATACATCAATACCTTGTTGTATTCCTCCTATTGTTTTATATTAATAGTATTAGTCTTACATTTTTTAATGGTCAGAGTGATTTGAATCTCTTAGAGAGCACATTTATTTATACATGAATGAATAAACACATATTTTAGCGTCATTTGCTTCAAACTGTAAATAAAATCTCATGTCTTCAAGTAGCAAGAAAAAATGTATAAGGGAAACGATAATTATTCATGTTTATAGAGTTAATTTGGCCCATTTTCCAACTTCAACTTCAATTAAAGCCTAGAAGGATACTCATTTTGTGCAGTACAAAATACTAATTTGCTAGTGTATTTAATTCAAATTCCATTTCTAGTCTTTGTTTTGTCCTAAGGGGGATTCTAGGGGCGTAGGGTGCAGGAGTAGGCCCAAAAGTCGGCCAAATCTTTTGTACTCAAATAACTCCTTGAATATTACATTAAATGGATTAATATGAAATGCATACAAGAGTTGAGACCCACAGGTTTCAAACGAGATGTCAGGCATTCGATAAGAATCCTTAACATCGAAGAAATCGTCTTTCTAAATGTGTAAATTTTCATTCAATTTCGAGCAAAAATTCGCTTGAAATCAATGACTCACGGTGGAGCTACTTAAGTAGTAGTGAGCATAAGGATTAAGAAATCAGCTGAAATCCTTCTGCACGCTACCACTTTTGTCTATTGTACTTGTTGTTTAGTAGCTCTACTGTGAGGATTGGGAAGGCAGAATTTGCTCTCAACAACCAGAATTAGTGGTGTGAAAATTTTACTGCTCAATTCCAGAGATCTTTTTTTTTGGTTATCTAAAGGAAGAAAAAATATAGTTCCTTCCTCAACTGTCCGTTTGTACTTCAGAACGCTAAATCAACGTTTAACGTTGAGATGAGAGGTTCAAATGACGTATGAACTTAAGAAGATTCTTTCAGCTGCAGATAGGCAGTGTCTCCATACTTGCACTTTTCGAGCAAATCTTGCACTTTTGTTGATACATTTGCGCTACAAATTTTCCACTTACGCCTTGTTCCCTTTTATGTAAATTATTGCGCTTTTTTGAAGATGATCCATTATAAAGAAATCTTTCAAAAAAACCTGGAGGAAAAGTCTATATAGTGCTTTTCTGCTTGCTTATGAATTAGATCATTGTTTTGTTGCTAAAAGTCTTCATGAAATGGTTTTAGATAACAAGCTGTTATTACTTATTACCAATGATGTAAAAAATGGCGATTTTTAAGCGTGCGAGTAGCCCCTCTACTTGATGATGTAAAAAGTGATATGGTAACTATGAAAGCCAGCTTATTTGCTGTCGATATAGTACTATGACTGTAGCTGTGACAGCCTTGCTCCACGCTCAGGACAGCTCTTCTTGGACTTATAGTAATAAATTAAATTAAATTGATGTTTTAGAAAGATATTATTCAAATCAAAGTTGTAGATATTACTTTAAACAAACAGGAAATTTTCCAAATTTTAAAATCGGTACATTAGTTTTGGATTAATTGCTATTTTTCTTAGCATTTCATTATTTGAATTAATTTTTAAGAAAAATAAGTACATAAATTGTAATCTCTGCTCTGAATATATCTTCAAGTTTTTAGTTTGTTAATAATGTCATTCATTAACAAAATAAAGTTTTAAGTTTATAGATATTTACATATTTTAAAAACAATGATTGATGATTTAATAATAATTTTTATAACTATTTTACCTTTTTTATAGCTCAAGAAAATGGCTGAAAACATATTAAAAATTTCAGCAAATGAAACTTTTTATAAGATAGAAGTATAAACATTTTAGTTCGAGGAAATTTTTTTCCATAAAGTCACTTTTTCGAGAGATATTAACATTAAGAAAGTTTTCAACCAAAATTGAAGGAAAGATTGTGTGATATTATCGTATCTTATATAATATATAACAAAAATTACTATGTCAAAAGGAAAAGGAAAACAGCTTGATGATTTATGAATGATGAAAGAATATTATATAGGGTTTCAACTAACAGGTATTTTGAGAACTTAAAAATCGCTGTTTTTTACATCTCTACTTATTACAAAACGCTCGTTGATTATTTTTAGCTTGATAATTCTTAACTGAGTCATCGGGATTCACAGGCAACAAGCGACAATGCCTACAACATGTTTTCTAACCCTGTTGCCATTTCCAACATCCTATCTGTGTGATTTTCTGCAGTGACACCCACCAAAATAAGACAAAGGAGTTGACTGGACATAAGCAACACACTACGGGTGTCTTTGTCTGCCATTACCCCCAGATGGGACCATGTCATTGCAAAGAAACAAACTCATGGCTCCCATTGATTGAGCGTTACCGACAGTTTCTGATATTATATGTTATATTGTTGGAGCAATGTGTTTATACAGTTATACCTTCCTAATGTTATAATAGCATTCTAATGTTGGAGCAATGTACTAATAAAGTTCCATATGAGGTCACAGTTAATTCACGTTTATTATTATTATTATTACTATTTCAATCCCCCGGTCTGCAGTAAAATTGTCAAGCGTTGACCGGTCCGCAGTTAGAAAAAGGTTGGGGGCCACTGTTTTAGACTATTTTCTTGCACTTTTGTGTTTGATACATCCGGAGGCCCTTGATACAAGATATAACAAATTGTACTTAAGAGTTTCAGTAGACAATGTTTCGTAAATAAAAAGCTTTTGATGTTCTTAAATACCCGTCTTAAAATGCTATGAGACATTTACCAATGATAAAAAAGCTTTTCAGACTCTCTAAAAAGTGTCAAGTGTAGATTTTATGCTTTGTTAATTTATATCTTTTTGTTATATTTTAATTCATATATCTTATTTCTCGGTAATATTTTTTATTTTATATATAAGTTTATTTGGAAGAGCTAACTCTAAACTACAATCTTTATAACGAATATAATACCTTTTATTTAATATTTATATGGTACATAAATTTTTTATCTGTAGAGTTGAAATAAAGACCTTGAAAGAGAATGAGAGAAAAAAAAAACCTTTGTCAAATAAAATATAGCACAGATTTCAAATTAATGTCTTATGTTATGTAGGTATTGAATTAATCAACCACTTTATAGAAAAATACAAACAAAGACTAAAAAAAAAAGTGGATTTTGTATTAAAATATACATATAATCATTTTTTAAGACCTTGCTTCAAAAATACTCAAAAAGTTCAGATTATTTTATAATCTTTGAATATAATCTTTATATAATCGAGACGAAGACTCAATAAAAGTAATTTTAAATAAGCTATAAAAATTGATGTTTTTAACAATCTGTCGTTTCTTTCTTATATAATAATATTTCTTTTCTTACAACACTTTAAAACTCAATAAGACAATTGTACACTCAAAGGAATCTTAAATGATATCAAAATGATCAAAAAATGTTATTTTAAAAATTAATTTAGTAATCGATAGGCCTTGCATTTACTTTTGTGGCTTGCTACAATATATATTTATAAATCCATAGTGATTGAGTCAATAAGTACATAAAACTATTATATTGTTCTTTGTTAAGCACAAAATACCCTATGTTATGTCAAAATATCCTAAGCCATGATAACACAAAAATCCTTCCTACATAAAATGAAGAGATAAATCTGTCACTTAAATCATACCCTACTATAGGCATAATCCAAAACATTGCCCTTAATAGACTCCCATGCTCATATCAAACATTAAAGAATTGTTAATGATGCTAAAGAAACAAAAGAAGTGAAGCCTTCGACACGTGTCAAAAATATATGCCCAGTCAAATATATAATTAAAACTACTCAAAGTGGACTATCATTAATAGATTTTTACACTATATGTAAGATTTATCCTTTCTAACGAATTTTTTACTCAATTTAAGCATTCAAAATTGAATAATTACCAACAACAATAAAAGAAATTCCTGCTGACTCATTAATTCTAGTGATTGGTTTTAATAAGTTTACAGGCTATGTATGATTTGAATCCCCTGAATTAATTATATTGATAATAATTATAATCATAGGTTATTAGAAAGATTCAATATTACTACACCAGTACTCAAACATTTTATCTGTTGTAAAATTATATTGTGGATATATTGTAAATTACTACATATCAATAGCTGTTCTAACCTGAGCATAACTGGCGGGTAATTATATTAGCTAATAGAGTAATAAGTTACTTATTGTATATTCATCAATTTAAAGGAAATATTGTTATACTATTTATTACTTGGAAGCAAAGTGGGGGGGGGGGGGATACTCTTAACCTTATTACTATTTATTTTCTTAGATTAATGATGTGGTTAAGATAATTAATTTTCAAGCAGAAACATTGCAGTAACAACAGTAATTTTCCTCTTTTTTTTAAAAAAAAAAACCGAAAAAAATTTGACAATAAATAATGTATTTTTGACAAAAAATTATTACTTTTAAAATGAATAGTTAAATATGTTACATTATTATTTATTGTTCTTATGAATATGTAATGTCATTTCATTACTCGTTACAAATTAAAGCAATAATATTAGAGTAATATACTCAACACTGAACAATAAATACAATATATTTTGTTGTTTCTTACATATAAAATATACTTATCTTCGAAAAATATTATTTTCATAAATTATAAATAATAATTAATTAATAATACTGGTCAACAGTCAATCCTATGGGGTATAAATATGATAAAATTTATTCAGTTTTGCACGTTGATTTCTAATCTGAAAATTCAATTTCAACCAAAAATCCAACATAAATTTAAGACTCACGGTAGAACTACTAAAGTAGTAGCGCGCAGAGGAATTACTGGTATCAGCTGAAATCTTTCTGTACGTTACTATTTCAGTAGCTCTACCGTGAGTCTTAAATTTATAGTGGATTTTTGATTGACATTGAATGAAAATTTACACATTTAGATTTCTTCAAAGTTAAGAGCTTTTATCAGGCGCTTGACATCTCGTTTGAAAGCTGAGGATCTTAGATTTTCAATGGATCCCTTATTAATTCATTTCATGTAATATTCAAGGAGTTATTTAGGTACTTATTTGAGTTCTTACCGTTATCTCCTAAAATAAGACATTTATAAATCCCCCCTCCCTTTTACTCACTTGTAAGCGATTTTTTCAAGTTCGGAACAAAATACAAAAATCTTGAAAATAGTATTTAAAGCTGGAGACTACTTATTCTACATAGTTTTTTCTTCATTTACTAAAAATAAAAAAAATCGGTAGACGTGGAAAGCAGTTTTTATTCAATTTTAATGTTCATTTCCGAGTTTATCAAACATAATCTAAATTTAAACCTGGAAATACAAAAAAAAAGATCAAATTTTGTTACATGGTGTTTATCATAGAGTTTATATATTTACTTAAAAATGCACGGTAGTAAAAACAGGGATATACATATGTAGATTAATTTGAGTTCCTAAAACTTTTAAAACCATTTTCATACTCCCTATAGTCTAGATTTGATGTTTCCGGTTGGGTAAGTTTTTTTAATGTAAAGTTTTTGAGAATTTTTTTTTTTTTGCTAACGTTAATAAAAAGTTCAAGGATGCATTACGGTATGAAATATGAACTTTACAATTCAGTAACAATAGGAAAGGTACTTTTACTTCCTCCCAGTATACTGTTTTCTATTTTTCACGATGACATATTAACTTTTATGGATAGTCTATGAAACATTTTTTGTAGATATTACCTTATTACACTTTAGTGTATAACAATGTAATTTGAGTTTGTTTTTTGATTTCTTATAAAAAATATACTTCTTTGACTACATTTTTCAATTTTCCCTCGGGAGAAGTCACAAAATTAAATGTAACTTCTTTAATTTACAATATTTTTCTACAAAATTTTGACAACTAAATAGATGAGATCTATATTTGTCATATTGTTGAGAAAAGTTGTTCCTTTAAAGCATTACAAAAAGGAATTCAGGGTAGGTTTTGATATATATTTAAATATACATATGAATTAATTTTTATTAAAAATAGTACATCCCTTTATTTTGGCTTTTAAAAAAAATGAAATAAATATTTTAATTCTCCAAATGTAGCCCTTGCATTGAAAGGTTTGTTCAACTATGTTTTCAAGCACCCAGTATAGAAAAAATATTGGTTTGATTTCTAATTTTTAAAGCTATCTCTATAATCATAATTTCATTTATTTTCCTTCAAATCATTTTTGCTGTAAACAAAAATATTATTATGGTAATAAAGTTCTAAACGTTCATTCCAGGAAAAAACAAGGCTATTGTTCAATGTACATATATACATTGTTATATATGTGTCAAGTCAACAAGAAAGCAAGTTTGTTTTCAAATATTGAAAAGGAGAAAATCCACTTTTAAGTAGTTTTTTTTACTTCATAAATATAACGGTCAAATATATTGGAGTCATTTTAAGACCTATACCACACGGTTTTTGCAAAAATGTCACTTTATATCGAGAAACCAAAGATTGTTGTCTATGCAATAGAGCAATCAAATAAATATTACAACTGCACAAAGAGCCGATATGGCCCCTGAAATAACGTTATTTAGTTGTAGTTTGCTAAAATCAATTTATCTGTTTAAGAACTATCAGGAATCAACTAAATCCGCTATCATGCACACCTTGAATCACAATAATTGTAATATTTTGTATTCTTGATTGTGGCCAGTATTTTTTCCCTATAATTATGTTGCAATTATTGGAGTCATTATTTAATTAATCGAAATAATCTATTAATACAAACAAAAAAGAGTTGCTTTCACAATATAATAGCAGTTCACACTCATTTTTTAAAATATTTTAGATTAACTTGGTTTCTTGTTGACATGACACATATGTCCGATGTACAACTTTTCTTTATGAAAGTCAATAAAAAATAAAGGTAAAGTTATGAAATTTGAAATAGCGTGCACACCCTATATAATATCGAGAAATGCCTTCCAATTCAAAAGAATTTCAGGTTAGATCCATTTTAATCAAACTAAGAAGCTCAAAGAAGCTCAAAGAACACCAATTAATAAAATAATATTTTTGAAGCTTCTTTTAGACATTTCAAAACTTCCCTTCATATTTTGTTCTTTGACGTTTTGTCCTACAGTTCACGGAAAGTAGCTAATTTTGCAAATTAAGAAAGAAAAGGTTAGAATAAAGAGATAAATGAAACCATATTAGATCATTACATAGTATTTATCTATTTTACAACAATATAGATAGGGTTCATTTATCCTGTTTTTGGCTGTTTAGTTCCACTATTTTAATACTTTTTCTGTGTTCCGCTTTATTCATTATTTATTCAAAAAATTTAAAACTGTTTAAGTTTTGTTGTTATTAAAGTAAGCAATAAGGTCCTTACTTGGTCTATCAATGTATTGATATTCGAAGACTTGATGCGACTCAATTCTTGTATGTAGTTTATTCATCCTATGTTTGAGCCATCCTTTTTATAAAATTATTTACCATAATTCGTGAAAATCAAAAGTTTTAATATCAACACCTCCTTAAAAAGCTTTCCTCATAATTTTATTCAAAAATCAATTCGGTTTTCTATTAAAAAAACATCGATTTCTATAGGAAATATTGGAAAATCCTTTGTTCCTATTGTTGCATGCTCTGCATGGTTGACTGCGTTTATTTCTATTTTAAAGGAGGAAATAATGGTTTTTGATGTTGGGCTGTAAAAATATTTTTTGTAGATAGATTCAACATATTCATAGAGTAGGTAAAAATTAAAAGTTGCTTTCTTTTTTTAATTACAAAGTAGCATTCATCGAACGAGTGTATTTAAAAACAAATCCTTCTGTGTTACAAAGAGGAGTATTTTGTAATTTACTTTGAACCTATTGATTTTTTAAAATTCTTCGCAAGAATTTTTAAATTATATACCTGATATCTATTTGCTTACATAGGTGTACACCATATATATATCATATTGTACATACAAAGTAAAATATTTAAATAAACGATACTCAAAGTAAACAGGAAGTTCAACAGCATGTCAACAATCCTAGGGTGCTGAGCAGCTATCTTCATAAATCATTACCACAACGAACTTTTTTGTCCACTCGCAACCTCGACTCTTATTAGGGAAAGGAAAAATTTGGAAAAACAACTGACAGCTACCCGTCTGTAATTTCCTTGTTGCCAACTTTTTAATGTTGGGCAGAGGTTTTATTTAGATGTGCTATACATTGATAAATTCTACCAATATACAAATCCATCGTTAATACTTGTTTATTATTCAATAATTCAAAAAAGGGCGCGCAATCCTTGATTAAATATATTTTTATATATGAAAATTATAAATAATAATACCCTTTTTGAGTTCATAACACGTAGAGTCAGCTGCTTTAAATCAAAGGGTCAACTGATGCATATCAGCTGAAGGGAAAATACAGTGTATCTTTGTTTATCCCTAAAAACTTGTCGTGTATATCTCTATATAATATTCCCTTCAAAAAAAGAACGACAAAAGACTGAAATTAAATGGTAAATAGATAGTTTGCCAATGACGTCATTATTCTCACTTCTTGGACAATTATTTTTTAAGTAGTAGATATACTTTATATATTATCAAGATACAATTTTAATTAAACAAATCATTGGGCAGAACATTATTAAGTCGACCAACAAAAAATACATTGTATACATATGTTTTTGGAATACAACATTCTGCTAGACAAATGTTTGATTCATTCTCAAAAATCCCCATTTGGACTCATGTGCTAATACGTATTAGTATACCTTGACGTTTGAGTGATGGATTGTTCAGGCTAAATTATTTAACCTTAACACATTATAATAATGACTCATATACATATTATCTGATCCTATATCCAAGGATCCTTCAATATTAGGATATTTGTTAAAGTTGTGAATATTTAAATTTAAAAGTTTTTCCAATAATCTATTTTTATTTTATAAAAAAAGTTATTAGATATACATATAGTGGAATAAATGATATTGACAGGTCCTATGTCGAGAGTAGGTCTCTATTTTTACAACTCGAGCAAGTTGTATAGACCATATCAACTATGGATCAGATTTTTAATATTTGTAATATTAACGAACTGACTAAAACTCTGAGTAAAAACATAATTCCCCTTTAGTACACACTAAATATTACATATTTATATTGTTTTCAAAATATTAAATTGATTGTGGCATCTCTGGCTGCTTCATCTTTTCCTCATATAATTTATCGATTTGACTTGAGTCACTAAATTGAAACTGATACAGTAGACATTGAATTAATTCATAGTTCCCTAAATTTGACTTTTCTATTTGATCTTTTGAAGAAAATTCATGATGAATGTTGGTCCGATCCTTTGGGCATAGTACATACACTTAAAGATAAAATGCAGCCTGTGTTGAGCTTAAGTCCAGCCTCGATGAAAAGTGGTGTCATGGTGGAACCATCATTTGGCGATAACTTCAAAAACCATGACTCCGGCCGGGTTATTGGACTTAAAAATTGGAGGCAAGCAATGACTCTTGAATTTTGACGATTAATTTCCCAATAGATCGTCAACTTGACGAGGTTGGTGGCCTCTATGATCTCTTTTACAGTCCTTTCGGGACGAGATTTAATGACTATCTCCGACCTTTTCTCTTGCTCCATTTTTATTTATTGATACAGAACTTTGAACAAAGTCTCATATGAAAGAAAAAAAAACAACCAATTATATAAAAGCATATTTTATTGTGAAATTCAAAGTAGGAGCCGAAATATAGCCATTTGAAAAAATTTTCAATTTATCTGCATATTATGTAGGTACCTGTAAAGGTAATCATAGTTTAAAGTTAACCAGATCTTCAAAATGACTGAAAGAGATTTGATTGACAAAGGGATTTATTCCAAAATGACCTAAATTTTAATTTTTTTGTGTGTTTTGTTTTTGCCATATCATTAATATAATTTATTGTTTCAGCTTTTCACAGCATAACATAAATATTTAAAATACACTTATACTTCTTGAATCATTGATTCTAAAATTAAAAGATTAAAGAAATTAAACAAACAAAGCTGATTTATTTTAACTTAATACATAAAAGTATTACATTCATTGAACTCTTTTCAACAAATCAGATCTAAAATCTGTAATTTTGGGATGAAGGGTCGTTTTTGGTGCTCTTGAATTTATCTTACTAATATATATCTTTAATATCTTTTGTGACTTCACATTTGACGAAAAAAATGACTTGTACTTTCCCTACAAATCTTGTAAAAAAAAAGAACATATTTTTATCCTCCAATGTTATACAAGCCTAAATACTTCAAGTAGTGAGTGTGTACCTGACAATTCGATATTTACAACAAGGTAAGGAATAGTCAAAGTATTCATTTGACAAGCTTTTAATAGTATCAACTACAAATGACTTTTCCTGTAGTCTATCTCTTCTTTTCTAAATTTTACAGCGTGACTCATTTGTATTTTCCGAATCTGTTCATTGTCTTATAAATCCCATAAAGTTAAAAATAACAATTCTTCACACCAATTACTCTCTTACAAAAAGAAACGTACTTCAAACGTCTTCTCATCTTCAAATTTTAGTTCAAACATAGTTTCATTAAGGACTTTGCCAATGAAATAGAGCTTGTTTCTGATGGAAGTTTTGTAAATGAAATATCATCTATGGTTTTGTTTGAACGCCCTTGCCGTTCCATTAAAGTAAGTATGTTTCGAGAGAAGTCTTCGCTAACATTTGCATCTTTCCAAAATGTATTAATGGATTTAATTATTTCTATGACTTTTTTGAGACCTTGTCCCCTCATTTCTTCAATTTTTTACTCACCAATATGTGCCATTTTATATTTTAATATTTACAAAATATTTATTGGAATTTTATATCGAGAAATCTTCTGAACCGGGTAGAAAGGTAAGGACTCCAAAAGACCTTTGACCATAAAAATAATTCAAGACATTTTTGATTAAATATATATTAATTATTCCTATATTTACTGATTCTTTCAAATTAAATAGTTGTACTTTAAAAAACCAGAAGAGATCATCCAATAAGTTAGTTTTATCTATAATGCGTTTCCTCCCTATCAAATATTGATAATGACTAAAAAAATATATACACCTTGATTCATTTTAAACTCTAAATTACTCAGAGCTATTAAAAAATAACTTATTTATGTGAATAAAAATTAGACAACCTTATATATTTTACACTTTATGAATTTATTTACCTACTAATTCATTCATGTACTCAGATACTTAGAGAGGGGGGGGGGAATGTGTGAGTTATTGCTTCTTCCTTGATACTCCTTCTACGCATTTCCTCCACACATATAAATAAATGTTTGTATGTTATAATAAATCATTTTTGCTAAAATATTTGCTTTACATGTCTATTGAGCCAACAAAGAGACTCTGAATATATCTTCCTTAGTACTTTTAAGTATTTTTTTTTTGCTGAGGGGAGGGGGGTTTATTTTAGCATAAGTACAAACTGAAAGCAGAAAGGTGAAAGCCACTTTACTCGAGGAGTGTTCCATTTTTTAGAGTAATTTGTTTTATATGACAAAAGCAACAACATTTTGTACATATGTTTAGGAAGCATTCAATAAAACACATTGGCAACGTTCCAGGCATATCGGACCACTTTTGGCCAGGTAATTGTGATTTTAAAAGGAAAAAAGTGGTGTGGACATTTTGGAGTCCAAATGAATCATTGTCAAACGACATGTACCATTTAAAAGTTATCCTTCTATGTGAGTCAAAATGTATAATTCTAATGTTCAATCAACCCTAATTTACAATGCATGATAATGAAGTGGCCACATTTTTTTTTTTTTAATATCTAATATATATTAACCACCTTCAAAAGACCTAGAATATCCTATTTTTTTAAATGATTTTTTACCATTTGAGTGAATTTTCATGGAATCAATGTTTCAGTACTTGAATAAATAAATATCATTCGTACTCAGACTACCACATTTGATCCTTTGGTATTAATTCAAACGGCTATACAAGCCGTTTGAAAACGATACATTTGTAATGAGACTTTATTGGCCAAAGATGATATTAAAGATCTTGTATTGATATTTTTTCCTCATTATCCCTAGATGTTGTTGTGATAAGCCCTACAAAAATAAACATTCTTAAGCAGTGCTTCATGCACTTTTTTAATTGAGTCAGTTAACATTTGAAGAACTTGAGCACTTCTCTCATTATTACAATCTTTCAATAAAAATATACACGTTAAAAATATTTTTTCCCTCCACCTGGAGTTACCAACTGATCTCATAAGCACAGTTTAAGAAGTTCTGCTCTAAAATGAGTCAATAGAATGAACCTCATTTTAATTAAATTGTAAAGTCCCTGTTTGATACCGTATTCATCCTTGAACTTTTTCTTCAAGTTAGAAAAAAACAGAATGGATCAAGTAAATATTGCGTGTTCGAGGAATAAAAATAGTTCAATTTTGCAGATTTAAGTAGCCGTTTAATTTCAGGTTCCTTAAAATTTTTTCTAAATGTTTTAATTTTGAAAATGTTTGATTTAACCTCTTAAGAGAAAATGAGTTTTTCTAAATGTCAGGTAGCCATTGATGGAATGACTCAAAAAAATGCATTATGATAAATAAAATGAATAATATCTCAGGTCAACAAATTAGGAATATCAAAATTTTATTATACTTATAACAAGTCATTCAGTTTTGCACACTGTTTTCAAATCTGTAATTTTTTTGTCGAGAGTCTGACGGTTTTCAAGAAATCAGACTCTAATTTTTGAGCTAATTTGGGCCATTTTCCAACTTCAACTTCAATTTAAGCCTAAATGGGTACTCATTTTGTGGATTAAAAATAATGAACAACTAGTATATTTAATTTTAATTCCATTTCCAGTCTTTGTTTTGTCCTAAGGGGACTCCTTGGGGGTGTAGGGGACGGGAGTAGGCTCAAAAGTCGGACAAATTGTTTGTACTTAAATAACGCCTTGAATATTACATGAAATGGATCAATAAGGAATGGATTAAAGAGCTGAGACTCACAGCATTCAAACGAGAGGTCAAGCGCTCGATAAGACTCCTTAATCGAGAAGAAATCGTCCATCTAAATGTGTAAATTTTAATTCAATTTCAATCAAAAATTCTCTAAAAATCAGTGACTCACGGTAGAGCTACTTAAGTAGTAGCGAGCAGAAGGATTAAGAAACCAGCTGAAATTCTTCTGCGTGCTACTACTTCAGTATATTGCACTTGCTTTTTAGCAACTAACAAAGTACATATTAATTAATAAAATGAATAATAACCTTTATATAGAACAAATATATCCTATTGGGTCAAAATACATATAATATTAAATATATATTTATGTGCTAAAATATGCATTGCTAGAACAACATTTGAAGCTATTCATTAGTGCTATTGACAAAAAACATATGTTGTTCTAACAATGTAATTTAAATTTGTATTCAATTTTCTTAAAAGTGTTTAAGGCTTTGTTAATATTATTATTAATATTTTTGTAATTATGATGAAAATAGTCGTTATGAGAAGAATAAATAAAGTTTTTGTTGTTAATATAAAGAAAAGGAAGTCTGACTGTCGGCTGACATTGGAGTCATCAGACTCCCACTTCAAATGACCCAGATTAGTATAACAGAATGATATACGATACTTGATAACAATGAATAGGAATGTAAATAATATGCAAAATGCCTCGTGCGAGATTTTGTGGAGTTGGCACATCGAACAGTACTTTTTGTTTTCCAACGCTGTTATCATTTTTCCTTTATTACTGAGGGGAGAACATCTACCTGATAGTAAAGATCTCGCATGAAGGAATAAATGCATTAAGGTTAATAAAGCAAATAAAATGTAAACAAAAAGGGCTCAAGTCCTCGTATAATTATTATTAGTTAAAAATATGTATATAATTTCCTGACAATAATTTCAGTTAATTTTCTTCCTCTCATCTATGTTATTATTTATTGTTGTGTATATAATGGAGAATAGCAGCTTGTAGCTCAGTAAAACGTCATGACAGCTCAAGCTGCTTCCCTCTCAACATTCATCAAATTGTCAGAGTTACCAGGTTGATTTTCTCTTTCTTTTTATTTTACACACCCCATTTGCATATTATTTACATTCCTACTAATAGACGTACTCATACTGCTCAATGATTGTAGCTATTTCAGCTCCTATAGGAAGTCTAATGATATTTGAATTCAGTGGTTGATTACCATGTACAATTGTTATGTATCCTTCTACTTTGATGAAATAACGCATTTACAAATAGCATACAATTATTGTAATTCTTACATAGATAGATTATATTCAATTAGGACTACATATACACACATATGCATTCTGTAGGAGACGTACATATATATTAGTGTATAAATTGTCTGATTTCTTTTTCTTCTCAAAAGGAGATAGTGTATTATGTTTTGTAACATATTATGTAGTTAATGATTCTTATGATGACGCAATAGCTCAACACAGAATAATATATTTCTTATTTGACGTTTTTTTATATTGTTTTATTAACACATCTTTACACAGAACGTAATATATAATATGATTTAAAGAATATCACAAGTATATGCACAAACTAAATTTAGTCAGGATATACGTGTTTAAATAACAAGGGTCAACAAATTTGAAATGTCAAAAAACCTAAAGGTTATAAGTCTAATAAAAGTTATTCAGTTTTTCATACCTGTAATTTTTTTTTTTTCTAGAGTCTGACAGTTTTTGAAAAATCGAACCCTACTTTTTGAGCTAATTTGACCCACTTTCCAACTTCAATTTCAATTTAAGTCAAGAAGGTTACTCATTTTGTCCTTAAAAAATAATGATCCCCTTGTGTATTCAGTGTAAATTTCAATTCCAGTCTTTTGTTTGGACCAAATGGGACTTCTGGAGGCATAGTTGGCGAGAGTAGCACTAAAAGTCGACCAAAAGGTTTGTACTTAAATAACTTCCTGAATATTTCAGGAAATTGACTAATAAGGAATGCATTCAAAAGACTCCTTAACTAAGAAGAAATCGTCAATCTGAACGTGTAAATTTTCATTCAATTTCGATCAAAAATTCGCAAGAAATCAGTGATTCACGGTAGAGCTACTGAAAAACAACTTCAATAGACTGAAGGAGTAGTGCACAAAAGGATTTTAGTTGATTTCGTAATCCTTCTGCACTCTGCTATTTTAGTTGCTCCACCGTGAGTCTTTGATTTCTAGTGGATTTTTGATCGAAATTAAATGAAAATTTACACGTTCAGATAGACAATTTCTTCTTAGTTAAGGTTTTTTAACTTTTTTTAATGTACAGTTTTTGAGAAAATGAGGGTTTTACCTTGATCCATCTTATTTTGTCACTAATGTTAAGAAAAAGTTTTTTAATCCTCAATATTTTTTACTAACATTTTAACAACTAAATAGCAGTGACGTATATCTGTCATATTGTTTTTAATAAGTTAAATTGTAAAGTCCCTGTTTGATACTGTCATTCATCCTTGAACTTTTTCTTAAAGTTAGAGACAAAACAGAATGGATCAAATAAATATTGCGTGTTCGAGACAGAATGTACAAAACTGTCTGGCACATTCATATTTTTTATACTTAAATATAATAATAATTATTACCCTTGCGAAACAAAATTTAAAGCTTAGATTGTGTCTGAGTTGTAGTGTAGATAATTGCTTTTGACTCCACAAATTTTTGATATTTGTAGAAGAAAAAAAAATAACCCAGGGTGTGGAAGAGTGTGAAACACTATGCCAAGGGTAAGCTCACACTTCCCAACGTGACACGTACATTTAACTTATAAAATATGTATTAACAAAAAAATCTTATTGAGAGTATTGAAACAAACAAAAACAGAGGCTCATTAGATAAAAATTAGGATACATTTCTTGATGACATAATATTAACAAGAGGACCCAAAAAAAAAAAAAAAAAACTATAAAAAAAATGGGAACCATATTAAGCTTTCTCCTCTCCATTGAGCGTTCCCATATTTTTTTGAAACATTTATCCACTCAAGTAAAATTATACTTTTATGTCCATATGTAGTCTTAACCATTATTTTGGAAATAAAATTTTACAGCGTTCATTTAGAGCTCTGCAAATTCTCTTTACACAACATTTTAAAATGTCATGTTTATCGGCAGCAAAATACAAAATTTTATGATCGTGACTCTATTTAAAATGTGTGCCATTGATGTTTTATCATTTCCAACTACCTACTTTGTATTCCTATAATAAGGTGAGTTTGTAAGTTTATTGTGACATAGACGAAATAATTCTTTTATTCTTCTTGTGAATATAAAAGATAAATTTATATTGTTATTGCAATTCTGATAAATTTTGGTGTATTGTAAATGTATAATTGGTGCTTCTCTATTATGGAAATTAAACCTTCCTTGCTAGAAGGGATTATATCTGATAATTAAATAACCTATTGCTTAATTTCCACGAATCTTGTGGAAAATCAAATCACTTTAAGATTTCTTATTTGCTCTACAAAAATCTGTATTAGCAGATAATATATACGTCAATCGTACGTACTTTTAGGAGTGATGGGTACTACTCATCTGAGGGGATTTAAGTCACTAGACTCGAGTCAAAGTGACATCATTTGTGTGTCATCAATATATGTGTCATGTCAACAAGAAACCGAATTAATCAGAAATATTTCAAAAATGAGTGTGAACTACTATCATATTCTTGAAGACATTATCTTTCGTTTGTATTAATAGGTTATTTCGATTAATTAAATAATTACTCCGATAATTGCAACTGTATTATAGGAAAAAAATACCGGCCATAATCAAGAATACAAAACATCTGGTGTCTCTGACTATGTAGTTACTATGATTCATGGTGTGCATGAATCGGATTAGTTGATTTTTAATGGTTCTTAAACAAATGAACTGGCTTTAGCCAACTGCAACTAAATAAATCTCTGGGGCTATGAAAAAGATGGAAGTTCTTTCAGGGACCATATCGACTCCACGAGGAGTTGACACATTTATCCGATTGCTCTATTGGATAAATACAAGAATCCTTGATTTCTCTAATAAAAGTGACATTTTAGCAAAAACCTTGTGGTATAGGTCTTAAAATGACCCCGAAATATTTGGCTATTATATTTATGAAATAAAAAAACTTCAAAGTGGATTGTCTCCTTTTCAATATTTGAAAACAAACTTGCTTTCTTGTTAACTTGACACATATGGCATCATTTAAATAGCAATTGAAAAACCCTGTTCATGAATGACTTGAAAATAATTCAGAAGGTACTTGTTTATCTGACATTTATCTTTTCATTCTAGGTTAGGCATTATTTGAATCGAGTCACAAGGAGGCCTTCATTTTATTTTCCTCCATGCTCAGTTAAAAAGAAGTTCGCACGTGGGTCAGTGAACTTGCTAGAAATGTGAATAGTGAATGTGAATATTATAGTGATGAGACTTGTGTTCTGAAATATTACTGTTTTGTGATTAGAAAAGGAAGAAAAAAAAAACTCATTTGGGATTTTATGTTCACTCTTTATTAGATCGTTGAAGGAGAAACATCGACCTCTTAAGGAAGAATTAAAAGATTCTACCCAACATTAGTTGTAGATTTTATTAAAAATATATGATAATATAGGAGGTAAATATGATTATGATACCCTTCTTTTTTGTTTTAAATTTAACAATTTTCTCCTCCATTGCCCAACAATTGTTTTATATACCCCCTAAAATCATGTACACAGACGCTGATAGATGGAGCTACAAATACTAAGCTCTCTCAGTATGTTAGAAAAACAAATAAAAAATTAGCATGATAACCCTGATAGCATCCTATCGGCTGTTATGACGTTTGACTATATTTGAGATTATTCATAGAAACGATCCTGGAAAAAAAAAACAAGAAAATGATGAAACAGTCTTTTTCATTTTTTAGCTATTTATACTTCATAGGAGAAGACCATGTCTTTTGTATGATTCTAAATTTTTCTACTTATAAACAAAATACCCAAAAGATTCGTTAGCATATCTTTTAGATAATTGTCTATATTTTATATATTATACCTTTTTTTAAAAACATTATTCATGTGTACGTGCGATTTCGCCTTCTATAGAGTGATGAATATAATTTCTGCCGAATGGAGGAATAATAATTCATACTGGTACGATTACCAGCGCCATTACTTTTGGGCATATTCTCACCTCCTACGACCCTAAATTCCCCTTAGGACAAAACAAAGACTGGAAATGGAGTCTGCATTAAATACACCAGTGGATCATTATTTTTTACTGCACAAAAAGAGTATCCTTCTGAGCTTAAATTGAAGTTGAATTTGGAAAATGGGCAAAAAAAGCTCAAAAAGTAAGGTTCGACTTCTCAAAAACTGTTGGACTCTTAAAAAAAAAATTACGGATTTGAAAAAATGAATAACTTTTATTAGACTTATTCCCCTTAATAATTCAGTGTTCTGAAAGTTACCAACTCCTTGACCAAGACGCTACATATCCAAAACATATTATAATAATTTTTGGTGTAGGGCTCTCCCACACCAAAGTTCCACTTTATATCAATAAGACAAAAAAGATTATTATTTCCAAACATGTCAAGAGCAGTTTGATACATGGATATCTAAAAGAATAAAGTACTTGTAAATACAAGACAATATAAAGAATAGAACAATTCTCATCACAATACACATTTTATTATCCACAAACAAACAATTTTCTACTATTAGCTGTCTAAATAGTAAATAATATTTTATGCCACTTCTCAATATATAACAAAAATTCCTTCATAATCATATATATTTAGTAAAATATCAATTCCAATCCACTCTTTAAATACATATCCGCTTAATAAAATTTAGTTTTTTATTGACTCATATACAGCCAGGGATGGGACTGAAGTTGAGTGTGAGGGAGAAGTAGGAGTGATACTTATCGTAGCACTAATACAACGTCAGCTGTCGCTTGCTTGACTGTTTTTGGAGGAGGAGGAGAGTAAAAATGTGTTACTGTCCTAGGGAGAACGTTTTTTTACATTTCAAAATAGCATTAGAGCAAGGAGAATGTTAAAACTATATGTATGTATAATTTTGTTATGCACTTTTAAAGAACACTTACGACGGTGGATGGGTGGAATTCATTAATTCTTCATTTGTTTGAGGAAGATGTTGACTCCTTCTCTACAATCAAATAAAGAAAGAACATAAATTATAAACAAAAAAAAAAAAAACATTGCCAACTGATGTGTCTTTGGCAATCATGAAACATTAATTTTTATCCACAAAAGGCTACTGACACTCAACACATTGCAATCTTCATTCTTTGTATTATGTATCTCTCAACCTTCCCTTTTCAAAAATGAAAACAAACAAAAAATAGGCCCGAACTTCATTTCCATATTTAAACAATGCTTCTTTCCAACAATAGAACAAACTCCTCATTGAATAGTATAAGGGAATTGATATGAGCTTATACTACAAGATCTGATTCGAATTCATCGATGGAAAAATTCATCAACTTTTTTCTTCCAATGAATACTTTCAACAGCTTCGAAAAAAGTAGATGAATTTAGAAATCGATGAATTAATGTCGATAAATTGATATCGATGAATAAACTTTCTTAGACCCCTGAGTAACAAGTTCATAGAAGATGACTTGGAAATACCGTTGTGACAACAGCTGACATGTAGATGCATACAATTAGAAATGTTTCCATATTTTCCTAAAAATGGAGCTGAGGCAAAACCCACTTGGTGTGCTGTTACTTAGTTATAATATAACAAATTCTGATAGAGGAAGAGGAAGGAAGGGGGATGTGGAAGTATGTTTTCCGAGAGTAAGAGAGAGAGAGAGAGAGAGAGCGACGTAAGTCAACAACACCAAAAGAGGAAAAAGACGTGAAGACTTTTCATTAAAGAAATGCCTGCATTAATGGTTAGTTCTTTTGCATCCCAAAGTAAATAAATATAAAAAGATTGTGTGAAATGTTGTTTATGTGCTGATTTTTTTTAAAGAAGATCCTTACATATACATAGAACAATGACATCCAACAACGAGTCATTGCTCAGAGTTTATAATGAGAGCCTGCCCCTCTGCATAGAAGAAGGAAATCAGAGTTCTATTTGTGAGAGTCGTGATATGAATAATATAACAGAGATCCAATGTAAGGATCAAGAGTATTACTCCTTCAACTATGCTCTTGTGGGCACTCTCTTTCAAAGTATAATTTTCATTGTTGGAGTTGCGGGAAACGTTCTTGTCTGCGCCGTTGTGACAAAAACTAAGTCCATGCACTCCACGACCAATTGCTATCTTGTGAGTCTAGCCATTGCGGATACCATTACACTTGTCTCTAGTGTACCTCAGGAGATTCTAAGCTATCATATTCTTGGGGATCAATGGGTTTGGGGCTCTCTGGGCTGTACTCTCATGATTTATCTTCAGTATCTGGGCATCAATGCCTCTGCTTTGAGTCTCACAGCTTTTACAATTGAGAGATATCTTGCTATTTGCCATCCCATTCGCTCCAAATCTATCTGTACCATATCAAGGGCTAAAAAGATCATTTTCTTTTGTTGGACTTTTGCAACGACCTACTGCTCTCCCTGGTTACTTCTTACAAAGACTCGAACTGGATGCGTCAAGGTATGTTTTGAAAAGTCAATTCTTGAAGGAAATAAAATAACACTATCTGTCCCATCTAATTAATTATTATTATTTGAACGCTTAATCAAAAAACTATATGAATCAAGGGTTTGTTGTAATATATTCAAACTATGTACATATTAAGTTTCTAAGTAATTAGTATACAGTGTCAAAGTTTATATATATATATTATATATGAGTCTTAAAGGAAAAGAAATCAGTTAGTTCAAACTTTTCTTAACATATTTTCCCCTTTTATATAACATATATATTACGTATATTTGTGAGCAGTGAATAAAGAAATATAACTGCTGTATCTGAGGAACACTATGTAGTTCCAGTTTATTGCAAACTTCATTCCTGGAGGAGCAAATACACAACTAAAATTTATACATACATATGCAGGAATTCATTTTTTACAAATTGTGTAAGTTCTAAAATTCTGCTTTAAAAATAGAAGAAGTTCTTTCTAGGAACTTATACAATTGTTATATATATATATATATTTATCTAGATGAATTTTAATTTATCAAGACTAATGGGCCTTGAGCATCATTTGTTTTTGTTTTTTTATGTAACACAATATTTTTTTTTTTTTTTAAAGTAAATATTGATTTAATATAAACATAAAAACTCAATTTCTAAAATTCGAAAAACTAATTATATTTATAGATTTATTTTAAATTGTTCTACTATTTATGAAATAGTTTTTCCGATTACATTTATTATAAGTTAACCCATTAAAACATTGGCAAACACGAATATATGTAGATACAAAAAACAGCTCATTCGAAAGTTGTTGCAATTATGATTATTTTAATTCTGAGTGATTCTATGTTTGTATAGGAAATGAATTCTTTTTTCGACTTTTAGATTCATATACATTTAAAATAGGTATTTCAGACCAATAGAGCAACATCTCCACCCCCGATCCCTACCATTGGGTAGAAATGGAATGAACTCAATGTGAACTATTTAAGGGAATAAAACAACAATATTTATTTCTTGTAGCATTCAAACCCTAAATCCTATGGGACGAAAGAAAAGAGTTGAATAAACATGGAGTACCAAAATGTGTGGCAAAAATAGAGAGTACAAAAAAGAAAGTTGTCACGTGAATTGTATGTTTTTCATTTACGTACAAAACCCATCAGGAGTAAAAAACAATAAATTCTCTTGACACTATTTGTGTACATACAAATACATACATACATATGTGTCAAGTCAACAAGAAACCAAGTTTATCTGAAGTACAGTGATCCCTCACTATATCACACTTCACCTATCGCGGCTTCGCTGCTTCGCGGAATTTTTTCAATGAATCCTGATTGGCTCAGAGGTGTTACTGTTGTCTAGAAGTGAAAAAAGTTGATATTGGTTTTTCATTAGATCAATGCCAATAATTTTCGTTCCTTTACATTCTGCCAGATTTACGTTTGCAATTTTTCTCCGTGACAAAACCCACAATGTCAAAGAAATGTTCTGTACCGACAAAGGGGCCTCCAGACGTGCCGAAGAGGCTGAGGAAGATGCTAACTATTTCAGAAAAAGTAATTGACTACTTCGCGGATTTCACCTATCGTGAGTTATCTTTGGAACGTATCCCCCGTGATACACGAGGGTTCACTGTATGTCTTAAACGAGTGTGAGCTGCACTCATATTCTTGAAGATATTCTCTTTCGTTTGTATTAATAGTATACATATTTCGATCAATTAAATAATGACTCCAATAATTGATGCAACTGTATTATAGGAAAAAAATACCGGCCATAATCAAGAATACAAAACATCTGGTGTCTCTGACTATGTAGTTACTATGATTCATGGTGTGCATGAATCGGATTAAATTGATTTTTAATGGTTCTTAAACAGATGAACTGGCTTTAGCCAACTGCAACTAAATAAATCTCTGGGGCTATGAAAAAGATGGACGTTCTTTGGGGGAGCATATCGGCTCCATAAGCAGTTGACACATTTATACGATTGCTCTATTGGATAAATACAAGAATCCTTGATTTCTCTAATAAAAGTGACATTTTAGCAAAAACCGTGCGGTATAGGTCTTAAAATGACCCCGAAATATTTGGCTATTATATTTATGAAATAAAAAAACTTCAAAGTGGATTGTCTCCTTTTCAATATTTGAAAACAAACTTGATTTCTTATTTACTTGACACATATGTACACCTCTAGTGAAAATCAAAATACATACATTGCGACCCTGTATGAACGTCTTTTGGCAACAGTTGGTACTTCTCCCCCTTTCTTTCAGAGTATATATATTTGCTGATTATAATTTATTTACGAAATCGTATTTGAAATAAAGTGTGAGGTGAATATTTTCGTGCCAAAAATTGAATTATTATAATAAGGGGAATTACCATACTTTCTTTGGAGATATTTGCAGACATGATAAAACCATTGCAAAAATTGTCCTAGCCTTATTTGAGCATTTTTTTTGCAATAAATTTTAACCATAATTATATATGTATATGTATTTTTTTCCTATAAAAAAATGAGGCATTGAAGAAAATTTGATACTTTTAAGATATACATAATAAAATCTAATTATAAACCTAATAAAAAAACAACAACCAAAAATACAGACACTTATATTGAATGTATATGAGTCGCCCACAAAAATACAAATAATTCATTAATAAATCAGCTCTTTTTATGGTTATCGTTCATAATTCTAGTATTTATTCTACTTCAATCACTCTATTTGTATAAATAATCATGAGAAGAGAAGAGGAAATATTAAACTCATAAAGTTAAAGGATTTTCTTCTAATAAATACATATGAGCAAAAATACCGGGAAATTTGAATTTTATTTTTTGGGGGGCTTCGATTAGGGATAAATGTTTTTCCTTTTAAATTGGCACTTTTGTTTCTGACATCTGTGCTAAATATCACGTACAAATATTATAAATTTGTGTTTTGAGATACGGATCCTTTTGTGAATGTCTCAAAAGATGATAACTCAAATGCATTTTAAAGAAATTTTTTTAAAACCAAAAAAGTTACCACAATGAATATTCATGACTTTATTTTTTTTTAAATTTTGAGAATTCATGGTTTTTTTATCAAGATACTTAACCTATTACTACTCAAGACAATCGACCATCCGATTTTTAATTTTACTTAATAGCATACATACTTAAAAACTCAGGAGTTATTGTTTTGTAATTATTGACTTAATACAAAATATGTAACTGTTTTGAAACGTTGGCAGATGTGCATTGTATCGGGACTACTTTTAAAGGGGGATGATCTAATAAAGATTTCTTGATTCCCAACATCTTTTGCCCATAGTAGAACATAGTTATCTGTAACAAGATCGAAATGAGTTTTAATTTATTGTTTGATTTTTACTTTAATAATAAACCTTGATTTGATTTGGAATCAATAACCAATAGAATGAAAAAAAATATATATATATTAAAAAAATGATTCCTATAATATATACAATATTAAAAGCTAGGACACAAAATAGGATAAATCCATGTGTATTTTTATAGACTCCTTTTTTTTAACATCCTCTTATTCGGAAGGAGATACCTACATAGACGTCATTTCATAATGCATTTTGTTCAAAAGTCTGTTTCCTTATGAATAACTCTAAGATGGATGGATTTTTTTTCATTGTGTATTTGTATATCTTATATTGGTGTGGTGATCATTTAAAAATAAAAAATGATAAATATTATGAACAATTTTAGCTATACTGAGGTGTGAAAAAGAGATGAAATCTAGAAATGAGTAATAATGATTTTTGTAGGCAAAAATAACGGATTATAAATGGCACATTAAATAGAGACAATTATTTGAAATGTGTTGATGGGATTTTAAGAACTTTTGTTTATAAGACACAAAATTACGAATAATAAAAAACTCAGGATTGTCTCCTATGAATTAAAAGAAACAAACTGTTTTCTCCTTTCTTTCTTTTTTCTGCTATCCTCGTTTCTAAATTTCACCTTCCATAATATGTATTTGTAAATGGGTTGATGCAGCATCAAAAGATCCTGGGAATAATTTTTGCCAGAATAAAGTTGACTTTTCAATAAGATACATTCCTTTATATTCTATTTGTAATATTTTTCGATTAATTAGTTGACACGTCGAGCTTTTTTGCCCACATGCAACCTCGATTCACAAGAGGGAAAGGAATTTTTTTGCAAAACAACTCGTAGCAATCCTTCTGTATTTTCCTTGTGGCTAACTCTTAAATATTGTGCAGAGTTATTATTTAGATATATTATAAATTGATTCACTCTACAAATATACAAATCAATCGTTGCTACTTGTATAATATTCAAAAATTCAAAAAAAGGACGCGCAATCCCTGATTTAATATATTTTATATCTATCAAAATCATAAATAATACTAATACCCTTTGTGAGTTCATAAAACGTAGTGTCAGCTGCTTTAAATCAAAAGAGTCAACATATGAAAAACAGCTGAAGGGAGAATACATAGGTATTTGTGTGTATCCCAAAAATCTATTTTTACTGCTACATTTGAGCACTAATAATAAATTATTTAGCTATTTTCCTTGGTCGTCACTCTGTCGACTTACTCAATAACTCATATGTATACAGACAATGATAAAATATAGAGATGGGACTTTAGCTCAGAAATATTACTGTTTTGTTATTAGAAAAGTAAAAAAAAAACCGATTGGTAAATTTGCTTTCTTTTGAAGTTAAGTCATTCTTTGTTTGATCGTTGAAGGAGAGACATTCACCTCTCAGGGAAGAAATAAAAGATTCTACCCAACATTAGTTGTAAATTTTATTAAAAATATATGATAATTTATAATATAAATATGTTCTTTCTTAGATAATATTGTTTTAAATGTTGAAATTTCATCTGATTATTATAGTAATGTTGACAAGTAATTTGTCCCCCCTCCTAAAATCAGAAATACAGGCAGCTGAGTATTATAAATCTTGCTACAGCTTTTTCATTTTGACGTTAACAATATGTTAAGTTATTTTTGTAATTTTAAAAAAAAAATATCATGGTTAATTCTTACGAAGAAAAAATAGATGATATTTTTTCCTTTAAATTCCAGGATTTTTTTAATACTGTCACTACACATATTTATATCGATTGCATATTCCTTATAAAATTATTTATTTCTACTTTAGTTTTTCTTTTCAAATTACACAGGACAAACATACGCACAGTTGTCAAATACATAAGAACCTTACTTCCATGTATGTTATTTACATATTTTGTATTTGTCGTCAACATAAAGATAGGTATGTGAGTATAAGATGTTCTTTGCTCATGACTTTAAATGCAGATTTATATATATGGATATTGTATTGTTCTATAGATCCATTTGTTCAAACCAAGCGTAATGGGCTCATAAATGAGCTATCCTTACGTTTTGACATCTAAGTATCTATGTACATATACCTTTTTATTTTCCATAAAAACTTTCCTATAATAACACTGGTCATCAGTCAAAAATTTTAAGGGGTGTAAGTATAATAAAAGTTATTCAATTTTGCACGCTGGTTTCAAATCTGTAATTTTTTTTTTGAGAGAGAGAGTCCGACGGTTTTTGAGAAATCGGACCCTACTTTTGAGCTAATTTGGCCCATTTTCCAACTTCTCCTTCAATTTAAGCCTAAAAGAATACTTATTTTGTGCATTAAAAAAATGCTGATCTGCTAGTATATTTAATGCAGATTCCAATTTCTATCTTTGGTTTTAACCTAAGGGGGATCCTAGGGGCTTAGGGACGGGAGTAGGCCCAAAAGTCGGTCAAATTCTTGGTACTTAAATAACTCCCTGAATATTACAAGAAATGGATTTATAAGGAATGCATTCAAAAACTTATACTCACAGTTTTCAAATGAGATGTTAAGCGCTCGATAAGAATCCTTAACTAAGGATAAATTGTCCAGAAGGATTAAGAAACCAACTGAAATCCTTCTGCGCGCTACTACTTAAGTAGTTCTACCGTGAGTCTTAGATTTCTAGCGAATTTTTGCTCGAACTTGGACAAAAATTTACAAATTTAGATGGACAATTTCTTCTTAATTAAGGATTTTTATCGGGCGCTTGACATCTCGTTTGAAAGCTGCGGATCTAAGCTCCTTAATGCATTCTTTATTAATCAATTTTATATAATTTCAATTACATTGAAATTACATGAAAGAAAAATATGAAATTTTAAAGACGTTGAATAGGCTTTAAAGGTCAAATTTTTTTCAATTTTGACAGTAACTACATTAATTTAAATGATAAAATACAAAAAAATTATGGGGGTAAGACCTGCACAAAAATTTAAAATTTTGTGTTCATTACATTATGGACTGGCACCCTACTATTATGTATATAAGTATTTTTCTTGCATAAGGTTTTTATTTTTAAGCCAATATTTTGTGTAGCAGCTATTAAGATAATTATTATTGTACAAATAAATAACTACATTTATGGTATACTTAGAGGTATACATATACTGTATGTACACCATAATTGCATGAAAATTTCATGTCATACAAATTGGTTTGTTTATAAAGGTGGAAAAAAAGAAAAAAAAAAAAAGAGTCTAACTCCACACCAACTGGTTTGTCTATATAATTAATTAAACTATAAGTTTCTCAATTTAGAGTACATACATTAGGTTATATGTAATTGTTCTGCCTTTATACATAAATTAATATTTAAGTATATTTATTATGTATAATGCAGGAATGTGAAAATATATTATTAATACGTAGCATTCAAAAAATTTAATAGAATTTATGGGCATCCACATTTCTTATCTAAATATGTTGGACATAGGTATATAGTTCCTGGCCATATTAGATCTACTTAAAAGTACTAAATATCCACATCTTCTCAGCTTAGTATTTCATTGATGAGTTATGATAAACTCATTGTTCATCCAAGGGGAACTCACTTCAAATGACATTATTCTGCTACAAAATACATACCAAATTATGACCATTTGAAATAGTGTCAAAATGTCTTTTATATACATATGTAGATATAAATAAGTAACATTTGTTTATGATCTGTCTTGAGACTGGGAGTACAAATTAGTTCAGTTCGTTTTTTTGTGGTTTTTCGCTTGTGAATAATATCCATGGATTTCAATCCTACGAAAATGGTCTGGTACATAACTCCCAATAATTATGTTGACTTGAGTCATTATTAAATCATACCTCCAATTCTATGTCTTCAAAGTTTTTTGGCTGTTCAGAGCGAGGCTTGTCTTCAATGCTGAAATCACCATTTTGGAAACAACAAAACTATTTTTTACATGATTTATTAGTTGAAACATTGATACCATAAGCTTCTACAAGCATTCAATGTGCTTCAGCTGCACACTTTTTTTACCAATTTAAGCAGGAACATAAAAACTTCCACAAATGCTGTTAAGTTACTACAAAATTTGACATATTCAAGAAAGTAAAAAACAGGTTTTTATTTTGAAATTCAAAATGATATCAACCGAATATTATTCACAGATGTCTAACCTCTTTGAAACTACCAAAATCAGCTATTAAATTGACACATTTATAACAGTCAGATCCATTTTTTGAAAACAAACTGAACTAATTTGTATAGGGTGAATCACCTACTGTTTATGAATTTGTAAATACATGCATTAAAAAAAGTTATTAATAAGACAAAAAATATTAAAAAATTTCAAAAATAAAGTCATATGCATATTTATTGTGCTCCATGGTTACTTGATATGCATACAGCATGTTACAAACACTGGAACGTAGGCGTATGGTTTTTGATCTAATCCTTTTGTGTATATTCTTAATGGATACAAATACTTTAATACCAATAATGGTTTTGAATAAATGTAAGAATAGTTTGAACCTTATTTGTAAGGGAAAAAAATATTTTGACTTTATGAGTTTTTTCATACAAAACACGAATTTATATTTATCTATACGTTAAATGTATCTACATATGGGGCTTGTTTTTGTGTGTGTGTGTGGAAATGTACAAATCTTTGGATAAAACGTGACCTTTGGTATAAAAATATGATGTACTTCGTTTGAGTCGATTTGACAAATATTATGGGATACTTAAGGGTAACTTTACGCATATTCGGCTTTATTTATTTTGACCTGCTAATGAAAAGTTAGGGTCAGCCCATAATTGCAGCCATTAGTTTAAATACTTTGTAAAAGATATTCAGCTGTCACACGATGAATATCTTCTCTTCAATACGATTACCATCCAAAAACCGAACATTTCCCAAGAGTTGAGAATGCTTATGCTTACATATGTCAATTGACTAACTTAGCTTTAAAATATAATGTTTATTAGACTCTCTTTCAGAGTCGTGGTGTTCTTGTGGGACTTTTCTTTATAAACAGAAAGCGATTCGTGGTGCTATAGCTTATTTTTTGCCCTTTGTGAAATCAAATATGATAAATCAATCTACTCCACTCTCAAACTGACATCCGTTGCCTATTAACATTATTTTTTTTGTGAGGCTCACGGGAGACAGTCAGAGGGCACCTTAGTGTGTCTTGAGACCTACTTTGAGAAAGGATATGTTAAAGCATATAATGACAAATGGAGATTAAAAGATTAATTTATAAATTCTAAGGCTTTAATTAGATTCTATATCTGAAGATATTGAGATACGAAGGTTATTTTTTTTTAATAATTATAATAAAATAGCTGAATTTGACAATTTTTGGGCCAAGTTCTTATCAAAATGATTCAATCTTTTTTCAAGTTTTTGAACTTTTTAGACTTTTACTTTTCCACAAAAATAATTAATTTTTCCACCCTCATTATATACATAATATGTAAGATTAATTTCGTAGATTATGTCAACTCTGATATTAAGGTACCATTTATCACATTTTTTACTCTATGATTATGACTACAAACTTGGAAATGTTAGCACAATGTTGATCCAGATATTTAGAGTCAGAAGAAAAAAAAAAACTGTGCATATAATTAGTTTATTTGTGTATAAAACATTTTTATTTTTGAGAAAATGGAGAATGTTTGTTTGGGATATAGGTTTTGATTTGAGGTACTAAAACTTTTGAAACCATTTTCATACTTCCTATAGTCCAAATTTTACGTTTCCAGATGGGCAAAAACTTTTTTTAATGAACAGCTTTTGAGAAAATTAGAGTTTTATCTTGATCCATATTGTTTTTTTTGCTAATGTTACGAAAAAGTTCAAGGATAAATTACGGTATTAAATAGGATCTTTACAATTTATTTTATTGAAACAGTATGTCAAACATACATTTTAGCTATTTATTCGTTCAAACTTTGTTATAAAATATTCAAAATTAAAGAAGACATAGTAAATTTTGTGTCTACTCCCGAGGGAAAATTGAAAAATGTAGTCAAAGGAGTATGTTTTTTATAAGAAATTCAAGAACAAACTCAAATTGTTATTTTATACACTAAAGTGTAACAGAAAAATATCTACAAAAAATGTTTTATGGGCTATCCTTAAAAACAAATATCTCAACGTGAAAGATGGAAATTAATATACTGGGAGGGAGGAAATGCACCGCGTATAACGCGCATGAAACATTAATTTATTACCCAATTTCCTTTAAAAATTTAATTTAGAAGGTTTATAACGTATTATTCAACAATGAATAACTAATATCTAGGATATCTAACACATATATACATAAAATGAGATATATTAATTTATAGTTTTTTAAGAAATCCAAGTACTTACAATATGATGTGTATGAGGTACAATATAAAAATGAACCAGAGAGTATCTATATTTTTAACAATGGATTTTTGTTAATGCAAATTCTACACAGCAATCTTGTGTATTAGCTGTAACATTTGTAATAATGTGACCTAAGAGAAAAAATAAATAAATGCAGCAATCATTGTAAAAGTCAGTTAGAATAAAAACTATTCAATTGCTATGAAACAGTTTTACGACAGTGAATGAAATTTTTAAATCCTTGTTTTCAACATTTTAAGTCAAAAAAATGTATAGAAACACATGTCCACAGATCAGTTTTATGTTGAGGGTAGAATCATATATTTGAATCTCATTAGATATGTATAGGGAGTACCAATTAGTTCAATCCGTTTTTGTATACATGTCATGGTTTTAAACATCGAATGAAATTGGTCTATGTACTTACTTGGAAGGTATTATAAGAAAAAAAAAACAAACAGTTGGTGACACTGATGGTCAAATTAATTTTCATCGAAACACTGAACATATATTATAAACTTTGTATCATAATTTGTTCTATATAAATATTTAACTTCCATCTTATAAGGAAATATGCATGACCTCTACTTGAATAAGATTCACATTGTTAACAGTTATGGTGCATAACTGTATTTGATATGCAATTATTTGTTGTTTCCAACAGGGGCTTAAAATGTTATTCCCTTTTATCTACCATAGACACATATATTTTTGCATCTATAAATAAAAAATATTTTTTTGAACCCTGAATGTTCTTTATGCTTTCATAAATGACCTTTTGCTGGGATAAAGGATTAAAAAAACATTGTTTGACACATAATTTTGATTCTTAACAAAATTATGTGCATTTTGTTTTTGCACATAAATATTTATATTAGATAATCTAATCATCATATTAAATTTATAGCATTTATCAATGTGTCCGTCCATACTTTTAATGTCATATCACACTGAATTTATTTTACGTTCATTTTTTTTTCTTTTGTTGCAATTACGAGTTGAGGGAAAATACTTTTTTACTTGTCATTTTTGAAAAAGTATTCAAAGAAAAATCATTATTTGTCGATGACATTTTAATCATGATCTTTTGAATAAAAAAAATGTTAGTATTTTTTTTTAAGTAAAATCGTTTCTGTCTTTTTAAAAAAAATTCAAAATATCTACATACATACTACTATGAGCTAAAAAACCCAGAAAAGTGGAATTAAATTTTTTTGGGGAATTCCGGTAGGGATGAATGCTTTTGTTTTTAAAGTTGAAATAAAAAAAGTTAATCTATTTTTCATGAAGTAAATTTGTAAGCTGTACAGAGATAAATAAAAATTAACTGTCATTGAAAAATATCGTTGAAAATAATACAAGAAATTAGAAAGAGAAAAGGTGTATCTATTTAATGAAAGTCTTTGAAGAAGTAAGGAGGTCATGAGGTGTGAGCTGGTTAATCCTCAGTAGCTAAGGAATGTGAGTAAGGCGAGAATAGTAGCACTGACTAGTGGGGTGTAGTAGGCTAAGGCACGCCAGACAGGTAAAAAAAGAAGAAAATTATTTCTTCAAGAAACAAAATTGCACGTTAAGTCCTTTTATGAAATATTGGACTCTTCCAAAAGTAGGTAAGGAAGCGTAGCCAGGAGCTGTAAAGGAAAATAGGGGGCTTGCGTTGATGATTGAGGAATATAAAATGAAGGAAAAATACTCGTGGATAATAAAATGGATAAATTTATGAAATAGAATTATGCATAGGAATGTAAATCATATGCAATTCGGGCGTCTGATAAAAAAGTAAGCTGTTATCATTTTTCCTTTATTACTACTGAGGGAAGAACATCTACCTGATAGTAAAAATGTCGCATGAAGGAATACATGCATTACGTTTAATAAAGCAAATAAAATGTAAACAAAAAGGGCTCAAGTCCTCGTATAATTATTATTAGTTAAAAATATATAACTTCCTGACATTAATTTCAGTTAATTTTCTTCCTCTCATCTATGTTGTTGTTTATTGTTGTATATATAATGGAGAATAGCAGCTTGTAGCTCAGTAAAACGTCATGACAGCTCAAGCTGCTTCCCTCTCAACATTCATTAAATTGTCAGGGTTGCCAGGTTGATTTTCTCTTTCTTTGATTCTTACAAGCCCGATTTGCATATTATTTACATTCCTAATTATGCTCATATTTTATTTTTAATTATTGTACATTGAAAGAACCAATTTACAAAATTGACGACGTAGGAGGAAACAAAACACCATAACAAGCTAGGAAAATAAAAACTCGGCAAAAATAGTATCGATATGATTTAAAAAAAAAAAGAGACAAATGACCAATATCGATAAGGAAATGTATCATTCAAGGTTGAGTGATTATTTAATATTTCAATATAATTAAAAATAATTGAAACAAAAATGGATGAATTCATGAAATACAATTAGAGTCATCCTTTATTATTCGAAGGGGATTATATATTTTTGAATTATCATCTTCAGCAATTGTCGATCTCATCCATACTAGCAAGTAGAACTTTTGTTAGATTAGATTATAAACAACTTGTAGTAAAATGAGTAGTCTGATTTTTTTTTCATTGATGATGATAATCGTGATGTACAAATTTTCTGCTAAATACATATGTCAATTATTTTTGTTATTATATGAATGTATATATGGCCTTGCCAGTAGTAGGTGAAAGCATTTATTTATTTATTTTCTATGAAATAAAAAGCTTACACAAGCAAAAAAAAAATGTAATATATAGGGAGTACAAGTCATTAGTTGGGTTTGTTTTTTTAATGATACAAATTCATTTATTTCAGAATTAAATGAATTAACAAACTAATCAAAGTATTGTCCATCGCTGGCTACTACTTTTTCATATCTTTCAGCAATTTCCGAATTCCATTTCGAAAATTTTTGAGGTGATCCAAATTAGGAGCCAGTTTTCGATTTTTTTGCAAGAAGTGAATCGGTGAGCTTCCAAATCGTGCTGCATCCGTCGAAACAACCAGTAATCAGAGATAACAATGTCCGAAAAATACGCTGGGTTTGTTAAAATATCCCATTTGGGGGTTTCCAAATATTTTTTTTTACGTCTTTATGGACTTGAGGCCGAGCGTTATCATGTAGACGGATATCTTTATCATGTCTTTGCTTGTATTCTGGCCGTTTTTCTCGTAATGGACGGCTTAAACGAATCAATTGCAGCCTTTATTTATCTATATTCATAGTGTTTTTGTGTTTGAAACTCAAATTGATATCAATTGAACATTATTGACAGATGTCTAACCTCTCGGAAAAAACCAAACCTGCTGATACTGTGAAAGATTTATAACAGCAGAGCCATTTTTAGAAAACAGCCTGAACTAATTTGTACTCCCAATACATTTACAAATTCCAATAATAGTATATAGAAAATTTATCGTTTGAGTGTAGAAATTACTTTGTTTAAACATGAAACACAATTTTGTAGATAATTAATGTATGATAAAAAGATTTTTTAGATAATCTACAAGGTGTAAGCGGATAAATAGCTAATATCGGTCAAATATCTTCAATTGAAAAACTCCTCCAAACTTTATCTAAGGGGAAAGAATTCCTGGAACTAATCTCAGAAATACGCATTCTTTATCTATATACATAAAAACAAACAAGAGAATCTAGTGGCTATTCTTTAGAGAATCAAAAAGGGAAGTAGTAGTAATCTCTCTAATGAAAAAAAAAAAATCATCGTATTGAACTTTATGCTATGTACGTTGATTATATTTTAATGTGAGGTGAAGTAATTGGAGAAAATGGAGGAGTAACAAATGTGTGTAGAGGAATTTTTTTCCTTCTTTCAATTTTAAAAGAAGAAAAGAACATGTTTTTAATAATAAAAAAAAAGACTGGCTGAATGAATACACAAACAAAAAGCAAAAGTTAGAAAATAGAAAAAAAAGCCTTTCATTTTAAGTAAAAGCAAGTTTCTTTTTCTTTCAAAAAAAAAAAAAAAAAGTATGAAAGAGACAAAATAGTTATTTTTATTTGAGGGTATCTAACTTTTTTCCTTTTTTTTTGAACAATCCTTCAGATTCAATGCATTAAAGTGGATGATAATGTTTCATCATTTGGGATAATTTGTTTTGACTGAATAATTTTTGAGTTTCACCCGTTGTGTTTGAGACGTATAGACTCCAAAAGTACAGATTTTTGGCAGTTTTTCACGTGATCTTATACTCTTGAGATTTATTTAGATACATATTGACTAACTCAGTAGTTAATCACGCATGCCCAGAGGTCTCAAATTCACCTGGGGGCCGCTGGAGGCAGAGCCTGGGCCACAAGAAAAGCACTCATAAAACATTCCAATGTTCTCAAATACACAAAATAATGAATTAAATAAATAAATGATCATATAGCAGATACATACAGGCGACTAAAGAAACCACGTATGAACTGACTGGCTGACTGATTAGATAAATTAATTATTTGTATTTTCACTGGATCATAGATTACAGAGAGCCTCTTTCATTTCTGAGCTGACAGTAGCGAGGATTGAGAGCTTGACGGCTTCTCCTTCGTGCAGCTTATTGGGAAATAAATTAATGAGTGAGTGAGGCACCGGACAGCCCGGAAGATGTTCCGCCCACGAGAGCCATATACCTAACTGTGATTGGTTCATTCAGCTGAGTTTCTTGAGTAGTAATAGGTTATGCATTTTAAGAAATAAACCACGAGTTCTCAAAATTTTAAAAGAGCTCAGTCTGGAACTTTCAGTGTAATAACTTTTTGGGCTTACACAACATTTTCTCGAAATTGTATTTTAATCATCATCTGTCAGACATTTTAAAAAAGGAAACATTCCATTACTCTTTTTTTTTGTGTATGTAATATTAATAAAGTGGGAAAAAGTACAATGTTAATATAATCAAAATTAGTTATAGCAATAAATTATGTATGCTGTTAATAAAATGCCAGGTGTTGTTACTTCTAGTAAATATGATTGAACTTTCTTTTCCTTGTTCTTATTAATATTATGCCATTTAATTTTATTTTATTAAGCTTTTGCTTTGTTTCGTATTCGTTAGTGTTTTGCATGTCTTTATTTGTTTACATATAGCCCTCAACTTATTGAAAACTCATCAAATTTGTGATTGTCCTATTTAATATAATATAAAACACCAAAGTCAATTAATAAAGTATTAGATAAAAGATCAAGGGAATGCTAATTTGAGCTATTTAACAGCACCAATCACTCACTCACTTTTGTTTATTAAAATTGAACATTTTACTTAATTCCCGTCTTTTTCTATGCTACGACATTTATTGATCGGTAGTTAATACTTTGTGTGATTTTATACTCGTACATTGTATTGGAATGAAAGTATTACAATAAAACCATGATGATATATTTGTACAAGAAGTCCAAGTCCCTGCCAAAAGCAGCATGAAAAATATTCACCAATTCATTAATGATTCATGACTCAATATCAAAATGTGCACGTACTTATTTTTTTTTATTTTTTTGATAAGGAGTTCTTGTGTCACAAAATGTAACGTAGAATAAAATCATTCCCCCCCCCCCCCCCCCTCCCTTCAAAAGTAGTCCCTTCACCCTCCCCAGATGCCAAAGTTTTTTTCCAATTTTCAAAACAGTGACAAAAATTTTTATTGTAAAACAATGGGGTAAAAATCAGATTGTTTTTAGTCTTGAGTAATGGGCTATGAATAAGCCAGGGACTCTCAAAATCAGTCGGCAACATTCATTATAACTTGTGTAGTTGGCAACATCATTTCTCACAGTTGCATTTTAGTCATCTTTTTTTAGACATTTAAAAAAACGAAAAATTGAATATGAGCTGTTCACAAAAGTATGCGTATCTCAAAACACAAATGAATATTTGTACGTCATATTTAGGACAAATGTCAGTGACAGGTGTGCCAACTTAAAAACAAAAACATTTATCCCTATCATAATTCCAAAAAAAGAAAAATCAAATTCAAATTTCCATGTATTTTTTGCTCAGTGTTGTATGCAGTATTCAGACTATTATATATTATACTATTACATCAATTTCATAAAAAAAAGTTTCTAAATACATGCATTTCCTTAATCTATATGATGAAATAACATGCAGTTGGAAATATGAACATTTGAATTGTATGTAGTATATACATTTTTTATTTTTTTTTTAGATCTAATCCTCTAACTACTACTTAACTAATACATTCATTCATGAAGAATACAATCCTATAAAAGACTTCATTGGAAAGGAATGCATTTAGACCCATAGGTACTAGATTAGTATAATAAATTGAGCAAAAAAATAAAAAAAATACTTTCAATTGTTTTTTTATCATTTTAAGCAAATATTGATCCTTTTGTATACTTTACTCATACAAATTAATTAAATTTGAAGCCCTTTGGTTAATAGAACAATTCACCGTTAAGACTATTATGTGTACATAACTTTTGTTCCAACAATCAATATATAAATACCCATTTTCAATTACTTTTTAAAAATGTGGCAAAATGTTGAATTAGAAGCTTGACTTCTCCTTACTTATTTGAGGAGGGGGGGGGGTATTTGTAAGCTTAATTGATTTAATATTTGAATTGTAATAATAATCAAATATTAATTATATGTTTTATATAAGCGTGTGCATTTTTAATTTATAATGAATCGTCTTTTCAATACTTTAACCCCAGGGTGAGTGATACAATTTCAATAGTTTGATAAATTTGGGAGAGGTCTTCCATTTACCAGACAAATGACTTAATTTAATAAGTTTAAAATGATAATGAAATGATATAATATAAGGTTCTATACAAGAATGATATCAAAGCATGCCAATGTGCTGTGTAATGTTTTTTATTGATCATTTTAGCTTACTTTCTGCATCTTTTTGCTGCTGTGAAATCTGCAGCAGCTGATTTAAAATTAAAGGTGGCAAGGGTTTCTCTAGAACTTGTAATGCGCATCTGTCTTGCTACTTAATAATAGTCTGAAATGACGTGTAGAAATTCCTTACTTTATGTAACTCAAATTTTGCTTAAAGGGGTATTTTCACTGAACACTGTGATCGGAGGGGTTACAAAATACCTGAAATCAGCAGATTTTACCAGTCAAAGTCTGATAAACTTCGGCAAACGGAAACACTGCCCCCAACGTAGAAACATTCTGTTTGAATTTTATACTTGAAGGCTGCAGGGGCCTGTTCGGTAGTCCCTCAAAGTTTAACCTCCTTCAGGCGATCTTTAAACTTCAATAGGAAATAGTCTGTCCAAAGAAAACCGATTTCAAACAATTTTTTCTTGAAATAGGCTCAGAGGAGCAAGAACTTTTATTCAATTTCAATTCAATAATAAAATTTTGATTAAAAATTACAATAAAAGTATCATGGTGAAATATTAAAATTAACACTCGAAAGTAGCTGCAATATCTCAATAGAATCACCATCATTTGATGCACCAATTAGAAAAGATCGGATTCAGTATAATAGTATTCTCTGTTTATAAAAACTAAAAACTAAAAAAAAACAAAAAACATGAGATATCACGGATCTAAGCATGCCAAAAGTTAAAAATTGTAATGAATTTATTTGTAATACTGACTTTTTGCTCGAAAAGGTTTATTTGTATAGTCAAACTTTTCTTATGTTTAAAGTAAACAAATTATCTTATACGACATGTAATACTTTGAAAATGATTAACATTTTGTTTATTAAGCATTCTTATTTGACTTTATTTTTTTCTTTTAAAAAAACGCCGGCCAAATTTAAAAATAATAATAAAAAAAAATACTTCACATGAAAATTGTTAAACTTTCTCTTTCTACTGATATTAATTAAAGTCACCACGAAGAATACTATGTTATTATTGATCATGGAATTTAAAAAAAAAAAAGATAATTTAATTCACTTGGAACAAAAATAGAGCAATTATACTCAAGTAGTCCTACAAAAATGGATTTTTAGAGGCATTGAATAATCAAAATTATCAAAATATCAATGTTCTAATTTATATCATTTTGATATTTGTTTCCAATGCTTGACAAAGCATTTACTTTCGCTGTATATAGGTATATTTGTATACATAAGTATTTACTGATATTAATCGTTTTTTTGTTTTTTTAATGCAAAACATTTGTAGCAACTCAATTTAATATGTTATTTATATTGCATAAGTTACTACTTTTATAAGCAGACTGTATAATTTGCAATCATAAAATGAGATAAAATATTTATTAAATATATAATTTAAAGTACTTGTGATAAAGATAATGCAATTATTCAAATGTTATAGGACGTTCAATATAATATTTAATATCCAAGGTATATGTATTTTCTATTTTCTTTTCTTAAGAATAACAAACCATTATAGTTATGATTCTTTGACTCTTATGTAAATAATACATAGCTACTTATAAATGGATCAAAATGAAATGATTGCATCAATTCATAGTTTGTACTTAAAATCTCTGGCGTTTGAATTAACATAAGTAAGACGCATTTGAAACATCAAAAATATTTATCTTTGTGTTTTCATTAATTACTACAAAAATCATTATTCTATATTAAATAGTCAATGGTATATTTATCTTGTATATAATTTAATTATCTATAAGTTTTACAAGTAAGTAAACTTCTACTCGAAAGTTAGAGTAGATACTCAAAACGACGTTTTGTATTCATGAGAAGAGTCTCAATCAGGAAAAACAACAAAAGTGCATATTATTTAACTCTTTAAATTGTTGGAGCTGCATTTTATTCTTTGAATTGATTATGTAACTACAACAGTATCCAATGGGAGTCACACTAAGTGACCCTTATCACTCTAATTGGCCAAAGTTGCCGATTATTACCGAAACTTTATAGTCTTAAAATTCTACAAATTAGTTCGGGCCGTTTTCTAAAAATGGCTCTGCAGTTATGAACGTTTTAAAGTATCATCAAGTTTCGGTTGTTTCCGAGAGGTTGGACATCTGTCAATAATATTCAATTGGTATCAATTTGAGTTTCAAACACAAAAACCCTTTTTTTTACTGTGTTGAAGTTGTCAAATTTTGTAGTAACTAAGCAGTATCTGCTTAGTTATAATTTGGGACCTCACAAACAATAGCAAAATTTGCTGGATTATACAAAATATCACCTTGGCTCAAAAGGACAATTTACAAAAAAAAAAAAAAATGGTTATTATGAATCCAAGATGAATATGGCTTGAACTCAAGTTTTACCATATTCTAATAAAGTGGATTCTACGATTTTCTCTATACTAGGGTACATATTTGATTTAGGTTCATTGTTTTATTTAAAATTAAATGCCATGTCTGTGCAAAATAACTTATTCATCAATAATTTTATTTATTTAATTAATTTTCTGCAAAAAACAGTTCCTTTAATTATGCACAAAGCATAATACATTCTAATTATGAACATATCTAAAAATAAGCAATAAATAGTTATTACGCTAATAAATTTATGGAAACACCTAGGTATTTCCTGGCTTATATATTATATAATATATATATAAAGAATACTATTGCTATAAGGAAAAACCTTCTATAGAGAATATCATTACTGGAGGGAAAATATTATAATTTCACTTATGAGTGCTAAAAAAGTTTGATACATTTTGTGAAAAACTTTACTGTTTTATTTATTCTTCCTTAGAGAGAGAGAGTGATTCTCTTTCATTACAATTAACGGATAAATAGTTAACATAAAAAACAAAAACAAACAACAGAGAGGCCAACAGTTTTTCCTCTTTTAACTATAATAAATCATAATTTTTCTCTCGTTATCCTGTTTTCCCGAGATTTCTAAGGGTTTTATAACCTCGGAATTCCTGCATTTTATTATTTCAAAATATAAGCATAATTAAATAAAATTTTATACTTTGTAAATAATACAGAGATTGATGATTTGAGTGATACTCAACGAAGCACTAAAATGTTCCGTATATTGAAACATTATTGCAATAATATACGTTTCTTCTCCGTTTTTTTTTTTTTTTTGCTTTTTATGTGTATCTTATAGGTTATAGTCTAGACGTGCATCAGAAATAATATGCTATTTTAATACATGTTCTCTGCGCTCTTTTGTTATTTGCAACCCAGTTGCCATTTCAAACATCCTATCTGTGTGAAGCGGGATTTTCTGCCGTGACAGCCTCTAAAACAAGGCAAAGGAGTAGACTGGACATAAGCAATCCACTAAGGGTGTCTTTGTCTGCCATTACTCCCAGATGGGATCATCCCGTTGCAAAGAAACAAGCTCAATGCTCCCATTGATTTAGCGTTACGGACAGTTTTTGATGTTATAATATGTTATATTGTTGGAGCAATGTGTTAATAAAGTTATTACTTCCTAATGTTATAATAGCATTCTAATGTTGGAGCAATGTACTAATAAAGTTCCATATGAGGTCACAGTGGATTCACGTTTAATACTATTATTAATATTTCAACCTCCTGCTCTACAATAAAATCGTCAAGAGTTGAACACTCCGCAGTTAAAAAAAGGTTGGGGACCACTGCATTAGAAAAGAAAGTAATTTACTCTTCATAATTCCCTTTTTATTCGCATGACAGACTGTAAAAAGTTGTCAGTTGTTTAGAGCATTTCGGTAAATTGGATAATTTGAACCATTTCTGAGGAATTGAGCAAGTAGGGAAAAGATTATCAACTGTCACCTGTCTTCCTTACATATTAAGACATCTATAGTCTATTTGCACTTAATTTATCAGTCTGCAATCTGGTTGACTTAAACTCAATCTCAGTTTAATTTGTCAAGAATGAATAAAAAAATACTGCTTTCAGCAAAATGGAGCTCCAATCCATACCCGTCCAAAATATCAGGAATGGTTTAAAGCAAGAATTCCAATATGAGACTAACCGTTTTGGTCTCCTTCAAGTCCGATTCTGAACTATCTTCTAGATTATTTTGTGTAGGGTTACATAGAGGTTGCAGACAACTGATTTATATAATATATTGATACATGGAAAAAAGAAAATTGCGACTAAGAATCCACCTACATAACAACCAACTGTGTCAGTCAAATAATTTCTATATTCTTCTTTATATCCACAACAATTTTCAGTATTTGAGATACAATTTGGAACATTTATATGTTATTTACCATTAAATTACTTACTATGTAAGTCTTTTTTTTGTTGCACATCAAATTGAGTTAGAGTGATCAAAATAACAGTAGTAAAAAAATAAGAAAACATCAAACCCATAATGAATGGCTCTTTGATTCTTACTGAACTTTCCAATGGAGGAAATATAAAATACTTCCGGATCCTTCAATAACTCTCCCTCATAAATATTTTATAATCTTTTTAAAAACAAATATAATTTATATTTGATTGTAGATATTCTATACTTCCAGGATCCTACAAATTAAAAATAGATTTTCCAAAATTCTGTTAAAAGTCATTTTCTCAGGAAATGAGAAATAGCAAAATAATAATGACAAGAATTAAATCATCAAATAACTTTTCTTGTCTTCAAATATTTATATTTCATAAAACTTGAATTTTAAATATATATGTATATATATATATATAAGATATGCAACTAAGCATATTTGCATTAATATACACAAAAATAAATTATATAAAATGATCAACGTCAACAATTTTCAATAGGCTCTTGTTTTTTTTTAAGGATAAAAAAAAGTTAATATATATATATATATATATATATATATATATATTCATTATATAATAATCTTAAAAAGGGCTCTTGATGATACAAAAAAAATCATATCATATCATTAAATAAATGAATATTTTTTAAAATTATTTGTATAAAATATTATTTGAGAAGTTGCACTCAATTTATAATTTTTCTTCAAAATGTATTACTATATCTAATATATATATTTAATATCCAACAAAAGAAACACTCTGAGGGAGTGCATTTATTTTTTTACCGTCAAGTCATAACTTACTAACATAACAAAGGGTACTATAACATATTATCAATCATATGAAAGACAATATTTTTTATATATTATATGAGGAATATGATATTATCATGTTGTTTATTTTAACTAATATGCACAAATATCTCTTGTATTATGACAATTTGATAAACGTAAGTCTTCCAAATAGTCAATGACACTTTTTTATTTGCATTATTCTTTTAATATTTCGTTTATCCAAATGTAATAATTTGTGACCTGGATCTCATACTAATAATATGAAATTACAATTTCCCTTTTATTAGAAAAATAATGATTGCTATATTCAAAACTAAATTTATCATTATGCTTTAGAATATATTACATCATATCTCCTCAATGGGGGATTTTATATTATAAAATAGAATAACACAGTCTAGATTGGTTGATTTAAACCATAGTTTTACATCTACATTAATTATGAATGGACCAATGAATACATGGTAAAAAATAATTGAAGTAAATTAATTTATCGTTGAAGACTTTAATTGTTTATCAGATATAATTAATGACTGCAAAGTACCTATTATAGGTAATTACTTCTTCATCAGTGACTATTTTAAATTTGAAGATCATGGGAAAGATCTAATCTAGTACTTATAGGTATATATATTTAGAAGATATGTAATAAAAATTACAAAATTAATAAATGGAGTTATAAATTGATACAGAAAGTCAATAACTTATCCAATCGAATGAACGTTAAAATCCTTGATTGTTGACAATGGAGATGAAAATTTAAGAAATCAGCTGAAATTTTTCTGCTCGCTACTACTTAAGTGGCTCTACCGTGAGTCTTAGATTTCTATCGAATTTTTGCTCAAAATTGGATGAAAATTTACACATTTAGATGGACGATTTCTTCAAAGTTGAGGACTGTTTTCGGCGCTTGACATCTCGTTTGAAAGCTGCAGCTCTTAGCTCTTTAATAATTTCCTTATTAATCCATTTCATGTAATATTCAAGGAGTAACTTAAGTACAAAGAATTTGGCCTACTTTTGGATCTACTCCCGCCTCCTATGCCCCCAAGAGTCCACTTAGGTCAAAACAAAGACTAGAAATACAATTTGCATTAAATACATTATCGGATCATTATTCTGTAATGCACAAAATAAGGTTCATTCTAGGCTTAAATTGAAGTTGAAGTTGGAAAGTGGGTCAAATTAGCTCAAAAAGTAGGGTTCGATTTCTCAAAAACCATTGGACTTTTGATTTTTTTACAAATTTGAAGTCAGTGTGCAAAACTGAATAACTTTTATAATACTTTTATGTATCCCTTTGGATTTTTGACTGTTCAAATTTGTTGACCTCTATAATTATTACAGAGAATTGGACTAGAGCCCTTCTTTGTTAACATTGAACTTGCTTTATTAACTAAAATATCCAATACTAGATTAAAACAATATGATAAGATCTATTTAAAAAAACATATCCTCCCTCTAAGACTTTTAATAAATTTGAAACTAAATTATAATTATTTACTTATAACCAATATACAGAAACTCAATTTAGTAGGAAACTACTTTCAATTTCCATTGCATTGAATGTCATGTAGAAATTACACCCTATAAACAATTAAGTTTAAAAGCAATTCTATTCTTATAGGTACAAAGAATAGGTAATTTGACAAAAAAAGTCTATTACATTTTTAAAAATAATGTATCCCAGTTATTGTCAAAGCATCTTTGAAAAGTTTTGTCTCAAAATAACTAAAAGTAATTATCTTCAAAATAAAGAGAAAATAAGTACCCTTAAAAAAACCAAAAAAAAATTGCGTGTATGTCACTTAAACTTTTAATAAACTAGTTGATTTATTTCCAATAAAATTAATAATTTATGTATATAGCATAACGTTGCCTTGTATTTTTATTTATGATGAAACTTCCTTCAATTACATCAATACCACTAAATCAATTATTATTATTTTTTGGCTGTAAAGGCAGGATAATTTTTATAAAATTAAACTTAGCCGAATTTGTCAGGAGCTAACTATGATTAACTATAATTAACCAAAATATACCGTCTTTCCAAAGTTTTTATTTAAAGAAGAACAAGGACATTGTTAAATTCAACTAAAAATTTATTGAACAACACTTTTACAAAACATTTCACAAAATTGCACACACTTTAAGAAACTAGAAAATCGATAATTATATCCATGAACTTTACATGAAATTACAACATGAGACTTATAAAGAAAGACGTACATGTGCCCTTAGCGGATAATTAATGAACTACATTTAATTAAAAAATTTAATCCATGTCTTTTATGTATTTTTTCCACTTACAAATTATTACAAAATATTATGTTTGACACCCCTGCTTTACACTTTAGAAAATTAGGAGACAAAACCATTGGTATTTTTAAGGCAATGAGCTCATGATAATAAAGAATAATTATCTAAACATTATATTGAATCTTCTTATATCAATGTGTACATACCTATATGAAGTACAATGTATTACCTTAATTTTTAAGTTTGTAAATTCTTGATTAAATATTCATTGAGATTATTTTACAACACATTTAAAAAAAAATTGTATATTAACAAAAAAATACTTTAAAATAATTTATCAAAGTCAGTCAACCCTTTCCTATAAAAAAAATAAATAAAAAATGCTCGCTTGTTTTCTGCCACTTTTCAAAAAATTTATTTATTTCCTCCCCCCCCCCCCCCCTTTAAACTATTTAAAATGATTTGAAAAGAGTTAATACATTTATTTTTTTTTCAATTTTAACTTTGTATCTCCTTGCATACCTTTGACATATTTTTTTAGTGATTTCTTTCTTTAAAAAATCAGAATGTTCACATTCCCATCTTTAATATTACTCATTCAAGATACATTTTGATTTTTTCTATTTTGATATGTGTCAAGTCAAGTAGAAAGTAAGTTTGTTTTCTAATATTGAAAAGGAGAAAATTTAACACATTTAAGTTTTCTTATTTCATAAATATGACGGTCAGATATTTTAAGACCTAATGCGCACGGTTTTTGGTAAAATATCATTTTTAATCAAGAAACCAAGGATTGTTGTCTATCCAATCGAGCAATCGGATAAATGTGTCAACTGCACGTGGAGCCAATATAGTTTCTGAAAGAACGTCCATCTTTTTTATAGCCCCAGATATTTATTTAGTTGCAGTTGGCTAAAACCAGTTCATCTCTTTAGGAATCACTACATAGTTATAAATACTAGGTGTTTTTTATTCCTGTTTATGGCCGGTATTTTTTTTCTATAATTAAGATACAATTATTGGAGTCATTATTTAATTAATCGAAATATACTTGTTGGATACGGGTACGTGAGTAATGAGAGTAAGGTTGGTTTACATCTGACTTTATTATACCCCCTATAGGAGCTTAAATAGTTGCAATCATTGAGCAGTATGAATACGTCTATTATCGTACTTGGACTGAGCGTACCCTCACATACAGTTGTTATTCATTGTTATCAAGTATCGTGCATCATTCTGTTATACTAACCTGGGTCATTTGAAATGGGAGTTTGATGACTCCAATGTCAGCCGACAATACTATTAATACAAACGAGAAAAGAAAATGTCTTCAAGAATATGAGTGCAGTTCACACTCATTTTTGAAATATTTCAGATAAACTCGGTTTCTTGTTGACATGGCACATACATATTTTCTATCCATTTTGAAAGAATAATTCTCTTATTTAATTTATTATTATTTAAAGTATATTTATATATATAATAATAATAATAATAAATACCTTTTGTATATATATAAAGGGCTGGCCAAAAGTCAAAATCATTTTATTACAAGAGGTATTTATTTTTAACAACTGAGAGTAAATCAATAAAATATCTAAATATTAAGCATCTTTAAAATTGAGCAAAAACTGACGTCCACCTTGAGTAACACATTTTCCATTTGAGTCAATTTGCCTTGTCTTGAATTCTCACACAACAACGTTGCCTGCTTGATCGTGGTGAATCGGCCATAGTTCCATTTTGATGAAATCGATCCCGTTGATGATAAATAATACTTATATGAGGAGGATTTATTTCATCACCATACTCGTTGATCCATTCTTCACTGACTCTTTGTGCAGTGCCATATTGGGAAATATTTTTCAATAACAAAGATCATTTGTTGCAGATTCAATTTGTTCATGCATATGGGCTAAAAACCTGAAAATTAAAACAACTTATTAAAGTATTATTACAAAAGATAAGATGACTTTAACTCACAGCATTTAATTAACAAATATAAAAAATAAATCAAAATAATCAATAATAAACAAAAAGTAAAATGATTTTAACTCACAATAAAATGGTTTTGATTTACTGTCGGCTGACTTTTGGCCAGCCCTGTGTATCAATTTTTTTGTACTAAAGGCTATATTTTAGTTGAAAATATATTATGATGAAATTATATTTTATACTGCAAATCTGGCCTGACTTTTAGTTATTTTTCTATAACTGATGATTTATCATGTGAAGGTATAAAATATTTTATACAAATAAGCATCTTTGTGTAGTATTCATAAATTGTTGAATATGTGCATTTAATATTCATCTCATAATAAAAATAGAAAATTATATTTGTTTTGTATGTCTATTGAAACTTTTGTATCAAGGGAGTTATTAAAAAAATATACATCAAAAAATTGAAACACAATCAAATAATATAAAACATAATTACTATGACGGACTTTCACTTTTTGAAAGGCTTTAAAAAAGATCACATCATCCTTTTACTTATACTTAAATATCTATAAATGTTGAAAGGAAAGCAGCTTGAGCTGTCATGACGTTTTACTGAGCTACAAGCTGCTATTTTCCTTTATATATACAAATGAAGACATCAATAATAAATAATAACATTATGTATACCACAGATGAGAGGCAGAAAATTAACTGAAATTAATGTCAGGAAGTTATATATTTTCAACTAATAATAATTATACGATGACTTGAGCCCTTTTTGTTTACTCCTAGTACACATTGTTACCAAAACAGTTAAAAAAAATATCAAGACTCAGAAAAGGAAAGCAGCTCAACTTCGGTGTGGTATTGAAAATGCTCTAAGCGACTCCTCAAACTTGATTAAAACTATTACTGCCGACCTAGTAAATGAATACCAAGTCACAGATATTGCAGAAACAGCAATGATAAGAAAAAAGGACATTGAAACTAAATATGCCCTTAAATATTAATATCTCCCCCGTAGTGAGCGTTATTCTGCACTCACTATTGGAAATATTATTGCTGGTAATAAAGTATTAACGAAACCTTCCGATATCTTGCAATTTTTTCATAAGCTGTTCTCCGAGATATTAGGTGGAGAAAGGTTCAACTTTTCCAAAAAGAAAAATCCGAAATCTATAAATTCGAAAATATTGTAGAATATATCAAAAGATACTATATAGATTATAAAGCGTCTGGTCGTGATGGTGTCTGTGGACGTGTTTTTACCCTCGCCCCTAACAAGATGGTCCCGTATCTTTTAACTATTGGCAAGCATATGGAAAATGCCGGAAGAATGCCAAGTACTTTCTAGAGGACGAATAGCTTTGCTTTCGAGAAAAGAAAAAAAAAACATGAATGTTGAACCTAAATAGACCTTTTAGAACAAATCATATAATTAAAAGATCCATGGATTATTATTATAGCTTCAAATGAGCCCCTTAGGACTTAAAAACAATGAAGAAATGAGGTATTATTCATCATTGAACAAAGCATAAAAAAATATGATTTTTCGGACCTACATATGCATTGCATTTTCCTAAAATTTTCCTAAAATTGAATGATCCTCCCATGAAATAAAAACATATATTTAAAATCAACATTAAATATGACTATGAATAAATATAGTCATGGTGACCATAGATTATTTTTCTCTTTTAAAAATTGGCTAACCACCAGTAAAAAGTATAGAAATACTTTAAACGTAAGATTTGATGATAGGAAAGAAATAATTACAGATTCGAGATCAATATGTCCAATAGAATTATTAAAACTTTGTTGACCCCACAAATTAAATATTTGTCCATGATTATATACATCAATTGGCAGCAATAAAATCTTGTGACTTACAAATACATAAAATGGGTTAAAAATCAATGCAATAAGATTATAGGTTCGATGATTGTCCATGACGTGTTAATATTTATTAAATAATTCTCAAAAGACATGATAAACAAGACCTAAAATATAAAAATGTAAAAAGATTTTCACAAATTGAATATATTTAGATAATTTTATTTTCTAAAAATTAGTTGACTTATATTTTGATATATTTAAGACAATATTTTACATATTAAGATATGAAGATCTAATAAGTAAAACATAATATAAAATTACCTTTTGTCGAATTAAAACTTATTTTGAGAAAAAAAATATAATTTGATTTACAAGACTTTATTTTATAATGTAATTTAAACATGAGGAAAGGTATATTTTGAGTGTTTCTTTTTTTAAAAAGATCGTTCCTGCCATTTGTTAATCAATCTCTTTCAATCTTTCTCAGAAGAACTCTCTGATGCTTGGATTGATTGTTTATACATGAAGAGATATTTGTATGTTAAAACAAAGTTTTTAGGCTTATAAAACTATGTAACAGCATATTTGTCTGTGGTTTGAAACCCAAATTAAATATTGTCTTATTATACTATAGTATTTAATAGTATTTAACAAATATCCGTTTGGCCTCTAGATATTTTTTAAATAAATTATATTTAATTCAGAGCCATATTGATGAAAATTAAACTTAAAAACATTGCAACAACGTTCGAAAATTAAATAAATCGGAAGATTACAGTAAATTTATACGATGCAACCCTGTCAATTTCTAAGAAAAAATTTAAAATTAAATTGAGATACTCGATCAATAGTAACCTTTTTATTTTTAAAGACACCAATTGTACATATATAAAGTTCATTCTATCATTTGACCTATGATAGCACATGAAAAAAAACAAAAACAAATATTTTCCTTTAAATAAGATTTACCTCGTTTGTTTTTGGTTTTTGGTTAGACATATTTTTATGGAATTAATTATGAATAATTTATTTCTCAAATGCTCTACAATTATTAGTATCATAGATAAAAACACCGTTGGAATGCAAGTATTCATATAAGAGAAGAGTAAAATTTTGCTCCAGACTTCACACTTGAGGCATTGTTCCTTTAACACATTTAAGAACTCTATCCAAATTTTAAAGCTGTTAGATCAAAGTTTACTCTACTGGGTGTCCACAAAGTCCGGATACATAGGGGATAAATACATACGTTTAGAACAAACAATTTTATTTAATTATAAAGAAATTATATTTTCAATATGATTTCCATTATTTGCATGGCATAACTCGATGCGTCTTGCTAAATTCTAGTGAATTCGATTGAATAGGTGTACATTGCCGTCGATTTGAGCACACTGACACTAATGCGTTCTCTCAAGTGGTTTGGATTTGCAATCTTCATTGAGTAAGCTTTCTCTTTTAACATACCCCAGTAAAAGAAATCAAGGGGAGAAGGATCTGGTGAACGAGGGGACGACTCCAATGGACCTCTTCTTCCATTCCAGTGAGGAAAAGGTTCATTCAGTCAATCTCTAATATTTGTAGCAAAATGAGCAGGGGATCCGTCCTGCTGAAACCAGTTCGGAAGTTCCTCGCCTAGGTGCTCAATTTGAGGCATTAATTTGTCTCTCAACATGTGCCCAGTTTATGAACCCAGACTTTGAGGACACCTTACAGGATATTTTGAAATAATGAAAGTTCACCGAGCTCTTTTCATTGCCAGAAAATTTACAGTATATTGTATACTAAATAGTAACTAATACTATTGACAATTCAAAATTCAATTGAATGAATAAACAGTACATTAACTATATTGGGTAAATAATATCTTACTTCACTATAAATCTAATTGTTTAAAAATTACTCTTTATATTGTATAACATGACATTAAATTAGATTTTCCTAAAGTTTAATCCACTAATTGAGTTCTCTTTTTTCTACTTTTATAATTTAATTTGTTTCAAGTAAATTATCTAATGATTATTACATATATGAATAAAAAATAACTAATTTTTTATTTAAAAATTTAAAAAATTAGATTTATGAATTAAATTAAAATTTAAAAAGATGAAATGAAATAGAAACTAAATCACAGTTAATTTTGTTTCTAAAAACATTTTTCAAGCCCCAGTTCTTCTTAAGCCAAGCTTTTCTCACAGGAAAGTGAGTACGATGAGTTCTACTTTCAACTGGCTCTAAAAGCGAAGTGAACTTTTCATTCCATAATATTTAATTTTAATTGCAATTTATTTGCAAGAAGGTAAATGGGCCACACAATTTTGCACAAATGCTACATACAGCCCCATAAATAATCCATGAAAATTGCTGCATGTTACCCATAAATTCACATGTTTCTATGTTGCCTCTTAATGGGCATAAATTAGCTGTATTTTGTATGGTTGGTTTTTTTTTTGTAAAATGTTGCAAATATATTTGGTGGTTATTTGAATGTATTTGCCAAGATAGTCTTTTAAAATACTGAACTGATTGAATCTATCATATAATTAATATTTATAAATTATATGTGGTTTTATAATGCATTTTATGTCAATAAGTTTTATATCACATTTGTATCAATGTTTTTTTTGATAATATGGATAATTGAACTGATAACAAGATTATTTAAATAAAGGGAGCACATTTGATTTACGTAATTGAAGCATAATAAATTCTGAAGAAATGTTTTTTCGAACAATAATGGTATTAAAAAAAAATAATATCGCCAAACCTGTATTAAGCGGCCAGGCAAGGAAAACTGGAAAAGCGATTGCTTAGTGCAGGTAACCACTTAAACCAGGTATGTTTATTTTAAACTATGATCTGGAAAATTGGGCATCCAAGAATGCGTCAACTGCAAAATAAACTGTATCAAATAATATTCCTAGATATATATATATTCAATTGTATCGTTATAAAGAAATACTGCGTTAATTTACCATCAAAAATAATTACTTAAAGTTCGTATACAATTTTTGTTTACTTATTTCATATGTTCATGATATACAAGGATAATTTAAAAAAAAACAACTTCTTATGTAATGAGGAAAATCATCAAACTTCAAAGAAATCCCAAAGTCTAACTAATGTGTTTATATTTACCGTATATTTAGCAATTAAACACTAACTAAAAAGATTCATTAGTACAAACACCATTAAGTTTATATACACCATCGTACTCAACAAAATTGTAATTTGTTGAAAAGTTTAAATAAATTATTTCTTAAAGGATTTGTCACACTCATTACAGATCTCCATCTTTTTTTCCCCAATACCAGATTAAGTTTTGAGTATTTCTAACTTAAATATCATTGTTTTTCATATTCTAGGGGTTAGACATAGTTTTTTGAGAATAGAGGAATAGAGAAAGATACTTCAAAAATTTGATGAATTATTATTATAAAACTATATGCAACACAACTCGTAAGAACTCGAAATTGATATTATGGGACACTGGTGTCTTTCTGGGTGTGAAGGGAATTTTTTCGTTCTTAAAAATACATGGTTTATCAGTACTTTTTTCGTATTTACTTTAAATCTTTAGGTACATATATTCTTTATTCCTATGTTCTACTTGACAAAAAAAATTAAAAAAACAAGATTGAAAGTTTCAATCTATACGCGCGAGCCAATTTTCACCAAACAATTTTTACAAAGGTTTGAAAGAGCAAATAATTCAGATACATAAAGCTTTAGTCAATAATAATATGTGTGTACATAAAATATAAAAATAAATATAAAATCTGTCAGTTCTTTTATATATATATATATATATATATATATATATATATATATATATATATATATATATAAATAATTCAGATATATAGAGCGCGATGCGAATGCTCGCGCTAAAAATCTTAAATTAAAAATTTATATCATATGTGTTATACATTCTACAGGTGATATTTTATGAAGCAAATTCTGTTGTTCCAAAGAACTTTGACTTTAATGATTTCTTATGTATGCGTTAGAACTAAAAGATATTTTCAATTTATAAATCTTTAAGTATATATTAACAAATATTTGATGAACAAATAATTTCCTTTAAAAACAAAAAAGTTACGATAACAATATCTGAATAATCAGTTGTTTTGTTTATATACAAAAATGTATTTTTAACAATTCAAAGACTATAAGAATTTCACAGCAAATTTATAAATTTAAGAGGATGCTTTATTTGGTCTTTTGTGGGATTTCATTTTTGATGAATGTTTTTATAAAAGGCAATTTTCAGAATATTATCGACATTTTGTTTAACAAATGGTAATTTTTAGACTTTTAATAGCATTTTGTTTAAGTAAAAGGTAATTTTCAGAATTTTAATGACATTTATTTTTTAAAATGAGGCAATTCAATTCAATAATACTCCCTTTTCATGTTTCAAATACCTATCACCTATATCAATAATTGCCAAAACAATATTCGGATATATCTCAAAGGGCTGATAATCGTTTGATAAATTGGTCAGTCTCTAATTTTTTTCTTTTTCCTTTTTTTTAAATAAAATATCTACATACGTTTAGAAATTTCGAGATATAATTTCCATTTATGTTTGTCTAACAAAATACATACAATCAAATCAATGCTATTGATAAATCATACCTTCATATTGATAAAGTATACAAATCAATAAAAGCGAGAAATAATTCAACCCTAAACACGAGAGTTTGATGAAAGAGGATTTTTTTATTATTTTGTAATTGCTTTTTCTTAGAACTGATAGAAATATTAAATTATATTTGTAATAAATTAATAAATTATTTTGTTAAAAATGATATTATTTGAATGATAGTTTGTATGATTCTTAAGCAACATAAATGAAGATTTCTTATTTACATGTTATTTCACAATATCTAAATTTCTTTTCATAGCCTCAAAACTACTAATACATATTATATTCTAATATTAATTATAAAAAAATACGAGGAATTGGTAGTTTGAATCGCGTTTTGAGTGTTTTTCCTGGTGTGGAAGTGACATCATTTATTATATGAAATAGTCAACATATAAGAAATATGTTTTTACTTTGATTTTAACCTTATTTTGTTCTTCACTGTACATATATATAGTACAATCAAAATAATAATTGAATCATAGATTTTAGATAGAAATTTCAAAATAACTTTTCTGTTGAATATTCGTTTCTATTAATTAAAAAAATATATCATTTTTTGCCATTTTTATTTTCATCAATATGCTGCAAGAATATTATTATTATTTTCATATTTTTTTTTGTAGCTTCAAAATTTAAATATTCATACGCCGTCTGCTTACAAAAAGGAATATGAAATTTTCCTACTATAAAGAGATATGCACATCAATACAATTTATGGTTAGCAATTCATATTGAAATAGAATCGATATGTTTGAAATTGATTGATATGTCTATAGATATAAGTAAATTTCATATGCCTTAAGTTATGCCCTAAGTACAACTGATTAAGTATTCAATAAGACCCTTTGACTTATAAAATCATTCTGAATGTATATATATATATATTTGCAAAAAACTTAGATGGAAGCAAGGAGATGAATGTCAAGTAATTTAATATTAAGAATTTGAACATTCCTTGAATTAATAGAATGAAAATTATATGTACATATTTCTGTAATGTGATCTCCTGTTTGGGAGTAAGAAAGGTTCAAATAAACATACAGCCATCTAAAGTAATCACAAGTCAACAATATATTAGGTCTAGTATAAAGAAATCCATTATTTTTTCAATAGATGGCTTTAGTAATCTATATCTCGCGTTGTATAAGTGCCATTATATTACGCTATATGGTTTTAAAAAGGATGAGATTTCGTACTTAAGAAACTTCCAAAGCAAATTTGTGATTACTTGTCTCAGGTGTGTTGGAGTGCGCGTCAAAGATGAACACCGGCAAAAAGAGGAGAAAATACGCTATATTCTACAATTTGTCTTCGATAAAGGCGAAAACGCAAGTAAGGCAGCTGAAAATATGAATAGTGTTTATGGTTCTTATACTGTAAGAGCCAATCATGCACAATTTTTTTTTATTCATTTTTTTTGTCAACAATTGGACCGTTTGAAGGAAGCAATCACCCAGATGCGCCCAGCTTTGGCCAACACGAAAGGAATTGTCTCTCATCAGGACAACGCCAGGCCACACACATCGATGGTGACTCGCCAGAAGCTACGAGAGCTTGGCTGGGAAGTTATTATGCATCTAATTTATAGTTCGGGTCTCGCACCAAGTGATTACTACCTCTTCCTGTCTATGACAAATGATTTGGGTGGTAAAAACGTCGCCTGAAGAGAAGTTTGTAAAAATCGACTGTCCCAGTTTTTTTGCCAATAGTGACGAGGGTTTCTATGAAAGAGGAATAATGAAATTACCTTCAAAATGGCAACAAGTTATCGAACAAAACGCTGAATATTTAACCTAAATTGGATTATTCTCAACTATGCTAAATAAAGCCTTCAATTTCATGCAAAAATAATGGATTTCTTTTCACTAGACCTACATAATGTGTATGCCTACAAAAAATACATATTTAAAATATGTTCGATGCTTAACTCCAGGCTCTATTTTTGACAATCGGACTCATAACAGAACTACTATGACATTTGAGAATGAAAAATTATTGAGGGGGGGGGGGTGAAATGACTACTTTTAATTTAATTTAATTTTTCAGTACCAGCTTTATACACATTACCTGATGCTGTCATTTTATTTTGATCTAAGAACAAACATATGATCATTACTTTGTTTATTGATTTATTTTAAGGTGATGTATTAGAGAATATTGTTCCGTAGTTTTTACGAGAAAAGTCAAAATATTACACATATTAATTCATCAACACTCAATAATACATTGAATTAAAGTAACTTTTTTTCGATTACAAGTAATAGTAATGTGGAACATCTTTTAATTTGTTTGTTTTTTCACCTTATGTACTTTTCTAAACAATTTTTTTTAAGTAATGTGATATTTCAGTATGGACCCTTTCCTGAAATTTAAGATCTATAGTTTAAAATTTGAGGCCAATGGGCCTTATCAGGTATTTGTTATTTATTTTTTACTTTTGTGTCGGGGTTTATGGCAAAATAAAGTATGATTTAGAGTTCCACTTTTAAAAATAAAAATATTCCTGTATATAGTCTCCCACGAGATAGGCTACATATTTTTTTAAAATCAAACGCCAGAACGTCTACATTTTGCTCAAAGCAAACTTGAAGTCATTCCAAGCTTCAATTATTATTTTGAACAATGACTGAATTTACAGATGGCCCATTGCATTATGTTGTAAATATATTGCTTTTTAGTTTTTTTTTTTTTTTTGAAAGTATTAGATAGTTAAAACTATCTAAAAAACAATTTAACTATTTGATATAATAAATTAATCATCAAGATTAAATTTTTTTTTTAAAAACTCAATCTAATAGATACTATGGATATGACAAGCGAAGTCCCGGCCGGCTAGTAATACATAAATAAGATTATTCATAAGTTTGAAAGATTTAATAATTGGGAGTTAATTTATTGGCACTTAATCAATCAGTCTTAAATTTTGTAATCTTAAACACAATCCCAATTCAATTTTGTCAAAAGATATTTCCAATTCATACTCATTGAAACTATCAGAAATCCCATAAAGAAATAATTCCATTATGGGACGAACTCTTCACTCCTGCCCGAATTTGGAATTTTTCTATCAGACCATCGATGAAGCATGGGAGAAACTTTAAAAGAAGTACCTCTGTACAGCGTCAATTCTATATAGATCTGAACTCCCTGGATTATTTTGTATATGTTTATATGTATAGTGGTATTAAGATTCATTCCTTGGAATTTTTCTGTCAAAACATCGAATCAACAAGGAAGAAACTCCCGAATAAACACATTTGTTCAGCATCAGCTCATTCCGAACTCATTTACCGAACGGGAATTATACTGAATAAATTATAAATACAAATAAAACATAGAAATATAGTCTAGAACTATTATAATTTTTCCATTTCCTAAATTTAACTTTGCCTTGTTAATTACTACGTAAATGAATATCTATAGAAAGAATTTATGAATAATCATGTATAAAAATTACACAAATCCGTTTCTATATTCCTTTTTATAAATACTTTATAAAAATCTGAGAGTTAACTAATATTCAGCTTGAATCCTTTTGATGAGTTTATTTTATGTATTCTTATAATTAATCATAATTAAGAATAGTTTTTTCTTGATTAACTTCATCAATAAAATGATTGAATTAAATCGAATAATATATAAAGAATGAACAATTTTTTTCCTTATTTTTTTTTTGATAAAAAAAGATTAAAATAAAGACTGAATTTGGAAAATATTTTATTTTATTTTTAAATATATGTACATAAAAAAAAAGGCTTGAATATCATAATAGTTGGTTAGAATATTTATTCATACATTAAGTATTATATAATTCGTTCTCTTCTTTTGTGAAATTGATATACTAAATACAAACCAAGATTATATTTTGCTCTAAAGATATTCTAGAAGAAGAAAAAATATATTAAAAGATTTTATTCGAATACAAACAAGACATGATAATATATATATATATATATATATATATATATATATATTCTATATTAACTATCTTAGTTGGTTAATGTTAGTGTAGATCATCGCGTTTGATTACTTTGAAACATCCTACTTACAATTAAGTACATAAGTTTTTCATAAGTAAATATTTAAGGAGAAAATTTTTTTTTTGGGAAAGGATACACGTTCCATTAACGTGCTTATATATATTGAAGTAATATAGATAAAATCTTTTGAAAAGGCAAATATCTTTCCTTAATCCTGGATCAAGGGATACTCAAAAGTTATACAAATAGAAATATGTGCCCCCATTGAAAAGTCTTTATTTCCTAGTTAATGGCTTTTACTTTAATCAATTATTAAAGCCTTTATCTATGTTACAAAAGAGAGCATTTTGGGACAATCCAATCATAATTTCATTACGAAATGCTTAATACTCAATTACATATCATTATACTTATTCAATAGTTGGAATTTGATGTTAACTTCCTTTTCATTCTCGATAAAAGTAAATAAATTCAACCATACCAAGGCGATGTCTTAATTAATTAAAGCAATTCATCTTTATCTGTCTCATTTAATTATATCATTATTTGTTTTAAAAACACATCATAATCAAAAACAGAAATTTAATTGTGGTTAGAGTGAAATGATCATCTGCTTTCTTTCTTTCTTTCTTTCTTTCCTTTCCTTTCCATTCCATTCATCTTCATTCTTTTTTGTCTTATAATAATATGACAGATAAAATAATGCATTTTGCAATTAAAAATAAGATCTTCATTTAAATACCTTCATAGAAATAATGTGTATGTGAAATAAATTATTTCTTAAGAACAAAAAATAAACATATTTTAATTACACATTTATGATAGCATTTAAACCCCCAGCGTCTCTTTAAACTCTTTTTATGCTAATTGCAATAATTATTCTGTAAATACTAATTAAATATTAGAAGAATCATGATGGGTACCTTTGTATCGAATATATGGTTTTTTTTAGAATAGACAAAACAAAATGACACAAATTGATTTGTAGGTTCATATTTTATTAATTTTTGTATTAATTTACTAACTTTTTAAAGAATGATTTGCGCAAAAAAGGGACAAAAATCATTTTGAAAGGAGAGTATAGCCCTCGTTTCTTTTATATTGAAGAAAATGGCGATTTACACCCTTCATGCCTTTGGATGTCACAATAGGAGGAAGGACAAGTAAGAAGACTTAAACCTTGAGTGTCCATCAAAAATCCATATCTCTCATTATCATATTCTCAGACTATAATTTTATTTATCAAATATATTTGTTACATGATTATGATTACGTTCATGTTTACAAGGTGTGGCTAGTAAATTAATTACTACTTTTGTAAGAATCATATATTTGTCTACACGATTATCAAACTTATCCCCTTTCATATTCGTTCGAAACAAAATTAATTGTAAAAATATCCAAAGGGATTTTCACCACCCTACAAATTAATTTAATTTCATTCAAAAATCTATTCTGCGCAGGTGTTAACTTGTGTCTTTTGTTAGGCTTTAGAAAAAACAAATATTAGGTCTAGTAAAATGAAATCCATTATTTTTGCAATAGATAGCTTTAGTGATCTGTACGATTATATTACGCTAGATGGATTTTAGAAAGATGAGATTTCGTACTAAAGAAACTTCCTGTGGAAGACCAATTGTCGAAAATGTCGATAAACTAGGTCAAACTCTTACTCGTACATGTACTGTCAACAATGGGACCATCTGAAGGAAACAATCACCCAGAAGAGCCCAGCTTTGGCCATCAGGAGAGGAATTGTCTCTCATCAGAACAACGCCAGGTCACATACATTGATGGTGTCTAGCCAAAAGCTTAGTTGGAAGGTTCTTATGCATCCACCTTATAGTCCGGACCTCTCACCAAGTGATTACTCCCTGTTCCTGCCTATGGCAAATGATTTGGATGGTAAAAACGTCGCCTCAAGAGAAATTTGTGAAAATCGACTGTCCCAGTTTTTTTGCCAATAGGGACGAGGGTTTCTGTGATAGAGGCTTTTTGTTTGTTATGTAATCCATGACATCAGGGAACACATTTTATTTCATAAATAATTATTGAGACATAGTCCTTATTGGTTTTAAAAATTAACTACCCATGTGTAACTAGGCCATTAGAATTATCCTTTTTGATTGACCTAAATATATCTTTTTAGTACGTGCATAGGTAGACGTATATTTTAATCTCCTGATGTGTTTTACTGACATTAGACTCAGCATATTTATAGATGGGATATATATCTATAATATATATACATACATAAAATGGGAAAAAACTAATGAGTTTGGAAAGAAATTAAAATGACAATCTTTCAAGAATTTGCTAAGCCTTCATATGTGGAAATTAAATATAATATATGTCTACATATATTGTGGGGGCTTACAAACTTGGGTACTTTTTTAATATATATCACCATAAACTTAATCTAATTGGATTATGAATATAGATACAAATCTGTGATGGTATGTGTGTAAAAATGAATTATAAATTCACAATTTTTTATAATCTATCAATTAAATTCTTCTTATTTTTTTTTCAATGTTTTCTTTGAGTATTTTGTCTTAATGGAGTAATAAATGATCATTTTGTTATCAAGACAAATTCACCAATCGACGACTCATCCCCCCCCCCCCCACTCAGATAAAACTTAACGATGACGAAAATTCAAGGAATTAAGTCCCATACGCTCTGGTTATTAAGTCAGAGTTATTTAATCAAAAGTCAGTGGACTGCGTGGATTTCGAACTCAAAAATTATTTTTTTAAATGCTAATAAACTACCCCTCCCCCGGTCATGGGGCTGACTAAGATGAACAAACTCAATTCCTTGTAATTGTATACATATTTATACATATGACTAGTGATGTATCAAATATATGAAATTGCAGATTTGTCGAAAAAAATATCCAAATTCAAAAATTTGCTGACATGTATACAAATACTTTTCAAATACGGATGAATATGTATTTGTGAGTACTTGAGCAATCATTAAATCTTGTACAATAATAATAATAATATATTTAATGTTAATAACGCACATAGGTGCATTGAGAGATAATTTTTAATAATAAATATTTAAGAAGAATGATAATAATTAAAAAATGAGTTTCTAATAAAAAGACTCAAAATATTTACATAAAATCCAATGCTATTTGCAATTTTCGAAATTGAAAATTTTTACCATTTGCATATATACTGATTCATTGTCCCGGGTTTTTTTGCACCATATGACTCCAACATTATTTGAATTATTGCAAAAAAGAAAAGAAATTAAGGAGTTCATGATAATTTATGTAATTTTAATTAATTAAGTATGAGTAATTATATCGACTATATGTATATTGTCCGTAAATATATGTCATTTTTGTACAATATGCTCCCTCAAAAAACTTTATTCCATAATTTTAATTTCTTCGTTTCATTTTATCAAATGTTTTCAATTTTCATTATATGCTCAAGACTTTCATAAGTTTTTACCAATTTGAAGATGACAAATAGTGATAATAAATGAAAAAGAAAGCATTGTCAAAAAGTTAATGAAACTAAGTGGTTTTATCAAGCTCACTAAATTTTTTGAGTTAATGCATGTAATTAAATATTTATCGGATTTGATGGATTAAATAGCTCATTGAATTTTGGTTTAACCATTAAGTTATACACCTTACGAATAATTTAAATGAATTGTCATAATGATATCTAAGAAAAAGTAAGTTATTTCCATACTATACCTTGTTTAAAAATATTGATCTTTGATCGAGATTAATTTTTTAACAAATTGGTCATTTATTAGAGCTGCCAAATTTGAAAAAAAAAAAAAAACTAAGAAAAACACACTCAAATTCATTTCACTTTAATGCATTGCAAATATAATGTGCATTTTCCAAGGGAAGTACATATATGGATTGAAAAAATGATTCCACCTTTGAATTTTTTTTTCAAAACAAAGTTAAGTTTGTTGTTTATTTCGTACTATAAATACAATACGTAACAAGCAACTTCTTTACATATTTTGTCATTAGAAGGCAACATCGATTTCAGTACATACATATTAAAAAATAAATTTTTCATCGAAAAATGCTATATTATATAAAAAATATGAATTTGTTTTTTTTTTCAAAACTGTAAGTACTTTGATGTTGAAAATAAAATAAATTTATGTTTGATACATGTAATAAATATATCAAATGAAATAAGAAAAATATTAATACTAAGTTAAAAACAAACTCTTTTTTGTAAAAAAAAACCCCCAAAAAAACAACTATTTATTTGAGTAAGTAATTTATCATTTTTGACAAATTATGTTACAAATTATTTGTAACATAAGAATTTGATAATTTATTTAATCAAGTAATTACTTTTTTGACAATAATACTATAATATATCTTAAGAGGCAAAATAATTTCCATTATTCATTTTAAAGAAACTCTATATTCTGATTGCATATCATGTGTCATTATTATAATTTTAAATAATGGATAATATTCTACATGTCTGCAACTTTTTATTTAATAATTAGGAAAATATATTTAATTTTTGTACCAAAAGCTCAAACTCAATATTGACATGACTCAAAATGTAAAATATGATAATATTTAATATTTTGCATATATGTCAAGTTAAGAAGAAATCAAGTTTATCTGAAATGTTTCAAAAATGAGTTAGAACTGCACTCATATTTTTGGAGACATTCTCTTTCGTTTGTATTAATAGGTTATTTCGATATATTAAATATTGACTTCAATAATTGCAACCTAATTGTAGGAAAAAACCAACTGCCACTAAATAAATCTCTGGGGCTATGAAAAAGATGGACGTTCTTTCAGAAACTATATTGGCTCCACGTGCAGTCGACACATTTATCCGATTGCTCTATTGGATGATAGATAACAATCCTTTGTTTCTCGATATAAAGTGACATTTTAGTAAAAATCGTGCAATATAGGTCTTAAAATGACTCTGAAATAACTGGCCGTTATATTTATGTTGTAAAAAAACTTAAAAGTGGATTGTCTCCCTTTCAATATTTGAAGACAAACTTGCTCTCTTGTTGACTTGACAATATGAAAGTATAGATTAGTAGGAAAGCTTCAACAGAGTAGTGAGTATGTCAAAAATTTAATTTTACAAAATTGTTGATAAAATAACAACTCTATATTATATGTACGTATATAGTTTAATTCAATTAATACGTCAAAATGATTCTGTTATATTTTGGTAGAAAATATTTTTTTTAAAAAAACCATTCAATTTAATATACAGTCAAACCTAGTTTAAAGGTCACCTGTTTTAAGTGTGTACCTGTACTAAGCGGTCATATCCAGTTCCTATGCGGGGAATTTATAACCAATACAAATGAACCTGCTTCAACGGTCACTTTCTTTTAGCGTTTACTGATTATTTAGTACAAAAGTTGGTCGCTAGAAATAAAATAATTAATAATTTCAGATAATAAGTTAAGTTCATTCGGAGATGGTCTGATGAGTACTTACTATTCATATTTCTTTACAAGTCCAATCGTGTATAATTTAGATACATGTGTACATTTGGAATGAATAAAATTTTGTTTTTCCCCACATTTCTTTCTTTCTTTCTCTCTATCTATTTGAGATTGAAAATGACAATTTTTCACAAAATTGGGAATGCATTATCAAAATTAAACCAGTTCTTAATCGAAAGAAGAAAAATTAGTTGGCTAAACAGTGTCATTCAATTATAATCACAGATGACACATATTTACATGACTTATCAGTTTAAACAAATATAAATTTTAGATTTTTTAGTAATGTTATTGAAAATTATTATTTATTTTGTTATGTATTGTACAGTTACAACTAAAGTTAATTTTATTCTAATTTTGTTTATATTTTTAAAAAAAGTTAGAAAGACCTACATGTGGGTCTCGACCCATCCGTTGGAAACCCTTGATGCATACATATGTAGAGTAGTTCCAATTACCCGAAAATAATCTCTATAGGTAAGGTAAGCTTTGACTGCGTGGGGAACAAAACTGGGGTACAGAGATAATATAATGTTCTACCTATAACAGTAGTTTTTTAACATTTACAAAATTCCTTAGGTACAATAGGCAATATCTTTTTAATACTTGAAGAGTTGGATTTTTCAACATAATAAACCACTACATGGTCTCATTTTGACTCAAAGTATTTGAGTTATATGGGTATTTTGGACTATTTATTAAAAAGTTTAGTGAAGAATCCATCACTACGAACATTATTTTTTAAATCTAAATTATCACTGTCCTTAAATCAAAGTACGACCTAAGTTGTTTCTATCCTCAGTCTTTCATCAGATATCTTTTTCCCTTATCATACTCTATTACCCATTCATATACAATAGGAGATATTTACTATCCCCTTAGCAAGATAATCATATAACTAATACTCCTTAGCAAGCTAAAATGATGCTAAATAAGGGAAACACTTAAATTATATCATACCTTTGCAAAAAATGAAAATATAGAATAGACATAAGATATTTTGATCAAATTGACCATTTTTGACTCAAATAAGTAAAATTAATATTATTCTTGCAAATTTTTATGCAATTTTACTATAAAAAGCATTTAAATAGAAGTAAATACAATTTAAGGAAAGGTCAAGGACAAACCTATATTTCAAATTAGCTCAAAAAGTAGAGTCCGATTTTTGGAAAACTGTCTGACTCTTGAAAAAAAAAAGAAGTTACAAATATGAAATCAGCTTGCAAAACTGAATAACTTTTAATGTACTTATACCCCTTAGGATTTTTGACATTTCAAATTTGTTGTCCTGTGTAATTAACTAATTTATATACCCTGTAAGTAGAAATTTTTTTGTTCTCCAATTTAAGGATTTCTTTGACTTGAATACATGATGAATAAATCTAGAAGTTATAACTATTGTAATATACATATACTCATTTGAAAATAAAAGATCAATTAATTAATTAATTAATTAATTGAAAGAAATTTTCCTTTGTTCACCCATCCATGTGAGCAGATGTGACTTATCAAAAAAAAAACATTTGAAATAGCCAATTAGCAATCTAAAACTTTGAAACAAGTTCATTTTCTACGATTGATCAATTAGTGCGATCCCATTCCAGTCAATTCACTAGAGGGGGGGGGGGTAAAGATGAAGAAAAAAAACTATTAATTTTAATAATCAACTACTGGACTATTAATGTCTTTATTTATTATTTCCCCTTTTTCGTGTTGAGAAAACGGAGAGAGTAGATATAAGGCCTACTAAAACTTTAAGGATATATATTTTCTATACATGTACAGACATATGTGTCAAGTCAACAAGAAAGCAATTTGTTTTCCAATATTGTAAAGGAGAAAATCTACTCTTAAGTTTTTTTACTTCATAAATATAACGGCCAAATATTTCGGAGTCATTTTAAGACCTAAACCACACGGTTCTTTGCTAAAATATCACTTTTAATCAATTAAGCAAGGATTTTTTGTCTATCCAATAGAGCAATCGGATAAATGTTACAACAGCACATGGAGCCGATATGGGTCCTGAAAGAACGTCCATCTTTTTCATAGCCCCAGAGATTTATTTAGTTGCAGTTGGCTAAAACCAGTTCATCTGTTTAAGAACTGTTAAGAATCAACTTAATCCGCTATCATGCTGCTCATAAACCATAGTAATAGTAAATACATAGTCAGAAATACCAGATGTTTTTGTTCTTGATTGAGTTCGGGTTTTTTTCCCTTGTGATCTAGTTGCATCAATTAATGGAGTTATTATTTAATTAATCGAAATATACTATTATATACAAACGAAAGAGAATGTCTTCAAGAATATGACGGCACTTCACACTCAATATTTCAAATAAACTTGATTTCTTGTTGACTTGACACATATGTTGAAAATTGTAAGCTGATGGAATAAGCAAATGAACAAGAATAGTTGAAACATTTAGTTACCAACCAAATATATTAATAAGAAAAATTAGGGAGATTCAAAGTTACAATAAAGCTAATATTGGATCAGAACTTTGTACAATATTTTATTTTCCTTTAAAGAAAATATTTTTTAAAGAACGGTCTATCTATCATTTCTGTTATCCTTTCATTTGTTGACTAATGAACTGAAAAATGTACCTATGAAAAAAGAAAAATTAAAACTCTTGATAAAATGACAACTCTTTAACGAAAATTCAATAAAAATGATTCCTTTTTCTTCACGCTTTGTTTTAATATAATGTTTTGTGTAATTGCAACATGCATATCTTACTTGCCCGTGCTTTTATTTTTTATAAATAGGGAAACCTTTGCACTTGTTTAAAATATATATATATAGATACACTTAAAAATAGTTTTTCTAGATATTTGCTTGCAAAATATATTAAATAAAGTAGCAAATAAGTGAAATATTTTTGTTTGCTCATTAAATATAAATGAAGTCTGTAGCATTTTTGCAAATGTGTCCATCTTTATTAGAAAATCAGTTAAAAAGTAGAATGTGTTTAAAAACCTATTTGAAAATAAACAAAATTAAAATAACTTATGATTAAAGTTGTTGTTTTTTGCAGTCAATGCTCCGAAAAAGGAAAGACTTTCTTATTTGTAATACATACAAATAATTAATTGATTGATTATATTAATATGATTTTTGCCCATTGTTATTTTGATATAAAATATCAATAATTTTGAATTATTTGATTTAATTATGACATATATATATTAAAACATTCATTTGATTAATTAATTCGATGAACCAACACAAAATAATACATATTGAGTACAAACTACTATGAGCTAAAAATATCGGAAATTTGTTTATAAATCAAAAAATATTTATGAACCATCCAAATTATTTTCATCCCCCCTTAATGTAGTCTGATGCCATGCGTATGTGCCAATTTTTTTTTTTTTTTTGCAATTTTTAAAACAGTCCGTATATTGAGTAATATTACTTTTAAAAAAATCCAAATCTATTTGGTGATTAAATGGTTAGAACTAGGGCGGTATCTGATCGCCTTAAAACCTCTAACCATGAACTACTGAATGGATTTGAAAACTTTTATTAATATGTGATATACATATTATCTACAACTTTTATATCAATGAACTTCTGCTAAGGTTTAATATTTGCAATTTTTAATCAAACATTTAAAAAAAAATTCGACTATAACTGTTCAGAAAAGGACGCGTATCTCAAACAATGTTGAATATTTTGAAATGATATTTGACACACAGATGTGTGTGACAGGCGTGTCAACTACAAAAACTAAAACATGTATCCCTAAGGGAATCCCCCCCAAAAAAATTAAATTCAAATTTCCCGGTATTTTTTTTACTCATAGTAGTACAGGCAAACATAACATAATGTTAAGCATAATATTAATTCGATCCGAAGGGAGTGTGGAGAAGCGATGCACACGAGTTCCAAATCAACCTACTAATGGCCTCATGACGAGTTTCATGGGATAAACAAAAACACACTGTATTCTCCCTTCAGCTGTTTTTCATCAGTTAACTCTTCTGATTTAAAGCATCTGACTCTACGTGTTATGAACTCAAAAAAGGTATTATTATTATTATTTATGATTTTGATATGTATATATATATAATATATGTATATTAAATCAATGATTTTTTTGAATTTGTGAATATTAAGCAAGCACTAACAATTAATTTTTATAATGGTAGAATTTATCAGTGTATAGTATAATATAAGTAATAACCCTGTCCAATATTAAAAAATTGGCAACAAGGAAAATACAGAAAACTCGCACCGAGTTGTTTTCCAAATTTTTCCTCTCCCTTTTGTGAGTCGAGGTTGCGAGTGAACAAGAAAGCTCGTCGTGCATGTGACCATTATAAAATTTAATTTTTCTTTTACATAAGTTAAGTAAGTCGATTCTAAAGTTTTGCTCTAGGTTGGAGACAAAGTTTTCTCAAAATTTTCTGTCGAGTACTGAGACGATCAAATAAGTTCCAGGATTATAATTTAGATATGAGTAGTGATTCATGGATTGGCGGAATATATGTATATAGTCTATTTATTTCATACTATATAACACTTTGTAATTTTAACATGTTTAATATATATGTATATATATGTATTTGCAATTCCTTTCTGAACTACCTTTTTGAAAGCCTTTTATAGGAAAAAAGATGTCATATACATGCCTACTAAGGCACTATTCATTTAACTATTAATATTTTATTACACATATATATCAAATTCAATTAAAATCCGCTTGAATATCATGCTGTTCTCATAAAACAAATATTTTTCTAACACAAACATATGTATTTATATGCTAAAATATATCGAAAAATAATATTTTAATAAAAAAAAAATACCCTGTTGATTTCATAGCTCTGTTTATCCATGACAATATGATAGATATTTTTTAATTAAAAAATATTCTGAAGCTTACAAATAATGATAGTGTACCTAAAATTAGGGGAGACTGGGAAGAATTGCAACAGTTTGCCATCATTACATAATATATGCTTGGATCATTAGCATATTTTCACACATTGCATTGCAATGCATTCAAATGTTGCAACTGTCTCCCTCGTCGGAAACAGTTGACACAGTTACAAAAAACTTAAAACTCAATAAGACTAAATAATATTTCTTGAGGTATCACAAACACAACTAACTCTTCAATGGCTTGAATTAAAAATTGACTTTCAACTTATTATTATTCCCTATTATGATATTGTTAATTTTTACTATATGTAGATATCTGATGAGGTGTATTATATGCAGATTTGAGGGTTACACTCTATTTGAATGAGTGCAGGGCACTCTAAGTCTATTCAAACTCCTCTAGATATACAATAGTCTAGTAGGAGTAACAAGGCACTTGTTTCAACTCATCTCTTTGTACCAAACTTTGTCAAATGTCATTCATTTGGATTTGAATAAGCTACATGAAATGAGAGCACAAATAATCAATCATTCAAATGAATGAAGTTTCATCGAAAACAATGCAAAAATGAGCCTCCATTATTTGTGAAACATTGCTCCTTTGCAAAATATCTTAGATCTCACCAATCCGTTTGTATCAATTTTTTTAAAATCATCCACAATATATTATAGCTAAAGCTTTTTTGATATATGAAACAAAAAAAAAATCTAGAGGCAATCTTACCCTTAAATTCCATTATACGTATTATACATATATAAAAGAATAAATATTATTTATCAATCCAATATTTATCTTATCGAAATCCATTTTTCTCATACTTACCCATCTTTGAAAGTTAAACACAATTTCTATCAAGTATTTTTGTCTCTGGCAACAAATCATATTTGTACGTACAAATATAAAGTAAATCCTCCATTCGAAAAAAATATATAAATTACTTCACATAATATATATATATATATATAAATTACTTCCCCCCCCCCCCCCACACACACATAAAAAGTCTCTAGATATTCTGTTGTTTTCTTGATCTTCATTACATGCTTCAATATCCACAAAACTTGCTCAGGGAAAAACAATAATAAAATATTATATTGTATAAGGACTTAATGTAACGTAAAGTTATACGTATAATATAAGCATTCATTTGAGAAAAAGGTGTTGTTTGTAAGTACATATATATTTACACTTATTTATGTATATGTCCCTATTGTGACTTCAAAATTAGAAATATTTATAAATAAATGCATTTGTATACTTTTACTGCTTTAGAATCTAACTTCTAAGGTTAACATCACCAACAAAAGGATAGGAATCGTCTCAATATTTAATAAAATGCATATATATATATATGTATATTTAATATGTTTAATAGGTATGCAATATGGTGATTGCAAATGTTTCATTCTTCATCCCCTTGTTTATGATAATCAAGAAATTGTTCTGCACCGAAACGTTATCCATACATAACTATTCATAAGTTTTAAAGGATCATAATAATTAATAAGGGAAAATTAAATTTAAGAAATAGCAATAATAAAAGTTATAGACTACATTTCTAAGTTTAATTTGTATTTAAAACTTATTCAATATAATCGCTGTTGTTAGCACCTACGTTCGATAAACGAGTTTGGAATGAGCTGCTGCTCTACTGAGGCGCTTCTTTTAAAGTTTATCCCATGCTTCATCTATGGCTTGAGAGAGCTTTGAATTTTAATAACTCTATGTAACCCTACACAAAATAATCTAGAAAATAGTTCAGAATCGGACTTGAAGGAGACCAGAACGATTAGTCTCATATTGGAATTCTTGCTTTAAACCATTCCTGATATTTTGGACGGGTATGGATTGGAGCTCCATTTTGCTGAAAGCAGTATTTTTTTATTCATTCTTGACAAATTAAACTGAGATTGAGTTTAAGTCAACCAGATTGCAGACTGATAAATTAAGTGCAAATAGACTATAGCTCTCTTAATATGTAAGGAAGACAGGTGACAGTTGATAATCTTATCATAAGTACTAAATCAAAAGTTTTGTACATTTATCATCCAGTCATAAATATACATATATGTAAAATACTCATTTGCTATAATAAAAGAAAACTATTAACCTATCCGTCAAGTTCTAAGTATTTTATACGAACATTGTTCGTAATTTATGTAGTGTGTACGTATAATATGTTTACATTGAACAACTGACAACTTTTTACAGTCTGTCAAGCGAATAAAAAGGGACTTATGAAGAGTAAATTACTTTCTTTTCTAATGCAGTGGTCCCCAACCTTTTTTTAACTGCGGAGCGTTCAACGCTTGACAATTTTACTACGGATATTAATAATAATAGTATTAAACGTGAATCCACTGTGACCTCATATGGAACTTTATTAGTACATTGCTCCAACATTAGAATGTTATTATAACATTAGGAAGTAATAACTTTATTAACACATTGATGCTCCAACAATATAACATATTATAACATCAAAAACTGTCCGTAACGCTAAATCAATGGGAGCCCTGAGCTGTTTTCTTTGCAATGAGGTGATCCCATCTGGGGTTAATGGCAGACAAAGACACCCGTAGTGTGTTGCTTATCTCCAGTCTACTCCTTGTCCTTCTTTTGGTGGCTGTCACTCCAGAAAACCCCACTTCACACAGTTAGGATTTTGGAAATGGCAACAGGGTTGCAAATAACAAAAGAGCGCAGAGAACATGTAGTAGGCATTGTAGCTTGTTGCCTCTGAAATATGACGAGAATTAAGAATTATCATCCCAAAAATTATAATTAACACTACTCCACAATTTGCATTTATATTGATTTTTTTTTGTTCTCCAACAGTGTTTAGATGAAGTATTATTGTCCCAGACTTAGATAATAAATAAAACAGAAATAACTAATTAATTCCTGTGCAGCCTTGTACAGATTGATTCATGGACCGGTACCGGTCTGTGGACCGGGACTTGGGGACCACTGGTCTAATGTACGGGAAAGAGGAGGAAAAAAAAGGTTTCTTTTTCATTACACATTCTGTCGAAGTTCTTAATTAAACTTTATGCATTTGTGAAGGTCCATTATTCAACTTTGTTATGACTTTTTTTTCTTATTGTGTGTGTATATATATGTGTACATAATATGGTATGTGACCATCTCAAAAAGTCATTAGATAGAAATATCTTAATCTTGGTACATGTTCCTCATAATTATTCGTCAACTGTAATTATAAAAGTCACAAATTAATTCTGTTCTCGTTCTTTTTATGAATGCACACAATAACTTGACTGCATTCATAGAAAGACGTTGTATATATATATATTTTATATGTACATACATATAAAAATATAGTTTTTTTATGTATATAACATAATATAATATGTATGAATATTATTTTATCATAAGTACTAAATCAAAAGTTTTGTACATTTATCATCCAGTCATAAATATACATATATGTAAAATACTCATTTGCTATAATAAAAGAAAACTATTAACCTATCCGTCAAGTTCTAAGTATTTTATACGAACATTGTTCGTAATTTATGTAGTGTGTACGTATAATATGTTTACATTGAATAATGAAAGAAATCTAATGTCACTTTATGATGACACGTCACTTGATTACACGAGTTGTACATTTTTATATATCCTTTGAGATAATGATACAATTCAATCAATAAGAGTAGTCAAGATGAGAAGATTTTACAAATTACTAGGTAAATTTGTAACTTAATATAATTTCTCATTTTTGACTCACTGTACAATTTTTCTATCTTTTTTTTTTTTTTTTTTGTGCAAAAAAAAGCCCTCAAATTTTAACCCTATACTAGTTTAGTATACAGACATAGTATCAGGACAACTCTCCCCCCCCCCCCTCCAGTATAATTACCCCTAATAGAATTAATAATTTATATGATCAATGAGATCAGAGGCCCTGACGATATGTCAATATATTAAACGTCATGTTATTGATAAATTGGCATACCCTTGGGGCCTTTGGTCGTCCAATATCTATTGCATGAGCGTGCGCTCACCGGGCTGACAAACGACTGTATCTCCAGTAACATGGATCCTGGCCTTACATGGCTTGAGATTGCGTCGCATCTCATACGCATATGATTCCACACTATGAACAAGGTTTTTCTGCTTGAAATATATATATATATATATCCCTGTGGTATATCAACTTTTGACTACACCGAGTAGAAGTAATAATAAATTCCCTTACGATAAGCTCAAGTTTGAATAACTGTCGTATTGATCATATCAAACAGGGAATATAAAGTAAAAAAATATATTTATGATAAAATTATAAGGGAGGTAGTTGTTCTAGGAGGGTGATTGTTCAGCATGAGAAGAGGGGTAGCTGTCAGTGGAGTAAATGTCCTAGAACTTATAGGATGATAAAATACACTTTTGAGTAAATGTGATTTGAATAAGTCAAAATAAAATAAAAACCACACATTTCAGGTGATAGAATTTGAGTTGTTGTGACTAACTACTCCGCTATCCCTCAATTTACTTTTTTTGAAGTAAAAAATAACCAAATTGCTAAACTTTGTCAAAAAAGTATACACTATATTTAGATTCATCCTTCATCAATGCTTTAAACGAAATTTTGATACGCGTATCAATAAGTATCTATGTGTTGTATTTATGTTGTAAGTTTATTCTTGGTGTAATTATACTTAATTAATACTCATCTTTCAACCAATAGAGTTGTGTATCAAATGGTAGACTATCAAACGGTCATTTATAAGTACATTAATGATAATGCCAAGAATTAGTAGATCACTTAGTATAATATCGAGTGCACATACCTAAGAGGAAGTTTTTTAACTGAAAATTTGTAAGATAGTCATTTTGGAGAATTTGCTTTTTAATATTCCAAGGAAAATAATTATAAGTAGTTAATTTCTGTGGGTTTAAAACAGCTAAATTTAAGAGTAATGAAGAAACCTCCTTATTTTAATTTGATTCTTACTAAATAACAAAAAAAAAAAAACACAATAAAAACCGAGTATTATTATGTAATACCATATAAATACATATAGTTTTAATAAAAAAATAATAATCTTCAAAAACTATGAACTTTAGAAAAAAATTAAAAGACCAAATAATCAAGTTTATAAAGTTTTTTTTATTGAATTCACATGTCCATTACTCCAAATACTAACATAAAATATTTTGTCACCTAAATTTGTTGTGTGTAAAATTTTGTCCTGGTCAATGAACCTGATTTTGAAATGCAATAAATTTTGTATCACTTTGCCTAATTAACTATAAAATTTTTCCGTAAACAAGAATTATTTATAATAAAATTTTAGAAATATGACATATTTTTACTTTACATTCATTCATTAAGAAGAAGAAGAAGGAACATTTGACATTTGATGTACACTCCTTCAACTCTAGCAATTACATTTTGCTAATTTATTTCTATTGAAAGGATGTTTTGGTTACAAAAAAACATACAAAATATATACCAATATATATTCTACTAAATTTCTACACATTTTGTTGGAATGATTTGTAAAATTGCTTCTTTTTTGTTTTGCTGCAAAAAAGACGACAACAATGTGCTGTGAAATGACCCATATCATATCTGAATGGAAATAAAATTAAAACAACTCGAACATTTAAAGATATGTTTATAAAATACAATTTCCTTTTGTAAATAAAAAATAAATTTGTCGAAAAGTGAAGTATTTGAAGAAAACAAAACATGCGAATAATAGATATTTGATTTATGATTCCATTTAAAAAGTTTTAATTAATAGATGCTCCAATTTTTTAATTCAATTAATAAAAGCTAATATAATTTCTAAAATATAACAATATATAATTCAAACTGTTTGGGTGATTAGTTCCCTAGATATACTTTGAAAGGGAATGCTCTTAGGCTTTTCTATACACAATACCAGTAGAGGTTCAAGAACCTTTAATTTGCATTTTATAAGCATAAAATTAGGTAAGCAAAAATTTCTTGATACTGATATTTAATGTTTTGAAGAGTCATTCATAGCAATATCGCTTAAATGCAAATATTAATCAATACAAACCTAAATGCTTTGGGAATTCTTTAATGGCTTTTCATAGAAATGAGCTTTTAAGAAATATATGTACATTTCAGGTAAGACGATAAATCAAGTGGATTATTTCTACTTATCAATAGAACATTTTCATATATATATATATATTTAAATTATATATAATAAAATTACTCATATATATATATATATATATATGAGTAATGATCCCAAATTGTACAAATAGGGGGCTTTGTATTGATTAAAACAGCTATTAAATCACAGTTATTATTGTGAATTGAAGATTTCCTATCTCATTTTTTATAGTTATAGCTAAGATTATTTATTGTTTCCAATTTTTGCCAAAAGAATGTATGTCAATCTACTATAAAAAATTTCATTTTATTCACTACAATTTGAAGTCAATCCACAGAATGATTAAATGATGTTGTTATATGATGGATATGTCTATTATTTTTTTTACATATGCTAGGTCTATACATATGAAATGAGACTTTATTTTTCAATTTCAAACGTTTATTGTGACAAAATGGTGACAAATTTAATCTTCAAAATAAACATCATAGCTAGTGACACATTTACCCCATCTCTTGGCCAATTTGTGAATGCCGACCCAAAAAAGTTTGCCATCTTTGGCTGCAAACAAATCATCTAACCATTTAATGAGTTCTTTTAATGCGTGATCCATCGATGCGAACAAGTGATAATATATTGGCACCAAGTCTGGTGAGTAAGCCACATGCACCAACGATGTCCAATCGTACGTTTTCACCAATCCCTCGGTCGCTCTTGTTCGATGTGGTGGTGCATTGTCACCAAGAAAAATTACTCGGTGGCACTGATCGGAATATTATATGTCTTTTGGGCGTATAGTATTGTTCAAATCCGCCAATTGTTGGTTGTAGCGTGCACTGTCAACTGTTTCACTGGGTTTTAACAACTCGTACCAAATTATACCACGATGATCCCAAAAAACACACAGCATGGGCTCGTTCCTCGTTGTCCACACTAAAGTCACCACTTTGGAATTTTTCAAACCACTTGAAACACTGTGCTCTACTTAGAGCATGTCCACCGTAAACTTCTACAAGAATTTGATGTTCTTCAGAAGCGTTTTTCGTCAAATGATAAGAGAAAATCAAGTAAGTCGTAGTTTGAAGGCATGAAATTCGACATTTTCATGAACAAACAAAAATACGTTGTTGTATGAAACTTGTTGTACAAACAATGAACTGAATATTGTTGCCAGATGGCAGATGAAAAAAATAATACATTTGGGATGGTTTAAAAAATACTCCAAATAGCTTAATGTATATTTCGAATATATATTTAAGCTTAAATTAAATTAACTATAATGTATAGTAAAATACAGGATTTCCTAGGGAAAGAAATATTACAAACAAGTGCAATCTAGGAAAATCAAGGTCCTGGTATTCCATTAAAGAGTTTCCCTAGTCAGTTTTTTTCAAATTTTATACTTAAATCTATGTAAGGGACCGACCCTAATGACGTAATTGTATCATTTAATACTATTCAGTAGCCACTGAATCAAATCATTCCATAAAATCAACTACCAAATTAATTACCAAAAAGAGATCCTTGTCCACTCTGATAACAAGTTTACCATATTTATTATTCATTACTTTATTAATTACAATGATATTAATTACATGTTAGAATAAGGGTACTAATTATTTTCCATCACATAATAATATATGATATTTTGATAAGCTTTCCCTCAGAAGACCTACAATAGAAATCATTCTATATAAAAATATATATGATTAAAATAAAAGTAATCCATGAGGAAAGTTTGAAAATTTCTAACTTTGTTTTGAGAGATGGACAGGCAAAAAAAAAAAAAAAATAAGGATACATACTTAAAATTTTTAACTTACTTTAATTTATTCGTTGTACAGGTGTTGTTATATAACTTGCACAGTTAAATTATAAACTTTTTAGTCCATTATATTATAATATATGCAGATATTACCTAGAATTTTGCTTTGTATAAAAAGTGCAGCGTGAATCCTTGGTTTTTTAAATTTATATTTACAAAATAACAAAATATGTCACAAAATTTGAATGTCTTTTTCAGGATTTACATGCTTTAAAAAAAATTAAATTATTTGTTAAAAATATGACTTTTATGATCAAACTTTTTTTAATAAAACATAAAAAAAAAAGAAATTATTTCGATAAAGTAATTGTTTGAATGTCATTTCAAAGAGCTACTTCATAAATTTAATATAGAAAATACAAGATAGTTCGGGCCTTTTTCTAAAAATGACTGCTGTTATGAATGTTTCATAGTTTTGGTTGTTTTAGAGGGATTAAATATCTGTCAATAATATTCAATTTATACCAATTTGGGTTTCAAACAAAAAAAAAAAGAAGCTCTGTTTTTACTATGTTGAATATGTCGAATTTTGTGGTGACTAAACAGCATTTGCGGGAGGTTTAATTTGAAAAAAAGTGCAGATGAATCGTATCGAGTGTTTGTAGAAGTTTATAACGACAATGTTCCAACTGATAAGCCATGTAAATAATTGTTTTGACATTTCAAGAATGGCGATTTTAGCGTTGAAGACAAGCCTCGCTCCAGAGAGCCAAAAAATTTTGAAGACGAAGAATTATAGGCATTACTTGATGAAGATCTGAGTCAAAGGCAAGATGAACTTGCAGAATCATTGGGGGATACATAACAAGCCGTTTCTGTATGATTGAAATCCATGGGTATTATTCACAAGGAAGGCAATTGGGTGCCTTATGAACTGAACCCGAGAAACGTTCATTGACGATTTTTCAACTGAGAGTAGCTCATCAAAAGCAACAAAGAAAGGGTTTTTTTTTACATCGTATTGTGACGGGGGATGAGAAGTGACTATACTTTGACAACCCCAAAAAGAAAAAATACTATGTTTTGCCCGATCAATTGTTCTCATCGACCTCAATATCAACACAAAAGCGGAATATTCATGGTTCGAAGGCCATGCTGTGTATCTGGTGGGAACAAAACAATGAGTTGCTACAACCTGGCGATTCTATTACGGGTGATCGATATAGACTACAATTGATTCGTTTGAATCGTGTATTACGAAATAAATGGCCGGAATACGAGCAAAAACATGAAAAAGTTATTCTCGTACTGGATAACGCTCGGTGTCATGTTGCAAAAGTCGTAAAAAATATTTGGAAACCCTCAAATGGGATGTTATAACGCACCCAGCGTATTTTCCGGACATTGTTCCTTCTGATTACTGGTTGTTTCAATAGATGCTGCACGATTTGGATGCTCACCGGCTCACTTCTTTCGAAAAAATCAAAAATTGGCTCCTAACATAGATTGCCTCAGAAGATGAGACATTTTTTCGATAATGGAATTCAAAAATTGCCCCATAGTCGGGGAAAAAGCAGTAGCTAGCGATGGACAATATTTTAATACATCTGTTAATTCATTTACTTCTGATATAAATGAATTTTTATCACAAAAAAACGAACCCAACTAATTTGTACTCTCTATAATTAAAAAGTTAAATTTAATTTTAATTCAAACAGAAAAAATAAAATATTTTGGTATTTAGAATATTAAACAATTAATCTTGTGCTATTTGTAAGCTAAGTATACTTAAGAACTCAAAATAACTCGTGCAGATGCCTACTTATAATGAAAAATTGCAATAAATATTACAATATAGGTAATGTGAAGGAAACTTTTTTATAGTGATGTTTAAAAAAAAATCATTTCTTCAAGTAAATTTAATATTTTAAAGAAGTCTTATGCATTAAATTTAAGAGTTTTTAATTTCCAAATTTGTTCTTTGTGCAATTACTTAAGAAAATAACTTTAGAGAATATAATAAGAAATCGCCATTTTATATCACATTTATAGTGTTTTCCTTTGTAACAGTTTATATAAGTGCAAACATATTTGTGTTTGTAACATATACGAAGCCTTCTTTGTTCTCGTTCAAATGTATATTTGTTAAAGACGTCAATGTAGACGGGGATTGAAATTTATTTTTCATGCTCTCAGTAAAAATGCCTTGCAGAGTCTATATTATTCCCTTAATAACACTTCAAGTTATTTATACTTTTTTTAATATTTATATCCATGATTCTTGAATGGATATATCCAAATATATTAAACGACTACAAGTAGTACAATTTTAGAATTTTATTATTATCTTAAGACGTAACTTTAATGTAAATGAATTTGATTTATTAATCCATAAATTTAGTTAGTATACACATGTTTTTGATGATTAAGTTTATTCATCATTTGACGCAACATCTAGACGTGAAAATGACATAAATGAAAGTTTTTTAATACTTCTTTTTGATACGTTTTTACAAAGTTTAGCCAGTGATTGAAGAACACTCTCTATATACATATAACTTATTTGAAATATACACATCTAAATAACATTGTTTGTTAACTAATGCGGATAGATGAATGAAATTTATACCTAAATAAAATATACAAATCCTTTCTAATTAAAATTTGTTGTACAAAATAATTAAACAGTGAGAGTTATATTTGATATTTATAATGTAACAATTTAAGTAATTTCATAAATTAATTAATGAATGCGTTTATATATAATTCTCTAATACCAACTGATACGCATCAAGGAAATAGTCATATGTGTGCTCATGTAGTCGGATATAAAATATAGCTCTTAGACATTTTATAAGCCCTTCCGTTTGTTTTGAATTAATTTAGATACATACAGATTACTATATATATATATATATATACTCCAGATATCAGAGATTTTTTGGAGATATACTTTTATGAAAAAAAAATATATATATATGGAACCGTAAAAAAGTATATAAAGTTTGTTTTTACAGCTATGGAATTTTAAACTTTGCTTGAAGCTTTGGAATGCTTATGAATTTGTTATATAATAAAGAAGGAAGTTTTGATCCTATACCATGTATGTCGTTAGCCAGTATCCAATTGGCAAGGAGGAAATTCTTTTTTTTCTTCAAGGATATGTTATAAAAATATGTGATAGGGCTATATATTTAACTACTAATATTATCATATAATTAATTAATTAATCATGGGACTGACAAGATAAATTAATTCATTCTTATCTTGTAATTTTTTTTTTTATTATTTTTTTTAAAGAGACACCTTTTTCTTTCAAAAAAAAAAAAACGTACATATGTTCCAGAAAAATATTTTAGAAACAAAATGAAGAATAAACTTACTTTTGTCATGTTTTTGGATCTCTAATATCTGGCGGTTTTTTGGGTGTAGTTTAAATTAAAATCTCCTATTACTCAGAATGCCTTTTTATGTATTATTAATGGTACTTCTTTGGCAATTGAAACCTTATGCATAGAATATAATACATGTGAATATAAAATATTTGCTTGTATACCTAATATACAAGGCAAAATTGATTTATGCAGTAGGATGTATGTATAATTATTATTAGTCTCTGTAAGGAATAGATGCACTTAATAATATGTACATATGTTTCTATGTATACATATTGCATGAATCAAGTATTACTTATGGGAAAACACATGCATGCAGTATATACATATGTACTCATGTATGTACATTGTATGTATCATGCTCTGATTGTGATCTTCTCCCATTCCATGTACATTGTTAGAGTGAAATGAGTACAAAATAATTATTCAAAATATTTCTCATGAGTACATACTATAACATAGGGATATGTTATATGTAAATAGTTTTAACAAATAAAAAATTCGTCAAATCTGAGAAATAAAAAGTAACTTTGTATTTTGACAATGTGTACATATTATGTACATTATTCCCAAAATCAGAGGACAGTCTATGTTATACTACATATGTATGTACATATAGGTAAAATTCATTGAGTCAATCGTTCATTCATGAATCCTTTTCATCATTCTTCAAACAATATTATGACATATAAAAAGAATTTAATGGCATAAAGTACATTATATAAAATATGCTTAATACAACAATAACAACAAACAATTAAAAATACACCCAAAAACAAACAAGCCCCTTCATTCTTCTTATTTCAATATGTGTGTGTACAATAGGCTGTCCCATTTTTGGACCAATTCGTTATTGTGTCTAGTGCAAAGTATTTTTTGATGTGCCTACAAAAAAAAAAAAAAAAAAAAAGAAGAAAATTAGAGAGTTTTAGTCTTGAATGGCTATTTTTGTGACCTCTCAATCCATTTGAAGTCTGAAAAAGGGGTCTATTTGAAGGAAAATGACCTGTTTTCGAAAAGAGCTTGAGAGGTCTACAAATTTAAAACAATCAGGTTCACAAAATTTTGGAATCTCTTTTGAGATCTCATTTTTCCAAACATTTTTTGGTGAAAGCTGGCGTATACCCTCTTCTTTTCATTTTGGGTCTACTACAATTTGGCCAATCAAGGCAAAAATTGGTTATTCAAAAGTTTATCCTATAAAACTGTACATAAATTTTGAATTCAATTTTTTTACTTTATAGTTATTTGTTTAAATTTGATGCTTCTACACTGTGAGAAAATTTCAAGCTCCTTGAAAACAGCCAATTTCCATTCCAAAAGGCCATTTTTTAAACTTCAAATTCTCATTATTTCTTCAATAAACAGCAAAAAATCCTTACGTACAGACGAAATAAAATTTTAGAGTAGTTATATAAGAAAAACTGTAAACTCGAATTTTTGCCCATGACTATAAGAAGATGTTATTTGAATTAACAGCTTTTTTGAAAAATGAGATCTTAAAGAGGGTTCAGAAATTTTGGGGACCGGATTGCTATTAAGTACAGTTCTCCCAAGTCCATTGAAAACAGGTATATTTTTGTTCAGCAAAAGCCATTTCTCAAGTATCAAATGGCTTGAGAGGTCACAAAAATGACTTTTGAAGGCTATAACTCTCTATTTCCCATTTTTTCCTCAATAAGCAGGAGTAAACCCTTTGATGCAGACAAAATAACGGATTGATCCGAAAACGGGACAGCCTAGTGCATGTGCCCGAATATAGTCGTTTATAGCATTTATGTATGTAGTTCTTACACACAATTACATATTATGTATTGCAATTTAAGGAATGGATTATACAACAAATATAACTCATTGAGGGATTTTTACATAATCACTTCATAATGAATTTTCAGATTACATTACTAGGAAATATACATACATGTTTTTGGGTTTACAATCATAATTAATGTCTATACATATCACTACATATATGTATAAGTGTATATTTCGATTTAGTTTTTGCTCAATGTATTACACTTATCGCTCCTTTAATATGGGAAATTCCCTTATGCTCTATTTTTATTACAATTTTTACAAACTCATTCTTTGACAATAACAATAAGCCAATTACCAATAATAATACCAAGAAATTATTAGTTTTGGAGTTCCTCTACCATAATTGAATATTTTTTTTCATTATCCAATATAAGAATAGATGTATACATATGAATCTAAAATGATCAAGAACAGATAAGCATTCGATAATTCGTCTGTGATTTTAAGTAAATATTATATATACCAGGTCTATACCTATGAAATGATACTTTATTTTTCAATTTCAAACGTTTATCGGACGACAAAATGGTGACAAATTTAATCTTCAAAATAATAGCCATAGCCAGCAATACATTTACCCCATCTCTCAGTCAATTTGTAGATGCTGACCCAAAAAAATCGGACGTCTTTGTCTGAAAACCAATCATCGAGCCATTTAACGAGTTCTTTTAATGCGTGATCCATCGATGCGAACAAGTGATACTCTGATGGCGCCAGATCTGGTGAGTAAGCTGCATGCACCAACGTTTCCCAATCGTACGTCTCCACCAATTCCCGGGTCGCTCTTGTTCGATGTGACGGTACATTGTCATCAAGAAAAGTTACTTGATGACGTCAGTCAGAATATTTTGGGCGTTTTTGGCGTATAGTACTGTTCAGATCGGTCAATTGTCGTTGGTAGCATGCACTGTCAACTGTTTCACCGGGTTTTAACAACTCGTACCAAATCATACCACGCTGATCCCAGAAAACACAGCATGGCCACGTTCCTCGTCCCCTCACTAAAATCATCAATTCGTAATTTTTTAAACCACCTGAAGCACCGTGCTCTGCTTAGAACATGTTCACCATAAGCTTCTACAAGCATTTGATGTGCTTTAGAAGAGTTTTTCTTCAAATGATAAGAGAAAATCAACAAAGTCCGCAAATCGTGGTTTGAAAGCACAAAATTCGACATTTTTATGAACAAACAAAAATGTGTTGTTGTATGAAACTTGTTGTACAAACAATGAACTGAATATTGTTGCCAGATGAAAAAAAATAATACATTTGGGCGAGTTTAAAAATAGTCCTAGGGACATCTGTTGCCTAATAGCTGAAAGTCTCATTTCATAGATATAAACCTAATATATATGTAAATAATGAAATGGTTTGCTTATATAATTTGACTGCTCAAGGAGATAAAAAAAGTAGGTTCAAAATAATACATCTCAACAACAAATAATCTTATAATTTCTGTATCTTATTTCAAAAGAAGGTACTCTAAAGGGAATAACATGATTTATAAGTACAAGTGAATTTGTTTCCTCCTTTCCAAAATAAGAACATGAAACTTATATAGTGTAAGTTTTATATATAGTCTAGTGAATGATTTATAAATATATTGACTATCAAATACCATTATTTCTACATCTATCTTAAAAAATAATATTATAGAAAACTTATATAACTAAAAATACCAGTGAATTTGAGGCCTTTATAGATGAGCCATATCTACCATTATTGGCCCATGAATTAAATCCATCAATCAAATCAATGTCTCAATAAACATCAAAACTTGTTTCTTTAACCTTCTCTCAATTCACATTAATTATATATTGTTTCCATTCTGGCTAAGAATGAATGATGTTTGTGTACGCTCAAAAGAGTATAAAATAAGATATTATTTGGAAAGAAAAATAATCATGCTCTCAAATGTAAAAAAAAAGAAGTTTATTTAATCTACAAAAATTCTTGTAAATTTTATGAATGACAATTAAAAAGTATAACTGTACTTAACTTTAATGTTATGTATGAAAAAAGTATCCCATAAGTTCTTTACAGTTAATAGTTTAAAAAGTCATAAACCCACAAAGAATCATAAATATTTAAGGACGTACAAATATGAAAAAACAATACAACTGTATAAATGAACTGCAGTTTTTAATGACACAAAGTTACGTTAATTTTCAAATAATTGTATAAATGAATCCTCGTAGCTTCTTTATACATGATTCAAATATTAATATGCTTCTATAATGTATGTATATTATATGTAATTACACATTTAAGGTACATTTGTTTGATTGTAGTATTATTCTACTAAAACCCACAATGCCTTTGATTTCATGATGAAAAATACATAAAAAAGTGCTTAAAAACGAATCTTTTTCTTAAAATTGTCCTCACATTTGATTTGTTAAGTGATTTTTTAATCCTGGAATGCACATTATATGGAGTTTTTGAAGAAACTCTTAGCGGAGCGAGTGGAAATATTTGTAGGTATTATATATACCTAGCAAAATTGAAAAATCCCTTTTTTTTAAAGATAGGGACACAAATATGTTCGAATGCTATCTGAGAGTAGCGAAACCACAAAGAGTTGACTGCACATTTGATTATTTTATGAGCTTAAATAGTTTTATTTTACTTTTTTGAGAAAATCATTTATATTATAAAAAGAGCTGATTAAATTAGAAAGCTGCAGTAAAATGACATTTAATGATTATTTAATTTCTCAATTCAAACAGTTTGATTTTTGAAATATTAATTGAAAAACCGCTTTCAAATGTCATATTCAAGGAACATGTTTTGACACTTTTTATTAATAATCCATCAAAAAATGAAGTTCTAATGATGCATAGTTATGTTAATAATGAAAGTGTTTTAGAAAATCAATATTCATTCATAATAGGTAATATATATATATATATATATATATATATAACCATTCTTAGTTTGCTTTATAGAAAATTTTTGAAAACTTGCGTGAGAACACCTCTGGGGGTCACGCTCGGCTCAAGCTTTGACCTTCCTAACAAGTGCATGTACGACTAATTTTACCATTTATTTACCCACATTATGTTTGATATGAACCATTGGTTCTTTTATAATAGCCTGTATCATTAATATTAGAACTGGTCAACAGTCACAAATCCTAAGGGGTATATAAGTATAATAAAAGTTATTCAGTTTTACACTTTGATTTCAAATCTGTAAAAAAAAAATTTCAAGAGTCCGGCAGTTTTCGAGAAATCGAACCCTACATTTCCAATATCCAATTTCGAGCAAAAATTTGCAAAAAATCAAAGACTCACGGTAGAGCTATTAAAGTAGTAGCACGCAGAAGGATTACGAAATCAGCTCAAACACATCTGCGCACAGCTAGTGTAGTTGTTTTTTAGTAGCCCTACCGTGAGTCTTTGATTTCTAGCGAAATTTTGATGTAAATTAAATGAAAAATTACTCATTTAGATGGACAATTTCTTCTTGATTAAGGATTCTTATCAGGCGCTTGACATTTGGTTCTAAAGCTGTGGGTCTTAGCTTTTGAATGCATTCCTTATCAATTTATGCCTGTAATATTCAAATAGTTATTTAAGTACAAACGTTTTGGCTGACTTTTGGGCCTACTCACTCTGCCTATGCCCCTAAGATCCACCATAGGTCAAAACAAAGACGGTGATTGGAATCTGCATTAAATACAGTTACATTAATACATTAAATTAAAAGTGGATTTTCTCTTTTTTAATATTAGGAAACTAATTTGCTTTCTTATTGACTTGACACATGTATCACGAGTGGTCACCTCAAGACCAATCGAATCCAAATATATATATATATATAAAATTTAGTCTCTCTTAATAATCAGTTATAACTATTTGATAAATTGTCTTGTATCAAAATCAGTTAGACAACAGTTTGAACAAAAATTACCTAAGATTTCCAACAATGACGCCTTAAATTTGTGCGAAAAATGGCAAAAATAAACTTATATTGAATATTGGGAGAACTATTTTATATGATCATATATTTTATTCATTATACCTTCTTATAGAAGTCAATGAAAGTTTGTTTACAAAACTTTAAATACTTAATTGATAAGAAACTCTTGAATCTCTATATCAATCCTTAAAGAAATATGATTAAACACTTTATTTGAAAGGGCTTAGAAAAAATAATCAAAATATTCAAGAGAGGAAAAAAAGCAATTCCCTATGTCCATTAAATTATCTAATTTCTTCATCTACCGTGATACAAAAAAGAAAAAAAAAAGGTAATTTATGATTTGCCCTGTTGTCACATTTTTATCACTTGCAGTATTGAATAACTTTCACATCACTTTTTCTTATTATTTTTAATCATTTTGTATCTTAAAAAAATCATGTTTTTATAATTACAAGATTCATACACAGGATAGGAGCACGTGTATTTCTAGATAGAGAAAAGTCAAGTGCTATCTATGTACTTACATAAATTATCCATTTACTAAAAAAAAAAGAAATAACTTTGAAAGGAGATAGTATTGATTTTTGATCATCATTATTTATAACAGGAAATATAAATAATATGAATGAAAGCTAAAGGAAATTGAGTGCTTGACTACTATGAGCATGGATAATGAAATTAAGTTTTTACTCATTGCCTAGATATATTGCTTGACTTAACAGCTATTAATTATCTGTGATTTCTATACTTTGGTAATAAATAGTGAAATGTTCAAAAGAGTGTATAAAAGAGATTCCATACAATTGTGGACTATGGAGGAATGCTATTTATTTTTCAAATTGAAATTGCATACGATTATATAGCTCAATTTATTTTAATTCATTTGGCTAACAAATTTTATTTACAAAAGTTGTCTTTTTTTGATTCCGTAAATCCCTTTTACCATTGACCGTATTTATCCGATAACAGCCATTTAATTCAACAATACCCCTTTTAAACACATGGTCTGCACCATTAGTAAGACTCCGTTGATGGTATAGAAAAATGATTTATTGAACGGAAAAGTGTGTATATTACTGGCTAAATGGGACTCCTTTGGTGTACTCTGCTTAATATAAGCTTTTTTTTTTCTGCCCAAATTTACAAATCTGTAAATTCAGTTTTGGTTCGACTTTTTGCTCCACTCTTTACATTTCTGTAAAAATTTATTTTGTACAATAATTTTTGTTTTTTATAATTTTAGCTCTTGTAAGAACTTACAGAAGTTAAGCTAGATACATAAGGTCTCTAGGCTCTAAATAGTAAAATCACTTATTTGACACTTTTACCACTGACATCATTGCCAAATTTGTGTCTATGTAACTTTTTTGGGCAAGAGTGATGCCAAAACAGAGTAAAATTCAGGATTACATCAATAAATAAATATTTTCATACAATATATGTGCTCCTAATTTGTCTATCCTAAGCTCCAAGGTTCCAATTATATATTTGAGGAATAAACAAAAAGGAAATTATAAATTGGAACGAAGAAAAATGAATTCTTTTGTGTTTTTAGTTCATTTTATATTAAAAAAACAAAGAAATATTGAAATACAAAGCTCATTTTTGTATTAGATCCAATGTCAAAAAATTTCAAAGCATAAATTACAAATAAGAAATTAAATTTACTTTATTTTGAGTCCTTTACTTGCTAATTTGATGCATTGCCTATTCCGCAATTTAGCTTTAATTGTGAGTGTAAATAAATTCATTTAGGCTTATTTATTTTGTCTTTGTCAGAACTTTATTATGAAAACCTCTAAATATCATTAGATACTCAAAATCCTAGGTTAATATATTAAAATTTTGCTTTTTTCTCTTAAATCAATACGCAGCTTGTTGACACATAGTATAAATCTATGAACATTCTGAGTTTGGAACGGCTTTGCTTGTTTATAATGGATTTATTTTTTCCCTATGCATATAAATGTATCCTGTTCCCATTGTATGTAAATACATTCACCAGGAAGTAAACATCTGAGCTGAGGTATAAAAACAAATAAGTACTTTGATTGCTTCATTATTATTAACCCTATGAGTCTTTATTTTCTCTTCGGACCTCTTAATAAATGCAGGATAAAAAAACCTTGAAAAAAAGAACAACACAACTTTCCTAGTCCTTGATTTCAATATTACCTTTGAGAATTGAAATGATATCCTTCAAATTTCTACAAAATATCAAATTTCACGCTTATTAAATATAGGCACAACTATGGTTCGTCAGCACAAAAGGAAGCCAGGGCAATTTTTCTTTAAAAAAAACCCTGAAAAAACAACTTTTTTTATCATTATTATCTTTGAGAATTCAATTGGCATAATCCGAGTTTCCACTAAATAGGAAATGACAAGTCTTTTAAATATACAAACATATGAGGCCTGACAACACAAAAGCAAACCAGAGCAATTTATTTAAAGAACCAATCTGGGTTACTTTTGCATTTTTCAATTAATTTAATCATTTTTTATTTCTATTAGGCCTAAATTTTGGGTTACTACTCATGAATAAAAGTTTATTATTTCTAGCTATTTGAAAGGCATGTGTCAGAGTCTAATAAAGTTTTATAAATCTAATGAATGTTATACATATATATTGATTAGTAGCTGCTAGCTAACATTTCTGGGACACTCAAGTGACTACTCAAATTTGAATTTAAAATCCATAATTGAGCTAAATATGTCAATGAGACATATTTATGCATTTATCTACATATTTTTAAGTATTAAAAAAAAGTGGGAATTTATTACTTTCTTAATTTTGGCTCAAGACTGCTTTTGTGTTGATGCAACAAATACTCATATTTTATTTTTTAATGTCTTAAAAAACAATTAAATAATGATCTACATACGTGTTGATGCTTTATGAAAAGTACGTGAAGTTTAATGACCTGATAAGCCTTTATTTAAAATCCATTTGCCTCATTTAGTTCTAACTATCAAACAATATTTATGAAGCTTTTAAATTTGTTTACATAACATGTATAATTTATTTTGCATTGACAGAATGAAGCAGCTAGGTATTTGATCTGAATTCAGCAATATTATGTAGGCTTCTACATACAACCTTTAATACCAAATGTTGACTACATACTTATAGAGGATTTCTATTGGAGTATAATTCCAATAGAAATTTCATTACTCATTTATTTTCATATGTTCAGTTTTTTTAATGTTGTATACGTTCGTCATTTAAAAAATAAAGAAGAAGTAAATTTCATATCTAAATAACTAGATATGTATTACACCATATTAAAAAAAATCTTATTTTATGTCTGTAACTACATTTTGATTTCCTAAAAAGAGGATAGTAGTCTGATTTGTGTCAATTTTGGGGGAGAATTAATATTTAAAGTGAATATATAAAATGAAGAATAACATATATAAAAAAATAAATTAAAAAAGGGTATTATTATTATATTTATTTAAAAAAGCCTGGACGTGAATCTATGAAATTTACCCGGATGCAAGAGTTAGAACGAAAATGGACTGTATTTATGTACCGTGTGTTACATTACTATTTCCCTCTCACTCACTCATTCTAAACTTCAATAAGAGATAATGTGATAACTTGGCGTATATATATATATTATAGGGACATATACCTTATTTCAAATAAATCAAAATATGTGCTGACTTTAATTTAAAGCTCAATGTAACTACCTCTAGTCGTTATAATGACCTATAAACGGATCTAAAGGGCAGTACAAGCCCTTCTCACCATAGCCTGGTCTATCTGCGCCCATGCTACATTGACGTTGGCCCTCAGTACATTGGTATTTGGGTGGCAAGAGAGACAGGCTTTGCTAACAACATGCACCTAAAAACAATAGTCCAAAAGGGCTGGTATCCGGCTAATATGGCGACCACATCATTTTCGACCAAGTGAAGCAAATTTCAAATTGTTGAGTAGACCTTTGCAACGATTCTCCGTGATGGCTTGTATGAGCAGTGATTTTTTTTATTCATTACCAAGGACTTTTCACATCCCTTAACACTTTATTCCACGAAATTTCCTGGTCCTTAGCAGTGGACCTCATGGACTTAGTCATATTGGTCATCATAGCCTCCTTTATCAAATTTGAGGGGATTCGGATGAGAGCACCTCCTCTATCCTTTCTCTTGAGGGTCTCCTCGCCCTTTAATCGTCTCTTGGCATTTTAAATAGTGTTCCTGTTAACACCAACCTGTTTTACAATGCTAGCTTGAGAGTCTCTCGGGCGGAGGAGTTCCACAATCTTTTTTTCTATTGTCTCTCTCCATCTTCTCCAATATTTTTTTGAGCTAAAATTATATCAAAAATAAAGGCCTATTATTCTGCTTTTCAGGCAGGGTTGATTTGTTAAAATTGACTCACTGAATCAAGGTTTATATGTATTTAAAAAATGGGGAAACATTCATCTGACACCCGGGAAAGTTGTCCTTAAATTTTTTGTTTTTTTGTGGGAAAATTTGTCCATTTTGACTATTACCTACATCAAATTTCAACATGGTGTCATTTTTTATATACTATATAATATTTTACACCTTTGCAAGCGCTCTTAATATAATATATGCAAAGATAGTTATATTAATAATAGATATTTATTCAATACTTGTGCAAGTATCTTAATTATTCTACATACTATTTATTTTAAAGGCAACCAAAATTATATAGAAAAATTATATATGTTGAATGATAAGATAGGAAATACAATAATATTTAGCTATGGTCATGTAGTACATACAATGGGAAATCCAAAAAGATTGAGAAACTTTTTTGTAAAACTTTATTTTTTGAAAATATATTAACTTTTCTTAAATATTGCTTCTCTTCTTATCTTTACATTTCTTGAGAAAATTTTTATTGTAGTCGTAGCAGCATAACAGTGAGTTACATTTCAATTTTTTTTGTATCTTAGGATTTTTGAAAGTTATAATTTGTTAACCTGTGTTATTTGAGTCAAGTTAATCAAGAGTGGTAGACATTTTATATAGACAAATAACTGGATTTTAGAATATTTTATTTACATGTAAGTATACTTAGATATTGGGAAACGAAGTCAACTTATTGACACTCTAAATTGACAGCTAAATCCAGGAAATAATATCTCCAATTTCTTATACATATATAAAAAAAGGGAATTATTAATTATTATAAACACGTGTCACCCTACGTCAATTTTTAAATAAATTGAAGGGGGAAAAATTACATATTTGTGAAATGTGTTTGGGTCCTAGTATGCTCAAAAGGATATAATAATAATGACAGATAATAAGGAATGGTATGCTCAGTATTATCAGCAAATTTGAAGCATGTAGACTCCAATATTTGATGAACAATCAAAAAAAAAAAATCACTCCAAAAAAGGACAAAAGTTTCAACTTGTTGAATGAATGTACATGTTTGACTTTTGTATTGTTTTAAAATACTTTAGCAAGTTGTTATTTTACTAAATAATAAGTTCTATAAATTGCCTTTTCCCCAAAGATCAAATAATTTCTTCTCCATAAACAATAACATACACACAAGTAAATTTTTTACTTTCCTTTGAAAATAAATATTCAACTTACATTCAAAGAATCAAATTGAATTTACCCTTAAGTTTGGAATTTGGTATGAGTAGATATTTTTTATTTTGCTTTTTTATTCACTTAAACAAGTTTCTTACAGAAAGATATTTCATGTACGCACAAGTTTTATTATTTGGCCCTCAAATAAATGATGAAAATATATTGAAAAATAATATATTGTACAAAGAGGATAGTAAAATGAGCGATAAAGTGCGTGCTATATATGATACCAAAAGATGTAAGTTGAGTTTTTATTTGTGGCTTGTTTAGAAGTCTTATCAGATTAATTAGTGGAGTGTGGTATTAATAATGCTGTAAGATATATTTCTAATCTACAACATTTAGTTTAATAAAAACCTCGATTCAACTCCATAGTTTGAAGGAATAAACAACACAAATCCATATTTTTTTTTATATTTCACAGATTTTCAAATCAAAATACGTTCATAAAAAATCTTTTTTGTAGATATTTTATGGTTATTTTCATGTTTAAATGTCTAAAATGAAAAAATATCCTGATTTACCTAATTCCAAAGTTTTGTCATCTTGGTACAGCAGATGTGCCAAGGAGGGTTATTTGCAGATGTTACTCGGCACAAAATTACGTACATATATGTAAATTTGCCCTATTGAAAGCTGATACTTTCTGTTCCTTTTTTTTTTTTTTTTTTGATAGCAAATGTATTTGATATACATATATAAGAGCAAAAATCGATATACCATTTGTGTAGATATATTACAATGGTCACGCCAACTTGGACTGGCAAAGGATATTGTACGTTTCTACTTCAACAAATAATGATGTTTATATTGTCAGAGAAACAAAAAAAAAAAAGAAGGTTGTAGTCATAAAACGAAACAGTTGATAAAAAAAACACAATCTTTTCCTCCATTGTCCTAGTGTGTCATTTTTGTATATATATATGTAAATACAATAAAATATAATATGTATGAAAAGCAAGTTTTTTTAATGTTATTTCCTTTAGACGCAGTTTGTTCAATTCATATAATGCATAATTTATACTCAACTGTCAAATGTCCAACTTGACTCTGACTTAAAAAGAGAATTTGTTGTGTTATTTCTATGTAAAGCCATTTTTATTCTAATTTATCTTTGTAGCTGCTACACATTGGTACTTGGATTTTGCCAGGTTTTTGATTTTTTGTTTGTTCAAATAGTTTGCTAAACAGAATGTGTGTTTTCACTTTGAAGGGACCTTCCTTTTTAACTTCATCAAATATTTCTTATAATTTCAATACAAATTATTTTATGAAGAAAATTCCCCATTGGACAATTCCCTAGATGGTCTTCGAAATACATTATTTTAAAGACTTTCTAGATCATATTACATTACCTTGGTCTGAGTATCTTGATATGCTAATGCATGAGATCTGAGAGAAAGTTTTCCTATTACCATACACAATGAATATACAATAACATATTCATGGTTTTAAACATCGAATGAAATTGGTAGTATACTTGGTAAGTATATAAGAAAAAAAAAACAGGTTGTGGACTGATGGTCAAATTTACTTTCATCGAAACACTGAACACATAAATTTTGTATTACAATTTGTTCAATATAAATATTTAACTTTCATCCTATAAGGAAATATGCGTGACCTCTACTTGAATAAGATTCACATTGTTAACAGTTATGGTGCATAACTGTATTTGATATATGCAATTATTTGTTGTTTCCAACTTGGGATTAAAATGATTTTCTCTTTTCACTACCATATGTTTGCATCACCCTGATCTATAATTAGAAAATATTTTTTTAGAACAATGCATGTTTTTTATTGCATTCATAAATGACCTTTTGGTAGGATAAAGTGATGTTATTTTGGTCTAACCTTTTATTTTGTAGGATTAAGTCACCAAAAACTTACATAGTTTGACACATAGTTTTGTTAAGAATCAAAATTATGCGCATTTTGTTTTTGCACATAAATATTTCTATTTGATAGTCTAATCATCATATTAAATTTATAGCATTTATTAATGTGTCCATACTTTTAACATCATATCACACTGAATTAATGTTGCGTTCATTTTTTTTTCTTTATTGCAATCAAGAGTTGAGGCAAAATACTTTTTTTTTGTCAAAAAAAAAAGTATTCATTAAAATTAGGAGTGACAGTGCTCTACTTACTCCCTTTATTATTTTGTCGATGACATTTTATTCATGATCTTTTGAATAATTAAAAAAAATAACAGGAACAAGTTTTGACTTTTTTTTTAGGTGGAATCCTTTCTGTCATTGTTATAAAATTCAAAATATCTACAATTATACTACTATGAGCTAAAAAAACCAGAAAAGTGGAATTAAATTTCTTTGGGGAATTCCGTTAGGGATGAATGCATTTGTATTTAAAGTTGAAATAAAAAAAATAATCTATTTTTCATGAGGTAAATTTGTAAGTTGTACAGAGATAAATGAAAATTAACTGTCGTTGAAAAATGATTATCTTCACAAAATATTGTTGAAAATATTGGAAGAAATTATAAAGAAAAGAGGTGTGTCTATTTGATAAAAGTCTTGGAAGAAGTAAGAAGGTCGTGAGGTGTAAGCCGGTTAATCCTTAGTGGCTAAGGAATCCAAAAATAATTAACAGCTACCCCGCACAATTCTTTTGTAATTTGCATTTATTCTTAATATTTTTTTCTGCTTCTACAGTCTCTAGATCAGCGTTTCTCAACCTTTTTTCCCTTTCGGAACCCTCAAAATATATCCCATGTCTCACGGAACCCTTGCGCAAAAAATGATTAATACCATACTTTCTCATCTTATATATCCCAAATGTAAACGATTAATTAGTTCTCTTAAGAGCCTGGCTTAGCAATAGGTCACTATAAAAAAAGTCAAAATTCTGGTGACAAAATTTTACCACACTGTAGAAAAAGACTGAAAAGTGTAATAGCTTAAATAATCTCATTTTTCTCGCGGAACCCTTAAAGACCGTCTGCGGAACCCTAGGGTTCCGCGGAACCCCGGTTGAGAAACGCTGCTCTAAGAGAAGTAGTAAGTCCTCCTTTATTACCGTTCTAGACTTGGATAATAAATAAAACAAAAATAGCAAATTAATTATTGTACGACCCGGTACTGATTGATTCATATTTGAAACCAATTATAATTCATAACTATTATGTATCTACTACAAAGACATCTAGTGCATCTTAGTGCAGCAAGCTCAAATAGTACATAGTAATAATCGATAATATTGTTAAATATGATCCTTCCAACATACATTTTTGATCTATCTTTTTTTGATGATTACTTGTTGTGAAGCGTGCACATGCGATAGTTTTCAAAAGAAAAAAAGGCTTTCCAATAATTTGGATGTATATATACATATATCTATTGGAAAAGATTTTGTACCTAAGTATATTTATTTACTATGCACTCAACGTGTTGAAGCTTGCTTCAATATTGGTCCATTTAGATCATCTGCAGGGATATGCACAAACATCTTATATTTATTTATTTATATATACACAGAAAATTTGAGCAAATATGATGATGAACTCTCTGTATGTACACATAACAATTCATTTTATTTAAAGAGAATTTGCATTATACGTATATGTGAATACAATCTCTTATATCCCATATAATGCCGATTTAATTGAAGTGAAGCAATAAAATAAGTAATAAAATAAGGATACACATTCATATTATTTCTTTATTGCAGAATTGTTTGATATTTGTAACTAAAATTATATATTTTTTCTTATATCTATTTGTTTAATGGCTTTCTGGGGTGTAACCTCTTAATTGAATTTATTTAGTCAACCAAATTAAATTTCCCTATAGAGGCTATTAAAGCATAAGTCATTATCATTTTTTTTTATTTTTTTTTATTTAGAGATAATAAAATTTTTAAGGGATTCACAATTTTGTAAATATTTTTGGTTTGGGATATATGTTCATTATACATCTGCCCTCTCTTGACACTAAAACTATCATTGCTGTCATTTTGACTGTTTTTATACTAATATATATGTATATTCAATGTTTTTTAACAATTTTTACTAAATCATTTTGAATTTCTTTTTTTAAAAAAAGAGTAATTTACTATTACTTTTATTCAACTTATTCAATAATAAAGTTCACTTTCATACTTGGAATTGATAGTTTCTTGTTTTCATATTTTATTTACTATACAATTGTTGCTTTCGAATGAATGCCTTCTGGTTAGTCAGAGATAGATAACAGCCATAGTTGCAGTACGGAGAGTATGTATTAATCTTATAAATACAAACGTTTTGACCAAATTTGTATTATTATTTTTTAATATTCAAATGGAAGCCTGGTAAAAGAATGAAATATAAATATATAATTTGGAAAACAAAGGAACGTAAAAATAGAATCAAAGAGTAATCTCCAAGGTCAGTACAAGGGGTGCCAAATTGCAGGTCATTCAAATGACAGCTATATGTAATACTTTTTGTAGTGAAACAATTCTAAAAGTTCTATTGTTAAGGTCAAATCAGGCGACTATTAAGTTGACGTCTTTTCGAATAGATTGTCAACAGTTGACTTTATATTTATTGCTTTATTTAAAAAAAAATCACTAGACACATAGTATTGATTTTTTAATTGTGAGTTATATATATTATATATAAATAAGTTAAAAGAATAAATTTAGGAAAAATATTGAAATTAAAAGATCTGCTATAAAAAGGAGGTTTGTTTTTTGAATAAACCTCCCAATTTTCCAAAATCAAAATATGGAAAGTGCGAGTCAAAATAACAAAATTAAACGTTTTCTTGATTTTTTTATATCTCCCTTAAAGATACAATGAACGGCTCCTTGCATATTTGTGCTGCTGTACATATTTCTGCAAATAGAGGGCGCTTAATTAATTAAAACTTTCTATTTTACCAAAAAGAATAAAATAAATATATTCATTACAAAAACCATAAACACACAGTTTGTAAAAAAGAACCCAAAATTACAAATATATATTTTTTATTCATATAATTTAAAGAGTCAATATTATGCGTACATATAATAATAAGAAAAAAAAAAAGGTTTTATCTCAAGGGAAAAAAAAGTACTCTAATCCTTTAAGATAAAAATGATTTTTTAAAGTACTAGTATTTGCTTGTAAATAAATCTTAATGTATCTCTAAGTGAAGAACAAAAAATAAAACGGATTTATTTAAATGTTTGGCTCACTAAGCTTTTTGATGATTAACTATATATTATTAAGGCCTACTTTTAGTTACTTACTTAAGTACATATATAAGTATATATATTTGAATATCGTGAGATGGTAGAGAATACACCTTGTGGATTTATTCAAGAGTCAATTATGCTCTTTTTAAAGATATATGTACAAGGATAACGATTAAATGGCTAATTATATTTGCAACAATTGGGTTTGTTATTGTCCATTTTTACTTTTTAGCATACTTATACATATTAGTCAATGTTGGGCAAGCACCTTGAAGTAAATTAATTAATTAACTACTCTTCATCAGGTATTAGCCAAAAAAAGTAATGCCTTTAATAAATCTATTGTTGAATAGAAAAAGTCATGGATGACTCGTACAAGTAACAAAATCATTATAATATTTGTTACTTTATTCATAATATAAAAATAATTAAACCCCTCTAATATAATTTTAAATATGCTCAATTAAAAGTATTTTTACTCACTAAGAAAAGAATAGTAATTAATCTATGACTTAATCGACAGTTAGAAGGTTTTTTTAAGGACGGAGTCTTTTTTTTTTCTTCTAGCAAAATTTCCTAGAAAACAGAAAAGAAAATGATTATTAAATAGCCAGTTACTGAATAAAGCAACGGAGTTACTTTCTAACGCACTTATTCTAATCCCTCTTTATTTAAGTATGGTTTTGTATCTGATAAAACTATGTTTGAGTCTGATCATAATAAAATATAACTTGAAGATTATATAATATTGATATGTATCTATTCAATATTATCATCAATTTTGACATGTATTTTTATATTAGTTATCAAAAATGTACATATACGAATTTAATTTTAAAATATGACAAAGATATTATTTCCTGTCTTGCTCTCAAACTTATTTGGAACATACTTAGAGAAATTGTTTTCCTTTATAATGGGATACGTATACAGGTTTGTTCTGTAAAATTTATATAAATATTACTTTTGTTTTTCTAAAGAAAATGATATCCAAAAGTTTCCAAACTCTTTGATAATAAGGTACTTTCAATAAAGTGCTATATATATTTATGTGCTTGAAAAAATACATATTTTATTTATTAACTTTAATGAATTAACACACCAAGTTTTTGATTTATTGACAAATCAAATGAATGTTCTAAATACACTGATCAACGGTCAAAAATCCAAAGGAATATAAGTATAATAAAAATTATTCAGTTTTGCACACCGATTTCGAATCATCTAAACGTGTACATTTTCATTCAATTTCGAGCAACAATTCGCTAGAAATCTAAGACTAGCGGTAGAGCCACTTAAGTAGTGGCGTGCACAATGATTACGAAATCAGCTGGAATCCCTCTGCACGCTACTCCTTCAGTCTATTGAAGTTGTTTTTTAGTAGCTCTACCGTGAGTTACTGATATCTAGTGGATTTTTGATCGATATTGGATGAAAATGTACGCATTTATATCGATGATTTCTTCTTAGTTAAGGAGTCTCATCGGGCGCTTGACATCATATTTAAAAGCTGTGGATCTCAGCTCTTTTATGCATTCCTTATTCATCCATTTCGTATTATATTCAAGGAGTTATTTAAATACAAAGAATTTGGACGACTTTTGGGACCACTCCCGTCCCCTACGCCTCCAGGAGTCCCTTTAGGTCAAAATAAAGACGGGAATTGGAATCTGCATTAAATATACTAGCGCATCATTATTTTTTAATGCACAAAATGAGGCTGATCTTGAAATTGAAGTTGGTAAATGGGCCAAATTAGCTCTAAACGTGGAAAATTGGATAACTTTTATTATTCTTATACACCTTAGGATTTTTGACATTTCCAATTTGTTGGCCTCTGATATCTTATGTCAAAAGTCAATAATAGATCTCAAATATTTGATGTCTTATATCGATTTAAGAATGACTTGGACTGTATTTAAAAAAAAAACCCAAACGAGTATTGACCCTCACCAATCCTCTGCAAACAAAAAATACCATTATTATTAATTTATAGCGTGGCTTATCAAACCTCTTTACTTCTGACGTCATTGACCAATAAAACATGAGACATTTAAAAGGATAAGGATTATTGTTAAGAAATGATAACTACCTTTGAAACATAAATCAATGTAATGTAATGTTTTTTGACCATTAAGCATAATGATAAATAGGTTTGTATAATTTAAAAGTGTAAGATATAAGAGGAAAAAAAAAGCATGATTCAAATTACTTTGTGTACACATCATAGCTATTTGCAAAACAAGAGTCCCAGATTCCAAAGTCAGTATATTAAGGCAGTTCTAAATAAATTACTATTCAGTTCATTCAAATCTCTTTTCTAAATGAACACAAATACTCTTGAAATGTTTTTTTTGTCTCATGTATTAATTAAAATAAAATAATTGCTACATCTATTTTAAACGGTTTTTTAAGGATATTATGTTAAAAATAAAACTATAAAGTTGAAAGAAAGTGTATATTATTGATACATTCAATGACATTTTCTGTGGGTTTCTTCATTGAATAGAAACAAATCCATTGATTATATTCAATATATTCTTTTAGAAGTTGAATCATTTGTGAAACGTGAGGAAAAATAGGCTTTCAAAATATCAATACCAATGCATTAGATATAAATTTTAAGTCAAATAATTAATTGCATATATACCATATATATATATATATATATATATATATATTTGCATTAAGAATAGGAAATGATAGGAAATTTTTTTTGTGTGTTATTAATCAAACCAATTTTACATACTATTTATACATATTTTGACATGACACTTCAGAATGATGATAAAACTATTTAGAGTCATTTGCATACGTATATATTTCCAATATTGATTATATTTAAGTATATATTGACATAAGCGTAGAAAAAGAGAAAAAAAATATATGTATTTCTGTTTTTCTCTGCTAGGACAAAAAGATTTACATACTATGCTCATATACTCATCTGACAATTATTTATCAACCAATTCATAAAATTATTATAAGTTTTTTTTATTTTTATTATTGTTTATTAGTTCCTGTCTTAAACTTGATATCTTGATAACTTTATTGTAGTCTAAAACAATCGTTGGCTTTCTGATAGTCTCCCCATTCCTATTTCTTTTTTCAGTGCCAACAACATCGTCATTATGAAAGGTCCATATCATTAAAATGGATTTCTTATCTTGATATTTAAAAAGAGAAACACCTTGTATGCTATAAGTTCCTCGGATTTCTCCTTTCCTGCTTTGAAGGTCCTTTAGAGTTTGTGGGATATTCTTCATATTTTTACGAATTGTTCCAGAGTATTCCGTCTTTCTGTTTTTTTAAATACGAAGCAAGTTCCATTCTAGAAGTCCCACTGTCAGCTACAATTAGACACAGTTTTTGCTTAGGGTAACAACTATTGATCCACTGTAACCCCATTGAGATCTTATTGGATGGTTTGTTTTTTATTATACGTTTTTGTAGCGGTTATTTTATTTATTTTGTGGATATTGGAATCAAATTTTAAATATATTCTGTTTGAAATTAAGTTGTGAGACGAATGTTAATAAATCTAACACATTAAAAAAAGTTATAAACATAAAAAATTAGCTGTAAACCATATTATATATATTACTCATATGTTTGTGACCCATATATATGGTTCACGGCAGTAAAATGCCTTCAATCACCTGATGTGATACTAAAAAATCAATTACATTATGAAAAAAATAATTTCAAAAAGATTAATTTAAAAAATGAGGAATACGTTACAGACATGTTTTCTAAAAACACACGGACAGGCAAAGGGCTCAACCGTTGGAATTACCCTCACAAAAATAAAATAAAAAGTGTACAAGACTTGATATGCGTAGATACTGTCAAAAGCATTGTTCAACTTTCTTTTTGACAGATAAAAACGAAATCGAATAGTTGTGTATTTTTGCCCTTACAAAGTTGTACAAAATATGCAAAAAGTATTTTTGTTGGTATATTGGATATTCTTGTAGTCACTGATCATGATAAAGAATGGTTCTCAAACGATTTAGAGTCGTATTGAATATACTTTATTATATATTTTAAACCCTGTTGTATGGTTTGAGTCATATACAAAGATAATTGTCTGCAATTTTTCTATATATGTATGTAAATATACAATTTTTTGTTACTTTCCGAATGAGGAAGAATATAATTTTTTCTTTATTATGAGGATATGATAAAAATAAAACAACCACAGAATTCACTGTAGTAAATTCTACATTGTATATATCCGTAATTTGAATCAGCTTTCCTTAGACCTAAAACATAATAATGCCGTTTTTTTATATTATATATTCAAGTCTAAATGAACATATTGCCATCAACTACTGTACAATAACTTTTTAAGCATTGACAATATAACATATCAATTCTGAATGACGTACACCACACACATTAATTAAAAATTAAAATATGTACAGAATTTGAAGAGGATAATTCTATCAAAATAACTACGTTCTAACTTAATTATAAATTCAAAAATTGCTAAAACACAAGAATAATTAACTCTAATGAATATGTAATAGATTTTATTATTCCACAATTGATTCAATATGATGGAAATAAATCATTTTTCTTTGGTATAAAACAAGTTTTGACAGAAACAAGTCGAGTACCTTGTAAAACGTATATTTTTTAAAAGTTTTTTTTCCTGAATATTTACACTAATAGATGCTTTTTTTCCTGAATATTTTAGGTGATCATTTAAAAAAAATATTACGTTATAACACTTTTTCTAATCTATTTTTTGACATATGCCTGTTACTAAATAATTTTTATTTTTTGAGAGTTTTTTACGAGAATAACTAATAAATTAGAGAGGACTTTTCCTTAATAAAGTTTCAAATGAATTCACTCTACACTTTTAAACAGAAAAAGGAAAAACAAAACAAAACAAAACATGAATAACATTTAAGTAGCTCAATATTAATGTATAGTTTTTTAAATCAGAAAGGTGGTTTTTTTCTGATAAAAGGTACATAAAACGCCATTAAGAAATTTTCAAGTTTCACATGCTATTTTAAAAATGGTATTTTGAGTAAAACTAAAAAAAATAAATAAGACTCTTTGAATCAAAATTGGCCATTTTATGACGTTTTGCGTTCTGATATTGAACGTATATATTGCTCAATTTCAACTGCTTCCTCTCTTTTATATTTGTATCAATCTAACAGGTTTTTTTTAGCATGAAGTAATAATTTATTTAGTTGTGATCAGAAAATTCGCTAGAACTTGGACTAAAATTTGGATGTTGAGAGGTTTTAAAAAAAATATTATTTTTAATATTTCTCCTTTATTACATCTTCATTTTAGTCTGTAGAAAAAACTTTACAATAGCCTAAGAAATGACGAATCACTAACAGTTTTATCTTTTTAAAACAAATGCTTTCAACGGGTGAGAGAGTGAGCCCTCACCCCATTCGAAACATTTTCTTCCTCTTTCGTTTGTATAAGCCTCTGTTTATATTTTAAAATACTTTTTATGGTTTGACCCCCCCCCCCCCCCCCAGTTTAAAGACTGCAGCTTTAAAATATTCCTTGCGTTATAAAGTAGACTGTAGAGTTGGCATGATGTTCTCTTGTGTTTTTCAAGAGTTTGTATGAAAAACGTCTAAAGTGGTCATTTTGGTGCTAAAAAAAGGCAACAAAGTAGCAGTGTCAGTGAATTAGTTCAAATTGTAACTAAATCCTAGCTCTACTAATAAGACATTCAATCCCTACGTGATTGCATAACATTATATTAATCTTTAATGATTGTAGGTTGCATTACCTAAGCTTTGCTAAATGCATTTTTCCCCCTTATTATAATATCCTTTCCCACATAAGTTATTTATAACTTGTGAAAAAAATCTCTGGAAGCCCATTATATAAGTATATTCTAAAAATAAATAAATAAATAAACTATGAAAAATATCTAATAAAAGATATAACAAAAGGTAATGGGAAGACAACGGAATTTATTATATTAAAATGTTAGGTTCTTTTAATCTAGAAAGCATTAATGATAATAGGTTTTTTAGCAGAAGGAGTTTAGCTTATTTCTTTTGTGTAAAAAAATAAAACAATCATGGTTCATTTTTATATATGTATAAGTTAAATTAAGTCCTCCTTAACCTTTTAAAAAAACAACTAATAACACTGATTGTTCCATGCTTATTTTCCCTAAAGAAAAAAACAATAGCGGTATGGCATATATTTAAAAATAACTATTTGGCAATATACTTAAGTTATACCAAACTCCTCAAAAACAACTCTGTTGACTGGACATTCTACTTACCAATCTCCCCTTCTAAAGATCCACACATATTTGAGATCACCATAATGTGGCATTGACAAATGATAACTGATAATGTGACAAACGACTATACTCAAGGACACACTCAAGTACACGTACTCGTAACCATTTATAACCATGTACTCCTTAGATATTGTAACTATATAAAGTCCAAGAGGGATAATAATAAAGTCAGTAGTAAACCAACCCTACTCTCATTTACTGTCTTATCCGTATCCAACATTGGTGGCAGCGATGGAGCCCGAAAACAACCTCTGAGGAACGCTGTCAACCAACAAACTCAAAAAACAAAGGTCAACAAATTTGAAATGTCAAAAACTCCTAAGGGGTATAAGAATAATGAAAGTAATTTAGTTTTGCTCGCTGATTTCAAATCTGTAATTTTTTTTTCTCGAGAGTCCAGCAGTTTTCGAGAAATCAGGCTCTACTTTTGAGCTAATTTAGCCCATTTTCCAACTTCAACTTAAGCCTAGATGGGTACTTATTTGATGCATAAAAAAACAATTATCTGCTAGTGTATTTAATGCAAATTCCATTTACCATCTTTGTTTTTATCTAAGGGGGAGTTTAGGGGCGTAGGCAGCGATAGTAGGCCCAAAAGTTGGTCAAATCCTTTGTACTTAAATAACTTCTTGAATATTGCATAAAATAGGTGTATAAGGAATGCATTAAAGAGCTGAGATCCACAGCTTTCAAATGAGATGTCAAGCGCTTGATAAGAATTCTTAATGAAGAAGAAATCGTCCATCTAAAAGTGTGAATTTTCATTTAATTTGCATCAAAAATCCACTAGAAATCAAAGACTCACGGTAGAGTTAATTTATGTTGTCTAAAGTACATTGCGTTTATTCAACAACTTGAGAATGATTTGCAAGTTAATTTTTGAATTAGGATCTTTTTTGTGACTAAGTCGATATTTTTTAGAATATTATTCACCTAGGATAGTTATGATTAAAAGTATGCTTTAACTAAATTGGTGAGAATATTTTGGTTCTAATATCATAATATACTGATTGTTTGCTTCTAAAAATGAATTGGAGAAAAAAATAACATTATGACATAGCAGGTAATTATTTGAATAAACAAATAAAAAATATGGATGTGCAATGGCCAAGTGTATGAATTGACCAATTAAATTTATGATTGAATTTGCGTCGTTTCTAAATAATATTTACTACTAATGGTTGAAAATATTTTTTACGACCATTCAGAAAAGGGAGATTTGTGATATGGAGGATATTGAATACTTAAATGTGAATTTAAAAAAAACATAATAAATCTCAACTAGTAACTCTTAAATGTATGGGTCTTTTAAATAGGTTTTTAAACACTTTCTACTTCTGCAGTCACTTACAAGTAAATTATGCTGCGTCTTCAAAGAATAATGAAAATACAGGAGAGGTTGTGAGTGTGTTTTTTATGCTAAAATGGACAAGGAACTCCATAGCAAAAAACAAAATCTTTTAGAGATTTCACTTCAAAATCTCCCTTATAAATTAGGTTCGAAGGAAAAACACGTGACTTCCTTATTTGGACAAGTCGAAAAGAACTGAAAAGCAGCATTTGAGCAGAATCAATTATTTCAAAATGTATGAGTCCATTAAAAGTATTTTTAACAGAAAATAGTTTAAAAGTATATCTAGTTACAATTGAAAATTCATATGTTGAACTTTGTTCCTTCGACAAAAAACAAATTCTTGAAGAATTTCTTTAAATATCCTTAAAATAAAGTATAAGAAAACAAAACAAAAAAACTTAAAGAAAGTTCAGAATTTTTTTCGGACCTGATTGCTGTTAATTTCAGACCTACCAAGTCCCTTGAAAATATCTAAATTATTGTTTCAGAAAGAGCCTTTTCTCAAACTTCAAATGTCTTGAGATGTCACAGACTTTAAAAGGGTAAAGCTCTCCATTTCTTTTATTTTTTTATTTATCAATCAGCAGGAGAGAAAGGCCTTTTGTTGTAGACAAAATAATGGACTAACCCACAAACGTGACAGCATAAAGTACACTTATGTAAATTTTGAGATATTCTATGCTATGCAGTACTTATGCAATTTATTCAATTAATAAGAAACAATTCTACTATGAGTTGTTTTATATTTATAAGTGTTTTAAGTACTAAGGGCACTTGTACTTTTTATTTGAACATACGGAAAGAGAGTTTGACATAATACACATTGTTTAATAATTTATTATGATATTTCAAGTTTTTTTTTCTTTTCTTTATCGTCTTAAGAGTTGTAAGTGACTGTCTTTTTAAATGACGTTTTCTAACATAATTACTTATGTAAGTATCTTTCTATGTACACTTTAAATAACTCTAATTTAATTATATTATGTACATATGTATATGCATTATTCACACAAAGTAAGACAAAAAGCCTTCATAGCATATGATATATATATATACGTTACATTCATTCTTTTAATATAATAAAAGTCAAATATGTATGTATGTAAATAGTTTTTGACATATTTTTAATAAATTAAAGTATCATACAAAAATAATTTCATTACGCACATAGTACTTATCAGGGGTGCAATATCTTTTATTACATTATTGAATAATTTATTAAACCAGGAGTTGTTAGTTTTTAAACCAGTATTTACTTCAATATATGTAATTTGTTTTTCTACAATTATTATATGTAGTTGCACTGAGTGTAATTAATCATCATTGAATGTTGACAGACTGTTTACATGACTTGAATATGAATATTGACTATAGAATGTCTATAAATCCCCATTCTATATATATATATAATTAATAAGTATGCATATAAAGTATATGAAAGTATATACATATATGTACATTATTGACTTTAAAAAGTAGATTGCATGTTAAACAAACCTAGTTAATCACTTCTTCTTTTTCTTAAAAATAACTTTTAATACTACTCTTTACATAGTAGTAGTAAATGATTCAGCCTCTGGGTAATTCCAATTTTTTTTGACAGACTCCTTGTACCTTATTTCCTAATTAATTAATTACATACACTTCTGATATTTTTAGTTATACATACATAAGAATTTATAACTAAATACTCCGCACATCAACTAAATATCAAGTCTCTTTTTATTTTATTTATGTAATCATATAATTTATGAATTGAGAAATAGTATTTACAATAATTAATTAAGTTACATATTGTGTAATATACATTTCATGTAATGAACTATTTACAAGAAATATCCATTACCTATACAAGGCATTTACCTTTTTTTTTTTAAATGGGAGAACACCAAGACATCTCTTAATTCATTCATGCTCACATTGGAAATAGTTGGAATTAAATAGTAGAAAAACAATTATCTACAATTCATATCAAACATGTGTATATCTATTTTATAGCCTAAGGTCCATCAATCTGTTTGTCAGGAAGTAAACCCCTTCTATAGGCTATAGTGTATATACAAAATTAACCTTTTGGAAATCCATTTGACCGAGTATTCAACAGCAATAAAGGAAATTCAATACATCATGTTTTGAAGACAAACCAAAAAAAAAAAAATGTTTTGGGCACAAGTTCAACTATTTAAAATATTTCACATGACGTCATTGTGTCATCTTGGGGGCTTTAGGCAACGAAACTTTGTGAGAGTAATTAAAACCCTTGGGGGCTTTTTCCTTTTCTACAGCCATAATATAAAGTTCCTTAAAGATGTTTGAAAAACGTGTTTGGTTAATCTAGAGCTCTATTTGTACACCTCTTAATATGGCGTCACTTTTGGTTTATGTTAAGGGTGTCTGATGTCTGTTCATAGGGCTTAAACACAAAAGAATAAAGACGTACATTTCTTGAAATAACTTTTCTTTTCTAACCATTATTACGTTAGTAATTATTACCGATATAATTATTACCTTATCTTCAAATGAAACAATTATTTTCTTCGATTCAATGCACTCAATGAGGATTCTAGGACACAATTCATATCGCTTTCTTCATCAAAGCTCAAGTTGTCTATTCTTGAAATGAAGAATGACTAATTGAAATTTTGAATTACCTATATTGTTTACTTATGACGTAAAGTATAACGTGAATTTGATTTGTTCATTCGATAAAGTAACGTTAAAAAAATGATTCATTTAATTATTTTATTTTTTGTAAACAATCAATAATGTTAATATCATTTATTCAACAGTGTATCTCTAGCCATTAAAAAAATCTTTTTTTATCCATGCTAGGGAATTGATTTGGGAGGGAGAGGGGATTGGGGGTACGTTGCATGAGGGGAGTCACGAGCAACTCCAGGAATTGGAGTTAAAGTATATTAAACAAATATTTATCTTTCTTTTTAAGTGAGATTTTCCCTTTCTGAGAATCAAATGCCACCACCTTAGAGGGGTGAAGATTAAAAGTTTGAGGAATATAAGACCTTATGAGAGTTTTTGATTACCTCTAGGCGTAATAATAATAATTAAAGGTGAGGAGGTAATTTATTGCAGCCTCTAATTCTAACTAGATTCATAGTAAGATCTCTAATCTAAGAGATCTTTTAGTCTACATATTTATGTATATTTTGTTATGATGAGTGAAGATTAAAAAATTATGTATTTATTCTATTTTTTCTAGGGCTATGGAGAAATAACTACGTGTAGCTTTCGACTACGCAGGGATTCGACCGAATATTTCATCATGTTCTTCACTGATATAATATTGTTTTACCTTCTACCTCTTGTGCTCTCAGTAGTTTTATATTCACTCATTGCAAAAATATTACTACCCAGTACAAGAAGTAGTTATCTTGGAGGAATTCGCGGAAATGAGAACATCATGTGTGAGGCAGCCATTAAGAGTAATCAATCCAGAGTACAGGTAAGACTGACTACTATTATGGTATCAAAGTTTTTTAAGAGTATTCATTTATTATTAATTTGAATATATGTACCTATTTATTTTTTGGGGGAATTTAGATTAATTTATTTTGAAATCGAGATTTAGCGAAATTCATTGATTATATCCATATTGCTCATATTAAGGAGAGGTTTTATTTTATAAAAGATGACCCGACTTACATTTTTCCTAGATTGTTTAATGTCTCAGGAGTATTTTGGAGAAAATCTATTTTATACTTGAACCAATGGCTTTGTAGGGTCTAGGAAAATTCATCGACTTTTTTCTTCCAATGAATATCTTCAACAGCCTATAGTAAATTCGTGTATACCTCTGGTTAGATGAACTAGTTTTTAATTATAATTTGTCGTTTCCTATTTGAGTGCTTCTTTACATTCGTCAAGTTCACATCTATCTGTAATTAATTATTATTTGAAATCTTATTAAATTTGATAGAAATAAATCACCTTATTCTACAAAAGCATTGTTTTTGCTGCTTTTTTGGAAATATGCGCAAGTTCTAAATATCTAATTAAAATAATAACTTTTGCTATTTCCTGCACAAAATTTCTTTATATTGTAATCTTAATCTGGTGAGTGTTTATGTGAAAAACCCTGCCAAAACAAATTTGCTCTATGCTGTTGAATGTATTCATTGAGAGAAAAAAAATCGATGAATTTACCTATTGATGAATTGACGGTCGATAAATTTATCGGACACCGAGTTCTTTACAATACTTAATATAACTTTAACTTTAAGGTTAAATACCACCACAAAGAAGTTCAACACTCCCCTCTTATAACCTTTTATCCATGTGTCTAAACTTGGGTGTACCCTTTTTATGATGATTTGTCATTTATTCTGAATCATTGAAATTTTCTACTACATATGGATGAAAAAAAAATGATTTGAAAAGTTTATGTCTTCAAAGGCCAATTTTGTGATCCCTTTCATCATTTGAAAGTCATTATTTTCAAAGGTCTTAATAAGTCCTAATTTTAAGGTGAAGAGGCTCAATTTCAACAGGTTTATTGGAGTTTTTTTCTTCAAATGATACAAATAAATATAATTCAAATTCTTCATTTTTATTTGTGGATGAAGACAAATTATAATTTGTTGTTGTCAAAGTCAGTAAGTATATGAAGTCAAACTGACATGACTTTCAAATCGAATAAAGTAAGTATAGACTAACTTAGCTAAGTTTCTAGGTTTTTTTATCAACGACAAATGAAAAAAAAACCCGTATACTTATCCTATTTCGAAGCGTTTAAAGTAATTTTCAGAGGTAGTTTTTGATAGTCTATGGTTGCTGTAGGCTTATTCAAACAATAAACTTGCTTCAGTTGCTTTTTTTAAAAGTAAAAGCTGAAAAAGAGAAACTTTCCGCAAATGCTGTTGATTTGTCACAAAACTCGTTTTCTTCGCAGTTAAAATATATATATATATATATATATATATTTATCATTGTAATTGAGAGGAAATGAGAATTAAATTTGATCAAATGAATATTTTTGTAAGAAAAAGGAGTTTTAAAAGCAAGCAGATTTGTATTTTCTTTATTGAAATGCTTACATGTAAACGTTTTTGTACTAGATAACTAGAACTCAAATCAAATTTGACATACTTACTTACTATTTATTCATTAGAAGAATTCAATGACCTTTGGAGTGACTTTTAAACCCTTTTCTTAATAGTTGACGTAACTATCTACTCAAAATATGTAATAATAGTGTAATAACAGAATAAGTTTGATTTATGTAAAAAGACGTGATACAATGTATGGGTTTATAGGTCTGTGCTCCTGGATATGATTCCACGTTTTGACAGTTTCCAATATTATAATAGCTTACCAAAGTATTGAAAATCCATAAAGTAAAACATAGCTCTTGTCTTGGTTTGTCTCATAGCATAACAATATTGATAGTGAAACACGTCTTTGATGCTTTTACTTTATTCAGTATATAAAAAGACACAATCAATAATAAATAAATTTCAATATTGGACTTTTCATTTTGTTTATAGTGACTATGGAATCTCAATTTTCTGATAGAAATAGTTTATAATTGGTTTTTTTTTTCATGATTGTTTAATAATAATAAGAATAATACCAAAGACTTTCTATTATGAATGAATTTATTTGTAGATGGACCTATCAATATGTTTTGATTACGTTTCTATACGAAAGAAATGAAGACTATTGGATTGATATACTTATTTATAAAATGTATGAGATGCACGTTCATGAATCAAATACACTTTGAATTGGGTATATATGAAATGCATTTTCATATAATAATTTCGTATTTTAAGAGAAACCCGATGGTTCAACTCTGTTTTTGAATGAATCAATGATTTTATGTTTAGTAGTTTTTTTGTATGTATGTATAAAAACACCACTTTAATCATCATCTATCTTTATATTGTAAAGATATATTGTATATATCTAAGAGCATAAATATATCCGTATTGATTTGAATCAACAATGTAGAAAGGGCCTTGTTTCCTCAACAGGTAAATTTATTATAAGCTTTGGGTACATAAATAGAGCTCACTCAGTACTTTCCTAAGTAAAATTTTAATGCAATGAATAACTTTGTCACAACATAAGAATATCGTCGTTCAAAAGGATATATCTTTCAAGTCAAAGAGAAAACAAGTTTGTTTTAAAATATTGAAAAGGAGAAAATCATCCACTTTTAAGGGTATTTTTACTTCATAAATACATCGGCCAAATATTTAGGAGTCATTTTAAGACCTATACCGCACAATTTTTGATAAAATATCACTTTTAATCAAGAAATCAAGGATCGTTGTCTATCCAATAGAGAAATTGGATAAATGTATATGGAGCCGATATGGTCCCTGAAAGAAGGTCCATCTTTTTCATAGCCCCAGAGATTTATTTAATTGCAGTTGGCTAAAAAACCCTAGAATAAATGGATAGACAATAAATAGCTAATTTGTCTATCATTGAGTCCAATATGTACAAATATATATTATACTATAAAAAAACAGAGGAAAATCTGTTGTTGAAATAACCATACGAGTCAATGTCACTTAAAAAAAATATTTTGACACATGTCTAACTAACAAAAGACACATGAGTTTTTAAGAACCATTGTAAAGCATAAACCTTTTAAACAAAAATAACTTTCTGATTTCTATAAATTATGAAACACCTACTAAATATACAAAAACAATGTAGTTGGCTTTTTCAGAAACACACACTACTCTAATCAATTTTTGTACTTAATGACATGCTATAAAAGCCCCAATAAAAATAAATAATGATAATAATCTAATTATAATTTCCCATCGATAATTATATACGTATAAATAACAAGATAATATACTTATCTCATAAATTCTAATTAAGGCTTTTATATCTATACCTAAAGGCTAAAACCATATTTTTCAATATTTATGGGGTCCGTACTTAATAGTGTTACAATAAAGTATCAAATGTTTACTATATGTATGTATATGTATGTAAGCTACATCTAGGTAATACAAATATCTTATAGTACGATAATAAAAATAAAAATAACTCATATTTATGCAAATATAAGTATCAAAATGTTCTTCTTTATATGTATTGCAGATGCTACTCGGATATATCTTCCCATGCCATAAATAAAGGTTTGCCAAAAGGCAATCCTGATAAAATATAGCAAATACAAATTAGGCTTTTATTTATGGGTAAATTTGGCTAGGATTTGCAGGAAGGAGATCTCTGTTCCTCTCTTTTATAAAGTGTGCATTACCACACACAATTAGAGTATCTTTAGTAGAGTGGTTGCCAATCACTGTGCGCCGACACACTAGTGTGCTCCAGAATAAATACTGGTGTGCCGGGAAGAGATAGTAGGTGGAAGACATTTAATATCTTAATCATGATGACAGCCCGCAGTTCAAAATCGGTGAGTTTCTTGTATTCTGAAGTTAGAATTAGCTGCAAACTTAGTATTAGAATGAAGTAAAGAAGTAGTAAAGAAACATATGGCACAACTGTTCCACTGACATTCACCATTACTGAATACAGAATATGTCTATGTGAATAAAAACTCTCATTTTGTGATCTTCTTTGTTTTTTTTATTATTGTATAGCAAAAAGTCTTGATGAGTATTAAATATTTCTTTTTTTGTAATAAGTGGTCCGCGAAAATTTAAGGAGCTCGATAGTGTGCACCGATTTAAAAAAGATTAAGAGATACTGCTTTGATAAATTAACTATTAGCTCCGTCAGTCCCATGATTTGAAGAACCTTGCTGATTGATTTGTTTTTTTACAAATAAAATTTGGAAGAATATTCCTGTATTCAGCTATCACAAACTACATTGAACATTCTACTTATGAAAAGTAAATGCATAAAATTAAATGCATATATGCATTCAAAAAATGCTTATAAGCAAAAGTATAAAAACATAATTTAAAAATATTTATAAACCCATGGTGTCCTATATGCATTTTAATCTAATGATTTGTCTTTCCTCAGTAAGTGCTTATTTAGCAGAAAAATATAAATATTCAAAGCAATTATTTAAATTTTAATATTGAAGATTGTCCCTTGAGAATATTATACGAAATAATTTATGATGCATTTACTATGATTTAATAGTCTACACATCCTCTGTGTCAATATAAACTGGAATGTTTGTACCCACATGAATAAAGTATAGAATAAATACCACCATATTTCTAAGTATGTTGAAAAAACCAAAATTAACCCTTAGTCAAATTTTCATCATATTTCGTTAAGTGAAAGCCATAGGTTCATGCATTAAGTGACATCTGGTTTTTTTTATTGTGCGTCGGGTGTGTCAAGTCAACAAGCAAGCAAGCTTGCTTTCAAATATTGAAAAAGAAAACATCCACTTTTATGTTTTTTTTCCTCATAAATTAATGGCCAAATATTTCGGAGTCATTTTAAGACCTATCACACACAATTTTTTGCTAAAATGTAACTTTTAATCGAGAAACCAAGGATTGTTGTCTATCCAATAGAGCAATCGGATAAATGTATATGGAGCCGATATGGTCCCTGAAAGGAGGTCCATCTTTTTTATAGGCCCAGACATTTATTTAGTTGAAGATGGCTAAGACCAGTTCATCTGTTTAAGAACTATTAAGAGTCAACTACATCCGCTATCATGCTACTCATGAATCATAGTAATAGTAACTACATAGTCAGAGACACCAGATGATTTGTGTTCTTGATTATGGCCGGTATTTTTTTCCTAAAATTTAGTTGCAAATATTGGAGTCATTGTTTAATTAATCGAAATAACCTATTAGTACAAACGAAAGAGAATGCCTTTAAGAATATGAGTGCAGTTCTAACTCATTTTTGAAATATTTCAGATAAACTTGGTTTCTTGTTGACTTGACACATGTATTCCTTCTTTATAGATTTGTAACTAATATTTAACACTTTGAAGATTCTATAACTTCTTGTTGAAATTAAAAAAGTCACTTTTCACTCTCCCTCTGATTGAAGAAGTTTTCATTTTCAATTGAATTGAGTAATACTATGTCTTTCCAGCTCTCAGTTCTCTATTTTTTATAACATCTGGACATTAAGTTGGCAACAACCTATGAACTTACAAAGTTTTTAAATACCTAAAATGTAATAAATGTTGTTTCATTTCCATTATTCTTATTGAAGATTATTTTTTTTTTACAAACTTTTACAATATTTTCTTAATTAATTGCTCAATATGGTTGACTTGACGTCATTCACATCGTTTATCCTACTTGAAAACCATTCAATAATGTTTTTTTTTTTTGTTCTTTGGGGATAAACAATCATTCCAATACGCAATTAAAGGGACTAATGTGCTCTTAAAGCAATGTTTAATATATTTATTTTTTGTGTGTTGAATGCATTTTTTCATCGATGCATTAAAACGGTTGTCACTTAATGTGCTATATTTTGATTATGCATAAATACAACATGAGAGCTACGTGTACTTTGGCTTATATATCCATTTTGTTGACGGGGTGAAACATTATTTCTTACAAGAGATATTAAATCCTAACTAATCCTTGTATTTACATACAAAAACATTCATTGCTTCTTAAACACATAATTTAAAACGTACAGACAAATATAAAAGTTTGCTTATTGCAAGACATAAATTATTTTTTTATACCCATTATTCATCACAAAAATAAATTACACTTTCATGGATAAACAAACCATATTAAGAGTGAATTTGCTTATAAATAATAACATGAATGGCTTTAGGAATAAAATGCAATGTCATATAGACTAATTATTATTATTATTATTTTAAATTGAGCCTCGATGATGAAAATAATACAACCACATCCATTTTAACCTTATGGGGCGTATTAAATTTATTATTAAATACAATATATGCAACATTATTGGCGAATAAACAATGACGTACTAACATTTAGTAAACAGTAGTTCGATGATTTTTTTTACTTATAAAAATTGTATTTTTTATTTGCTCAAATTACTTTTTCATAACATTTATTTTCCATTGGGAAAACATTCATTGTTCAAGAATGATGGAATCTAATACATATTTATCATTGTTCTACATAATTATACAAAAGTTGGTTTTTTTAAAAAAAGTAATCATTGACTCAAATAAAAAACTCATTCCTCCCTAGAATGGGCTGTCAAAAAAGTATTTCAAAACAGGAGTGTAAGCGCATGTTATGATATATTGTTCAAATCAATGGACATATATGTTCATTAATATAATTATATTATGTCATGCAATAACAATTCATCAAAATCAATTAAAAGTATATAATGATATTTATTTTAAATTTTGGTGATTAAACAAAGATATTTTCGATTCTTTTGTTTATAAACAATTACGCAGTTTCATCAAAAACACTGAATAATTGGAGACAATGATCCACTAATACATTTAAGTGTACTTTATAAAGAAAAAATTTATTATTTAGGAAATTTTTACTTCAAAAATGAAGCTTTAATTGATGTAAAACAGGGACTTGAGTCGAATTTTGTTAATAAATTTATTAAATTCGATTAATTTTACTTGCATTTCTCAAAAGTATATATTAAGAATATCTAATTTTAAATAAAATATGTTGTAAATATCCTAGAATTTATACATAATAAGCCTGAAAGCATCAACTTTTAAAGGAAATTGGGTGATAAATAAATTATTTATGCGCGTTATACTCGATAGATTTCCCCCCTGCCAGTATATTTATTTCCATTTTTTCACGTTGAGATATATATTTTTACGGAGAGCCTAAAAAATATTTTTTTTGTAGATATTAGTCTATCACATTGCTGTGTATAAATAAATAATTTGAGTTTGTTTTTGAATTTCTTATGAAAAACAAACTTCTTTCACTACATTTTTCAATTTTCCCTCGGGAGAAGTCACAAAATTTACTGTAACTTCTTTAATTTTGAGCATTTTTCAAAATATCTTTGACAAATCAATAGCTGAAATCTATATCTGTCAAATTATAAAGTCCCTATTTGAAACCATAATTCATCATAGAACTTCTTCTTAACGTTAGAAAAAAAACACGATGAATCAAGTTAAGTATGAAAACATATTTTACAAAGCATGAGTCATCATATAACTTTTAATGTAAAAACTCAAAACCTACCATCATGAACCTATCAAAAGTCTAACATACTCCAAGACAATTGCCTCTTATACTTCGAATTACATAAAATACAGCTTTTCAATATATTTTAAATGAATTAAAAAAGAAATCGTATGAAATGTTTTTATATGTTTTGAGTTTACTTTTTAATGACAAAAATTAATTACAAAGGAACAGGAAATAATTCTTTTGCAGAACATTTTTTTTTGATATTGTTCAATGGGTCTTAAATTTGTTATGACGTGGCTGAATATTATAATAATATTATATTAATTATAAGTATAAATTAAGCAGCCATAGGTAGACGTAAAACATATTTGTATCCATAAGAAATTTTCAAAAAAAATAATTTTTACAAGGTGGAATCTCAAAATTTGGATTGACTCATCTGACATTTGCTTTGTGGTCAAACATACTCTACTATTAGTTAACAAAGTGGTTTTTTTATACTAACCAATATAATTTTTCTCCTTTTTGAGAAACTGTTAATCCACTTTAATTGTACTTACTTTTTTTATATAAAGAAACACTTTTATTTCTTGAATTGCTTTGAGTAGGAAAATATAATAATAATAATAATAAAAAAAAAAGTTAGAGCGTACTTGGTTTCTATCGGGAAAAAATAAAAATTTATAATAATTTGGATGTTATTGAATACACTAATAAGAATTTATCCGATATTTTTCTTTAGCTAATCGAAAACTAATGGGAATATTACCTTTAAGCAATTTATAAAAAAACAAATTATATACAAACGTACATATAAAAATAAATATCCGTTAAAATATTGCACTTTTAAACTTTAATTTATACAAAAATAGCATTTACTCTTTGCAGTACGTTTAAACATCAATTTAAAATCCATTTAAGTCAATCAATATTACTCTGTATTATTTTATAAATACTAAAAATTACAACTATATAATGAATAACACTCTCAATAACTAAAGAGACCTATTGTCTACGAATAGAACCTCCCAAGCATTTTTTTTTGTACATATACATACATATATTTTTTAAATTTATATTATGGTTCTCGAAAAAATAAGCTTTTGGTCTGAATTGACCGTCAAATCAAATATTAAATAACCTTCAACCTTTTTTATAGTTGATTTGTATCCGATCCAGCGTTTTGCAAGTCTATTAAGGACATATATATTTGTATACTTATATGTGGATATAAGGGCTGGGACAGTACAGAACATACGGTACGGTATATACTGCGGTTTACTGACATTGACAGTTTGGTCTAAAAGAAAATGGTATATATATATGCAAAAAATATCAGGAATTTGATTATAAATCAATAAATCTTTATAAAACCTTTTCCGACCCAGGTGTCCCATAAATTGAAAATGCGCTGATGCGCTCCATTATCCACCAATTTTTGTTTTCTTTTTTTCTGTTTGATAGCTTAGATGTCAAGCTATTATTCATAGTTAGTCATAAAAAAATTTCATTTGAATATTTTTCAAGTTACTGAAAGTTACGATTTTCATACATGTAAAAAAATCATGTTGAAACCAAAATAACTTTTTCGTTTTTTAAGGAAATTATTTGATAATCAAATATTTGTTAATATATATTTAAAGAATTATAAGTTTAAAATATCTTTTAGTTCTAATGAATACATTAGAAGTTATTCAATTCATTTTCTTTCGGACCCAGATATAATAAAGATAACATAAATACGAAAAAAGTACTAATAAACCGTGTGTTTTTAAGGATGAAAAAAATCCCTTCTCACCCAGAGGGTCACCAGGTTCCCATAATTTCTTAGAGAAACGGGTTGAGTTACAATTTTTTTATATCAAATTAGGTTAGTATGGTCACTCTGACCTCAAAAAACACATAACTTCCAATTAAAAATACTTTATGATATCTTACGGGCTTGAAAGGGTTAACTATCAAAATTCATTTTACCCTCTCAAAGGTTTTCCTCCCTCCTCGATATAATGTACAAAATAGAGTCAACATAAGGAGTAATATTGCAAAGGGACGAAGCATTCAAATCCATTTGGTGAATCATGGTTAAAACTAGTAGGGGTATCTGATGGCCTTTGAACCTGTAACCATGAACCACCGAATGAAAGTATTTGAAAACTTTTTATGACTCAGTGACATAATATAACATCCACAACTTTTATTTCAATGAATTTTCGCTAAATTGAATATTTTGCAAATTATAATCAAACATTTAAAGTATAACAAAGTAAAAAATTTGACATTATCAGTTTGCAAAAGAAGACGTATCTTTAACACACATGAACATTTGTACGTGATATTTGGTACAGATTTGAGTGACAGATGTGCCAACTTGAAAAAAAATAACACATTTATCTCTATTAAATTCGCATTTCCTGGTATTTTTGCACATATGTATGATATTGTAACATGAAGGATACTAAAATAAGACTATCAAAACAAGGAAACAATAATTTCACTTTCTATCTAATATGTATTTAGAGACATGGATGGTAGGTGAGAAAGGGAGTGAAACAGGGGCAGCATCCAAGAGACAATTTACACAATTGCAATACATCTATCTATGTACATTCATTATTGTCATATAAATATTACATATTATTATAAATGCAGAGAGATATGCATTTGTACATATATCAGACGCCATTTAGAATTCTTGTACATACATATGTATATACATAGATATTAATTCAAGAGATAATTTAAAAGGGGGTAGGTAGCATACGATGATAAATGCTCGCACATTTGTCATTTATGTATATATACAATTCCATGTTGTTAAATTTTATATTTAAGTGCATCGTTTGAATAAAAGCCTTTTTTGATATATCTATGAGCATTTTATTATTATATGAATACCTATATACACACACACACCAATTCTAATAATGAAATGACAAAATATATGTACAAACAGTATCATTTATATTTGTTAACGCTTCAAAATATTATATATATATGTCACACATCTTTGTTAGTGGCTAAAGTTTATATACATATAAAATACAACAAAACAAAATATTTTTTTGAATACTTTTTTTAAAATTTCAAGGGAGTTGTTGAATATGGTATTATTAGAGTTCTAATAACTTATTCATAAGACAGCATGTTTCTGTCAGAAAATCAAATCCATACATTTGTGCTACGTATATTCCTGTGGAAAAAAATTATAAATGATGCTATTAAAAAAATATAAAAAGAAATACTTTCCCTGTTCCTCTTGACTGATTTTTCCTTAAAATAAAATATCCCTCATTAACTATTTTTTTGTATACCAAAATAATAACAAAATTGAGTTTTGTTGATGTGTTAATTACAGGGCTGGAGAGTACAATTTGTTAGGAATTATATAACACAAAACTATGTATAAATGATAATTTCCCTATTAAAGACGAAGAAAAGTTTTTTTTTTTATTTCATACCAAAAAATAGTTTTTTGTGCGGTAAAAATTAAATTAAAACATTTTATCTAATGAGAATTTTTTTTTTAATATTTCATTGGTTCTTTGTGAAAATATACATAAAAATCCTTTGAAAATCCAATTAATAATGTCCTATTGTGATGCCAGAGTTAAATTAATTTAATTTTATTGAATATAAAAACTGGTTTTATAATTATTAAAGTTGATATGGAACATTGGCACATCCATGTGGTACTGAAATTGCATTTTGAGAGAAGAATGAATTTTTATTAAGTCTACTCAATCTTTGACATGAAAGAAATTTTGATGTCGGTCTTGATTTTACTTAAATATATTTTTCCAAAAAACCTGTGTCTGTTTAAACAAATATTCGTAGTTGTAACGAGTGAGACTCACATTTGAGATGAACACTCAGTTCAAACATTTAAATTATAATTAAATATCCCTTGCTGATATCAAGAATTAACAGATCAATTTAAACACTCTACTGCAGACAGACACTAGGATGAATAATAACGTTAAGAAATTATAATTAATTTTTCCTTAAGTTATCTTGTTTAATAACCTAGGACCTAAATCATATCTCTCTTTACCTGTACTCGTAAATTATTTGAGAGCTTACTTAAGGAGCTGTCGCTTATCCCTTGACCTATGACATTATAACTTAAGTTATAAAGGATGAATGTAGGTAAGTACAAAATTTATAACATCCTCCTAGGAATGTATAATTTGGATTTGAGGATGATAAATATTCTCAGAGATGCTTTCCTTTCCTTTATAATTATTAAACTACAAGGCTTGTACATCGTGGGTACTGCTTTTGATTTGATAAGAAAAGTAACACTTAAGCCCTAAGATTTATGGTAGAAAAAAATAACGATAGAATTCTCAGAGGACTATTTATGTTTAGTTACTGGGTTGCTTTTCCGTGGGTGTTTTTTTGTTATTATTATTTACTATTTTTTATTGATACTTTATTTTTATTAATCGTTTTTTACAATTATTTATACCTATTTGATATGTTTCTTTTTGCATTTCTTAGCAATGTCTTTCTTAGCAACACCTTTTGATCATTACTAAATGCACATATTCGGTCTAGTAAAAAGAAATCCATTATTGTTGCAATAGATGGATTTAGTGATCTGTATCTCACGTGCGATTATATTACACGCTAGATGGCGTTAGAAAGATGAGATTTTTATTACTTAAGAAACTTCTAGAGCAGGTTTGTAATTGCTTGACTCAGGTGTGTTTAATTGCGCGTCAAAGATGAACACCAGGAAAAAGAGGAGAAAATACGCTATATTCTACTATTTGTCTTCGATAAAGGCGAAAACATAAGTCAGGCAGCTGAAAATGTCAATAGTGTGTTTATGGTCCTTCTGCTGTGACAGCCAATTATGCACTATTTTGGTGTCCTCGATTTCGTTCCTGTAATTTTGATGTTTAAGATGCATCACGCTGTGGAAGGCCAATTGTCGAAAATATCAATAAAATAATGGAGACCGTCGAGTCTGACCGTCATGTAAGCACTGTTTCGATTGCCCAGGAGCTAAACATTGGACTATTCTAACTATGCTAAATAAAGCCTTCAGTTTCATGTAAAAATAATGGATTTCTTATTATTAGACCTAATATATTTATATCCATGATTATTTTTGGAATATTGTCTACTGTTGTAACGCGGTATTTAAAGAAAGTACATAATTAAAAATATTATATTTTTTCATCAACCCAAACTGTAATAATATGAACCAAGTAGATAATAGAAGAAAAAACGAAATAAACCTTTACAATTTCCCAGTATTTGTAAGTTATTATTATAAGATATATTGCATATGACTATAAATAAATATTTTGAAAAAGTTGATTTACAAATGAAGTAATATGTATGTATGTATGAAATATTACAAACTGACTTAAATTTGAGAAGATGGATTGACAGTTTTTTTGTTTTGATTACAGACATACAAACATAGCTTTGTACACCATACATACAGATGCATGCATAATAATATAGCTTCTTCACTAATATAGTATTGTTTCGAGTTGATGAATGATATATTAAATATATAGTCGGTTCATTAACTTTTTTATCATCATATATTATACGTATACATACATACATACTATTGTATTTTTATGTTAGTAGAATTATGTCGGTCTATTTGTCTTTATACTCTTTCCTTTAATCTTCAAAAAGACTGTCAAGATGAAGCAGATTTTGTACATGTTTCCAATTTGTTAGGGACATTGAATATAAATTACACTATTTGCCTTGTTCAAAGCATCAGGGAGGCCGTAAATTTAGGGGTTTCCCCCCCCCCCCCCGATTTATGCTATTCATTTAGAGTGTCGTCTCTAAAACTTATTTTACATAAGAATCCTGTCCATATAGTATTGGATCCTTGCGCCTAGACCTTGAGATGTATGGATTTTGAAAAACAAAACAAAACAGCATAGACCATTAAAAGTGTGAGTATCGCTAAAAACATTTTCTTACTACTTTACTTTCCTAATAATTAATTAATGTACAGCTCTCTGCCTGACTGATAACTACTTAAAATAAACATGAAAAGACCCTACAACTTTTAATATTGCTCGTCGCAAAGCAAATTTCCGTCTACATATGTATATTTGCTAAAATTTTATATGTGTTTGTCATCAATAAATCAAACAATGTTCCAAATGACTAAATGATAAAACTTGGTAGAGCTTGCCGGGAATCCCTCTTTTTCCGACTTCATGCCAAAACCAAGCAAGATTAAAAGATTTAAGTTTTCAGTCGATGGTCTAACACTTCATTGGCCAGGGCTTTTTTTATACGGCTAATATTTTGTTCACAACCATTTTTTTTTACAGAAATAAGAAGAGTATAATATAAAGTTATATAGTCTTTGTCAACTGAGCTCAATGATCGCACACTTTAGGACAAAAAAATATATTATACATTTAACTTTTTTTAATTTGATTTTCCATTCATCTAAAATTAGATGGTTCAACTGGTATTGTATAAAAGCGGCATTGTACAATTAAATTGGATTTTTGAGCATTTGTTTTATTACTAGCCTCTTTCATAATACAAATCATACATAAACATAGCTTCTCAGTGTGGATATATCATTTATTTATGACTAAAGTTATAAATGATTTGGATCTGTGATTCCAGACACTTGATTAGTTAATCCATGAATCGATGAGTATAAACAATGTTTGTAGAAGTGGTATGAATTACACTAACTTTTTTTTTTCTATAAAGGCTAATTTATTTTTCTACTCGACAAAGTGTTTCAATATTCCTGTTTCCATTTTGTTCATATTCCAATTGTGTATAGATTGAAAATATTTGCATGCTTCTTGTACAAGTCAAAAAGAGTTAATAATGTCCTTATGAATTTATAATTTAGCTTCTTCAAATTTGTAAAGAGTCAACTGATGAAAACAGCTGAAGAAAGAATAGATTGTATCCCAAAGAGCTTGTTGTGTAGAGTCTTGGTACTTATAAAATAAAATGAGAAATACATAAAAATGATTTTTGTAATATAATAACTTCTTTTCAAATTAAAAAAACATCAATATAATGAAACTATATAATTTCAAAATAATATAACATGTATCATTTCATAATGAAAGAATCTTTCAAATAAAGAGGGAGAAAAAAGTTTTATTTTTTTGTTTAAAACTATTATATATATATATATATGTATATAAACATACTAACTTTATAGGTATCTATAATATTAATAGTTAAAAATACATGATTGAAAGAAAAAACCACATTTTGTGAACTAGTTATTTATATTTACATTTTACCAATATCAAATTAATATCAAATTTCTATTCTGGAAGAAAAATAACTTTTATTAGTTACATTAAGGTACATGCCGATTTGAAAAAAAAAATATATTTACATATGTTGATACTATTGATAATAAATGTATAAGGGGTTCATATTATTTGAACTTTGTAAAAGAGACTTTTTAAAGGTGGAGCAGATGTGGTGGAACTCACCCTTCTCAGATTTCAATCAAATTTGAATGAAATGTGCTCCTTCATACAAGATAATCTGAATTGCAGAGTTGAAGTAGTTTTTTTTTTTTTTTTGTTAGTTTATTAACAATTAAATATAAATTTGTTCTGCAAAAATGATCTCATAGGTTATAGCTAATTAATAATAATAACTGTGCAAAAAGTCTCGTCTCAAGGCCTTCCATACAAAATTGTTTGGTACATAGAGGGACTATAAAGCATAATTTTTTGTTAGTATTTTTTGTAATATACTTATATACAAATATAGATTTATATAAAAGGTAAAATTGTAAATAGCTTTACTGCGAGTCATTGATTTCTAGCAAATTTTTTGGCTCGAAATTGAATAAAAGTTTACACATTTAGATAGACGATTTCTTCTTAGTTTAGGATTCTTATCGGGTGTTTGACATCTCGTTTGAAAGCTGCAGGTTTAAGCTCTTTAATGCATTCTTTATTAATCTATTTCATGTAATATTCTTAGAGTTATTTAAGTACAAAAGATTTGGCTGATTTTGGGCCTACTCTCATCCCCTACGCCCCTAGGATCCCCCTTATGTCAAAACAAAGACTGAAAATGAAATTTGTATAAAATACAACGGCGGATCATCATTTTTTAAAGCACAAAATAAGGTTCTTTCCAGATTTAAATTGAAGTTGAAGTTGCAAAATGGGCCAAAAAAGCTCCAAAAGTAGGGTTTGATGTCTCAAAAACCCTCGGACTCTCGAACAAAAAAATTACAGATTTTAAATTTGCGTGCAAAATGGAATAACTTTTATTATAATTATACTCCTAAGGATTTTTGATGCTTCAAATTTATTGACATGTATAATTATTCTAAATCTTAATCGAAATGATTCAAATCACAAAAAAAAACCTCAAAAAAAACAACTTTCTGTGGCATTAATTTTGTTGTAAATGCTACTTTAAAAATATATATTTTTATTATTATTTTTAAAGTATATTTATAACAAAAGGATTTATGTATGAATAACATTTTTATTCAATATAAAGTTATAAAGTGATGAGAAAAATGGAGGATCAGAAAGTAAATTTTCTATGCATAAGTTCTATTGTACAAATATATCTACGATAAGTATCAAGGTAAGTGTATTTATTTACAATATTTTCTACAAAAGCCCTTTGGCTCTAGAGTTTATTTATTCTATTTCTCAAGGATGAATATATATACATGTTATATATTAAAGATAAAGTTAACAGAAAATGTTTGTCTCTATACTTTTATAACTCACAAATGTTACCAAAAAGTTTTTAATGAAATAAATTCTGCGTTTTTGTGTTAAAAAAAAACCAAAGTTTTATTTACTCCCGTATTTATTGATGGAATAAGATATTAATGAAATGACTTTCTACAAAATAAAGGAATAAGAAAAAAAGGTAGCATACTTCCATTTAGGTAGATAGGTACTTTGCACATAATAATATTTACTTCTATGTGCATTATTTGAGCTCTTAAATTAATAATCAACATTGAAACATCATATGCCTATATTTATATTGTACATAGAAGGAAATTAAATTTATCTTTAGGGGGGTCTTAGAATAAAGAATTGTCTTTGAAAACTATCAAAAACACACACAAAATAACTTTATACGACATGATTAATGATCCCACGAAATTTATTATTGCACTCATTACAAAAGAAATGTCTTTGGGTGAGTTGTTCAAGTAGCTAATTGTGGTTCTTAGGTGTCAATCTCTATATTAACTTTTAATTAAGTAATATTTTTCTTTTTGCTAATTTTGACAAAAGTTTTATTAAATATCTGGGTTTCTTATTTTCTAAGACCGGCATTGAGCAAAGGGGTAGAAGAAACAACAGCTATCTACAACTACTGTGATCAAAAAGTAAGGTGAATTTGTTTATAAAATGTAAAGTTTTCTTATAGTCTTCCGAATGTATTATTTCTCAAAGTATTCTCCGTCCGATAAATTGCACTTTTGCCAACGATTTTTCCAGTCCTCGAAACAGTCGGAGTAGCCTTTTTCCATTATAGCTTTCAAGACCTTCTTCGATTCGGTTTTTATCTCCTCAATCAAATCAAAACGGTGTCCCCGCATTAGATGGATCAATAATTTCAGGGTTGTATGCGTAAATCCAAGTCTCATCTCCAGTAATGAAGCATTTCAAGTGGTCCTCATAGTCGTCAGACAGCCATGTTTCATTTGCATCAACAAAATACTCCATTGTAAAAATCGAAAAGTTCACTTTTGGTTGTTTACAACCAACAAGTGTCACTCGGAGAATATTAAACCTTTTGACAAGCAAACGCTTGGCAATTGTTTTGGTCAGACCTGCCTACCTATGAAATTTTTTTTACTTGCCTTCTTAATGCCCGGGAGTTTTAAATGACAAATTCACCTTACTTTTTGATCACAGTAGTATAAATTATATTAAGAAAAGCTAGTTATTAAATAAATATGGTTAGCTTATTAGACTATTCTCTCCAACTCTGTGCAACTATTCTACATTTAATAGGTAGGTAGTAGCGCTATTTTTCACGGTCGAACAAGAACACAATGGAGCTCAAGAAATGAATGATCATAATACAGTAATAATAGTTTCAAAATTCATGACTTAGAAAAAAACAATACTTTGTGATTTGTACATGACAACAATATCATGAAGAAATGCCTGGTTTTTTTTCTTTCTTCAAAACAATCAATACGTAAAAAAGGGACTATTTAAATAGTTTTATGATATACTTTTATAAATATTAGTGGTGCTTTTTTTCATGACACAATTAATGTGTATTTTGCTAAAGCAATTAAATACACTTTAATTGAATTTAAAAAAATCAAATAAAATCCAGTCGTTAATGGTCTCAAAAGGACGTACTTTAAATTTTTCCATTTATTTATTTCTTATTCTTTCTTCAATATTGTTTAATGTCTATGGTATGGTCACCTCTTCCTTTCTTTTTCCTTACAAATTACATTGAACCTACATAGTAATTAGTACAACAAAGCCGGAGAGAAAATAAATACAAGCAAATAATGGTATCCCTAAGACACCTGCTTATAGGTGGATTTCAGAGGGTGAGAGAATGAATGAAAGAGGGGGAAACGTTGTTACTTTAAGATTAATGAAATTCATACAATTTGTATTGCTCAAGAAATTGAACGAATTACCTTAGAAGGAATAGTTGATAATTTAAAAAAAGTTCCAGCTTAGGATTTGAATGCTGGCGGTTTCTAACCAAAATGATTCCATGCTTTATTCTTTAGAACTATGAGATATGAGCCCAAAAATATAATTCAGAAGTTGATAAACAAAAACGTAAATGTTCCCATATTGAACTTGCTTATTCCTATACTGAATTTGCTTATTCTCACATATTGAACTTGCTTATTCTCATATAACTTGAAAAGGTATAGAAATAATCTTTGATCCTACATACAAAATTCCCCTTCAAAGTCGGTGAAAGCAATAATGAAATTTATAGGTATATGAATTGAATGATTTTTATTTTATGACTCAAGATTTATTTATCAGCACGGTCTTTCATGAGTCTCTTGAAGGATTATTATAAGTTGAATTCAAATTTAATCTTATTATGCTGGGAATGTATGTTGTTGAATAATATAGATGTGGCCTTAACATAAATAAATAAAAGTGTAGCTCTTGAGGTGGTTGGCTTTCTATGATATGTATATTAATTTCAATTCTTTTTTTTCTTTTCTTTTTGTGAAAAAGGGTAAGAGATACAATTCATAGTAGATCACATCTCGTTATGTATATTGATCATGAGGGTTTTGAATACATACACTTTTATTTTAATTAAATTTTCTTCAGAAAACCCACTTAAAAGTTTGTTATGTATATACATCTTGATTATTGGAGTATTTTTTTTTCCTGGCCTTTCTAGGGAAGTTTTTCAATACTTGATATAAATTTAAAAAGGTGTATACATAATCTCAAATGAAAACCTTTAAACATATTTATTTAGTATTCATCTAGTTCTGCTTGATAAAAGTTACACAAAATAGCTTTTTGAGTTTCTAGATACTCAAGATCAGAAAAAAACAAAAAAACCTTGAATTTTAAAGTCCATATCATCTTGTTTCTTTTTTTTGGGGGAGGGTCTTTATTTGCTTATCTTGCATTAAAAAAAATACAAACAAGAAACTCTAAAGAAATTACATTAAAATGAACACTACTAAACATATTAAGTATGTAGCTTAAAATTATTTTTTCAGAAATAAAGACCTACATACAAACGGATGTTTTTAAATCCCCTTTAATTATTATAATAATCAGCCATAAAAATAGCCCAAATAAACTGTAAAAGCACATACAAAAATTTTCCTTTCCGTCCCATCTAAAAGCCTCCTTATAAAATCTTTATATTGAATAAAAAATATATTAATTGTAATAATAAAAAAACTGTTTATATTTATGAGAGTTGAATAAATGAAAAACACTCCAAAAACTAACTCACAAATGAAGTTTGAGTCCTATAAGTAGACCTGATAATGTAAAATTTTCCATTTTGACTTGTATTTTACCTAAGATTGGTTGATACTATACTTAATTAAATCTATATTGAACCTTGGGCGTTTATCTTATTCCTTCTAAAGGTTATATAATGTTAAATCCTTATCGTTAATGGTTTTGAACAAAAATAAAATACAAAACATCAAGATAAAGGATAATAAATTAAGATTCGATATAAAACAATTATCTATTGGGATAAAAAAGAATTATTTGATTCTTCACTCTTCTAAAAAAAATGTGTGAAATTTTTCTTGTATAACAGTATGGTCATAAAGTTAATTTTAGGTGTCTTATTGATAAATTATTAAAAAATCACAAAACTAATATTAAGAAAATAATAGGCTACAATACGTGAAAACAGTGTGTATTTATTTATTTTTTTCTAAGAAAGAATGAAAATCCACATGTTTTCTAATGTATTTCCTTATAATTTTGTTTTAATATTGAAAATAACAAAAAATTTCCAATTTTTTAAGTAATAATATTTTTTTATTAAAGAGAAAAATGGTTGTTAGTTCAATTTTTCTTACTATAAAAAATGCACACTTAAACTAACCAAGAATTATTAGTCTTGGATTTTAATATTTTGAAATAAAGCCACACGGCAAATGACATTTTTTTAATTTAAAAATTTTGAAGTTTTTTTATGTAATTAGTTTTTTCCAATTGAATTTGATTTTTGATAATTTTATATTAAAGTTTTTTTGAGTATTTTTACACTTTTTATAAGTTTGAACCAACTTTTAACGAAGAAAGCTAAATCAATAATCATCCTGTACAAAAAAAAAGGCAAGATTCTATGCAAAATATAATGATAATTCCAATTAAGGTTTTATATTTCATGTAAATCATGGGATCTTTAGAAAATGTAGAGTCAAACATCCTTTTTGTAAGGGTTTTAATATTATACTGACTTGTTGTCAACTTTATGGCTACAATAACTACTACTAATTGCTAAAATTTAAAAAAATTATATTTATTGTCATTTGGCCTTAATAAAATCGAAAGCTTAAATCTTTAAAAACGTGTAAAAATCCTCAATAAAAGTTAAGGAGAGCTAAATTGGATACGAAGAAACTGTTAATAGTTTTATGATTAAGACGTCAATATTTTATTTTTATAATTGACATATTAAATATAAAGTTACTTATATGACTGCATTGGTTGAGCCAGACGTCCCCATCAAAAGTGCCCCATTCACGAAGAATTAACAATGATGGAAACGGATTTTATTCAATGATTCTAATATTACGTTTATGTAATATTATTAATCAGCATATAATGATAATAAATACTCTAAAAGTAGCAGGTACATATAGTCGTGAATATTTATGTCTTTATGCTTTGTATGTATATCATATGATAATACAAGGGCTTATTATTTTCATTCTATTCACATTCTCGAACATTAGTATATGTAAATATTTACGTACATAATATATTATATATTAAACATTCCTTCTTGTATATGTATAATATATAATTTTATCAATCTATATTTTGGGTTTGATATGGAATTTAAGTAAAATTTAATAGAACGACTTACCTAAATATATGTACATGTATTCGTATATATAATAACATAATTTTTCAATATTTTTTTAAAGAAGGAAAAAAATTATATTAAAATTCATACTTAAAAAAAGTCAACTATTTAATAAATAGTTTCTTGTATTTCAACGTAGAGAAGTATTGTTTTTTTTTTTTTTTTTTTTTTTTTCATAATTTACCAATCATTAAGAATACTTTGAATTGTTCAAAGGCTTTATAAGGACCCCCTATTGATACTTTGTTGCATACATGCATGTTGAAAAGTATACAAATATTCAATATATGTGATATGTATTTTGAATATGAAATCTTTTTTCTCCTACGTCATTGTTTATTTGTCAAATACGTCATGCGTAAACCATATGTTTAGAATCGATTGAAAAATGAATAAAAAATGAATATTTCTTCTTTTTTAGGTTTATTATATGTTTTTAATCAAAATACCATGAGAATATGACTGTAATTAACTAGTAATTAACCATTCCATAATAATATACACATATATAAAATATCATAAATGATAATTTAGAAAAAAATTAAAATCAGTTATTTATTTATGTCATAAATTAAAGCATGAATATGATTCATTCATTCTTTAGTACACATTTGGAGACATGGCTACATACCCACATTGATCTTGAGCAAACGCATGTTATTGATTGAAATTTTGTGTACTGTACTTATTACAATAGCAGTAGCCCCAAAACATATATATTTTTCCCCATTGTTGAAAAAAGATTACCATGTTTGATATTAGGGATTGACAGCCTTTAAGGTGCAAGAACTAAACGTTATACTTTAGTTTTTCGTGTCATTAAATACAATAAAAAATTTCCTTATCTTTGAAATCTTAATGAAAGATACTGCTGAAATAAATAACTTTATATGCATAGTAGGACCCTTAATGCTAACTCTGAATGTGTCAAGTACCGATGCAGTTGAGTTTGAGGGTTCGCCTCTGCAGTGAAAAAGTTGTATACTGTTAACGGGTCAGATAAATACTTTTTCTGCGCCACATTCGGAAGCAGGGAATTGTCAACCACTGTGTTAAATGCTACTGTATTTTACGTTTTAACAAGGTTTTGCACGCAAATCTGAAAACCCTATAAATTAAGTTGATATTAAATAAATGCGTACCTTCATCAATAATTCATTGAATATTATAAACCAATAAAAAATATATATTCCATCACTGATCTACGTTCATACTATAGAACGACATAAAATAAAATGTATGCATTTATTTTTAGATATATGCATCAGTCACCTATTATTTTATTCACGCTTAATTGAAATTAAAATTACTTTATGCATCCAAATAAAACTTTACCAAAGATAATTAACCTTTAGTTAATCCAATTCACCCACGGGATTATAATTTTTTTTATTGTGTAAAGGGATTTTTATAAAAATTATAATGAATATGGTAATCAAAACATATTCGTTCCATCTCTTCTTCTTTTAAAAACAGAGTTTGTAGCTATATGCTTCCTTAAATTGCCCTTTAAGTCAGTGGTCCGCAACCTTTTCCTATCTGCAGACCAGTCAACACTTGACAATTTTACTGTGAAGCGGGGGGTTGAAATATTAATAATAACAATTAACATGAATTCCCTGTGTACTCATATGGAACTTTATTAGCACATTACTCTAACATTACAATGCTATTATAACATCAGGAAGGTATAACTTTATTAACACATTGCTCCAACAATATAACATATTATTATGACGTCAAAAACTATCCGTAACGCTAAATCAATGGGAGCCCTGAGCTGTTTTCTTTCCAATGAGATGATCCCATCTGTGGTTAATAGCAGACAAAGACACCCGCAGTGTGTTGCTTATGTCCAGTTTACTCCTTTGTCTTGTTTTGGTGACTGTCACTGCAGAAAAGCCCATATCGCACAGATAGGATTTTGGAAATGGCAAGGGTTTTCAGAGCTGTTAGCGAACTCTGGGTATTCTGCCATGACTTTAACCCAAAACACCGGTTGAGTTATGGTCGCGAACACGTAGTTGCTCTTCTTCTTGCATGGACATGCTGGATTCAGCTGGTTTGTTGACAAATGGGCCACGTATCCATTCCTTGGTCGTTCGTGTATTCTTTAAGGTTGGAAGTAGAAAACATAAATAACTAATTAATTCTCTGTGCGGCCCGGTACTGATTGATCCACGGACCGGTACCGGACCGCAGCCTGGGAGTTGGGGACCACTGCTTTCAGTGGCATAACCCATGCATAAAAGTACTCATTCTAAATAATCAATGCAATATAAATTCTAAAATAAATACAAAGTAATTCTATAAAATATCTACTAAATCGTTCATAATTTATAATTCTGACATTGTTTTATATTAAAATGTCTTTTTAAATGAAGTCACATATATAGATTTTTTAGTTAATTAATAACTGTCTGATTTCATTAAAGGAAGGATTCTTTATAGTTTACTTAGTTCATGTAGATTTACTTATATGTACTAAGAAGAGTTAATAAATAGTTTTTAATTTATATACAAATAGAGGTAATTCAATGTACGATAATAATTGAATTAGTAAATTGTTTCATATGTGAATACTTGGATAATTTAAAGCTTACTGAATGCCATATTACAAAATGAAAGAAATTTCCTAATAAAATTATTCAAACAAAAACTAAAAAATAACAGGAAAAGGAATAACATTGTCTCATTTGTTTGTAGACGTGTATGATGAGTAATTTTTTGCAAATTCATTAATAAGAGGATTATCATTGCTCATACATTCCTCATTAATTTTTGTTTGCCTGTTGAGAGTGATTTTTGCTCTTTTTCATAACATAAAAACTTCTATTAAAAGCTATAAATTTTTAAAGACAGGAGGTACAAGTTGGAATTTTTGTATAATTGCTGGTCTTAGACAATTTACACAACTTTTTTAGTAGATTTAGTAACTCTTTGAGCCCCACAAACTCCTACTTGGCGTTGTAGTTAATGCCAGTTCATCCTTCCATTTGGTAATGATGATGATCATAATTTGAAACGTATCAAACTTAGTTTTAGAATGCTTCACGTGCAAGGATTATATTAATACATAATTGATTAACAATCTACTAAATATCTACGAATATTTATACTTTTCGAGGCGGAAGGCGGATTCAAAATGAAAAAAAAAAATGAAAGTCAGGAGTTTGACGCAAGGTGCAGTATCTAAAATCTTTCATTCCTCTTCTAGATGAACAATATTTTTTTCGTGTTTGCTCAGTTTTATCTATGAAATAAACATCAGATCTGTTTGCAATATTTATTGCATTGTATGTTGTACATATATCTACAATGGAAGAAAATTTTCTTCTTGCACAACATTTTATAGATAGCAACGAATGCTGCTCTCCTAACTTTATCGACATCTACAAAAATAATAACTAGGTATCCCTTAATGATGAAAAGAAAGCACCTGCACTTGTCTTTATGTAGTTTATACATAGTACGAAGTATGAAAGCTGAAATTATTATGACGTCATGCATATCTTTTGGTTCATGTTTTGATTCGTGTCAACATGATAATAACAACACTGCTCAACAAATTAGAATTTTCAAATATTCTAAGAGATATAAGTATATAAAAATTATTCAATTTTGACTACGGACTTCAAATCTGTAATTTTATTTTTTCAAGAGTCTGACGGTTTTCGAAAAATCGGACCCTAATTTTTTAACTTTTTTGGCCCATTTTCCAACTTCAACATCAATTTAAGCCTTCAATTCAATAGTGGCGCACAGAAGAAATAAGAAACTAGTTGAAATCCTTCTGCACGCTACTACTTAAGTAGCTCTACCGTGTGTCTTTGATTTCTAGCGAATTTTTGCTCAAAATTAAATGAAAATTTACACATTTAGATGGACGATTTCTTCTTAATTAAGGATTCTTATCGGGTGCTTGTCATCTCATTTGAAATGACAAGGGTCTCAACTCTTTAATGCATTTCTTATTAATTCATTTCATGTAATATTCAAAGAGTTATTTAACTGCAAACAATTTAGTCGACTTTTAGGCCTACTCCAGTTCCCTTAGAATACATCAAAGACTGGAAATGGAACTTGCATTTAATACACTCGCGGATCATTATTTTTTAATCCACAAAATGAGTATCCTTCTAGGCTTAAATTGAAGTTGGAAAATGGTCCAAATTAGCTACAAAAATTAAGGTCCGATTTCTCAAAAACCGTCGGACTCTTTAAAAAAAATTACAGATTTGAAATCAATGTGCAAAACTGAGTAACTTTTATTAGTTTAGGATTTTTGACTGTTGGCCAGTCTAATTAAAAATGAGGGATACTGATACATGGAATGAATAAAAAAATCATTAAAAGTTTAATTTTGAGGTAACCGGTTTATCATTTTATAATTTAATTAATAAGTTGTAAATGGGAGATTTGAAAAAGAATTGAAAATCAATTTGCAATTTGACTTACTTCAAGACTTCTTACCCTTAAAACATTAACATTTGAAAATGTTATTAACTTTACTTTTGATGAAGTATTCTTTTTACAATAACATAATTATATGTATGCTATAATTTTTCTTGGAGATATACGCCCTTATTTATGGGTACATTAGTTAATATGAAACGTCATAATATATTTTTGAAAGGAATTTTCTTTGAGGGGAAACCACCACGACTGAATCAACATTAAAATAAAATTTTAATAAAAAAACCATGCAAGTAAAATAAGTAGCTGTTGTTGTATGGTACCCTATTAAATTCTTCTGTAAGCCAATAATATTTCATTTCTTCATTCATTAGTCAATAAAACAAGTCACATACATATATGTACGTACATTTTGTGTTGATTTTTTATAGGTATACATATGTGTAAAGGTCTATTCAATTAATATTGACTGTCTATAATAATTTATAAGGGTTTAAAACGTTTGGTGATTCTTAATGCGATGAAACGAGGGCTTTCCACTGAATTCTAAAGCATTTCTCCTTGTTAAAGAGATGTATATTTATGTTTGTATTAAAGTAATTTTAATGTTTTAAAGGATAAGTTATTAGTTATATAATCTCAACTATTTCGTAAATCATATAGGTGTTATTTAATCACATATTTTATTTAACAAATATCAAAAAAAAAGGAGGAAAATTCTTTTATTTTAGCTTTATTATGTCACTTTAAAAAAAAACTGCTTTGTCATATTTTTGACTTTTCTAAAGAAAAAATAAAATAAAAGTGATAGAGACAATAATAAAAATAATAATAATAAATCAAATTAAACTAAAACGTAACAGAGAAACTCTTTCTTAATATTTGTTACTGCGTACCTATTATTATTACTTTGGTATGCTACGAGGTTTTGATTCAGTTATGGAAAAATTACACATAGTAATAATAATATAGTCCAGGGGTCTCAAACTCGATTCACCTGGGGGCCGCTGGAGGCAGAGCCTGGGTGAGGCTGTGCCCTATTAGGATTTCCACAAGAAAAGCTCTGATAAAACATTCAATTAAATACATAATTGAAAATTACTATACAGCAGATACAGGGGACGAAAGAAACCACATATTATTAACTGACTGGCTGATAGAAAAATTAATTATTTTTATTCAGTTTCAAATCTCTGCATGAATAGTTATTCAATTTAGTAGTTCAGTTTTGCACTAACATTAATCTATTGTATTAAAACAGACACAAATTATCATCTCGGGGGCTGCAATTGGCCCACAGGACGCGAGTCTGAGACCCCTCATATAGATCATTTAATGAAAAAAATCATACACACTTAAATCATTGAACTGAGAAATTTTCTTTTAAATTTGAAATGATATGCTTTAAAATATATTGCCAAAACTGACTTTACACTTGAGAACCCTGTCCATATTCCTTCATTTTCTATATCAAAGATTTATTCTCCAGTCGATTGATGGCCTCATCAATTTTCTCTTTGTCCATGACATCATGGAGAGTCATGTGGCATATCATAATTTTCTACAAGGGGGAATCCGCATACGAATTAACTTCAGACACAAAATACAAAAGAGCTATTGATGTATTAAAGAAGGGAGTTGGAAGGTAAATAAGGAATAATAATAGCTTTACCATTTATGAAAATATAGGCCAAGATAGCAATGCCTCATTCAAATATATTTTTTGTGGCTGATTTGGCAAATAGGTAAATAGACTGAAGAAGGAAACAAAAATCTAAATTTATGAAACAAAGATTTTTTTGCTCCGCAAGATGTCGCTTTTGAAGTATATATATATTTATATATATATATTACATGATAATGTGTGTATCCCATTCGCAGAATTTAATTTGTTTTAATTAATGTAACAAGGTAAATTGATGGAAGTTTCTTAATTATATAAAACACTTTTATTGACAAAGAAAGTCAATTCTTCAACAAGGGACTTTTAAAAAAATTGATCATGGGATCGATTTTGCGCCATTTTGTTTCATATCTTTAGGAAAATCTAATTTAAAATCAGTTTATTTTGAGATACACACTATGGCGTATGCATCTCTTTTGATTTTCTATGTCTAGAATGGAGTTCAATATTTTTCCCTAAAGTGTTTAATCATATTCTAACATACAAATATTTAACTTTTATTTGGCAATAGTTATTTAATAACTCTGTATATTAATATTATATATGATGATAATAATTTTAAAGGTACTATGTGAATTAAATGTAGTTATTAGTGTTAAATGATATTCAAAGTCGGTTTATGTTTATCTATGGTAAAACAAAATGTGTTTATAAAACGGTCAAAAACTGTTCTAGTCAACATATTAAAGGTGTCTCTTTTGTTAATTTAAATAAATAAGAAGACAGTTATATAATTTTTTGTCATTCTCTAAATATAATTCTAAGTACGGCACAATTTATTTGCACTCTAAGGGATATTGTCCGTAACTATTTTTGCAATTTATATAACTTTACAAGGATTTAAAATAGATTGATGAAGTCCTGCAATGAGTAGGGATTTAATTACGAGTAATATTTCACGTGATGAAGTTACATTAATCATAAATTAAATAAACAATTTAAATAAACAACTAAATTGCAAAAAGTAAATTTTAAAAATTATACTAAATAAATAGAAAGGAGGTAATAATGATAATTATAATAATTTGAATAAACTACAGAAAAAACTCATTATAGTTATTTGAATATATGTATAAATTTATTATTATCTCCATGTAAAGAGATGATTGAGATTGATGGTAAAATATTACTGCAATGCAATTCAAAAAAGTTATTAATCTACATAGATAATTTTAACTCATCCATTGTTAAATTAATTGCTCAAGGAATTTTGCCTTAAAATTAGCGTTATCCAATACTTTAGATTTTGGAGTAAGACTCACTTTTCTGTGTAGACAACCTTACCATACGAAATACGGGCAGTTGCAATCCTAAAATTACTATAAAATTAGCTTGAGAAAATATCTCACATTGTTCAAGTAAGTAATGGTGTAATAACACAACAAATTTGAAATGTCAAAAATATTAAAGTTATTCAGAATTGCACGCTGATTTTAAATCTGTAATTTTTTTTTTCAAGAGTCCAACGGTTTTTGAGAAATTGAACTTTACTTTTTGAGCTTTTTTGGCCCATTCTTCAACTTCAGCTTCAATTTAAGCCTAGAAGGATACTCATTTTGTGCATTAAGAAATGATGATTCGCCAGTGTGTTTAATGGAAATTCCAATTCCAGTATTTGTTTTGACTTAAGGGGGATCCTAGGGGCGTAGGGTACGGGAGTAGACCCAAAAGTTGACCAAGTCCTTTGTACTTAAATAAGTCCTTGAATGTTAAATGAAATTGATTAATAAGGAATGCATACAAGAGCTGAGATCACCATCTTTCAAATGAAATGTCAAGCGTTCAATAAGAATCCTTAACTAAGAAGAAATCATCCATCAAAGTGTGTAAATTTTCATCCAATTTCGAGTAAAAATTTGCTAAAACTCAAAGACTTACGGTAAAGCTACTAAAGTTGCACGCTGAAATCCTTCTGCGTGCAACTACTGCAATCTATTCTACTTCTTTTTTTTTCCCCTTAGAATTTTGGACTGTTGACTTGTGTAATTTTTTATCGATGACTTAACATGTATTGTGTATTGACGGAGATACAGCATGGAGCAATTTGACATTAGTCTGTAGCCCTCCTTTTTTGGTTTGGTGAATCAGAAGTTATAATAGGATTTTCAAAACTAAGGGTGTCATTTTGTATTCAACTAAAGAGCATGGGTGACTATCTTAATCTTATTAAAGATATAATTCAATTTTTTCCAATGAAACTATCCTCCTATTTTGCTTTTCACTAAATTTAGGTCATAATTTGATTCCTCATTTTAGAAAGAAGTTCAATTTGTAGACATCCATAGCACATATATTTGATTAGCTGTTAATGTAACTTGAGTAAAGTTTGATTCAAGGACTAAACTTACTGTATTATTCTTCACAGTTAATTGTGAGTTGTCCATCAATTAAAAACTTCTCACGGAAAAAGAATAACATTTTTATACAACTATTTTTTCTATACCTTGTTCTTTGGTCTTGAAAACAAGACCTAAACTTGAAAAATTTGATACTGAGACAGAACTAAGACTGAATGATTAACTATATTAATTATTGTTACAAATCCTAAAGTATTTTTTTTCAATATGGGTACGTATTTGAATTTAAATTACCGAATAGGTCCGAAATAATATAATTGAATGATTTGAAGTATCATGGGAATTAGAGGGTTCATACAAACTCTCATTTATGTAGATAAATGTAAGTGCTTACATCGTAGTTAATCAATAAGTCGATACTAGCTAGGTTTGTTTATATCTTGGAAAGGATAATCTAATAATGTTCATTCAAAAATAGAAGTGCAATACTCTAGTGTATGGTATTGACTTTGATAAAAGACAAGGACTTATAGAAAGGAGTATTTTTGTACCTTTCAAAAAATGTCTACCTTAGCAATTCTATTTTTGCAATAATATGCATGCTTATTAGTAGTATTCTAAGGCATATAAATAAAATGTGTGTGCACTTGTGAACTGTTTAAGTCAAGGCTTTTAAAATGATTTGAAGTAATTTGAAGAGTCAGGTTACACATTCTTTTATGAGTTGATGTTATAGCATTTATAAGCAATTCGATATTAAAGAGAAGATAAATAATTATAATAATTAATCAAATATATAAAAAATCAAATAATTTATCATAATAAACAATGACAATTTAAATTTAAGTTCAAAACCATGAATTAATCATGAGAGTAACAGGCACGGAACCTCTTTATAATCTCAAATGTTTTCGATTATTGATTCTGGAATAGGATTTTTTTATATAACCTCATTAAATAAAAGTTTTTAACGGACCGACTGTGTCATTGTCTCTTCCTTCATAGCTATGATTTATGAGTATGTCCACTAGCATTGGAATGGAGTGTTTCTTGATAAATCTGCTCTTATCTGGAGAATCTCCTTTCTCTACTGATCAAGTTGTTAGAGGGTGTGATTCAGATGGTATTTATATAATTTGATTATACATAATATGATTCATTCTGGAAGGATTTTAACTATCATCCAGTACTCAATATTTAACCATTGTATTCATATTATGAGGAATCATCTTTTTTTAATAATGTAATTGAATTGAACTTTTTATTCCATCCAGTCTACTCCTATTTTGTTGTCTGATTTAAATATCACATTCATTTTACTTATAATTGAATAATTTCTTTTACCTATGGTTTAAAATAACTATTTGGCTATAATCTGTTTAAATTACTACCGATAATAAGTATATTACGACAGAAATAAAGGTGAATAAAATCATTATTCATTACTTTTATAGTTTTATTTCAAACCAATGGATTTGTGTGTATAAATATTACTACACATAATATAACATACTTAGAATACTATTTATCTAATTAATTGGTGTAGCCAATTTCTTTTTGTTAAGAATTCTATGTTTCTTCTTGTTTGATATTTATTATTTTTGACCTTCCGACCACCTGTTGCACTTGTTTCGCAACTATGAAGTTATTTTCTTTTACTTGTTTTTAGAGTTTAATTTATCCAATTTAAAGAGTTATATGCTGAATTTATAGGTTAAAACCTTAATATACGTATTCTGTACTATTATTTGAGTAATTTTATATTCATTCATTTAATTAAAAGTACACGGTATTGTCAAAAAACAAAATAACAAAAAAACAAACTTCTACCGTTTCAATTCATCAAACCATTATTATAGTAGATATATGTTAGCAACATTGTACTGAGCACCTTTGATTAAAAAAATTATCAATACCAATCCAATTTATAGATAGGTATATCTAACCCCCCCCCCCCAAAAAAAAAAAAAAAAAAAAAAAAAATATCGTTAAATTGCATGTGTAATTCTATTATTTAAATAATTTATGGGTGAATATCCTGCAAATTTAACGACTCTTTTGTTAAAGATAATTAAAAAAAAAATACAATCTAAAATTAATTATCTCTGTTTTGATTTAATGAATAGAGTGCCGTACATATTTTTTTATAAACGCTACATAAAAATTGCAAAAGTAGAGAAAAAAAAAAGAGTCGTTTCACTTAGCAAATTGTAATTATATTTATTTGTTTGTTTTTTTTTTAAAAAAAAGCTGTCATCCTTCTTTTTTAATTCTCCCAGATAATAACATATTTATTATATAGATAAGTTTTAACTTAATAAACGAGTTAAAAATACCTAAATGATGCCCCTTGCAATGAAAAAAAAAGCCAGAAAATAAAATTTTTTCTGGAAATGACGTTTTTTGGTCGTTCCCTTCACGACGAGCTTTTTGGAATAAACAAAAATACTCTGTATTCTCCCTTCAGCTGATTTTCATCAGTTGATTCATCTGATTTAAAGCAGCTGACTCTACATACTATGAACTCAAAAAGGGTATTATTATTAATTATGATTTTGATATAGATATTAAAAAATATTTTCAATAAGGGATTGCACGCCCTTTTTTTGAATTATTGAATGATAAACAAGTATTAAGATTGATTTGTATATTGGTAGAAATTATCAATGTATGGTATAGCTAAATATTAACTCTGCCCAATACTAAAAAGTTGGCAACAAGGAAAATACAGAAGGGTAGCTACCAGTTGTTTTTTCAAATTTTTCCATTCCCTTTCGAAAGTCGAGGTTGTAAGTGAATAAAAAAGCTCGTCGTGCTTACTGAGAATTCAACAACATTCCAGCCGATATGATTTCTTCTAATATTTATTACCAAATGCTTTATGATGTCATCAGAGGCGTGGTTTTTATACACGTGTGGTGAAGGGAGGGCTTTTATTCCACATCTCTTGTGATAAGTCACTTTGTGTCAAAAATGACTTTTTTTATTAGTAAAGAAACAATAAATGTTTGCCACATCCTCTTTTGGCACAAAGTAGCTGCTGCTGTGTGTTTGTATGGTTGTAATTGAATACATGGTTCTAACACCGATTACATTATTTGAGTAAGCAAGAATTTATTATCTTTCGGTCTATATAAAATTAGACAAAAACATCTACTGAATAACTTATTGGAAAAGCTAAAACAAGCCTAGTGTGTAAGATTTGTATCACAGACAAATATATACAGTTGTCTGTATATATTATATGACTGTTGTCCATTTTCAACGGTGGGGTTTATGTTGATCAAATAACAGATACATTAATCATTTGGAGTGATTTATAGTGCTATATGGCTCTTATTTTGTAAAAAGCAGCTATTGCTCTCTTTCTAGAGTAACTCTTAATTCCAAAGTACAGTTACATACTGTACCAAAAGAGAAATAAAATTTCAATGTAATTAAATTAAAAGTATTTTAAATCGGAATGAGACCCACATTTTTCCATGGTAATATTGTCACTTCTATGGCTCTTCAAGTCAAGCAAAAGTTAAAGTGTGTATTTTTCATTTAGATATTGAACAACTTTTGTTTGAGTTTTAAATCTGAAATTTGTATGTTGGTTGATATTACACAATTACAAAAATATATTGAATGTGATTTTCAGTAGTAGTAAAAATCTTCAATTTCTTCTCAATTCTTCATATTTAATTGTGGTTTAGATAGTCCTTCATTATTTTTATTAGATAGAAAAGTAAAAAAAAAAAATAATTTAAGTAAAACTTTTATCTTCTACCTCAACTCTGTGTGACCCACCATTTGAAAAACACTTTATTAAACTATAAGCTCTGTCTACTTAAAAATAGTTTGATATTCCTATTTTTTACATATTTACATATAGTTTTCCAAAAGCCATTTGTAAATATCTACATATAAAAATGACTTTTAAAGATACAAATGATCCTAAGTTTATTTCTCAAAACTTTTCAAGTCCTCTTTTGCATCAGTTCTTCAAATAACAATAAAAAATGATATATTTGCATATGGTGGACAAAAACTATATTTTTTGAACAAAAGGAATTTCAAAGTATATTTAAACCGCCATTTCTAATAAATTACAACATTTCTCCGATATTTATATATAAAAAAATGTATATAATTCTCTTTTATTATCTACGTTATAAGATATATGTACATTAATATTCGTAAATATAAATATCAATAAAATGATACAATGAAAAGTTAACAATAAGAAGATTTCTCAAATACTGCTACAAAATGTACATAACAAAAGTAACTTTCCAATTGAAAGATTGATTGAAACAGTTGTTTGTGTTAATGCAAATGAAGTACATCCTTAATGATGAATCTCTTGTTTTACAAAAATATATGTATGGTTGTACAATTAGTTTTAACAATAGGAACTCATTTTCTTTATGCATGCCTTTAAACATTCTCATTAGGAAAAAATATACTCACTCATAAAAAAAATCATATTTAATTAAAACTAAAATTTAAGAATTGCTAACAGGGATTTAATGTCGTTGTATTTTGTAAAAAAAAATATGCTTCAAAAGTCCTTAACATAATTTTTCAATGACAACAAGTTAATTAATTTCGCTAGTGAAAACATGTAGTCTTTAAAATTACTCAATTAGCATAATGATACATCTGCTCACTATTTACAAATGAATTTATTATTTAAATATGCTAAAAAAATAACGATGAACTTGAGTTATCCTCTTAGTATTTCTTGTATTTTTAAAAACAAATCTGATAAATATATATATATATATATATATAAAACTGTCCGTAACGCTAAATATATATATATATATATATATATATATATGGCGGTAGTCTCTTTGTTCGTTTGTTTAAACGAGCATCACGGGAGGACTTGAGAATTGAGTGAAATAAATAATCAGAAAAGGCTACCAAGAGCGCTAAAAACGGATTTCGATGCAATTTGAAGGATTAAAAGACCTAATTTGATATTTTCTATGATGTCATATTTCAATAAATGGTCAAGGATCTCAGCAACAAGTTCATTTGACTTCAATTTAGGCTGCTATGATGTTCCACCCAATTCTAAATTAATGTGAAATGTGTTAGCAACGTAACAGCAGGTTACTATTGAAGTCATTATTATTTTAATAGATGATAAAGGGTAACAGTCATTTGATTACTCGTGGATCCCTTTCTGAAATGCAAAAGCTATTCCCTATTTTCCTAAATAAAAAAGAATTATTTTAAATCATTGTATTGATCATGTACTCTAGATCAGTGGTCCCCAACCTTCTTATAACTGCAGACCAGCCAACGTTTGACAATTGACCGGGGGTATAAAATATTAACAATAACAATAAACGTGAATTCACTGTGACCTCATATGGAACTTTGTTAGCACATCACTCCAACATTACAATTTTATTATAACATCAGGAAGGTATAACTTTATTAACACATTGCTCCAACAATACAACATTATAACATCAAAAACTGTCCGTAACGCTAAATCAATGGGAGCCCTGAGCTGTTTTCTTTGCAACAAAATGGTGTCACCTGGAGGTAATGGCAGACAAAGACACCCGCAGTGTGTTGTTTATGTCCAGTCTACTTCTTTGTCTTATTTTAGTGGCTGTCACTGCAGAAAACCCTGCTTCACACAGATAGGATTTTGGCAATGGCAACAGGGTTTTCAGTACTGTGTTAGCGATCCCTGGGTATTCTGCCATGACTTTAATCCAAAAGAGTCATTGTCTCAAACACTATTTTTAAATAAAACAGAAATATCCAATTAGTTCCTGTGCGGACTGGTACTGATTGATCCAAGGACCGGTACCGGTCCGTGTCCCTGGGATTGGGGACCACTGATCTAAATGAATGACTTTTCCAATGATGGCGTCACAGATACAAATTTTGAGGGGAGCTGGCATTAAAAATGAATTTGTAAAAAACTATTGACTCATATAACTTATGAATAAGTAAAATCCTTGCTACATTTTGACATGTCTATGTCAAACCAACTCCCATTCATTGAGCCCAAAACAAAAGGTGTATGGACCATCTACGGTCTTTCCTACGTATTAATAAAAAATGCAGAGGAATATGAAGTATATAAGGTCCTTCTATCATTTGTTTTATTTATAAGTGACAATTGCATACATATATTTGATACTAAATTATGTTTGAACTTAGTTAAATTATAATTTATTTCTTTTGGTAGAATTCATGGTTTTTAAAATAAAATAGAATTTTTTTATTATATCTTTATACGTATATATATATGTATTTATACTATTTTGAACATTTCCTTTTGTAATATAATATCACGAATAATAATAATAATAATACTAAAAAACACTTAACCGCTTGCAATTTCTTATACCCAAAAATTGAAATATAATCCATATTACTGTAGAATATCACCCTTTTAAAGCTTTTAACTTTTTGATAATGAAAGATTAACCATTTACGCGTCTAATACATTTATTTTGCTAATGAAAAATTAAATATTTAATGTATCCCCGAATAAAATATTATTTTTAAAGGATTACATTGCTTCATCTCAGAATTGAATCATTTGATTTAAATATTAAGATATATGTGTATATACAGTCAAAGCTGGTCTAACGGTCACCTGCTTTAAGCGTGTCACAGCACTAAGCGGTCATAACTCATAGTCATATCCATTTCCTACACAGGAAATTTATAACATAAATGCACTATATTAAGCGTACCCCTGCAATCCCCGGCCAGCGTTCACCCAAACCAATACAGAAGAACTTGCTTCAACGGTCACTTTTTTTAGCGTTTACTGATTGTTTAATAGAATAGTTGGTCGCTTCAAATTGAAGAATTAATTATTCTGGATATTAAGTTCTAATCTCGGTCACTCGGAGATGGTCAACTGAGTACTTACTACTCATATTTTTATTCAAGTCCGATCGTGTATAATTTAGATACAGGACGTATCCTGTATACAATAAGTAAGATATTGGATGTGCATAAATGGATAGGAATGTAAATAATATGCAAAATGCTGCGTGCGAGACTTTGTGGAGTTGGCACTTCGAACTGTACTTTTTGTTTTCCAATGCTGTTATTACTGATGGGAGAACATCTACCTGATAGTAAAGATCTTGCATGAAGGAATACATGCATTAAGGTTAATAAAGCAAATAAAATGTAAACAAAAAAGGCTCAAGTCCTCATATAATTATTAGTTAAAAATTTACATATAATTTCCTGACATTAATTTCAGTTAATTTTCTGCCTCTCATCTATGGTATACATAATGTTATTATTTATTAATGATGTTTTTATTTGTATATATAAAGGAGAATAGCAGCTTGTAGCTCAGTAAAACGTCATAACAGCTCAAGCTGCTTCCCTCTCGACATTCATCAAATTGTCAGAGTTAACATGTTGATTTTCTCTTTTTTTTTATTTTACACACCTCGTTTGCATATTATTTACATTCCTATGTATGGATGTTTTTTCCCCACACTTCTCTTTCTCTCTATCTGAGAATGAATTTGATAATTTTAACAAAACTATGAATGCATTATCAAAATTTAACCAATTTGTAATCGAAGGATGAAATGTTAGTATGCTTAATAGTGTCATTTAATTAGAATCACAGATGATACATATTCACATCAAACTAATTAGTTTGATCAAACATAAATTGTAGATTTTTTTATTACTGTTATTGAGAATTATTATTCATTTTATATAAATATAAATGTATATTGATACATATTTTAATTAAAGTTAATTTTATTCTAATTTTGGTTATACATATTTTATATAAAAAAAGTTTTAAATACTTACATGTATATTATTTGATACTGTGTATTTTGCGGTGTATGTTAAAAACAAGCAAATTTGGTTCAAGGGGTTACTTGCACTAAGCAGTTGCTTTTTCAGTTTTCCTTGCCTGGCCGATTAATACAAGTTTGAATGTATATAATTTATTTTTATTTTTCTTACTTTGAAATTAACTCAAACATTTGAAAAAAAGTAAAAATACTCAAAAAACCATATTTGATATAAAAAACTAATTATTGATTTCTAACTAATGCGTATTGTACAGTATACTTCCATAACTCGACTCCTGTTCACTCTGGATGGAGTTTCAGGATGTTATTCTAATCCATCGAAACTTTGCCTTAGTGTCATTCAATTTTTTTGGAAAAAAGTCAGACTTGTTTTTTGAAGGAAGTTGTTTATGAAGTCCTCATTTTGTTTTGGAAAAAATGTTATTTCAAAACAAATTTTGCTTTTACTCATTCAATGAATGACTCTAAATGAAGCATTATTATATCATAGCATCATTCTGAAAGTTGCCTTTTTTTTAGAAACATAAATAATCAAACTTCAAAAGAATAAAAACTTTTTTTTCGATAAATTAGCTTTCCTATTTCATCTTCAAAGTCATTACATAAAGTTTCTTTTAGACTTTTTTTTTTGAAAATGTGTACATTTTGTTGAATGACTATTTATATCCACAAATATGTCTATACAAATACAGTGGTGTCACCCTTTATTAACTATGCTACCTCTGACGACGTCAGTTAAATCATTCTATGTATAAGACTTAAAATGAGGATTTGGACTTCTTTTACTTAAGGAGGGAATGCTCTTTTAAGTGTGAATTTGTATATATGAGCTCCTAAAACTAAGTCATTGCTTAGTAAATAAGGCTTTTTTAAATTTAATTTTGATTCTATATTATTTCAAGTCCAATGACGTCTTACGTTCATTTTTTTTAAGTTCAGGTGAGCGGATTTTATTTACTTTATTACTGCTTATTAGTTTAAACGGATTTCTCAGCATGTGGATCGTTTTCTACATTAATATCAATGGCATCGTCTTTTTTAAACATCCATATAGACGTACCAATGGGTTATTTACTTCAGAATTCCTCTAGATTCTGTTGTAGATCGGATTTTGTGATGGAGAAGGACCCGTCATGAACAGTGAGGGAGCACTCGATTTGATTCCTTGGAATTTGGAAGGAATATCCGAGTTCGGAATACAATAGGATTCTACTGTGAAGGAAGGATTGCTCCACACATGGATCCAGGAGTATCTTGAGTGCCAAGGGAGTAAGGAGAAATTTTTATCGACTTTAAATGTAGAAAAGGCACAATAATTGCAAAAGTTCAGCTCTTACATGATATTTAAATTGTGTACTACAAAAGAAGATAATTTGTATGGAATTGTACAAAGCGCGATGTTATATGTATACACCAAAGTGTTTATGGAAATCAACAAATAACTAGTTAGTCTACGAGTATTTTTTATTTCGGAGCTTGACAATATTTTATTAATTTTTTTGTTTGAATCTATATTTTATTTCTTTTAAATAATTGATGTGCATTTCTTTTGTCTATCGATAAACAATGATGAAACTTATCCAGGCCAACAAAAAAATCTAGGATCATGAAAACTCAATATTTTTTATTAGATCATAACACTATAATGGTTTCGCTGGTTTAAGAGAGGCTAGACATCTTTCAATAGAGTTCAGTTGATATTTCTATGAGTTACACACAAAAACCCAGTTTTCTTCTTTGTTGACTTTGTCAAATTTTGTGTTAACTAAGCAGCATTTGCGTAGGTTTTATGTTTATGCTTTAATTGGAAGAAAAGTGTAATTAAAGTGCTTCAAATACTTGTAAACTTGTTTATAGTGACGATGTTTCAACTCATAAATCATGTAATGAAGGGTTTCAACGTTTCAAGAAGTGTGATTTCAGTGTTGAGGACCTGACTATCTCTGGACAGCCAAAAAATTCAACGACAAAGAATTGAATGAAAATAATTAATAAAAATCCTAGTCAACCGCTAGAAGAGCTAACTTCTAAGCCATTACCGTTACATAGCACAAGCAAAGAACCAATAAAAACGAACTGAACTACTTTGTACTTTTTTAATATATTAGAGCCTATTGATAGATACGCTTAAATATATATTACAGAGATGAAGAAATATGAAGTCAACTGTTGATTATATCTATTAACAAAATATATGTACTTTACAACTTTTAGCTCGAGTTATTTGACTACATACCTTGTAAAATAATATAAAAGTTTATATAAGATGGATATAAGATATGAATCATTATCTTAACGTTCTAAAGTACATTTGAGCCAATAAATTAAAATGAATATGTAGCATATATATATATATATATATATTATATGTACATAGATAAGAAGTAGAAATATTTATAGGTATTATTATAATTAATGAAACATATGTTACACATATCGATATATCCACAGATGGCTCTTTATTGAAACAAAAAATATTCATAGCCATAAATGTTTTTGAACAGCTGCTCTTTAACTTAGCAAAAACAAGAATAATATTGAATACTTTTTTAAAAAGATGCATTTTAATTTAAACAAATATATATATTCATTTTTATTTTTATTTTAACTTCTTAAACTTAAAATTAATATAAACTTTAGCATTGTTGTTAAAAGAAAAGTAGATTTTTAAAGACTCTTCAAGAAATAACTTTAAAAAGGATAATTGACTATAACATATTCATTTTTTATTTCTTTCTTAAATGGAAAGTAAAATCAAGAATATGTTTTATCAAAACCATTGCCAAGTTCTGCATAAATAAGTACTTTTGAATAGGGATGCTAATTTTTTATATATGTATACATATAAATTTATTGTAATTCCACTAAGTCCGGCTTTGGAAGTCAGACATTAGATAGCTTCTTTTAACATTTGACCCATAGTTTTTGATACAGAAATGATTTATTCATATTAATGAAACATACAAATAGTCTGAGAGTCCTTAACTTTTGTACATGTGCTTTTTATATTATTATTTTTGATTGTAATTGATAGTAGAGTAAAGTAATTATTTAAAAAGATGTATATTGTATTACATGCCCAGAGGTAATACGAGAACTCTCACTTTCTTTTTTGGCATTTTTGTGGGGCATGTTCTATCTTGTTTCTTAAAAACTCTCTTTAAATTTACAAGAAAAGTATCGCTACATAAAAAAAAATACAAGGGTTGATCACAAAGAGTAGGTGTCCTCAGTTCATGATTTTCATGTATAGTACTTGACTTGACTTTCACTTTTATTTATTTTTTGCATATAAAATTCTGCAAAGTACTCAGCTGGACTCTAAAACACATTTGAATTTTAACAAATTGGATATTAAAATATGTCCGAGAGTTGAGTAACTGAATATAAATATTTGGTACAATGCTTCGATTTAGAGAACGTCAATCATAACTTTATAAGTTTAAAAAACGTATGTTCAATAACTATTTTTCAATTATGGTATGTATTTAATGAAATGTAACTATAATTATGAATCAACTTTAAAATAGTAACCTCATTTAGAACCACAAAAAACATTGTTCCATGAAGGACGTCATTGACGTCAAAATAAATGGAATAAGTTATCACAATTTTAATTATGTTTTGTAAAAGAAAAGTTGGACACATGGAATCTTTATTTTCTTTCATTTTTAACTCATTTGTGATGTCAAAACACATCTACCTATTTTATAAAGTGTTTTTGATAAAAATTAAGATAGAATGATGGCAGCTTTGAAAAATAAATACATAATTAGAGGTGTGTGTAAGTCTCAAGTGTTTATTTGTACGTGAAATTTTTAGTGGTTGGCAAATTGAAATGCATTTTTTATTTTCCAAAGCTATTATAATTCATTCTTAATTCTTTAAGAGATAATATGTGGGTCTAACCACGAGTCATACAGTAATCTACAAATAGCTATCATCAAATATCTAATCGAGTGAATTTAGAACCCTTAATGTATGTAGTATAATTTTTCAACAAATATTTTTGTGTCTTTATTTCCACAAAAATTGTTTTCCCTTGCTTGTAGCTAATACAGTAGCTACTCTGCTCCCAAACATTCATTCAAGGTTACCACATCCATTTTTGCTATATTTTTCTTTTTTACATACGAACCATGCATATTTTTTACAGCTCTATATTTAATACATAGGGTTGCGACTTTTGTAGTGAAAAAATAAACTTTTATTATGGGAAAAGAAAAAAAAAGCTTGGGTCTTTTGTTCTTTTTTGAAATAATGTGGTTTTTTCATAAGATGCTTTAAGATCTCCCTCTTAAAGAATAATAAAATAATTTTCGCCTACATTTGTTGTATATTATTTTCTTAAAAATTCTTAAAAAACTAAAACATATCTATAATTATAATATTATCCCTGCAACCTATGGTGTTTTTAAATACAGAAGTTTTTAATTCCTGGAGCAGAAATACTCTTAAATTAATACTTGATAATACATTTCAAGTACAAAATTATATAGCAGGTAGCTAATGTTAACAAGAGTATTAAGATGTTTCTCTCCTTCTTTTTGGGCTCTACAAAATTGCATATCTAACAATATAATTTGTTGACACTTTTATGGAGCGAAAAACGCTCGCTGAAAAGGGCTCTCTTTTTACATCTCTATTGATTATTAATATATTTAGCGTTAAATGATATATTATGCTGTACATATCTCGATCGTTCCTTAAATATTTGCATAAAAAAGTACACACATATATGATACTACTTACATAATAATAATTAATTATTATTATTAGTCTTCTATAGCAGAAATAACAGGCTTCAAGGGATTTTTCTCCAATTCCCTAAGTAGTAGGACTTTCAGAGCATCCAATATTTGTATGAAGCTTCTTGCAGGCCCTGTTCTCTGAATTTCAAAGTCCTTAGTTTTCAAATCTGGACTGGATGGAGTCTAAAATTTGCAGCTCCAGAAGCCAGGGAAATGAGTAGCACCACCTCTGCGTCATATTTGAATTAAGAGAGGGTGAGCACTCTCCTGTTGAAAGGTCTCTAAGTCTCTTCTCTAAAGTTGGAATCGGCACATATCAAGATACCTTTTGATCCTGGATGTTACAAGTATCACAGGTAACTTTCCGGACCTGTTGACAGCACTCCAGACCACAATCATTTTGATTATTAAACTTGGCCTCAAATACTTTCTCACCACTAAAAGTTATGTTTGGAGCCATGCCAGACTGAGAAGTTTTTTGCATTGATTGACTCTCTTTTCCTTGGTTTTGACGTTGAGGAGCCTCAACTTTTCAAATCATTCCTCACAGGTACACTTATCGTGGAATAGCTTATTGGTCATTTTCAGGAGACTCCTCTTTGGATTGCATCGAATCCTCTCTCAGAAGATCTTAATGTTCTTCGTAGTACGTATTCTTTGTAGCCTACCACTTCAAGGATGATCTTTAATAGCATTCGTCTCCTTGTATATATCTACAATACGCTTTTATAATGCTATGTTTACCTTTATGACCTTCAAATTGCTGTTACCCTGGAAGTGAAGCTTCACGGCAGCAGCACGCTTGCCTTCTATTTTCTTAAATAGAGTATCACAAAAAAAACTTTTTAAATAGTTAATTAATAATTTACCATGGAAACATTTACAATGATATCTGCTAAAACTTCTGAGATATATATCAATTTGAACATTTGTTAGTGTATTTACAGTCTACCCTGAATATTATACACATAATTCATATCTTATTTATGTTTTTTAGGGGGGGGGGACCCATATACGTAAAAGTGTAAAAAAAAAAAAAAAAGAAATGAAATGAAATGATAAAAGTATATCAACTTTTATCTCATTCAAATGGAGAATAGAGTTGATTACACAAAAGAAAGAAAAAAACTTTGAGATGGAATTCATTTAGAAAGGAAAGTCCATCATTCATAGACTAACAATCGAACCTATACATTACATTTATACTCCATTATAAAACTTACATATATTTATAAACATTGATAATGACTACAAGCAAATATACTTTATATATATATATATGTATGTATATAAATATATCATTGAAATGGCAAGCTTCCTGCCATATAAATGTTCTCTGAGGCTATAAAGAAGGTTGATTATACATTAGATTTATATGTTGACATATTATTACGTGCTATACCCTGGATTTTTTGTCAAAATTATCGATGAATGAAAGAAATTCAAGTAAAAGACACTGATACAAGAAGTATTTACATATAGTGTAGAATATAATAAAGTATGTTGTTACATATTTAAATGAATAGAAATGAGTGCAGTTTTAGTAAATAAATATATTCTTGAATATCATACAAAAAAAGAAAATATGAAATATTTTTTTGTAAAATGCAATACATATATTTATTTATTAAAAATGCACTCATTATGTACATTCTATCCCTATTTATGTATGTGCATCTTAATGCTATTTACACTTTAAAAAACTATGATTGTTTTGCTGGTTTTTTTGCATTTTTATAATATGTATGTACATATAATATATTGAAATATTTGAATTGGCATTATTTAAGTATTTTATATATATATATATATATGTATATATATATATATATATATATATATATATATATATATATATATATATATATATATATATATATATATATATTATAAACTGTGTTCAACAAATTTCGCAAGAAATTTGAGCAACAATCCTTCATATACTATTATTTAGTTTTGCACACAGATTTCAAATCTGTAATTTTTTTTTCGAGAGTCTCACGGTTTTTGAGAAATCGACTTTTTGAGCTAATTTGACCCATTTTCTATCTTCAACTTCAATTTAAGCCTAGAAGGATACTCATTTTGTGCATTAAAAAATAATCATTCGCTAGTGTATTTAATGCAAAGTTCGTTTCCAGTTTTTGTTTTGACCTAAAGGGACTCCTGGGGGCGTAGGAGACAGGAGTAGGCCCAAAATCAGCCAAATCTTTTGTACTTAAATAACTCTTTGAATATTACATGAAATGGATTAATAAAGAATGCATTAAAGAGCTTAAACCCATATCTTTCAAACGAGATGTTAACCGCTCGATAAGAGACCTTAACTTTGAAGAAATCATCTATGTAAGCATGTAAATCTTTATCCAATTTCAAGCAAAATTCACAAGAAATCAATGACTCACGGTTGTGCTACGTAAAACTACAATAAATCCCTTAGGATTAGCCTAATTTAGCCTCATTTTTCCTTTTTATTTATTTAAATTCAATTTAAAATGAACTTTTGTCCTTATTTTATCTTTATTAAATGCTGTTATTTTAGTATGAATTCATTTATTTTTGTAAATTTTCATTGAAAAACGAAGCTTAAAATTTGTGAAGAAAATAAATAAGTGAACAAATTTCAACTGATGTATAGTTTTCCAAAAAAAAAAAAAACATAATAATTTATATTAACATTCATTATAGCTTTTTAATAATTATTATGAATTCGACAAAGTGAATTTAATAAAGTTTAAAATCATCACCAAAAATTAATTTGAGCTTAAAAATAGCAAAACTTATGATCAAACAGGGGCTATTAAATATATTAAAGTCAAAATTTGACTAATTAGGTAAATATAAGGAACCCATTTTATAGAACATTAGTTCTTTCAAAGAAAGTTTAAAAGAATAGCACGTCACTCCTTTCACATACTAAGAGCTCGACGTGGGCTTGTTAGCCCATTAAACCCCTGTTTAAAAATTTAAATAAAAGTTTGTATAAATTTAGCAATTATTTATTTAGAAATGGGCAAAAAATATTGTGAATCAAAAAATCTTTTAATTTAATCATCAAAGTTCATTTCATCCCCCTTAAAAGTAGTCCTTCCTTGACTCAATGGCACATATCTTTTCCAATTTTTAAAACAGATACAAAATTTGTATTAAGTCAATAATTACAGAAAAATAACTGCTGAGTTTAGATATGCTATTAAAATTTAAAATGAAATGGTTATTGTCTTGAATAGTAATAGTATCTCAAGATATAACTCACGAATTGTAGTTACTTTTTTGCTTAACACAACATTTTTTCTAAATTGCATTTAAGTAATTATATTTCAGACATTCTAAAAAAATGAGAAATTCAATTTTAGCTGACGTGATTCTCAAATACGCATGAATATTTTGATGTGCAATTTGACACACAGATGTCAGGTGTGACAACTTAAAAAACAAAAACATTTATCCCTATCAGAACTTACAAAAAAATTAGCTTAAAACTATATTTTTTGCTTACATATAAGCCTCAATTTGACATCTCAAGGTTTAAGTGAGAGTGTATAGCTCTATATATTTAATAAGAATTTTTGCCTCGTACCCAAACTTTCTTCTTTTTCTTTTTTCTTTTTTAAATCTTTATATCTGAACTTTGTAGTGAAGAACAAAGAGCAAAGTTTTGTTGTATTCAATTCAAATGTACCATTCATTTTCTTTTGCTCTGAATTAAAAACACTATTGCATCATAATTTTTATGGTGAATTATTTATGTAATTTAAGCAAATACTAAATTGCTTAATAAATATATAAAATTCCTTAGATCGAAATTAAATGAGAGCATCAATTTTTTTATAGTAATTAGAATGGCCATTGATACATATTAAAGCAATAAGAGACGGATAAATTGTAACTTCTAGAAAACCCTATCGTATATGACACATGTTATTTTTGTCTTTGCATTATATGCTAATACAATATTTAAAATGCTTCGTAAGGATTTTGAATGAGAATGAAAGGATTAGTATCTGAGGACTATAAATATATTTGCATATTTGTACATAAATATATATAATTAGAGTATGAAAATATTTCTTTTCTTTTCAATCCATACCAAAATGCAGGACAAAGCATGAACAGTCTAAATGAATGGATCTGTCTCGAACCTCGGTTTTCATATACATACGTACAGAATGTTTCTTTTATTAAATTATGATTCATTAAATTGGAGTATGATCTTTAAAATACATAATATAAGATATATTCAATATTTTGATATATGATAAAATGAATGTTCTAAGACTCTATGAATGTACATATTTATTTTTCTTTATTTATTGAAGATTGTTTTTATTTTGTAAATAATAACTTTTTTAAATATTTATTTTTTGTTCTTCAGTTAACAAATATGATATAATGATCATCATTCTCGAATTACAAATTGATTATTTTAAAAATAATCTATTTGTTTTTATAGACTCTTCAAAATACACAAGTAAACATAGTGAATAATTTATGAGTTATTTTCAAAGAAATGTCTTCTTCGGATATAAAATATTTTTTTTTCTTTACATATAGCATATTTGTTTTTGTATACAATTTAGAGATGAATTCTTTTTTTTCATGAAATTATATATGTACATAGGTTTTAAATAAAAGTACAAAATGAATTGTTTTTAACTTATTCCTAATGTATCTTTAAAAATATGAAACCTACTCCCAAGTAGTACACGGCATTAATAGTACATATGCATATAGTTTTATTCTCGTAAAACTCAGACCTTGTATACAGACATACATTTTTAGAAAGCCTGTATTTTTATGGGTTTTTACTAAATAGAACCACTTCATTCATTTAAAAAAAAAAAGAAAAAAAAACAACTTTATGCTTACTAGGTATATTTTTTTAAAAGACTCGAATTTTGAATTTATTGCTATCATATAATTAAATCAAGAGATATATATGAAAGTAAAAGTAAATATTTCATACTATAAAAAAACATTTCAATTCATTATGAATGAGATAAAAATAAAAGACGTTCATATTTTTTGTGCTCTATGTTGTCTAATAAATATTTTTCTCATGGGAAAACTGATGGAGTGTGTAAGATATTTAATAATAAAGGCTGAATATGTACTCCAAAGAGACTTTCTTCCTTCCAGTTTTAAGCCGTAATCAATAATGATATTTACAAATAACAAACAAAGTGATCATTAGAAGATGACTAATATCATGAAAGATTCATAATTTCGGTGTTTCGGTGGTTTCTTCCTGGCTACAGATTATGTACATATATTCATTTAGTATTACTACATATTTCAAATTTATATTTATGTATGTTATGCAATAGCGTGATAGGGTGTAAGAAATTTTATTTAATGCACTCATGTAACAAAGGAAAAACAATGCTCAATATATAAAATCTACTTAAGGCAGTTTATTTCTTAATTTGATGGTGGTTAGCTAAACCTTTATCTCAATACATATATATATATATATTAAGTCTAGTAAAAAGGAATCCATTATTTTTGCAATAGATGCTTTAGTGATCTGTATCTCGCGTTGTATAAGTGCGATTATATTACGCGCTAGATGGGGTTAGAAAGATGAGATTTTTATTACTTAAGAAACTTCTAGAGCAGGTATGTAATTGCTTGACTTAGTAGTGTTTGACTGCGCGTCAAAGATGAACACCAGGAAAAAGAGGAGACAATACGCTATATTTTACAATTTGTCTTGAATAAAGGCGAAAACGTAAGTCAGGCAGCTGAAAATGTCAATAGTGTGTTTATGGTCCTTCTGCTGTAACAGCCAATTATGCACCATTTTGGTGTCCTCGATTTCGTTCCTGTAATTTTGATGTTTAAGATGCATCATGCTGTAGAAGGCCAATTGTCAAAAATGTCAATAAAATAATGGAGACCGTCGAGTCTGACCGTCATGTAAGCACTGTTTCGATTGCCCAGGAGCTAAACATTGGATTATTCTAACTCTGCTAAATAAAGCCTTCAGTTTCATGCAAAAACAATGAATTTCTTTTTACTAGACCTAATATATAGAAAAAAGAAACAAGAATTGAATTTTTCTAGAACTATACAAAAGTGTGTACTACTCATACTGTAAAAAAACAAAAACACTTTAAACTAAATATTTACACGTATGCTCTCCAAGTTTGAAAGTTATGGGCTCCTAAATTTATTATCTATACGTTATTTGTATGCAAGATAGTATTTATACCATGTACATATTATATATAAATACTTACATGCATATTTCTTTGTCCCCCCCCTCCCCCCAGTCAAACCCCCAATGTTCATCCTTACTACATTTTTAAATAAACTGTAGCAAGTAAGAATCAACTTGACTCTACCTATGAGGAATGGACTCAGCTCTTTTAAAATAGTGATTGATTACTGATACCAAATAAAAATCCGCAATATTTTAAAGTCCCTTAATTAAACAACTTTATGGATACAATATATGTATGTTATTGTGTATTTTAAATGAAATATTAGTCAACTCATTTTTTACCCTCCTCATTTGAAATTGGAGATGATAACACTACAAGGTTTTTAACGTTGAGCATAGAATAAGCAAGTCATCCTTATTACTCCAGGAGAGGGTATTCATGTAGTGAAACAAGTAAATTGATTTTACATTTTGAGTCAAATTTATAAGATGAAGCATGCTAAGAAAAAGTGTATCTTTGAGAACGTGAGTAAAGCCACAAAAAAGACTTACATAAACTTTTAAAAAATGATTTTTCCTACGAGCCCAGTCCATTTCTGCACAAGTAGTAAAATATATTACTACTTTCAATTATTTTTAATAAAGCAAGTACATTATCTATAGTTGACTTCATATTTCTTCCATTCATTGGCCTAATCAATAGCCACAAATCCTTTTTATTGTTTGATTGAAAACTTAGCATGTTGAAAATAATGTTTTGTTTCTTACACCTCGATTGAACAAATTAAAGAATTGATTTAAGATTGAAACAAGTCATGCTATAAGGAAATAATTGCTAATTTTGTCTATAAATTATTAAATTTAAAAAAAAATTATTATCAAAAGTACTTTGAGGAAACATAAAAAGTGATAATCAAATTTGAAAAAATGATATTCGTATCTGGAATAATATTAACACGTTTTCTCAAGTACAATTTTTCCAAATATGAACATTTCCTATTAAAAACAATTGACAAGGGAATGAATTCATTTATATACTTATGTTAGAAAAACTTTGTGATTTTTAATCTAACTTTTTTTTTTTTGAAAATTACATATTTCAAAAATAAGTTGCGTGCAAGTTTTCCATAATTTTTTAAAAATTAAAGGAAAAAACTTTTTGCAATTTAAATAAACGTTCTTAAAGATATAAGTTTTTAATAATATTTCATTGTTTGTTTTGTTAATAAATGATAAAATGATTAATTTTATATTATAGAAATTTAAATTAATTTATATATATTTGAAATATATATACAGTCAAACCAGATCTAATGCTCACCTGCATTAAGCGTGTCACTCCACTAAGCGGTCATATCCAGTTCTCATGAAGGAAATTTAAAAGCATAAATGCACTGTATTAAACGTGTTCTTGCAATCTCCAGCCAGCGGTCACCCAAACCAATACAGAAGAACTTGCTTCAACAGTCACTTTTTTTAGCGTTTACTGATTGTTGAATACAAAAGAAGGTTGCTAGAAATAGAAGAATTAAATATTTTAGATAATAAGTTCTAATCCCGGTCACTCAGAGATGGTTTGATGAGTACATATATAAGAGAAGTTCATATACTTTTCTCCACATTTCTCTCTCTCTCTATTTGAGAATGAATTTGATAATTTTAACAAAACTAGGAATGCATTATCAAAATTTAACCAATTTGTAATCGAAGGATGAAATGTTAGTAAGCTTAATAGTGTCATTCAATTAGAATCACAGATGATACATATTCACATCAAACTAATTAGTTTGATCAAACATAAATAATAAGATTTTTTTAGTACTGTTATTGAGAATTATTATTCATTTTATATAAATATAAATGTATATTGATACATATTTTAATTAAAGTTAATTTTATTCTAATTTTGGTTATACATATTTTATAAAAAAAAAGTTTTAAATACCTACATGTATATTATTTGATACTGTGTATTTTGCGGTGTATCTTAAAAACAAGCAAATTTGGTTCAAGGGGTTACTTGCACTAAGCAGTTGCTTTGTCAGTTTCCCTTGCCGGGCCACTCAATACAAGTTTGACGGTTTAGTAAAATATTTAATTATTTTTGTAACTATTCCATGTATGTATGTAAAAAATGTTTTGAAGGAGGAGTTTTTTGCTTGTTTTCATATAATATTTACTTCGTTATATGCATGTTTTAAATTATTCAAATTATTTGTTAAGAGAAATATATTAATAGAAGGAGCTTAATAAACGCTTTTAATGTATAATGTATTGAGAATTTCTTAAAATGAAATCAACATTCATGACGTGTAAAATATTTTTATGCATTTTTTGTATCTCATACTATTCCTTTATTCGAATAAATAACAGCTAATAATTATATAATATATATGTGTCAAGTCAAGAGGAACCCAATTTTATCAGACATATTTCAAAAATAAGTGTGAACTGCATTCCTATTCTTGAAGACATTCTCTTTCGTTTGTAGTAATTGTATATTTCGATTAATTAAATATTGACTTCAATAATTGCATTTGTATTATACGAAAAAAAACTAGGTCACAATCAAGAACAAAAAGCATTTGGTATTTCTGACTATATAGTTACTATTACTAGGAATGTAAAAAATATGCAAAATGCCGCGTGCGAGATTTTGTGGAGTTGGCACTTCGAACAGTACTTTTTCTTTTCCAATGCTGTTATTACTGATGGGAGAACATCTACCTGATAGTAATGATGTCGCATGAAGGAATACATGCATTAAGGTTAATAAAGCAAATAAAATGTAAACAAAAAGGGCTCAAGTCCTCGTATAATTATTATATATTATTAGTTAAAAATCTATAATTTCCTGATTTTCTCAATTTCAATATTTGAAAAAAAAACTTGCTTTCTTGTTGACTTGACATATATGTCCAATCCACTTATAGCTATAAAATAGGTATTCCAGTGAATATTTAGGAAGATCTAAGAGATAATGTATATCAAATTTGCTTACTCATGACGGTATACAATTATAAAATAGGCTGTAATTGATTGGATTATAATGTATTGAGTTCAAACACGAAAAAAAAGTATCTTTAAAATGAGAAAGTAACATGAAGAAGATGGTAAAAGGAGCGTACTTAATTCAATTTAGGTCAATTATGGTTATAGTATATACTACATACATATTATATAGAACTCCATTGATTCATCCGTGAGCGGATTATTATTATTATTATTATTGGATACTAGGAAATAATTGGTATTCGGTAATAGTTTAAGGATTAATTATATTGAGTGTTGCCGATATAATTGGAAAATAATTTCAAAGACTAAGAATTGGTCTTAATTTTGCCTAGCAGAGGGGCATTTAAATCTTCTTCAAATTATAGTTTATTTAGAAACATAATCTTATGTTTGGTTATTCAATTATAGTTAGAACAATTGTATGTATATAAAGACTATAGTAGCAATTTATTCATGTGAGATCCTTGTATATACAATATATATACCTATGAAATGCGACTTTCAGCTATTAGTCAACAAATGTTGCTAGGAGTATTTTTAAACCATCCTAAATGTATTATTTTTTTCGTTTGTCATCAGTCAACAATATTCAGTTCATTGTTTGTGAAGTTTCTTACAAAAACGCATTTTTATTCGTTCTTGAAAATGTCGATTTGCAGACTTCCTTGATTTCCTGTTATCATTTCAAGAAAAACAATTCTGAAGCACATCAAATGCTTGTAGAAGCTTACAATAGACATGCTCTAAGCAGAGAGCAGTGTGGTCCTCCCAGTCATAACCCAAAAACATCGGTCAAACCAGATCGTTTCGGCTGTGTGTTTTCTGGGATCATCGTGATATGATTTGGTACTATATAGTAGTTAAAACCCCGTGAAACATTTGATGGTGCACACTACCAAACGACAATTGGTCGATTTGAACAGTGCTATACGCCAAAAAGACATATAATATTCCGATCAGTGCCACCGAGTAATTTTTCTCGATGACAAATCACCGCCACATCGAACAAGAGCGACCCAGGAAATGGTGGAAACGTACGATTGGGCATCGTTGGTGCATGTGTCTTACTCACCAGACTTGGTGCCAACAGATTATCACTTGTTCGCATCGATGGATCACGCATTAAAAGAACTCATTAAATGGTTCGATGATTGGTTTGCAGCCAAAGACGACAAACTTTTTTGGGTCGGCATTCACAAATTAGCCAAGAGATGGGGTAAATTTGTCACTAGCTATGACTTTTATTTTAAAGATTAAATTTGTCACCATTGTTTCACAATAAACGTTAGAAATTGAAAAATAAAGTCTCATTCCATAGGTATAGACTTGGTATATATATATATATGTATAAAGATTCCGCATTTTCTTCTATTTCTTTTGAGAAAACTCTAAAATGAAATAGTATACATGATATAATATGAAGCTCCAAAATGTATATCCCTTGTATTTTTTAATATGGAACACAATTAATATATTTGACGTTGCATAGCAGGTAGGATAAAATGAACGAAGCAAAGTGTCACCACCGATAAATCAATTTGTCATAGACAAATTATATATAAGTGAAAAATTGAGATATACTTGGGTAGGTAATTCTATTTATATAAAGTATATATAATTTAAAAAGGTCTCCCATAATATAATATTAAATTATTATTTATTATTCATGAATTTCTAAAATAGAGTAAATTTTAGAGGGTACCGTGTCCGTTTAAATTTAAGAGCAAGTTTCATATCATAATAACATCATTAATATGTGATGATTTCCTTTTATTTGAAGTTATCTATTAAGCATTCGTTTTTAAAATTTAAAAAAATATAAATATGTCAAGTCAACAAGAACCCAAGTTTATCTAAAATATTTCAAAAGTATGTTTTGTTTTGTTTTCTAGGTAGTCAAAATGCTTGCTTGTGTTGTCACAATATTTGCTGCTCTCTGGATTCCATATCGAGGACTTGTAGTCTATAACTCATTTGCAACAATGTATTCAGCCCCTGCATACATGGATCTCTGGTATTTGATGTTTGCTAAAACTTGTATTTACATGAACTGGTAAGATGATTTAACTACTTTTTGCAGAATCCACATGATTTATTTTTTTTAGTCAATTTGATTTATGCTAAAGTCTATTCTAAGGCATACTTTAAAGAATAAATAAAGTCATTAAATATTATCAAATGAAGTAATTCTATTTGAAATTACGACTCCCTTATTTCTCATTCGTAAGCATCCATTTTTTTAATCATCGTTATTTAATATATTAATAATAATAATTATTATTACATTACATAATGTACATCTAATTAATATAGATTATAATTGAATAAACTAATAATCTCTTTACTATATGCAATATCCAACAGTCTATGAGCCACACTAATTATTATTAATAAAAAAAATATCCACCATGGATTTAGTTGTAATTATGTGGTTAGATAAATGTGTGCATTTGTTAGACGTCTATGAATTTTATTGCACTTTTTTTTAGGGAACAGAAAATGTACCTTTATACATTTAATTTTATTTTATATGAGTGAAATTAATTAGAGGGAGTCATTTGAATGGACTGTACTTTAAATTGAATTTAAAATGAGTAATGTAATACATATTGCAGATTACAAATTGAACTTCTTATCATCTATGTAATGTAATTTCAATCATTGCTATGTATATATATATATATCATAAAGTTTGTAAATTCTTCATTTAATTTAAGATTGCTCAAAAATGATAAGATTCGAATAGACTTTTCCTTACTTTTTTAATATATTAATTATTAATATTGATAGTACAAATTAGTTCGATCCATTTTCTAAAGATGGCTCTGCTGTTATGGATATTTCAAAGTATCAACATGTTTCTGATGTTTCAGAGATGTTAAACATCTGTCAATATTATTTAATTTATATCGATTTGAGTTTCAAGGGGAAAAAAAAACCCAGTTTTTACTTTGTTGAATATGTCGAATTTTGTGGTAAGTAAGCAGTACTTGCAGGAGGCTTTGTGTTTCTTCTTTAATTCGAAGAAAAGTGCAGCTGAAGTGCATTGAATGCTTGTAGAAGTTTATGGTGATAATGCTCCAACTGATAAATTAAGTAAAGAATGGTTTCTATGTTTACAAAATGGTGATTTGAGAGTTGAAGACAAATCTTGATGAAGATTCGAGTAAAACGCAAGGGGAACTTGCAGAATCATTGAGAGTTACGCAACAAGGGTTTTATTCAAAAGAAAGACATTTGGGTGCCTTATGAACTAAAACCAAGAGATTTTTCATTTGTGAGTAGCTCATTTAATGGCAACAAAGAAAGTGCTGAGAGGTGGGAAAATGTAGTAGCCAATGATGGACAATACTTTGATTAGTTTGTTAATTCATTTAATTCTGAAATAAACTAATTTTTATTACAAAAAAACAAACCCAACTAATGACTTGTACTCCCTATATATTACCTTTTTTTTTTTGCTTGTCAAAGCTTTTTATTTCATAGAAAATAAATAAATAAATGCTTTCACCTACTACTGGCAAGGCCATATATACATTCATATAATAACAAAAATAATTGACATATGTATTTAGCAGAAAATTTCTACATCACGATTATCATCATCAATGAAAAAAAAATCAGACTACTCATTTTACTACAAGTTGTTTATAATCTAATCTAACATAAGTTCTACTTGCTAGTATGGATGAGATCGACAATTACTGAAGATGATAATTCAAAAATATATAATCCCCTTCGAATAATAAAGGATGACTCTAATTGTATTACATTAATTCATCCATTCATGTTTTAATTATTTTTAATTATATTGAAATATTAAATAATCACTCAACCTTGAATGATACATTTCCTTATCGATATTGGTCATTTGTCTCTTTTTTTTTAAATCATATCGATACTATTTTTGCCGAGTTTTTATTTTCCTAGCTTGTTATGGTGTTTTGTTTCCTCCTACGTCATCAATTTTGTAAATTGGTTCTTTCAATGTACAATAATTAAAAATAAAATATGAGCATAATTAGGAATGTAAATAATATGCAAATCGGGCTTGTAAGAATCAAAGAAAGAGAAAATCAACCTGGCAACCCTGACAATTTAATGAATGTTCAGAGGGAAGCAGCTTGAGCTGTCATGACGTTTGACTGAGCTACAAGCTGCTATTCTCCATTATATATACAACAATAAATAATAACATAGATGAGAGGAAGAAAATTAACTGAAATTAATGTCAGGAAGTTATATATTTTTAACTAATAATAATTATATGAGGACTTGAGCCCTTTTTGTTTACATTTTACGTGTATTTTTCCTTCGTTTTATATTCCTCAATCATCAACGCAAGCCCCCTATTTTCCTTTACAGCTCCTGGCTACGCTTCCTTACCTACTTTTGGAAGAGTCCAATATTTCATAAAAGGAGTTAACGTGCAATTTTGTTTCTTGAAGAAATAATTTTCTTCTTTTTTTACCTGTCTGGTGTGCCTTAGCCTACTACACCCCACTAGTCAGTGCTACTATTCTCGCCTTACTCACATTCCTTAGCTACTGAGGATTAACCAGCTCACACCTCACGACCTTCTTACTTCTTCAAAGACTTTTATTAAATAGACACACCTTTTCTCTTTCTAATTTCTTGTATTATTTTCAACGATATTTCTTTATGAGAATTATTTTTCAAAGACAGTTAAATCTCATGTATCTCTGTACAGCTTAAAAATTTACTTAATAAAAAATATATTTATTTTTTTTTGCTTCAACTTTAAAAACAAAAACATTCATCCCGATCAGAATCCCCAAAAAAAATTCAAATCAATTTTCCTGGGTTTTTTAGCTGATAGTGTTTGTTGATATTTTGAATTTTTAAAACAATGACAGAAAGGATTCTACCTATAAGAAAAGTCAAAACTTGTTGCTGTTATTTTTTATTTATTCAAAAGATCATGAATAAAATCTCATTGACAAATAATAGTTTTAATGAATAATTTTCAAATATGACAAAAAAATAGTATTTTGCCTCAACTCTTGATTGCAACAAAAAAAAAAAAAATGAACGCAACATTAATTCAGTGTGATATGATGTTAAAAGTATGGACACATTGATAAATGCTATAAATTTAGTATGATGATTAGATTATCAAATAGAAATATTTATGTGCAAAAACAAAATGCACATAATTTTGATTCTTAACAAAATTATGTGTCAAACTATGTTTTTTTTTTTGTTTTTTTTGGTGACTTAATCTTACAAAATAGAGGATTCGATCAAAGTAACCCCACTCTATCCTACCAAAAGGTCATTTATGAACGTATAAAAGACACACATGCATTGTTCAAAAAAAATATATTCTAATTATAGATGAGGGTGATGTAAAAATATGTGTGTCTATGGTAGATGAAAGGGAATAATATTTTGAGTTCCTGTTGGAAACAACAAATCATTGCATATCAAATACAGTTATACACCATAATGCGACCACGTTTGAAGTCAGCAAACCAACATTTTATTGCTGTTTTTGATGGAGCAGAGTCCTCATACCACTTTTGAAGTCATTGCTTTGCTTAATCGCTATTTTTTCCCATCAAGAAGCAGTGTAAAAATAAAACACGAAATTATTTGAACCATTGTTTTCAAAATAACAAAAGTAACATCACTCTTAGCAGAATAAGGAATAAAAAATCATGAAATTTAAACAGCTGTCTTTTGAAGCTTAGTACTAACTAAGAAAAAAAAAGGTAAGTGCAATAAAATTATCGCCCATGTAATATATTTGTAGATCAATTCTTAAGTAACACAAATGTGTATTTATTCAATTATGTATCTGGGGAGAAAATAACTACTTCGTTAGTGAACTGGGATTACTCATAGCCCACATTTTATAGAACTGGTTTCTTTTTTTTTCTTCATGCATTTAAATGACATATTATAACATTTCAAGCCATGCACTTATTAGTATGCTCCTGTAACGTTCAGTCAAACCTTAGAAATAATATTATTTATATATGTATAATATCAACATTGACACATTATACTACTAATTAAATTTGACACATATTCTTTATGATATGTCATTCTATTGATGTCCATAGATACATATGTACATGTTCATACAATTTATTTAAAGATAATGATAAGTACATAAATGGGAGATATTTGATGTTCTATACAATTTCATATAATTTATGTTTCTCAGAAAGAAACTGAAGGAAGGAGGAAAAATCTTTGACGTTTTATAAATCAAATTAAATTTTTTCAGTTTATATGGTTAAAAGTATATTTATGATTTTTTTAAAGTAAATATATAATAAATGCTTCAACCTCTTAGCTCAAATATACTACATGGATTACTTAACAAAAGAAACAGTTTGCCTATTTACATAAGAATTTAATAATCTATATAATAAATCCTCAAGTTTGTCTGTGTGTCCGTAACCCCTCGTATCTCCGGAACCCCTTACCCTATGGTCATGAAATTTAGTATGCGTAATCTACACGTCATATGAAAGATTTCTAGGGAAATTTTTTTTGAGAAATCGAAAAAACAAATTTCGCGATTTTTTTTTTTCAAAATTTTTCAAAAATTTTTGTCGCTCCAAATTTTTTGGCGGAAAATTTTTTTCGAGCAACCCGCCGGAGGCCTCGCCATAGGAGCCGAAGGCGCCGTCAATGGCGAGTTAGAATAATAACTGATGTTACAAAAATTGTATAATAAACAAAAAGTGACTCCATTTTGGAGGACTTTTTCTTACTCTCTGTGTATTACTTTAATTAACAAAATGTACAAAGGTAAAAAATAACGTAAGGAAACTTTATTCTATGGCTTTAAAAGTAATAATAAAAAAAATATCTACATTAAAATGTTCTTTTGGTAGAAGGAATTTGATTTTTTTTAAAGTTCAATTTTCTATGTCTCCTCCAAAATGACTGATTTTTCAAAGGATGACATCACATGAAAATAATGAATAAGTTTTATAAAAAATTAATTGTGAAATATGAAAAATTACATTCATATTCTTAGAACGGGAGTCATTTTTTTTGTACTACTCTTGGCCTGTATTAGTGTTTTGAAGCATGATTGCTTGAACATAAATCACTCACTTTTTGTCTGTTTGTGAACAAGTTCCTACAATTAGCGCATGTACAGGCGCTAGACTAACTAATTAACCTCTAATAAAAGCTTATATTTTTCATTTTGTAAAGTAAATTATTATATTAATTACTGTTTATCTATGGACCTGTGTGCTTAACTTATTATCAAAGATAAAAAATTTGACGACAAATGATCTTCGAGGCTGTAGATCAACTAAGCAGAGATAATATCCCCATTTAAGGATAAAAGCAACATTGTGTGCAACTTTGAGGAGTATGACGACTTTGATCTTGTTATATCAATTACTTTTAAAGTATAACTGAAGGGCTACACCCTCAGTCTTTTTAAAAATATGATATCACAAAAAATAGCCATTTTATTTGTAAATATAATTTATTTCACATACTTTATTTAATGCATTCGTTTTCTATGACTTTTTGCCTAAGAATAATACTTATGGATTTTGATCTTAAGGTATCAGCTTGTTGCATAATTCCCATTGATTCTGGAAATTTTTGGGCTCTCCAGAGTGAGGCTTGTCTTCAACGATGAAATCATCATTCTTGAAACTTCAAAACCATTTTCTTACATAATTTATCAGTTAGAACATTGTCAACATCCACTTCTACATGCATTCGATGCCCTTCACCTGCACTTTCTTCCCAACTAAAGTAGAAAATTAAAACCTCCTGCGGATACTGCTTAATTACTACAATATTTGACATATTATTCAACAAAGTAAGGACAGGGTTTTTGTATGTAACTCAAAACGATATCAACGAAATGTTATTGACAAATGTTTAGCCTCTCTAAAACAATCGAGACCTGCTAATATCATGTAATATTCATAACAGCAGAGCCATCTTTTAAAAACGAACCGCACAAATTTTTACTGCCTTCCTATAATTACAAAGAATTTAAAACTTTGCATTTATTTGATTTTACAAATTCGTTTCCATCCCATAAGATATCAACCATCTTTATATCTTCTTAAATTTAAATCCCAGGGATCTTATTTAATAATTTCATTTGCTTCCTGCATATATAAATAACTATACCTTTTCAAGTTCAACATGGGAATAAGCAAGTTCAACATAGGAATAAGCAAGTTAATATGGGAATAAATAATTAAAAACAATGTTCAGGAAATTTATTGAACTTACTAATTCCCATATTGAACTTGAAAAGGTATAGGTAGACAAGTTATACATTTTGAATTATTTTGAACTTCCTGAATGAATATCCATAATAATAATACCCACATTTATTACTTTTTCAGTGCAATCAATCCAATTCTCTACAATGCAATGTCGGATAAATTTAGAAAAGCGTTTCGTCGATTCCTTTTCTGCGGTAAATTGAGCGAACCACTTCATAACCATCTCTATTGTTATAATCTAAATAATCAGACACCCGGACTCAGAGTTTCTCCCAATCATCCCATGGCTCATCGTCGTCATCGGAGAGAGAATGATAATTATTTTACTCCGACATGGAGAAATAATACTAAAAAAACGGAGGATCATTCTCCTTCCTATGCTAGCAACACGACCAACGTATTATTGAAAAATAATGCAAGGGAGCCATGCGAAAATCAAGAAACTCAGTGTTAATATTTACATAAATATACATATTTTTTTTTTTTTTGCACAAAGAGGTGAAAGTTCAAAACGTAGGATATTTTTGAAGAGGAACGGAAATTCTTTAGAGGTATATTATATTCAGGTTTTTTTTTTTTAAATACATACTATAAATAATACTATTAGAATTGGAATTATAATTAATTAAATTAAACATTTAATAATTAGATTAAAACTGTTTTTCTCTGCCTTCACTTAGGTATGCATAAAAACACTTTAAAAATTTTACAAATAAGTACGTTTGCAACATTTCAAATTAAGTTAAGTTCGTAGAGGAATTTTTCAATTTTTTTGCTACTCAACATTCAATTTAAATTAGAATATTAAATTAACATACATACATAGATATACATATCTCTAATACTGTGTATATACAAATCTTATACATACATATATATATATATATACAAATATTAGATTGTATTTAATGAAATTAACTAATAGATACGTACATTTCCTTCTCAAATATGTTCATAGATAAACAAATTATGTGTTTATTTTCATACGTTTTCAAAAGCAATTTTTGTACATGAATAATATAATTGCGAAATCAAAGTTTGTTTTGAAGGAATGAGTTTCTTTCATTTTTAGGGGTTTTTATAGAATTTCATAGTACGACATTTCATGACATCTAATTTGGAAATATTTATCATAGGATGCTAATAATAGAATTAACATGATGAAGGGAATAATATAGACTTACTATTGTTTAGTCACTGTTTTTTCTTTGAATGTCTTATGAATTGATTAGCTAGACTATAATCAGATCTTTTTTTTTTTTACAAATGAGAACATTACCGCTATGAAATGAAGACAAACTATTAAGCAATGGACCAAATTGTGAATATAAAAAGACTGACTCTCTACGTTCATTATGAATAAAGTTTATACGAATATAAAATATCATACTTAACAAATAAGGAAACTTCTATTGTTAAGAGTAGCCTTGATTGATCCTTTTGAACTTTTTTAAAGTACCCAGTTTTTAAAGTTTATTTTAAATTGTCTTTTATGTTGAATGGCACAAAAGTCAAAAATTAAATTATAAGGTTTCACTTTTTAGTCTAAGAAATGAATTAAAACAAAAAAAAAAGTTCATTATTTTTATTAAATACTCAGATTCATTTTTCAACTTGAAAGTAAAGAAATAAATAAAGAGAAAAATATTTAATAAGAACTTTAGACAAAGATTTCCTGTTTTAAAAAGTCTTTTACGCATTTTAGGTTGTTGTTTTGACTTTGAGAGTCTGTTTAACAAATGAGTTTTAAGAAACATAAGAAAAAAAAAACTTTTCTTTCAAGGTTTATAATTTTTTCATTTTAGATTATAACAATAATTAAAATCTGCTTTTTTATGAAATAAAAAATGTACACTCTAATTTTTTTTTTTTTTTAAAAGAGCAACTTCAAAAACGTTTAAAATTAAACAGGACAACAAACTTGAAATGTCAAAAATCCTAAGGAGTATAAGTATAATAAAAGTTATTTAGTTTTGCATGCTGATTTCAATTCTGTAATTTTTTTCCCAAGAGAAATCGAACCCTACTTTTTGAGCTTTTTTGGTCCATTTTCCGACTTCAACTTCAATTTAACCCTAAAAGAATACTCATTTTGTACATAAAAAATAATGATCCGCTAGTGTATTTAATCAGATTTCAATTTCAGTCTTTATTTTGATTTAAAGGGACTCCTGGGGGCATAGACGGCTACTAAAAAAAACTGCACTAGTAAAGTGCAGAAGGATTTCAGTTGATTTTGTAATCCTTTCTACCCCTACTACTTTAGTCTTTTATTTCTAGTGGATTTTTGATCAAAATTGAATGAAAATTTACACACTTAGATGGACGATATTCTTCTTACTTGATTATTCTTATCAGGCGCTTGACATCTCATTTGAAAGCTGTGGGTATTAGCTCTTAAATGCATTTCTTAGTAATCAATTTTATGTAATATTCAAGGAGAGATTTAAGTACAAAGGATTTGGCCAACGTTTGGGCCTACTATCGCATTCTATGCCTCAAGGAGTCCCTTTAGGTCAAAACAAAGACTGTAATTGGAATTTGTACTACATATACTGGTGGATTATTATTAGAGATATTAGTTTAAAAAATGTATCTATTGAAGAGTATAGATGTTTTGTATATAGACTCAAAATGTTAAAGTAAATTCTAGGATAAAGGGAATAGGGTACTTGTTAACATAGTTGTTAGCCCCCCCCCCCCCAAAAAAAAAAAAAATAAATAAATAAATAAATAAAAAATAAAATAAAATAAAATACTTTTTATGGCCTCCTTTAATGATGGGATAACGATACGTTTTGATGTATAGTATTTATTTCTTTAAGTTAATTACCAACATTTATAAATTTTACATAACATTTTTTCACTATTAAAAGGTAGAACAATCCCTTTAAATGTCAGATATCGACGGTGTCATTACTCAAGTCAAAAACTTTTTCTTTCAATTATTAGTTTTTCTAATAATTTTAAAATTAGGATCTCTTTGAAGAAGCTCATTAAAAAAATAAAAAAATAAAGTTATTCCTTTCATGCTGGTACAACCAGATTTGAATCTTTATTGGATATATTCAGAAATTTATAACAAAATATAAAAATATTGAATAAATTTTCATCTAAAGGCTGGACATCAAAGCCTTTTATTATTCATATTTTGTGGGTTTTTTTTTGTCATATTGAAAAATAAGATCAATAATATTCATTAAAGAAAATCAATTTGTAAAATTTGTAAATTTTTCCTTTTCGTTTTTTTTTCATATTCCACAGTAAAACAAAATCAAAATTACCATACAAATTCTGGGCACAAAAAATGTTTACTATTTTCTATCAAAGTGAAGGGTTCAATGTTTTTTCAACCTTATTAACAAAATGTTACTTGCTCATTCCAAATTGTAAGCTTCTCGCTGTATGAAATAAAAACTAAAAGGCCTATAAAACCACTTATGCATGTTAAGTTTTTATTGTCATTTCAGATATAGTCATACTACAGTAAGCCAAACTATATATATATATATATATATATATATATATATATATCCCTTGTAGGCAAAAATACTATTAGGCCAAAAAAGCATTTTTTTATAACTTCAAAGACGAAGTATCATATCAAGAAAGGGTATATTCAATTTTGTATATTGCATTTTTTTAATGCCTTTTAGCATATTTAATAATATGTACAGTAAAAATATTGCTCTCAAAATGGGACAATCAAGTAGCAGAAAATACAGTTGATTAAATGGAAAATCTAATAAAATTCGTAGTATGAATGCTTTTATGCTATAGCCATAAATATATATATTTTATGAGAGTCAATAACTTTGTAACATTTGACAAAAGCACATGTTACACAATTCTAGCGTAAAAGATGGTTACAAAAGTCACTGTGAAAAAAAAAAATTGTTACCCATATCCTAATGGTGTTCAGAGATATATTTTTTTTGTAAGTTCAGTTTCTTTAGTAGCTTACTAGTTAATTTTTGATTGAAATGGAATGAAAGTTTACACATTTAGATGGACGATTTCTTTCTAGTTAAGGAGTATTTTGAATACATTTCTTATTAATCAATTTCATGTAATATTCAAGGAGTTATTTAAGGTCAAAGGATTTGGTCGACTTTTGAGCCTACTCTCGCCGATTATGCCCCCAGAAGTCCCTTTAGGTCCAAACAAAAAAATGGAATTGAAATTTGCAATAAAAACACTAGCGGATAAGTATTTTTTAATGCACAATATGAGGTTCCTTCCAGGCTTAAATTGAAGTTGAAGATAGAAAATGGGCCAAATTAGCTTAAAAAGTAGGGTCCAATTTTTTCAAAACTGTCGGGCTCTCAAAAAAAAAAAAATACAGATTAGAATTCTGTGTGTAAAATTGAATAACTTTTATTATACTTATACCCCTTAGGATTTTTGATACTTCAAATTTGTTGATCTGAGTAATTAACGGACTTTAAGGTTTCTAGCATCAAAAATACAGTCATTTTATTAGATATCCATACAATATTTGGGGCCAGGAATTAATGCCCAAACAGAGCTAGATATTAGTTTTGGCCATAAAATAAAAATTGTCAAGTTTATAGACTCATACTTCATAGAGTATTGATCCCTCGCTCCCAATGTGCCAGAGAGTTTATATGGCAAATATTTTTGTTCCAACAATTTTTTTAATGGCAGCTGTACAAAAACTGAATTTATAGCCGTACCAAAGCTGACCTTGTGTTTGAGATGTGTAAAAAGTAGTCAATGTTTATTTTGTTTTTTGAAACGTATATATGTTTTAATGAGCGAAGTCATCACGGCGGGTTCAGCTTGACGTATTGACAATGACATTATAACTCTGTACTATTATTAAATGTACCTATTGACCTAAAAATGCGATAATGTACTCTTTTTTATTTAAAAAATCCATTATTAAGTACACACAGAGTTCAAAAATAAATTATGGGAATTGAAAAGATGGGATTTGCAGTGGATTTGCTAATTTAACTTAAAGAAGTTTTCCTAGTCGATGAATTTAATTCATTATTTTTTCCCCTTAGTAATTCACATATTGTTACTAATATATACATATGTACATACAAACTTTTTTCGTTATATAATAATTATTGCACTTTCCTCAAAAATGTATATAATTTTTTTATCCATCTTTCTACTTGTTATTATTTTTATTATTATCAAAGAAAAAAATTACAAAAGACAGTGTAAAAAATAAACCCTTGGGCCTTATTTTCAATATTTTACCTAGCATATCAATTTATATTTGATATTAAAAAGAAAACTGTCAACCTTTTAACTTTGAGAGTAATTTTTACAAATATAATTTCCTTTTTCTTATTTTACGTTTTCATCATTCATTAAATCAAAAATTATAATTAGGTGAGGTGCTAGATATTTAGTTTCAAGTACTTGCACACAAGGTCAAGTACTGGAATATATTATTTATTGAGTTCAGTTCTCCAGATGATTTCTTTTAAGCTACTTTCAAGTCTAGTGTTATTTATGAATATTAAAATTCAAAATTTGTGCTCTGAAAACACAGGTAATTTAAACATTGTAAAATTACACTTACTTGCAGTTGAGCATAATACCCATAGCTTTGGGATTCTGAATACATGGAATAATAGATATGATCATGTAAAAAAAATTAAAAAAAAAAAAAATACTGACAAGAAATAAGCTTTGAGGAACTTACAAAAGTACTTTATACCTCCGCAAAAAAAAAAAAAAATATTGCGAGAAAATTTTGTTAGGAAATGGTGAAGTCAAGTCTCAATTTTCAATAGCTTTTTAATCCAAATCAAGTCTTTGATTTGAGGTTCAGTCTCAAGTTTGCAAAATACAGACTCGAGTCCAAGTGAAGCCCAAGGCTTCACCCCTGATATAATTACCAATTTTTATACCATAAACATAAAACCATTCACAAAATAAAAAATTGATTAAGGTATATATTATATAATGTCATACTTATTCACATGAAACTAGGATGCAGATTTAATTGTGAGTCCATGAAAAAGTAGGACTAGAAGGGGATGTACATGAAAAAAGAAAGCATCGACCTTAGAAATATAAATTACTCTGCTTTCGGTTGAATAATTTATGTAAATGTATATCTCTTATCAACCGTTTCATTTGTTCAATCATATATATTGACAACTATATATGTACGTACATATCGTTTACTACGAACTCTATATGATACTTTTTGCTATATTCAAATGAGGTTAATGATAGAACCTAGAGAGTAGTAAAGTAATCTAATACATTAAGACTTTTTAAAATAATTTTCATTACTCAAATTTAATATATTTTTTTTTTATTTTGAAAAAAGTCCACTAAGTCCATTAAGCAAATAAATAAATAGATTCATTGATCTCACCTCAATTCTAAATATATGTATAATATTTAAAAAATATAAATAAATACAGTACTACTTTGGGTTTGCAAGGTTTTGTATATAACAATTTGGAAAACAAATATAAACTTGGCTTGCAAACAATTTTTTTTTTCCTTTAGTTACATACTCAAAAGGCTCAACTCCTATTTTTTGAAACTATTTTGATGCAAAAAAAAACATTCATTTGTTGACGAGTCACCTTCATAATTAATCGAATAGCATTAAATATTGTTGGTAAGAAGTAAGGTCTGAAGTCAGTTTTGATTTGACAAACAGTTTTAATTATGAGCACTTTTCTGACAAGAATTACATATAAATGGTTTTTCAATAGGGATGACGCAATTTTATTTCATCAGGGACGGCGAACTATGTCATATTATTCTTTTTGTTTCGTTTACATTTTTACTCACAAATAGTTGACAAATCATCATGGGTCAGTAAAACCTTGAACAACCATTGGAAATTATACAAATTTATTGCCAAAATTCATGTTTGGTCGTGGCAACTCTAAGAGGCTTGCGGCAAATTTATGGTCCACATAATCATTCGACCTGTCGAATAACTGAACGTCTAGTTAAAAAATTTGAATCTACATATTCACCACATAATGTTCCAGTTCCAATGAAACAAAGAAATGCACGCAGTAATGAAAATATTGTTGCAGCTAGTGTATCAATTCAAAAAGACCCAAATCAATCTCTTACACAACGTTCTCAAGAATTGGGCATTTTTGTGACCTCATTCTGGCGTATTTTGCGAAAAGATCTTGATTAGCATCTATAAAAAATAAAACTGACACAAGAACTATAGCCGCTTGACCATTTAAAGTGCAGAAAATTCGTCAATTGGAATCATGAACAATTTAAAAATGATCTAGGTTTTCATCGAAAAATCATCTTCAGCGACGAAGCTCATTTTTGGCTATATGGGTTTGTTAATAAGCAAAATATGCTTTATTGGTCAGGCAAAAACACACATGTGCTTCATGAAACGTCATTTTTGGCCCAAATTGGATGGTATGGACTTAAATGACATGCGATTTAAACAAGACTTGCCACACGGCAAACAATACAATCAATTTAGAAGAAAATGGGTCGCTCTTATTGAAAAAATCTTTACATCTAGTCAAATGTAATATTGTAGCATTTAAATAAAAGTTGTAAAATAATTACATAGGTAGGCTCTTTAAAAGTAATGTACGAATATTTCACAAAACTGAACTCCTTGGATGATTTTTTTTTCATGATCTATTTTTTTTTTCAAATGAATTAAAGAACTATTTAAAAGAAATGTAATTTCTGTTGAAATAGAAGAATGATTTCAGGGAATTTACTTCTTAATTAATTAAAATTTTTGATATACCAACTTTTTTATATAGCTAAATTGCCTTATTGCTGAGAAATCAAGTTTGTTTTAAAAGACATTATATTTTAATACGGTTCTTTTCTTCTATCTATGAATTTAGAAAAGCTTTTAATATAAAAAATTACAATACTTAAAAGATTTTCTTAAAACAAAACACAACAAGAAAGACGTTTGAAATCAACTTTACTTGGCTCATAATAACTACATCTATTTCCAAATGAGGTAGTCAAATGCCTTAAATAGTTGATATTTATAAATAGTTTAGTCTCTTTTATATGTCATAAATTGACGTATAAAGGACATATTAGATAAAAGGTGACAGAAACGTTACTCTAACATATGATGATATTCTTATATATACCATATTATATTAAAAAAAGGTACTTGTCCAACAGCTCGAAAATATGATGATATCCTTTAAGTTTATCGAAAATTGTCACATCTGTGATACGATAGAAATTGATGCTAGAGCGTTGATCAGCTTCTATCATGAGTGTGTAAAAGTAAAAAAATATTAATAAAAAAATGAGATATCCGGCTATAAAAATAATTGACTCAAAAAATAAAATAAAGTTGCTTTGAAGCATAATAATTAAGGAAGGAATTTATTAACGCTCTAATAATACCCCACAAAAAACCTAATATTAAATTATTATCATTTTCAAAATTTCTTTTCATAAATGTGTAAAAGTAAAAAACAAACAAACAAACAAAAGCTGATATGAATCCTTGCACAACCAAAAAAATTTGTCAACTTCAATGCATACAATATTAAACAGTTTAAAACCAAGGAATATAAATTCAATTAGCAACTTAATGACCTCGTTATTTTACATAAATGTGTCATAAATTACATGTCGATTAAATCCTGCAAAAAGAAAATATTACCACAAATATCATAAAATAAAATGATCGTTATTACTCACAAAAATATGAATTAGGGAGTCCCTTCAATTATAAAAAACACAGCTAAAACTATTTGTCGAATTTGTAGCTAAGAAAAAACGCAAATTACAAAGTGTTAATTGTGTTAATGTAGGAAAAACAATCTCTTAAAAAAAACTTTGATTTGAAAAATAATGGTCTTTTAGATCAGTGGTTCCCTACCTTTTTCTAACTGCAGACGGGTCAACACTTGACGATTTTACTGCGGACCGGGGGGTTGAAATATTATTAATAATAACTATAAACGTGAATCCACTGTGTACCCATATGGAACTTTATTATGAAGGATAACTACATTAGTATTTTTTGTAGCAAAATGTCCTTTTGTTCTAAAGCAAATGATCCTTAGAATCAATCTATGAAACAGAGAGAAAGGATTTGTTCAAAGACTTCCATGTCTAATTATAGTAGATGATTATCAAAAAGTAACAAGGAAGGGTACTACATACTATTAAGTCTTACTAACTTACCTAAATTATTTTCCAAGGTAACATACATAATTATATGTTTGCCTGTTTTATAAACACGCACTAACATGTTTTTTAACAGTCTGTGAAAGGGAAATATTTTTCCTTATTTTTATTTATCAAATTATTTAGAGTACTTTAGCAAATTATTTTAATATATTCATAACACTACAATTATTGCATTTTTATTTATTTATTTGGAAAAAGAAACCTTTGATATTATATTATTAAATAACCAATTGCAATCTACTGACCATAATGTGATTATAATGATATAAGATACAAATTAATACAAATTTATTTTAATATTTTTTTCTTTTTTTGTGTGTGAAGACTTTTGTTAAAAGGAACTTTTCCATTAAATAAATTGACGTAAGCAGTTGAGATTCTCCAAATATGAATATGCATTAATGTACTCGTAGTAAGAAAAAGAACTTTTCTCTCTTTGAATGAATTATGTAGCTCCAGAAACTTTAATGGACATTATGTTTACAGACTCAGCTTAACTCACGAGCAAAATATTTTATTTCCACCCCTAAAAAAAAGTACAATACTTTGACTTACGTCTATTACAAGGTTTAAAATACTTTGATAATTATATTAAAGGATATTTTCCTCAATAAATATACGCAACCAAATCAATAAAAAAAAACTCTAAAATTAATATTTATAATAAATTCGGCAAAAAAAAAATAAAAAAATTCAAGATTTAACATTGATGTGAAAAGGAAATACATACTTTTTGGATCTCTTTTGTTCTATCCTATGTCTATTTTTATAATAAATCATTATTGTTGTACGTTGTTCGATATTTTTAATGGTATGTTTGATACAATTGAGAAGTACTTGTCAGTAGCTTTTTCCATTTATTTTTATCCGTTATTCTTAATTACCTAGAAACATATACCTAATGGAATTATTGCTATACCTACATACATAGGTCAAGTAATTTTTTTAATAAGATAAAAAAGATAGAAAATAGAGCCCAGGTGAAGACATTCTTTATCCATAACAACATGACACATACCATAGTCCTTATTAAGAATGTAAAGATCACGTTTTATATATATAAATCATACCTAGAAACCTTAAAGTTATTTATTTATTTCTTACACAAGCCAATATTTTCTTCTCTTTTATCTTAGGTGTTTCATCTTTCACATCGTTTTCCATAAAGATTCTATAAAGCCTACTAATTAACTTGAAAGTTTAATTATTGATGTTCATATTGTAAGTACATATGTACCTAAATAGAAAATTAGCCTACTCTCATCCTGGATGGGTATGGAAGAATCCATTCTTCAAGGGATATGTGTAGTGGGTGAGCAGGGATTCATTGTGTTTATTTTTTTTTTAAACTTGAGCAAATGTTTATATAGAAATAGGAGGTCTTAAGTTTAAGGATTCTTTGTGTAGATAGTTTAATGCTGATTTACCCTTACACGACGGTGTAAAAGTCTCAGAAATTGAATAGGAGTTTTTATTACGTAAACTTTTTTTGTAAAATAAAACTATACCTTTTCAAGTTCAATATAGGAATAAGCAAGTTCGATATGGGAATAAATACTCTGAACTTGAACTTGTTTGTATTACCTAAACTTTTGTAAAATAAAACTATACCTTTTTAAGTTCAATATGGGAATAAACAAGTTCAAGTTCAGTGTATTTATTCCCATATTGAACTTGCTTATTCCCATATTGAACTTGAAAAGGTATAGATACGAATAAATTTGAATAGAAATTAAAATTTGAGCTTCAGAATTGAAGGATTTACTACAAAAATCAACGGATTCAAGATTTGATATTCTATTTTTGAAGGTAGTAAAAAAAAAAATTCAATTAAACAAACCACTAAGGGATTGAAACATGATTGGACTTATTTATCTATGTTATATTAGGGTATCAAAATTCTGGAAACATTCAAAGTTGGAAACTTAGCACGATTTTTTTCTTTTTTTTAGGAATCAATTGGAAATAACAAAGTCTTATAATCGTAGATTTTTTAAAAAAATCACTAGCATGATTTTGCTCATTCCTACCCAATAAAAATAAATAAATATTTAATACATGCATAAACTTGACGAATACAGTTGATAATAATTAATTCATAAATGTATTTATTTTTCTTTTGATCAATTAATCAACGTCACCTTTCTTCTATCATTTTCTTTTGTAAATTTCAAAAGCAAAGGGAACCAATTCATAAATGGGGAATCGTCAAGTGTTAATGACAAGATAATTATAAAAAAATTTCTTTGTTCTTGGTTTTTTCAAACAATGGAAGGAAGGGAAGCAATTGCAGCCCCTTAGACCCCTTGTTTTAGTGTACATGGTAACATGACTGTGTATGAAAAATACAAAATAATCATAAATTGTCATAAATTCTATTTTGCCTCAAATTCAGTTACTTTTTGAAAATTTTCATATATGGCTTATAGAAAGTTTCCAGAAATGAACCAGTAATTTGTACTCTCTCTTTTTGCAACTCTTATCTAATATGAGTAATATAAATTTGAATATATACTTAAAGGTAATATTATCATGGTTTTGTATACTTTCGAATCTAGAAAAGTATTGAAATTAATAGCTGTTTGAATCTTTGACATCATGTCTTAGTATGTATTTATTGTAATATAATACAATAATGAGTGTATTTCATTATTAATAAATCCTTTGAAGCTCAAAAAAAGCTACAGAAAATGTATATATATATATATATACGCTAAATAATAGATTTATGGCAGTTGCTCTAAATATGAGTATTCATTAAACAAATGATTTATATATATATTTTGTTAGCGGTGTAAAACATTATTACTGGATGATAATATTATATATATATATATATATATATATATATCTACAGTTTCTTTGAAAGAAAAGATACATAAATAGCAATAAGCTAATGAAGAACTTCCTATTTGATATAATATGTACATATTATGTAAAGTATTCTGAAAACTCTTTGACTTGGGGGAAATAAATAGTTTTATTTTTCAAATATGAAAGATAGATCTACAAATAAGTACAAGGTAGTTAAATACCCTTTTTGTTGACACATCACAAACCAAAAAACATCAATTATTGTGATTTGCTTTCTATTCAAATAAATACTCTGTAAAACATTTGAAGACACAATCAGTGTTCTATTGTTTATTTGATTCTTTTTTTAAGTACAGATTATTTGTGGGCATATGAATATTCATATGAACTATGTCACATAAGAATAAGAATAATTGAAGTGAGTCTTTTAATCAATTATTGATAGAAAGTTAGTTTTTACTATAAATTTATTTATAAATTTTTCATCAAATTCTGAAAATTATTTTAAGTTATTTTCTTAATCAAAACTGTTTTTAAGAATATTTTTCTTGTTCCATGCACACAACATGGATTAAAGTTCTCGATCTTCATTACGATAATATAAAAAAATGATGTAATTAGTTGAGTTTAGTTTATTATTTGCAATAATCATTTAACAAGTTCGCTAATTTAGAAACTATTACAATGCTCTAGAGAAATTATTCGCCCATTTTGAAAGAATTTATATTTATTCAATTATTTTTTAACTTTTCATCAAAGAGGGAGATGTTGGGAAGAATTAGGATCACATACTACTATGGGCAAAAAATATCGGGTATCAAAAATCTAAATTTAATTATCAAAATTCATTGTATCTCCCTCAAAAGTAAGTGACATAAATGAAGAAGATTATATTTCATATGCCTTTTTTCTTTATCAAATATTGGAAAGTCTTTATTTTAATTGATCTACATACTCCCATTTTTCTCCTCTGTTGCAAGAACAACCTACTATTTGTACTAATTGATATATGAAAAATCAAATTAATTATTTAAATTAAAAATAGATTTATTCCGATGTCATTTAAATAAGTTCTCTCACTTCTAAAAAACTTTACTCTGTACGTTTCTTCACAATTATTATAAGTTGATTTTTTTAAAAAACATAATCAGGGAAAGGCTCTGTTAATATTTTTACTTTTTTCTAGTTAAATGAGCGTTTTGAGTCAAAGTTTATATATTAAAAAAAAAAAACTCTTAGCTCTTATCCCTTTGGAAGAAATTTCAAACCCATTTGCCTATTTCATATTTTAAATCATTAATTATATAAACATTTTTTAATAGGTACCTAATTTAGGTTGATTATTATTATTATTTGTACTGTACAGATTTATGTATGTAGGAAAACATCTTTCAATTTAATAACAATTTGAATTATTAGAAAGCAAGAAGTCTTTGATATCTATTTATGGAGATAAACAAATTAACACATTTTAAGAAGTAAGTTGTCATACACAGATTATTATTGGATTACACTTGACTAGGTGTGAGTTAGATTATATAAAAATAGTGGTAGTAAAAAAAGGACCGATTGACCCTTGTATGTCTGATAGCAGATTTATATTCTATAGTTGTATAATATATTTTTGTATTAAAATAACTTTGATACCTGTAAATTTATAACGTACAATGTCCAATAAACATTATTTTGTTTTACAAAAAAAGTATAAAGGTAATCATGTTAGACAAAGCACTCTTTTGATTGCAAAACATAGTTAAATGATTGTTGCAGAAAGAGAAAAGAAAGTTATAGCATCAAATATATTATTTCCATATAGCCTCTAATAAAAATAGAAAGCATTCATGACAAGTACATATATAAACAGCTTTTTAAAAATTATAGTGTACATTATATTTTTTTTGATAATACTATGCAGGATTTTAATATATTTTTTTAAGAAAATGAGAGTTTGTGGAAATAATACTTAATGCAAATTTATATTTAGGTTTTTTTATTTTGTTAACGATGGGTAAAATTGTTTATACAGAGCTACTTACAAAGTTAAACGACGTTCAGATTATAAATTGATAAATTACACACCTCACTCACAATGGGGTCTTTTTCTATGAGTCCATTATGAAAGCTACTTCATACAATAAAGTCCTCTTTGCTTCTATTCAATGTACATATATTGACGATCAAAAAGTTATTTACCCTCAATACATTGTATAAATTGTGAACTGATGTATATTTTCTATATCAAATTAGCTTTTTATGTTTATATATTAAGGCAAATCTGGTCTAAGGGTCATCTGCTTTAAGCGTGTCACTGCACTAAGCAGTCATATCTAGTTTCTGCACAGGAAATTTATAGGATAAATGTACTGTATTAAGCATGCCCCTGCAATCCCCAGCCAGTGGTCACTCAAATTAATGCATACCAATATAGAGGAACCTACTTCAACAGCTACTTTTTTTTTAGCGTTTTCTGATTGTTAAATATGGTAGAGAACGTCAGAAGCTGTGCGCTTGAAATAGAAGAGTTAATTATTTCAGAGAATAAGTTATAATCCCGATCACTCGGAGATGGTCTAATGAGTACTTACTATACATATTTCTATAAAAGTCCGATCGTGTATAATTCAGATACTATTATATTTGCAATAAATAAAACGGATGTTTTCCCCCACATTTCTTTCTTTCTCTCTATTGGAGAGTTTGTATCGATGGAAAAAATGTTAGTATGCTAAATTAGAAGAACAGGGGATCCATATTTATATGGCTAATCAGTTTGAACAAACGGAAATTTCAGACTTTTATTGAAAATTATTATTCGTTTTATTATATAAATGTGTAAATAATACATATTATAATTACAGTTAATTGTATTCTAATTTTGGTTATATTATATTAAAAAAGTTTTAAATACATGTATATTATTTGATACTGTGTATTTTGCAGTTCCTGCTTTCTTTTATACACTTTTTCACTTTTTCCCCCATCATTGATAGATCCAAGGAAACTTAATTAAAGTACTTACTTGCACTAGACGGTCACTTTCCCAATTTCCCTTGTTTGGCCGCTTAATACAAGTCCGATTGTATTATTAAAAAACCTGTATAAAGTTCATATTAGACCACTTGCTGTTGAGGGGGGGGGGAAGGTTTGTATTTAATATTTTTCTAGTGGGAGTGGGGAATTTTTTTAAGGGCATATTCGTTGGAAACTTTCTTTTAAATAACAAAAATATTAAACCAAATTGTTTTCAGAGAATGTCAAACGACAAGGGGTGGAGAAAAACAATCCTAGGGTACAGAAATGGTTTTGCAATACTCATGGGCTTTAAATTTGAATAATACATAAAAAACATCTTTTTTTTTAAAATCATAATTTTCTTTCAATAAGTGTTTATTCTTCTAAATACCTAAATGTAAGCTATTTTCTCATATAACGGTTGTAAATTCTAATATTGAGTTGCAGAAGAAATATATATATAAAAAACACAATATTTTTGTTTATGTATGTATTTGAACGAAATGCATTTTAGTTTTTTGATATTTTTTAGACATATAATTAATTTATTAATATTACATGTGAACATCATTATATTTGTCATTAAAAAATGATGACATATAATTATAGCAATTCCTCAATTAATAAAGTCTTTTTTTTCTTTTTTTTTTCTTTACTTTCAGGAAAGATTATACATAGAAAAAGAAATACGTTTTGAATATTTCGAATAAATAGTGTAGCTTTAATTAAAAATTATTATACAATTTTGCTAATACTCATTGCAAAAATAAATCAAAAAAATCCCCATGCCTACCATTCTGTACATATAAATGCATGAACTTTAAATAAACTGTTCATTCAATGTATTATTTGATATTGTATTATATAATTTTGCAAAAATTATAATTATCTATAAATTGCATGAAAATCAAAAAAAAAAGTAGTCAGAGCCCTGTGATAAAAGGGAAATTAGCTAGCTTATCAAAATCTATAAATTAAATAACATATATACAGAATTCATATTTTGCTTCCAGAAAAAATTTTTATTTCACAAAATATTTCCTTTGATTTTATTCCTTGTACCTACATAAAAATTGAAATTTCTAATAAAACATCGTTGCTGTAGAAATATAAATAAAAAAATAATATTATAAAATATATATATTTATTGAATTTTTCAAAGTTATGAAATCCTTTTTATCTCCAAATGTCTTTAAGAATCAATATTTTTTACATTTTTTTGTTTCATTAAAAAAAAAAAAAAGAAGGAGAAAGATTTAATTTACTTTTGTGTAGGTGTCATTTATAAGTGAAAGCAATGAAGCGTTATTTTGTACTGACTAATAAATACAACATACTCTGGTTGAACCATTCCTTTCTCACATTCCATCAAATGTTCATACAATTCAAGTACCACATTTATACTTCAATTACTTAATAAATGAATTTATTGCCGTAAGTAATCTTCCTTTTTGGAATGACCACAGTTGGTCCATTTAGGTACTTTCTTTTCTTTTCTTTTTTTTTGTATATATAAATTTATGTATTATAAAATATATTATGTGGGTATTTAGTATTCCTTAGATGTTCCATCATACATACACTTTTAGATAATATGTATATTATGTGTACATATCCACTAAAAAAAGCAATTATTTTCCTAATCAATCATATAATTTAAACGGATAGAATTATTCTCTCCATACTAATTAATATACATAAATTTGATGGATTGTAATTATTTATCCAGCTTTTACAATAAGGGATTGATAAGATTATGAAGACAATAATAAAAATGTTTTATGGGTTCTTCATTGGCCCTCTTTTTTGTATAAATTGACATGTGCCTTTCACTTAAAGTCTTTATTAAAGAAATATCTGTAACTCATCAGTCATAAGGAGAGAAACAGAGAGAGAGAGAGAGAGAGGAAGTTTGCTATTTAATTATTGAAATACAAGTTAGAAAAAAAATTTACAAAAAAATATCTGAGTAAACTGTACAAAAATTGAAAGTTACTCTCAGGAGTGATTCCCAACTCGGAAGAAAGACCACTAATTTCTTTTCCTTTTTGACAGGTTGAAAAAAATGTCTAATTATAAAGTGATATTTTGTCATCTTTCGAGATAGGTATTATTTTAACTTTTTACTTGAGGTAATTGAATAATGGATTTATGAAGTTGAATAAAACTGGTCAACAAATTTGAAGGTTCAAAAATCCTAAGGGGGTATAAGTATAATAAAAGTTGTTCAGTTTTGCACACTGATTTCAAATTTTTTTTTTTTTTTTTTCAAGAGGCCGAGGGTTTTGGAGAAATTGAACTCTACTTTTGTAGCTTTTTTGGCCCATTTTCCAACTTCAACTTCAATTTAAGCCTAGAAGGAACCTCATTTTGTGCATTGAAAAATACTGATCCGCTAGTGTTTTTATTGCAAATTTCAATTTTAATCTTTATTTTGACCTATAGTCCATGAGTGCATAGGCAGCGGGAGTAGACCCAAAAGTTGGCCAAATCCTTTGTACTTAAATAGCTCCTTGAATATTACGTGAAATGGATTAATAAAGAATGTATTAAAGAGCCTAGACCCACAGTTTTCAAACGAGATGTCAAACGCCTGATAAAAATCCTTAATTAAGAAGAAATCGTCCATCTAAATTTGTAAATTTTCACCAAGTTTCAAGCAAATATTCGCTAGAAATCATAAGCTCATGGTTGAGCTTCTTAATTAGTTGCGTGCAGAAGGATAAAAAAATCAGCTGAAATCCTTAATATACTTATACCCCTTTGGATTTTTGACTGTTGACCAATGTAATCAATTAATTCAATTTGAATGTTGCCCAAAAGGAAGATTAAAACAAATCAAATATTGGAGTTGAAATATGAGTAGTAAAAAGTATGTATAGGAAAAGGAAGGAATGTACGACAATACCTCCAAACAGTCCGGGTAATTGGTTCATTGGATGTACTGGATCATATACGACTCTCAAATCGACAAACTAACATTTTGCGTATATTTTTGTATATAGTGAGTTTATTTTAAAGAAGCGTGATTTATCCAAACACGGACTGAACGTGTGATTACTAAATAGTTACAATCATTATTATTTTTTAGTTTTATTGCAAATATAGGTTTTTTTAGAGAACCTAAAACTATATTAATTTGCGGAAAATACTAGTGAATTCATGTTTCTAGTATTAACAAGCTTAAAGCATCACTAAAAACATTCTCTCTTGCTTGATTTTCGTTTGTAATTTAACGAAAATATCTTGAAAAGTAACTATTTGATAAAAATAAACCTTTTGTAAATAAATTAAGTATAGTTTTAAATGAGTAATCATTTTCGTTCAATAAAAAGCGTCGAATGTAATTTTTTCTCCTCTTAAAAAAGTTAGAATTTAAAAAACAAAACAAAAAAAACTTCAAACCAATGTAAATTGTTTATAACAAGAAGAAGTACCATTTAGATTTTTAGAAAAAAATGTTTACCTACTCGTATTTATATTATTGTTATTAGCATCTACATAATTGATGGATGAGATGCTTAGTTTATTAATCAAGAAAACTATCTCATGATTGATGATTCTATTGATAAATTTAAATACAGCAATTTATCTAACAAATGAGTTTACAATTATTAAAAATATGATAAATTTGATATGAATTGAAAAGATAATAGGCACTCATATGACCATGAATCAAATGTGTGATTTTATAGGCAATAATCACACAAATTGGATGTAATATTATTTAAAAATTCTATTGTTTACACATTTCATTACAATGTAATTTATTATCACGGAGTTTTAGAAAGTTCAGCACATAACCTCGAGCAATTTCTATTTTACAAAAAATTGTATTCAAATTAATATTTTGTAAAAAGGGACCCTTTAGAATCAAATACTTTTTGATAATGAAAGATTAATAGATATTTACGTTTCAAATGAATTTCTTTACCTTAAAAACAATAAAAAAACTGAAGCGCTATTCATCTCTAAAGAAACCTTTTAAAAACGTTGATTTCTTGACCTTATAAAAAAGTAGAATTTTGTTGACATGGTTAATATGTTCATCCCATATGATTTGTTCTATTATAAAATGAATTACAATTACATTTTCTGAATTTTTCTATTGTACATTAGAAAATTCAGGGGCAAAAACTCTATCTTTCGTGAATGTATATATCAAATCTGGAAACTCTTTTGGAAGTAAAATGACTCAGATTCGAATTCGACTATAGACTCCATTACAACCTTCAGAATAAATTATTATTTATTATAATTTTTTTATATGACTGAATTTTAGAAGATAGACGAAATAGAGCTTCGTAACCTATGTCACAATTTGGACTTGAGCTCAAAGACTTGAAATTTGACTCCAACTTGTAAAAATGATCAACATATTTCAAATTTTTTTGTCTGTGGATTAAGAAGGTTATAATTGCTTTTACCATTAGAATTAAAAAAATTACCTAAATAAGCCGAAATTTCTACTGTTGTGGACTTAAAATTTGTTTTTTTTAAACTATATGCTTAAACAATCCACATGATATAACGCTATATTTTGCCGTAAAGGATCTAAATAAAAACTTAAGCAAATATTTGTAAAAATATGTTTTCAGATTCTATAAATGTTTAATTTTTTCTAAGTATATGTATATTTTTCTGCCTAGTAAGCACAAAAGAATGAATCCTTTCAAGTCACTTATATATCCATCATTTTTTATCACAAGATCCTAAAAGTTTTAGTTTATTGTAAAGTGATGACATGAAACTTTATTTTGAGACGAATACAACCTTCAAGAAGTCAATATTTTTAAAGATACCGGATGACCCAAGTCATTTTTTTATATTTATAGTGCTACAAAATGTCTTTTTGTGTCAGTAAGTAAAGTTAGAATCGACTCCTAAGGGTCTTACATATGATCTTCACATATCCATGGATATTTTGCTCATCCCCATTGGTACAGGCTTTTTTGGGGTGTGGATATCTTCTCAATATGCTGCTATATAGAGAAATCCATGAATTTTATGTTGGGAGAGGATCTTCTCTTTTTGCTCTGGTGCCTACATCTTTACTACTGGATGATACCTTTCATGCAGAAGTGAATGTATATGAATTTATTTTTATCAAGCCTTATTTTATCTTCTTCTATGAACATCTTGTTCCTCGCCTTCCTGACAATCTTTCAAGTCTCCTTCCATCTTTTCCTCACATAGTTTCTATACTTTCTAGCATAACAATGTCTAAAAGGTCATTTTACAATCTTTTCTCATGCCTCAACACGTAACAAATCTATGTATTTCTTCAGATTTGATTTTTTTTTCATACCTCGTTACTTTTTTTTTTTCAAAATGGCACCAAACCCCTTTTGATTCCAAGTAACTCTTGTAGAAAAAACAACAATTTTCCTTTATAATATGGCTAGAGCCTCTTAAAATATTCTACGAAAACTCATGGTGCACTTGTGTTAATTTAACGAGCAAGAGGAAGTTATTTTTAAATACTTTATCGCTTATTTTTATAATATATGGTTATTAACAGTCTTAATAGTTATTATTTTTTTTCAATTCGTCTTGTTAATTTCATATTGTCTTTATTTTTTATTACAATTAGTTTCGTTCGGAAGAGAAAAAATTTGTTGGGTCATCAATAAAAATGTTTCACTTCGTTATCGCTATAAAAACAAAATTTATAACAAATAATATATATATTTTGTTTAGTCATAGTCACTGTAACGCACTGGTATATAAGATTATTTATTAAAATCTAAAGTATCTATAAGATAAGGAGCAACCAATTACTTTTCTATATAACTTTATTCCATTTTTTCTACCAAAAAAAAATGTATACAAATAATAGTTGAACTTGACATTATATGTATATATAAATTTTTATTCAAATGATTATGTCATGTGAAGTCTTATATTTCATATAAAAATATAGCTATACATAAAAATATTTAAGTACAAACAGTCTGAGTCAACTTTTTTTTCATCATATTTTCTCGTACATCCTATAAAAGAATAGATAAGGACATATAAGTACACATTTGAAGTTGATATTGAAGGCTTTAATAACTTCTCAAGTTATGACCCATAAAAATGATCAATGAAAAAAAAAAGTTAGGAATCAGACTTTCATAAAATACTTTGATGAAATGTAAAAGAATTTCCAGGTATAAGATAAGACAGTTTTACTTCTATTAGAATAACCTTTAAACAAAAATAGTTTAAAATAGCACTGGCCAACAGTCAAAAATCCTACGGGGGTATAAGTATAATAAAAGTTGTTCTGTTTTGCAAATCTTTAATTTTTTCTTCGAGAGTCCAAAGGTTTTAGAGAAATCGAACCCTACTTTTAAAGCTTTTTTGGCCCATTTTCCAACTTCAACTTCAATTTAAACCTAGAAGGAACCTCATTTTGTACATTAAAAAATGCTGATCTGCTAGTATATTTAATGCAAATTCCAATTCATGTCTTTGTTTTGAACTAAAAGGACTCCTAGGGGCGTAGGGGGCCGGTGTAGGCCTAAAAGTCGGCGAAATCCTTTGTACTTAAATAACTCATTGAATATTACATAAAATGAATTAATTAAGGAATACATTAAAGAGCTTAGAACCATAGATTTTAAACAAGATGTCAAGGGCTTGATAAGAATCCTAAACTAAAAAGAAATTGTCCATCTAAATGTGTAAATTTTCATCCAAGTTCGATCAAAAATCCATTAGAAATGAAATAAACCGTTGGACTCTTGAAAAAAAATTACAGATTTGAAATCAACGTGCAAAACTGTATATAATATAATTATACTCCTTAGGATTTTTGAAAGTTCAATTTTGAAAACCTGTGTAATTAGTGTACATAAAAGATATTATAGAAAGAGAAACTTGAGTCATTTAATTAAATCTAACATAAATATCAGAACATATCAATTGGTTCAAAGGATGTGTATATTTTTATGGTCTGCAAATATGTCTTTATATATTGATATTTATATATTTTTATAAAACGATTAGGTTATCTTTGATTTAATTTATGGGAAGATTATTTTTTCAATAATGGCAGTCAGAAGAGTAAAGGATATCCAACAAATTATTTACGGTACATTTATATTCTATATCTTTCTCCCATTATGAAAATAATATACCATTCTGGCCACATGCTTAGTATAATCTCTTTAATAGAGTTATTTATCGAATTTGATATAAGAGTTGACTAATGTTTTCTAATATGAGAGAACTTTTAAATATTTTTAATGCGTAAAATGAACACGTAGCAAATTTGATTGTTAATTATAATCGTATATTATAAAAACAAGGGATTAACTATTCATAAATAACTTCCTTTTCCTTAGTTTACCCGATGAAAAACGAAGACATTATTCATGCTCGAATAAAACGCATAAAAAAAGGATTTTTTGTTTCTCGATTGGATCTTCTATATAGTATAAATAATTATGAAAACATTTTTAAGATCAAAGTTCACTAAGTTTACTCTCATGTGAGTTTCTTCTTCTTCTTTTTTTTTTTTTTTTGGTTTTTGGTTTTTGTATAATAAAAATGGTCTCAAACTTCCCTTATAAAAAGTATAAAAGTACTTAAAAATGTCCAAAAGCCTGCTTAAATATAGGAAAAAATGAATTATAGATTCCTTATGAGACGTATTTACTAGAACTATATTTAGAAAGCAATTTATTTTTTGTTACTCAATTTGTGTTATTTTGACAGTACATAATTAAATAAGCAAAAAGTAATTAATATATTTATAGGAATTAGTATTATTTTACATTCTATATTTGGCAAATGATTTAATGACATGTCTTTTAATATTTTATATGTATGCTAAAGTGTTAGGAAAGGTATTATATTTTACAGTATAAGAAAATGATCTTTTCTGAGTCAACAATACCTTAAAAGAAACTAAAACCTATATATAATTGACATTTGAACTTAGTTATGTAGTGACAAATTTATCATTCTATGTTATATAGAAACATATAACTATTTATTTGTTTATTTCGATTAAATCGAATTTCCTTCTCGTTATAAATCGAGCTGATTTATTCGAATGAACATTTGTAGAGTTTTACACATTTAAAAAAAAACATTGAGGAATTCATTGACAGTTTAGTATAATTGGGCTATACCTTTTCAATTTCAATATGGGAATAAGTAAGTTCAATATGGGAATAAGCAAATTCAATATGGGAATAAATAATAAAAAACAATATTCAGGAAATTGAACATAATAATACATTTTATAATTAATGAAAATAAAAAAATTTGATGGAACAAGGGACTGTAAGACTCGTGTCTTCAAATTTTGTAAGTTGAAAACTCTTCTTTATTCAAACATCTTCAATCCTGAAATGGGCCGGAGATTTATCAATACCAAGTACCTCTGGCCCTCCATATATGTATATCCTTTGCTTTTCTTAAGTATTCACGCACCCACTCCATTGCTGTATCCTTTTTGAAACTTCCTCGTTTCACCTCATGATGAACAAGCCCCAGGGCTTGACCAATACGCCCAATAACAACAACATTGGCCCCTTTAGAGCCTGCTGCAAATGTAGAGCATCTGTTTCTACATGGTGAACGACCCATTGATGATCTTGAAATATGGAGATTAAAGTTAGTCTCTTACATACTAAACAAGATTGGTAAATTTTGAGAGGGATAGGAAATTAAGCTTTCAACAAAATCTTTGCATTTATTCCCATATTGAATTTGAAAAGGTATAGAGTACATAGATTCAAAGTATTTTACCCTGGAAAAAGAGTCAATATATTTAATTATAATAGTCGATTTGTCAAATACAAATTAAAAAAGGTTAACTTAAATATAATTTTGATTTGTAAGTATATTTGTGCTAACAATATTTCATACAAAATTAAAATCACAAAAGGCAATTTTTGTATTCATTTTTCTATGTACATGCATATATTTGAAGGGTAGGATATATTATTTAATAGTATAAATATTGCCTTAATTGTGTTGTAATCAATCATTTTATCTTTGAGAAGATAGAGTGAATCCTATTGCTAGAAAGATTCAATTATTTTGGAAGAAGGATTTGTGGGTATTTCGAATGTATTTTACATACGTGAATGAATTAATATTAGTATACTATATTTTATGTACATACATAATCTGGATAACTTTATATATTAAGTCTAGTAAAAAGAAATCCATTATTTTTGAATGAAATTGAAGGCCTTATTTAGCATAATTAGAATAATAATCCCATTTAGGTTAAATATGCACCGTTTTGTTCGATAACTTGTTGCCATTTTGAAGGTAGGTAATTCCATTATGCCTCTTTCATTGAAACCCTCGTCACTATTAGCAAACATTTCAAGCTTCTCTTGAGGCGACGTTTTTACCATCTAAATCATTTGCCATAGGACGGAACGGAGAATAATCACTTGGTGCGAGGCCCGGACTATAAGATAGATGCATAAGTACCTCCCAACCAATCTCTCGTAGCTTCTTCTGGCAAGTTACCATCGATGTGTGTGGCCTGGCGTTGTCCTGATGAAACACAATTCCTCTCCTGTTGGCCAAAGCTGGGTGCTTCTGGGTGATTGCTTCCTTCAGAGGGTCCAATTGTTGACAGTATAGGTTCGAATTAAGAGTTTGGCCGTAGGGGAGCAGCTCATAGTGGATGACTCTGTGCCATCAAAATTACCGGAACGAAACTTACAAAACCAAAATTGTGCATAATTGACTGTTACAGTATAAGGACCATAAACACTCTTAACATTTTCAGCTGCCTTACTTGCGTTTTCGCCTTTATCGAAGACAAATTGTAGAATATAGCGTATTTTCTCCTCTTTTTGCCGGTGTTCATCTTTGACGCGCACTCCAACACACCTGAGACAAGTAATCACAAATTTGCTTTGGAAGTTTCTTAAGTACGAAATCTCATCCTTTTTAAAACCACATAGCGTAATATAATTGCACTTATACAAGTCGAGATATAGATCACTAAAGCCATCTATTGCAAAAATAATGGATTTCTTTTTACTGACCTAATATTTAATATATGTTATGAATACGTATACAAATGTATACTCATTCTGGCACTGCTTAATCCCTGAAAGGATTTTCCTCGGTTTCCTCTTTTTTTGTTCATTAAAATTATGTACTAGTTGTGTGCTTGTAGTTTTCCTTCCTACATCTGATCCACATATTTTGACAGTATGTATTTATATACATCAAAATGATATAATGTGTAGTTATGTAGAAGTATTAAAGATTAAAATTGAAATGAAATTCATCATTTTATCTGAGATTTTTTTACATTTACATATATCTACATTTTAAATAAGTGAACTGAGTACCTTCTTCAAGATAGGAAATAGGCATTTTTAATGTACCCAAAGAACTGAGTGTATCCTAATATGATGAATCAAATAAAAAATGTTTTTGAGAACAAATTTGTCATCAGTTGTATGTAGATTCTGGGCTAGACCCTCCTACTCTAAGGCACTGGTTTGAAATTAAGAATATATTAATTAATTATTCGATTAATTTATTGTTATATATTGCAATATTTTGCACATATGCAGCATATTGTATCTATTATAAGTATAAATTAACTTTCATATGTACATAGGAAGTCATTCCCAAGGTTTAAATCATGTTTGAGGAACAATATGAAAAGTAACATACCCAAGTAGAATATAAGGACACCAATCAAGATATTGTGTCAACATAAAAATGGAAGCCACCTAGACCTACAATTAAGAATAATATCAACAATTTAGGAATTGTAGAGTTGTAATAAGGGACCACAAATATCTAGTTATTCTGAGTACTATTCAAAAATAACAATTGACATTGATCACATTGACACAACGAGCTTTTTGTTCATGACTCTCAACTTTGACTCTTAAAAAGGCTAAGACCAAATTGAAGGAAAAAACAAACAAACATAATATTATGTATTTTTATAGTAGACATCTGGACATAAGAATTTACTGATTAAGTCTATCAAAATCGGCTCACACATATTCATTGTGTGTTGACTCAATAGGAAATATGGGCTGAGTTTTAAAATTGAACAAGGTATTATTTCATATTGTTTTTTGTTTTTGTTTTTTTGAAGCTGAAGGTCTGAAAGTTCCGTGAATAATATGTACTTCAATGAATGACTAATCTATACAAGACAAATCTTAAATGAAAAACTAATTCATTTTAATAACATTGTATAACGCTTTGTTATTTGCAATTAATGGATAATATAATATATTATATCAAATGAAAGAAAAAAAAAGAAAAAAATGCGCGTTATACACGGTTATACACTATTTTTTTCCTTATTTCCCTTTCCTTTTTGTTACTCAAACTACATTTGAGAGACAATTATTAAAAAACATTTTAAAGATAGTTTTATCCAATTTCGAGCAATAATTCGCTAGAAATCTTAAACTCATGTTAGAGCTACTTAAGTAGTAGCGCACAGAAGAAATAAGAAACCAGCTAAAATCTTCTTAAGTAGTTCTACCGTGAGTCTTAGATTTCTCATTGATTTTTGGTCGAAATTAGATGAAAATTTACACATCTAAATGGACTATTTCTCCTTAGTTAAGGATTCTTATCGGGTGCTTGACATCTCGTTTGAAAGCTGCAGGTCTAGGCTCTTTAATGCATTCCTTATTAATCCATATCATGTAATATTCGAGGAGTTATTTAATTACAAAGGATTTGGCCAACTTTTGGGTCTACTCCCGCCCCCTATGCCCCTAGGATCCCCCTTAGATCAAAACAAAGATTGAAATTGGAATTTGCATCAAATATACTAGCAGATCAGCATTTTTTTAATGCACAAAATAAGTATCCTTCCAGGCTTAAATTAAGTTCCGATTTCTTCAAACTCTCGAAAAAAAAAGTTACAGATTTGAAATCAGTTTGTAAAACTGAATAACTTTTATTTTACTTATACCCCTTAGGATTTTTGACTGTTGGCCAGTGTAATCAAAGAAGAAAATTAAATTTTCAAAAAAATTGTCAATTTTCTGAACTTTGAAGACGTAAAGTGGTGACCTCTAAATGTTGGATATTTTCTATATATAAATAGAAACAGCACTTCTAAAAATTATAATCACGATTATTTGTCAGGATGTATCGCTAATAATTAAAAATAAAAGAGACATTAACAAAACATGGCTAATAAAGACCAAAATTATATGTTTATTCACCTTTTAAAAGCTTACAAAGTATGAATATTTCTTTGAAATATATTTTTACTCAAAGATGAGTAGCGATAAAATTAAAATCTGAATGGAAGCATTGAAAAAATTTATGGATCTTCAATATTAAGCTTCTATAAAAACATTTTATATATTTATTTATGCTGCCATTTAGATATCTGATACTTTAAAAAAAAATAAAAAAATATCATATCCACATATATAAATAACCCATTTACTTTTAAATTCCTTTTCAACTAAAGATAACTCTGTATCATTTATATTGAGTTTAATTTCATAATATTCTACTCCATTTGATGCTATAAAAAAATAATATTTGAATGTTTCATCTGCTTCTTTTAAAATATTATCATTGAGTATTCATTTTTTATATAGTTAGACACAACACATAGTTTACTTTCTCATACAAGACCTTAAGGGATTTTTTGTCCACTGTTTATGAGTGTAATCATAGGAAAGCTTAAATTTCCTGTAATTTGAAATCTGTGTAGTATAATAAATATAAAATAGGTCCCATCAATACTTTGAAAGTATTCCAGTTCCTGAGTTGTGATATTGTATATTATTTTACTCAAATTAAATATGGCGTTTATATCCTGATCCTTTAAAATGACAAGAGCAATTTATGTTTCCCTTGGAGTCCTAGCAAAGCTAAAATCATATTGTGAATCAGCAAGTTAATTCTTGTCATAAATACTTTTAAATGTTACTTAATATATTAGGGCATTGAATGTCGTTTATTTTTGTATATAATTTCTTTCAATATAATATGTAAATGTTAGATTTTTTCATAGCAATTTGTATTCATATAATGATAATATTAAGCTTTATGCCGATGACCTATGATTGAGAGTAACTTAGAAATAATGGTCTGAGGACCAACATATTTGCATATTTAAATTAAAAATAGGTATTATTATTACAAGGTTATTACAAAAAAAATATCCATCAAATATTGATGGATGTACCTACCTAAGTGTAAGAATGGAACTTCTTATGGTCAGAGTGAAGATAATAAATTTACAGACAAATCCCCTCGGTGCATGCAATTTTTTAAAAGCTATGTTGAGTGTTTTTTAAACATACTCCCCTTCCGTTTGCATTTAAACTTCTACACACCTATCACCTCCTCTGAAAGAGAATTTTGTCTGGTTTATTCAAATTAAGATATCTTATTTCTTCTTCCCCATAAAGAAAAATTGCTCGATTAATTTAAATTTTCGATTCATATTCCATACATATAATATTTATGTACAATGGAGCTGTCTTCTTCTCCTTTTTCAGCTTTTCAAGACTCTTGACACATAAAAATATACATGGTAAAATAGCAATTAACCGATTTTAAAACTAAAACTATGTAAGATTCTTAATAATGACTTACAAAAATCAATAATCGATTGTTCAAGGTTTTTAATAAATGTATATACATATGTATAAACATATATTATAACGTTGGCTGTTTTGTTTTCGGATCAATCCGTTATTAAAACTATGAAAAGATATCATTTGCTAGCTTGTATCAATTTTTTTTTTTTTTTTTTGAAAAATGTGATCTCTAAGGAAGTAAGAATAAAAATTTAGACCTGATTGCTTTAAACCTTTCAAACCTTTTGAAAACAGATAAATTTCCTTTAGAAAAAGGCCATTTTTCCAACTTTAAATGGGTTGAGAGGCAACAAAAATGACCTTTGAAGACTAAAACTCTCCAATTCTTCTTCTTTTTTTTTTTTTAATCAATAGACAACACTTCTTTGGTGCAGACATAATAATAGATTGATCCAAAAACGGGACAGCTTAACATATAGATATGTATATAACTTTTATTTTTTTCATTAACTAAAATGTATGTAATGTTAATAAAAATCTTTCTTTTCTTTTTTCACCTCTTTGTAAATTTGATTATTATTCTCTTTTTTGTACAAATGACAATGACATATACATATCTACATATATACTTACAGACAAACTATCAAGAGAATATAAGCCAAAAGTTTATTCCTTTAAGAGTAAGCGACCAAATTACATAATATGTTACTTAAATATACTCCTATGTGATGCAGTATTTAATAGCTATTGTTGTTTTTACAAGCACCTTCTGTTCCAAAACAATGTTTACATATGGAATGAACTTTTACGATTAATATTAATTTTGATGAACTTTAAACTTTATTACTTTTTCCTGATGGATTACGATTTATTACGTCTGGACTAACAAAAATTTCATTGATTAAAATGGCTATAAAAAGATTAAGTTCAACTTTACCACTTGTCTAATGACGAAAAAAGTGCAATTTGTCATGGTTTTCTCATAAATGTGTCGAAAAAAAATCCGCTCAAGTTGCAACATGGAGTTATAAACGAAATTTCCGCTAAATACAACGTGTCGAGGGTTACATTTAGTTTCAAGTGTATTATAAATGTTTTTCAATATAATGGTATAAAAGTTTGCAAATGTAAACATTATTTCCGAACAGGGAGAGTAATATAGTTTAGTATAACTATTTCCGTACAATGAATGATATAATTTAAATTTCTGTAAACTATATACATCTCAAAATTTACGGTGTCCGGTAAATTTATTGACATCAATTTATCGATAGTAAATTTATCGAATTTACTCCAAGCTGTTGAAAGTATTTATCTTGAGAAAAAAAATCATTGAATTTTTCCATCGATGAATTTACAAATTGATTAGTTGATGGTCTATTAATTTATCCATCGATTAATTGTGGGGCTATCGATGAATTAACATCGATCAATGATATCGATAAATTTTCCTAGACCCCAACATTTACATCGAAAATATATTTTTTGAAATGGGACATGGCTATTGATAAAAAAGTAGATATCGTTAAAGCCGTTAAAGTGCTTTAAAAATTATTATTATGTATGAGGATTTTAAAGCAGTACGCTGAATATATTATTACAGAATTAAATTAGATTTCTAAGGTCAAAATTATTTTTTCCTGAAGAAGATTCTAGCTTAGGAGCTGCACTAACACAAAAAGGACAATTATTAATAGGAAAGACCAGAAAAATCGAAGAAATATTCTCCATTTTTAAGAAATGCAACATTTAAGAGAATTTGAATAACTTTGATCATTAATATCTATGGGGTTGCGTGAGTGTATTTAAATTCTTACGTTCAAATAAATTGATTTCTTCCATACAAATTTAGGAATACAATTAGATTTTTTTATTTTTTTGCATGTAATTCTTTATATAATATATTCCTTCATTGACTTTTTATTTTATTTTTGATTAGGTAAAAATCTTCATGAAAGATCAATACAGCGATACCGTTTTGAAGCCCGAAGAAACTACACCACACATGTCTACACACTTGAAGGAGAGAGTAGAGGAATTAACCAACAGCGAAAATCAGTTCCTTCACGCCATCCTAGCTTTGATGCCATTGACTATAGTACAGTGGTCGAGACGAGTGGAAATATTTTGGGGGGCGGTCGATCCAAGGCTCAACTCGGTATGAATGTAGAAGAAGAAACATATCTTTAAAGAGCATCTCTTTAGAAAAAGAAAAGAAAAAAAGAGAGGGTTTTTGTATGTAGACATAAGATTGTACATATTATTAAAAATAAATGTATCAATAAATTAATTATATATATAAAACTTTTTATCAATGGACAAAATATATCAAATAATTTGCATAAATATTTTGTGCATTATAATTCTTTGTACTCTATATACATAATATGTGCACCTACCCATTGTACACCATAGATAATAATAACAATATAATTATTCATTTTAGTTTGTAATAATAATTGATTGCTTTTAAATGTGAATCATTTATTAATCTTATTCAAATATATTATAATTATAAAATATCTATATATATAAATCGTATATGTATATCCAATTATTTCCATATTTTGTATCATTCATTTCATCCTTTTTTATCAACGAAAAGGAAATAATTAATTGACTTGTATCTCATTTAGGACTGAATTGTCCTTTTATTAAAAATTTGTTCATGTTAATGTTTGTAATTATATTAATAACTGAAAAAGATATGATGCACTTATTATGAGTTATTCCTTGTCAAATGGCTTTAAACAAATTCATTTTATGCTCCCTTGTCTTAAAATTTGATGAAATACTCAATTTTGCTTTATATATGTCTCTTATCCTGAACTACATGAAAGAAAAAAGCTGCAAAAACATGTGATAGTTTTGTACTTTTCTAGCTACCATTGTTCACTTTAGGCAGAGTTATTATTTAGTTCTACTATACCTAAATTGATAAATTCTACCAATATACAAATCAATCGTTAATAATTGTATACTATTCACAAATTCAAAAAAAGGGCGCGCAATCCCTTATTTAATATATTTTTTAACAAAATACTGTGATCAAAAAGTAAGGTCAATTGTGTCAAAACGTTGTCCTCGCATTGAATGGATCAGTGATTTTAGGGTCGTATGCGTTTGAGACACAAAACATCCTTCAAAATGGTTTGGGCGGATCTAAATGATATTCCAACACTATCAACGAGGTCTTTAATTGTCAATCAACGATTTTTAAGCGCCAAATCTTTGACTTTTTGAACGTGGCCCTCGTCAGTAGATGTTGATGGTCGCCCAAAACGCGGTTCGTCTTCAACGCATTTTCAGCGCTCTTTGAACTCGTTGTACCGCTTATAAACGTTTTTTTGTGGCATAGTTTGATCATCAAAGGCCTTCTACAACATTTTTAATCTGTCCACACAAGAATATTTGTTCCGAAAAAACAAAATTTGATGCAAGTTCTTTGCTCAACAAAAAACACCCATTGTAAAAATCGAAAAAATCACTTTTGGTTGTTTACAAAAACAAGTATCACTCCAGGATAAATAAACCATTCATTAAAAAATTTAGAATAATTGTCATGTACTCCCAGTGGAGGACAGATGTTTATTAGATATATTCGTTTTAAATAAAATAACAACTCATATTTAAGGAAGCGTCTCCCATTAAATGTAGGAATGCCAACTATTATAGCTTGAAACTAATTTAGCTGGATATTTTTATAATATTTAACCTCAATTTGCGTATTTTACAGAGGGTCATTGGAAAAAATTTAGAAATAGAAATTGTATAAAAGTTATTGAAAAACAGGAATATGTTGTGAACGCTCATTTCTAATTGACATTACACATATTTGTAATGTATGTATGTTTTTAGTAGCTTACTACCAATGCTCAAAGAGAATGATTTGTAGATGATCCACTATATCTCCCATTATCAATTAAAATATGTAATTAAACAAGAAAGATATCCCTGCTTAGAATTTTGCTCATACGTCATAGGTTTTCTTTTTATTTTGATGGAGTGAACCTTTGCGACAAAAACGGGGATGACAAGTCAATTACAAATCTATTTTACAGCAAAATATTACTTTGTTAGTGTATTGCCTATTTGTCATTTGAAACATAATTACATTTTTTTTTGTTCAGTATTGAATATATTAAATATTCACTAAAAAAAAGAATTCACTAAACATACTATTGATATTTGATTTTTTTTATGTGAATCAGTGTGAATTATTAATGATTTTAAAAACAAGGCAATATTAATAAGAAAAACATGATTATAATTTAAATTCAATAAATTTGTTTTTAAAATACATCCATATGTATGTTCCCATGAGACCCAATTAAACTCCTATTTCATATAATTTCAGTAAAATAATCATTTTTAGCTTATTGACAGAAATCAAACCAAGCTTCCATAATATTTAAATTAAATATTTATTAAAATTGAAACCCTTGATTTTTCTATCAGGAAAAGAACTATTATGTCGCTTAAAGGTAGGGTATGTCAAGTTAATGACCAATTAAAACTTCAAACTTTACTATTTAATAGTTAGAGTTGAGTATTCTAATCTGTTAAAATAAGGATTTTAATTCAAAATAATTGATGGATTCATTGTACTTACAGGTAAAACACACATATTAATAAAATTGTACTTCATTCAAAATGAGTAAAGTTTAATACCTGGTTCAATTATATTGTACATGTGTAGATTTAACGAATTTGAGATAGAATTTGCAAGTTTTTTTCACTTTTTGAATCATTTTTTCCTTTCTCCTGGTTTGAGATATGTAGTTTTTAAAATTAATATGTATTTAGATATTATATTTGCAAAAGATCTGGATTTAATCAAGTTATAAGCTTTAAATATGAACTTTGTTTATGTTATATAAATGTAGGATGAGTCAATCCAGAGGAAAGCAAAAGTTAATATCAAAGAATCATTTTTTTTTATTGATGTTCCTTAAAGATGAAAAAGAATAGTTCAACTCTTTTTATCTTTAAGGAGCTAAATAGAGTCGTTTAAAAGATAAATACATAACTATTGATTTGTCGATAAAATAAACAGCTTTCATTGGCATGGCTTAATTATGAGCTTAGTTTAATTGTAATTGATCCATATTTATATTATAATGGTATAAATTAGGTAATTTGTTCTTTTATTTATTTCTACGGAACTATTTGATATTAATCGCACAACCTCGTCCATTTTTTCCATATCTAATAATAATATCTGCACCTTTAAAATAATTCAAAGTTTTTCATTGAATCTCAACACGCCTTTTGAGGCTCCTCCGTTTTTATTCCACTTATATAAGTAAAACTAACATCCTTGTGTAAAATAAGCCAAACATGTTTTATTTCATCATATATTATTTAATTGAAGGTAATTTTTGAAATACTTTTAACCGAAGTGGTAGTCTAGATAGACCATCATTGGCTCAAAAGAATATTTAAGAAAATATTTAAATACTCAAATAAATAGCTCGAAACATCAAAAAGAAATGGCGTATTATATTTCAACTGAGCAAATGAACATCATTGAACTTGATGCATCAATTTTTAGGATGTAACAATTAATTTTTAAAATATATTATGTATTTATTAGTATAAATCCAATGAATTTATTGTTATTTTAAATTGTATTCTAGAATAAATAGTGAAAATATGTATTACTAAACAAGTTTTCGCTAAAGAAACCACTAAATTAAGTTTGTATAATATGACGTGATGCTAGTACAAAAATGACGTAATGCACGTCACTCTAGATTTTGATTCCATGTTACATTATTAGCCAATGACTAGCAAGTAATATATTTTAAGCATAATAGGTAAGCAGAAGTATTCAGAAAAAGCGGACACATCTGGATTCACAACGGACTTTCAATTTTTGTGATTCAAATATGTAGGTATATTCAGATATTTCACTCTTGCTTTCCTCTCACGGTGTGTTCGTAGCCTTTCCTCGACTTTTTTTAGTTTAAGAATTGATGTTTATAGATGTATGCATATCTCAATATTCAAATAATAAAATTACTGATCCTCTTTGTATCTTTCTTTTTAAAAGAGACATTTCCCCTTTGCTTGATAATAATTACACTGGTCAACAAATTTTAACTACCAAAAATCCTAAGAGGCATAAATATAATAAAAGTTATTCAGTTTTGCACGCTGATTTCAAATCTGTAATTTTTTTTTTTTCTCGAGAGTCCTAAAGTTTTTTGAGAAATCGGATCCTACTTTTTTAGCTAATTTGGTCCATTTTGCAACTTCAACTTCAATTTAAACCTAGAAGGATACAAATTTTGGGCATTAAATTTTTTAGATTCGCTAGTGTATTTAATGCAAATTCCATTTTCAGGCTTTGTTTTGACCTAAAGGGACTCCTAGGGATGTAAGAGAAGGGAGTAGGCCCAAAAGTCGGTCAAATCCTTTGTCCTTAATAACTCCTTGAATATTACCTGAAATGGATTGTTAAGGAATACATTCCACAGCCCAGACTCACAGCTTTCAAACGAGATGTCAAGCGCCCGATAAGAGTCCTTAATTAAGAAGAAATCGTTCATCTAAATATGTAAATTTTCATCCAATTTTGAGCAAAATTAGCTAGAAATCAATGACTCACGGTAGAGCTACTAAAGTAGTAGCACGCAGAAGGATTAAGAAACCAGCTGAAATCATTCTGCTCGCTACTACTTAAGTAGTTCTACCGTGAGTAATTGATTTCTAGCGAATTTCTTTTCGAAATTCGATGTAAATTCACACACTTACATGGACGATTTCATCTTAATTAATCTACCCATTAGTTTAAAAGCCTAAGGTCTTGAAACGAGACTCAAATCAGAGACGTCAAAATACACTGTTATTGATAATTTTATTAACTTAAATATTTTCAACAAAAATACAAACGTTATATACAATTATAATGTAAATAATACCATTGATTAGAATCCAATTGACGTGAAACATTAAAATAATTATAATTGTACATACATATGGTTGTATGTAAAGAAAAAAAAGATTCAGAGAAATTATAGAAGAAGCATTATTTTATTTATTTACAGATACAAGGAGTTTAAACAATGATTTTGCTACACAGAGGGATTTGAAGGGTAGTAAGGGGATAACGGACTCTTATTAATTGATAAAAATAATGATCTATGTGATTATTATGGCATCCATGATAACACGGGTAAGGTATCTCAAACCTTAAGAGACATGTTTTAAATATTGATTTATGTACTTGACTGTCAAAAAATATATTCAGTTTAAAAAGAAAAAAGAAGACACAAAAGTTGAACATATTCAAAAATAAATAAATAAACTTAAATTGAACTAATAAATTCAAAAAATAATCCGTCTACTTAGTACTAACGAAAAAAAAAACATATTGAAATTACCATTTAAATATGATTTATCATCACAAATAAAGGTTTTTTGTTGTAAATATTGACTAGATTGCACTCAAATCGTCCGGCCCATGGAAAGGGTTCTTACAACGATGGGAATAAATATTATAATTAGTTATAAATAGTTATATATATATATAAATATTTTAATAATTAACTTATATGAGTTACGTTAACATCTTAATAATAATAAAATATGTTATATATTAATCAGTGTTACAATATGTATCTACAATAAATATAATTAACAAACAAACAATTGAGAGCTATGCTACTGAGCAGGGCTCGAACATAGCCTCAAGAAATATTTATTATATGTAATATTATTAAATTTATTTTTTGGTATGATGCTGCAATATTGGGTGAGGATGACTCTGCTTTTGATGAGAAAAAAAAACAGAATCAAAGTATGTAGGCTTAAATTTATATATATATACATATTATATGACTTAATAAAAAAATAAAAGCTTATTCGCTTATTATGCAAAAGTAACGTTTTCACCGTGTTTTTCTATTTGAGAATATGAAATTAAAGGGGAAGAGAAAAAGGGATATTTCGGCAGTTACATTGTTTTTTTAATGGGGAGAGAAACTAAGGAAGAAAAAGAGGGCTAAAGCAACTAAAAAAAAATTTAAAAGCTGTCATTAGAAGGGCATACGCCATTGTCTATTAAATGTGTATATTTATATATATGTATATAATGAAAAAGGGAATTAATAAATTAAACTGGTGTTTGACTTTAAACAACAAAATGTTGCAATGATTACTAAAATGTACTCGCCATAGAGTTTACATGTATATATATATATATATATGTAAATAATGAATTAATTAATTAAGTAATGAATGTTTGATATTTGAAAATACTATGTACATTAACAAAAAATGTCCTTATAATCTGAGTGTATGTAAAAAATAATAACCCACGGAGTGGAAGGGTCCTCCAGACATTTCCTTTTCCTTTTTTTTTTATCTTCTTAGTCTGAATCTGAGTCAGAGTCTTTTTTATTCCCCGTACTTGAATCCTCAGGAAACTCTGGTTGACCCACATAGCCCTCTGGGTTATGTAGTGGAGTCTTGCTCTCAGTTTGTGGCTTCTTTTGAGCTGCCTGTAGATAGGTGTTTTGCTCCTTTTCTGTGAATTCTATCTCTAACTTGTATTCATGACGAGCAAGATATTTAACAAATTTCTCAGGGGGATCTCCAGAGCCTCCTGAAACAGAAACGGAGCGAAGCACTGTATGACTAACTGCAGTGGCTGGCTGAGTAAACTCCACGTAAAAATTCTTTTCAAACTGTTCTGGCATTTGATCGAAACTTGTTAATTGGAGTTTACATAGGAACTCGTGTGTGGTATAGGAACCTGGAAGAGGAGAATGAAAGATTATTATTTTTGTGAATTTTACTTTTTTTATGTTTTCTTACCTTGACCCTGCTTGGGGAGACGTGGGACTCTCCATACTATAGCCTTGTGTTGATGCTCATATTTTGCCTGTCCTGATGAAGTTTCCATGAGCTCTTGACTATGAGTTTCCATGGTTCCTAGAAATCTTTCTAAACCTTTGACTTTTCCAGCACGACGGTGAGCAGATTTGACAGATCCCATTCGAGTTGATAAATTCAAATTTCCAGTTGCTATTTGAGAAAGGGAAAGGTGATGCTTCTCAGTTCGGAATTGATAGATCCAACACTCTGGCAATGGTATCTTCATGGTGACGTCCTCACATGGAACTTGACCCCATGCCTTTGTGTGATGATATGGAATGAGCATATCCGCTTTGATTGCAATCTGAGGATAAACAAAATAATGTATGACTATGGAGTAAACTATGAAGTTGTAATGTCTCACGTTATTTCCTGTGATCTCAAAGTTACAGCGAGCAAGCAATGGCAGTTCTCTTGCTCTAGGAGGTCGTACACGGAAGCGCATTAATTCTAAATAACAAGCATCAGGAGGTTGAAATTTAATTATATGATCCTCGGACTCGAATGCCTTTTTATCTATCACTGAATGGAACTCAATGTCCTCGTAACGAATCCATTGCTCCGTAGGAACCGGAAGAATATCATGCCTTCCTACTACTTCCAGTCCCATTCTTGCCATATCGTTCACGCCTAACTCAACATCTGGCATACCAGTCAAAAATGAACAAAAGAATACTCTAACACGAGCTAACTGTTTTAATATTTTTCCATTTTTGTCCTGTTCTACATAGAGTTCGTCCACTGCAGTTAGTTGGACCTCCTCTGTCTTATAAGTCAAGGATCGATCACGATGAATGTCCATACCAAATAATTTTTCCTCAATACAAACTGTGAATTGTTTCAGGTCTTCAAAACTATAGCTTCCTAATTTTAAGAGTTCCGAGATCTACATAGAAATTAAATAGAGCGTAATGAATAGTGTGTCTGAAGGAATTGATTTTTTGTACCTGTGGAGCATGTTCAAGGGGAACACCAAGTTTTTTCATGTCACTAGCAAATTCCTTGACACCTTCGTAATCAGCTTCCTCCACTGCTTTTGCAAGAAAACCAATTTTTCCAGTTAGTTTTTGCATTTTTGTCATTTGACCAGGTCGAATTCCCGCTCTTTCTTTGTAAAATATATATTGAAGTTTTAGAGTGAATATCTTTGAGTATTGATCAAAGACTTGATGAGATACGTCAGATACAGAGTAAGCTGATTGAAGAGGTAGTTCTTGAAAAGGGTCTTTACTGTCTTTGTTTTCAAATAAAACTACAGCTGGATTATCACCTTGCATAGCAAGACGAACATAACATTTTTTCCAAAACCTAAAATACAAAAAATGTAAATAACTGGATTAATAAGGAAATCATTTCATCACATGAAAAATACCTTTGAGATGTGAGTTTCTTTTTTGGAGGATGTCTTAGAAACATCTCCCATCCATCTCCAGAAAAATCTAATCTTGGGAAGGGCTCTAAAGGCTGTGATGTATCATCATCAAAGAGGGGTTCATCCTCAGGGGGTTCCGATGTTTCTAGGAAAGGATTTTCATCGTTCTTTTGTACTGCCTTAATACTCCTTGCTTTAGAGAATCCATCGTCATACCCAAAGCCTTCCACTTTATTCACTGTTGCATCACCAACTCCAAAAGGGTCATGGCTTGGAACAGCTCCTTCTGAAGTTATAAACGGATCAAATGGATCTCCAGGCTTTGAAACATTTCCTACATCAGCTGAGTCAAACTTTTGATCAAATGCATCATCCCAGCCTGACATAGCTCCTAACTCAGGCCTAGCTTCTCTTGGAGCTTGAACACCAAATAGAGTAGCTCCTGTACTATCTAGAGCCGCCTCTTCACTTACTCCAAATATGGATGCTCCTGTGGAGCTCAAATCAGGCATTGGTGGTAAATCGGCAAAGATTGCATCTCCTGTCGACATTTTATAAGGAGTTTCTTCTTGAATAATTTGTTGTTCCGGAAGTGGAGCAGATTTCTGATTTAAAAGGGTTTCAACATCTTTAACCTCTTCATCATCTGCATAGGCAGCCGCTGTTAAATCCAACTTCTTTTCTGTTTCTTCTGTACATGTCCCAAAAAGAGAAGTCCCTACAGATGTATCCTCAATGGAGTTGACTTCTTTTTCTTCACTAACTTTTTCATTTTTAATTACATCACTCTCATCCTTTGAAGGTATATCCTCTTTTAATTTTTCAGTCACTTCCTCCTCTGGTTTTTCCTTTTCTTCACTGGTTGTTTCGTCAATCGATGATTCATTTGTAAAAATACAGCTAAATCCAGAAGACTCATCTGGTTTTGGTTCTGACTCAATATTTTTTTCAGGAAGAGTTTCTTTTTCCTCAATTTTGATTTCCTGAACTTTCTCAATGATTTGACATTTCTGTTCCTCAAAATTTATAATTTCATCCCCGTTTTCTTCTATGGGTTGAGGCTGTTTAACTGCAGCAAAAATAGTTGAGCCAGTTATTGTTGGTGGGGGAGGAGATGGATCTCGGGGTAGCTCAACTGATACCTGAGGAATTTCATTTTGAATTTGTTGTGGGATTTCTTTAGGAATCTCGTTTGGAATTTCTGGAAGGACATTCGTTGAAATTTCTTGAGGTGGCGCCCTGGGAATTTCTTTTATGGTTTCTTGAGGTGGCGCCCTGGGAATTTCTTTTATGATTTCTTGAGGTGGATCCCTAGGAATTCCTTGTATAATTTCTTGAGGATGTTGTTCCTTTGAAAGGTTTTGAGCAACAACTCCAAATGCAGCTGCTCCAACTAAATTTAAATCTGGAGGAGCTGGAGGTTGGACTACACTGTAACTATGCATTTGAGAATATTGACCATAATGGCCATAATATTGCTGTTGCTGTTGAGGTTGGTAAGCGTCAGCTGCAAATGGATTGGCAGCCATATTGCTTGATCCTCCATTATAATATGCCTGTTGGCTATGCATAGGAGGTGGAGGGACTTGCTGCATTGTTTCAGCAAGAAAAGGATTAGGAGGTTGCTGAGGTTGATTTTGTGGAGGAACGACAGCTGCATCGGCCAAAAATGGATTGGCTTCTGCTGCAGGAGGAGGGCAATCGAATAGAAACGGATTTGCCATGATTATCTTCTGGGATCAAAGTCGTCACTCTCAATACTATTCTGTGACTCAAGTACCTGTTTTGGAGGAGATGGTGGAGGCTCTGGACTTTTAAGCTCTGGTATTACTTCTCCAGCAATAGATGTGTCAAAAGGATCTGACTCTTCTTCTATTTTTTGTTTAGCAGCCTTAAATGTCAATGTGGGGTCGAATTCATCATCTTCTATTGACAATGTCTTTGACTTTTTGACTGATCTCACTGGAATTACTTTATCAACAATGGAAGTATCAAAAGGATCTATTTCGTCTTCAATCTCTTCTTCTTCTTCTTCTTCTTCTTGATGCTTGTTATCAATATCTGGAACTTTTATTTGAAGTTCGGTTTCTAAGTTACCGTGTGGCCGTGCCCTTCCTGCAGATCCTTTCGGGATGACTTTATTCAGAGACTGAAGTTCTCTCTTACTTCGTACTTCAAACTCTTCTTCTTTATCAATAAATTCTTCTTCTAAGGCACGAATTTCTGCTTTACCGGGTTCACTTGTCTCTACGAAAGAAGTATCAAATGGATCTCCTTTGTTTGGTAGTACCTTTGAGGCAAAATCAGTGTCAAAAGGATCTGACTCTTCTAGTTGAGGCTCCAATGTTTTAGTTTCTAGTTTATTACTATTATCTCCAAGTAAATCTATTTTTCCTTCTGCTCCTAATGCCTTTATTTCAGCTTCACCAGGAACCAGGTCACCAACTTTTGACGTGTCAAATGGATCTTCGTGTACTTCTTCGGGTATATCTGGTGCTTTGTGATCGTACTCGGTTGTATCAAAAGGATCGTATTCGTCAGATTCTTCAGACTCTTCTAGTAGAGCTGCTTCTTGTGCCTCAAGTTGAGACTTATGAATCAGACTATCGGCAACGGCGCAATTCCAAGATTTAATAGAATCGTTACTCGGAGCTTTAACGACAACAGATGGTCGTTTACTGGGATCAAGTTGAACTGTTTTGAAAACAGGAGAAGGAGGTGGCTTAGGAGGTCTTTTAGGGGGAGGTGGACGCTTAGGAGGCTCTTTAAATGCAGTCCAGCTTTCGTCGGTGGAAGTGGTTTTTTGTCCAAAGGGATCTTCTTCTCCTTTTGACTTTTTTTTACTCGATTTCTGGGGTAGGACAGTGAGTTCGGAAGGAGTTATGACAACTTCAGGCTTTCTAAATGCTAAACTATCAAATTCAATTTCTTCCTCAAGTCCAGTAGTTATTTCATCAAATGCAGATGTATCGAATGGATCATCAAAGTTGGCTAATTCCTCAATTTCATCTGGCTCTTCAGGAACCTTATCTGTCAGTGAAGCAAGTTTTAAAATTTTATCTGCTGCTGATGTGTCAAATAAGTCTTCATCATTTTCAAAAGTCTTTTCAATTTCTTCTATTTTGGTTTTAGTGACGGATTCCTTTGCTAGAGCATCAAAAGCAGCATCAAATTCGTCCTCAGATTCTTCTTTAGCTGTTCCTAGTTCTCCAGCAAGTATTGCAACATTTGAAGTGAGAGCATGCTGCTGATTGTCATCGTCTTCAATATTTTCAAACTCGGATACATCGATTGACTTGTCTTTCTCGTCTTTGGATTTATTACTTTCATTAACGGGTGTTGTGGCCAAAACTTCAACAATTCCTACACTCAAAGAATCTTTATTTACTTCATCAATTAATACTGGCTCTGATTCTGCACTGGTTACTTTTGTTTCAATTACTCCAATATCTTCGATGGCAGTTATTTCAGATTCAGTCTCTGCAATTAAGTTAATACGATTAGCTCTTCTTCTTTTTTTACGAACTGTGTGTTCAATAAGACTTTTATCAACACTCTCGGCTTTTCCAGTTAAAACATCTGCCACGGATCCTAAGCCTTCAAACTTTAATCTTGTTTCTATTTTCTTTTTCTCGATCTGATCCTTCTTAATTATCTCATCTGCTATAGACGTATTAAATGGGTCATCGTCATCAAAAGTAGGGGAATCAGGAATAACAGCTAACTTGACATTAGCTAGTGCCTCAACAAAATCTGTATTGAAAAGCTCAACTTCCTCGTCAGGATCAAATGGATCATCCTCTGGTATTTCAACTAAACCAATGTCATCTTCCTTTTTGTCATCGACACTTTTTTCTTCCTCACTATTCGGGGAATGTCTTTCCTCAACCTTTTCCCGAACTTGATCACCGCTCTTGGACTCTTTAGACTTTAAGCTCTCTTCGTTTTGACTATCTTCTTCTGCAGAGAGTACACCATCAAAGTCGTCGAATTCTTCCTTATCGAGATCAACCCAAACTTTTTTCTTGAGTCTTTTTTTATCAACTCCTTGCTCTTTAGTACTTTTATCCTCGCCGGTTGGCTTTTTTTGAAAGTAACTGTCAAGTTTAAGCTCTTCTAATTGAGACTTTTTTTGTTGAATTATACTATCAACTCCTGAGGTAAGGCTCTAAAAAAAATAGAATTATGCATGGATTTTTGATGCTACATAAATTATGAGACTGAATGGATAACTTTACTATTTTACAGGATAGTTAAAAAAAACTCACCTTAAATAATTGCCACTCTTCCTTTTCCTCTTTAGGTGTATTTGCTTTTGATATATAAGGAGATCGATTATCAGGTGTAGCAAAGGCTGAATCGACTTGTTTGATTACATCCTCAGTTTCGTCCTTGTTGGATGAGGCGTCGTCAGATCCTTTATCTGCGGCTTTTCTCTTTTCCTCTAATTCCTTTTTATATTTAGCAAGATTCTCAGGATCAAAAAGATCCTCCTTTTTACCAGTTTTCTTCTTCTTTTCTTTACGAGCTTTTTTAGCTGCCTTTTCTTTTTGTTTCACAGCCTTTCTAAGTTCCTTTGTCGGATCCGAATAGCCTAGAACCTCTTCAGAAAATGCTCCGTAGTGTTTGATATCATGTGCTACTTTTAATGTCTTATCTTTCGCTTCGTTTCGTGCTGGAGCAGAGGATTCCTTTGCCTCTACAACGGTGGCTACTCCACCCTGAACCTTTTTTTTAATGCTTTCCTTAAATACAAAAATAAATTATTAATAAGAAGTAGTTAGTTTCTATTTAGTATTTAAATATAAGCAGAAACAAACATTCATCATAAGTTGTCTGGATGTTATTTTTACCTTAATACTATCTTTTGAGTTATTGGGGTCATTCACAACTTGATCTGCAAGCTGACTGGAAGTTTCTGCTACAACGTTAAAACCACCTTTTACAACCTTCTTTAAACCAGCCAATCCCTTGAACATATTCTAAATTCAAACTCATATCCGAATTTTTCAATTTTATTTGATAAATATTATCACGTCTTTTTACTCCTTTTTCTCTTCTCCTTATATCAGAAAAAAGAATAAAGTAAATAAGAACCTTGTGACGAGAAAGGCAACATTTAGAAACTGTGATAATTTTAGTCAAATAAACAATAAATAATAATTAAGAAATGCATATTTATAATGTATATTTAATAAGCTATCAAATTTAAGGGATTATAGAAATGTACAGTTCACTCACCCTTGCTCAAACTAATGATTAAAACAGCTATTCACTCACACACTTACAAGTTTTTCCATGGTTTACCATCTAAGATGGCTCCCATCATGTGAGGGTACTAGTTGTATTAATCCTTTTTTAAATAAATAAATAAAAAGAAGAAGCGGAGGCTTAAAGGGTAGAGGGAGAAGGCTTGCTCCTCTCTTTGATTCTTTCTTAAGAGCGAACCATGTAGATGAGAGAGCTTTCTATCCCCGTATCCCCCTGCTTTCTTCCAAAGAAGAAAGCTGTTTGTGCAGTTATATTTTGGTTATATGAAAAACATTGATTTTTAAAAGGATTGTGAAAAGAAATTCGTTAAATGTCTGAGTGGGACTTAGTTCCACTCAGGCTATCACAAATACACAGCGCTACCAATCTCAGGCCACAATTACTCTCCATAGCCAAAAAATATAATGATGAGAAAAGGCAGGGCCATGTTAAGAGAGTTTCTTTAAGTGTTGTTACAAAATATTATGTAATGCGACGACTATCGATCTCTTTGTGAGGGGTATCACTCTATTGTTATGATATGAGTCATATTTGTTCGTACGTTCATAGATTTATGAAAAGAAGGGCAATCGATATTCAGTCACGTTTATTTACAATGAATATATTTGTACATTGTACATGCATCTGAATCCACGCGTTTCTTTTATTCTGACACGTGCACTTGCTACATATGTGTGTGTCAAACAAAATATGTATTTTATTTGAATAAATACATTTTTTTAAAAGATTTGTTTGAGTTAATATATTTAAAAAAAAAAAAAAACCTATTGTCAAGAAATTTCTTATACATATATACCTTATAAATACAGATATGTGTGTATGATTTAATGAACAAATACATGATATGACATGGGGCGACTCCCTCGTACCTTGAAGGACAGTGAAATGAAATTACAGACATTTTTTTCAAAACTGGCTGTGTTTCAATCGTGTTTTTTTTATTTTAGGGAGCAGTGTTATTGATTAAACAAAACACAGTTTTGCATAGAGTTATTTTAAAAATACATATATATAATATTTAAGAAAGGAAGTTTCATAAAATGAACCGGATGAACAAAACAGATGCATTTCCCAAATGGTCATTCATTGATCGATTTCTTCTTCTCCTCTTTTTCTTAACTTATTTTTGACATTGATAATGAATGAATGATTCTTTTTTTTTTGTTTTATTTAGAAAGCCAAGAATGCCATGTGTAATGGACATGATGTTTTAAAAAAATTAATAAAGTTTCTAATAACTAACTAATATAAGATGCATAAAATAATATGAAAGTATTAAGTATTCAAAATAATTTAAATGACGTAGGACGGACTTAAGCTGAACGATATGTATAAAAACATATGTAGCAACTTTATTTCATATAAAAATATGGATAAATGTTCTTCCATAAGGAAAAGTAGATAAAAACATGTCGTTGTATCTGTTTACATTTTAATATTATTATTATTATTACATATGTGAAGGAAACCCTTTGTAATCAATATGCAATTGTACTCTTCTATTAAATATATACATTATTTTTTTTACCTTGAGAGATGATGGGAGCACGAAACCTCGTCCATGGGTTATTTTTTTTTCCTTCTCATATCGATATTATATACATATGTAAGTATGTATATATATATATAAGTATATGATGAACTAATATTTACATGGCACGTTGTATAATGGGTTAATGAAATGCATCATGTTTCGGAATAATACACAATGCATTATCTTGAAGAAAAAAAAAAGAAGTCATGAGTACTTCAAACGAAGTACTCTGTTAGGAGGAGTTTTGTTTCATGAAGACATAATGACTTTTCTAAGATAACTAAATTATCATACTTTTTTTTTTTCTTTTCCATAGAAAATTTTTCCTTTTTCCCCCTTCTTTTTTTGGAAAGCCATTTTGAAAGCGCACCTGTACTTTTTTTTTCTATTTTTTAAATAGGTACGGGCGTGCATGGAAGGAAGGAAGAAATATGGGAGGGGGAGGGTAAGTGCGGATGCTATAAGGGGAAAATAGTGATAGTGTGAGTTAGGGATACAACGATATCAAATTAAAAAAAAAAACATTCATCCATATTCGCCATACCAATATTATGTAATCTTATTATGTATCTATTATCTTGAAAATTATTAGAGTACAAACTTTTTTTTTTCATTATCTTTGACACATCACTAATTCCTCCTTTACTATTTTGAGAGCAAAGATTCTTATTTTAGATTGTAGAATGTGTGTGTTTGTGTGTTTTACGTCTTCTCAAAAATTTTTACCACGTTTTGAAAGTCATAATATGAAGGCATGGAAATATGTAGATACATAGGTATAAAACATTGTATGTAGTCTGGTATATATCAAGCTATGTCATTTAAAATTAAATTGAGACTTTGAACAAAATGGGGTGTTAATCTCGTAAATTGTTTCCACTCCAATTTTATACTTAATAACCCATATTTTTTAGTTATGAAATTAGGGATGTATCGGTTTAAGGTGCTCAACACTCATTTCTTACAAGAGACTGAGTTCTTAAAGAAAATTCTTGAGTCAAATAGAATTAAATAAAATATTGTGCTTACGTCACATCTGATGTTATTTATGACAAATGTCCATCTCTCATAATATTATATCAACTCAGAATTTTTGGTTCAAAATATATAGATATTACTTCAAATATGGATTCTAAAAATATTAACTATTATTCAATAATAGTTTCCTTTGATCACGAAACCTTGTTGTGTCAGACGTCTTATGAGGTCGAGTTAAAGTAATAAAAAAAACCTAATTAAGTCGCACTGGAGTCTGGTTTGAAAATTTTGGACTTTCTATAGGATCCAAATTAAAAACACTTTCTCAATGACAATTAACTTTTACTTAAAAATTTGAAGGCAAACGTAATAACAAAGACAAAAACGTGTCAATCACAGAAAGGTTTTTCCCCCTATTTAAGGTTAATGTATGAGGGGGGGGGGACAGTGGCCCCTCTAGCTAAGGGCGCTCCATCTCATTATCCTACAATGAGGTCATCATTAATTTATCTTCATCTATATAGTAGGTATTCGTTGTGAACGCTGATTGGTTGAACAAGGAAGAACTTTTGTTAAGCTCTAAACAACTTATGGGTTAACTACCAACTTACTTTGAGCCTTCCCTCCTCCCCTTCTTCTTTGAAGGATAGATTGCATCGTGATGAACATCTGATATTTGTAAGAATACATGATTACTTTATTGAGGTCTTTATTTGAAATAACGCCAAACGATGTTGAGTATATTTCCATCTCAGTATGTTGGATAACTTACAATTTTAGTAAATAAATTATTCAATTGAAAACTTCGTATTGCTTATAATGAATTTAAGTGAAAATAAAACCTTGGTAATTTAAGCTTTGTGACTCCTTCGAGGACAGGCAATAATAGAACAAATAAGGAATGGAAATGAAAACGTTAAGCCCCATATGAAGGACGGATAGAACCTCAATAAAACGTGTGTCAAGCAATGCATTCATTAAACTATCAAAAAATCAGCTGAAGGAAAATTATTTTTTCAACCCCTTGTATCTTTTTCCCCATATATACATAATATGATCATATTGAGTTAATAGTCATTGACAAATTTACCATTTGTATAATTTATATATATTTTTTTTACGTGTTCGAATGTATGGTTTTAACTTCTTCTTTTTTTTTTTAATTCTTAATAAATGTTATTCCTTTGACTTTGTTAGTCTCTTAAAGGAGGAAAATATGATATACCTAGCACACAGGTGTACACGCTCTTATTTCTTTACTTATATATATATATATATATATATATATATATATATATATATATATATACATGTATTTAGAAAATGCAAAAACATCTTTTAGTTTTTTCATAAATCTTCTTTTTTAATTCAATCTACTTAGAGTTTCCCCTAAATAAGAAAAATAAATAATATATATATATATATATATATGTTTACTGTAAAGGGGGGGGGGGAAGTTTTTCTTGAACAATGCCACGTGGAAATGCAACTTCCTTTCTCAAGCCCATCTGCAGTATTTGTAAAAAAAAATTCATTTCTCTCTACATCATTTTTGTAAGGAAGGAAGGAAAAAAAATTATCATTAGTTCAGAGAGCTACTGAAAACTGCGGCATGATGAATATGAAAACATCATTTGATTTGAATTGACCATAATGAATTATTAGCTATGTATATCCTGTCACTCTAGTACGTAGGGGATTGAAAGGAAAAACTAACTCCTTATTTCTAAATATTAAATGAAAGTTTGTCAAATTCCGTCCATAAATGTATCATAAGTTAAATATAGATACAAACATACAAATTTGAACATTTTAAACAAAACAAAATAAGTATTAAATGTGAGTTTGATCCTAAACCTTAACTTTTGAGCTTTTATCAATTTATAAAGGGGATGTGTAACGCATAAAATACTACAATGAATAGAAACAAGCAAGGCGTAATTGGTTAATAAACATACATAAAATAAAAGTATGTTTTGTATTAAATTTAACATTTCAATACATTATGTGTTAATGTTTCACATTTAAAGACCTATTAGCCGATAAACTATTTCTGAAGTAGCTACAATACTATTGTAGCTAAATACTATTTAGTTTTTTTAAAGCTGTCTAAACAAATTTAATATTACTCTGTAGCACCTTATAGATTAATAAACTTTCAAAAAAACAATATTTTCGATTTTACCATAATAAAGCACAATGTCATTATTTATGTATAATTCATCAGGAACTCTGATGTATAATATTTCCTACTCAACTGTTGATTTCTTTCCTTTTATTACTGTTTTTGCACACAAAATAGCAGTTGATATGTTCTAATCAATTACTTTGTACATATGCATTAAGCAAAGATGAATCCCTGAGCTCGAAGAATTGACTAACTACCAAATAATCATTAAATGTTTTTCTTATTTCTCTTTTTTGAAGAAAGGTTGCGAGAATGAAAGGGAGTTGCCTTGTGCAATATATTTGAGATGTTTTAATTTTATTTGAAATTTACTCAACTGATCCACTGATGTTTTAAAAAAAATAATTAGATACTAATACACCTTTTTTCACTTCAAACCATGTAAAATTAAGTATTTTGTTTAGAATTTCCGGCCAACGTTTTTAAAATGAGACAAGAAGCTATTGAGAATTACCTACTTCTTTCTCTATGATTAACCATAAACTGAATGTTTATTTATTTAAATTATTACTTATACATCCTTTGATTACAATGTGCTTTCAATCAAACCCGTTCATTTTACATATTATGTTGTTGTTTTGTGAATTGCATGGTTTTCTCTTTTTGGGTCATGATAATTTATTTATCTATCCCTGGAGGTATCAGAGTATACAGTATAGTTATCCCTATTCTTCTTAGATTATGTATAGCTTCACTATCAGAAGGCAATTCATCAAATCTCATCATACTTTTTTATTGAAACAAGGATGTATTTTTTCCTGGCATTTCACTCACACATTTTGAAATATTCAATAAAGATTACTTGGTCTGAATGTATTAAATTCTCCCTTATGTATCTGATGGTATTACCAGCTAGACTAAACTTTCTGGCTATTTAGTTAATATTACATTACTAGGGGAATTTTTAGTTAATTAATTAATGTACATATATATATATATATATATTACTTTCCGTGGGGTGAATTAAATATGTGGGTATAAATACTTTAACACGTAACTTTAGCACCTATCTGTTAACCCTTTCAAACCCGTAAGGTATCAGAAAGTATTTTTAATTAGAAGTTATGTTCTTTGAGGTCAAACTGACCTTACTAACCTAATTTGATTTCATCAAAAAACTGTAACTCAACCCAATTCTCTAGGAAATCATGGGACACTGGTGGTGTCCCTCTGGGTGTGAAGGGAATTTTTTCATTCTTAAAAATACACGGTTTATCAGTACTTCTTTCGTATTTAGTTTAAATTTTTAGGTACATATATATTTTGTATTTAAGACTTTTCAATTTTTTTTGTCAAGTAGAACATAGGAATAAAGAATATATCTCATGTTATGTACATTTCACAGGTGATATTTTATGATTCCATTTCTGTTGATATATTAATAAAAAAAACTCCCTTCACACCCAGAGGGGTACTTGCGTCCCAAAGAACTTAGACTTGAATAATTTCTAATGTATTTGTTAGAACTAAAATATATTTTAAACTTATAATTGCTTAAGTATATGTTTACAAATATTTGATTTATAAGTCATTTCCTTGAAAAACGAAAAAGTTATTTTGTTTGAAACATGATTTTTTGCATGCGTGAAAATTGTTACTTTCAGTACCTTGAAAAATATTCAAATTTAATGTCTAACTATTTAATATGTATAATTTAGCTATCAAACAAAAATTTGTGGACAATGGAGTGCATCAGCGCATTTTGAATTTATGGGACACCGGTGTCCTCTGGGTTGGAAAGGGTTAATTCAAAGGATTAGTTGTTTCTATACTTCATAAATATGATTTTAATGTTGATTTCACAAAAAAATAAGTTCATAGTATTTAAAGTGACTCCTAAATTTGTAAATTTCAAAATAATTACGAACATCGATTTGAAGGAACATGATTTTCATTCATAAAAAGAAATCCCAGATTTTAAAATTATTACTTTCTCTGTTTAAGTAACTATTTTTGGCCATAAATAAAGTGAAACAGTTAACTAGCTTAAGTTAACTTGTAGCTCTTAATGACAAAAGGGTCGTAAGATATGTATTCAAAATCCAAAATATATGTATGTAAGTATCACTAAAGTTATGTAAAGTATATGTAAGTAAGATTCACTAAAGTCAAAACTATTTGAGACTCTATCTTTTTTTTCCTCTTTTGAAAATCCGATTAAATTTGGCTCTAAGGTTTAGTTCCCAAGTCGTTTTTTTTGTTTTTGTTTTTTCATATTTAAACAAATACACTACAGCTAAACAACAGACTTTAAATGGTCAAATGAAAAACTATCAATTTTGAAGTAAGAAGAAAAAGCTAAAATATAATATGTACAAAGACAATCTATAGACAGAAAGTAAAGAAACGACGGCCTTACCTTCATGCATACAAAACCTTCCTTCACAGACTTTTTAGCGTTTTTAACACTTAACTTCACCATAGTTTTTTGAATAAGGTAAATTAAACTAAATATAATTATATGCAAGTACTAATTTTCTATAACACAATGCATAAGTCACTTTGAGACTCCAACAATGACAATAAATTATTATGACGTTCCGCTCTTTGTTAGCAAAGCAGCCTTCAATACGTATTTAATGTGCGTATAGTCAAATTATTTTTTTGGCTGAGACCCAATCTTCCTTGAGTGCTCTTAGATTCAGCCAAATTGGTAGACTATCAACTCTATATAGTCATAAATCATGTTTTGAAAATTTCTTTTTTTTTTCTATGAAAAGGAATTTCAGAAATATACAATAATATTTACATACATATATATTTAAGTTCAATGTACTATGTTTTCATTCATAAATACATGAACAAATATTCTGAGGAATTTACTTCTATTCGGAATTTCATTGTCACTAAGCTGTACATACCTACATATCTGTAAAAATTCAATTTTTAAATGGGATTTATTCCTCAATATGATACAAGATTTAGTATATATATATACACAATTGTGCATACATATCGTAGAAGCAGGAACTGTAAGTATGATGACCTTATCCTCTAAGTTTGAAATATGTTGAAAGAGATTTTGATGTTCAAATCATTGCAGTGAGGCAAAAACATATATATATATATATATATATATATATATATATATATATATACTTAGAGTGGATTAAATATTTATTTTGTGATACAGCATGCAAAAACGTAAGATTTTTTACCCTGTATGTTGTAGTACTTATTGGATCGTTGATGGAATGATTTTCAAAAAATTATTCCTACAATCACACATAGAAAGAGATACAAGGAAGGAAAACAAATCAATAAATATAACGATGGATTCTTCATTCGGTGAATTTGGAGATTTTCAATAGTCCTCCACTATACTCAAGTCAAAAAAAGTTTTGTAATTACTCTTCATATTTAAGGAAGCGCCTCCCATTAAATGTAGGAATCTTAAATATAATTTAGCTGGATATTTTTATAATATAATTTAATTATATAATTTGCTTATTTTATTAGAGTGGGTTAATGGAAAAAAATTAATAAATGAAATTGTAGAGCAGGTAACGAAGAATAGGACTATATTATTAAATTCTTTTTCTTCTTCTTTTTTTTTTTTTTTTTTGACGAAGTCCCTTCCACGCTCAGTTCTTATTGACATCGCACATATAGGCATATATCTAAATTAACTAAAAGGGACAAATATCTATCTATGGTCGGTTATATGATATGTAATGACGAAAGAAACCATGCTCTCTATTTTATGGAGTTATCTTGCAAATATCTTACAAAAATCACAATAAATAATAATTATTAATGTAAGTGTTTTATATCCACTAAATACAACATATTGTTCAGAACACTTGAAAGAGAAACATAAAAACAAGTTGATAGTTTTAAGCCAATTAGAAAAGGCAAAACAAACTCTCCTTCAGCTGAACGTCCCTTGAGTCCTTTAGTTTTACTTAATTATTCTTCATAAATAGCAAATAGTCATTGTAAGTCGTTATGAATAATATCTAGATTTTGCAAATTTTTATCCACCCATAATATACAATATATAACAACAATGCTTTTGTTATATGTACTCTCCCTCTGGACCACCGATGTATGGCTTCTACATTTGATCCAGTTTTCTAGATCCATCTCGGTCCTTTCAAAGTTTTACATTCGGTGTCAAAACCAAGACAGAACACACATATATATCTATGTGTATATGTATATAAAGTCTTTTGATGTGAAAATGTTTTTACTTCAAAAGCCTTTATATATATATATATTAAATAATCAAATACTCAAATACTAAATGCATTGCACTAGAAGTAATGTCTTTATTTTGTTATTACTTTTTGGTTTTCTCAACAAAAATATGTAAAATAGTTGAAAATCGTAATGAATATGAGGAATATTCTACGTATGTAGATAAATAAAATTGACATAATCCTTGATATATGTATGTAAGTTTAGAAGGTGTATATTTATATTTCAATGTCTATAATGGGGTGAGGGGGGGGGGGGGGGAGGGTAGAAAGTAGTAGTAGACACATGATCAAATGAGGTGGTTCATATGGGCCAAGTTAAATGGGTAATTTGGTTTATAAATGGAAGTAGTATTTATACAATTGTTATGTATATAAATGTATGTATAGTTTTAAAAAAATGAAAACAATTTATATATATATATTTATGTATGTATAGAACAAAATTTTAATGAAATATTGTGAAACAAAGTTAAATAGATATACTCTGAAGGAAAATTAATAATAAGTATCATTATTGGGATAACAGTGTTAAATAACAAATTGTATTGTACTGAAGGAAGAAGTATCGTTAATATGCATATAAAGGAAAAATTTATTTGTTATAAATAAAATGTATTAAAAACAAAGAAGTCAGCCATTAAAGCATTGAAGAAAAACAAATACTCAAACAAAAACTTTTATTTATGATGATGGTGAATTTAAATAGGTAAGTATCTAAAGGGGAAAGCTCAGCTTTACTTTTATTAATATTATATATAATATATTGACTTCATAAAAACACAGAGAGGAAAGGCAAGAGATAAACAATAATATTTATGCACCCTTTTGAATGAAGGTTGAAAAATGATTGGCTGGCTTGAAAAAGGTTCAAAATTAATTCATTCTCTTTAACGTTTTTTTTTTTTTTTTTTTTTTTTTGTCTTTGTATAATTTGCATCCTTTGGCTAGTAGAAATTATAATTAATTTATGTTATGCTACTTGTTGATAAAACTTTGATATAAACAAAGGAAGGAGAAAAGTAGTGAAGCATGCACTTGATACGAGAAAGAGACAAGAAACCACTCATGACAAAAAAAAAAAGACAAAAGTTTCTTATAAAAGGTGGAAATCAAATATTAATTAATTTTTCAAAGTCTCTTATTTTATTATTATTAATGAAGGGTTTGCTTACATACAAACATAGTATGTAGCATATAAAGCTATCCATTGAAAAATGTGATTTTATTTGTAAAAACAATTGAGCAAGTAGTATAAGTAAATTAAAAGATTGAGTTACTCAATTCTATTTAAAATGAAGAGGAAAAAACGAAAAGCTGATGTCATAATTTTTAACAAGGAACAAAAGTATTTCATTGCTTCATTTTTGAATTCCCTTTAGCCTTTTTTTTTTTTTAAAAAAAAAAAAAAAGATTCAATGCAACTTTAATGCAATTATAATGAATAATAAAAAGAGGAGTATAAAATTAGGCATAACTTGTGTAAATGCAACAACAAATAATTTGGCTAAGATTATGCATAACCTTGTATAAATTAGATAATACTAAAAATCGTTGAAATGCAAGATCTGGCAACATTGTATAGCTGGACAAGAATGGCTTCTTAATTGTGTGATGTCCAATTCTGGAATTTAGTTGATTTTGGTAGATTAATAAGGAGAAGAATAGGAAAGTGCTGACTACTTCTTCTTAGATGATTGGGGAGGTCCTTGAGTCTTGCGTTTTGGAGGGGGTGGAGGGGGCTCCCTTTTGGGAGGCCGAGGCAAGCTTCTTGTTGACGAAGGCCTCACTGTGGCTAAGCCTTGATCTCTTGAAGAGGAAGAGGTAGTTTTGATTGGTTTGACAGTTGAAAGGCTACTGTTACTGCTACAGGATATTGAATGTGTATCACCATGACAGTCACAATCACACTCTTCTCTAGGTATTATCCGAGGCATCTCAATGCCTTCTCTAGATTCATAACGACGAACTTGCCTGAATTCATTTGGAATTTCCTCACAGTCCACCCAATTATTCCTTCGAGGAAGAGTTGCAGAGCTGTAGCTACTGATATCTACTGATCGTTGACGGGTTCTTGCAAATCGACCAGCTCTATTTGGATCACCAGGGAGTTTTACTTTAATCATAGTAGACTCGTCAATGCCTCGTGTATCTGGAACAACCGGAGGAGTTGGAACAGCAATTGAAATAGATCTCATGCTACTGCCAAATCTAGGATTACTTGAACTACGTGGTCTTGAGATACTTGCTAATTTACATTCTTGTGGTCGTTTTGCCGCTGGAGTAATTGTAATGACACCAGACTTTTCCTGAGGAAGAGTTGTCTCTAAATAAGGAAGATCCTCAGAACCAGATTCTTGGCGAAATAATCCCACTTCTTCCTCTTCATCTTCTTTTCTTCCTGTTGAAGTTTGAGCAAGTGTTCTGGACGACTCTTCAGAGTCAGACTCTGACTCTTGTTTCATTGCAGAGTTTTGTTTATCCATAAGCGATGCTACTTTATCCAATGTCGGTTGAGGGGCTTGATTGAGCCAATTTTTCTCTACTGCAGTCAATACGTTGTGAATCAAATCCTCTTTAAGGTTATCTGTATCCGATTCTTCTTTTTTGCTGGAAATTTGAGTGTTCATTTCACGCCCTGATGCATTCTTTGATTCTTGGAGAGTTTTAGATGTAGTCTCCTCTCTTGGCTGGTGATGCTTTGCACCTTCGGAAAACCTAAATTCCACATTTGAAATTGAATGCGTAGAGGTTTCCTCCAAAGGAGTTTCTTTTTTATTTTTATCAGATCGTTTGAAAAATGAAAAGAAATTTTGCTTCTTACTATTATTATTATTTGAACTGACAGTCTGTTTTGACGAAACTTCCTCATTTATTTTGGCAGGAATGACGTTCATATCTTTTAGAACATTAGAAATTGATTTTTTCTTTCCCTCTATGTCAGGGGAATCTGGTGTTGTAGGAGATCCTTTTTTAAAGAAATTTGTTATGGAAGCTTGTCTAATAATTCCTTGAAATGTCATGGGTTGTTGTGACGGAGTGCTTGCTTCAGCAGTAGCCTCAAACTCATAATCTTTCGGCTTTATTTGTTGCTGAGGTAGATTTGAGGTGTTCGAAGGTGGTACTGTTGGAATTGAGACCTCTTTTAATTTTGAAGATCTTGCTGGAAGTGGACTTTTCCCCAGGTTTTTAATAGTTCCAACCACACCAAAATCTCTCTTTACTTGTTCCATTTTAAATCTTTGATTACTTGTTCCAAACGATAGTTTTCGTTGGTTACTTGGTGGTGACGGAGGTGGATAGTTTTTACCTGAGGATGTTACTGGGGGCATATTATCGAAGTCAATTGATGAGGCTGGAGTAACTGGCTCTTTAGACGATCCTATTAAAGTTAAATCTTTTGCTGGTATTCCACCTTTTTTCAAAGCAGAGCGGATTTCCTTCTCATTTACAATTTCATTTTGGTCAAAAGACTCCTCCGTAATTATAACAGGAGGCTTCATTGCAGCAACACTTTTTGCAACCTTTTCCTTTTCCTTGATTGATTCCTCTAATACTTTTCTCGTCTTAAAACCTTTATAAGCAGATTGTATAGCAATTGCAGCATCCGCCATTTCCGCTTTTTCTTTTTGAAGATTCTCTCTGGCCTTATGGCCTTTAAAAGCAGACTGTATTTTAATGACAGCAGTTTCTATTTCCTTCTTATCATTTTGAATATTCTTTCTAGCCTTAAATCCCTTAAAGGCTGCTTGTATCTTTATAGCAGATTTTTCAACATCTGAGTCTTCTAAATCTGGAAGCTCTTCCTCTGTATCAGAAGAGGATTTGTTACTAATGTCTTTTTTAGCAGGATATGAAGAGGATTCAGATGAGGAATAACTTCCTTTTTTGATTGCTTCTTCTGATGAAGAGGAGGACAAGGAAGATGGCTTTTTATGGATAGACGCACTTTTTGATTCAGTAATTGAGGACTCCGATTCTGACTCCTGATTTTGAACTCCCTCTTCCGAACTCGATGAAGTTCCTGAAATTCTTTTCTTACGAATAGCATGCCTTTGGCGATGACGCATGGCCCTACTCGTGCTCCCATACAACTCTTTTCTTTCTTTAATGTGCCTAAAAAATCTTTGAAGTGTTATTGCGGCAGCAACTACATCGCCAGGATGTCTAAACAATTCTTGAGATGGCTTTTCCTCTATAGGAGCAGATATATTGAGCAATTCTTTATTCTGGAGAGCCATTATCTGGGCCTTTGATTTTTTTACCAATTCTCGATCATCAACAATTTGGTGAGAATATCCAGGTGCTGCACTTTGGCGACGTTGAGGGACTTTTGATTCAGATAGATTAAACTTTTCATCAAAACTCGAAGTCTCCTTTAGTGTCATTCTCCTAGAGGGCATACACATTTTGCCTTTGATCTCCCTCTCTTTGGCCTCAACAGCAGCTCTCCTTTCCATCAAAATTCGTTCTCGTTCAAGACGTACTTTTTTTCTTGCCTTGAATCTCCTAAATGCACATTGAATGAGAATGGCTGAATGACCAATTTCTGCAGCTGATTTTCTTGTTTTAAAGCCACGATATATTCTTTGAATATGAAGAGCAGCTTTTTCTTCCTTCTCTAGTTCTTTTCTACGTTTATAGCCCCTATAAAATATTATTTTTACTTATTACCCATGAGTCAGATAGTTTGACAAGTATTAAAACATCATAAAATATTCAAATAAAAAAAATAAAAAAACCCAAAAACAATATTATATATTTACCTGTAAGTAGATTGTATTTTGATGACTGCGAACATTAAAGTTTCCATTTCCTTTTGTTCCTTCTTTGTTTTAAAACCTTTGTAAACTCTTTGAATTTGAATTGCTGCCATTTCCTCTTTTTGCTTTTCTATCTTTGCTAGTTTTCTTTTCTTGAATCGTTTAAAACAAGTCTGAATCAATATAGCAGCTGAGGTCGCTTGTTTGATTTCTTTTAACTTTTTTCGGGCCTTATATGACCTAATACATGATTGTATCAAAATAACTGCTCTCATTCTCCTTTGATTTTCTTCTCTAATTGCCTTACGGACCTTATAACCCTTAACATAGGACTGTATCAAAATAGCTGCTCTCATTCTCCTGTGATTTTCTTCTCTCAATGCTTTTCGGACCTTATAACCCCTAATACAAGATTGTATCAAAATAGCCGCCCTCATTCTCCTTTGATTTTCTTCTCTCAATGTTTTTCGGACCTTATAACCTCTTATGCAAGATTGTATCAAAATAGCCGCCCTCATTTTCCTTTGATTTTCTTCTCTCAATGCTTTTCGGACCTTATAACCCCTAATATATGATTGTATCAAAATAACCGCCCTCATTTTCCTTTGATTTTCTTCTTTCAATGCTTTACGAACCTTAAATCCTTTGTAGTGTGATTGAATTTTAATTGCCGATCTAAAAAGCCGTAAGTCGTCCCTCACTTTTTTCCTAGCTTTAAAACCACGAAATACTGTTTGAATTCTTATAGCAGAACAAACAAGGGAGGCAGCTTTGTCATCATCAACCTTCTTACGTGTTCTAAATCCTCTAAAGATAGATTGTATTTTGAGTGCAGCATCAGCTAATTCTTTGTCATTTAAATCTGGCAAGGACTCTTCATCTTCTTTCTTACCATTTTTTCTACTTTTGAATCCTCTAAAAACTGATTGAATCTTAACTGCTGCATCGGCCAGTTCTTTATCATTTAAATCTGGGAGCGACTCTTCATCGTCTTTCTTAGCACATTTTCTGATCTTAAAACCACGAAATACCGATTGAATTTTAACTGCTGCATCGGCCAGTTCTTTATCATTCAGGTCCGGCAATGATTCTTCGTCATTTTTAATTTCTTTTCTAGTTTGAAATCCTCTAAATACAGACTGAATTTTAACTGCTGCATCGGCAAGTTCTTTGTCATTTAAATCTGGGAGCGAATCTTCATCCTCTTTCAAAGCAGATTTTCTGGTCTTAAAACCACGAAAAACAGATTGAATTTTAACTGCTGCTTCAGCAAGATCTTTATCATTCAGGTCCGGCAATGATTCCTCGTCGTTTTTAATTTCTTTTCTTGTCTGAAATCCTCTAAAAACTGATTGAATTTTAACTGCTGCATCGGCCAGTTCTTTATCATTCAGGTCCGGCAATGATTCTTCGTCATTTTTAATTTCTTTTCTAGTTTGAAATCCTCTAAAAACAGACTGAATTTTTACTGCAGCTTCAGCAAGCTCTTTATCATTGAGGTCCGGCAATGATTCTTCGTCATTTTTAATATCTTTTCTAGTTTGGAATCCTCTAAAAACAGACTGAATTTTAACTGCTGCATCGGCAAGTTCTTTGTCATTTAAATCTGGGAGCGACTCTTCATCGTCTTTCTTAGCAAATTTTCTGGTCTTAAAACCACGAAATACCGATTGAATTTTTACTGCAGCTTCAGCTAGCTCTTTATCATTCAGGTTCGGCAATGATTCTTCTTCGCTTTTAATTTCTTTTCTTGTCTGGAATCCTCTAAATACAGACTGAATTTTTACTGCAGCTTCAGCGAGCTCTTTGTCATTTAAATCTGGCAAGGACTCTTCATCTTCTTCCTTCACATTTTTTCTACATTTAAATCCTCTAAAAACTGATTGAATCTTAACTGCTGCATCGGCCAGTTCTTTATCATTTAAATCTGGGAGCGACTCTTCATCGTCTTTCTTAGCACATTTTCTGATCTTAAAACCACGAAATACCGATTGAATTTTTACTGCAGCTTCAGCGAGCTCTTTGTCATTTAAATCTGGCAAGGACTCTTCATATTCTTTCTTCACATTTTTTCTACTTTTGAATCCTCTAAAAACTGATTGAATCTTAACTGCTGCATCGGCCAGTTCTTTATCATTTAAATCTGGGAGCGACTCTTCATCGTCTTTCTTAGCAGATTTTCTCGTCTTAAAACCACGAAATACCGATTGAATTTTTACTGCAGCTTCAGCGAGCTCTTTATCATTCAGGTCCGGCAATGATTCTTCATCATTTTTAATTTCTTTTCTGGTTTGAAATCCTCTGAATACAGACTGAATTTTTACTGCAGCTTCAGCGAGCTCTTTATCATTCAGGTCCGGCAATGATTCTTCGTCATTTTTAATTTCTTTTCTGGTTTGAAATCCTCTGAATACAGACTGAATTTTTACTGCAGCTTCAGCGAGCTCTTTATCATTCAGGTCCGGCAATGATTCTTCGTCATTTTTAATTTCTTTTCTGATTTGAAATCCTCTGAATACAGACTGAATTTTTACTGCAGCTTCAGCGAGCTCTTTATCATTTAAATCTGGGAGTGACTCTTCATCCTCTTTCTTAGCAGATTTTCTGGTCTTAAAACCACGAAAAACTGATTGAATTTTAACTGCTGCATCGGCCAGTTCTCTATCATTCAGGTCCGGCAATGATTCTTCGTCATTTTTAATTTCTTTTCTAGTTTGGAATCCTCTAAAAACAGACTGAATTTTAACAGCTGCATCGGCCAGTTCTTTATCATTCAGGTCCGGCAATGATTCTTCGTCGTTTTTAATTTCTTTTCTTGTCTGGAATCCTCTAAATACAGACTGAATTTTTACTGCAGCTTCAGCGAGCTCTTTATCATTCAGGTCTGGGAGCGACTCTTCATCGTCTTTCTTAGCAGATTTTCTCGTCTTAAAACCACGAAATACCGATTGAATTTTTACTGCAGCTTCAGCTAGCTCTTTATCATTCAGGTCCGGCAATGATTCTTCGTCATTTTTAATTTCTTTTCTTATCTGGAATCCTCTAAAAACTGATTGAATCTTAACTGCTGCATCGGCCAGTTCTTTATCATTCAAATCTGGGAGCGACTCTTCATCGTCTTTCTTAGCAGATTTTCTCGTCTTAAAACCACGAAATACCGATTGAATTTTTACTGCAGCTTCAGCTAGCTCTTTATCATTCAGGTCCGGCAATGATTCTTCGTCATTTTTAATTTCTTTTCTAGTTTGAAATCCTCTAAATACAGACTGAATTTTTACTGCAGCTTCAGCGAGCTCTTTATCATTCAGGTCTGGCAATGTTTCTTCATCATTTTTAATTTCTTTTCTGGTTTGAAATCCTCTAAATACAGACTGAATTTTTACTGCAGCTTCAGCGAGCTCTTTATCATTTAAATCTGGGAGTGACTCTTCATTCTCTTTCTTAGCAGATTTTCTGGTCTTAAAACCACGAAAAACTGATTGAATTTTAACTGCTGCATCGGCCAGTTCTTTATCATTCAGGTCCGGCAATGATTCTTCGTCATTTTTAATTTCTTTTCTAGTTTGAAATCCTCTAAAAACAGACTGAATTTTTACTGCAGCTTCTGCAAGATCTTTATCATTTAAATCAGGGAGCGAATCTTCATCCTCTTTCTTCGCAGATTTTCTGGTTTGGAATCCTCTAAAAACAGACTGAATTTTTACTGCAGCTTCTGCAAGATCTTTATCATTTAAATCTGGGAGTGACTCTTCATCCTCTTTCTTAGCAGATTTTCTGGTCTTAAAACCACGAAAAACAGATTGAATTTTTATTGCTGCTTCAGCGAGCTCTGAATCATTAAGATCTGGTAATGAATTTTCATTTTTCCTCTCCATATTGTTTCTTATTTTAAACCCTCTGAACACGGATTGAATCTTAATTGCAGCCTTAGCTAGATTTTTGTCTTTTAAGTCTGGTAATTTTTCCTTCTCTTTGTTTGACTCTTTTCTTACCAATGTTTTTACCTCTCGATTCTTGGATGTAATTATACTTGTTTTAGCTCCATTTCTACCAGGTTTAAGTTTATTATCAGTATTTGTTTTTCTTGGCAATATTTTGCTTTTGTTTCCTTTTTTAATGTCTAGAACTATGTTATTTTTTTCTGTTTGTTTACTCTTCATCTTGGAGGCTTTTAATTCATTAACACTTTTTTTTGTATTGACCTTTTCTCTTTTTTTTTGACTTTTTTCTTTTAACTTTTTTCTAACTTTAAAGCCTCTGTACATGGTTTGAATTGTCATTGCAGCCTGTGCTAATTTATGTTCTTCGTCGGCTTTATTTTGAACATTTTCTTTTTTGAGCTCTTTTCTTGCTTTGAATCCTCTAAAAATAGATTGTATTCTTAAGGCAGCTTCTGCCACATCTGCAGCATCCATGGATTCTTGTGGCCGAGGAGGAGACTTATTAATAGCCTCGGATAACTCTTGTTTATTCAGTTTCTTAGACTTTACACCTTTATAAACAGATTGAATCTTCAAAGCAGCTCTTATAACTTCAACTGGATCTAAATCATGTGAGTCATCTTTCTTATCCTTAATGCCTCTAAATACAGATTGGATTTGCATTGCAGCTTCAGCTAACTCCTCTGGATCCATGTCTGCAAATGATTCCTCTTCTTTGGTCAGTTTTCTGGATTTTTTCTTTTCCGTTTCTTTTTCCTTTGAGGAGGGTGGCATTTCTATTTTCTTCTCTGATAAATTTCGGACATTGGCACTCTTTTTGATCTGATTGGATTTTTTTTCGATCTTTTCTATATTTTTGGGTAAGGTTTCTTTTTTCTTTTCCTCTTGCTTAGTCGTGGTTTTAATTGTTGTCATTTCTTTCTTTGTCAATGGTTTTTTTATCAACTTGGATTTGTCTGGTTTTGAAGACAGTTTGGATTCGTTACTTTCTTTTTGAAGCTTTGCAGGTTTTGACTTTTCTTCTGAATTAGCCGGTTCCTTTTTTTGATTTAACAAGGTAACAACACCCTTTTTGGACACATTTTCCCTAATTTGTTTCTTGACTTTTTCATTACTTACAATGAATGCACTATTTTTTTCAATTTCTACTATTTGGCTACGTGCCTTAGCACTTTTTTTCGGAGGCAAAATCAATTTTGATGCGGGCTCTTCTTTCTTTTTTTCAATGTACTTTATTTTGATGTCGTCTTCTATTGCTTTTATTGACTTAGTAGGGATTTTCTGCTCCAACTTTTGAATGTTTTTTATTGACACAACTTTCTTTCTGACATCCTCATTTTTCTTTGCAATTTTTTTCAACTCTTCCATTTTTTTCTTTTCCTCAACTATTTGTCTAACTTTCTTACGTTCCCTATAAGAACGGTATAAGGCCTGAATTCTAATAGCGGAAATAATTGTTCTATTCCTTTCCGTTTGTTCCCTTTTTCGCCTTGCGAATCTTCGATATGATCTTTGCAATTTTATTATCGCCAAGGAAACCTCAAGAGCATTTTTTCTCTTTCTGTGTCGCCTAAAGGTTTTTTGAATTTTGATCGCAGCGTTTGTTGCTATCACAGCCCTACGTGTCTTGTGCCCACGGAATACCTTCTGAATTTTCAAAGCTGCGGCTGCCTCATCAATATTCATCCGTGGCTCAGCATAGATATCTTCAATTGCATTTTGATACGAGTTCTGTCTTCTCTTGAAGGGATATCGCCGCCGGAGCACCTCTTCTTCATCTTCGTGATCATCCGAACCAAAAACAGCTTTTTGATATGAATCCTGTCGATTTCCTTTGAGTTTTGGGGGTTGACGACGAGGAGAAGGAGGGGAAATCTTTTCATAGCAGGTATTTATGGCTTGAAGATAGGAGTCTTGTCTCCTTGGACGACTGTTGATATTGTTATAATTATTATTATTTGTGGAGTTTTTATTGTTATTATTATTGGTTGTATTATTATTGTCGTTGAAAATAGTGTTACTTGGAAAGGCGTTTTCAGAATTTTCATTCATAATATCATTGTTATTTGCTCCGTTGAGGTCATAATTGGATCTCACAGCCTCTTGATATGATGCTTGCCTAATTTTCCATGAATTTTTTAAGAGACCCTTGTTATTGTTGTCAGGTGTTTCTTCTTCATCAGGGGATAAACAGCCCATCGCTCGAAGATAAGAGTCCTGTCGTTTCTTTGCAGAGAAGGGCTCTCTAATATCATCAGACTCAGAAACTTGTTTATAAAATGCACGGATTTCGGCTATTTCCTTTCTGGTTTTATATCCTTTATAGTTGGATTGAATTCGAATTGCAGCTGCATTGGCTGTCTCAATTTCTTTTTTGTGTAAGTCTTCAATTTGATCAGTGAATTTATTATATCTGAAAAGAAAGAAAATTTAAAAAATGGCTTAGAACAATAGTTTTTCAGTAACCTAGATCCTAAATCCTTGTTTTGACAAATTATTTTACATTAAATTAAGAAGAAATTACCTAAAGCGTGAACCAGCGCTCTCCATAGAACTAGATTTACTACTCGAGAATGAAAATTTGGGTTTTTTATAGTAGGGCGAACGAGCTCCAATATCCTCTGGATCTTCACCTTCAGATGCAGCAATTGCCCGAACATAAGAGTCCTGTTTTCTGAAAGTGGATCCAACGCCCTCTTTTCTTTTTGATGGAGGGGATTCATTTCCAGCACCACTTTCAAAACTTAGACCATGAATTGCTCGCATGTAAGACTCCTGTTTCCGAATGGATACCCGTGGAAGAGGAGTGATGTCGTCATCTTCATTATTGTGGATAGCCCTCATGTAAGATTCTTGTTTTCGCATTCGCCTAAAAGATGTTAAAAAAAAACAATCATAAGTTATGTATTTAGTTAGGCGTAGGATACAATTTTATATAATGTTCAATTTAATTAAATACCTTGTCCTTCTGATTGGGTATATTTTGACAATTTTGTAAAATCATTGTTTGAGTACTATCAATATTGTTACACCGATTAACGCTACATTACTAAGAAGAAAGAATTTTCTTTTCTTTTTTAAAGGTATTAAAGCATAGTGCTTCTCAACTTATTATACTTTATAATGAATATGTTATATTTTCTTCATGAAACATATTTTTGACTCGGATATTTCTCAAAGTTTCTTTTTAATACTTATAATTGGAAAGTTATTTTTGAGTGTTTCTTCATTTATTAAACACAGACTTGTTACGTTTAACTCATTCATTTATTATAAATAGATATAACGAACTGATAACTTGTAAAGAGCAAAATATCCGATGAGCATAAACAAAGAAGGTATTTTTCTAAATAAATTCTTTACATTGCTTTTTTCTCTGGAGAGAGAAAGGGAGAGAGTATATGGACTGCGAATTCATTTTAACATTCATCCCCCCAGCACTAATTGTCCAGAAGTCATTAACCTTTTAAACTTTTCTATTGTATGTATAACTTCTGTTACACTAAGTAACAACAGATATTCTTTTTTATACTTAAGTATTTATGTGTTCTCAGTATTTCAATCCCAATTCAATTAATAAACTATAAACTTCTTATATATCCAATGAAGTTAGCAATTTTTAAATAAATATAATTGAAAGTCCATTTGCCAATATATTTTGATATGTATGTAGGATTGAGTGTTCTATAATTATAATTATATATCGTTCTAATTTATATTGATAAATGACTTATTTGCATAATGGATGAAAATGTGCTTAATACTTTAATCATTATTCAATTAAGTATGTAGCAATGTGTCTATTGACAAATAGTCATTAGTCATTAAAATTATTGAATGACAATATTGTGCTTTTCAGACTAAATATGTAGCTTAACTTAAATAACATGACATGTTTCTGTATGTAGAAGAAATTATGTATACTCATATCCGCTATCATGCGTATTATTGAAGAAACAGTCTTGTAACCACATCATGCCTAGAGTTCTTACCTATAAGGTGACCCTTCATAAGATTGGAAATCCATTTTTGCATTTCCCCCTTCAGACTCCGGAGATAGTTCACCCACTGCTTTTAAATATGACTCTTGTTTTTTCATACGAACTCCACGATTTTCTTCGTTATGCTCATCTTCGAATGATCCTCCAATTGCACGTGTATAAGAAGGCTGTTTCCGAATCATAAGTATTTGCTTGTTACGTCGAAGATTTTGCTGCAGGCCAGACTCAACTGCATTTTCATACGAACTTTGTTTTTTGATATTTCGTCTTTTCAATGCGCTTGAGTAGATAGCGTTAGCATAGGAATCCTGCTTTGTGAGAGGAAATTGTGTTCGGTTTTTTATTTCTTCAACAAGATTTCTGTCTTCTGTTTCGGATTCTGTTAAACTAATATTATCTTCTGCAGATGATCGATGCCCTGGACTGGTAGTTTTACTCATGGGAGATGAAGCTACTGAGGAAGTTGCTGGTTGTACGGGTGGTGATTCAAAACTAGGTCCACTATGAATGGGTTTTGGACCACAAAAGCTTGTTTCTATTGCTCTTAAACCTGATCCTCCGACAGGAGAATTACTTTTTATTGATGGTGTAAAGCTTTCACGAGATGTGATTGATCCTCTACGATCAATTGGATCTCTAAGATCTGTAGCAGAAGCATCAATCATTTTGAAGTTATAATTAACTGCTGATTTTTTAGCAGCGGATGAAGACTGTTCATTATTTGATCTTTGTGAGCGACGAATATATATTCCCCGAGAGAGGGGAGACGAAGAATTTTCCTTGGAATCCAGGTCTTCAATTCCAGATCGACGTAAATCCAGAGAGGAAGAACCTTCTCTGAATCCAAACGTCACAGACTGATCACGCTGACCCTAATATGATAATAATAAATGTATTATGATACATTTGATGAAAATCAAAGTTGCAGGGAAATTGTTTTCTTACAAAAATAAGTCTCTCCGTTTGATCTTGAGGAGTTGTAGGCTCTGGAGGATGTCTTCTCCGAAAAGAGTCCACACGTCTTTTAAAATCCGTGTGAACGTCCTCTTGAATTCCTAGGAAGAGACAATAAGTACACAATTATAACTTTGTCGTTTTTAATGTATGTATAATTTAGTATTTTTGTTACATAAATAGTCAAATAAATACATGCTAATGGGTTTTGAACTAACTTTAGGATATCAGAAAGAAAATTGAACAAATCATGCCTAGACATATTACATAATTAATAAGCAAGCTATTTAATAACTACATGCTAAATATACCTGGCAAAGTAGTTGGAGTGTCTGTCCCTGGAGACATATCAAAGGACACAACACTTATATCTTCAAAGGAAGCAAAGGGAGCTGGACCACGCTGTACTTGTGACGATTTATAGCCACTTTGACTCTTGCCATGCTCTTGATTGTCCTCATTCATGTTTAATCTTCAGCATTTCCCTAGCAATAGTAAATTGATTTGCAAAATCATATGACGAATTATCAGTATATAAAAAGTAATTAATGTTATGTAGGAGGAGAATTATTTTATGAAGAAAGTGAATTAGAGTGTTATGAATATTTTAAGTGAAGTTTTGAAGAAACTAAAAAAAACTACACATGCTAAGATTTTATTTATAATCTTTAAATTTATGAAGTATTCAATTTTTTTACTTATACTTAGCACGTAATTTTTCTATAAGCATATATATGTATATACATAACATATTTGATATTATCGTATCGTTCATGGTATTGCAGTAAAATACAGAGTTTAGGGTAATATCATACACAAACAACATCGCTTGTAATTACGTAGTTTATGAGCATTTTGCAACCGTGTTAAAAAGAGCTCAAATAGAATTTACATCACGATAAGAGGGACAATTAGTTGATCCTTCGTTAGTAGTACCCTCCCAGTATTCAATGTTCATTGTAGTTACAAATAAAACAATGAAAAGCCCTTCAAAATTATCGTTTGTTGCCTTTCTACTTAACATATGCACTAATTTATATTAGGAAAAACCTATTATACCTCTTAGAAGAACTATGTACATTGGGATAAATTTATTGAAAGGTGATGATGATACACTCATTTCTAAATTATAATAATGCCTGTAAAAGATGTGTTAAAAGTATAATCCAAGGAATTTTCATAATAAATCTTAATTCTATAATGTATATACTTTGTATTATTCAAATAAAAATAAATGAGATTAGCTTTGCTCCTAAAGAGGTGTTATAATTACATGATTAATTATTATTACACCTGACTCAGTAAATGACAATATCACATATCTTTATACATTTTTTATGTACCATATTGTATTACTGAGATCCCATAGGGCATAAAAATACTTAATGATATCTCATATTGTTGAGTACTTCTTAAGTAAATTGCTCCCATGGGTCTTCAAAGTTATTTCTTAAATAAAATACTACTATGGACACTCAGACAGAGATGAAATGCTTCCATAGTTATTATTTTAATTAGTAATGTTCCAAATAACTATGGGTTTGTAGATGTAATTTTATTTTAGTTTATACTTTAAGATCCATGATTACATTTGAAATCATTAAATAAAAATGATACTTAATTTGTATTCATGTCATACAAGACAAAACGTTTATTGTCCACTCACTTACTAAAAGCTTGCATGCATTGTGTAAGTCAAATAGATAGTAGAAAGAGAAACCAGTGCAAGAATCGTTGGCTATATTTACGAATACACATTTAGATAACATTTCTTTCTAACAAATTAGTATTTTCATTTATTATTAACTAATAAGATCTCCATATTATCTCCCAACATTTTCTCCGAAAATATACATAGAGAGAGAGACAATTAATATGTCTCTCCTCCCAATTGTTGGACTATAAGTTATTAGGATGTCTATTATTCAGTGTCTATGCAGAAATAATTTGAGTTTAGTTAATAGCATTCATGGTGCAAATAATTAAGTGTTTACTTGATTGACGACAACTGTCGAAAAATATAGATCCTTATCACATGACGTCATGGTTTTGAAAATTTGATAATTATCTAGCTTGGATGGAGAAGGAGCCAAAACATTAGCATGCACTTCATTGTAAAAAGGAAACATTCTGAAATAGGGAATATCTTCAAAAAGAAACGGATGGGTTCTTTTGGCATCTTAGTAAAGCCAGTAATACAAGTTGGATAGTACAATGACTGTTTGGAATATTTCAATTTCATTTCTCATTCATTTCCATTGAAATATTATTCAACAATAATAAAAAGTATTTTTTTTTTTCAAACCAATAATTGATTTAGGAAAAAAAAGAATATAGTTAAGGATGTAAAGTATAAAATGCATTGTTCCTACTATTTATGAAGGACCTTTTAAAAAAACCTTTCCCTTTCACTAATTTCTTGGATTTGGTTTTGATTCATTTTTCTTTAAGCAAAGAAAAGAAAAAAAAATGTATAGAAATTAGAGAGAAAGAGAAAGTACGTGAGAAATTGAAACGGTTTTCATGTTCGAACCAGGTCTGTACCTTACTCACAAATTCGAACCACAGATCATATAAATTACAATGTAAATATTGAAGATAAATAAAAACATTTCATGACTGAAATGAACTTGTGTAGTTGTCCAACTCAGGGAATTTAAATAATCTTTAATCGTCGGTATATCCATCCAAACATAAGCATAGAAGCTTATAAAAATAAAAAGATACATAATATTGATTAACACTTGAAGGTAGACAGACACCTTCTCATCAAAATCTTCCATGTGCTTATTCATTTCTAAAATTTTATGTCTTAGTAAAATTCTTGGATTGTCACATGAAAAATATTTTGAATAAACTTTTATGGGAGACTAGGAGGGTTGAGCACTATCTATAAGTAAATTAAATACATATATGAAAAATTAAGATCTCATTAATTAATATCATTTATCAACTATTAAAAATTACAATATCCTTTTATTTTTGTGAAGGTCATTTGATTCTATCTAAAACCCTCTAAATCGATAATTCCCTGAAAACTTTTGTCTTCACCTGAAACTCTCCACCTAAGTCTTTAAATTGCATTTTAGTCTCGAAATCAGTCTCTAGTGGACTCGGAGGCCAACGATGCATAGCATTTTCTGTGTCAATTTATCCTTAATCCACCCTGTTCCCTAGCCCCGTAATTCTAGACTACGAACGAACGAACAAAGATATATGTGTTGATTAAGAAGAATATGAAGATTTGTTTTTAAAGGGTACAAATTAAAAAGTTGTCTCTTTTAACCACCATTGAATGTACCAACATAATTTTTACATGTTTCACAATATTAAGAATATATTCGACCCCTTATTAAAAGTCCATTTATATTACAAAAATAAAATGATTAGAATCTTATTAGTTGAATAAATATGTGAGACTTTGTGATAAAATAAGAGTTTTAAATCGGATTTAATACAAAAACATATCTGTCAACTTAACTAACATAATATATATATATATATATATATATATATATAAATAACGGTTTAAATTTTAATAACTATTCAATAATCAGATACATATATGTACCCATAAAAACTAATTTTGACGAATTAATATCATGGACCGATTTTTTCAAAATCCCCCCCCCCAGAAGAATAAAGTATTTACGAACTTTCATTTTATGGTATTAAAAATGAAAAAAAAAAAAAATAAACAAATAGCTAGGCGTAAGGGATTTTATTTCAATGAAATTTGTTTATTTATACTTCTACATGCAATTAATGGGCGAATTCCAGATTGATGACGTCACGTGATTTTTTTTTTTTTTTTTTTTTATAAATACCCATAAATTCGTTTTTTTTAAGTGTGTTCAAGCCAGAAGCTTGATGACTCTGTTTTCAAATGTAATTATACCTTAAGATAAAAAAAATCTAATGATAAACAAATAGTACAGTTCTTTGTCGACTGAACACGCTTTTAAATGTATTATATATTAGGGTATATTCTGTTCAATCACATTATTCTACTTAGGAGAAATCATGATGGGATTTACACATTAGAGAAAAATACTCATTTATTCAAGCATTCGTTTCAAATCGCAAATTTGGCCCCTTAATGAATTGAGATTGATTACATAATAACTAATTAAATGCTATCACAATAAGTAGATATATGAAGAACGCTAATATCCAAGATTAATCAATGTATCATTTAAGGCAATGCCTTAATTCACACGGCTCTATCATATATGTACATATAAAAAAATTTAAAATATAATTGTTAACCTCTCCTACCGAAGCCTTTTCTTGGGCCATTGAAGGCTTTACTGTGCCAGCATGGACGGATGTACAGATTACACGTGAAATATATGACACCTTTCTGTCTTGTTGGAAATCACGACGAGCTTTTTGTGTGCACTCGCAACCTCGATTTGATAGTTATTTATTCATATGAAATGATTATTATTAATCAATCATTGTTTCTTCTCTTGGTAAACTATCGATTGTCACGACGAGCTTTTTTTGTGCACTCGTAACCTCGACTCTCAAAAAGGAAAGGAAAAATCTGGTAGCATCCCCTCTGTATTTTCCTTGTTGCCAACTTTTTTAAGTTGATCAGAGTTATTATTTAGATAACATATACATTGATAAATTCTACCAAATTATAAATCAATCGTTAATACTTGTTTAATATTCAATAATTCAAAAAAAGGGCGTGCAAACCTTGATTTAATATATTATTTTTTTTAACTTCATAAATACTATTATAATACTCTTTTCAAGTTCATATATTATCTAGAGTCAGCTGCTTCAAATCAGAAGAGCCAATTGATGAAAATCAGTTCTTGTATGTAAGTATTTTATTGAGGAGTAATGATATAATATGTATAAGGTATTTTTGTTATTTATACATTTAAAAATTTCGATCCATTGTTTTAAAAGCTTCTTTTTATATTCATATATTATATTCCTTTTATGTATGTATGTATGTATAGCGTCCCAATTTCATATAACCAAGATAACAGTACCTATAGAAATGTACAATCATACATATTTATATAAAATTTTCTATCCTTAAAGGCTTTTGATAATATGTTCAATATTTAAAATAAATTGTACATAATAAAATTGTCGATTTGTTTAAATAAGTAAATTCCTTTTTTTTTAAATTTCATTCCTTTCATCCAGGATTTTGTGTATGTATTTATGTAATTTCTTTTAGTCCAATGATTTTATGTCAAATGAAAAGGATTGAACGTCTTTGACTACACATAAGTATGTAAGTAATTTTGTATGTATTTATCTACCAAAAAATATAATTCATTTTTCAAAACCAATTTGAATAGATTATATTACAATTATTATTGGTAAATCATTGAATTAAACAACAATAACTCCTTTAGAATATAGATTTATGAGTTTATATGCGTGTCAAGTTAAAAAGAAACCAATTTTATCTGAAATATTTCAGAAATGAGTTAGAACTGCATTCATATTCTTGAAGACATTCTCTTTTTTTTTATATATTTCGATTAATTAAATAATGACTCCAATAATTGCAACTGTATTATAGGAAAAAAATAACGGTCACAATTAAAAATAAAAAACATCTGGTGTTTCTGACAATGTAGTTACTATAACGTAAGGGATTCTTAATAGTTCTTAAACAAATGAACTGGTTGTAGCCAACAGCAACTAAATAAATCTCTGGAGCTATGAAAAAGAAGACTATATCGGCTCCGTGTGCAGTCGACACAATCCTTGATTTCTCTAATAGAAGTGACATTTTAGCAAAAACCGTACGGTATAGGTCTTAAAATGACCCCGAAATATTTGGCTGTTATATTTATGAAATAAAAAAAACTTCAAAGTGGATTTTCTCCTTTTCAATATTCGATAACCAACTTGCCTTCTTGTTGATTTAACACATATCTTATACATATATAGAACAGTTTATGTTTATCAACCATTTAAGATGGGAAATAACTGAATAAAGTATATTAGTTATAATTACAACTATCATTACCTACAATTCTATGACGAAATAATTCATTCATTTGAGAGAAGATAATTACTTGATATATTAATTCATTACTTTAATGCAATTAGGGGCTATCAATCAGTGAATTTAACATTCTTTAAGGTTCTACAAATGATACTATTACTTAACAGCTTATGATCTATATAAAAATCCAGGAGTTTAATAAATAAACTATAAATTATATTTAAAATATGGGAATTAGCTTAAATCTCTTCGGGTTTTTTTCTCCTTAAGGATTGATTTATTTGATATAATTTATTAGTCATTAAACTATCGACTACAAAGCTAATTTATTATATCCCTTGACAATTGATATTATCTATGTATAGTAGTATGTATGTTATAGAAGTAGCCGTAAGGGACTTTGTCTCAAGACTATTCTACATAATATAATAATATTTATCGATACACAAAAGACTTTTTTATAAAAAACACATTTTTGAAATGTCCCATGGGATTCCAAAGATATTTGATCATTTGATATAAGTACATATATCTCTCATACCCATATTATATATATATATATATAAATGGTCTAGATTTGCTTATAAATCCTTATCAGGGGAAGTCAATATACTGTATTTAGTCAACTTGAATGTCTATCACACTTTCTTTCTGAATAACTAGGTCTACAAATTTTATGATTTAAATACATTCACGTTATGGACACTTTAAAAGAGTTTTAGAGTCTATGAAAATAAATATATGTATGTTTATGTATAACGTACCTACATACATCAAATAAAGTGGAATTATCTAATAAGGATAACACTCGTAAGGACAATACTACGCATTAATCAACTTTCATAAACACATCTGTATTTTTACACTACTTTTTATTATCTATGAAACTAAATACCTACATATAAATAGGGAAAATATACAGGGGAGAAAAGAGCTGTAGTAATGTTACATTTGGAGGAGGTATGGTAAGAGATAGGAAGTTAACAATGATATAATATGTACATATTATGTAGTAGGGTAGAAGTGACTAAGAGAAAATGTAATCCATTGAATAGCTTACCTTGATCCCTGAAGTTTTGATATTTGCTTAATTGATTACTTTGCCACAATCGGAAGAATAAATCTTTTGCATTTGATCATAGGCTGAGATTTTATGTATGCATAGGAAAGGAAATATACATACATATATCCAATAAAAGAGGCCAAGATCCTCTAAGATGATCCGACTCTAAAAAGGTCACACACAAAATCTGAAATAAAGTGGTAGAAGAATATATTATTATTAGGTTGTTTCAATACAAATATGTGTCAAGTCAACAAGAAACCAATTTTATCTGAAATATTTCAAAAATGAGTGTGTACGGCACTCATACTCTTGAAGACATTCGTTTTTCTCGTTTGTATTAATAGGTTATTTCGATATAATAAATAATGACTCCAATAATTGATGCAACTGTATTATAGGAAAAAAACACTGGCCACAATCAAGAATAAAAACATTTGGTGTTTCTGACTAGTGATTCATGGTAAGCATGATAGCGGAGGTAGTTGATTCTTAATAGTTGTTAAACAGATGAGCTGGTTTTAGCCAACTGCAACTAAATAAATCTCTGGGGCTATGAAAAAGATGGGCGTTCTTTCAGAAACTATATCGGCTCCACGTGCAGTCGACACATTTATCCGATTGCTCTATTGGATGATAGACAACAATCCTTGGTTTCTTGATTAAAAATGATATTTTAGCAAAAACCGTGCGTATTAGGTTTTAAAATGACTCCTAAATATTTGGCCATTATATTTATGAGGTAAAAAAACCTAAAAGTGGCTTTTCTTCTTTTCAATAATTGAAAACAAACTTGCTCTCTTGTTGACTTGACATATATATATATATATATATATATATATGTACATGATTTAATTAACAAAAAGAAATTAAGAGAATAAGGAAAGAAAATTAAATATAAACGTTATTTGAACTCTAATCATAATTGGTGAGACTCTGTCAAATCATCTCTCATGCTTAAAGTTGGTATCTAGAGTCATAAATAGACTACTACATAGTTTCAAAGTAGAATCCTTGGAATTCTACTTGGAGTTATGGTAAAGTCATTTGTCAGCTCGTTATCTGTTATTGCTACTATTTCTCTAAAAAGAAATCTAATGATATAACATGATGAAGGATCAATCGGATTTGAATCTACGTATATCTGATATTTTCTCCAAGTCAAGAGAATTTAAATTCATTGATTAACTTCAAAAATGGCTCGTTTATTGCGATGTATACGTAATAGGTTTAAATAGAAACATATTTTCCTTATGTTTTCTTCTCCTCCTGCTTCTTAGGAAACATGACTTTACTGTTAAATAAAAAATTAATTTTTATAAAAGTGTATTTATAAGAAACAAGATATAAAAAAATATACTCATATATATATACTTTGTTCTTCATATTCCCAAAGGCAGTACAAATTTTATATATATATATATTTAAATTAATAATGGTTTTCAGCATAAGTATTCTGTTTTATTCAAGTATCAAGCACAGTTGCGAGGTTGCGCGTTTTGTTTGATCAATAATTTTTGCGAAAAATTTTTTAATCCACAAAATGAGTATCCGTCTAGGCTTAAATTGAAGTTGAAGTTGGAAATGGGCCAAATTAGCCCAAAAAGTAGGGTCCGATTTGAAATTAGCGTGCAAAACTAAATAAGTTATATTATACTTATACCCCTTAGGATTTTTGATTGTTGACCAGTCTAATTATTCAGTATACCAGCTACACTGTTTACTTATTATATTTATTTTGTGAAGTATGAAATAAGTTTCTGTTGTTATAAGGAGTAGTGTTCTTACATGTTTTACTTTTAATTTTCTTTTATTAAACAAATACTTGGTCCTCATTGTTTAAATAAAAGTTGGGAGGTTCGTAATCAACAAGAAGTTTATATCTACAGTTGAAATACACATACTTATACCCCGGTATAAATGTATTATTTGTTTCTTCATCAATAACGCTTTTTTTTTTTAATAATCATGGGATTGTAATAAAATTCAATTTTAAAAGTCATATACAAAAAGGCAAAATTATATTTCATATTCATATTTTGAAACAAAGTATAACTGATGGATAGACAGTTTTAATTTAACTTTTACATTTTAAATGTTAAAGTTTTATTAATACAACAATAAGTTTGTATATATAGAGAGAGAGATAGTTGATAGTCATTTATTCATATGAAATGATTATTATTAATCAATCATTGTTTCTTCTCTTGGTAAACTATCGATTGTCACGAGGAGCTTTTTTGTGCACTTGTAACATCAACTCTCAAAGGGAAAAGAAAAATTTGGAAAAACAACTGGTAGCATACCCACTGTATTTTCCTTGTTCCCAACTTTTTAATATTGGACAGGGTAATTATTTAGGTATACTAGTCATTTATAAATATTGTCAATTTACAATTAAATTGTTTATTATTCAATAATTAAAAAAAAGGGCGTGCAGTTCTTGATATAATATATTTTGTTTGAACTTTTGAATACTACACAAGTATTAACGATTGATTTGAATATTGGTAGAGTTTATTAATGTATAGTATATCTAAATAATAACTCTGCTCAATATTAAAAAGTTGGCAACAAGGAAAATACAAAAGGGTAGCTTTTCCAAATTTTCCTTTCCCTTTTAAGAGTTGAGGTTGAGAGTGGATAAAAAAGCTTGTCGTGTATAGTGTCGAACCATTGTTTTTTTGGTTTTTTTTAATGTTTGTTATGAAATAATGCACATATCTGATTTCTAAAATAGAAAATACTATTTCAAGCATGAATCAAGCTGGTCTGGATATTCTTTGAGGTTTTATATCCTGGATAGTTCATATTTTCATATCTTGATTAAGAAAAAGCTAACTGATATGATTTTTGCTTTCCTTATATCCTTGTATTGAATTATTAAATATTAAATAAAATCAGCCGATTAACTATAGTTCCTTTGATAATAATTTATAAATATATAATATTCTTTGTTTTGTGATCAAAAATTTAATTAATTAACAATATATAAAAATAAACATTTTAACAAAATGTCACGAGATGCCACATGCCGGTTTAACTCGATGTTTTCTATGATTTGATCGGTATTCGTCGTCTTCCACCGGCTGGCTTATCCATGGTGTCGTTTTCGCCGGCTCTGAATCGTCAAAACCATTCCTTCGCAGTTCAAAGTGATAGAGTACCATCCCCCAAAACACCATTAATTTCACGGAACGTTTCTCTAGCGGATTTGCCTTTAACGAAGCGCGAATTTCGGCCCTAGTGAACTCCATGTTTACACGTCTATAACTGTTGAACACAACATCCAAACTAATCATAAATAGCGTCGTTCTGTAGGTTATGTCAAGACCTTTCAAATGATGTATAATATTGCCAGATACAAGCTCTGTAGCGCTTTGTAAATAGCTGCGAAATTCAAAAGACAAAAAGGCGGAAGGGAGATATTTGACAACCTTATATATATTTTTTAATTATGGTTCTTGGTTTTATACAATATATGAATCTAATGTGTAATAAATTTTCCTTAATTTTGAACCACAGATCTTATGAAGTTGGCTTTAAAACTCTTCACTGTACATTAATGAATTTCTTTTTCTCTTTGAAGATGCATATTTTTTTTCCTTTTTTACTAAGTAGGGTTTTTTTTTTTGTTAAAAGACAGCTTTTTAAAATGAATTAATTACTTTCAATCTTTCAAAAAAAATAAACATGACAGGCAATTTAAAGAACAAATAGATTATATATTCGTAGTAATACAATTAGTGATATTTCTTTCATTTTTAACATTGTAGGCATTTACACATTTAAAAGAAGCCTAGAAGAATTCTTGATGAATTCTCTAAAACAGTGGTCCCCATTGCCATTTTCTACATTCTATTTGTGTGAAGCGGGGTTTTCTGCAGAGACAACCATCAAAACAAGGCAAAGACATAAGCAACACACTGCAAATGTCTTTGTCTGCCATTACTCCCAGATGGGACAATCTCGTTGCAAAGAAACAAGCTTTGGGCTCCCATTGATTTAGCGTTACGGATAGTTTTTGATGTTAAAATAATATGTTATATTGTTGGAGCAATGTGTCAATAAAGTTATACCTTCCTAATGATATAATAGCATTGTAATGTTGGAGCAATGTGCTAACAAAGTTCCATATGAGGTCACAGTGAATTCACGTTTATTGTTATTATTAATAATATTAAAATATTATTTACGGTCCGCAGTAAAATTGGAGAAAAAGTTTGGAAACCACTGATCTATATGACTCCTATTTTATAGTTTATCATCTTTTTGGCACACTTAACATGTTAGTGACCCATGTTCTTTGTTTTTTGTTTTCAACCATGTGCATAAAATATCGGGAATTAAAAAATCTTTATTTAAGTCAATAATAATAATTACAGAACAATACCCCCTGAGTTTAGACCTGTTATTAAAGTTAAAAATCGGATGCTCGGTTTTCTTGATCGTTGTAGGTTATGTATCTTGACAAATAAAACACAGATTCTCAAAATTTCAAAAGAATACTGTTTGTAATATTATTCATTGTAACTTTTTTGGTTTGTTCAACATTTCTCACAATTGCATTTTAGACATTTCTTTTGGACATTTTTAATAAAGAAAAATTCAATTTTAGCTGTTCACAAAAGGATGAATGTCTCAAACACGCATGAATATTTGGACGTGTAATTTAGCACAAAGGTCAGTGAGAGGTGTGTCTCCTTAAAAAACAAAAACATTTATCCTTATTGGAATCCGAAAAAAAAAATTTAGAATACATATAATGAAAGTTACAAAATTATTTAACGATTAACAATTTAATAAATTCATACATTAAGGAATAGTCAATAAATTTTCTAATCGAGCTAATGTAAAATCCTTCACCGTTGATAATGGATGTGAAATTTTTGAAAGTGACAACGAGGATTTCAGTAAGTGATTTTGGGACAGAAGTCTTTAGAAAGTTAAACATTATTCAACTTTCTAAAAAGTCGTAATCACGAGATAAATATAGAGACTTATTCAAGGAACGTAATTAAAGGCAATCTTGATTTTCTAATTTGATTAGTAATAAGATCAAGATGCTTGTTTCCTCCAATACCCCTCTCAATATCATTTTGTCAAGCTCATAAACTCTATACTGAGAAATTTATTCCTTCTGACTACGTCATTACAAAGTCAATGGAGTCAAAAAGTAAATATATATATGTTGTCCATGGTTAAGAAATAAGTTCATGGAAAGGATATTTTCACCATATATGTTATGAATCATGAAGCAATTATATATTTTTGGCTTGTAGCAATGCCCCAAGCAAGTGGGATGGTCATAAGTATTATTAAAAGATATTTTTATACTTATTCTGAGGAAATGAAATTTTACTCAATTAATTACATTCTTTGAATGTTCGACTTGCTACTATGGATGAGATCAACAATTGCTGAAGATGATCCTTTGCTCATAACTGGTATAGTTCATAAATATATAATTATCTTTGAATAATAAAGGATGAATCTAATTCTATTCCATGAATTCGTTAATTTTTGCCTCAATTGTATTACATTGAAATTTGAAATAATCGCTCAACCTTTTATGATACATTTCCCTCGTTTCCTTATCGATATTGGTCATTTATCTTCATTTTTAAAATCATATCGATACTATTTTAGCCAAATTTTTCTTTTCCTGGCTTGCTATGGCGTTTTCTTTCCTCCTACGTCATATATTTTTTTAAATAGGATCTTTTAATTTGCAATAATTAAAAATAAAATAAGAGCATAATTCTATTTCATAAGTTTATCAATTTTATTGTCCACGAGTATTTTTCCTTCATTTTATATTCCTCAATCATCAACGCAAGCCCCCTATTTTCCTTTACAGCTCCTGGCTACGCTTCCTTACCTACTTTTGGAAGAGTCCAATATTTAAGAAAAGGAGTAAACGTGCTATTTCATTGAATCATTTCCTCTCTGATGCGTCTTAGCCTACACCCCACCAGTCAGTACTATTCTCCCCTATTCACGTTCACATTCCTCTGCCACTGAGAATTAACCGGCTCACATCTCTCGACCTTCTTGCTTCTTCGAAGACGTATATAGACACACCTTTTTTCTTTCTAATTTTTTGTATTATTTTCAACGTTATTTAATGTGAAGAGAATTATTTTTCAACGACGATTAATTTTCATGTATCTCTGTACAGCTTACAGATTTTTGGGACCACTGCTCTAATAGATATGAGAGAATGGTGAAGTTATATATACTATTAAAGGGAAAGATACTCAAATGGAATTATAATTTACTGAGAGGCCATTTGATCATGACTCTTCTCCACAACTTTTTGTATATTATTTTTGTTAATTCATTGTTCAAGGATCTTTCTCTTTGTGGTATAAAAACAACAACAACTAAACCCTTAGTTATTACTTTAGTATGATATAATAGAGAAAATTGGATCTAATTGGCTTTGTTTAGCTAATGGAATAATGACTTTTAATTAAATAAGTCTATAGGAATAATGAGTGTGTTCTTTTTTCTTTTCTTTTTTTGATAGCATGGAACAACGAATCCTTCTGATTGATAAGTTTTTTATCAAGTACAAAGTACAAATTTATAAATACATACTTAAGAAATATTAAAAACTCAGGAAACATTGTCATTTTAATGAAGAGTAAGACTCTTACAGTCATTAAAATAATTAGAAAAAAATCAATCAAGAAAATAACCTAAGTTTCATAACCTTCAAATTTGAAAAAAAAACTTGACGTGCTAATTACAAAGGTCAACAAATTTGAAATTTCAAACATCCTAAGGGGTAAAAGTATAATAAAAGTTATTCAGTTTTGCACACTAATTTCAAATTTGTAATTTTTTTTTCGAGAATCGGACAGTTTTTGAAAAATCGATCCTAACTTTTTGATTTTTTTTGGCCCATTTTCCAGTTCAGCTTCAATTTAAGCCTATAAGGATACTTATTCTGTGCATTAAAGAATAATGATTGGATTGAATTTTCAAGAGTTAAATTTATTTTAAGTAATAATTTTATCTATGATCTTTTACGATACTATCAAAAAATTGTGTATCAATATATTAATTTAAAGTTCAAGTATTAGTTCAACATTTTAGTTTTTTTTTTCTTCTGGATAGGGTCTTCTCAAATACAGTATAAATATATTTTTGTAATGAGCATTCAATTGAATTACTCAAATCTTTTGAAAAGTTAAAGGAAAGTTCCCCACCCTTTTTTCCCTCGCAGAAAGTTCACCCTCTTTTCATATCAAGAAAGTTTTATAACTAGAATGTTCATTCCGAGAAAAATTCATTTTAAATGATACAAAAATTTGGAATATATAATATTATATATAATTATTTTAATAAAAATCGTAATTTAAAATATTTTATATTTCATTACCTAAACAGATTGGAATACCAATCATTTGAATCTCTTTGCTTAACATAAAACTTAACCCTTAATTGCCTGAATTACGTAAATGTATGCACATTTTGTATATAATTTGAAACAAGGGGTGATATACATACAATTATACACCGTATATTTCGACATATAAGGCGACCGTCAGATAAGACGAGATAAAAAATTAGAGCAAATTTTTATGAATTTATCATATATCATATAAGATCTGACTTTTATATCGGTTGTAACAGACGACCCACAATTTTGAAGGGTGATTTTTTAACTTTAAGGGTCGTCTTATACGCCGAAATATACGGTAAGTAACATATATTCAATTGAGTAAAATAAAATGATTCTTTTAAATTACTTTTTAACTAGAAAAATGAGTTTATATGTATATTGAATGATTAAATTTTTGTATTAAAAAGTAGAATAAAAAAAATCATACTTAATTTTTTTCTTTAAAATACATAAATATATTTGAAATATGTATATTTTAAAGAGTTTATTCTCCGAATGAACGTTCTTGAAATTAACCTGTAGTAGAGTGTTGGTCCTTGCAATGAATATTTAGAAAGGGGCAACTAATTTTAGGTCATGAAAGAGGATAATATGATCCGAATGAAACTCTAAATAATTGAATTTATTTTATTGACAAAAATAATCAAAATTTATCTACTTTTCGAATAGTAATAAAAAATATCGTAAAGGGCCTGGAAATTTGGTACAATCTGTGTTGTTTAGAGACTATAATATGCAAAAGGGCTCAAAAACCTCAAAAAGAGGTTTGATTTTTGAAATATAGGTCCTCTTGTATTGTACATACATAGTTTTTGATGAAGCAATGTTCCATTTTTTGTTATTCAATTATAATAATGTCTTTATGTACAATATGAGCAAGCTAAAAAAATTGCATGTCTTTAAATATTTTACAAAATAAATACATAATATTTTGTTGTTACAGTCATATTTGTAAAAAGAATTTTTTTTGCATACATATACAAAATAAATATGTATGTATAATATGCACATTCGATCGAAATCATCATCTTTGCTTCATTACTCTAAAGTCAGTTACATTAAGACAACAAAAAGTCAAGTCTTTTATAAAATTTATATAAATTAATTATATTCAATTAATATAAATATTTTCTTTTAGACAAAACACAAAATAGATTAAATTAAAATATTTTCTGTCAGATGGTAAATATATGAATATAAAATACAATTCGTAGATTAATTAAAAGGATCCTTCACACTAAAATGAAGCCTCTGAGTGTTATTTTTAACACACAAATAGCATTGTGCTAGGTATTCTTGAAAATTTAAACAATCTTAGTCAATTACTATTTGTATCCTGCTCCGTAGTGTTGCAATTCGGTTTAGAAAATTATAGACTAGTTCAAGAACATTATACCTTTTTTAAACGAATAAAATTTGATCTCTGAATCAACTCTCTGGCCAAAATGGGTCTTTTCATGACGTCAACTGGGATTTCTACGACAAATTCATTACTCCAAATTCAACCTTCATGCATAGATGCGTTTAAGACTGAATTGGAAAGCAACAATCCGTCTTGGACCAATTAGCTTCAAATCTACCCCTTAGACAATTGTTATACATTTATGTATAAATGGTTTAGAAACATATATTAAAAGGAAAACTTGTGTGCCCCATGGAATTATGGGTATCGATATTATACCTACTTGATATGCATGGTTTTTTTCTCTTCCAATTATATCTTTTATGAAAGGCATATCCAATACACCATAAGTATAAGTTCTTCCGATGTTAAATATCCTGTTACTAAGGGATATAACGCATATTAAATGATTTTGGACCAAAGACCGTGTTTTTATAAATGGCTTTTAATTGCCAACTCATAAAATGCATATAATTAAAAGAAACACGGGTCACTTTTAACAATGAACATCCTCAAATCCCATACAAAGGATTATGCCATGAATCTTAGGCCCCAAACTTACATTTAGTATCCATTTTAGATATTTTTGATATAACATACATATATATGTATTTTCATTTATCCATTTATCTCAATTGTAGCACTAGAAAGCTCTTTACTTCCCCTGCCAAAAAGTAATAAATTATATATTGGAAAAATGCTGTTATTATCGAGAAAATAAATAGAAAAGTTGTTTTATACATATATACATATATTGTACTCATAGTGTCTATTTGTACAATCGTTATAAATATACGTTCTGTACAAATGTACCTTCGTATATTAAACATTTCAAATCACGTTAAGTAAATAAATAAACTATTAAGACTTCTAAGAGTAGGAAGAAGCAAAACAGGTTACTCATCAACTCATTTCTACTTATAGTATACATATTTAAAAAAAGAGGTAACATTTTTTTTACATGGGTAATTCTTATAAAGTAATTTCAAAGGGACTTTCCTTCATTTCTTTTTATCTGAATCATACATACATACAGCGTCTAAAGTTTTTCCAAGAAACTCATAAGTAAGTCTATAAGCTACACTTTTTATATACTCATATTGAAAAAAAAAAAATGTGGGAATTCTTGAAGGAATTTCTGATTCAATAAATGAAAAAATAATTTCCCTAAGGCAGGAAAAAGTTTTTTTTTTGTTTTGTGTTTTTTTTAGCCTTAAGGACTCCTTGAACAAGAGACTCACAGGGTAGAAACATTTTCATAGGTTAGGATTTTTTTATAAAGTGTCAATTTTATAACTTGGTCAACATAATATAGCTTTTACTGCTGAATAAACTTTTACAAATACCTGCTTAAACCATAATAAATACATATTGCTTGCTGATGATCTATTTATTTTCCTGATCCCAATCAAGTTTTTATTATAATTAAATAGGTCAACAAATTTGAAATGTCACAAATTCTAAGGGGTATAAGTATAATAAAAGTTATTCAATTTTACACACTGATTTCAAATTTGTAATTTTCTTTTGGGGAAATCGAACGCTACTTTTTGAGCTAATTTGGCCCATTTTTCAACTTTAACTTCAATTTAAGCCTAAAAGTGCATTAAAAAACAATAATCAAACTTTGATTTGGTTTTAAAATGGTACATATTTACAAAGAAAAAAAAATTAAGAATCTAAATCATTGCACAATTTGCTCTAAACCGCAAAAAAGTACATTTATATGTATATAATTATATATATCGATTGCGCCAAAGATATTGATTTACAATATGATGCAACAATTAGCAGATGAAATGAATGCAAATTTTGCTATAAAGAGTAAAAAGTATATCAAATTATTCATATATTAACATATTTTATTTTAAATTTTTCCCAAATATTCCGCTATGAGAAAAACCCATTGTTTTAAATATGAAATTAATTAATTAATTAAGTTTATTAAGAATTTTAAAAAAGTACTGAATGTTTTCAAAAAAGTAATTTTAATGCAACTTTCATATATTTAAAAATTATATTTGGTCCAAATATAAAGTTAACCAATTGTTTGACAAACTTTGATACCTTTATTAACTATGCTATAATAAAAAATTGAAAACCCCCATGCAATACTCTGTTGTATACTCCTCCAGTCCTTTCCTCTTATGGCAATTACTTAAAACAACAAAACCAATATTTAATCATATTAAGAAAAAAAAAACATTATTAAAAAAGAATTAAAACATTATGAAAATCAAGAAGATTATTTTAAAAATTCAAAGCAAAATTAATATAATTATTTTCAAACTTTTGAATCAACTATAAATTTATTAAGTGTAAAAAATATTTCATGTACTAAGCTTGGGTATTATATCAAATATTCCATTTCTTTTCTCATTGAAAATCAATAAGGGGAAAAAAGTTGTCCTTGGCAGGAAAAAAGGGAAAAAAAATGAAATATTATTTACAAGATACATTTATTTCTCTTGAACTAAAAGCAAAAAAAAAAAAAGGAAGGGGGGGGGGGAACAAAAAGAACTGATGAAAAATTTAAACATCAAAGTTATGTATTTTATATAATATAACAAATATAATCAGATTTACATATACATGAAAAATGAAATGTGTTCTAAAATATAAGATACTTATGTTGAAGGAAGTTTAATATAAGTAAATATTTAAGTACATATGTGTCAAGTCAACAAGAAAGCAAGTGTCCTTTCAAATATTGAAAAGGAGACAATCCGCTTTTAAGTTTTTTTTAACTTCATGAATATAACGGCCAAGTATTTCGGAGTCATTTACAGACCTATACCGCACGCTTTTTGCTAAATTGTCACTTTATATCGAGAAACACAGGATTGTTGTCTATCATCCAATTGAGCAATCGGATTAATGTGTCGACTGCACACGGAGCCGATATGTTCCTCTTTTTCATAGCCCCATATATTTATTTAGTTGCAGTTAACATCTGTTTCAGAACTATTCAGAATCAGCTTAATCCGCTATCATTCTCACCATGAATCATAGTAATAGTAACTACATAGTAAGAAACACCAGATGTTTTTTTTTTCCTATAATACAGTTGCAATTATTATTTGGGTCATTCTTTAATTAATAGAAATATACTGTTAATACAAACGAAAGAGAATGTCTTCAAGAAAGTGATAGCAGTTCTAACTCATTTTTGAAATATGTCTGATAAACATGATTTTTTGTTGACTTGACACATACTAGATTTTGAATAAAATAACATGAAATGATTCTATATTTATTTTATACTTATTAAAATATGCTTTTCATTCAGTTGTAAACGAGATTTCAATTGCATTTGAACATAAAATAAATTTTATTGAATGAGTGATATTCAAATACATTTTTATTTTATCCTTTTAATATCTTTTATTGAGGAGTAAAATGATGTTCTATTAACTGATTTGATAAATATTATTTATTTGCATATAAAAATCACTAAAAGGTGTAAGGGGAATTCTTTTGAAATTATCATTTTGTTTAAATGTATTAAATCCATCTCAAAAGTATTTTTCTTATTATTCAAAACACACACCAAAACAGAATAGATATGTTATTGAATACATATTTAATTCTAGTTTGATGTATTTGATACGCATGTAACGAATCTGTAATTAGTTTTTTTGTTATCAAATTTGTTTTGTTTTTTTTACAATTATTCTATTTGAATTTTTTGGGTATGCTTGCACAATTTATCAGTTTTTGAGCCAACTTTTGAAAAAGAAAAAAAATCGATACTCCACATAAGTAGAGGAAAGCTTATGTTTTGACAAATTAATAGTTCATTTCAAATATGGGCTTACATTTTCTGGAGAAATATTTGCATTCAAATGGTCTAGCTCAGCAATTACACATATTGATTTGTTTCCAACTTTATTGAAATACAAAATATATATATTATATTAAAAATAATATATAATAACAATATCATTGTTAAGCAATTTATATTTGCATTCTCTTATTTACTATTGTCAATGCAAATTTACATTCAGTATCACAGAATTTCAAAAATTGTGGGGAATATTCAGGAATTTTTGCCTCACTGAAGTTGAAAACAAATTAAGTTATAACTACTGAACTAAACCATTTAGAAAGAAAAAAAGTCATGGATTCATAACTAAATAGGTTTATTTTCTTTTGGAATTCAAAAATAATCAAATCCTCAGAAAAAAAAGCAATCTAAAATTTAAAAAAAATCTTTTTATTAAGATTTTTGTTTGGGCAATAATAACATTCCTGTTTTTCATTTACTTAACATCAAAATGAACTCATTTAAAGTGTATGAAATATAATAAAGATTTTCAAACCGAAAAAATGTAATCAACAAATTTCAGGTCTTGGGATTGGAATGGGATTCGACTCTATCGTGTTTTTAAGATACTAAGGGTCGTGAAAGCATATACGAATATCCTTTAGGATCTCATTATATTAAATAAGTTATACATTTGTCTCTCAGAAAGTATGAGGGGGACGAGTCTGTGGACTCGGAATGAGCCTGTAGAAGGATCATCTCTCATAGTGTAATACACCCCTACAAGATACTCATATATATGTGAGGTGTTTTATAGAAACAATGCTCGAAAAAAAACAAGATGAGGAGGAAACAGTCTTTTTCATTTTCTAGCTATTTATACTTTATAGGAGTAGACACTGAGTTTTTAATTATTCTAAATTTGCCTACCTATAAACAAAATTTCTAAAAGATTTGTTAACATTAGATATTTAGATATGTGTCTATATTTTATGTATCATACCTTTTTTAAAAACATTATGCATGTTAACGTGCGATTTCGCCTTCTAAAGAGTGACTAATATAATTTTTGCCAAATAGAAGAATAATTATAATTTATACTGGTATGAGTACCGTATTAACCGGCTAATAAGTATGATAAGTATCATCATTTATTAGTTATTACTCATTCCTATCTACGATGTCAATAACTACAAGTGTTACTGCTAGATGCACATATATTTAGCATGACTTTTTAAGGATCATTATTTGCTCCAAATTCTAGAGGACTAATAGTACAATAATGATAATAGAAATTGTAGAGCAATTAATAAAAAGCGTCATCTGCAAGGAACTGCATTTCGCCAAAAAAATCCTAACATTGTTTTTATAAAACATCTCACATATGTAATGAAGCTGTCATGATTTACGGTAGTGAATACAAGAAAGAGTCGTAGTAGATAAGGCAATGAGAGATTATCCTTCTCAGGGCTACTCCTCACTCGTGAAGCTCCACTTCGAGTTACCCTTTTATTCCATGAACAACGAATCCTCCTCCCTTTTCGAGTCTTGATACCTACATATCTAAAGAACTAAAGAGAATTCATGATGTCTGAGCAAAGCTGCAGACCATACTTTTAAAATATATATTAATAAATTTAGTGAGCTTGCCTATTTAATGTACATAGGTACTTACGTAAGTATGAAGATATATATTTAAAGGGCATGGCACGTAAACACTATTTGAAACTTTCTATTGGTCAAATCTGAGAGTCATTTATGGATATACCAATAAGAAACATCTTGCCTTACATTTAAATAAAATAAAACCACACTACATATCCTATTATCAGTCTATAAAATATTCTAGGAGAAAAGAGAAAATCAAATTATCTCTATGACACGTTTTCTTTTCTTTTTAACAAATCTTGCTCTTTAAAAAAAAAAAAAGATTTCACTTCATCCAAAGATGAAAGGATTTTTATTATATAGATTTTATTCAAGGTCATCAATAGAGTTTGAACAATGACTACTACATAGTACATATAAAATAACTTGAGGGAGTAAATCCCAGCAGACCTTGTTTAGGCTTTGTTGTAGTACGCATGAAATGATACAAATTACAAACAAACAAAAAAGCTAGAGTAAGTGCTTAGCCTTTATGCCTCTTCTATGCATGCAATTAATTCCCTTTCATACAAAAAAAAGTGTAATATTTAACCATGACTATGATTATGAATATTTAAACCCATTAAAATGACACGGTTTTATGATGACTCAATTTTAATAATAAATTTCATATTAGAAAGCATTATTCTCATTTTGATATATGGCTTATTTATAATTCATATAGTTTTACACTTATTATATATATATTTAATATGTATAGTATTTACCACAGACTGAGTATTGGCCTTAGTGTTAAGATATTCAAATACCTATGTATAATGCTTTCAATTATAATTTTAAGACTAGATATCTTTAAATGTTCATTTCCTCTCTTTTTTTATAGCCTTTGTAATTTTGCATAAATTTATAAGTAGGAAATAAAATGTACATACTATTAACATAATTTAGGCTTCCATGTCATTTAAGAGTATATTTTATTTTAATGATATTCCTTTGCATATTCAAAGTAAGGGCTTATGCATACCTACATACTCTGGTGCTGAGAATATGAATTAATATCTAAAGTCCTTTAGGATTTTTTTTATCTCCTTATTGCCTTTCAATACGTAAGAATGAATTATGTATTGGATACAAGTCATTATTACATTTATTTAAGAAAAAGTGAGTATTTCGTATCTAGATATAAAGATTTCATGTTTTTCTTTGGTATCAAATCCTTTGTTTTGAAGAAAAGGTTGTAGGTTTAGGGATATTTTAGGTCATTTGTTTTAATATAAAGACTATTTCTCACACATTCCTTAGTAGAACGTCAATAAATAAACTAAATGCCAATGCAGTGGAACTGGTAAATTAAAAATTGTGGCTGATTACCCTTGTATTTTAAGAAAATTGGTGTTGATTATTCAAAAATTCAGTTATATATGTAGATACATTATACAAAAATAATGTTTATATTAAAATCACTACTTACTTTACCCACGTGCAGATTTAGATCTGTTACAACTAATCGAATCGAATATGGAAACTCCATGCACAATACTTTTTTTTTTTCGATATTTGTATTACATTGCAAGCAAACAAAAATAAAAATAATTCATTTCTTTCGATTGAGATGTAAAATAAAACGTTGACACTTGTGAAGATAAGGAGTGCAAAGACTGCAAATAAGTCAGGAACTGTGGACACAAATTCCACAATTTCAGCTCGAATTGCTGTTAAGTTATTCGCTTAAAATCATAACTCAGATTCTTTGAGAAAAATTCAATTAAAAACTTTAAATCTTGTGAACTGTTCATATTAAAATTGATCCGTGAGACTCTGAAGTAATTGTCGAAAGATTTAATTCTTTTGAATCATTTTCCTGTTGAATACTTTTCCATATTCTATAAGATCAAATTTCAAACGTACATATTCTATGATTTGGCCCATGGAATGGAAACATTCTATGATTTGTTCATAGAATGTATACATTTTTTAACAATCTACATTCTATACGACATATTATATACGTATATATTGGTTTTTAAGCAAGAAAATATCTTCAAGCTAACAAGTACGGTTCGCTACTTTGTTTTATACTATTTTACTTTGAAACCACGTATATCATTCATTCAACATTTAGCCTTGAGGAATTTGTACTTCAAAAATTGAATTCAAAATAATATACCATAAAAGCTGAGCTAATCCCTATAGCCTTGAGAAGCATAAAAAGAATTAAAAACGAAGAACTCACTTTATATACATCAAGTAAGTTCGTTTTGCTTTCAAACAAAATGAAAAAAAAACCAAAGTGTTATTATGTATCCTTGAACAAAAAACCTTAAAAAAAATAAAGAATTTTTTATTGAAATTACATAGAATATAAAAACATTTTTGAAATCGGCCTTCAAATTTTAAAGAACTTATGTTTATTATTTTTTGTTTTTTAAATGGATTCCTAATTTTTTTATTTAGCAAAAGTTGGTTCAAAACTATATAAAGTGTAGAAAATATGGTATTAATAACACTGGTCAACAGTCAAAAATGCTAAGGGGTATAAGTATAATAAAAGTTATACAGTTTTGCACACTGATTTCAGATGATTTCTTTATCCTTCAGAGTGCTTAGCTTTAGAATGCATCCCTTATTAATCCATTTCATGTAATATTCAAGGAGTTATTTAAGTACACGGGATTTGGCCGACTTTTGGGCCAACTTCCGTATCCTATGCTCCCAGGAGTCCCTTTAGGTCAACACAAAGACTGAAATTGTAATTTGCATTAAATACACTATCGAATTATCATCTTTTGATGTACAAAATGAGGTTCCTTCTAGGCTTAAATTGAAGTTGAAGTTAGAAAATGGGCCAAAAAAGCTAGAAAAGTAGGGTTCGGTGTCTCAAAAACTTTTAGACTCTTGAAAAAAAATTACAGATTTGAAATCAGTGAGCAAAACTGAATAACTTTTATTATACTTATACCCCAGAAGATTTTTGAAAGTTCAAATTTGTTGACCTGTGTAATATATTATATTAAAAATAAAATTATTTAAAAGTAAATAGGTTATTTAATGTCTATCTACGAATACATAATTATGTAGCTAAAATTAAATTTAGAACCTAAAAATTTGGTTTAAAAAATTATTCTTTTATATAATATATATGTAAAAATGTAATTTATTACTCTAATTATAATTAATAGGAGAGTGATTTAGATTGTATTTCTATATCAATTAATATATTATAATATTTAATTAACTTATGAAAGATTACGATTTATCATTTTTTATTTTTTTAATGATATTTATGATGAAAATATATTTTAAAAAACCAGGTGTTTATCAATTTTAAAGTATACTGTAGCTTATAACCAATTATTCAAACATAATTTATTAACAGTTCTCTATATATTTTTATTGAGAAAGGCTCTTTTTCATCAGGAAAAATTTGAGGATTTTAAGGATAAAATACAAAAGTATTATGTCTTATGATACACATAAAATGTTCTAATAAAAAAAAATACAATTACTAATTTTTATAACTTATTTTTAACCCACTGTTTGTGCGTGAATCATTTGGAACTTACCTTACATACAAAAACAAAACTTGTTTGCCTGAAAAATAAAATATACTGTATAAGAATTAAAATGAATATATTTATGTATAAGTTATTATTCTATCATGTTTTGTTTATAAAGAGAGGACACAACTCCTATGTATCTACGTCTATAAAATTGTTGAATGATAATAATAATATTAAATTGACCTTATGTTAGAACTATTTTCTGAATGATAAATACAATTTAATATTTTTATTATGTCACTATAATATAAATGTAAAAGTTTTACGACGTTTTAATAAACGTTTAGAGGCGTGGATTTGGAATAAATGTACATACGTATAAAAATAAAAATAAATGTAATTAATGTTTTTAATAGAGAAATCCATATAAAAGTCCGCCAACATAAAAGAAAGCAAGAATGATTTATTTTCAACAATATATAATTTTCAATTTCTATTAATAAAGATTTCTACATATACATACATATATATATATATATATATATATAATTAATTGAGGGAAGGATCTCTGCAATTCGCAAAAAGATGGTAAAAAAATCCAGGTAGACAATTAAAGACAAGGAGGGCTTTTATTTGAAAGTTTGATAAAATAAAGTCTCATAAATCAAATAAACAAAAAAACCAAGTTTATCTGAAATAATTCAAAAATGAGTGTGACCTGCACTCATATTCTTAAAGCAATTCACTTGGTTCGTTTTTATTAATAGTACATTTCGATTAATTAAATAATGATTGCAATAATTCTTATTTAATTATAGGAAAAATCAACTGCCTGGGGCTATGAAAAAGATGGACGTTCTTTCAGGGACCATATCAGCTCCATGTGCAGTCGACACATTTATCCAATTGCTCTATTGCTTTCTCGATATAAAGTTACATTTTAGCAAAAAAAAACCGTGCAGTATAGGTCTTTAAATGACTCCGAAATATTTGACCGTTATATTTATGAAGTAAAAAAACTTAAAAGTGGATTTTCTCTTTTTCAATATTTGAAAACAAACTTGCTTTCTTGTTGATTTGACACATATGTCAAACAACAACATTCCAAGGTGTACATATTGATTCATCCCAGATATTATCTATTTAAATAATATAAAAATTGCCTCAAATACCTATATGAATGATCTAATATTTGATCCTTTATATGGATGTGGGCGTAAATTAAGACAATAAATTAAGATTTTTTTTTTCATTTCCTTTATTTGTGTTGCCATACGTCTATAGATAGATTATACTTGACCAACATGTTGGCTCTGTGGATTTCATATATGTATGCATATTATAATAATTACATGAACATATAAATACAAACGACATATAAATCAATTAGTTAATGAATAATATGCAATAACTTATAACTCCAGCAACAGTTTTGCAGGTAATACAAAGGAACACACAAATCAACTGTTTATGTTCTTTTTATTGGTTCAAGTTATAAAGAAAAAAACAACGTCATTTCAAGCAACATGAGTATATTTTGAACGCTTCTCAGGTACCTTATATTTTGAAAAGTTAAAAAAGCAGAGTGTCATTTGTTGGTTATTGATTGAATTTATTTAAAAATAATACTAGACGTATTTTGAACGGTATAAAAGACGTTTAAAAATGGTCCTTAGAGTACTTCTACTCTAAAAAAATGATATTCTCTTAATTAACAAGGATTATCCTATGAAATCAGATAAGTAAATTTATCAAGACTTGTTTAAATTTTGTCTTAAATTATAGTTATAAATATTTGAATCCCTATACTTTGTGATTTAAGGAGTTTTATTTGAAAAATTCTTAGATTATTTAACCGAAACAAAACATATAAAAGGATTAACGAGCTTAGAGGCCGTTAAGCTCAGAGCATAAAATACTTGAGTATCTACTTGGCTAACTAGATACTTTCTTCTGAGATTACCTTACATTTATAATGAAAATGGTGATTATATTTACTTACATGTATATATTTCCTTCTTTGAACATTTCCTTTTGTGACAAATTATATTTCACATTATTGTAAAATGAAATGAATAAACAGTGGATATTTTAAACCTTATGTCATTTATATTTGAATTAATCTTTTATTTTTTTTGCTTACATCTAGCAAAATCATCAATGTAAAAGAATTATAATTATAATCTCTTCTTAGAAAGAAGATTGTAGAGTCTACAAAAAGACTTACAAAAGTTTCTTTTTCATTATTTAAAGTGGAAGTAATTGAGTACTTTCATGGCATGGCCATAAAAGTGAGAGATATAATAGATATTAAAATAGGGGGCTCATGTAACTTAGTTGAATTCTTATGCATATTACGCTCTTGAATGAAAAACTTGGCAAAGGGCTTTTAAACGCTTAAAATTTGAAACAAAATGAAAGATGTAATGAAAATTATTTGTGTAAAACCTATATTTTGGTTTTATAAGGTCCATTTCATTATTCTTTTTTTTTCTTTTTTCAATAAATAAAGATATTCATTTCATTGCAGGAACATTTTGTAATAAATAAAAAAATTGTTTTTAAGTAAGAATTACTTTAATATTTTCATCTCACTGAATAGCTTGAAAGTGTCAGCAAATTTGACAATATAAATTATTAATAATATTTCAGTACTGAAGTGTTTAAAAGTAGAGTCATTAAATATGTACGTAACTTAGGAAGTATAATAAAAACAAATTACGGTTCTATGTATATAAACATACCATGAAAATACCACAAGGCAATGTAAGAACTGTTAAACAAAGGACAAACCTTCATAAGTGTGATAACTATTTAGGTATCTAATGAAAAATTCGCAGAATATTCGTTAGGTTTATTCATTTTCATAAAGGATTGTAGGGGGAAGACAATGAATGTTCGTGCTCAAGAAAAAGGATAGGATTTGTCCTTTAAAAAAATATTTTATAAACAAAATATATATATTCTTAAAAGTACTCAATTTGATATTAGTAAATGTCGTTTACTCTAGAAGTTAAGAAAAAAAAAAAAGAGCTTCAGCTCAAACAAAAGTCTTTGCAGACAAAGCCATTTGTATACAAGTTCTTTTCGGGGTTTCTTAATACCATGTATGTATGTATATTTTTTGTTTCCAAGAATATTCTCTAATATATGTACGAGTTTATAGGTAGATAAATTAAATTCTCTTCATCCTTGGATAATATTGATTATATGACACACAACGTTATTGTGACAGCTTGTCAATAGGGATGATTTAGCATCAATATTTTGAGGACAGACGATAGACTTATCTACGATACCTAAATAGGAGTGTTGTGTAATTTTCTAATGAGTTGTATATATATATATATATATATATATATTTGAGCACTTTTGCCTAATTCTTTGCGCTTTAATTTGGTTTTTGGATTTCATCACCTTTTTTTTCTATTCTTTGTCAAAAATTGACAACCCTTTTGTGACGGTCAGCTTCAAGATAAGCTTTTTAGTGTACTCACAACCTCGACTCTAAAAAGGGGAAAGGGAAAATTTGGAAAGACAACTGGGTGCAACTAGCCTTCTCTATTTTCCTTCTTGCCAACTTTTTCATATTGAGCAGAGTTATTATTTAGATGTACTTTAAATTGATAAATTTTACTAATATGTAAAAATCAATAGTTAGCATTTGTATAATATTCAAAAATTCAAAAGAAGGGCGCGCAATCTTTTTATTTAATATATTTTTAAACGTATATATCAAAATCATTAACAATAATAATACTCTTTTTGAGCTCATAACACGTAGAGTCAGCTGCTTTAAATCAGAAGAGTCAACTGATGAAAAACAGAGGAAGGAAGAATACAAAGTGCATATTTTTGTTTATCCCAAAAAGCTCGTCGTGCTTTTGAGTCTAATAAAATTGTCAAATAAAGAAATAGGACTTCTTTTCTTAAAAGGCATGCGAACAAACATATACATATATGTTAATTAGAGTAACAAACTAATGTGCCTTATAGATAGGTACATAAAAAAATAATGCATGATGCAGATTTAGGTCATTTGTATGTACATAGTTTGGTTTTTTTTTTGTTTTTTTTTTTTTTTTGGAAAAAAGTAATGCAGGAGTAAAAGAGATGAATTACAATAGCAAACAATGGTTATAAAAGAATAATTTATTAGGTTTTGTTTTTTTTCCGAAACATGATGTCGATAATACATTATTATGTTTATAGTATGAACAATTATAAATTGATGTGCAAATATTTATTTGTATGTACATGCCTGATTATGTTTTTATTTGCCTATGTGTGTATAAAGCATCATTTTTGCGAATATTGTACATATAATTGATTAGCACTGTCATACATCCAATGGATTTTAATGTGTACTTTTGAATACACATTATTTAAGTTATGCTTTGTACAAATTCTTTCTTTGAGTTTGATTCAAAAAGTTTGAATCATTTTTAAGTTTTTTTTAAAATGGGTGTGAAAAAAAAACCCACATTCTTTGTACTAGATTAAGAAATTAAGAAAGGATTAAGAAACCAGCAGAAATCCTTCTGCGCGCTATTACTAAAGTAGCTCTACCGTAAATTTTAGATTTTTAGCGAATTTTTAACTCGAAATTGAATGAAAATTTACACATTTAGATGGACAATTTCTTCTTAATTAAGGATTCTTATCGGACGCTTGACATCTCATTTAAAAGTTGTGGGTTTTAGTTTTTGAATGCATTCCTTATTAATTCATTTTATGTAATATTCAAGGAATTATTGAAGCACAAATGATTTGACTAACTTTTGGACCTACTCCCGTCTCCTACGCTCCTAGGATCCCCCTAAGGTCAAAACAAAGACTGGAAATGGAGTTTGCAATAAACACACTTGTGAATCATTATTTTTTAATGCACAAAATAAGTATTCTTCTAGGCTTAAATTGAAGCTGAAGTTGGAAAATGGGCCAAATAAACACAAAAAGTAGGGTCCGATTTCTCAAAAACCGTCGGACTCTTGAAAACTTTTTTTGCAGATATGAAATTAGTGTGCAAAACTAAATAACTTTTATTATACTCTTAAGATTTTTGACTGTTGTCCAGTGTAATTATTCAATGTATCCCATTATTATCATAAATGCTTTATTTAATTAAAAAATTAAAAAATAAGAATAAAAAACAATTTTAACCATCGTTTTGCATTAAAAAATTATAAACTAGATGTAAACTCCAAATGTGGTCACATTGAAAAGGTGTGTTCTCCATATACTTTGTTTAATCTTGTCATCAATAAATTACAAGAATTTTAAAATTCTCAGATAAAAAATTATAATATGTAACTTCTCAGGGTCGTAGCAAATTATTCATTTGCTTTAATATATATCTGGGGAAAAATTATTCAGTTACTAAAATGGCCATATTTTAACTCTTACTGTACTATTTGTACTAAAATCTAATAAGTTCATACATAGGGAAAAAAATTGACCGATTAATTGCACACCCATTTTTTAATACTAATCAATTCCCAAAAACCCCATGTCTGTTTAAGGGTTTAAATAAATTACCAATGATGAAAACACAACATAATCTAATTAAGAAACAGAAAAAGGACAGACAGTTTTTAATTATGAAAATACTGCATTTTCCATTAAACCACCCGCAACAAAGTCTAATAGCTATATATCTAAGTTATATTTCTTAATTAACTACCTAGAACATTGCATCATCTTTAATAACCTAGCCTTAATACCCTAATGAAAGTCGTCAATATGCTTGCTAAGATTGCATTTTAATACGTAAAGTTAGTTTCCCCCTTTTTATTAATATAATGTTTTAGGATCATGATTCAAGAGGAAAGGAATATTAAAGCTACTTATCATTATGTAGGTACTTATTAAAAGACTTTTTAAATTAAAATGGAATTTGTTTATGGGTTATAAGTATAAGAGTTCAATCATATCTTTTCATAAATATTTTTTTTTCTATTTATTTGACTCAAGATCAACAAAAGATTCTTAAGAAAACTAATAAAAAGAAAATACTCATGATTGAATAAGAAAACCTGACTTAGTAATATCTTTGCAATCAAGAGAAAGAAAATAAATAAATAATTTATCAAAGACATATCATCATGTCTTTCTAAAAAAAAATTATGATCATAAATGATTTCAATGTATGGACTTTTCTGATTTTTATATTTTTTTTATCCGAAAAGTTTCTTTTTTCTGTATTGTATTGAGATGGGTTTTTTTTTTTTTTTTGGAACATCGTACATAGAGATAATTCGGAATAACTTAAATGAAATCAAATTTATTACTCTGAAGCGGTATGATGGTAAGGTTTAAGAGCACCATTACAGATGAGTTGAAAAGTTATCTTGAAATTTTTTTGTTCGGCGGAAGCGATTTCAATAAGTTCAGCTGATCCAACGAGCATTAATATATTCTGTAGGGTGGGGTGATAGAGATAATAATAATAAGCCACAAAATTCTGAGCTGCCAATACCATATTCTGAACCTAAGTTTGCAAAAATTTTGTGAATGAAGAGATACAAGGCACATTGATTATTTTTTTGTCAAAGAACTCATCTCATATTGTAAATATGTAACTCCAAGGATCCTAACAGAATAGATAGAGCTCACGTAATCAAAGATGAAGTTGGCTGGAAATATGATTAAAAATTTATATTTCATTTAACTTGTGCCTTCGGGTCCTTTCATGTATGTTGTTTTTATTATCTTTCCCTTTCTTTCCTATTTCCAGAGGCCACAAGAGTAAAAAAAAATGAGAAATTGTTTGGCAGTTATAGGTAAGTAACGTAATGTATAGAGGAATATCAAAAATTACACAACGAATTTGACATATTTTTAAAAACCATTGGAAGTATGAACCATCAAAACTAAATATCAGTAGAAGCAATCAATGTCCAGAAATTTAGGTCATGCAAGAACAAAGAGACCTATTACCTTTTTTTTTTTTTTTCATAATAACTTCCTATTGACTCATTTTATTTTAGTAGGCTTACTTTCTATTAATTGAGCAGGAGTGGTACTAGACTTTTTATAGTCGTTTTGAGATATTTAATTACATTTTGAGCTTTCTGCAAGAAATTTTGTAAATCCACTCAAACGGAAAAAAATTTGAAGTTTTCAAGGGTTCCTCCTGACTTTGTACTATTATCATATTCAAAAAAAAATATAGATCTTCATAATTTATTCAGAAAAGTTGAACATAATATTATGATACAGAACTATGGGCATGTAAAAAGTAATACGTACCCAAGGTTTGTACTTCTATAAGATAATTGTTCCGTATTGAACAAATTTTTTTCAAACTCTCTTTAATTAACCAGCATATTTTCATCTATTAAAAAAAAACATCATTAAAAACCAATAATTTAATTATGATATTTAAATCAATTGGATATATGCTACTGAACCCTTTGTATGCGGTTATTTTTGTTTAACAAAGCCGCCATCTAGACACTATTTAATTACATATATCTCTGGTAAATCCAATGATAAGTTCAACATACTCATAGCAAATACATATTATTGAAATAATAGATAATCATAATTAATTCTTTCATTTTGAGAGCCCAAATTTGTAAAAAAAATGTATGAGCATAAGGATTTAAATAGAGTTCATTTCTCTAAGACATAGGCTCTCAACTCCTTTTTCAAGGAGCTTATATGTAGATACAGCCACAGTTGAAAGACTTTCCACATTTAGAATTCAATTAGGAAACAAAGAAATTTTTAGGGGCATATACTCTTGGGTTTACTTTTGGCTATCTGATGTATCGGTTAGATACACTTGCAACATCACTGGTTGCTCCTTTATATGACAATATACGACAAGGATCTCTTAGCAATGCCTTCATAGAATTGATTGATAACAACCCCTGGAAATTCTGATTAAAAAAAATCCATTTTATAGGCATCAATGATTTACGTTATGATTACTCTGCGTTACTAATTGGAAAAAAAGGGAAGTACGGACATTCAAACGTTCATTTATCAGAAATAAGACAGTTATTGATTATCTTCTATGTGAAGAAAACTTCCTTGTTAATTACGTTTCTAATTAAAGTTTCAAGAGAAAAGGAGTCCTTTTGTGATTAAGAATAGTGGATAGATTGGGTAGAAGTATATCATTAATGAAAGATGAGGAGGTGTTATTATCTTCATTTCTCATTAAATGTACATTGTTTGTCTATGTGTAAACAACATTTCAGGTTGTGAGAAACTTTGTGGAAAGAAAGGGCTTTGATTAAATGCGTGAAATATTCTTGATTGTTTCTTTAAACAGATAACTTAGCTCTTCGAAAGATATTTTGACTCATAGATCCGTTTTCAAATGTCCATAATTTTTCAAAAAAAAAATTAAAAAAATTAATGCGTTTATTGCTCAGCACACTAATATTACATGCTCGTATTCAATATTTCTTAAATACAAGCTCAGCAAAGAATACTTTTCCTATAAGACGACAAAAACAACTTTCAAGTTTGGTTGAGAAAACACAATATTATTATCTTATAATATCTGTTTGTCGAATCAAAACTGCTATTTATAAACTTTTGCCTTAGAGAGGTTGCATATTTTTGAGTTTGAAGCTTCATTTTGAAATGGCTTTTGGTCAATAATTCACTTCATACTCCTTGCTTTCACTTTTTTGTGCACTTAAGTGTGAATTTATTAATAAAATAATCAACTTAAAAAGATATGGTTTTATGTTTAATACCTGACTTTAGTAGTTTTTCATGCTTAAAATTCTTTTAATATTCTTCGTATCAAATCAGGTTCTGTGAGAGTTGTTTTTGTTTTTTACCATTATTTTTAAGGGTGATAAACAAATAACAATATTCTTAAAAATAAATTGAACTTAATATTGATTTCAAATATGTTCCATTGTGAAAAAATTCAATTTTATTAAACTTAATTATCTTCCTTTTTTAAAAGCTTTTGTTTGGAGGTAAGTAATGCCTTGATTTTCATTTCTTTGAGAGTAAAAGAAACTTATTTGACTTGTAAATATTTGATGTTTTTATTCAGTATTGTAGCAGTGTTGATTGGATTGAAATATTTGATTTTAAAAACAAATTTACTGAAGTGAAACAAAACCACAAAAGCCTAAAAAAAGGTGAAAAAAATGCAATATACAAATACAAAGAACAATGAACAAACCATAGACTTTTCTATAAATATCAAAACGTCAATCTCAAAGTATTTTTTTTTCACACAAAATAGAAATCAAATAAAAATGATATATTTGAACTAGAAGAGCCCTCTATTAAAATAAAATGAAAGTTTAAAACCTTTCTGATATGAAATAAATATAAATGAATAGTTAACGAATTTGGAATCTAAACATCTAATTCCAACATTTAAAAACCCTTTTCAATATATATAAAGTTTAGTCGATTGATATACTGATTTCTATTTCTAATAAGGTATTCATTGTCATTTACCTTTAATGAGCTCCATTGAAAACGTCTGACCATACATACAAAAAATGAGTAGTATTACAATTGTTTATTCATAGAAATTCTGTCATAGCATGTCTCAATAAAATAAATTTGTTCAAGTCATGGACTTTTATATTGACTCAATGAAGAAATTTCAAATACATAGGTACTCTTTGTCAACAAATGATATATATTTTGAGTTTATATAGTATATACATAGATACATTTAGAGGGAGAAAAATTGAAATTGTGCCCATTGATATCTATATCTAATTTTCGGCTCTAAGAAAATTCATTAACATTAATTCATCGATAGTAAATTCATCAATAGATAAATTCACCGATTTGTAAATTCATCGACTTTTTTTTCACAATGAATACTTTCAACAGCCTAGAGTATGTTAAATTCATGTATATCAATTGCTACCTCTGGTTAGATGAACTAACTTGTAATTATATTATTAGAGTGCTTCTTTACATTTGTCAAGTTCAGACACCATTCAGTAATTATTATTTGAAATCTTATTAAATTTGAATTTGAATAAGCCACCTTATTCTACTAAACCATTGTTTTTGCTGCTTCGTTCAATTCGTAAAATCTATGTAAAATAAATCTAATTTACGGTTTTTTGTAAGAGTTTCAAAGTTGGTTGTCGTACACTTTTAGAAATATGCGCAAGTTCTAAATATCTAATTAAAATAATAATTTCTGCTATTTCCTGCACAAAATTTCTTTATATTGTAATTTTAATCTGATCGATGTTCATGTGAAAAACCCTGTCAAAACAAATTTGCTCTAAGCTGTTGAAAGTATTCATTGGGAGAAAAAAGTCGATGAATTGATGTCGATGAATTTACCGGAGAACCTTAGACAATAATGTACATATGTAGTAAACAATATTATGTAGATATACTATAATATTAATATATATGTACGTATCATGTGCTACAAGGAAGGTTCAAAAATAAAAAGAAGCCTCTAAAAGTCTTCTTCATACATATATATGTATGTAGATTTAAAATTTCCTTTTAATTAAGTATATTTATTATGTACATACATATTACTCTATTTGAAAGAAAGAAATTCAAAGGCATAATAGAAGTAGTATAACGTTCCTACATATAGGCTACGTACCCGGAAAATAGACATTAAAACACCTATAAAGATTGTACACAAATGTTTCTAACATAATTGACATCGTTAAAATATCTTTTGCTAATATATTGTATGTAAAACTGATGCAAGGACTCCCTCCTTGTAGATAGAGTTAGGAAATCTTTTTGTATATGTCACCTTTTTGAGTCAAAATATAAATGGTTATAGAATACTATCATACGGACAAAGGCTTCACTAATTTTTGAGCTAATTGGCTCTTAATGGGCAATTGTGTTAACTGAGTTTATACTATTCAATTAAATTGTACGTACAAAAGGCTTTCATTACACGAGTAATGGTAATAAATATAAAAACTCACAAAGAAGAATATATTTGTTTCATTCAATTTATGTAACCAAAGACCTTAGATTTATTGAAGCCTCAGAGATTAAAAACTACTATATATATATATATATTAGAGCTGATTATCCCCAACAGATGAACAACTCCTTACATCTAAGACACTCTGAATGAAGGTACATTTATGTATCTACATAGTATAAAAATTGTTTAGAAATGCAGAGGAAGGCTTTAAAGAATATTTAAAGGAGAAAGGAAAGGATTTGACGGATGTTTGCTGCCTATACATAATATGTGTGGTGGAAGGGAAGTATTTTTATCACTTGTGCTATAGGTCACAATTTTAACGTACATATTATAATATAATCAAATTGGATGTAGGATATTTAAAGAGAGAATAAATCGTATAGTTTAAAAGAAATGTTTCAATCTACTAATATAATTAAGTATGTTCTACAAGGTCGGACAGGAGGGATATTTTGTATTTATTTTTATTTAAAGAGAGCACGTGATTTAGGCACTCCTTCATAAAGCATATAAATTTTTTCATTTAAAGAAAAAGAAGAAAACATCCAAAATATGATGAAGGTGTATTATGTTTGATGTAGGTTTTTTTGTTTTTTTTTGTTTTTTTAAGGATGAAAATACAGAGTCAGAGTCTTTTGTATTTTTCTTTGCTTGAGCCTGGCACTGAAAAATGTCTCTTTTATTATAATTTTTCTCCACAAAAAAGAAACTTTCCCTCACGCCCAAATAATGGTATGTACATACTCTCCCCCCCCCCTCCCCACACTCCCCTGTGTCTTATAGTTGGTAAATAAATAAATTCATGCACTCCAATAAATTGGGCCTTTTTTCAAGTCCTCCTACATGTAGTAAAAATCATATATTTACCTTTCAAAAATTTGTTGAAAGCACTTTGAGTGTGAAACTTGTTTTCCTTATAGACTCCTCTTAAGATATTAAGTATGTATAAATAAACATACATATATGTTGATATTATAGGTTAGAGTCCTATAATAGTTACTTTTTATTAAAAACTTATTCACCCAGTTCATAGAATAAATAATACACTATTGAAAAAAATGTTCCTCAATCATGCGCTGCCTTACAGTGATTATTCCCTTTCTATAAGAAAAATAAATTTGAGGGAAAAAATTAGAAAGAGAGAGAGAGAAGAGAGAGAAAAAAGTCTCTGCAGTAGATGTCATCAGCCAGCTCTGCCGAAAGAAACCAACTTGCGCCAGAATACCCCTCTCTCTCTCTCTCTCCAACTATTTTCTCCATCCACCAACCTTACTTTTTCACGAAAAATAATATCTATTACTCTTATGTGATATCTTCATTTCAAAAAACAAGGATTTATCAATATAATTTCTCTATTAGTAATTTAAGCATTTCCTCATAGGAATTGTTTTTTGGTTCAATTAAAATATCATATTACACAACTCTCGAGAGTGGTACCATTTTGAAATTCTCTATTTTGTATATATATAGATATATTCAGGAGAAAGTCCTCTGTTGCTGTTGATCAATAAGTTAAGCTTCTTTCCCTCGTCGTCTTTTTCTCTCTGTCTCTCTTTCTCATGAGAAATCAAAACATTCCAATACAGTCCTCCATAATAGTCTATAGATTTGTAGTCAATACTCAAATATTCATTCACTACTCAAATCCTTGACAATATCCCTATACATAGTTAATGACTGTATTTTTGAACCCCCTTTGAAAAAACAATACTTTAAAGCCATGGTTATATCTCAATTCCAACTATTTTTATATATATTTGTATCCCACCTACGTGTCAACCTGTGAATGACTAAACTATAACTAAATAACATATGTACATATATAATAAAAATATGTATATTTAGCTAAGAACAAACATATATGTACATTTATTTTTAGATATTTCATTCTCAAGGGATTTAAGGAATACAAAAACGTCTTCATTATATTCACAAAAAATGATACAAAGTCATAATTCATATATGTATAGGAATATAAACCTCTCTATCATTCAAATGAGGCATTGATTTATAGCCTAGTTCTACGCAGGTACTTAAATATGTTATATGTACGTATGTATGTATGTATATTTAAAATATTAACTCATATAATTAATTTTCAAAATATGTATGAGACAAGGTATGTAATTTGTTATTTTGTGTTATGAATCCTTTTGAAATACATAAGTTGTAACTAGAGTATTATTGGTCCTGCTTGTTTATGGTGAATAAAATAATAAACATTGGCTAATGGCTCATGCAGGAATAGTCTGGTGTTCTAATCCGTAAGCAGACAGTTTTGTTAAAAGATTACATTTAATAAATAATATGTACATACATATAGGATATTTGTAGGACTTCCATTGTTCAGAAAGTGTTTTTATGCTTTCTATAAATAAATATATATATTTATATATAAACCTACATACATAAATCTGAAAGATGTAACGTAACAAATTCCAGACACATTTGTTTTGTGGCTTGAATCCACATTTGTGTCAAGTCAACAAGAAAGCAAGTTTGTTTTCAGATATTGAAAAGGATACAATCCATCACTTTTAAGTTTTTTTACTTCATAAATATAACGGTCAAATATTTCGGAGTCATTTAAAGACCTATACTGCACGGTTTTTGCAAAAATGTCCCTTTATATCGAGGATTGTTGACTATTACCCAATAGAGCAATCGGATGAATGAAAGGACTGTACATGGACCCGATATGGCTCCTGAAAGAACGTCCATCTTTTTCATAGTCCCAAAGATTTATTTAGTTGCAATTGGCCAGTTCATCTGTTATAGAACTATTAAGAATCCACTTTATCCGCTATCATGCTCCCCATAAATAATGTAAGAAACACCAAATATTTGTATTCTTGATTGTGGCCGGGTTTTTTTTTTGCCCTGTAATCAAGTTGCGTCAATTATTGGAGTCATTACTTAATTAATCGAAATATACTATTAATACAAACAAACCAAGTGAATTGCTTTAAAAATATGAGTGCAGTTCACACTCATTTTTGAAATATTTCAGATAAATTTGGTTTCTTGTTGACTTGACACATTTGTTAATACTATTCAAAAGAAAGTTAAATAAAAAAATAATATCATGAAATGTATTTTTGAATTTTTGTATCTAATGATACTGTAAAAAAATTTAACCTATTGCATAAAAAAAGTATTTTAAAGCTATATTTATGTATATGTACGTCAAAAATTTGAAAGAAAATTAATCAGTGTAGTTATTTATCTATTCATAATAAGCCAACATTCAGTAACCATCTTGTCTTACTCATATTTACAATTTCTTTTATTATATATATATATATATATATATATATATATATATGTTTTATACATTAATGTCATACCATTTTGCTAATAAAATATGTTGCTTGTCTAAGATTAAGAACTTATGAAAAAAGCATTTTAAAATACTGATTATTTAATCTAAAAAGAGCATGTTAAAAGTGCGAAAAATAAGCTGATATATTTAGCCGACTTATTTTTATATATAATATTAGAGTCCCAATATAAGGATATTAAAGAGGAGCTGAATCAAGTCTATTATTTAGAATCTCTGCAATATCCCATGATATAGTTATATACATAAATAAAAAAATTACTGCAATATTTTAAAGGCCATAATTCAAGTTCATGGTGTTATTTTACCTCTTTCACATAAAAAAAAGTAATATTGTGTTTTGTGTAAAGAATTATTTATTAAAAACGATGTAAGAGGAACATAAAAAAGCTCTGAAGATTTTTTTTTTTTTGCTTTTATGAGACCAAAGTAAAAAAAAAGTTGATTTTTGATAATTGATTACTAACATTTATTGCTTTTACATAGACAAAATAGTCTGTTGCTATTTTCTTATGACTACATAATACTTTTTCAAGCTCAATATGGGAATAAGCAAATTCAATTTAAAATAAATAATAAAATAATATTTTTTTCTGGCCCACTCCAAGATTGAAGATATTTTGAAAGAAAAAGAGCTTTCAATTCACAAAAATTTTAAAACTTGGACCTTACAGTCCTATAGTTTATCCAATTGAGCATATTTGCTCAATTTTGAAAGCCTTTGTGGAAAGAGAATTAGCTAGACAAATTAAGAATATTTGTAATGCTGAAAGAAATTATTGCAGCATTTCGGAGCAAACATCAAGAACAGCCCTGGAACAATGAATTGAAGAATGACTAAATGAAATTATTACCTCAATGATTTGTAGTAATTGTATTGTTAGCATCCAGAATCGTTTTGTATATAGATAGATGTGATTAATTTTGTTGACATGAAATTCTAATAAATGAAATGAAATATTACTTTTTAATAACTAAATATATTCAATTTTGCATCTTTATTTATTTTTTTATTTTCATTAATTATAAAATTTATTATTATGTTAAATTTCCTGAATATTGTTTTTTTATTGGTTATTCCCATATTGAACATGCTTATTCCAATATAGAACTTAAAAAGGTATTGTAGTTTTTAAAACTTACAGGAGTAGGTTTTTTTAAGGATTCTATTTCAATGTACATAAAAAATATAATTCATTTTTTATAACCAATTTGAATAGATTATATTATAATTATTATTGGTAAATCATTGAATTAAACAACAATAACTCCTTTAGAATATAGATGTATGAGTTTGTATGCGTGTCAAGTTAAGAAGAAACCAAGTTTATCTGAAATATTTCAAAAATGAGTGTGAACTGCACTCATATTCTTGAAGACATTCTCTTTCGTTGATATTAATAGTATATTTCGATTAATTAAATAATAACTCCAATAATTGAAACTTAGTTATAGGAAAAAATACTGGCCACAATCTGGTATTTATGACTATGTAGTTACTCTTACTATGATTCATAGTGAGCATGAATGCGGATGTAGTTGATTCTTAATAGTTCTTAAGCAGATGATGAACTGGTTGTAGCCAACTACCACTAAATAAATATCTGAGGCTATGAAAAAGATAAACATTCTTTCAGGGACCATATCGTCTCCATATGCAGTCGACACATTTATCCGATTGCTTTATTGGATAGACAACAATCCTTGGTCTCTCGATTAAAAGTGACATTTTAGCAAAAATTGTCCACGATAGGTCTTAAAGTAACTCCAAAGTATTTGGCCGTTATATTTATGAAGTAAAAAAAACTACTTAAAAGTGGATTTTCTTCATTTCAATATTTGAAAACAAACTTCCTTTCTTGTTGACTTAACACATATATGAAGATATGGGCGATTCATTTGATTTCATTTACAATCCAAGAGGCTACAATTGTAATAAGTTATTAAATTTAGTAGATACAAAATATCTCATATTGATTTTTTGCACTATATAGGTTTGTACATATTAAAAACATTAAAAGTTTTAATTTTTTGATAATCAAAGAATGTGGCATTAAATCCTAATTTTAATATATGTATACACAAAGTTGTTTTTTTCTTTATTAAACAAAAATTCATAAAATTCGAAATAAAGGTTGTTTTTTTTTTTACAGAGTAAACGTGAATTTTACTTAAATATGAGTCATCTTAATGATATAAATAGTAGTAAATTCTGTTAAATAAACATATATAATTAGTTTTAAAATTTCATGACTTTATTGTATCTGAGCATTTAAAACTCAGGATGAATTTTCTACCTTAGTTTTACCTCCAAAGTAAGTTACAATTCTATGTACAAACACAATCGAATAAAAATAGGGATTTTGCTCCACTCCAGTTACTAGTTACATATTTTCCGAGAATTATATAGATGTTGAGTTGAAACCTGACTTTTTTATATAATAAAACCAACACTTTGAGCAACAGTTTCCCTGAATGTAAAAAAACAAATAACTTGTTTTTGGGCTTATTAGAAAGATTATATGTGTCAAATCAACAAGAAACCAAGTTTATCAGACATATTTCAAAAATGAGTTAGAACTACTACCATATCCTAGAAAAGCAATTCTCTTCTGCTTGTATTAATAGGTTATTTTGATTAATTAAATATTGACTCTAATAATAATTGCAACTGTATTATAGGAAAAAAACACCGGCCACAATCAAGAATAAAAAGCATCTGGTATTTCAGACTATGTTGTTGCTATTACTATGATTCATGGTGAACATGAAAGCGGATATAGTTGATTCTTAATACTTCTTAAATAGATGCCAACTGCTACTAAATAAATCCCTTGGGCTATGAAAAAGATGGACGTTCTTTCAGGAGCCATATCGGGTCCATATACAGTCCTTTCATTTATCCGATTGCTCTATTGGGTAATAGTCAACAATCCTCGATATAAAGTGACATTTTAGAAAAAAACCGTGCACGATAGGTCTTAAAATGACTACTAAATATTTGGCCGTTATATTTATTAAGTAAAAAAACTACTTAAAAGTGGATTTTCTTCATTTTAATATTTGAAAACAAACTTTCTTTCTTGTTGACTTGATCCATATTTTAAGCTTAGAAAATACTTGGAAAATTTGACGTGGTTCACTTTTGTTTTAAAGAAATATATACTAACATTATTTAACCAGGATTTGAATAATAATGATTAGTTCTTTTGTTTTTTGAAAGTTTTTTGGCAGTATTCAACTAATTTTTTGTAGTTTTGAGACATTTGATGAGTGATGACATCACTGAAAAGTATGTCAAATACTTGTTGCAGGGCTCTGTTGTTGTTTTTTTCTTGTAAAAAAACACTGAAATATGTAGTACTATATTAGTATTAAAACCAGACAAAATAGATCAATAAGAGTACTATATATTCATATGTAGCTAAATCGAAATAGAAGATACTTAAATTGGTTCAAAATTGTATAGAATGACAAAACAGAAATAAAGTTCTTAATAAATAAAAATGCAAATTCATTTTCAATTCAATACAATTTATTCTACTCATTTTATTATTTTGATAATATATGTATACGAAGGCTTTTATGAACTAATCATCTAATTAAAAAGAGAAAAGCGGCCCTCCCTTAATATATTTTTATAGGGAAGGTATTCATTGATGAAGAATAAAGTATAGCTACTGTTTTGTTTTTGGTCCTTACAACCTCTTTGAATCACATACCCACAATGACATTAAAGAAAGTAATCAAGGCTGAACAAATACAAAAATTATTATTAGTCAGCTGTTGAGTTATCTTCTGAGAGTGCTGCTATGAGAGTCTTTGATCCACTGAGCTCAATAAATACTTCTTGATAAATAATTATTATTCCTGGATTCAAATAGGTAAACAGTTTGATAGAGTGATGAATAAAAAATTTTGTTCTAAAAAAGAGTCAACGGGCGTACAAACCACACATTATATGACGTCATAAAATAACTCTAAACACTCAATGACATCATGTCAGCTGAAGTATGTTGTCAATCAATCAAATAATTATTTTGTTGTTGTATCTCCAAGTCATTAATCTTTTTCATAAATGTCTTATTTCGTGCCACCCTTTTTAATTGTAAAAAAAGGAATTTCAAACTCATTTGTTTCAACTATTAAACATAGCTATTTAATAAATGTGTCGTCTTCGAAGAAAATTAAGAAAGAATGATGACAACTTTAATAGAAAAGAATGCATCATACACAGCTTGGCAACTGAGACAGTTTTTGGAGTGTAAAAAACGCTCGCTTTAACTCTTTTTTCAATACCTTAGTGTTGGCATTGTCTAATTAAGTTAGGGTGAGTATATTTTTATCTTCCAAAAATAAAACGACTATTGTCGTTTCTTTTTCTTCCTTGCTTGTATTTTTTATAATGATATTAGTTAATTCTTTTTGATTCCTTACATCTACTTCTCTTAATGTTTTTCTGGATCTTGCGGTCTTGTTTTTCTCTTTCTTTATTTTCCATTTCACTTTTATTTCATGCCGATTTCCAATTGATTGCTCCATATACAAAAAGCTCCCAAACAGAATATGAAAAAGAGGGCATATTATTGGATGAAAAGAAAACAACTGGTCGTTCAACTCTGTGTTATCTATAGGCTGTGGGTAGACAGTCTACATCAGGGGTGTCAAACTCATTTTGTATCGCAGGCGGCCACATACGACCCCTAGGTAGACGTCGTGGGCCGGACCATTAAAATCATAGCATACTTAGCTATAAATAACCAAAATGTCATCATGTCTTCTCTTTGTTTTGATTTAATGATGAACAAGGGCATTGTTAAGTTTAACTAAACATTTATTGAACAGCACATAACAAAACATTTCACAAAATTGCACAAACCTTAAGTAACTAGAAAATCGAAAATTATAATAATAAACTTTACATGAGATTACATGAGACTTAACATGACTTAAGAAAGACGTAGATGTGCCCTTAGTGGATAATTCATGAACTACATTTAATTAAAAAAATTAATCCATGTCTTTCATATATTTTTCCACTTTCAAAGTAGCCTTCGGGCCTGATGAAACCTCCTTGCTGGCCAGTTCCGTCTCGTGGGCCGTAGGTTTAACACCCCTGGTCTACATAGTATGTGCATGGCTTATTAGCCAGTTGATATATGTAAACAAATACATGACAGGGATTTGCTAACAGTCACCTGCAGGTCGCATGTGACCCTTGGTAACTTTCTACGGGTCTCTTTCTCATGAAAATAAAAAGCTATTGTGTTTTTCGATTGTACATAGTAAATTATATGAAATGGTAAGAATATGAGGCGCTCTATACCCTACCTATATCAACACTGACAGAACTGGCAAGTGGATAAAATGTTGCACCCCTTATACTCTAAGTTAACTACTGCTTATTTTCAACTTTTCTCATTTCGCAAAGAAGGTTTAGAGATTCATAGGTACAATAAAAGTCTTATCATGAGAAACCCTCACAGTTTGACAAGAAATATTATAAATTCAGTATGTCAGCATTCAGGTAAAAAAAAAAGATCAAATGCCAGAGTAGAGGCTCATTATTTGTATAATGACAATATCATTGTGATATTTGTAGTCCTCAAAAGTAAATATTATGCAGAGAGCCACCATTTATGTATGAATACAACCTTAGATATATTATATGTAGATTCTATGTACAAAAATACAGTCTATATTAATAAATGTGTCATTATATGTTTGTAGACCTTAGGATTCTAAGTACACATCAATCTAAATATACAAATTGTTTTGTAACATATGTAAGTAAATTCACGATCCTTTAGAGAGCTTCTTTTTTTTTCTACATAGTCCATGATGAATACTTTAGGAAATAAATGTTGGAAAGTTATTTCCTTCATTTAATTTCTTTTTCCAAACTAATACACAACTTTTAAGGGTCTCAACTTTTCCTATACACATTAATACGGTCACTACTAAAAAAAAAGGACTTGATAAACAAGTAAGTGGTAGGCACTTACACACTACTGATGTTTACATACATAGATTCTCTGGGTTTTTTTTCCTCTGTCATTAGGGAAATGAACAGAAAGGAAGTCTACACAAAGGGACATGGGTACGTAGGTAGAGTTTCTTCAACTTTTTTATTTGTAAAAAAGTTGGAAAAAAAAATATTTTATGGATGTTACATACTTGGTTCATATATAAATATAAATATATAGGTAACTACGTTAAAGGGGCCTATATTTCATTTTTTTGATTATATATTCTATATGCATAAGTATTCATGAAAATATCATTTTTTGTAAAGGATAAAAATATACTTTTAAACTGTTTGAATATATATATATATATATATATATATATGTACATATATTTGATGTATCAAATATTTTAAAGTATATTTTTATCCTTTACAAAAAATGATATTTTTCATGAATTTATATAATGTTTCCATCCCCAAATTTCAAAATGTTTTGATAATTTGGGGATGGAAACATTTAATAAATAACTAGTCAGATGGTTTCATAAATAGAATCAAGGGTAAAACTGCAAGAAAAAGTTATTTTTTAAATAGGGTTTTGGTTACACCTACAAAGAAGGCTATGAAACAAGGTAGCGAAACGACAACCAAATGACCCATTTTTTTAATGAATAAAGTTAACATTTTGGTCTTCTATGAGCCCTGAGATGGCCATTGAATGAAAATTATATTAACAGATAAGATATGGATGTGCTTTGTTCTACAATAAAACCCAAACAATCAAATAAATATCAAACTTATTAATGTTTAGAAACTTACAAGTACTAAAAGTCTAAAGGTCATATAAAGAGGTCACACTTCACGATGAGGTTTTTGGGATAAACAAAAATACACTATATGTAGTCTCCCTTCAGCTGATTTTCATCAGTTAACTCTTCTGATTTAAAGCATCTGACTCTATGTATTATGAACTCAAAAAGGGTATTATTATTATTTATGATTTTGATGCATAAAAAATATATTAAATCAAGGATTGCGCGCTTTTTTTTTTTTTTTGAATTATTGAGTAATAAACAAGTATTAACGATTGATTTGTCTATTGATAAAATTTATCAATGCATAGTATAACTAAATAACTCTGCCCAATATTAAAAAGTTGGCAACAAAGAAAATACAGAGGGGATACTACCATATGTTTTTCCAAATTTTTCCTTTTCCTTTTGAGAGTCGAGGTTGGGAGTGGATAAAAAAGCTCGTCGTGCTTATTTTCTTATTCTTCCTTCAAAATAATAAACGTTTTTCGGAAAATTCATAAATATTCTCACGTAACCTTACACATAAAGACACATACAGTAAACTTATAATTGAGTCATATTCTCCGTTAAAACAAGATAACTTCTGTAAAGGGAAGACAGATATATAGGACTCTAAATTTAAAGTAAATCAGGCTTGTAAGAATACAAGAAAGAGAAAACCAACCTGGTAACTGTGACAATTTGATGAATGTTGAGAGGGAAGCAACTTGATCTGTCATGACGTTTTACTGAGCTACAAGCTGCTTTCCTCCTTTATATATACAAATCAAAGATATCAATAATAAATATTTGTAATATAATATTTGTACCATAGATGAGAGGCAGAAAGTTAACCTAAATTAATGTCAGAAAATTATATATTGTAGTCATAATGTTATATCGATTTCACCATTGTAGTTGAATGAACTACATTCAAATCAATAATAGTTTAAAATATTTGTTTTTTTTCTTTTGAATGATATTTGAAATATTTAAAATTGTTATAATAACCATTTCAACAAACATTTTCATCGTGTTATCAATTCAAATTAATGCCAATTTTTTTTTTTTTTTTTTTGATAAAACTTAATTTGTAATCCCACTCCCTTTTCGTATCAATGTTCAGTTTTTATGATATAACAATGTATGTAATTGAGATAATGGAATATGATCCTATTTTAGTTTTTTTAATAGAAAAATTAAAATGACTACATTCCTTTTGAATGTTTGAAGACTGCTATGATCATTCTAAATAATGATAAAATGGTTGAATATAATAAATAGATACTAGAGCAGATGATAAAAAAAATAAAATTATATCCTTTATGTATTTCTTTAATTTGCAAAGTAAATTAATGATTTCACCTAATAATTAATTAGAATGGTCAAATATCAAATATCCTAAGGGGTACAAGTATAATAAAAGTTATTCAGTTTTGCATACTGATTTCAAATCTGTATTTATTTATTTTTTTGAGCGTCCGAAGTTTTTAAGAAATTAAACCCTACTTTTTGAGCTTTTTTTTGGCCCATTTTCCAATATCAGCTTCAATTTATGCCTAGAAGAACACTCATTTTGTGCATTAAAAAATAATAATCCGCTAGTGTATTTAATGCAAATTTCAATTTTAGTCTTTGTTTTGACCTAAAGGGTCTCTTGGGGGCGTAGGGGATGGAAGAGAGCCCAAAAGTCATCCAAATTGTTTGTACTTTAATAATTTCTTGAATATTGCATGAAATTGATTAATAAGGAATGAATTAAAGAGCCCAGACTCACAGATTTCAAACAAAACGTCAAGTGCTCGATAATAATCCTTAACTAAGAAGACATCGTTCATTTAGATGTGTAAATTTTAATTCAATTTGGAGCAAAAATTCGCTAGAAATCAAAGACTCACGGTAGAGCTACTTAAGTAGTAGGGAGCCGAAGGATTACAAAATCAGCTGAAATCTTTCTGCACGCACCTACTTCAGTCTATTGTATAGTTGTTTTACAGATTTGAAATCAGCATGCAAAACTGAATAACATTTATTATATTTACATATATTATACCTCGTAGGGTTTTTGACATTTCAAATTTTTGACCTGTGTTACTTATTATACTGCTTCCCACTATTTTCATTATTGAATCCTTTGTTACAGTCATACTACCATTCTTGGACTTTCTCTCAATATATGTGTAGCATAGGAACGAATGAAACTTATCTTTGTTGATAAAAAAAATGTTTAATAATAATCTATCATCTTTCACATACATATATGTATACATAGTATGTGGCAAGATAAAGAAGAAATTGAGTTTATGTACACATTATATATCATTATTATATGTACTGTTTACGTCACCATCAGTTATCAACTTATCAATTTATGGTGTCACTTTGGTGTGCTCTTTTGGAAGTCCGCTATCCATGTAAAGAAGCATAGAGAGACACTCTCTCTTGCTTTCCGCATGATGCCTTCAGTGGTTTTGTAAAATATGTACTTTAAAAAAAAATAGTTTATATAATTTAAAACAGAAAATAATTTGTGAACATACAATTCATTACTTAAATGCCCCAATATTTTTTAAAGAATATACATAAATCAATCAAACTCATAGTATGAATTCAACAAATAGATTTCCAAAAGTAAAATCCCAATAAAATAGTATCCCCCCTCCCAAAAAAAGATCCTATTAAAAATAATGAAATAACAATAGTTGGAGTTCATAAGACTCTGATAAACTATTGCTGAGGTAATTTGTTATAAGATATGAGCTGAGTTTTTTTTGGGTTTTTTTTAGAAGAATACACATTCTTACAAATAATATGTACATATGTATCTAGGTACAACAAAAAAGCAATTTCAAGAAGAATATGTACGTGTCTTATTCGATTCATTGAGTGACTGTTGGCAGGAGTAATTTAATTACGTGGGTTTTATTGTATAAACAGATGAAAATAATGAGATTACATTGCTCGTATGTATATATGTATATAATAGCAGCAGCATTCATCCAATCATGGGAGGAATCATGCTGCGCTTTCTTTCATACTTTATAATTAAACAAGGTTAAAGACCAAATTTAGAATCATTTACTACTCTATTCATTAGAAAAAGAATGTTTTTCTTGTTAGAGATATTGTGACAAGTACACAATTTAGAATTTATCTTGGACTCCTAAATACATATTTAAAAAGAAAAAAAAAGAAAAAAGGAGCGTCATATCATCATTGTGTAAGTCAGCCATCTTGGAGATATACATAAATAATCAAAATTTATTCTAATAAAAGCCTTGATTGATTATTTTTTTTTTTTTTTACAAAAGTAATGAAGCACTCCCCTGCATATATTTAGATGATTTCATAGAGGGACTGACAAATACAACCATATATTGTGTATACAAGACATCAAGTTTGTTTTCAAATATTGAAAAGGAGAAAATCCACTTTTAAGGATTTTTTACTTCATAAATATAACGGCCAAATATTCAAGAGTCATTTTAAAACCTATATCACACGGTTTTTTTTCTCGCTAAAATGCCACTTTTATATCAAGAAACAACCAAGGAAGATTGTTGTTTATCACCCAATAGAGTAATTGGATTCTATTTAAAAACTATAACAAATACCCTATGTCATAGTAACTATATTGTCAGAAACACCAGAAGTTTTTTATTCTTGATTGTGGCCAGTATTTTTTGATTCCTATAATACTGTTGCAACTATTGGAGTTATTATTTAATTAATCGAAATAACCTATTAATACAAACGAGAAAAGAGAATGTCTTCAAGAATATGAGTGCAGTTCACACTCATTTTAGATATTTTTCAGCTAAACTTGGTTTCTTGTTCACTAGACACATACGTAAATTGAAACCTTTATCGTTTATCAAATCAAAATATCAAATATATCCCAGACTCTAATAATATGTATTAATATCATTATATATTTATTAATGATTATTTTTGCAAGGATCAAATATTTTTCTTCAATATTTCTAATTGGCTGGTCCCTCATCGATTCAGAAAAAAATTAATTATACAAGTCTGGTCATTTTGTAGGGATTTTATTTTATTCAAAGGTCACTTTTTCTCTTTGACATCAAGTTGTATTCAATACAAGTGTTTAGTTGTTGTTGTTTTTTTTCATTTTTAAAGCAGTTTTTTTTTTTTTTTTTTTTTTTTTTTTTGCAAATGTGTTCATTTTATCTGATAAATAAATATATTGGCCACATATTACCTTTCCAAATATACTTTCGATTTATTACGGTATCTATGTCGTCAGTCAAAGCACACTACAGTTGGATAAAATGACGCAATTGGTTAATACCGGATAATTTTGGACCTTTTTTTATTTTTCTTCAATAAAAAAGGTTAAAAAGAGAGAGAGAGTGAGTGAATGAGTCAACGAAGATATTGGTATACGGTACACTAATTTACAAATGAATTTGTATTTTTGCATCAGCTATTAATTTGTAGTAAGCATACTCTTGTTCATAGCATTCATTCGATGAACTCAAATTATAAGTATTATGTAGAATAAATCTCTACATCAATATAAAAAATAGTGCATCAGCTGATGATACTCTAATTGTAATTGCTTAGCTACCAAAGAATAAAAAAAAATTTATTCGTTCTTTTTATACGAACTCTTTAAGAGCCAGTTCATTTCAGATCTTTCTTTCTTTCTTTCCTTATTTTTTTTTTTCTAGGGAAAGGTTAAGAGATATTAATATCTCAGTCTGCAAAGTTATTCAGGAAACAGTTGACAAATTTATTGAGGATTTTATTTTAATGTATATTCATTTGTTTTTATAGAATAGCTTATATATAAATATAAAGCGTGTCTGTCTATTCTGAGACCCTAGGCTATCCGTTTGTTGAGCAGCGTCCATTTAATTGCTTTTTGTGTACAAAAATTAAAAATAAAAGATATACGAGGTAGCTCAGGTAATGTTTCACCACCTGATTATCCATGTATTCATATAGGCATATACCCATATATTTCCTTATAGTCAAGAGCCTTTAAATAGTTACATTCACTGCTATTAGGGTGTTTAATTTATAGTATTAGAGGAAAGTTACAAAAAAAAAAAAGAATTAAATTTCCTGATTACACATTAATTGAGGGAGATTAATATTCTATATAGAAGCTTTGAGGTTTTGTTATTGATATATGTACCTTTCATCAATTATCTTCAAAAAGGATTCAGTGGTAAAAATGTACATATATGTACATATAAAGTTCACATAAATAATAAATGCATAAATATGAGACCTCGTGGGCATCATGTTTGTCCTTTTTAAAAATGCCTTGCTTTTTCTATGTAACTCTATATCCCCTTTTATATGTATATGTATGTACACTTTAATACTTGAAAATCCATTATTTTTTGTTATAGGATACTGCATCTCTTTGTGCTACTTCATTCTCCTACAATTTGGTAGAGGTGGTCTCCTCTTTTGAGCTCTTTTTTTTTAAAAAAAAAAAAAAAGCCAGTTAAATTTTCACAACGGTTTAACCACATTCGTAAACTATTTAAAATTAACGAAGAATTATCTAGGTAAAAAACTACATGATATTTTGGCAGTGTCTACATATTTTTTTTAGAAAGCAAAAAGGTAATACCAGTTAGGATTTGTAAGGACAATTTTGTGACTTATATATATATATATATACCAATTTTTCTTCAAAATTATTATTATTATTATTATAGAAATTATAGCATATGCATATGAAACATAGGTTTTTATCTACCAAAAAAAAACCAACTTCGTCTTTAAAAACTTAAGCCCTCTGAGATGGGTTCAACGCAAATGAGTTACCTCTTATATAGAGTCAATTAATAAAAACAAACACTTAATTGGTACAAAAGTATATAGCTGCAAATATCCTTTTAGCAATCATTTAAACACCACTTTCAGACCCCTTAAATTTTTACAATCAACGCTACTATTTTTTTTTTTTTTTTTTTGGTAGGTTAAGATCCAGGTAATAATAACAAAATTACATTTTTTGATCCATCCTTGAACTTTTTCTTTAAGTTAACAAAAAAAAAAAAAAAAACACGATGGTTCATGATAATTTTATCAAAAACTCCACATTTTACATAGTTTTAAAATTAGCATTGCACAAAACGTTTGAGCGGAGAGTGTTGTCTTGATGCCTTTTAGTAGAAAAAACATTAGTGTGATAAAGAAAAATAAATCCAAAGCTTGAAGGAAGGTGTAATAAAGGTTTTGAGATCCGGGCATCAGAAGGGACAGGGCTGTCCTTTTATTCTATACAAGTGTTCTCTATACTCATCCAGTGGAATCAAACTCAATCTTGCTATGCTGTAAATGTCCCTGCAACTATTAAATAGAGAAATGTCAAAAAGTTGAAAAAAAATAACGCCATTTAACTAATTACTACCATTTCGGTTTTACAATTTCTCTTCATAGACGAAAGGTTGAGAGATGTATTTAATTCTAAGCATTTTATATTACGTTTTGTTTACAATGGTTTTGACACAAATTAATTTATTATTTATATTATCAATTCCCATACACAGCCTCTATCATCCTCCTATTGTCAATTATTCCGAAAGCCAAATAAGCTAGACGTATAAACATTTAATCTATATTTAGAAAACTGCTGATGCCTTACAAAAGAGTAAGTTTTTGAATTGTTATCTTTAGTTTGAAAGTAAACAATTGAGAAACGTGAGTTATTGGTTTTTTTCCCCTATACAAAATGGTTCCAAATGAACTCCTCAAGTTAAAGTTCAAGGTTGGAATTTGGTTCAAGTAGTGACTGACTCTTTTGGGATACTAATTCACTTCTTAGTTTTTTTTTCTTTTCACAATTTAAAAAATGTAGATAGATGATTTTAACTTTAAGGAAATGCCCTTCCTTTAGTTTAAGTATGACTTTTCAAATAAGGAAAATAGACACTAAATGTTGAAAAAGTTTTTCTTTTACTTAATAGTATGTACATTACATAACATAGAAATTTTTTTCCTTAAATAAAGTAAGAACATTTCTCAATTACTTCAAAAACAGTAATTGTTCCATTCTGTCTGTCATTTATTTAGTTTAAATATTTTTCATTCCTAGGTTTGAAGTATATGTACGTCTTTAGTATTGGATAGAATATGCAAATTTATATTACATATAAGTAAATATATATCCTTTCATAAGAGATGTAGTAAAAAAAAAGTCAATTATTTTTCATATAGATGGCGTTAGAAAGAGAAAATTTACCATATTTGACAGACTTTTTTCGATAAAGGTCAAAATGCAAGCCAGACGGCTGTAAATGTGAATAGTGTTTAGAGTCTTGATACTATAACAGTCAATTATGCGCAATTTTAGTTTCATTGATTCCGTACTCATAATTTTGGTGTCAAAGATGCACTAAGCTCTGGAAGGCCAATTGTAAAAAATATCGGTAAAATAATTGAAATCGTCGACTCCGTCCACCGTCATGTAAGCACTGGATTGATCACCCAGGAGATGAACATTTCACACAAAAAAAACCATTTGTAATCACTTGAATAAGGCTGGATACATAAAACAGTTAAATAGTTCTTCAATTTCATGCAAAAAAAAATTTCAGTTTGGTATATCTCAAAGTGTATTGATGGTGATATTTAAAATATTTATACCGGGTGCAGTATTTTTAGAGAAACCATTTTTTTTTAATTATACTGCTTCTATAGAATGAAAGTTATCGTTTTCATTTTTTATTTCGGGATTATCAAAACAATTACTTAAAACTGGATTCACTGAAATGCTTATGTACGATTCACTTTCGCATTTTTCTTACCTCTTTGTTCTTATTATTTCTAATGCAATATAAAATGCAATTACTAGACTTCTACATATTTGTCCATAATCTTTTAACAAAACCTTTCCATTTTCACCAATTTCCTGGATTTTGTTATAATTTCCCTTCCTTTATTCATAGATAAGAAAGAAACGCATATAAATTTTTTTTAAATAGAGAGTGTGTAAGAAATTAGAACAGTTTTCATGTTCGAACCAGGCGGGTGCCGTACTCACAAGTTTGAACCACAGATTATTAAACTACTATGTAAACATTGAAGATAAATAAAAACATTTCATGGCTGAAATGAAATTATGAAGTAGTCCAACTCAGAGAATTTAAGCACAGAATCTTATAAAAATAAATAAAAGAATATCTTTTTTAATAACTTCTAGTCTTTGTTTGGGGAAATTGCAGAGAATCCTCCCTTCGATTCTCTGCAGTTCTACAAAAGACACAATTTCATTTATATTTTTTTGTGGGATTGATCCTAACGTCAGAAATTAACGTACAAAGGTTTGTACATAAAAAGTATCGAAAAATGGAAAATATGGTTTAATCATTTTAATTTAACGTATCTAAGGATTCAAAAAAAAAAAAGTAGAATGATTGTATGTTTATTCATGAAAGTTAGGAAGAAATGATTTGGGCTAAAGGTTACATTTGAGATCTCAAAACTACTCCCCATATGTAGTCTAAATTTTACATTTGGGCAACTTTTTAAATGTGGAGTTTTTGAGAAAATTATCATGAATTTATCGAATTTAAAAGAAATAAATAAAGTCACATTTCCAATTTCATCATTTGCTTCCTGATTTTTAAATATAATGCTTACTAAATTATATATTATTTAGCGCTCTGTTCAATCAATTTGAAATGAATGACCATGTCAATAAATAAGTCCTTCAACCTGTCATTATAATAAAAAGTATTATTCTGTCCATTGACTTTAGAGAATCTTGAGAAAGCTTTTCATTAGACTACTTCAATTCAAACTTTAATAAGTTACAGTACAATATACCTATACAAGACCATATATAGTTTGCATAAGTGTCAAGTCAACCAGAAAGCAAGTTTGTTTTCAAATATTGAAAAGGATACAATTCATCACTTTTAAGTTTTTTTACTTCATAAATATAACGGTCAAATATTTCGGAGTCATTTAAAGACCTATACTGCACGGTTTTTGCAAAAATGTCCCTTTATATCGAGGATTGTTGACTATTACCCAATAGAGCAATCGGATAAATGAAAGGACTGTATATGGACCCGATATGGCTCCTGAAAGAACGTCCATCTTTTTCATAGTCCCAAAGATTTATTTAGTTGCAATTGGCTAGTTCATCTGTTAAAGAACTATTAAGAATCCACTTAATCCGCTATCATGCTCCCCATGAATTATAGTAATAGTAACAACATAGTCAGAAATACCAGATGTTTTTTATTCTTGATTGTGACCGGTATTTTTTTACTCCTATAATTAAGTTGCAATTATACGAATCATTATTTAATTAATCGAAATAACCTATTAATACAAACGAGAAAAGAGAATGTCTTTAAGAATATGAGTGCAGTTCTAAACTCATTTTTGAAATATTTCAGATAAACTTGCTTTATTGTTGACTTGACACATATGTGCCATATATATGTATATAAGTTTGATTTAATTTGAAATGAGGGTAGAGAAGAAGAAATCAAATTAACGTGACAGAACATGACATATGTATGTATGTATAATTTTTGCATTTAATGACATCATATATATATTTATGTACATATATTCATGTCATTTATCTTATTTTCTCGAGGATAGTTTTTAATGCATTTAAATAATATAATTATTAATATGCAAAGTATGAACAAATAAAAATTAAATTATATTTCTTTTAAATTAACATGTCATGAAAGACAACAACGTCGAGAGAGCTGATGAGTGAATTTGTAGGACCATAGGTATTATAAACATAATAAGGAGGAAGTTAATCCTTTCAAACTTGTGATGTATCAGAAAGTATTTTTAACTGGTAGTTATGTTTTTTTAGGTCAAAATGACCATACTAACAATCTAATTTGATTTTGTAAAGAAATTGTAACTCAACTCGTTTCTCTAAGAAATTACGGGACACTGGTGTCCCTCTGAATATGAAATAAATTTTTTCATCCTTAAAAATACACGGTTTATCAGTACTTTTTTCATATTTATTTTAAATATTTAGTTACATTTATTCTTTATTCTTATATTTTACTTTTTGAAAAATTTGAAGAATCTTACATAAAAAATATATATTATATGTTATGTACATTTTACAAGTGATATTTAATGAAGCAATTTCTGTTGATATATCAATAAAAAACTCCTTTTACACCCAAAAGGACAACTGTGTCTCAAAGAATTTAGACTTGAATAATTTTTAATGAATGCATTAGAACTAAAAGATATTTTAAATTAATAATAAGTACATATTAACAAATAATTTCCTTGAAAAACGAAAAAAATTATTTTGGTTTGAACATGATTTTTTTGCATGTGTAAAAATCGTAACTTTCAGTACCTTGACAAATATTCAAATCAATTTTTTTATGGCTAACAATGAAATATGAATAATAGCTTATCAAAAAAAAAAAATTGACTGACAATGGAGCACATTAGCGCATTTTGAATTTGTGGTACACCCGTGTTCCCTGGATTGAAAAGGGCTAAGATAGTGAACTTTGTTATAGGCAAATATCTAGTGAACTTGCAAATCTTTGGTACTTGCAGTACAAATATTTTTGAAGTACCTATATGTTATGATCCTTATATTATTTTGCCTTTATTACATTTCATTCCATGGTTTCTTTTTCCTTGTATTTTCTCTCTGTAAAATAAAGATATGGAAATATGTATTCGTTTAAATGTTTCTCTTTCTCTAATTTGTGTATTTACCCCTATATATTTATTTGATATAAGCCATCAGTCACCAGACTATTGACTAAAGAGTTAATTAACAATTTTTCTATAATACATATTGATGTATTTTATATTAAAGAGCTAGCCTAAAGGGACTTTAGCAAAATAATTTTTATATTTTTCTGGTAAAAAAATTCCTCTTATGTACACACGTATTGATAATTTGATATTTGTTGACGCAGTCATGATTGGTTTGCCTCCTTAATGTATATCCTCATATACAACCATTCTATGAGCTATCATCATATTATTAACGGCTCCGATGGTTGAAAGATCCGCAATTAAGGATGACTTTACAAGGAACTAAAACACATTGAGTACAAAATTATTGATACAAATATCAAAATAATTATATTTACTTGATTGTTAAAGGAATAAATCAAATAAAAGTTATATTTCTTGGACTCTAGGTATGAAAAAACCATAGAGGTGTTTCATGTGGGTATAATTAATGCAGTTGTGTGTCATTGTAAATCAGACTACTGATAAATATTGATATATATATATGTATATATATTATTTTAAATTAAATGAAAAAGAATGAATCCTTAATTCAATAGGAATTTTAAAAGCCAATCAGAGTTTTGTACCACCTTAAAAACCCCGCTTGACTGTGACCTAACCTTATTTTTTCATTTCTTTAACATAAGTTATAAGATGTTTAGCTTAAGCTTATTTCAAATCTTAGATAAGGAGAGAAAACTGTATTCAAGGAAGTAACATAACTACTTGAAAGCAGTTTATTTCTATACTTAGATTATTGACTTCAAGCTATAATTAATATATATGAGTATTTATGTAGAATGGGTTAAAATTGTATTTATGTGTCGTTTTTAAATTATTTTTAATTTCCTGGATTTTTATGAAACTTTATCATTTAAGAATGTAACAAAATTATAATCTAACCAAAACATTTTTTTGGGCACGGATAAGATATCAACGGAAAGTACTGTTGCAAATTATACTCTTTTGGTCATTTAAGTAGATTTAGTCTTATTTTTCTACTTCTTATTAAAAAACATTGGTTAACATAATTAATTACACGACTCAATGAAAAAAAGTTGATTTTTATATCTAATTTTCGTAGTATTTGACAAACAAATCACAAATTAGTATAAAAAAAGAGTTCAAATCAATATTTTACTGATAAGCTAGACCCTTCTGACTCAATTACTCTTGTAATAAATAAATACCAATGATTCACACTTTAAATCAATTCCTTTTGTTTAAAAAATTTTACATTAGATCTTCATAAAATATGGTGTGGTTACAAATGAAATATAAGTCCATATTTAAAATTACCGTATTTTTCGGATTATATGTCGTAGTTTGGCTGGGGGTGCAACTTATGTGTGAAATTATCAACAAATTATTAAATTTGTCAAGTCAACAAAAAAGCAAGTTTGTTTTCAAATATTGAAAAGGAGAAAATCATAAATATAACGGCCAAATATTTTGGAGACATTTTAAGACCTATCACGCACGGTTTTTGCTAGAGAGTCCAATTTATATTGGGAAACTAAGAATGGTTGTCTATTCAATAAAGCAATTACATAAATGTTACGACTACACATGGAGCCGATATGGTCCCTGAAAGAATGCTCATCTTTTTCATAGTCCCAGAGATTTATTTAGTGGAAGTTGATTTTTTCCTATATTTAAGTTTCAATTTTTGGAGTCATTATTTTATTTTAATCAAAATATATTATTAATGCAAACAAAAGAGAATTGCTTCCAGGATATGACAACAATTGTAACTCATTTTTGAAGTGTTTCTCATAAACTAGGTTTTTTCTAGACATGACACATATAATTTCACAGAAGTAGATACAAAAATATTAATTACAGATCCGTAATTAACGTGTCAAATGCAACTAAAATTAATTTCTAAGAAATTGTAGCTTGTCAAATTTTGTGAGATGAAAATATTGCTATTTATTTACTTTAAACATGATCAAAATCTTTATATTTGTGTAGGTCGTTTTGATTGATGAATTTTGGATAGTTTTTGACAAAACAATGCATTCATAGATGGGTTAAAATAAAAGATTAATTACTTTAATACGTGTAGCGAGAATCAACAAAACAAATTACTTAACTTGGACACATAAAAAATAAGACAACACAATTTATCTAATATTATATTTTATGACTTAATCAATCACCAAGGAAGGATTAAAGATGCAAGAAATTTAGTTAGTTATCTACACATTTAATGGATTAGAATAAACATTCATATATATATATATATACAATAAGCTATTTTGTAAATACTTTCCAAAGTTAAAATAAACATATTTTCATTGCTTAAATAATTTACAAATTAACAAATAATTTTGATTTATATTTGATATTGTTTAAGTCTTCATTTCTAAAAAAAAATAACGGATACATGAAGTATCCGTTAAATCAATCAAATACTTTTAAAGGTATAAAAAGTATAAAGAGATTGGAATCCATGGAATCTCATAGAAAATTATTGTTTTATTATACAAGCGTGTGTTGAAATTTTCTATTGTTTTTTTATTCAACTCCTACTTTACAAGAAAAAAGAAAGAAAATATTACGACTTACAAATTGAAGGAAAGTACGTTTTGAAATCAAAAGAAATGATATATACTTTGAAGTAAGGAAGCTTTTTTTTTAAAAAAATAAATTAAATTGAAGATAAGTAGATATCTAAAACAAAAGAAATTAATTAAATTGAAGGCTTTTTTATTTTCATATCTCGAACAAACTTGACTTGTCCCTTCAGGTACAAGTTATAAGGCCTGTATATATAACATATATATACGCAGTTGTAAAATCTCGATTTGAGAATGTCTTGAACAAAGACTGTTTTTTTTTTTTTTTTTGTTTGTTTTATCACAGAAATACATTAATACAAATATTAATTTACTATTATAAAAGAAAGTATTAAAATCTTTAAAAAAAGGATAATTTGTAGACACTCACAGTAGACAAGAAGCTAGTAGATGATCCAAAAAGAAAAAGATACTTAAGTAGACAAAAAACAAGTTTTTAACTCTATTGTTACGTAAGCATCAATACTCTGTCGAAATTCAGTCCTATTTTTCCCATTAGAGAAAGTCTTGAGGACTCCAATATTCTGATGGGACACAGGGCCCTCTAAGCCCGTCGGGATTTGTCTCTTATCAACCTTCACTACGACCATAATTTGTTGCATATTTGCAATTAAAAATTCAACTTTAAGAGTCTCTTTGTGTCTAGGTGATGTTGCAATGAGCCAGTGCGAAGGGTATAGCACTGCCTTATAGGCCTCGAAAATCTTATTTTCAACCATTTTAATAATGAAGGGTTGAATTTTAGGGCAGTAAAAGAGAAGATGAAAAGATGTCTCCAGTTCCAATTTACACCAGTGACAAAAACGTTCATCTATAATAGGCTCATATTTACTCGTATACAAAGAGGATGTGGGAATTCTATATCGTAACCATTTTTTGGTGCGAATCCGTGAATTGAGTTATCTCAAAATTGAAAAAATTGAGTCTCCTCAACCTTCTTTCTACTATAATTTTTGGCCCCTAGTTATCCTGGATTTTCATCAAGGCTACGCGGATTAAGTGTGCTAGATTTATTCACTCCAAATAGGCCAAATCATAGTACTTTAAAGAACACGTCTGTAGAACAAAACGGCGAACGGACACAAAATATCCAATTACAAAATATGAATATTTTGAAATGAACAATTCAAACTCCAAAAATATCCCATCAGTGTACTGATTAATGTTCTCTGAGCCTTTAATTAATAAAATAAATGTACCTGGAATATCCTTCGAATTGGTTTGTATAGTGTGATATTAGATGATATCTTTAAAAAAGGGACTCTCAAATAGAAATCCTTGGAACTATGTCCGGGGGGGGGGGGGGGGGGGGGTCAGTGTAGAGTTTGATACATCTATGTACAAGAATGATTACATACACACTTGAGCCTTCTAGTATAATATTATATGCATAATATAAATACATTTTTAAAACACAGAAAGTTGTGAAACCCATAAGAGTTCTAGTGCAAAGGAAGCTGATTAATACATAATTTGTTGTCAAACTCTCCACAGGCCCCTCTGTTATACACGGATTATGCTTCCTAATCCAAAGAATAACTGAGTATATACTATCTCATTAATAATATATTTATGATTGTTTGTAATATAAAAAGATTATATTCATATATGCATGAAAAACTGTCAATTAGTTTTGACGAGGGTTTAGTTAGTATAGAGACTACTTTAGCACAAAAATCGATGTGTTGAATAAAATATCTTTTAAAACTCCTAGACGGATAATTAATTTTCAATAAATTATACAATCATTTGGAACATCATTTGTTTAAATGTATGAGTAAAAAAAATTAACTCCTTACATTAAATTTCTGCATACTTCTATTTAATTCTTGTGAAAATAAAGTTTATTATAAAATAACAAAAAAGTTAACACTTCAGTCAAAGAAAGTTGTTGATACTTTCAAATAAATGGATATATGTGTATAAAGCATTCCCTTTCCTTATTACCATTTATAAAAGCTATGCACATAAATTATGATGCAAATATTACAATATAGCTATAGTTAGGTGCCTTTTTTGTTGTTTGATTGCAAAATCAAATGCATATTGAAGAGAAGTAAGTGTTTTGAATTGATACTCATAACAAACAGAGCAGCATTTTATGAGTACAATACTTTATTCCTCAAATTAAGAGATCATTTTTGTAGTAGTCTCTGCGTAATGTTGTTGAATTATAGTACATATATCCATGAAAAAGGATTTAATTTAAATAAATACTTATTCAAATTCATTTAGGTATGAATGCTTTCTAACTACAAATGAGGATTGGTAAAGAGAAAGCTATGCATAAACTCCTATATCTACATAGTACATACATGACCTTGGGTATGTACACATTTACCAACCAACGTTTCATGGAACCAGTCGTGCAAATATGACTATTAAACGGGTCACATAAATCACTATATGTAGCCATGCAGAAAGCTATAAAAAACCCTTCTACGGCTCCACTTTTCAGCATCATTAACTCACTATGCCTTTTAAAGTCCAGGTCTTTGAGCAAAAAGAATTGACTGAATATTTATAAGTGGATCACATGTACGCATAGGGCCATAAGGTCATACGTGTAAATAAAAACAATTATGGTTCGTTTATTTTAATTACAGTGACCTCAGACATTATAGACGTCACTCTTTAATTGGATACGGTACAAAATTAAAAATAAAAGTAGAAATTGAAAGAATGAAAGTAATGATGTTTTATAGAATAGTTTTTATCTATAAGCTAACCAAAACAAATCATGATCATTTTGGGTATTTTGAGGAATACAATTTTGAATAACTTTGTGTCAATAAATGTATTTTTTTTGTTTCATCAATGGGTAGAATCTACCCGGTAGATTCTTCATATCATGTACAAAACAATTTCATTACTACCTACCTACATCAGACTTTCTCAAAAGGTGGGTGGATCGCGGAGAAATGATTCAAAATGTCAGTTACCTTTCATTTTCATCACATAACGACAGAGGTGTTCATGTGTCCGAGTTACGAGTCTTTGAGCTGGTGATCAAGCCCAATTGAGAGGTGTTTGAGGCTTCTTCCTTCAGGGTTAGAAATCAAAAGGACATTCTCCTTTTAAAACTACACTAAATACATTAATATTTGATATCGAAAAACTCGCAAATTACAAACTCAGAGTGTCTCAAGAGCGTCTGCTCTAGAGGTTACAACTGATACAATTGACATGTATCTTTAATCCAGAGACAATGGATATCTAAAGGACACATTATATACATATATTTTCTTGGCTTAAAGGACAAAAAAATGGGTCGTAGGGTAATGAATATAGAGGAGTGTGGGACTTCGTGCGAGATCATTTGATCTACATAATATAAAAATTAAAATTACAAATTTCTTTTACTTTTATAAGCAAAAAAAAATAAATTGTGTAATATTTTTGCATTAATTCAATGCAAAGAAAACTTTATTTATTTAACTTTTTTTTTGTTATAAGAATATTTAAAAAATAATCAACGAAAGAAAAAAAACCCACACATGTAACTAAGGTATATTTAATGCTAACATACATCAAGCTGAATATTTAAAAAAAATGTGTTTCTTTTAATATTATTTCTACCATTACTAGTAAAAAAGTTTTTCTCATAACTTTTACGGTAAAGAAAAGTGTTAAGTAGAGTTTCAATAGACCTCACACAGGATCTTATTTCAAAGTTCATGAGTCAGTAAAAAAATGATCTTATAAAATTAAATTGTCATTTTTATATCATAAAAATATATATCCAAAGGAATTGCTTTACAATTATACATGGTTCACTCTTGTTGAGTATGTTTTTTCCTTACTCGTCAGCCCAATTTCTGAACGTTTTTCTATAAAAGCCTTTCAAAGAGTATACTTTTGATTCAAAAATTGATTTTTGAACTTGTTTAAAAAGGATAAAAAATTATCTATTTCTGAATCTTCACACGAGAAATTTTTTCAGTTTCTTTTTTTTTGAACTTTAGTTGAAGTCCTCTGTTAAATTGCTTAGATCAGACATGATATTCTCCTAATGTCCTTAGCCTTTATAATTGTTTCGATGAATGCAGCAGGATTGAGCGGCTCACGGGGCACACTTCTGTCAAAGAAATAAAAAGTTGACTCCTAACTTGGATCGCCTCAAAAGACAGACGTTTTTGGGAAATGGCATTTTTAAAATTGCCTTGAGAGCTAGGTATTGCTTTGATTGCACTCCCTATATGTATGATTTTTTGATCTCTCAGGGTATCATTTGGAGCAAGTCTTATGACACAACATGTATGCCCTGAATGTAGTTTAAGTGTTATAAAGAAGAAGAGTTATATGCTTTCTTTCAAAATTAATTATTTAATGCTATATAAAAATCTCTGCTTTTTTGATATTGCAAATATCTCACACAAAGATGTTACAAGAAAAAGAACATAACTTCAAAGTTGATATTACCTTAAAATCTACTAGACATCACTTTGTACGTTCCTAGAAAGTCCAACAATAAGATTAATTTATTTCCAAAAGTGCTTAATCGACGAAGATGTGAACATTTGTTACAGATAGTCCCTAGTTTAATTATGTCGATAGATTCTTTTTTCTTTTTTTCCCATTATATACATACACTTAAATATTTTCAAACAAACCCATAAAGATTTGTGTTTGTGTGTTTGTACCTATATAAAAGAACCCAAACATTGTTTGTTTATATATATAATATATATATTTCTTTTGTTCGATTAATGTCAAGATATTCCATTCAGTATAAAGGTTAGTACAGCCCTATTTAGTATATATGAAATACTTTTTTTTTGATGAAGACATGGCCCCTAATGGGGTAATAAAGACTTCATAAATCTTTTTTTCTTCTTTTTTATGAGATTTTATTAGATTTAAAAAAAATATTTCATTATTTCTTTATTTAGTAGAAATAAAGTATTTTTTTTTAAATTATATTTTGCAAACGGTTTAATTTTATTATTCGAATCCATGCATGTAAAGCCTACATACAATGTGTTGAAATTATATTCATTCGAATGATAAACTTATATATTTTTGCAACAACCAAATGCAAGGGATTTTATTAACGAGAAATTTCCAAAGATCCAATCTCCCAATACTATTTAGAAGTCCTCTAGATATTTGAATAAATAATGTTTTCCCTGACATCCCTAATTATATAACCAAATGACAGCCGACACTATGGATATATAATTTTGGTTTATGAAGTTTTTATTAAATAAAATTGAAACGTTTTCCCATAAAAATATTTATAGAAATACACGGGGGGATCTTAACTGGAGAATTAGTATAATTAGTATAGATATAATAATATCAGAATTTTGAAGATGGTTATTTTCCACCTCTTTACAAAAGTGAAACTACTGGGTATAAGTCATTTGAGAAGGGTCTCAAATTTTTAGTAAAGGGATGACCAAGACCAAAAGTTTGAGAACCACTATTCTAATTGCGTTTAAAAAAGAAATTGAAAAATTAGCTTGTGTGTCGACATGACGTACTTGATAAACAACTATCAAACTAATGAAAATACCTATGAAATAATGCTCTTTTAGATTTTTGATACTCTTCATAATTTTTTTTTTGTTTTTCGGTTCGAATAATGACTTCCATATACACATCAATTATTTATAATTTCCTTTCATTAATCCTTTACCAATTTGGTTGTCCAATAACAAAGATAATATTCGCTTATGAAAAGTAACGTTGAGTCAATGGAGTATTATCACCTTATTGAAAATTCTTTTTCATTATAAAAAAGCAAATTGAGTGTTTTAATGTCAATATACCCATGTATCTAAAGGTAAAATTGTGCTATAAGTGTATATACACATAAATATAAAATTAATGGAATTACTATAATATTTTTATAATAGTTTCTAAACTCTAAAAGGTCTACCCATATAAAGAAACAAATTACTTATATCATAGATATTTATTCATCTAATTTAAGAATATTCATATATGTATAACATTAACAAGATATCATTTGAGGGTAAATTGTATCTAAAAATGTCAATGGTTATGTTATTAACTATATTTTTTAAATTATTAATTATTAAAAATATTTTTTATATCATGCAAAGGCCTCAAACTAGGTATAAAATATTTTGAATCTCCATAAAAAAAGATATTACAAAAAACATGGATTGCTTATAAAACAATTAGTGACAATTAATAAATCATTTAATAAAGAAATACTACAAAGTCATGTCATGAAGAGAGTTATTGAAGATTAATGCTCTAACTTGGTTCACTCCAATTGAGAATTTACAACCATTTGCTCACTCCTGCTTGTAGAAAAAGAGTAGCTCGAACCATAAAATGTAGCCCTAGAACAGAAGGTTTAATGCGATCAAGGGTCATTGGATATAATTCAGTCATTCTTCTGGAGTCAAAGTGAACAGACAACCCATTCAAAGAGTATCACTTATATCTTTATTCAAAATGGCATTCAACTCAAAACTGTGGAACCTACGAAAGTTTTCAACGATTCAATTCCCGGGTGCAGTATGCCCCGTTGGAACGACAAATATACCCCATACTCCATTATTTGCCAGAGAAGTATTAGACACTTTGAAACCCAAGGGAGGGCAAGTCTTTGTGGATGCTACTCATGGAACGGGAGGACATACCCGACTTATTTTGGACACTCAAAAGCATGCCAGAGTATTTGCCTTCGACATAGATGATAACTCCATTAAGTTAGGCAAGGCATTGGGAAAAGGATATCCCAGCGATTCCTTCAATGCTTATGTTTCTCGATTTTCGGATTTACCAAAGCATTTCAAGAAACTGGATATCAAGAAAAATACACTTGACGGATTCTTAATTGATTGCGGTGTATCAGATCTACAGTTGAATGATGTTTCCAAGGGCTTTTCCTTCAAAGGACCATTGGATCTCAGAATGGATCCTCAGAGATTACATCACTTAAAAACTGGACTTGAAGTGCTTCAAACGGCATCTCCTTCGGAATTATTCCGTATTCTCGTTAACTATGGAAACTTGAATGGAAAGACTCATTTGGTCAATGAAACGATCCTTAATACTCGATTTATGTTTAATCACACATTTATCGCAGAGAAACTCTATGAGATCCTATTAGACTCCGTCAAATTCTCCAAGGCAAGAAAGTCTTTATTTCTGACGATGAAACAGGCTTATGAATGGGAGGATAAGATGACAACTTTCCTACTAGAATCCACTATCACAGCACTCAGAATATTCATCAATGACGAAATAAATCAACTCAATAGAGGACTCAGAATTGCAAGCCATTTTCTAAAACCAGGAGGACTTCTCCTTGTCATCGTCAGAAATGAAGTGGAAGAACATGAACTTCAAAAAACTTTGATGGAACTAAGTCTTAACATGGCCACTGGTAGTTCTTCTCCAAATGATTTAAGATCGTATCAATTACAAAAAGTGAGGACCAAGCCATTTGAGCTCGGAGTCATGGACAAAATTCTTCATCCAAAGGTGAATTATGCTAAAATGTATGTCGTTTCAAAAGTGGGATAAATATGTATATATATATATATATTTTGGAATAATTTATTTATAAAAATTATTTACATATATATATTTTTTAAATGGTTTATATGAAATATACATATTTAAATATTTAATGCCATTAACATTAAATTAAATGCATTCAAAGATGATATTCTAATAAATACGAATTTTGTTTATTTGTAAATAAAGTTGAAAGGGATCTCTCTTGAAGATTCCTTTCAAAGACACATTACTATATGTAAGTATTTGCAAATATTGATATCATTATTTTAGAAGTTAAACACTTGAGACACAATTCCTTATATGATGATGAATATATTATAATGATATGATACTTAAATAGTGATTTCATATTATTAGAAAAGTGATTCTAATAATTATTTTTCTAATGATGTGAGTAAATTTTATTTGAACTTCGGTCTAAAGTGTTAAAGCACATTTTCCTTTTAATAGGAAAAAAAAACTTGGAGATATTAAGATTATATTTTAAAAACATTCTTATCTATTTTCACGATCCTTAGTATAAGAATAAATCCAAAGAGTTGAGATCCTATCTCTACTTCAAAACTTGATATTTATTTGTCAAAAGGTTCCTTTAATTTCAATTTTTCATATTGAAAACTCAACACAATAACGAGAAACCAATGAGTACTCACAACTATCCCTGAATTACTCACCCCATTTCAGATATTATTCAAATATAAAGCCCATAATTGATCCAAATAGTTACTCATATTATTTAATGTTGATACGTAGGAATCAAGGAAAGATACTGGCTATTCCTACGATTATTGATTTTAGTTCAAGTCTGCTTTCATGCTGATGCAACACATGTACTCAAGGGATCTTTACGTATGAGAATATTTTGGATGTTCTAACTAATTACCCAATCGATACGTATAAATATAGCGCCAGGCTCTCAATTCATATGTTGGTTTGAACGAGTATCACAGTCAGGCAGGAGGACTAGGGGGTAGGAGAATGCCAGAAAATGAACATTGGTTATAATTGCCCAGGGTTTTTAGTGCAGATTTTAAGACCAAAATGCAAGATGGGCTCATTTGAGGTAAGCAGAAGCTCTTTTGATGTTTCCATCAATTCAATTCTAATCTAACATTCAAACAAAGCCATAGAGTATTGTATAATAAATAAACTTCTATATTTTATTTTTTTACCTTTCTAACCATACCTTAGTGAGGATATCTTGTACCTACCTTCCCAGAGTATTAGTTAAACTTTCTAAATATATTTAAAGCAATTATACTTTATAATTATACAAAGTTACAAATAAACTGATCTGTTGGTTAAACAATTCTCTCAAGTGAGAAGAATTAAAATGCTTTATTACACCGTATGTTGAAACTTATCCTAATCTCATTAAGAAGCAACTTATTTATGTTTATTAATTCAATTAATCATACAGATTAGTTAAAAGCACCAAGGATTATTGTTAAAGAATAATTTTTAGAATCCATACAATATGTAGATATTTAATTTGACATGAATTTAACTACAGGCATACATATGTTTAATTAAGAGCAAAAATAATAATCTGAATTTTTTTTTTAAATACGACATTTGACCTTCCATTAAATATGTATATCATTAATTTATTATGTTTTTTCACCTTTTTGAATTACTTTTAATAGATTTTATACTTTATTAAAAGTTGAAACACGAGTGTTTTACACTTCACCATTTATTTCTTAAAAAACTATCAAAGAAATATAAGTACATATTGTAAATATAATTAATAAATTAGACAAGTCAAATACAAGGAAATATTTTTGGCATCATTTTTGGCAAGCCTGGATTTGTATAATTTTACAGTTTTTATTTATAATATATGTTTGAACCCACTTTTGAGAAAGACAAAACTCGATGATCCACTTAAAAGAAAACTTATTTTTTGTAAAATTAAATGATAATTCCAAATATGGGTTTACATTTTATGTAGATTAATTACACTTTGATGAAGTACAATGAATAGGTCAATAAATACTACTTTTTTTAAAGGTTTTGTTTGTGGTTTTGTAGTATTCTTACAGCTAAGGAATTTAAAGTTACAAAAAGTATTTTCTCCCAAATGATCTAGTTCACGAGTTATACCATATAATAATATAATTCAATCTTTCTATTGCTCACCAATTAATATTTGTATTCATCTACATTTATTAATATAATGTAATATCACATTCATTATAACAGAATAAAAAAAATTCAAGCATTTGGCACGAAAAAACGAATTACAGATTTGGGATCAATGTGTCAAATATTAAAAAAATAGAAACTTCAAAAAAAAATACTTGAAGTTCAAGTAAAGATCTATTGGCTTTATAACAGAACAAAGGCTCTCAAATCTTCAAATTTTCCAACTCCTGTAAAATAAATAGCAAAATTTGTATAAATAAATAATTTAATGTTATATTATATCTTTAAAAGAATACCACACTTTCAGTATTATTCCTTGTTCCTGGGTGAGGTACATTCCCTGACTTGAAAACTCCTGGTACAAAAAAATACACAATAAAAGGTTTTTAAATGGGAAATTTGTTGAGTATCCTGATATACTCTTAAATTTAACTACATCAAAAAAAAAATTATAATACAAAGTATAACTCCATATTATAATAAAATTGTTCTCTAAGCTTCATTTTCATGTATCGTATTTTTCGGATTATACGTCGCTCCGGATTATAAGTTGCGCCAGCCAAATAATGCATAATTGAGAAAGAAAAAACATATATAAGTCGCATTGAAGTATAAGTCGCATTTTGCGGTTTAGTGTGGAAATAACATGTGAAATGGTATAATAATGTGCTAATAACTTTGCGCATAAGTCGCACTGGAGTATAAGTCACACCCCCTGCCAAACTATGAAAAAAAACTGCGACTAACAGATAATCCAAAAAATACGATAATATTTTTACAGTCCACAGAATATGGTTTGTCTTGTATCTCTCAGTCTTTCTTTAAAAAAGATAAAGACAAAAGACTCAAAATAAGTTGATAGCAGGGGTCAATTCATAAATGAAAAAAAAAAAACCGACACAAATTAATTACGCCGTCTAACCTTTGTAACCTTTTCATTGTTTTTTTTTGTTTTTTAAAGAAGGGGCCTTCCTGTTTCGACGCTCATAATTAGCTTATTCTTTACGACACTAAAATTATTCTATTTAATATAATGAAACCTTGTAGAAGCAATCTTTTCTCATCCGTGGATATTGATGTTATTTTTATGATATTGGATGTAAGCCTAGGCCTACAAATATCTTTACATCACGTCATTATAGACATGCAAACCCATCAAGATTGCACAAAACTCTTATCATTTAATAGCTTAATAATCGGATTTAATTCAAGCTCAATCAATCAATCAACTGATTAGGAACAAGAATAGTAGTAGAAAAATCGATGGCTTTAAAAAGGAATACAAAAAAGTCTTCCAAGTCATTATATAATGATTTCATTTTTACAACAACAACAAAAAATAGACTCTGTTGAGTAGACAGAAAATCTTATAGTCAATAGTTTTGTTATGCAAATAAAGACTAGTGTATTTTATGCATGTTTGTCTTAAATCAAAAAATTAATTAATACCTTTTATTTGCTGAAGTGTTATATTTAATTAAATATTGTCTATGTATAAAATATTCATCTTTAATCTGATTTTTTATTTTGAATGTGATCATTTGTCAATCATGCAAGTTTTTGAAATCAACTCAAAAATTAATTTGAAAGTCCCAAATGACATTTTTTAATCATAAAAAAAACCAAAACGATGAATATTAAAAACTATTTTGTTTGAATAGTCTTATATTTATTAAATTGAGTTGCTTCAAAAAGTTTAGAATAAGTAATTGGTTGAGTTCGAACCGGTGTTGAATTTGTTAATTTTTTAGTAAAAGAATATCGTTTACTTATTTGTTTTATTTTGCATAACGGCCTTATAATGAAAGGGAAAGTCATTAAATAAGTTACTTCGTTAATGTAAAAGGTAACATCGTTACTTTTAACCCTGTAATTCAAATGTCTTGCTATATTTAAAAAATCTGGGGGAACGTTATTCCACTGCTCAGTGTAGGAGGGTCAGTTGGAAAAATTGGAAAAAGGCTCTTACTCCTAAAATCCACAGTTTAGTAGTCTATTACCAAAATTTGGCTGATAAGAAAGAATACCAAGGTAAAAATCAACCCGAGAAGGAAGGATCTCAAGAATGAGTTGAATGCTGATGGAGTTTCCAAGTCAACCATAACAAAATTATTACATGTTTTGGGACTCATTGGAAGAAGGTCTTGAAAAACTTATGTTCATACCAAGAATCTCTGGTTCTCTCCAATATCGATTAAAGTATTCCTGAGAACCTTTGGTAAAAGATACATTTTTTAAAACTCAATTCTATGGTCAAATGAAAGAAAAATGTTGATATTCAAAGACAATATACAAATATATGTTTTTAGGGGGGAGGAACTAAGCCAATAATCCTACAGTTTAACCAATAACCTCTTTTTGCAATCAAGCATATTGGCTTGAAATATTAAAATTTGGGAATGTTCTACTTTCAACGGGACGAGAGCCTTTGTCAAGATCACGAAAGGTGATACAAATTATCGACAAAAAGTATTCTTTGTGAAAATTTTCCAGCATTCTTCTAGTCCCAAAATACACTAATAGAACCATTTTCTCAGACAAGAGAAGCTTTGTTTACAAATACACAAAGGTCAACAAATATGTAGCTATGTACAAATAAGATTTAAATATATAATCATTCTAATTTCCCCAAAAATTATGTGAGAAAAATTGACTTGTCAGTTGTAGGCCGAGAGCATTATAAGTATTAAGAACTTCTACAAAATAGATTTACAGTCTGAAAACAACCATTTATTATTATTTCAGCTGGTTTCTTAGTCCTTCTGCCCGCTACTACTTAAGTAGCTCTACCGTGAGTCTTTGATTTCTAGCGAATTTTTGCTCAAAATTGAATGAAAGTATACACATTTAGATGGACGATTTCTTCTTGGTTAAGGACTCTTATCGGGCGCTTGACATTTTGTCTAAAAGCTGTGGAACTCAGTTCTTTAATGCATTCCTTATTAATTCATTTTATGTAATATTCAAGGAGTTATTTAACTAAAAACAATTTGGTCGACTATTAGGCCTACTCCAGTCTCCTTAAGATACATCAAAGACTGGAAATGGAACTTGCATTTAATACACTCGTGGATCATTATTCTTTAATCCACAAAATGAGGTTCCTTCAAGGCTTAAATTGAAGTTGAAGTTTGAAAATGGGCCAAATTAACTCAAAAAGTAGGGTCCGATTTCTCAAAAACCTTAGGACTCTTTAAAAATTTTTTTTACAGATTTTAAATTAGCGTGCAAAACTGAATAACTTTTATTATACTTATATCCCTTAGGATTTTTGAAAGTTCAAATTTGTTGTCCAGTGTTATCAATTCATTTTCATTAAAAAAAATTTACTTTTTGGTCTGATTTTCTAATATCTAGAGCAAAAAATATTACATAGTTATGTAAATATATGGCGTATATATATAATTTTTTTTTACATTTAAAACAAATGCGCTTCTTATATAATCCTTTGTGCTTTAAAATTTGCTTTCTTTTGTACAAAAAAATAAATAATTATATTATATATAACCATAAAGTGCTGTGTTGTTTTTAAAATTAACGTTGTAAATTTCACCAAAAGAAAAATGTACAAAAAGAAACATAAATTTACTTTATTTAAAAAATATCTTGGAATTAAATTTTAATTAGACACAACATCTGGAGTGAAATATGGTATTTATACTATTTGATGTAAAAAAAATCTGTGGAATCCCACATACAACTGCACCAAACGTCTATAAATGAGTCCTTCTTATTTGAAAATACTATTTTGCTCACGTACATAGATAAATTTAACTTTATCAAAGTTTGAGAATAAGTTCATTTTGTTAAGTATAAATTTGTTTCATTGGGTCAAATGTAATAAAAACCTGGGAGTCAAAAATAAAGTCATAACTATATTATGATATTGCTTTTTGTATACTAAATTATATTTTTATTTGATAAAAAGAAACAACAACTATAAATATTAAAGTGTTATGTACTTTTTCCTTTGGCCCAGCTTTTACATGGAACTTATACCAAAGACATTTGCTTCCGTCTAGACTTTAGATTTTGAAGAAAAGGTGACGTTAGAGTATCTTTAAATAAACTCATCGTTGGTATAGATACTATCTTATTACAGTGATGCTTCTTTACAGAAATTTACTGTGTTTTTCACATTTTGGAATCCATGGGGCTTCCTTGTTTCTTTGAGGTACAAATTCCCTCCCTCTCCCCCTCGTTCAGCATGCATCTTGCTTTTTTTATAATGTTCAATCGTGACATCATAGCTTACATTCTACAACAATGCATCTCGTTACGAATATTTTTTTTTATTAAAACAAGTAGTTCTCTTACTTCAAAAACATTTGCAAGACAAGTATAAAATATTTCCTCCTCTTCAAAACTTTTTTTGTGTACCGAAGCACAATTGTAAATCCAGATTTTTCTGATATAATCCAATTGTTAACTATAAATATTTCACACTAAGATATTACATTTGTACTTGAGTTGCATTAACATTTTAAATCTATTTATATCTTGCAGTTGCTAAACACTTATTTTTCATTGTTTTTTTTTTTTTTTTACTAATTTTTTGTAAATGCATTTTTTTTTGTATAAAAAATGATTCATTTACTAATTAGATAAGGATATGAGCATAAGTATGGATTAGTTGCACAAATACGTAATACAATGTTTAGTACTGAAGTTTTATAGTTCATTCTCAATGGATTTACAATGTGCTTTAGTATGAATATTTTCAAAAAGACTTGAACCAATGAATATAAAGAGTTCTTTGTAAAAAAAAAAAAATGGTAGCTTGCCAAATATTATATCAATTAATCCGGCAGTTATAGTGTCACTAAAAAATGTTATTAAAGGGAAATAAAGAATCAATTTGGTCAACCTTTTCAAGAACATTTTTTTTTAAAGGATGAATTTCTATTGAATAGAGTCTTGTAGTTTTAGCCTTATTTTAATACCTTTTTTTTCTTTTTAAATTGACATATTTAAATTAATCTTCTTTTTTTTTATTTTTGGCAAGGCATTTATTTGAATACTGTTGAGAATATAAATGAATTGATTCAAGGATCCCTATTACTCTACATTTTAACATTGATGTATCTGGTTATAAACTTGATAAGATCAATTATTAAATCAATGTTAGTCTCAAATAGAGAAAAACCGAAAGCAAGGATCCTCATAAATTGACTTGCAATAAGTTGTCAGTGAACCCTATGAGAAATGGGTAAGATAAAGTCTGATTGCAGATTAGTAAGAGTGTTGTCAACTCAGAAGAAACTCCCTTATCTTTAAATACTCTCGTTTTATTTTATTTCCTTCACTAATTAATTAGAAATATCAAGGAACGTAACTTTATTCACCTTTTTAAAAACCCAAAATATCACGTTATACATTAGAAAGGGGGGAGGGGGGAAAAGTTTATTTTTCCTCATCTGTAAGCGGCTTTCTCAAGTTCTGAAGAAGATACAGAGAAATGTTGAAAACATCTTTAAAAACTAAAGACTTTTTTTTTGTAATGTTCCTTTCATTTTCTTCCGTTACACATATTGAAGCATGAATTTGAATCTGGAATATACGTATAACTTTATAGAATAGAATGCAAATAAGGTCCACTCCTCATGATATAACATGTTGTAAATTTGTTCATAATATTTGTTGTAGTTATAATAAATGATGCAATTTAGGATCGGAACTTATTTTTAATTAATAGGGGATGATGCTCAATTATCTCTCTCCATACTTGCTCAAAGATACTTTCCTTATTGCTCCCTTGATGCTACAAGACCCCAACAAACATTTAACAAATAAGTATCTCATGATGATTGTATATAAAAGAATCCTACCCTCTGTATCATGGGAGAAAGAAAAAATGATATTTTGTCACATATAATTTAGTAAGTCATAAACCATCTTTTAACGGAAAAATTAAGTCTCGTAGATAAGGAATTATCTTCCAGCTTCAAGGTGCGTTTCTCTACATTCTTCTATAGCCTTATGTTCATCTACTCCTGTTCCCTTATTTCAACACACCAATTGATCAACTGTTGATATTATTTCCTACTGCAAGTCAAATAAGCAGTGTTTATAGTCAAATCACAATGTACGTAATCATTCATAAATTAATCAATGTAGTCTTAATTAGAAAGTAAGTAAAAAAAAATATTTGTAGGGTGGGCAGTAGTTTTAACTTTTTTTGTGTACATAATATAGACACGCCTAGGAATAAGGAATATTATAATTTAGGTTATTGCATATCCCATATTGTTTGATATATCCATAATTTTTAATGTTTTTGCTTTTTTTGTCTTCTTTTTGGTGGTTTTTTTAAAGTTTGTAACTTGGTAAAATAAGTTTTCAAGGAGTATATTTTGTAGATATTTTGATGAGATGAAAAAAGCTTATGTATACTTCTTTATAGTTTTTTTTTTTTTTTTTAAAAAAAAGAAGTTTTTATGAGACATTGAATGTAACGAAACTAATTAATCGTTGTAATTTTTTTTTTGTTGTTTTATGAAAGAATGCATAAACAATTAGCTTTCTTTTACATAGTTGTTAAAATTTCATTAGAGTAGGTTGATAGTTCCAATTACATACATGACATGATATGTTAAAACTATTACTTTCTTGTTTGGTATGAGTGGTCACCATAGATCTATGAGAATGAGCAATTCAAAGATTCATACTTTAATTTTGAACTCACAGAGTCCCATTGCTAATCTTTTTCACTTTTTTTAGAGACAATATTAACTGTTGGATATGCATGTAGTTGGTTAGAAGACTTCCTTCTTAATCACATTTAATTCGAGCTCAAGAAGTCAACCTTATGAACCAAGATATGAATATATAAATTAACAGCAAATGATACAAAATGCATTCTATATAGATTTATATGCTAGTGGGAGAATATAAATATAAGTTCAAGTTAAGTTTGGTCACAAAAAATGAATGTACAGTGAACTAGATACATGATAAAATAACCTAACTCCTAAGCCTGTTTCCATGTACAATGTTTTTGTATTTCCTTGTGAAAGGATAAGAAATTAGATGATATATTAAAATGTCATGACAGCTGACGCATCTATCCTCCCAAACATTCATTAAATTGTCAGGGCTACTAAGTCAATGTTTGCTTTCTTTTTTTGTACGAAGCAACAGAGCTCAGGATTTACAGTTTCATTGATGATAGTGGCTTTTATTATAATCACTTATATTGTAAATTTGTCAAACATATGTAGTGATGAGGTTTATATGTTCTTAGCCAAATATACCTTAATTACTGTAGAGCCGAAGAATGTTCATTCTCTTTACTCAATCTAATATACAACTTCAAAAAAATAATATGAATTTAATTGATCTCACCTATGATCCTGCAAATACTCCAGCTCCAATTTTTGAAAGCTTTTTTGAATGCTACCGTAGATGGTAATAACAGTGTAACTTATTCGACTACTTCTCATTCTCTTATAGCACAGTAATGTAAAAGAAAAATAATGACCGTTACCTCGATACTTAAAAAAAACCAGTTTTATCTCTAAATTTCAATTACGTAATAGATTATTACCATACTTTCTTTAGCAAATAATAAAACTTTATATTTAGCGTGTATAAAATCAAAAAGGTCTGGAATTCAAATTTATTTTTCGATTTTACTTTATTTTTTATAAAATAAAAAGCAAAATAGTGTTTTTTTGTCGTGTAACAAATTACTTTTGCTATTTAGCTATTATGCTACCCTTTTTGTCTAAGTAACGAGTAATTAACTATTATTTTCGAAAGAGGTGTCTAACACACTTTTTTTTTTTTTTTTTTTTTTTTTTTTTATTAATAGGCATTTATTTCCAAAAAATCATCAGAATACATAAAATATAATAAATCAATTTAGAAATAAAAACAATCAGGGTTACGCCGACACAAACATAAATAAGCATTATAACTTAAAATTACCCTGCTTGTTGGCCCATATAATCTATAAAAATCCATTTCTAATAAGTTGCAATAATAATTCTTAAAAATGAGGTCAATACAAAATTAAAATAACACATACCAGAAAACACAGACAAAGAAAAACATAAAGCAACAGTCGAGTTAAAAACGAAAGCTAAAAATAAAGTTAAAAACTATTATATTCCAGTATTACTTCTTTTCTTGACTTTTTCATAGCGTGCAACCATTCTTTTAATTATTTTTAAGTGGTGGATCGAGTGAGAAGGGAAATATTTCACTACATCCGCTGCCAAGTCCCATTCATCGTTATTCATCCGAGGTATTTTCAGGCTAAACGCCATATAACGAGCTGCAGCACTAATGATTACTCCTCTGATAGAAAATTGATCAACTGGACAACCTATTGTTAAAGATTGAGCTATTAATGCTTTAGAATTCATGATGGCAAAATTTACTGCCCTCGATTCTGGAGATCCATTCTTTAGAGGCAAACCAAACAATATTATGCTGGCCACCACGTTAGAGTTTTCCATCTTCAATCCTCTTAAATTCATACAAACGAAGTCTTTAAGAATTTTTAGTAAAGGACAGTTTACAAAGGCGTGAATAGTTGAATTGAACAAAGTTCCGCAGTTCTGACATGGTTTATTAAAAAATAACAAATCGCAGGATATCTGGAACTGCGCTGTAAATTTCTTCGGATCCTTTACCTGAGCAGTCGATTTTAAGATTCGAGCCCTCCACGACTCTGAAAGACCAAGTCGCCTGACATAAGAGTCTACAATGTTGTTAGCATTTTCAAACACAGGTTGAGCGAAGTGCATTTTCACGTGCCAAGGAACAGGACAGCGATGTGAAAGGGCAGATCTCAAAAGTGGAAAGCGAAACTTTCCAGAGTTTAGACCAGAATCCGGACGAGATTCGATATCGTGAATAGAATAGATATGTAATCTATGTGCTTCTTCTTCTAAGCTCGCTGGAGATAAAGATCCTTTAAAAAAAGGCCCCCTACTCGCGTTTCTCCGAATTATATCAACAGTGCTTGATGAATCATAGGAGGGAGTAGCACACCATATTATCCTTTGACACGCTGCCCAAACTGGCGATAATTTAACTAATAAGCCATTCGATAGATCCGATCCAAGAGTAAGAAGACGAAAGATATCAGAGTTTAAAACCACCGATCTCCATTCACCACGACCACTACTAGCCACATCATGAATAACTTTACAATAAATTTGCGGTAAAATACGGCTTAGCACAACCAGGCTAGCACCGAGTTGCTTCTTTGGTCTTTCAAGAGCGGTCAAGTATGAACGATGGAAGAGATTTTTCAGCCAGATTTCCTCCTCCTCTATAGCCCTCAAAGCAAGACTTGGAACTGCGCTAGCTTTATAGATTACTAAAGGGATAACCTTAAAGTTATAAAGATCCACGCGTGTCTGGATGTTTAAATATCTCCATTCTTTCACTTTGCGGTCTATACAAGCCTTCAAGACACTCCAGTTGCACTCAGCCTCTCTTTGCTTATTCCAATGGATTCCAAGAACTGTAATTTCTTCTTTAATTGTACAGCCAGCAATATTTTTCCTCAATCTCGGGCCCCAGGCACCAAGAGGTAATATGCCGGTCTTCCGCCTATTCAACTGAAGACCTACCGAAGACTTGCACTTGTCAAAGAAGGAGAGAAGAACTTCTACTCTTTTAACTAGCTGGGCTTCCGACTTTGCTTCCACATAAATAGTTATGTCATCCGCATAAACATCTATAAGATGTTTCTTTCCGCCAAGACTGATTCCAAACCCCCTATACTTATATATAAAAGATAAGACGAGTTTCTCTATCGTGGCTACAAAAAGCAAGGGGGATAAAGGGCACCCTTGACGGCAGCCTCTTTTTAAAAAAATCGGATTGCTTTCAGACCCATCAAGGGTGATGGACGAGGTTCCATTTGCAAGGAGAGCTCGAATAGGGTTGAAGTATTTCCTAGGAAGTAAACACTTAACAGCTCTCAATATACTAGTATGATATATAGAATCAAAGGCTTTGCTAAAATCTATAGTAATTAGAGCTCCATACGCCTTCCTTTGATCTATCGATTCTATTGCACACTGTATATTCCTGGAAATATCCGTAATTTTTCTACCCCTTAGAAAGCCCTTTTGATGTGGCCCTATCTTTTTATTTAATAATGGTTCCACTTCTTTCGCAAGCACACCAGCTAGGATTCTATAGGTTTCATTTAAAACCGTTATGGGTCTCCAATGATCAACACTAGTACCACTTCCTTTTTTTGGAATCAAGACGATTCTACCTTTGGTTACACATTTTGGAAGCTTCCCTTTCTTTTCCATCTCCTGGCCCATTATGGTTAGAAAAGGTACAATTTCATCCTTTAGTAGCGAGAAAATTCCTCCCCCTATTCCATCGGGCCCTGTTGCTTTGTCATTCTTAAAGTTTTTTTTGATGTACCGTGCAATGGTTGACGAAGAAAACACTGAACAATCCTGAACAATTTTGCGCCTTGGAAATCGTCCTCCTTCTTTACAAACAATCCCTTGAAAGACATCATGGAATATAGATAAAATTTCCTTTGTGTTGGAGACAACTCTACCATCATGAACTATTTTCCTAATGCAGGCAGCAGAATAGTTATCTCTTGCCTTGATTCTCTTCAAACGCTCAGTATGATTATTTTCCAGGGATTTTTTCCAATTAGCTTCTTCTTCAACAATATCAGAGATTCTATAACAATTGACACTATCGGCCAAAAGTGTCCTGAGAAATAGAGAACCATTGCTAAGCAAGTCATCTATCTTCTTTTGGAATTCGTTCGACTTTCGCTTTGAATGAATCAAGTAATTTCTAGAGGTGGAAAGAACAATTTTATTCAAACGACGCGCTGCTTGGAAAGAAGAATCCGAAGGACTGAATTCATTGATGAGTCTTTGTTTGAGAGTATTTGTAAATTTAATCTCTCCAAGTAGCCATCTAGGAATTTTGAAAGGATGACGAGGCTTAGAATTTAGAAATTCAACTTCCACAATCTTATGATCCGAACCGGGTTCTGGAAGGTAATTAGCTTTTTTAATTAGTGTAAATATTACAGGAGAGACAAGCGCCAAATCGATTCTCGATGATTGCAGACCCTTTCTCCATGACACTCCACCGTCCGCATTCAGTAATTTGAATGCATCTACCAAATTTAGACGAGTAATAAGCTTCAAAAGCATGATTTTGTTTGGGTAGAGTTCAAACTCTTTATCTAAATCGACGTTTAAGTCACCTATCAATATAAGAGGGTCATTAACATTCTTAAGAAAGTTTATCATCGATTGATAGAAAGATAGTGATCTTTTATTTGGCCCATAAGCGTTGATGATGATGTATTTATTGCTAGCATCTGAAATAAGGATACTGTGCCAATCACTTAAGGATGAAACTTCTCTTTGAAATTCTATTTTGTTTATCCTTCTTGAGACTAAAGACAGAACTCCCCTATTTAAACCAGAGCCAGTGAAGAAGCACTGAAACGATTTAGGAAGACACAAGGAGCATGTTTCCAAGCAGGAGGAAGAAACCTTGGACTTAACATCCTGCAGACAAATGACATCAGGTTTTAGGGATAATAATCTCTTCATTAATGCATGACGAGGTTTTCTTGATTTCCCTCCACGTATATTAAGTGAAATAATTTTATTAATAGCCATATTCAGTTTAATTTCGTTTGATAGAGAATCGGAAAAGTATTGGTCAATATTTGATTGCATAATTATGTTTAAAAAATTGGAAGTTAGCTTTAACAAAATCGTAATCCTTTTTTTAAAACTTTAGCTGGCGATTCGTTCTTATTAGGAGATAAAACCCCCCTTTTAGAAGATGTGGACCTTGGACGCAGCACAATAGTATTTTTGGGGACAAGTACACTTTTTTTTTGTCTTGTTCGCACTTGGCTTTCTAATTTAGGATTATTTGAAGAATTAACCTCTATTGGAGTAGTAGTAGAGCCTAAGGAGGGCGGATCAATTGAAGAGATTACATCTATGGATGATTTCATAGTCAAACCATCTTCGCCAGTAGTGGGATTGTGATCTTCATTTTCTTCTTCCAAATCATTATTCTCCACCACAACTTCGGAATCTAAGTCTTGGGGAGATTTTTCCTTGAACGGTTCTTCAATTTGGGAGTCCTTTTCTTTGACATTTTCAAGTCGTTTCATAAAATCTTTCCACTTAACTAAATCTTGAGTGCAGTCCTTTGCGAAGTGGCCAGTGCCAAAGCATTTAGCACACGTTTTTGCCTGTCCTACATAACTTACTCTCGTCTTACACCTTTTTAAGGAAATGAAGCCTGGTATATCAAAATTAAGCGTTGCCTTCACTGTAAAGTCTCCATTTCTCAATCCCTTAACTTTTCATCTTGCTTAACAAAGATGAAATTAAAATGTGTTTGATGTTCATATATTTTTTTTTTTTCCTACTTCAATCATATTTAATTGTTGAGTCAGGTAGGAAGTTTCAAGGATGAAGCTGATGTGTATCGACTTTTTCTATAGAAAATTTATATTCCAAAAGTATAAAAAGCTCTGGAAGTATCCTTTAAATGAACCATACTCTCAAAACAAACGATACATTCTTACTTTAACAAATTAAATAGGACTTTAGCGTTGACACTTTTATCTTCATAGATAAAAATGTCAAGCATTTATCATGGGTATGAACAAAGTCACGTATATTTAATGCTGATTTTTTTTCTGAAGTAAAGTATAGAAGTTATTTTCTGTTGACAACAGTAAAAAAAACTTTTGTTTCACATTGTATATTGTACTGAAATATAATATTTGCAGCAATAAAGGGGAATAAAAATGTTTTATACACATGAATGTAGCCTATAATCTAAGTTAGAATGTGATTCCTGTTGCTAGTGGGCCTATTTGTTGCATGAGTAAGTTGAACTTTAGTCAAAATTTGCAAATTATAGAGATTTTATGTTCCTTACATAACTTATATATTTTCAATATAGAAAACAATTTAGTTTTTCAAGTATACTCATATTTTTGTTTGTAGTTTTTTTTTAATTTTGCAAAAATGAGTTACTCAGTTAACACGCAGAAAGTTCATTCATAGGTCTATCAAACCCAAAAAAGTTGGTTTTAATTCTTTTTCCGCGTGATTATGCAGTGGATCTAAGGAGTTTAAAAGTCCAATTACATCAATTTTCAGGAACTTGCGACTCTGTTTAATTGAACAATCATATTGATTCTTCTCTCAATTTAAAGAAACTACTTATAAATTACATTTTTTGTAATAATAATATAATTCTAATTGTAACACTAAAATAATTTAGGCTTTATAGTTAATTACTAGTAATATTTGATGCCCTAACTATGAATCTGTAATTTTTTTTTTTTTTATCAAATCTGGTTTTTTGAGAATATTTGTGAGTATTTTTACATTTTTTATAAGTTTAAGGTAACTTTTGAGCAAGAAGAAAATCGATAATACACATGAAGGAGACATATTCATTGCCAAATCCTATGTTAATTTGCAAATATGGGTTCATAATTCATCATCAAATTTCTGATAATATCAAAAAGTTAAATAACACCTCTGTTTTTCATTATTTTTAAGTCCAAGGAGTACCTTAAACACTTGATATATCATTTACATTTTGTTTCTAACTTATCTGGCTTAGTCGAAATATTGACTTGTTTACAGTTTTATTGATGCAAACAATGCCTCAAGGCTGATATTGTAATTTATAAAAATTCAATTGTTTACCAATTTCTGATTATTTACTTATTTCTTTTTTTAATCTAATATCATTCGTATTAAAAACTTAAAATTTAACCTTGGGGGATTTTTGACTCAAGAAGATGAAAAGAAATCAGTATAACTACTAAAGTAGGTTATTTAGAGGCAAATTTTCTTTTGTAAATGATAAATCAAATAATTTTTGCTTCATACAAATGTCTTTATTTTTAAAAAATACTGAAAAAATTAAGCTGTATTCGACACCAAACAAAACAGAATTCCCGAATTTTGTTTTTTTTGTTTCTTGCTCAACAGTTGTATGTATAAATGTATAAAAAGTGTAAAAATAGTCAAAAACTTTAAATTCAAAATTCTCGAAAAATCGGATTTGTTGACCAGAAAAAACTGATTTTGGATTCGTGATGAATGCATTAATTACAATGATCAACAAATTTGAAGTTTTAAAAATCCTAAGGGGTATAAGTGCAATAAAAGTTATTCAGTTTTGAACGCTAATTTCAAATCTGTATATTTTTTTTTCGAGAGTCCGACGGTTTTCGAGATATCGGACCCTATTTTTATAGCTTTTTTGTTCCATTTTACAACTTTTACAACATTTTATAACAATTTAAGCCTAGAAGGATACTCATTTGTACATTAAAAAATAATGATTCGCTAGTATTTTTATTGCAAATTCCATTTTCTAATCTCTGTTTTGATCTAAAGGGACTTCTGGAAGTGTAGGGGATGGGAGTAGGCCCAAAAGTCGGCCAAATCCTTTGTACTTAAATAACTTCTTGAATATTCTATGAAATGGATTAATAAGAAATGCATTAAAGAGCCCAGACTCACATTCTTTTAAACGATATGTCAAGTGCCCGATAAAAATCCTTAACTATGAAAAAATTGTCCATCTAAATGTATAAATTTTACTTCAATTTTGAGCAAAAATTCGCTACAAATAAATGACTTACGGTAGAGCTACTTGAGTAGCAGCGAGCAGAAGGATTAAGAAACCAGCTGAAATCCTACTGCACGCTACTACTTCAGTCTATTGAACTTGATTTTATTTCTACCGTGAGGATGGGGAGAGCAAAATTTTACTGTAAAAATATTGATAATTAATAATAATATGATTCATCAATATTTTTATTTATGGATTCAATGTACATAAACATATATCATCAACGATCTACATGAATTATAACTCAAAATAATTTATACATGACTTATTTCAATCAAAATGAAGATAATTTTTATAATTTATGTGCAAATGCTGTTCTTTTTTTTCTTTTTTTTTTTTTTTGGAATTATAGAAAATAATATGTAAATTATGTTGAATTCAATTCACATTTCAGCATTGTGTCATAAAGTTTCTTTATGAAAAGTGATAAGTAACTCACATTTTCTAAAACCTTTTCGAATTGAAAATTGAACTTTTATTGAACTTAAAACTTCATCCTATTATTATTATTATTGACTTTTAGTTAAATTTTAACATAATTATGTGAATATTTTGTATTTACTATGATATAGCTGCTAATCACTTCTATCTTCACATACAAAGGTTTTATCAGAGGGATGAATTTGAGTATTCTTAAAAAATAATGTTTCAAAATCCACTTTTGATGAACTATTTCTGAAAAGTATTCTTCAGTAAACCCCATATATTCCTTAATTTGTTAGTCATATTGTTAAATGAACTTTCATCAATTCTATGCCTTTCATATTTCTAATTAAGGTTGCAAAGTTGTTGTTGTTTTAAATTTAGAGCAGATTCCTTCAAATTACTGCTCTTCTTTTCATCCCACTGAGCTTTAAAAGGAACGTCTATACTTTTTCTTTTAAATTCAATTTTTTTTTTTTAAATTTCATGCCAGTATCCTATATTTTTTTTCGATGCTCTTCTTAAAAAAATTGCAATTGTCCAACCACTTTTCTGCAAAAAAAGAATGTCTTAAAACACTCTCCCAAAAAAATAGTTACAAGAAAGCTAATTATGTAAGATTGAACACACAATAAGATCATGTTGTTCTTAAAGAGATTCCACAGAAACTAAAGGGTTTCCCTTTACTTGGTTTAAAGAAAATAATAAATTATAATGTTCATGTAGATTAAAAAACTTACATTTGAACAAAATACAGATAATAAATGTATCATTCAAAAAAATATACCTTAATTATTTCCTGTAATTTTATATGATATCTTTCTATTCATAAATATGAATAAAGGGTTCTAGAGCAAGGCAATTTGACATAAAATACTTTATAAAATTTTTATAAAACTTAATAAAAAAGTCAATTTTTCACCTAACTTCCTCCAAATTCTAAATTGTATGAGACATAATGAACTTAAAAATAAATTCAATTTTGTTAAAATCAAATTTAAGATCAGAGATCATAGTATCAAGTCATGGACCAAAAACGAGCTAATGCAAAAACAAATTGTAGATAAAGGTTTTATTCACTTTTCCTTTATGCCATTATAAATACTTTATTTGTTGTCATTTAATCACAAGTTCTATTTAGTGACTATTTAAAATTGTGTCTACGTCAAAGATTTTGCTAAAATTCGGGGAAATTATATTGGGTAGTTACCGGTAAATGAACAATTATATTTATTTAATTGCATTAGATTTTGCATTAAATAGGTGAAAGCCTTTTAATTTGTAATGATCACTCTATTACAGTTTATAGGATCAAAACGTGAAAATGTGATGATTCTATAGGTGTGTAAATATATCGTATACATGTTTACGAATAATGTACTTATATGCTTTGTGGATCATTGGTGCCAGAACCATAGGGGTCAATTGGCTGTTCCCCCTCCCCCGAATTTTAGAAAAAAATAAAGTTTAGTGATCTAGCTATAAAATAATTTTGATCATACATAAACTTGAGACGTCATGATTACAGAACTTGTGGATCCAGCTTGATCCTGATTCAGATTACTGTCCATTATACCTATAGACTCTATGTATAATGGCTTTAGTCTTATGAATAAATAAAACAATAAATGATTATTTTTCCTGATTAAAAACTTTTTCTCCTTCTATTTGCCTATCAGGTTACTTAATATGTAGCAACACGATTCGAATGTCATGTTACAGTGTTATAGTGAATACATGTAATTGAAGCATTATTCCACAAAAGAACAAACATATTTTACATAGGTAAAGATATGAAAAGAAACCAAATTATATTGCTCTTTTATATGTGTCAAGTCAACAAGAAACCAAATTTATCTGAAGTATTTCAAAAATGAGTTAAAACTGCTATCATATTCTTGAAGACATTCTCTTTCCTTTGTATTTATAGTATATTTCGATTAATTAAATAATGACTCCAATATTTGTAATTGTATTATAGGAAAAAACCAACTGGCACTAAATAAATCTCTTGGGCTATGAAAAAGATGGACGCTCTTTCAGGGACCATATCGGCTCTATGTGCAGTCGACACATTTATCCGATTGCCCTATTGGGTGATAGACAACAATCCTTGATTTCTCGATTAAAAGTGATATTTTAGCAAAGTCTTCAAATGACTCCGAAATATTTGAAAACAAACTTGCTCTCTAGTTGACATGACACATATGTAAATAAATATTCGTCAAAATAAGTGTAAGAATAAAATTTATCACAATAGTATTTTAAATTGTATATGTACTATTTTTTCACCAACGTGTAATTGACATACAATTTAAAAGATTCATTCTAATTTATTGCAGAGTTCATTTTGTCAGCTATGACTAAACAAAATGAATATGTCAATAAATGTTTTTTATTTAAATTTTGTAAAACGATAGTGAGACGAGGATGAGACAAAATATATATATATATATATATAAATATTTTTTTTAATGATTTATCTGACCAAACAAAACTTTTATTTTCTTAAGGAAAAAAAGTACAAAAGAAAATGTGATCAAATGAAAATCAATTGAAAAAAAAAATGCTGACAAAAGTTATACTGCCTCATTGCAAAATATTATAACTCGACATTATCTTTTTCCTTTTTTTATCAAAAATGATAGATATCTAAAAAGCAAAAACGAAAAAAAACCTGTCAGTTTGATGACACGTAAGTATATTTCAATTTACAGTAATGTAAGCCTAATAGGAAAAGTTCAAAAATAAACTTATAAAGATTTAAATCTTAACAAAGTGAATACTTTTCAATGAAATATTCAATTTTAACATAAAAAAAACCTAGATTTTGTTTTCTTCAAGTATGAAAGAATATTTACTTTGACTCTTCTGAATAGACTGAACTTCATAAAAATATAGTATCAATATAGAAACACACAAAATACATAACAAAAATCAAAGAATTAAATAGAGATGTACACTTTCCATTTGAATGTCAGTCACATGAGATACATAAACAAATAATAGTTTGGTTTAATAACTCAGTATCACGACGAGCTTTTAAGGATAACAAAAACACTATGTACTCTTCCTTCAGCTGATTTTCATTAGTTGACTCTTCTAATTTATAGCAGCTGACTCTACGTATTATGAACTCAAAAATTATTTAAATATACAATTCATTGATTCACTCTACCAATACACAAATCGATCTTAATACTTGTTGATTACTCAATAATTCCAAAAAAGGGTGCACAATCCTTGATTTAATATATTTTATATAATATATCAAAATCATAAATAATAACAATACAAGGATGGCGCGCCCTATAGTATACCTAAGTAATAACTCTGCCCAATATTAAAAAGTTGGCAACAAGGAAAATACAAAAGGGTAGCACCCAATAGTTTTTCCAAAAATTTTCTTTCCCTTTTGTGAGTCGAGGTTGCAAATGAACACAAAAGCTTGTCGTGTATATCCAGAGCTAGGATTGTTTATAACATGACGTCAGTAAAGAAGCTCTGATAAAAATATTTTATAGTATTTGGCATGTAATGGTACTCTTCAAAATATTTACGAATTTGATTTTCAAAAAACATCTTCATCAATTCAAATTGTACTACAGCTATGAAAATTTATAATATAAACTTACTCTATTTTAAATAAACTTCATAAAATTCATTATAACGAGAATGCCCTTTTTTAATGGACTTTGCCTTAATTGCCAAATTTATATTAACTTCAGTAGAAACAAGTCATTTGTGTTTTTCTTAAAAAAATTATTTTAAGCTTAATCAATAACACGATACAAAGCTTTAAGTAGATATATTTAGATGCATACTCATATTTAGAGTAATTTTTATTTTTCTTCATATATGTGTATAATTTATATTTTATTTAAACAAATTAGTCTGATTTAAATCAGAAAATAACTGCCCAATATGTAAATAATTTTTATAAATAAATTTTTCCAATATATATATATATATATATATATATATATATATATATATACATATTTATCCCACTTTTGAAACGACATACATTTTAGCATAATTCACCTTTGGATGAAGAATTTTGTCCATGATTCCGAGCTCAAATGGCTTGGTCCTCACTTTTTGTAATTGATACGATCTTAAATCATTTGGAGAAGAACTACCAGTGGCCATGTTAAGACTTAGTTCCATCAAGGTTTTTTGAAGTTCATGTTCTTCCACTTCATTTCTGACGATGACAAGGAGAAGTCCTCCTGGTTTTAGAAAATGGCTTGCAATTCTGAGTCCTCTATTGAGTTGATTTATTTCGTCATTGATGAATATTCTGAGTGCTGTGATTGTGGATTCTAGTAGGAAAGTTGTCATCTTATCCTCCCATTCATAAGCCTGTTTCATCGTCAGAAATAAAGACTTTCTTGCCTTGGAGAATTTGACGGAGTCTAATAGGATCTCATAGAGTTTCTCTGCGATAAATGTGTGATTAAACATAAATCGAGTATTAAGGATCGTTTCATTGACCAAATGAGTCTTTCCATTCAAGTTTCCATAGTTAACGAGAATACGGAATAATTCCGAAGGAGATGCCGTTTGAAGCACTTCAAGTCCAGTTTTTAAGTGATGTAATCTCTGAGGATCCATTCTGAGATCCAATGGTCCTTTGAAGGAAAAGCCCTTGGAAACATCATTCAACTGTAGATCTGATACACCGCAATCAATTAAGAATCCGTCAAGTGTATTTTTCTTGATATCCAGTTTCTTGAAATGCTTTGGTAAATCCGAAAATCGAGAAACATAAGCATTGAAGGAATCGCTGGGATATCCTTTTCCCAATGCCTTGCCTAACTTAATGGAGTTATCATCTATGTCGAAGGCAAATACTCTGGCATGCTTTTGAGTGTCCAAAATAAGTCGGGTATGTCCTCCCGTTCCATGAGTAGCATCCACAAAGACTTGCCCTCCCTTGGGTTTCAAAGTGTCTAATACTTCTCTGGCAAATAATGGAGTATGGGGTATATTTGTCGTTCCAACGGGGCATACTGCACCCGGGAATTGAATCGTTGAAAACTTTCGTAGGTTCCACAGTTTTGAGTTGAATGCCATTTTGAATAAAGATATAAGTGATACTCTTTGAATGGGTTGTCTGTTCACTTTGACTCCAGAAGAATGACTGAATTATATCCAATGACCCTTGATCGCATTAAACCTTCTGTTCTAGGGCTACATTTATGGTTTGAGCTACTCTTTTTCTACAAGCAAGAGTGATACATGGTTGTAAATTCTCAATTGGAGTGAACCAAGTTAGAGCATTAATCTTCAATAACTCTCTTCATGACATGACTTTGTAGTATTTCTTTATTAAATGATTTATTAATTGTCACTAATTGTTTTATAAGCAATCCATGTTTTTTGTAATATCTTTTTTATGGAGATTCAAAATATTTTATACCTAGTTTGAGGCCTTTGCATGGTATTAAATGAATGTGGCCCTAATTGTTCTTAGAGCAACGCATGTTTTTCGAACAATTGTATAACAGAAAATTCAAAGATTGTTCTTAATGAAATGGTCAGTGTAGAAAATTGCTCCTCATTTATTTAAAAATTAACGATAAATAATACTTCAATTTATAACTAAACATCGATTAATTAGTTTCAAAAGCATTCAACATTGCATCTGGGAGGTGAAATATAAAATGCATTAATCAATCTAAAATATTTTATTTATTTTTCGTTAAATACCATCTACTATGTGGAAGTATTCTTCAATGTTCTTTTGAGTATAATTTGAATATGATCTCATATTTTTCTGAGTCTTACTTTTTACACATTAATTTTCCTATGTTTCAACAATTATTGATGACTTTATTCTATTTGATGGATTGATACACTTAATACACTTTTCCGTTTGAATGTGAATATTTATATAATAATTAATAAATGAATAAATAACTTCAATTGCAAAATTCATAATATGAGAGTAGATTTTTACTCTTGATCTCTTAAAATTAATTATGTCGATTAAGGGAAGTGATAAAATTCTTCAGGTAGGAAACTCTTTACAAATTAAAATTTGAAGGCTTCTATTCATACATCTTATTTATTTCTATGTAACTCCTATTTGTTAATTGCTTAAATGAAATTTCTTGAATTTGTATCTACAATTTGCTTTAACAAGGACCAAATGAATATTTGCACATAGTTGTATATGTACGGTGATAAAAACTGGGATATGGATTTTGATTTGAGGTCTTAATACCCCCTGTAGTCTAGATTCTATGTTTCCAGATGGGCAACTTTTTTCAATGACCAGTTTTTGGGAAAATTAGGATTTATCTTGATCTGTCGTGTTTTTTTACTAACGTAAAGAAAAAGTTCGAAGATGAATTATGGTATTAAATAGGGAATTTACAATTTATTTTATTGTAACAATACGACAGATATACATCTCAGCTACTCAATTGTTAAAACTATATTAAAAAAACATTAAGAATTAAAAATTATACGAGTTCCCCCGAAGGAAAGTTGAAAAATGTAGTCAAAGAAGTATGTTTATATAAGAAATATAAAAACAAACTCAAATTATTATTTTGTAGATTAAAATGTAATAGAATAATATCTATAAAAAATGTTTTATATACTGTCCGTAAAAATAAATATCTTTTTGCTAATAATGGAAATAAATATACTGGAAGGGAGGAAATGTACTGCGCATAACGCGCATAAAACATTTATTTGTTTGCCAATTTTCTTTAGTAATTTAAGTTTTAAGGCTTATAACGCATTCTTCAAAAATTGCTTATATATATAAGGAAGTTTCACGGAATTTTAAAAAATTAAACACGTAACCTTATGGAATTTATACCTCTAGGAACAAATATATATATATATTTTTTGCTAATAAAAGATTACATATTAAATGAGTTCTTTTGGCTTTAAAACAAACAAACAAAAAAGTGTGACGTTATTTATCTCCACACAATATCTCTAAAAATTGTAGTTTGCATTTTTTTAATAAGTGGGGATTTCACTTTAAATTTACACCCATTAGCATAAAATTACTGTCCATTATTCTGTATTCCACTAATTCTTTCTCAATCAATAACTGATTCCAAAGTTTTAAAATGCTCCCAACAATTAAATAAAGAAAATACAGAAATTTTATAACGAAAACACAAGATCCGTGATCTAAAATTTCAAGCTTACAAGCACTTTTTCCAATCAGATAGCCCAAATTTATAAAAAAATATTACTACAAAATGAATGTTTTTCTTCTGTTTTGCTTACTTTCATTATTTTGGTGAAGTTTGTGGGGGTATGCATTAGAATGTTTAAGGTCTGTTTGTTTTTTGTAATTTATGTCAACATTTTGACATCTTGTTTTCCTTTTTAAGTTTAAATTGTAATCAATTTATGTATATATAATATATTTATATATAATATAACTCATTTACACTTAGATTGATGATAGAAGATTAAATAAATAGAAATAGAGTTGTACTTGTGTACAAAAAAAGAATCATGGAGTAGATTAAGTTAAGTTAGTTAATATTTATTATTTTAAGTGGGCAAGGAAGGCCCCATGCCACCTGTAAGCTTGAACTATAAGTTTAATGTTTTCACGCCCAAATTTGAGGCTGTTTGGTTTAGGCTTTTCTAACATAAAATGGGTGTGTTTCATATTTTGGTCTTTTTTGTACCTTTTACACCAGACAGCGTAGAAGAAATCATTTATTTGTTTCTTTATATGGCTTGGTGGTAACGTACTTCCACCAACCTCGGATTATGTGACTTATTGTGCCACTCTTTGCAAGATAATCTACAAATTCATTTCCTGTGATGTCGCAATGGCCCCCTTGCGCCAATCTAAGAATGTATATTTTTCGTTTTCTTTCCTTCGTACAGGACCTTTTGGCACTTTTTCACTTCGTTACTGTTAGTAAATGGGTTTAGGATGGCAGCAATTGCTGATTGGGAATCAGATTGAATTACAATATCTCCTGAAGGTTAGATATCTACAAATTGGTCAAACATGTATCAAACGTGTATCAAATATAGTGTGCAACATAAAAAAGGGAAATAGAACATTATTGATGGATTTCTATTATCAATGAATTTTATGGACATTTGTATTTCTTATTTCACTAGAACGTGAATGATGGATTGCCCAAATTTATATACGTATGTATGTATACAGAACATTAATATAATACAAGTAATATTTTGTGAATTGATACAAAATGAACGTAGTCCTTATGCACGATGAGCTTTAGGTATAAACAAAAAAACACGGTATTCTCCCTTCAGCTGTTTTTCATCAGTTGACTTTTTTTATTTAAAGCAGCTACGTGTTATGAACACAAAAAGGTCATTGTTATTATTTATGATTTTGAATTATAAAAAATATATTAAATTAAGGATTACGCGCCCTATTTTTAAATTATTGAATAATAAACAAGTATTAACTATTGATGTGTAATTTGGTAGAATTTATCAATGTATAGTACATGTAAATAATAACTCTGCCCAATATTATAAAGTTGGCATCAAGGAAACTACAGAAGGGATCCTACCAGCTGTTTTTCTCAATTTTTCCTTTCCCTTTTGAGAGTCGAGGTTGTGAGTGCACAAAAAAGCTCGTCGTGATGTGTATATAGGTAGTTACATCTACTAATTATCAATTAAGAATTCGGTAGTTAATTTCAATTTGCTAATAATAATAATTGTTTATGTAAGTATGTAGTAGGCATAATCATTCATTTACATACTATGTAATGTACCTCTTATCTATAGAGTAGAACCTTGACAAAAATGTACAAAAAACTGCCTTTGAGCTTTAACTAAACATCAAAATCCGGATCCAAGAGTCACTTGACTTTTGTCAACAAAATAGAGTTCGTACTTTGGTCACATGTTGTTAAATGGTGTTGATTTGGGCACGAAGCCATCCCTTCTGGAAGACACTCCTTCATAAAATGGAAATACAGTTAAGTAGGTAATTTATACAATTTCAAATGACGGTACTAACTAGGTAAATGTCATGGCTTTGAGTGAAATTTACAAAAGAACAGACATCATTGCTAAACTAATGACATAAATAAAACACTACTTATTGGGATTTATTTTCTTAGCCACAATTTGTACATTTGTACGTAGAAATATTAAGAAAATAGGGGAATACAATCAGAAATTATAGGAGAATAAATTACGAGGAACGTGCGTGATAAATTTCAAACGCATTTTGAATATGGCTTTAAAAATTAATACAAACTTGTCTCTTGACATTTTGCTCTTATGGTTCTTGTTGGATAATCTCAGTGAGAAGTTTAATCGTAGGTGTTAACCATCCTATTAATTGTTAATAAGACCTAGAGTACATAAGTACCAAGCTTTTATTTGTTTTACTTTTAATTTGGTTTTTCTATGTACAAATGTATCTGTTTGATATTGGAATGGTTTTATGAAATAAAAAGGTTTGTTTTTAAACACATATTTGTATAGTATATGTGTATACTATACATATATTAAATAACGCGTATTGCGTGAATGATAAATAAAAGTACTTTTAGAATATTCACAGATAAGTACATATATACCATAAAACATTATTTTACATTACAGTATAATTATATTTATTTATTATAATGTACTGTTCATAAATACTACAGGGAAAACACTTAGTATTAGTTCTCTTTGAATATTGTAAATACGTATGATTAGCAAATTATCATGAAGGTTGTTTTATGTACATTAAAGTGTCCTGTTTTAGAATTAAACTTTTTTTTACAAATTGTATTATGGTCTTTAAAGATGGAAGGCATTAAGAAAACGCCATCTTCTAAACTTCAAATTACCTTTTTTAAGTAAACTAATGCCACAGTAAAAACAAAAACAAAAATAGAGATATTTTAGTATCAAAACATCTGATAGCATTCCAATTTTAAGACTATGGGTCAAAAAACCTTTGATCATATTGCTCCATTGGTTTGAATCTACAAAAATAAGCTATAAAACTAAAGTGTATTTTTTAATATCCAAAAAAAAAAAAACTCGCTAATTTGATGAAAATATACTTAAAAGTGAAAAAAACAGTTGAAAACAAAAAATATTTGACGTTAGTTGAAGTATTATAATTATTTTGTTGTACTATTGTCTATTTTATGTATTTTATTAGTAGATAATATAAATCGTGATACTCCTAATTGCTTTTTTGCTTTTACAAATATGCAGCAAAAATGAAAGTAAAAACATATAGTTTTGAGTCATTTAATATTATTGATTTTAGATGTATTCATCAACTTATTTTAAGTCCTTTCTAGACTATAACTACAATTTTTGATGGTCTTTTGTGTTTCTTTTTAGTTATTGGTTGTAGGTTTGACTTTAACCCTTTCAAACCCGTAAGGTATCAGAAAGTATTTTTAACTAGAAGTTATGTTTTTTGAGGTCTGAATGACCACACTAACTTAATTTGATTTTATAAAAAAATTGTAACTCAACCCGTTTCTCTAAGAAATCATGGGACACTGGTGGTGTCCCTCTGGATGTTAAGGGAATTTTTTCATTCTTAAAAATACACGGTTGATCAGTACTTTTTTCGTACTTATTAAATCTTTAGTTACATTTATTCTTTATTCTTATATTCTACTTCACAAAAAAAAATTTGAAAATATTAAATTAAAAATATACATAATATTTGTTGTACATTTTACAGGTGATATTTTATGAAGCAATTTCTGTTGAAATATTAATAAAAAAACTCCCTTCACACCCAAAAGGGACACTTGTGTCACAAAGAACTTAGAATTAAAAATTTCTTATGTATTTGTTAGAACTAAAAGATATTTTAAACTTATAATTATTTAAGTATATATTAACAAATAATTTCCTTGAAAAACGAAAAAGTTATTTTGGTCTAAACATGATTTTTTTACATATGTAAAAATCGTAACATTCAGTACCTTGAAAAATATTCAAATCAAATTTTTTTATGACCAACTATGAAATATGAATAATAGCTTGACATCTTAGATATCAAACAAAAAAAACATTAACAACAATCAGTTGACAATAGAACACATTAGAGCATTTTGAATTTATGGGACTCCGGTGTCCCTTGAGTTGGAAAGGGTTACTATAAAAAAATTAATAAATTTCTGTAATGATCTTATTTTTGTGTTTCTATTATACATATATATTTGGCTGAATAACAAAACAGATAAATTTCCTCATTCATTGTTTCACATGAAAATAGATACTTGTTTTTGCTTATTTGGTTCCTTAAGATTGAATTCCTTAAAAACGTCATTTTTTTAAAAAAAACACCCAAAATTAATACATAAATAATAAAAAATTATTATCATTACCCAGACTACCTCGTTTTGGGTAGGTAATAATGTATTTATTTATTAATTAAATAATCACTATCCATAAATCTACCCTTCTCCTATTATGTATATTTATAAATAATTTATTATTTTTAATATTTTTTTACTCATGTTCATTCATAAGATATTTTGTCGGATCTGGGTTTGAAACTTTCTTAATTAGATTTTTTTTTCTATTTTCATACTTTCAATACTTTTTTTTATTATTATTTATTTATTTATTTCAGATGAAAGTAGAGCTTTGTTAAGCTTTCTAATTGACTATCTACTCTAAAGGAATGTATATGCATAGTTAATTGGGTACATGAGAAAATTGATTAACAATCCTAATAAGACTAATGCCAATACTGAACTCTAGTGGAAATGTTTGTTTGTAAATTGAAGCTATGTTTACAGACAACGTTTTATAAAAAATTTCTTAATAGTATACACAAATGGTTTGCTTTCTGAATGAGATATAAAAATAAAGTATCGAATTTCAGAGATGGTCTTCGATTTTCATTGGATAAATACATTAAATTCTGAGGCGACATCACTTGAGTATTTCTTTTTAGAATGATGAATTGCAAGTTTGATGGATATAAATCAGTTGTACGCATAGGTTTACAATTCAATAGTGCTCTATTTTAAAGATTTATAAATTCATAAGGGCTCATACAGACTCAAACTTGATCAGAGAGCATAGCCCTCAGTGCAGGTAAGCTCAAATATCCAACTATACATATATGTATCTGTTTATCATATTTTCAGATATCCTCTTTCCTATAGGCATAGATTCTTAAAATGAATCATGGCTACAAGGAAGCATTTGGCTTCCTTTCAATGGTGGGACTTCTGGTGACTTTGTCCTGAGTCTTCTTCGATGCTCAGTATCCAAAAACTAGAGCAAATATGACTTTTCATTAAAATGACAAAAAATTGGTCTAGAAAAGTTATAATTATAGATTCATTTTCATCATAAGTTTCATATCTTTGTTTCCGAGTATCCTCAGCTAAAGTACTCAAATCAAATCATAAATTCATCGTATATATATCTATGTATAATTACTTACAGCAAATCCTTCATCTATTTAATAATAACAAAATTGTTGTTTACCATGGTTCAGACTTGTTCAGGATCCATTTTCTACGAGTCAGAGTCAAATTTTGAATCCAAGTCGAGTAGCGAGATTTTTTCACTTTAAATACGGGTCAAGTCAGAAGTCGCAATTTAATACAACTTGAATACGAGTTGCTCGCACAAATTTCCATTTTGGTCAAGATTGTGATCATCTTGATCCATGTGATCAATCTAACTGTCAAAGATTATCACTTTGTCACTAATCTAAATATAAAATTTATTTATTATCGTTAAAAAATTAACGACTTCTTTTAATTTATTGGTAGATGCATCTAAATGGACGGATAAAAAGTTGTTCAAAATAATGAAACCAGCAATCTACACTAGTAAAGCTATGCTCAATATTACAAACTTTTGAGGATAAAGACATCTGTGAACACAGAAATATTCTTTTTTTCCCTTGTCAAATCAAAACATTATTAAATCAAAAAATTAATACAAATAATTTTTGGCCTTTCATTAATAGAAACATCTCCCCCACCTTTGTTATGAATATGAAAAAGTACAACCCATAGTCAAGTATACTGATGGGAAAATATCGTGTGAGTTTGACATAACAATTAAGAAAATATGAATAGCCTCCTAATATGAATACTTGAATGTAAAGATTACGTCCTAACATGTATAATAACAAAACTGATGACAATAATTTACACTTCAAGGACCAAAGGAGATATTTTCTAACAAGCCTTAATGAATGCTTTGAACAAATAATTTAGTTACAGTCGGAGATGTAAGATTTGCAGTAATGAAATCAAATGGATTTGGCTCATCAAGAGAAAGAGTGGACGCTAGTGATGTGTTCAAAACAAACTTTCACGAGACCAAGACCCTACCAATGATTTTTCCTCCTCCCACTGGGATGAGTGTGTCAGTGGAGTACAAATCTAAGAACTATGTTCATATGTATTTTATACAGTCTCATAATTACATATGAACATAGTTCTTAGATTTTTCCTCCTCCCACTGGGATGAGTGTGTCAGTGGAGTACAAATCTAAGAACTATGTTCATATGTATTTTATACAGTCTCATAATTACTAAGGTCTGGCCATGATACTGCTTTCATAAAAGTTTTACAAAGACCCAATGATACATTTGGTGAGACAATAGACTATCACTTAATCAGACTGATTATATTTTACTTAATTCTCTTTGTGCTTTCTCCAAAATTGACAGGAAAAGGTTATACCTACTGTTTACTGTTTCTGTAGTCATGTCTTTGCAGAACTTAAAAAGAAGCCCAATGTTTCCTCTTGCTTGAAGTTTAAATGAAGCAATTAAATTTCTGGTGATTTTCGTTTCCAATGCTTTATAACACAAAATTTGGAGGGCAAACTCACTTCCTTTAGGAGTCTATTGTCTATACTATTATAACTGACTGCCTTTTCTTGGTCATGAATGAAAATATACTTTAAAAAATTCAAAACTAGTTAAGACCGTATAAGCTGGATACAAAAAATATGTAATATTAGAGTGTTGTAGATACTAAAGTAGGGGTGTCAAACATTCGGCCAGCGGGCCGGAACTGGCCCGCAAGATAATTTGAAAGTGGAAAAAATACATAAAAGACATTAATTAAATTTTTTTGATAAATGTAATTCATGAACTATTCGCTAGGGGCGTATGTTAGTTTTTCTTTATAAGTCTCTTGTAATCTCATGTGAAGTTGAATTATTATAATTTTTGATACCAGCTACTTAAAATCTGTTCAATTTTGTGAAAGTATTGTTCAATAAATTTTTAGTTAAATTTAATATGCCCTTGTTCTTCTTTAAATTAAAACAAAAGGAAGACATGATATTTTGATTATTTATAGCTAAGTATGCTATCATTTTAATGCTCCGACCCACGACGTCTACCTAGGGTTCATATGTGGCTTGCAATGTGAAATGAGTTTGACACCCCTAAACTAAAGAAACTAAATGGTACTCATACTTACTTGAGCTCCAATCCAGTCAAATAACAAGTGACAAAAATAAATCGTCTTTTGATTGGATAATTTGTTAGTTTGAAATATGTATGATAGTACCTTTTAAGACTCGAATATTATCAGGTCTGAGTCATTTTTATTTTCATTAGATAATTCCAGTGACCTCATCTTTAATCAGTTATTATAAACTATTTTAATGTAGAAAGAAAATAACTTATTCTGAGTTAATAATAATTTAATCAAAGCCCTGATTGAGAGCGTCGAGTCCGAGATCAAAGTTTTTGAAGGTCATGATCAAGGCTTTAAGGTCGAGACTAAGCCTGTAGGACTGATACCAAAACCAAAACTTTTTAGGTAGGAAACCGAAACGAGACCAATACTACCACTAATTGTTTGTTTGTTTTTTGTCTCTTATAATTGGCTAAAAATTGTCAACTGTCATATGTTCCTTTTTTAATTGTCCTGTACTTGTTCAATTTAGTATATATAAGACTAACATTAGTTATTTACCAAATTTAGCAGATACTTGCTATATATATATTTTCCAACATATTTTATGTGTTGTGTAGCTCTGTGTAAAAACCAATCAACTCCAGATAATAAGTCTCCAGACTTTTTGTCCATGTTAATTTTTTTTTTCATTCTGAAAGAAAAGAATGGAAAGAAACTGTAGGTCAATGCCATTAAACGTACGAATCAAGAGCTTGCCAAGTAATAAAATCAAAATCCTTTTTCTTATTTCTACATATATGTATTAAGGATGTGAAAATTCAATTCAATCGAGAGAGGATTTATAAAATAAGTATACGATATTGGTATGATAATATTAATAGTGAAGTTAAATATAGTCTCTATAGGTTTGAAAGCGCATAGTTTTATATGCCAGTTAGTTGTTATAAAAGTAAGTCACAAGGGCTCTATATTCTAATTTTTCAATCTTAAATAAATCATTCTTATCAAGCGCTTGACATCTTGTATGAAAGCTGTGGGTCTAAGCTCTTTAATACATTCCTTATTCATCCATTTCATATAATATTGAAGGAGTTAGTACAAAGGATTTTGTCGACTTTTGGGCCTACTCCCATCCCCTACGCCCCCAGGAGTCCCTTTAGGTCAAAACAAAGACTGCAAGTGGAATTTGAATAAAAAACACTAGCCAATCATTATTTTTTTCTACACAAAATTTGTATCCTTCTAGGCTTAAATTGAAGTTGAAGTTGAAAATGGGCCAAATTAGCTCAAAAAGTAGAGTATCTACGTTTTCATCCAAGATACTCTTGAGATTGAAGAGCCAACATATGAGCTATACATTATAAATACCAGTAAACTAGGCCTCAAATCAAGGCTTCTTGATTTGAATGATTATACAGACTAGTCTTTTTAATACAGTACCAAGGATATCTTTAAAAAATGCATTGTTGCCGAAAAGGGATTTCCCAATCTAACTTAAGATCCAAATTGTTAATGACTAAAAAAATGTATCGTATATCCACCAAGATCTTATCGAAAAATAAACATAAAATATATTCCTGTATTATCCTGATTGTTTACTGTCCATTAATTGTAATTTATTATTTAAATATAAAGTAATTTTTCTTTCCTATTAATTTCATTTAAATTTATTGTATAAAATTATGATTTTTAAGAGTTCACTCAAGTATTTACTATTCAAACATTTTTTTTTCTTCTCTTGTTTATGTAATTTTTGTTGATTTTCTGAGTGATTTTCTGCTCTTTCCCTTGAGTCATTTAAGTTCACCTTGATTAGTCATTAATATCAATTCCTAAGTTGTTACACTTGGTTGCATTTTTTAGAAGCTTTGATTTGTAGTGGTTGACCTTCATGGTGTGTTTGTTCTTTATCATTCGAATACATATTGAATTCTAAATATTTATTTGATCACAATTTAATCACAATTATATTTATTATTTCTTTTTTTTTAAAAAAAAAGTATAAAATAAATTGGTAAAATCATCGGTGTACTTGCAAGTGAACTCACTCAACCTTTCTTACCTATCCCTCGGTTTTTCTTCAATTTTTAAAGTATTTGTTGTTGACTTTACTTATTAAGAGTAATTATCAATAAATCATGTTTTTTTTTGTTTTTTTGGTATCATCATTATTACATAAGTTTGCAAAAAGAGTACATATAACATTTCTTTAGGATACGTTATGTATGATTAGCCAACCACGCTTATAAATAATAAATAATATTACACATATAATGTAGCCAATAATTGAGCAACGTGGGAGTTTACAATTAATAAATGTTTTGAAAATTTATGTGTATATACATAGACGACAAATTTAAATATTTAATTAGTAGGTGACAATTTGAATCCAATTTGAAACGTCGTATATTTTTAAAGACAATTAATGACTTTATGTGTTACGATTCCATGTAATCCCCGTATTTCAATACTATTAGTTTGTGGTGAACATTTCAAGTACCTAGCTACTATCATTGGAACTATAGTGATCATCGATTTTGTATGTTCTATTGTTTTTTAAGTGTCATTTTAAACATGCATCAATGACAGTTACTCACCTATTTAATCAACAATAGTTGTGAAAACACAAAAAAAAAACTGATCCAAATAATGACTCAACACATGCTGAAATACATACAATTAAATCTATAAAATACAATTAATGTTTTGTTTTTTATTATGTTGAAGGTTTTATTAGAACTTGCCATTGACGGCGCCTTCGGCACCTTTGGCGAGGCCTCTGGCGGGTTCACTGATGTCCGGTACGTAAACTTTCGTCTTTCCTTCTTTACATTCTTTACACGGTAATAGCGTATCATAAAATCGCGAAAAAAAAATCCTAAAGAAAAATTGAAAGGCCGAAAATTTTTCCGCCAAAAAATTTGGAGCGACCAAAATTTTTGAAAATTTTTGAAAAAAATCGCGAAATTTTTTTTTTCGATTTCTCGAAATTTTTTTCCGTAGAAATCTTCCATATGACATGTAGATTACGCATACAAAATTTCATGACCATAGGGTAAGGGGTTCCGGAGATACGAGGGGTTACGGACACACAAACAAACTTGAGGATTTATTATATAGATATCTATTAAGCTGAGCGTCTTCTCGTGAGAAAGTGATGAACTAAGAGTTTTACATTATAATGTATCTACTATTTGTACAATTATCCTAACATCAGAATGTATTTTTTGAATACAATTATTATTCATTATATTACAATTTTCCTCATTTCTATACACTGCCCTTAGAGCTTTTTATTGACCATACACTGATATAATTATCGCCATGTATAATTATATTTATAGTTCCAATGATACAAATTTGTGATTAAGTGGACTTTTCTAAAGGTTGATGTTTTCTTAGTTGGCCAGCCAGGAACATATGTTTAGATGTTTCTGCGTCAAGTTAAAATGAAGTTATTGTGGACGCTGCCCATATTTTCAATAGTTATAATTACACTGGTCAACAAATTTGGACTTTCAAAAATCCTAAGGGATATAAGTATAATAAAAGATATTCAGTTTTTTACGATAACTTCCAATCTGTAATTTTCTTTTTCGAGAGTCCGACGGTTTTGGAAAAATCGAACTCTACTTTTTTAAGTATTTTTTGGCCCATTTTCCAACTTCAACTTCAATTTAAGCCTCGAAGGATATTTATTTTATCATTAAAAAATGTTGATTGACTAGTTTTTTTATACAGATTCCATTTCCAGTCTTTGTTTTGACCTAAATCAGCGTGCAAAACTAAATAGCCTTTATTATACTTATACCCCTTAGGATTTTTGACTGTTGTTGACCAGTGTCATTTATCACTTCCATAGATAATATTGTGATCAGTAAATTTAGAGTTATTGGTATTCAGAATTTGAGTACTTCAGCAATAACACATTGGAAAGAGATAATTTCTTCTTTTTTTTTTTAATCGTCAATTTACTCCATCAAGTGTGAGATTGCTTGTCCCTTAGCAACTCTTTGACGACTTCATGTACAAATGTGTAATTGAGAATTAATGTAATTAACTTAATTCAACTCTTAAATTAACAGAAAGGTTTATGTTGCCATAAAATAAAAAAGAGTTTAAAAATGTAAGGATATACTTTAATTCCAGAAAGAAAATTTATTCACATTAATTAATCGTAGATTTTAAATTCAGAAAGTGTATCATAGCTCAGGGTTGGATGTTTCTCCCACCTTCAAAAAGTCGCAGCTAATGCAACGCATTCATCCCTATATTCATACACGTAAAGCAGCTCGGAATTGTGGAATTGAGTTTAGTGTTAATGAATTTATAATATGGGGATAAAATTTGTAAGAATAGAAAATTAAAGTGGAGGAAATTACAGGGTAGAGGATTGCCGGGATGAAAAGGAAGTGAAGGAAATGGCCCAGTACCGGGCAATAGTACATATAAATACATCTTCCTATTTTGTACAAAGAAAATCTTAAACAAATTTTATTAGTCAATTACTATTCTTTGTTCAATAATATAATTATTAACATTATTACTTAACTGGTAGCGACCCATCCTGTATTTGTCTAATTGCCAACTTCTTAATGATAGTTAGAGTTAATATATAGATATACAATAATAATTAATAGAAATTGTTTACATATATAAAAATGAGATGTTTGTACTGGTATAGTATTCAAAAATTCAAAAAAAGGGCACACTAGCCTTGATTAAAAATATACCAGAATGATGTATATTAACAATACTTTTTTTGAGTTCATGGAACGTCAAGTCAACTGATGAAAAACAGCTGATGGGAGAATATATACATAGTATTTTTATTTATTTGAAAAAACTCATCGTGAATTCAAAATAAACAAAACGCATAACCGAATCAATTTACAAATTCGGAAATAAAGAAAATTTGAAATTGAATGTATATTCAATGCAACCATCTTGAGTTTTGAAGGTTATCTCTTTCTTTACAGAGTTTTGACATGATTCATAGTGCTAAAACTTAGTCAGGTCAAGAATGAAATATTCGATTGGGAGAAGATTAGATAGTTCAATAGGAAACGTCTATTTCTATCTCACTTTTATAAGTAATATATTTTGAGCTCGAGATTCCAAACAACCTAATGTATGTAAGGGGATTTCAATTTAAATCTTTCCAAAGGACCGCACTGAAAAAAAAAAGATCTTTGCATTAGAAAATTTTTGATTTTGCAAGATGTGGATTTGTAGCTGACGGCTTAACAGCGTTTTATTACAATACCTACATAGTATATACGTACATAAATAAGAATACAAAATATATCATCTTAAAGACACTCTAGATATAAAGGCAGTTATGATAATTTTACATCATCCATCAAGATTAGACACAGTCATTCTTACAAATCAAAGTATATGTTATTTTTTCAAATCCTATTCATAACATTACCACAGCAACCTTTTTTCTTGCATCTAAAAATGTTTTTCTTTATTATCATTCTTTGTTAGTATACATATGTATGACTTACAAACTTACAAAAAGTCAATTTAATATTAGCTATTGGATTACTTCCTAGATGGATAATATTATAATTGCTTTACACAAAGTCACGATTGAACTTATTTGAAGGATATTTACCTCAATGAGTCACAAAATATACAACATTCAAAGAGTGTTAATTTATCCCATTGTGAATATAATTTCTTGATAATATTTTCTATCTTTTAATTTGCAGATAATTTGTGTTTTTCTAGCTTGCATTCAGTGCTAGCTTTCTTTTTTTTAAGGTATAGGTAGTGTAGTGATGTATTGAATACTCGCATTTGAATAATTATCCAAATTCTAAATATATTATACATCTCTACATTCGCAAATTTTCAACATTATTGCAACATGGATGGCATTCTCATAGTATCTACACTATTTGATACTCGTTCTATGTAGAGTGTAACAACCCCAAAAGCAGTATAGTTTCAAAAAAAAAAAAAAAAGGTAGAAGAAGGCAATCAAGCAAAAATAATTATTGAGAGTCATGCGATTTACCTCAGGAACAAATACACCCACGACATTACCTCTTTAATTCAGATTGTAAACACTTAAATATTACACACACACAAGCACGTTCTAAAGAATAGTTAATATGAATTGCAGTTTAGATCAGTAGATGTGGTCTGTTATATGTATATATAGATAATAACTATTGTACATGATGCCTAAATCCTTTTTAATATTTATAGTCTCTTAGATCTGATAAATTTCATTTAAACAAAATAAATGGCATCTTGATGAAATGTTCATATCACTCAAATTAAACAAAACTAAGGATATTCGAAATTCCAGAAGGTGCAATCGGTTTTCATAAAGGATGCTGCGTGGGTTTAGCGTAAATAATAAGTGCACAAACAAAATCAAAACATTCTTAAAATAAATAATAAATTAAATTGAATTGATGTGTCTCTATTTAGATATTTCGTTCATGGAGAAATTTTCGTACATTGTATGAATTATAATACATAATGGGATATGAAGCATGGATTTAAAACTAAGTATGTTCTTGCCAATGAGTTAAGTGATTACTTCATCGTTTGCTCCTTGGAAAAAGTAGTTAAAGTCAAAAATCATGCTTCATTAAGTGAATTAATTCACTTTGTTATTTTAAAATAACGATCGATTTTTCTATTTCTTGAGCCCAAGTAGAAATGTGTGTTATGATCCAAAATTCATACTCTGGTATGTGTTTATGTGTGATACATGTTCAACAGTCCATTACAGAGCCGTAGGAACTCAATGAACTGCCTTCAAAAAATTTAATTGTAAGTAGTAAGTACAAAAGTTATAAAACAAAGTGGCGAGACGCACCTGAAAGCAGATTGGAGAAATTTCCTTGTCAGTGAGATTTAATTTTTTACCCAAGATTTCGCTTTTAAAGTATAAATATTATTATATTTGTCTTCCCTTTACAGATTTTGCATCTTTTCAATGAAAGTAACAAGGTAAATTAAACAGTATATCACAGTATTGCGGTATATTAAAAATCTCTAAACTTGAACAATTTTATATCGTTTATGACTCTAAATACTGCACATCTCTAAGTCCAAGATATAAATTCTAAATAAAATATAGACAAATGTGTCAAGTCAACAAGAAATCAAGTTTATCTGAAATATTTCAAAATTGAGTGTGAACTGCACTCATATTCTTGAAGAAAGTATCTTTTCTCGTTTGTATTAATAGGTTATTTCGATTAATTAAATAATAACTCCAATAATTACAACATAATCATAGGAAAAAAATACTGGCCACAATCAATAATACAAAACATTACTACTATTGTGATTAGAAGAATATACCACATTTTAGTGGTAGAAGAATATATTATTATTAGGTTGTTTCAATACATATATGTGTCAAGTAAACAATAAAGCAAGTTTATCTGAAATATTTCAAAAATGAGTGTGAACTGCACTCATATTCTTGAAGACATTCGGGTATTTCTGACTATGTAGTTACTATGAAACAGATGAACTGGTTGTAGCCAACTGCAACTAAATAAATCTCTGGGGCTATGAAAAAGATGGACATTCTTTCGGGGACCATATCGGCTCCATGTGCAGTCGACACATTTATCCGATTGCTCGAATGGATAGACACAACAATCTTTGGTTTCTTGATATAAAGTGACATTAGAGCAAAAATCGTGCGGTATAGGTCTTAAAATGACTCCTAAATATTTGACCAATATATTTATGAATTAAAAAAACTTAAAAGTGGATTGTCTCCTTTTCAACATTTTTCTTTTTTTAATGAGTCAACCAATACTCCTTTACAACATACTATGTACTAGGTGACAAGTAAAATATTTTATTGCATAGGTTTTTGTATAGATTTTTTGCATTTATATAATGGTCTAAATATAGTTTATCAATAAATTCAACTCATTTCGAAAGGTGTTTGTTTTACATACATACATTGAATAATAGGAATAGCTCTGGGCGCGTTATCCTTAGTTAAAAAATAGTGTTTTTTTATCATCTGTTGACTTAAGTAATATAAGCGTTGCCTTGTTGAATTCGAATTAAGTTTTATTAAGTGTGAAACTATTATTTATTAATTAAATGATAGTACAATAATTGGAAAAAGTGATGATTTATCATGACATCATATAATTTCTAGCCATTTTTTTTCTCTCTCTCTTTCTTTTAGCAACTTTTTTTTATAATGTAAGGTTTAGAGATACGATGCAAATCTCATAATATAATAGTAACCATATTTAGCTTGATTTATGACTTTAATGCTGCTCGTCGTCACGCAGACTTTATGAAATCTTTAAAACAAATATTATCTTGTAGTTTGTTGTCTTTAAAAGTTGGCAGCGGGGTTTTATAATGGGAATATTTACCAAATAGCTCCTGGAATTTCTTATGAGAGTATCTACATATTGAATATATAAATATATGTATATAGTTTATTGTATTTTAAATCATTATTTTTATCAGAGTGAACGACAGTAAAAAAATAGAAATAGTCTAGAAATACATCCATTAGCAATACGAGATAAATAAGTAATTTATGAAGAAATCAATAAATTCAAATTAATTATTATGAGACCTTCCATCAACAACTTAAAACAACAACTGCAGTATAGATAGATGGACTAAAGTAACCTTAATGTAAGCAAATTATAAGGTAACTTGCGGTTTTTCTTTATTCGTAGAAGTAAGAAGACGACGAGATTTACAGAGATAGATTATGGGAATTTCATAAATGTATCCTTGTTTAAAATTATGTTAATTACCATTCAGGGAATAACAAAATATATCCTTCATTATTATTCAAAAATATGTGTAATACCCTTCAAATTATTATTTTTATTCTTCGTACATAACATTGTCAGAAATTGTAGCATTTCAAGATTTATAATCAGTACTGTAATAATGTACTTTATAGATACTAATATATATATACTTAAACATCCTCCATAAAACAGTTTTAAACCATCTGAAGACGGCTGGTTGCCTCTCGAAACTTACTCATAAAAATCTAATGGGTAGAATTTCCATCTGCAAATCCCTACATATTCTAAGTAAAATCGATCCATTTTTGAAGAGGATTGTAATGGGAGATAAAAAATGGATCACTTACAACAATGTACAGCAAAGGAGATCGTGATCGAAAGCTAACGAACCTGCCCAGACCGTTGCAAAGTCGGGATTAACAGCAAGGAAGGTGTTGCTTTATGTTTGGTGGGATTGCCAAGGAATTATTTATTATGAGCTGCTCCCCAAACCCTTAATTCGTCCCTCTACTGCCAACAACTCGACCGATTGAATATGGAGATCAAAAAGAAGCGGTCACCATTGGCAAATATAAAAAGACAACGCCAGACCGCACGTTTCTTTGATGATGCGCCAGAAGCTCCGAGAGCTCGGATGGGAATTTATGATACATACATCTTCTAGTCCGGACCTTGCACTGAGTGACTATTACCTTTTCTAGTCGATGGCTAACGCGCTTGGGGATACAAATTTGGTCTCAATAGAGTCATGCGAAAATTAGTTGTATCAGTTTTTTGTAAATAAGGACAAAACCTTTTACGAAAAGGGTATTATGAAGTTAGATTCTCGTTGGCAACAAGTAGTTGCAAAGAATGAAGCTTATTTGTCCTAAATTTGATGTTTGTATCCATTTTTATAAGACATTGAAACAAAGCGGAAAATAAGAAATTACTTTTTCCCCAACCTAATATAAACATATATATATATCATATGTATAATTGCAAATTATTTTCAAATTTTGATTAGCTACAACTCCAAATTTGTAGTAATGATTATAATTTTACTCGAAATGAAGTAGGTATGGAATTGATGGGTTTATTTAATTTTTGTATTGATAGCAAAAAAAAAAATCAAGTTTTGATTCTTTTAATAGTATAAAAGACAATAAAGCTCCAAATTGATCGATTTATTTCTTTTATCCATTTTTATTGATATTTTATTGTTCTTATGAGGGAGAATTAAAGAAGTGTGTGACTCAGCGTTTTGATGTTGCTTGGTTGACGTTTTATTCTTTACACGACGAGCCTTTTTTTCCAATCGTAACCTCAACTCACAAAAGGAAGAGGGAAAATTTGGAAAAACAACTGGTAGCTAGTCTTTTCTGTATTTTCCTTGTTGTTAACTTTTTAATATTGGGCAGAGTTATTATTTAGAAATATTATAAATTGATAAATTCTACTAATAAAAAATCAATCTTAATACTTGTTTATTACTCAATAATTCAAAACAAGGGAGCGCAATCCTTGATTTAATATATTTTATATAACATTTCAATATCATAAATAATAGTAATACCCTTTTTGAGCTCATAACCACGTCGTGCTTTTTTGTCCACTCGCAACCTCAACTGACAAAAGGGAAAGGAAAAATTTGGAAAAACATATGGTAGCTACCCTTCTGTATTTTCCTTGTTGCCAACAAGTATATATATATACAATATATTTATAAATTCTACTAATCACAAACCAATCGTTACTACTTGTAATATATTCAAAATTCAAAAAAAGGGATTTAATATATTTTTTATGCATCAAAATCAGAAATAATAATAATACCCTTTACGAGTTCATAACACGTAGACTCAGCTGCTTTAAATCATAAGAGTCAAATGATAAAAATCAGCTGAAGGAAGAATACAGTGGGTTTTTGTTATTCCCAAAAAGCTCGTCGTGAACACGTAGCTGCTTTAGAACAAAAGAGTCTACGGATGAAAAACAGCTGAAGGGAGGATATAGTGTGTTTGTGTTTATTCCAAAAAGCTCGTCGTATTAATGTTATATGTAGGCTGTGTATATAATTCATTATATATGAATACAGGACTTTGTCCTGTAGATATCATGTAAAAAAATACATAATAATTGATAGTCATGATCTATCAAATTAGTAATTACTTCATATTTACACAAAAGAATATTTCAATAGTAAATAATATAATTTGTTCAAAAAAAAAAAATGGTGCCAAAAAAAGAATAACCATAAAATGAAACTTAAACTAAAGATTATTATATAATATCCATATTATATATATATATATATATAGACAATAATTTAAGACGCAACTAAGCTTTATTAAATAACTTATTTTGATGCGTTTAAACACGCACACAAAATCTACACACGAAATGATCAAATCATGATTTTGATGCAAACTGAACTTATTTTTAAGGAATGGGAATTATGTAAGAGCAAAGATGATGAAATCAAACTCAGGATAATGCCGTTATTAAATTTTGACAACTAAATATTATATGAACTTTTTTACACTCTTCATCAGTTCATATACAAGAATAATTCGTTCCCCAAATGTTGTTCGTATATTGAGGCAGTCAAACAATGGTCTAATTAAAGTATTTCTCTACAAAATTTATATATTTTTTTATGAAATTCCTTTATACAAAAAAATCCCTTTATTTTAGCAAATGAAGAGTTTTATTTTTTTCATTTTTGGATGTAAATAGTATGATTTATAAATATGATTGAATAAAAACGTGTTTGTCAATTATTTTGTAGTTTGTAAGACTAGTATAATAATAATTATTTATTCATTGAACTAGAATAATACTTTTTACTCTGTCTATTTTACAGTATGTGTTGCTCTTAGGTATTTTAAAATGTTGTTAAAATGTTGAATAGGACTATATCTAAAGTTTGGGTTGTTTTTTTGAATGATATCATTCAGATAAAAATGAGAATATATTTTTCCCACCGAAGAAGCATTTCTTTAATTAATGTCCCAAGTTTTAATTATAACATTTCTCTCCCATTCCCTTAAAAGATAATATCTTCGGAGTAAAATCAAATGTTTAGTTGTTAAACCTCCTGAGGTTTATTTACTATTGTATGTAAATTTTATTAACATTTCATCGTTTATAGAGTAAAGTTTACTCTCTTTGTATTGTATTATGGAACAGTCGTTAATTGAAAGGACACTGTAGTTTTTCAAACTTTCATATGAGTATAATTGTCCCTTACTAACCTAGCTGAAGAATAATCTCATGTATCATAAATCAACCTATTAACTTATCCATTATAAGTACGTGAGAATTATATTTCTTTCTAAATGCACTAAATATTTTAAACGAGCTGCCAAAAGGGCCCACTTTTGGTTGTTTTATTCTTTGACAACTTCTCTTACAGATACATGCATTTAATATAGGTACTTAACCACATATTATAGGTATAGTATCTAGCTTGTACGAACATAAATATATCTATGTATGCTCTTCACTGGTTATCAAAGTCCTTACATACTGTTACAACAATTGGATGGATTTTGGACATCATTAATTTCAAATTCAAAGGGATCTCATTTGATGATGGACCATAGATACTTGTTTCAAAACGATACCAATGCAGTTAAATTAATCACTTGGACTCATAAATACCAACATGAATTTGATTAAAGTACACATACAAATTGGTATGGATATTTAAAAAAAACATTACTTTGTATGAGTCATATATATTTATGGTAGGACTTTATTGTACATATATGCAAATCTTTTAGCAGGTTGTCAAGTAACTGATATTAGATATAAAATATCCAGGCGTAATATTTATATTGGGATCATTAAGTTATTTATTAATTAGGTAATTACATATATTCTGTGAGTACTGAATGCTGCAACGTGGATTCATACATATGTAGGATAGTCCATTCAATAAAAGGGTTTATTATTCATACATAGTCAATAAATAAATATGTACAATCATTGAGTCTCAATTATGAGCTAGTTGTGTCCAGAAGAAGTGTCTAAGTACATCGTTACTAATACACTCATATTAAATAGATATCATTTTTTATTTCTTTTTGTTCTTGGTTATGCCTTTCCATGTAATTGATTATCCTTGGATATTTTTAATGAATAGCTCTTATTGAACAAAGAAAGGATTAAACATATATGTAATTGTATTCGTGCCCCATAAAATTCATTTTTCTTTCTTCTGAAAGCTAATAGTGATATTAGATATGAATATATATATATATATATATATATATATATATATATATATGTATAATATCATAAATAACGGACTTACCTACTCAAGAATGGAGTAAGAGTTAATAATTAAATGAAGCAATTTAAAAATAGAGTACCATAAATAAAGTTTTTTGATTCACAAAAGTGTTTTTCAAAAACAAACTACTACCACTATGTAGATATGTATGTATATATTACATAATCCCTCCAAAAAGTATCAGAATACAAGTAAGAAGTAATATATACCTATATACATAGACTTTTTTACATGCATTTGCAAAAAAAAAAAAAAAAAAAGATATTAAGAAAGTGATGTGTGTTTATATATGTGCAATACATATATGAACATAATTTTTGCAAAATGCATTAAAGATCATATCCAGAATATATATTTATGGTATATGTATATCGAAGAATACATTTGATAAGATAAGGATTGTATTATGACCATGAATTTTGTGTACATATATACAATGTGTTCTATTAAAGTATTATGTATATTCACATAGGTGGATTCCTCAATATTTATACACAAAATATGAGTAGCCTTGTATGAATGGCTCTTGACTTTTGACTCCTCCTACGTACATTATATGATTTTATTTGTTCTTCGTTTTTTGCTACAGTTTGAGAGCCATCAATTTTTTTTTTTTTTTTTTTTTTTTTTTTTTTTTTTTTTTTTTTTTTTTAAAAAAAAACAATTTCTGTTTGTATTGATTTCTTTACTTTTCCATGATGTTACTTCAAAGCCCAATCAATAGAAATTTGTGTCTTATAGGGGGAAAATATATCCATCGTCTTTATAAATTAACATCATCAAATATTGTACAAATTCATAGCAACACTCGTCAACAAAATTACTGAGGGGTTCTAACAAAAATATAATAAATTCATCAATGTATTAATTACACAGGTCAACAAATTTAAAATGTCAAAAATCCTAATGGGTATAAGTATAATAAAAGTTTGCCTCACTGATTTCAAATCCGTAATTTTTTTTTCGAGAGTCCTAAAGTTTTCGAGAAATTGGACTCTACTTTTTTAGCTTTTTTGGCTCATTTTCCAAATTCAACTTCAATTTAAGACAAGAAGGAAACTCATTTTATTCATTAAAAAATAATGATCCCCTTGTGTATTTAATGCAATTTCATTTTTAGTCTTTGTTTTGACCTATAGGGACTCCTAGGGGCGTAGGGGACGTAAGTAGGCCTAAACGTTTGTACTTAAATAATTCCTTTAATATTACATCACATGGATCAATAAGGAATGCAATCAAAATCTAAGGCCCACAACGTTCAAATGAGATGTCAAACGATCCATAAAAATCCTTAAATAAGGAGAAGTTGTCCTTCTGAACGTGTAAATTTTCATCCAATTTGGAGCAAAAATTCGCTAGAAATCAAAGACTTAAGTAGTAGCGCGTAGAAGGATTTCAGCCGGTTTTCTTTTATCATACTTATACCCTTAGGATTTTTGACTGTTGACCATTGTAATTAATTAATAAAAAATATATATTTTTTTAAATATCTTTAATTAATCTATAAAAGGGATATAAAAGGATAGCACCTTTTAATTAATTACTTCATTCATTCATTTGTGTTTAGTCTAATTATATTCAAAAAAAAAATCCTAAACGAAAAAACATATTTACGAAAAATATATTTGTTTCTAGTAGTTTTATTGGTTTTGGAATCAAGTAAAAATCGGTAGCTATGTACATATGCTAATGTTAAGACCTACTTTTTAGGATAAACAAATATAAATCCTTCATTTGTTTTCATCAGTTGACTTTTCACGGATTTAAAGAAGCTGACTCAGTGTATTATGAATTCATAATAACAGAGTTATAAACAGATTAGAAATTCTTTTTATTTAAGTGATAGTTTGATTTTTATGTATGTGAGAGGGATCGATGAGTGATTATGAGTTTATATCTAAATAGCATTAGTATAAAGATGAAAAAATAAAATCTTTTTCAGGGTGATGTTAATGAAACAAAAAAAACTCACTTCAAAGTTTTCTCAATTCCTTGCCATTGTTCAGAGTTATATGAATTCCCTGCGCACAGCAATTCAATTTTTTACTTTAATTGGAAATATATCGATCTATTACTTTATCTCTGATTCATCACAAGGGCACTTATACTTTTTTTGCTGGCCCAAGAGTACCAGTGCATGAGAAAATTATATATTGCTACCACCATATGTATGCTTGTATAAAATTTTCCGTTTCTTTTTGTAAGTCGAGGTTCTATGTCAAGAAGAAAAAACAAATAGTTTCTAAATGACTGATGATATGCCTTTGAAACGTACACCTTTTTATGTCCTAAACACAAATTGATGAATCAATGCGGAAAGTAGAAAGGGATATAATTTGTAACTCGGATTGATTGGAAAGTTTTACATCCAGGTATAAATATGTACATTGTATTATTTTTAAATTAATACTTCTTTTTTTTCATATATGTATTCAACTGTGCATTTTCCTTAAAATATAATTTTCCCGTCTTGATTGTTGTATCCAAAAAAAATATATCTTTGTATGTCCATATTTACAAGTTTTTGAGCAAAATATATGTATATGGACTTAACTACTTCATTATGACCTAACAAAGGCTTTTTAATGCTATTCAGGGAGGCAGTTCTTAGTTCTCTAATGAAACAACATAATTATGTATATCATATGAAAAAAATGATACATAATTTATGTAGAAATGAGGATGCATATGGAATACAGAATCAATTATGGTGAGTTAAAAGGGTATGTAGTAACTTGTTTGATAATATCAAATCTCTAATGGGTTAACGAAGGTAGATCTAAAAAAAAAAATATTCTACATTCTTCATTTTTAATAATATGCAATAATTAATTATGACGAAACAGTATGGAGTGCCTATGAGGATTTTGCATTTGAATTTCTCTCAAAAAAGTTAAGTCAAAACCTGCCTGTTGTATGAGTCATGAATGATGTGCAGGGTACATACACAAAAATGACATCAGAGAGTGAAACGAAGTCTTTAAGAATATTAAATTATACATACATCTAACTAGTAATATACATATATTAAAAATTGAATAAAAAATAGTTTATTACTTAAATAATATTTTTTTATTATCATTCATTAAGAGAAATTGTTAAAATATTTTTGCTTTTCATGGTTGAATAAATGTGGATACAATACGACTGATGTCCTTTCCTACAACACTCGTTTATTGATGCATAAACTATATACAAGGCTTTGCAGATAATTTTTTTTTTTTTTTTTTCAAATGGCTATATAACAACTCCCACTTTAAATTATTTGATTAAATGGAATGAAAATTTGTAAAGGAGTAGTGAGTGATCTTGTGCTTTGACTCGTTTCATGTGATCTCCTCCAGCTTCAATAACCTTTGTGATCCTTGACCTGAGTGTGCTGCAATCTTGATTACATCATTAGATGGGATCCTCCCACAGTTCGTGGTGATGCTGACATTTTAAGGAGCTAACACTGTTGTAGGAGTATTTGTTGACCCGTTATTGAAGGGTGTCTCACAAGTAATAATTGAAAATGTTCAAATCTGGATTATTGCTAGGGTGGATTTCAGTCTTCATGAAAAACGAAGCTCTCTTTGATAGGAATGACTCAGCTGCCTTAGAGGCATGACAAGGGGCAGAGTCCTGCACAATTACCACAATGCTCAAGCTAAACTTTTCCTCAATTCAGGGTAGCAACACGTCCTTTAAGATCATCAGGTACTCAGCTATGTATAGCTTAAATCAAGCCTTGGTGAAATGTGGTGGCAGAATTGAACCATCATTTGGCAACAGCTCCATAAACCATGACTCCGATTGGATACTTGGACTTCAAAACTGGTGGGACTTCAGTTGGATCACTAGCAATGACTCTTGAATTTTGACGATTAATTTCTCTGAAGACCATCAACTTGGGGAGCTTGGTGTCCTCTGATATTTTTAACAGTCCTTCAGGCACGAGCTAGACAGACTATCTCCCACCTTTTCTCTCGTTCCATTTTTATTTACTGTCGGAAAACTTTAAATAAAGTCTCATATGAATGAGTGAATTCAGTCAATCATAGGAAAGCAGATTTTAGTGTAAAATTCAAAGGGATTTGCTCAAAAGTATTGATACTTTTGTGATTGTATTTTATAATTGATCAGAGTAGAGCACTTTTATGTAATGTCATGATTCTGAAAGTCGGTACATCTTGTAGGGGCATAAACAACTGAATTTCATTAGAATAAAAAGAGCCGTCCTGTTATTAAATTCAATTTAGTTTTACTTCTTTTCTTTTTTAAAGCTAAACATTCATTCATTTCCTGAAGATTTTTTGGATATTTGTCAATTTTGTAGTTATGCATATGAACAAAATGTTTCTAAAATGATGCCCCTTTTGGTGACGTCAGTGAAAACGCTCCATATAGTATTTAATTTTGAAAAAATGTATTATAATGATTTTCAAATCAAATTTTATGTTAAAGGTAAGCAATTGCATATGTCCAAATTTGGACTTGTGAAATAACACTGAATTTTTATTACAGATTATAGTTACTATTTAAAAACACAATGGACTTATTTGAAAGGTTGATAATATGTAATTTGCACATTCAGGTGTTTTATGGAGCTATTGCACAAATTTTAAGTTAATGTTATTATTTTAAGGTTGAAATTTGATATAACACAAATGTGTATGTACACTAATTATAACAATTTAGCAAAACTGGAATGCAAGCAAAAATGTAATATTCAAGACTTTAACAAAAGAAGCATTGCTTCATTTATTTTTTAATCAAAACTTGTTGATTTTGACGGGATTTTGTTTTGTTTTGTATTTTATTATAAGAATTGTGATTATTAAAATATTTGTAAATATAATTAGTTGTCTCAGAATGTAATTAAAACCTCAAAACATAAATAAATTTAAAGGGAATATATTTAAGATTCGAGGTGTGCCCTCTCTGGTTAAAACATTACTACATAAGTACATATTATTTTATTTAACTTTCGCTTTCGAACAATCATGTTATTTAATCAAACTTAGTAATGATTTTAATATGTGAATCATGAATATAATATAATAAACTTTTATTACTGACTATATTTTTATTAGAATTTGATTGCCAGCTCCTCAATAAACATATAAGTATATTTATGACCTGAGTATTAATCAGATCTCTTATTTCTTTGTATTTTGCTTATGCCTTTGTTAATTATATTTAGAGAGAGATAAAGAATTTAACAATTTTATCTTAGAATTTAAATTAAAAATCTATTTTACCAGATTACCATAAAATGTTTCTATGATGACACAGATATAAAATATTGCGTGCTGACTCGACAGGTTCATATTATAGAATATAACTCCATAAAAAATGATGAAATTGCATTGCCCTTTGAAACAAAATTTAAATATTAGTTTGTGTACGAATTATAATTATCTGTTTGTAATGCTATGGAGTAGGGAAGCAAAAATGAGGATTTTAACTCGAAAAATGTTTTGTAATCGACATTTTTTTTTTAGATGATGTACACTGATTTAGATTTTGTTGAGACATTTACATGTGAATATTTTCACTATCTTTGAAAGTGACTATTTTTTATTTTTTTTAGATCAAGGGTACTGAACCTCTAAGTGTAAACTTTATCATTTTAAGGGGTACATGTCAACATAAAATATCTATTAATAAGCATAAATTCAACTAATAAAGTTGTTATTTGCTTATTTTTTTTTACCTTCCTGAGCTAATTTTTGGCTCAATGGGTGTGTTAATAAGCAAAATATGCGTTATGGGTCAGGAAAAAACACACAATATGTGCTTCATGAGACACCATTGCATCCCAAAAAGTTTACTGCTTGTAATGGATTTCATGCCGGTGGTTTTATTGGGCCATACTTTTTTGTTGATGATAATTATTATCGCCACATTATTGTGAATAGAAATCGATATCGAGCCATAATAACGGATTATTTTTGGCCTCAATTGAGTGGTATGGACTTAAATGATATGTAGTTTCAATAAAACAGTGCTATGTGCCACACAGCAAACAATACAATCAATTTATTGAAGAGCAAATTCGGTGAACGCGTTATTTCCAGAAATGGACTAGTCAATTGGCCGCCTACCTCATGCGATTTGACGTCTTTGGACAAACTTCTGTGAGACCACGTAAAATCATTGGTCTACAACAATAAGCCAGCAACACTAAAGGAGCTCAAAGCAAATATTGAACGCGAAATTTCTACAGTTTTGGTCGATTTATGCGAAAAAGTGGTAGAAAACTTGGGTTCAACGATTGGACTTTTGCTAACATGCCCATGGGTGTCATGTCTTTTATTGAAAAACCCTTTAATACGGAATGATGGAATGATTCAATAGGCAAATTACACAAAAAAAGGTTAAGAACCACTGTTTTAGATTCTTTTATTAAATCTTGTAACTCTAGTCATAACTCTTAATATAATTGTTATTAATATCCGCAAGGCATATGGAAGTATATCTCAACGTATTCAAGAGTAGAATATTGTACCATGGGTATGTTCTATGTTGAGACATGGTTATAATAACTTAAATCTACTCCTTGTATCAAGATAGAGATTATTTATGTTGATTACTTAAATTGATTAGGCAAGAACTTGAATAATTGAATAAACAATGCAGCTATTCAAATCGTTTTGTTACCTCACTTTTAATCAGATGCATCTTGGATGATAGTCTCTTATTACCATAGTTTGATATTTGAGATAATGCATACAAAGAAAAAAGATGTGTAATTACATTTGTTCTATTTTAAGATAGACTCGGATCTTTTTGTTGTTGTTGTTGTTGTTTTACTTTGTAAGCGATACTTTATGTGTTATATGAATGGTCGTAATTAGCTTCAACACAGTTCCTTTGAATATCTCTATTTTTCCTCTAAAAAGAAAAAAAAAAGGTCCTACTTGTTACTACTACATATTTTGTAAATTATGTCATTCCATACAACTTGTGGACTATTGTTTATTTAATAATAGAGATATGCAGGGTTCTATACTTAATAAGTTTGAGTTTATCAGATCAACTTTTAAAAGGCTAATAATAAAATTTAACAATTAAGGAGCGCAAAGCTATGATAAGGGAACACAAGGGTATTTTCAAAACATGATTTTTTCTTATTCAGTTGTTGATTTTTACTTCTTTTGTCCCTTAAAAGTGTTTTTTTGTATGTTGAATTAGCTTTTGTTAAGCCATGTGTGAAGGAATGGGCATTTTGTAGAGGGGAGAAAACATGCCCGCAATTACTATCTAGTGCCTTACATTGTATCTGCTGATTGCTATTTGACAATATTAAATAATATACAATAGCTAATCTATAATTGTAACTAGCTCTATACCTTTTCAAGTTCAATATGTGAATAAATAATTAAAAACAATATTCAGGAAATTTAACATAATAATAAATTTTAAACTAATGAAAATAAAAAAATGGATTGAGCATTGGACTGCAAGGCCCAAGTCTTAAAATTTTGTGAATTGAAAACTTTTCTTCATTCAAAACATCTTCAATCCTGGAGTGGACCGGAGATTTATCAATACCAGGTACCTCTGACCCTCCATATACATCCTTTGCTTTTCTTAAGCATTCACACACACATTCCATTGCTGCATCCTTTTTGAAACTTCTTTGTTTACCTCAAGATGAACAAGCCCCAAGGCTTGACCAATACATACAATAACATGAACATTGGTCCTTTTAGAGGCTGCTGCTAATGTAGAGCATCTGCTTCCACGTAGTGAAAGGCCCATTGACATTGAAATATAGAGATTAAAGGTAGCCTCGTCCATAAACAAGATGGGTAAATTTTGTAAACTCAATGATACAGAGAAGAGGGAATTCAAATTGATTAATTATTAACTGATATTTTTCTTTCCTCCCTTAAACTCAACTTTATTTCTACATTTTGCCCATGTCTAGCTATGACTTTGAGCAATAATTTCCTGCTATCCTTTTATTGAAGAAATATCTACACATAAGTTGGAAATAATTGTCAACTATGCGGCAGCATATAATTTCAAGCCTATTTCTTGTTTGGTTTTCTTATTGGAGGAAGAGTTGGGAGCTGAAGATCTAAGGAAAATGGCTGCTATGTGATAAGTTTCTTTGTTAAATCTTTATAAAGCAGAAATAAATGTTTCCAAAATATGCATATATGTATCCATAGAATCTCGTTTAGTTAGTCGTATCCCTCTAAGTTGTAGCATCCCATCTACCTGCATACTTGATTAACTGTAATAAATATGTATATACATACAAGTACATATTCAAAATATCCGTTATTATTTTTTGGAACGTAACGGATAAAGCTCAGGCATATCTACTACTTGTAAACATGCACACAAGTCCCCACATAATTACTTTAAGTCACTGCCTCAATTACAATCACTGAATGAAAAGAAGGTATGAGTCATGGACTTGCATCCACAATTACGAAGTAGTTATTTAGAAAATGAAATGGGAGTTCAATTAACTCTCATCTCACAATTTAAAATGTACATAATATATGTAAATCAAACCTACACTGTCTACAAAAATGTCAATTTGTTATAATAAGATCATGAGAGCATATATTATAAATTTAATCTGGTATAACTTGTTATATATATATATATATATAAAATTAGCAAAACATGGCTAAAAATAGTAAGGAAAATTACTAGTTATGTACAAATGTATTGTATGGTTATGGTATTATAATATGAAGCTAATGATTTTCGTCACAGTTGCTCGCCAAAAGTGTACATATTATGTAGGTTAAATTCAAATGGGGTTCTCCAAATAATTTATTTCTCTTAAAACTTTTAATTAATTCTAAAATATGTCAATTTGAACCTATATTAAAACAATAATAATATTTTTTTTTAAAAAAACCCAAAACGATAAGCTTCAACATCATTCAAACTTATGACCAAAAACGGAATAAAATTATGTACATTGATATTAGGGCATATTGTAACTCTATTGGATGGGATATTATTTCATCTCATGAATTTGTATAACACATTTTTATACTATATTTAATCAAATTATAGTTGGCATTGATATATATATGTATATATATATATATATATATATATATATAATCATTATTTAACTCAGAGTTTTAAGATATATGTCTAATGTGTATATATGTATAGGATGGAAATGAAATGTATTATCTCTCTCTCTGTAGAGATAACAAAATACTTTTTAACAAAAAAAGTCAAAATACTATTAAATTCACCATTTTTATTCTATACAATACATTCTTATTCTTAAAATACAAAGATACCATTCACTTCACTTCACATCTCCATCATTGTTGGCCGTTAGGTAAGCAAGTACAAAATGTATCATTGCAATGAACAATTCCTCAAAGTGCAAATATCATGAGCTCATTTGATGATCATAGTTAAGAGCGTTTCATAAATGGTTTATAGGTATTACATCATTTCCTTGAGTAATGTTTCATTTTTACTCATATCAACCTACACGCTGTGGGGAGGTTACGAGTGTTATACATAGGTGCTACATATACATACTATAACATATATGATGTGGTTTTGTTTGGTTTTGCTGATAAGGCAAATTAAACATATGAAACAATACAATAAGATGTGCAAAAAATGATATCCCGTGCTGTTGTATTGTTTAGATTTGAGAATTCATCTCATCCTACGGGAAGATTCCTATGTATGCAGAACCAAGAATCAAACAAAGAAGAGAGATGCTAATATAGTTAATAAAAATAAAATGATCTTGCAGAGAGAGAAAAAAAGTTTAAGATAAAAAAACCTTAAAATTGTTTACCACAAATAATTCCTTGCTTCAAGTTTAAAATAAACAATACCTTGATGAATGGAGATATTTTTCGTGAAGTGTTGGTAGATGAGATAATGGTTTGTTATTATAAACTAATTACAAGTGATGTCCAAATTATGAATGTAAAAAATATTTGCATTTTTGACCCATGTTCAGACTGAGCCATTGGATGGTGCATACCTAGAGAGGTTATACTTGATTGACATGGTGAATTTGGACACAACAATAACCCCACCTTGCAGTAGAGCATCAACTCTGCTCTGTTCCAGCTCTTTGGAATTGATCCCAAATGTGGACTAGCTCATTGCTGAGATGAAGAAAATTTTCATCAAGTGTGCCCACTGCAAGTTGGAGTTTACTGCCTCTTGCAACCTTCCCCTCCCTTCAAAGCCATTTATTACAAGGTAGGGAACATTGGCTTCTTTACCATGAATGAATTTGTCTAGGACATGTCTGATAACAACGGCAGGTCCATTGAGAAGTCGAATAAGCTTTTTTAGGATGCCACTCTTGCCCAAGATATCGCTTTGATGAAGACCTTCTTCAAAAACCTGGAGGATAACATAACTCAGTTCGAGGCCTTGTATGTATATTATTTAGAAGGTCTGTGAGAACCTGACCACCCCCAAATTTGTCGACAAACTGGAGGGGATCCTCAAGAAGAATTCAGTTTATGAAAGATGAGTCAGATTGGCTCAGTGCTCTCTGGGAAGAATATGCCTGGATTGAAGAATAGAATCATAGTGAGCTATAGATGCACCCCCATTACATCCGAGGGAGCCTTCTACATCTTCAAGAACCTCCTCACCAAGAAGAGGAACAGGCAAACGGAGAACAACCTAAGGAACCAAATGAGTATTCAGTGGAACAAGGTCCTACTTGAATATAAAAGTGTACATTCAATGGCCTTCCCCCCCCCCTAAAATAGACATTATTTTGCTAATTTTTTTTTGTATTTTTGACCTTTTTTACTCCATTTTAATTTTCATTTTTTGCTTCAATTTTGTTTTTAAATTGAACATTACTACTCATTACTTTATCCAAGTAACATAGTAGAAGAAATAATCTATTATAATTAATACGGAATATAATCGAATGGTATGTAATATGATTAGCGGTTCCATGTATATAGATAACACCTCATTTAGGCTTGAATTAATTAATTTATAAAGTTTAGAAATATGATATCATAGTATATATTTAATTTGACTTTGTTATATAAAAGTGAGGCTTTAAAGAACTTTTCTACCCTGGCGATGACTTCATACAATAGAATATATTTTTAATACAATATGTTCAACTTTCAACTTTTTAAATTAAAATGAGCTAACTTTAAAGTTCATAAAGGTATTCAATAATAGGATAAAAAAATGACATCTTGGTAAATGTTTATGTATGTACTTTAGTTCACTATTTAAACAACAAATTTTTACGAATAAGCAAATTGTTATTAACTAAACTGATAAACTAAAATAACGATATCTATGATGTAATTAACTTAATTGTAATTAAAATTGTGTAGTATAAAAATAATATGGATAGTAATTGTAACAAATGAATTATTTTAAATGATATAGCAATAAATAAAGTCATAGGCAAGGAAATACATTTATACAGCTGATTTCAGTATTTAAAAAATGGCAATTTAAATATTGAATAATTACAAGAGTGAACTAAATACGAAAAGGTGTTAGACTCGACTTCTAATTTTGGTAGTAGTTACATATTAATTACAAATCTGTAATAACTTTACTAATATCAGATCAAATTCTCTTCCCTTTCCGATTTGGATTATTTCGTATTTTTTTAATTTTTTTGTAAGTCTATGATAATTATTTTTAAGTAAAACAAAAATACTCTTAAAAATAAACGTATTACCTCTAAAATTGAGTGCAAATATGACTCTTTATAAGGGTTTTTAATTGTTTTTGAACAAGGAATATGTAACACACATAGAAATCTCCATATGCTATGAATCTTTCACATTTTATGCCTTAAATATTATAACTTTCATATTTGCTCTATTCACCTTGACAGATTTGATTAATAATGACAAGAATGTATAAATTCCCTGCAATTTCCTTATAGAACTCCGGTTAAAGACCCCTTGTTTATACTATATTATTATTCTAAGAATACAAACCTTAAAATAGAAGATTTTTGATCTTGGCATGATTCCATTATTTAATGTAAACCTGTATTTTAAAAAATACCATTGAATTGTGCAAGAAATTCGCTTATTTTATATGGAGTGTGTTCCTGCATTTATTTTTCTTGCAAAAATTGTTTCAAACATACAAAAAGGATTAAGCAACAAAAAACAATTAAAAATGCTTAGAAATCTGATGTGATACGCTAAAATTAATTTGATATTCTTCATTAATAACACTTTAAGTACAACTAAATAGAATCGTGTACCGAACCAAAAACAATTCAAAAAGCTTCTTTTATTATAATTGATTATTCAAAATTGTAAAATTTTGTTGGTTTGTGTTATTTAATTAAAAATATTCCACTCTTATAATCATGAACTTAACGCACATAGACCTTTTAGTCCTTCATCTAGTGAATGATTAAATGCAATAAGGATACTTTATTCAAATATGGTAATTTAATACCTAGAATAATCTTCAATTCAATACTGTAATTAAAAGAATGTGTATAATTTTTATTATAAAAGTTTAATACTATGAAAAGAGATTCACATAAAAAATTAATTATATCTAAATATAGAAGCTCTTAATAATGAATAAAGTTTCTTCATTTTAAACTTTTTTCTTTCATTTGTATTTTATAAGGAACTCATATTTATTGTTTAATATATTTTCAACATTTTAGATCAAAGTTTTTAAAACTTTTTTTACTGCAATCTTCAGGAATAACTAAAGTATGTATTAGAGACAATAATACTTGGAGCAAATAAGTATGTTTAGCAATTGTTCATTCTTCATTTTTGATTGTCTGAACGCCTTAACAGAAAAAATTGACCTATAGCCGAAAAAATATGGAAGAACATTCATTCTGGCCGTTCATTTTTTCGTCCCTTTTATTTCTGTTTCTTCCTTTTTCATATTGTTCAACCTTGACCTCGTACGGGTCAAACCTGTTTAATTTTTTTAAATTAACAAAAAGACTCAGTTAGCTTCTGGATATTTTCTTAACTATGAGACAACTTTTTCCTGAAAGATATCTCATTTTATAGTACAAATTTTTGTATTTTTCTTCCCATTACAGAATTATTCATCTTGTTTTAATAGTGCAAAAATGCATTATGTTGTCATCATTTCGCCACTTTCTTTTATAGCTTTGGTAAATCAGGTAAATCTAAAAAGTCTTATTTAGGCTAAACAAAAATTATCCTAACAAGAGCCTCAAGTTAGAGGCTTTCATAGTCTCAACTAATGCTTCACCCAAAACAGATTCAAATGACTATGTCGCTTATAAACAGTCCAAAAATGAACGACTAAGTTGATATTAAATTAATAAGAAAATGAAAGAATGTCCAAGTCTATTAATAAAATAAACTATTTAGGAAAAATGAGGAATTGTGATTCCTTTTCAGGGATTTCCACAAGTTTTTTAGTTCGGGGGGAGGAGGTGTTCTAAAGGCCTTTAGCCCCTACCTACAAACACCCCTGTTTTTCTACTGGAATCAACTCCAACTCTAGAATCCAGTCACAATTCCAAACTTAACTAAATTAAAGATAGATCTTTTTGAAACGATTACTATCAAAGTTTTTTGTTAGAAATTTGGAATCGGAGTCGTGAGTACTATGCTCATTAAAATAATAAATTCTTCACTTTAATCTCATTTGTGTTGTTTTTTGGTTCTTTTCTTTTTGGTTCATAATATTTCTCATGACTCAAAGTCCTTGACCTAGATGGATTAATGAATAAATATGAGCATGCATACTTTCAAACCAAAGGATCGTAATCTTTACTTAATTGTCAAAAACAATAACTTTATACGGCATTCCAATTTAATCTAATTAATATGTCTAGTTTATATCGTCAGATTGTCATTACATTTGCAACATTTAATTTTAAATCTTATATATTTCTATCAAAATATTTAATTTTTTAATAATAAGTAAAAACATAATACCAATTTAAAACATTATTCGTTTTTTAATCCTAGAATTGGTTTTTACACCTGTATAAATACATCAGGGTAATATTTGTCATAGAAAAAAAGGAATAATACTTATAATATGCCAAGGATCTTCAAAACTGGTTCTATACCACTAATCTAGGAATTTATTAAGTAATTAGTATTCAGAACGATACCATGCCTTAATTCGTTAAAGAAATAACAATATTCCTTTCAATTATAATCATTAGTTATTACTATTTATAAGGTATATTAATAGTCAAAAGTTATAGGTACTATGTGAATCGCTTGGATCCCAAGCCTTTTTCTACTCCAGGCTATTAATGAAGGACATTTATACCTAATTTACAAAATAATATGTACAAATTATGTCACTCATTAGCAGCCTTGGATCCGAATTCGTTTGTTTTTTTCAAAAAAGTTTGTGTTCATTTCTTCATTTGCTTCCTTTAATTCCTTCATTTTTTAACCGAAAAAAAGCATTTCTGCAAATTGCATCATACAATTATAATTAATCAAATGACAATAAATTATAATGGCGAGCTGCCGGCACATATAAGCAGGAACTGGTTCTTAAATTATTATTTTTCTATCAACTGCTGTCCTTTTGGACAAAGCCCCGGTTTGCCCTTAGAGGAGAGGAACCTTTTTCGTGGATAGTGTTCATTCTAGAGATGACTTTTTTGATTCACCTGTACAAGGTTGAGGAGCACGACAAGCTTTTTGGAATAAACTAAAGTACCATGTATTTTCCCTTCAGCTGTTTTTGATCAGTTGACTTTTTTGATTTAAATCAGCTACGTGTTATGAACAAGAAAGGGTATTATTATGACTTATTATTTTGATGTATAAAAAATATATTAAATAAAAGGATTGCACGCCCTTTTTTTGAATTTTTGAATGTTATGGTATACAAGTATTAACAATTGATTTGTATTTATCAATGTATAGTATATCTAAGTAATAACTCTGCCCAATATTAAAAAGTTGCCAACAAGGAATATACAGAAGACGAGCTAACAGTTGTTTTTCCAAATGTTTCCTTTGTCTTTTAAGAGTCAAGGTTGCGTATGCACAAAAAAGCTTGTCATGGAGAACAATAAAAAATGGAACGGGAGCAAACAAAACGAAAATATGAGCGAACAAATAAAAGACCATTTACATTATTCCTTCAATTTTTTTTTCCAATCAGGTACTCAAAAATAAACGACAAGCATAAACAGCGCTCATTTTCCTATCAATATCCAAGTTCTATGATATGTACTTAAGTACTGCTTAAGGCATTTTGATACATGTGTATTTTCAAAAGGTCATGTCCCATGTTCGAAAATGCGTACACAATTTGATAACTTCATTTCAAATATATTTACAGCCAAATTATAAGCTTTATGACATTTTTTTAAATGTGCATTTTATAAAATATAATGTAATCTTGTGTTTTTAAGACATTTTGAAGTAAGAAACCAACAACATTTGTTTAATGACATATATGGTATTATTACACAACAACTATGTAGCTTGTACATTGGCAACTTTCTAAGCTACATATCATTAATTTATCAAGGCCTCTTAATGATGGATATGTCTATAAAATGAGTAGAACTTGAGTTGTTGTTCTTTTCATTTTATTCGTAGTTTTTTTGTATTATTATTTTATATTGCTATATTTCATTCATAAATGACTTTTAAAATTCATGATACTGCCTAATTAAATGTACATGGTCATAATTACCCAATGGAAAATTTGAGTCAATTAGTTTCTATTCTATTAAATCCATGTTGGTAGCCTTTATTCCATCAGCAAATAATTAATTATTTTTGATATTTTTAATAATATTTGGGTTGCACTAAGGGGAGAAAGTAGTTTTAAATTATTCTCAGTACGATTACTAAAAGCAGAGTTATAATTGATTCTGGATTGATGTCTTTATTGTAGGCAGTAGTGATGTGGTTCTCGTGGTTCCATAAATTATTCAATCACCAACTACACAACTTCCATGAAGTTAATTCAATTAAAACAAGCTAAATTCTATGAAGGGAAGACAGATGTATATGTATATATATATATATATAAATTTATGCAACGTTTAAGCGACCTCTTGCGTGGGGAAAGGGAAGCTAACAGGCACGTTTCTCCACTCTGTTATATAGCTTTATTGAGAAGTTGAGCCGTTTGTGTGACTGGTAGAGAAAGCAGCTGATACTACAGAGTAAATAGAGAGAAAACGAGATTAAAATGCCTTAAACTTGAATAATTAATTAACGTTTAATTTATTTTTTCCATTCGAACATAACATATATCATGTAATATGATATCAACCATCAGGAATGTTGAGCACCATCTCCAAATGACATTTACACGCAATAAAAAGTCAACATAAAGTTTAAAATCATATAAATGGACAAAAATGTACATATTCTGATCTATTTAAAAATATAATTCTTTGATTAGTAAAAAATGATGTTTCTTTGGTTGTTTTTTTTCATTTTTGTAAAGTATATCTCTGTATCAATACTTGGCACTTTAATATTAGAACTTGGCATTATAAGTGTATATGTACAAATGGAATGATCGATATGATAATAACTGCTACTAATTATATGTGTACAGTTTGTATATCTACAAAGTCTTGTAGTTCACTGAAGAATCAACTTATTCAAATCATTCTAATGGATTGAGAGTCATAATTCCAATTTAACCTTTAATTTTGAAGTAACGCCACCTATGGACATATGTTTGTACAATCATCAACAGTTAATGTAATTGTTCCTGTTTAATTACAATGTACAGCTCCAGTATCACGGATAAATTATTATCAGCTTATATCTAGAGCGTTTTCACTGACGTCACAGATTGCTTAATAAAACCAAAGAAACGCCATTTTGGAAGCATGTACCCATGTAATTCATCTACCTCCTTATGTTTATTTAATGAAATGGATCAATTTTAAAAAAAAAACCTTAAGGAAACTTTGTCAAAGGCAGGGAAATCAGTATTTGTAGGCCAAGTTTGACCTGCTTGGCTCATTCGTCTAGCCTGTGCTTCTTACATTAATTTGTCTTGTTCATCTTTTTCATTGAACAAAAGGAACAAGTTTGTTAAATTAGCTTACAGTATGAGCAAAATGAATTAATTGTTTAAATTCGATATATACATATTACGCCAACTTTTTTTTTTTTTTTACTTATAGAATTGTGTGTATTTAAGTAAGTAAGTGTTCATTAACAAAGTATAACTATATTTTTCTTTGTGATTATGCAATAATGATACAAATATAAGAACTTAAAAATTATGATCCGTCCGCGAGCAATTTTTTTTTTTAAATTTTGGCCTGACACATAAAAAAGTTTCACCGACTCTGATCTAAGGTCTTTAAACATAAAATAAAAACATCTTTATAGGAAGAATACAACTTGATGTTAAAGAGAGTTAATGATATTTGAAAGAAATCAAATGAATTGGTATACATATTATGAAAGTCCCTCTAAAGTGACTAGATTTTGTACATTTTTTTTTTCTGAACAGGTTAAGGAGAAGAAAAGTAGGGTAATTGGATAAAAAATATCTGACCTCTGCAAAAGTATTAAATAACTCATGTATTAGCTTCATTATGCAAAATATGAATGTATATTGAATTACGTATATTTTTAAAGTACACTGTTAGGGTCAGAGATAGAATAAAGAGAGAGATTTTGGGGTTAAGGGTTCAAGTCCTTTGATTTGTCCTTCCAACCATGGGGCATCAAAAACGCATGAGGTGCTTTATTCATTATTTTCCTTCATCAAAAGGAAACAAGAGTGTCTATAATTGTTAATGACTCCAAGATGCTCAACTTCCACAATGATGACATCATGTGAGAATGTTCTTTGATTGACAAATCAACTTATATTAAACATGAATTGATTACCCAACTCCTCCTAAAAAAGCGTATTTTTGACATTTTGCTCAATTTAAGGTTAAAGATCAACATTAAAATGTATATACATTATTTTGAAAGTCTATATATGTATATTAGGAATATTTTTAATGAAATGCAATATATAAAGACAAGCTCATATATTTATATGTCAAAGTAAATCTAATGTGACATGAATACATAATTCAGAAAAAAAAATTATCACAAAATAGTTCAGTTTCATATGACGTAAGAACGAACGATGCGTACTTATAATAATAATAATAATAATAATTAAAAATAAATTTGGAGATGATATCATATTTTGTCAATACTTTACTGTATATGGGGAAACGATATCTTTTTCAATGGTTTGTAATCTCAATTTTGTTTTTTTAAAATTTACATAATATTTAGGATGGACTCTAAAAAAAAAAAAAACAACAACTGAGTAGTAGTATTAAGAAAAATTATGAATTCTTATTCTTCAAAGTTTTGAAAAAACTGATCTGCAACAACAAGTTGTACAATATCGTCTATGAGAGTCTCATTTCCTTCGCCCAGAATCTTTTGAAAGTCCATGATATGAAGCTGTTTATCATCATCAGTATCTGACACACAATTAGATATTAGTTTATATACAGTCAATAAGTTTTCTACTCCAACACGTCGTTCTAAATAGGCTCTTTGCCCTTCTAGTGTGGAAAAGATATCATCTGTTTTTCTTAAAGATGCACTAGGAGTTTTGGGAATAGATGATAAATCCCATATTTCATCAGAAGAGTCTGGCCTTTCTAATTGAATCTCCCTGAATTCCTCATTAGGTTTACGATAGTAAGGATGATATGCAGGTAAGGACTGAGAGCGATAGTCCTTTGTATATTCTTGTACTTCAATATGTTCCTCTATTGAATGTGATGATTCCTTTTTAAGAGTTTCATGGTTCTCAAAAACAGTTGATCCTTCATTAGCTGTGCAAATGAATTTTTTAAAGACTTCTAGAACCCCTCCTCCCCTCTCTTCATTCACGTCTTCTGGAACAGTTTCTTCCTCACTACTGTCTTTGGGGGAAACTACGAAAGTATCATTTGGGTGCAGTCTTTCTTCAACATCTGAGATCGTGTTTGTTTCACTTTTAGAATCTGAAAAATCAATCCACATTACACCGTTGTTGTTCTTGTTGGATTCACGTACAGATTGAATATTTCGTCTCCTTTCACGTATGATCTCTTTCCGTTTTCGAATTCTCTCCAATTCTTCGTCAGATTTAGATGAATTTTGTGGTTTCGGGTTTAGTTTTGAATCATTATTCTCTGGTTTTTCTTCAATTTGTACGAATGGAAATCCATTTTTGAAGGAAAGTTCCTTATTACCGCCAACTCGGAATATAAAAGTATCGTCAGATTGTTTTACAGGACTTTTGAAAGGTCCAGGAGGAGGTTTTGTATGATTAACTTTAACCTTTGGAGTAGGATTGCTTTTGTTGACGACCAAAGAAGATTTAGGTCGAGATAAGCCACTCTTTACTTTACTTGACGTTGATGATATTGTACCTGAGCTCTTTGAAATTCTTTTATGCGTTGATATACTACGTAAATTATCCTGTTCCGCTTTTTTAATAAATCCTTTACGAAATATTGAAGTAAGACTAGGTCGATCTGATGCATTTTTACGCAGTAATGCTTGAATTAAATTCCGTAGATCATAAGTGTATGTCGGTGATATAGGTGGGTAAGATCCTCTGATGATTTTTAAAATTAAGTTTTTCATACAACCAGCTTCAAACGCATGCTTCAAAGTCGTCATTTCATAGAGAACACAGCCTGTAAAATTGAAATAAATAAAAATATCTATTGCCGAAGTTTCACTAAATTCATTTCTCATAATATTTTAATTGCTTAGCAAAAATAAAAATAGCCTTGAGTAAATCATTTCACATCATTATAGAATTGCATCATTGAATTGCTTAAAACATCTCTTCAGTATATTTATAAATAATGAGGTAATTATTATTGATTGTTTATTTTTTCACTGATTAGCAAATTTATCTAGATATACAAATGTCTACAAACGAAGTAAATGTTACACTCACCAAGAGCCCAAAGATCAGATTTATTGTTATATGGCTTATTTTCCCAAACTTCCGGACTAAGATAGTAAGGAGTTCCAACACATGTTTTAGCGTAGTCTGTTGTCCCATCAATGATGCGAGCGATGCCAAAATCCCCTAATTTACAAACTTTATTTTTACTTATTAATATATTTTGGGACTTAATATCCCTATGAAGAATTTTTCGATCATGAATGTACTCCACCGCTCGACATATTTGAACAAAGTATCCGAGAATAAGGGTCTCTGGAAAAAGTTTTCCTTTTTGACGGTTAATCTTGGAATAGAGATCGCCCAACTCACAGTATTCCATTATGATATAGAAACAATTGCGCTCACTGAATGACTCATAATATGCCACAATGTTAGAATGATTAAGACGACTCAATAAATCCACTTCCCGACTCACATCCTCACGCTCCTTCTCATTGAATTGTGATGTTTTAATTTCTTTCATCACATAACTATTATTATTTTCATTCTTTTTACGATTTAAAGACGATACAATATAGACATTACCGAAGGAGCCTTGTCCAATTTTGCGAACAATTTCGTAATTATCCATATTCAATCATAGGTACAAAAAATTAAGTACTTGTGCTCCTCTAGGTCGGTAAAAGAATAATAAAATATAACTTGAAATCTACGTAGGCGGAGCATGCCCGAACAAACATGCTGAAGGCTTCGCAGAACTTATTACTTATTAATAAATAAATACAATATACAGTGCACACATTACTTGAAGTTTGATCAATACATTTTCTTTGAATGTACATATATACATATATGATATAACTGAGTAACATTAGATATTACATACATAACATAATCATACACAGGTGAAATGAGTCTGGCCTCTGGGTCTATATATATTTCTCTATGATTTTGCAAAATAAAATGTATATCCATTTTCCCGAAAAAGAGACAACGGATATATATAATATTTCCAACAAAATGAATATGAGTGCTCCCTTTATTTGAGGCGAGGAAAAAGGAATTTGTCCTTATATATTAATATTCGCCACTAGATGACGCGGATTTGTTTACATGGTGCTTACAGTAATAAAACTTAGCTAACTCAAATGTGCAAATAACTTCATGAATCATGAGTCTTAAATTCGGTGATAAATTAGAGTAAATCTATTCTCAACCAACAGGGATCCTCTCGAGAAGTCATGGGTCATTCCTGGTCGTACTAAACTACCGGACTTCCTGCCGCATGAGAATGTCTAGGAGGAGAGATTTAAGTATAATCTTAACTATGCATTGAAAATCCTTCTTCCTTAATATATATGAATGATCCGGATATCATAATCCACATCATATTTACTTGTTTATTTATGTTAATAGGAAATGGCGTCACTTCTTGGTGGAAGAAACTGGTAGACACAGTATAATTTCGTTGATTTCTCATATTATAATACTTCAAATGTTACAGCTAATATGGCGTGACTATGAGGTTTTTCCATTCGAGAAGACGATTGATACTATTCATTCATCATTTAAGATACTGGTAAAATAAATTATGAGCAGTATTTGAATAGTGTCTTAAAGTTATTACGAGAAACTTAGAACAGAAGCTCGAAATCAACTCAGAGTCCCGAATGGATATAAGTGCATTGATAACATATTTTTATGATCCTTCAAGACACTAATATTGAAGGCTACTTGATTAAAAATGCCACAACCCCTTTATTATAACAAATTCAAGATATGGTTGTCACGATTCTACAGTCGTCGAATGGGTAAGCAACTTGCAATCTCTATTAGAAGACTTGAAACATCCGAGAAATCCAGTGGGATCGGATTTATAGTGAGGCGTCCTTATTAGCTGGAGAAATGAACATATCACCTCTGCTCAAAGAAAACAGAAATATTGTAAGGGAATTAAGGGACAGTACAAAAATGCCAGGCGCAGCAGCTTTTCACTTCAAAGTGAATGTATTCTTTGGTATTAGTGATAATGTTATTGCTGAGGCTTGCAGAAGGTTCCAACGAATACATAATATGAATAGTATATATAACTTTATATGGCAGTATTCGAACAAGAGCTATGGAGAACATAAGTCTTTCTTGCCCAATCTTAAGTGATTTTATATTAGTTTAAGTTCGCTGGAATATATTTTTGAGGTTGAAGGTAAATTTAAATCAAATGAGGGATATTAAAAAACCATGATTAAGACTATCTGGATATACTCGTAATGTAGGATACTAACTATAGTTTTGCCTTTTGTTTCTTGTTCAAAATTATTTACGTCATATTTTTTTGTAACGTGTGCTAAAAATTATTTGCATTTTTATTTTGAATAGTTTGGACGTTTTGCAGAGCTAATTTGAGCTTTTTAACTGTAAAAAGTTATTAAGAAGGCAATCATATTACTTATTACAACACCAATCCCCTTTTATTATCCAGAACTTGAAAAAAAAAAAAAAAAATGAGGATTACTCATAAGTCATTGTTAAATTCAATTGAGACTCATGCTATGAAGGATTATATATATTGGGAACTTTGATAGATAATCTAAAATGGGCTATGATATCAAACGACTTTCTTTTTTTTTTTTACTTGGAGGGACATTAATAAAATATAATTTTTATTTTTGATCTAAAAATTGGGCCAATTAGCATTATTAAAGGGGTAAATGTCTCCTACTCCGAAGTCCTAGCTAATTCTATATGGAAAAAAGTATTCAATATTACATAATTTAATACATTTTTATATTAATTAAAATGCTAAAAATATTATGAGTGAAATTCATTCCATGGATTAAAAAAAAAAAATAATGATTATAACTCAAAAATGGATATAGGTATAATCACTAATAGGTTACAATAAACACTTTATCTTTATTCCTTGGCCCCTCCTCCAATTTTTAGAGCCTCTTTGACAGAAGGTATTCGAAGTAACGAACTTTGTACCAGTGATATTAAATTAGAAGTTAGCCAATAAACACATAGTGCCGAAGGAAATTGTGTCATAACTGGAAAGCTCATTACGGGAAGGAGATAGAGAAATTTTTTGAACCCTGGAGGGACACCGTTTTTATCCATACCATCAGCACCCAACTGAATCTGTAGAAATATTGTAAAAGATGCGAGAAAGGGTAACGTATACGTTGGATCAACGGCTGTAAGATCTTTAAACCAGTATAGTCCGCCAGTTGACATACTTTGAACAGGTAGATTGGTTAGACCACGAATAGCAAAAAACATGGACGCCATGACCATACCATTTGCCAAAATTGGAGCATACATTTTAAATGGGTATAGCCTGTTCTCCTGCATATACATCATTAATTTCATGGCTCCAGCCCTACGAAGTTCCTGATCCGTTTCTTTGAGTGCTTCCTCTCTTAGACGATTCATTTCTGGTTGATGTGAAGCTAAATGAGCCATATTCTTTTGAGTTTGCACAATAATTGGAAATACGGCTCCTCTAAGGATCAGCGTCGCTAAAATTTGAAAATGGGTTCGTCACCTGGTATGGAGTCAAATACATACTTGTCTTTATACTTGTAGGTGCTAATACACAAAATTTTATAATTGACTTTAAAACTTTAAAAGTTGGACATACAAAAGATATTTGTAGATAAAAGATATAGGAGTATTATTTAGAATTCAGAATAATTGTAGCATTATTATTTGGCCGAAAAAAATTTAGTACATATGTAATTATACTTGTATTTGACCCCATCCCTGTTCGTCACAAATATATACATATATTTTAAATGAAACCAAAAAATAAATTTGAATACAAACACTGAACTGATCACTATAGACTCCCACCATGGAATCCCTAGAGTAATATGACAATTTTCTAATACGCTCTGTAGCATGCCATGAGGAAGAATGGATCCATGAATACCCACGCCTAATTCACAAAACGTAGGCTCAATAACGGAGGACACTGTGTGTTCATCAAGAGTCTCAATCACTCCTCCTCCAGTCTCCTCATTTTTTCGAAGGGGCGTGAGAGACAAATGACGAGAGGTAGTAAAGAAATTAAGGGCATGACTCCTAATTTGAGTAGAGATCTTCTTTCCTCGAGTACTTGTAGTAAGGATACGAGCCAGATTCATAATAGACATGCGGCAGTTTGTATGATAAAACTAAGATAAAAATATTATGTACCTCACTCTGGTACTAGAAATCAGCTGATTCAAACCCATTGATTAATTCCTCACGTACGTACGTACTTACCAACAAATATGAGCCAGGGGCTAGGAGTTTTTTTTGTTTTTTTTTACATAAATGCGTAGTTTGAAATATATAAAGGTTTTAACCATTGGTTTTTTAATGGTTGCTCTATTATTTATAAATTTCTCCACACGATGAAATATTTTAATTACTCAAATATAATAAATCATTTGACTCGAGTAAACAAATTTATTGAATGATGTAATCAATAGATACAGTATACTCCTTCAGTCTTCGCTATAGAAAAAATATACCTAACGTGTAAGCATCCTTATAAGTTCATAAATCATTAAATATCAATGGTAGACACATTGTGCTGTGTCGTTTGCAAATGATTTGTTCAAAAAGAGCGAATCTTTTGAGTGAACAAACAACTTAATGTATTGATTCGTTTCAATGCCATAATATAGAATGCCCCTTGGGAAATGTGAAACTGTCTGACTCACTCGTGGATCTGTGGCAATCGACCCTACAGACTTCAAATAGAGAAAAGAAAGAATCCATTCGAGCAGTGAATGATGACTCGGTCATAACACGATTTGTGAGTCAAAAGTGAACAAATCACTTTAATGAACTGATTCTAGAGATTCGATCAGTTCAGTAAAGGGAAACTTCTGTTCCTATCACTAATAGAGGGTATGGGTTTGATAAAATTCAGAAATGAAACTTCTTAACTAGCCCATACAAGTAGATTAACTTTTTTAAATGAAGAATTTACAAGTCAATGATTTGAATAATATTTATTAGATGTATAATTTTTAACTTTACTGATAAAAATTACTAGTTGTAGTTACAGTTAATATAACTGTTATGAGCCATGAATTATACGACTTATAACTAGGGTTAGACACTTTGTTGAGGTAAAATGTAGAGGCACCGGATAGTAATTGCGGACATACTTTTTACCTCAAACAAAATGCTCAATATGGTCAATGAAGAACCACGTTTCTCTCTTTCTCAGTCTTCTGATCCCTTTAACTGACAGTTATTAATTAGTTATTAATAATTTTATTATGCTGTGTCGAGTGCCTCGTTAAGACAGACATCACTTATAACTTTAAAAGTTATAAGTAAATCATGAGCAAAATGTTGAAATAGTGTTGAGTGTAAGGAAGGAGAGAAAAATATCAGCTTGTATCTTGATAGTAAATTTGATTTAGGTCTTTTCTATATCGTTGAGACTAGTGCAAGCATAAAATTAAAGGTAGTTCAATGTCTGATTAGTTATTAAGAAATCATACTGACGAACATGTGTCCTTTTTTCTGAATGTCTGACAATTCAAATTCCCTTTAGACCTCTCAGTTTCTATTAGTAATTGAGTATTAATTAGTATCATCTAATAACAATCAGCAGTCATATATACTTGAAGAATGTGACCTTTTATATATATAATTTTGTTGATGGAGGGATACTGTAATTATTTTTAAGGAAAGACATAGCCTGCGTACCGGAATTCGAAAAATAGACCATTCGTTTACTTTAAGGTGATATTTTGAATGACCAAAAACGAGTAGAAAATAAATTAACTATAAGCTGAAATGTTAAGAAAAGTGACCATTTAGTTGAAAATAACGACCTTGACCTGTTTTTCAAATGGTGAAACGGAAAAATATCCCCCCCCCCCCCCCCATCTCCTCCTCAGTTAAAGATTTTGAAGTTGCTTTTTATGTTTGCGACAATCCTAATCTTAAATAATAAGTAGACATTGGATTTCAAATCCCTTTATAATTATGCCATAAGTTTTGAGCCATAATTAATTAGTCAAGTTGGGGTATTTTCCCTATTGTCGAAACTTTTCTTAATTATGTATAATATTACATTAGCAATATAACTAGTAATGAAAATGTGAAATATTTAACAAGGGTTTAGTGAGTAAATATTGAAGTATTGAGTAAAAATTTTCAGGATGATTATGAATTATGATCAAATTCCTTCTTATTATTTTTATTTCCAATTAGTTGAGCAACGCTAAGCAAAGGTGTATTGATTAGTGTATAATATACTATGATTTTTGATAGCATGTTATTGTTTGTAAACGTAATATTGATGAATGATAATTCTTTGAATAATAATGAAACTCGGCCTAGCTGCTCGCACATGAATACTACGTCATTCTGCTTTAGACAACATTTATAATAAATAATAATATCAAGTTCTTACTTCTTATTAGCTTGAGTTCTATAAGGAGCTGCTCCTTTACAAAGAAGCCCAACTTTGTTGTTAACGCGCATAGATAAGTTAGCTAAGGAAGCGAGACACACTTTGTCAATAGTATTTTTCATTGGAATTGTTGTTAAGCTGTAGTACTACAGATTAGTATTAGTAGTAACGAGTAAGTGACGGTGTCTTATCTTTTGACGGAGGAACATCATCATCATCATCATGGGTGAAATTTACACGTTGGAAGAAGTCAAGAAGCACAATGGAGGGAGCAAAGACTCCAAATCCATTTGGACCATCATTGACAATAAAGTCTATGACGTATCAAATTTCTTGGATGAGGTTTGTAGTCGCGTATGAGGAGTATTTATTAGTTATGATTCAAGTCATTTTTAATAATGTATGAAGCATCCTGGGGGAGATGAAGTTCTTATAGAAAATGGTGGCATGGACTCAACAGAGGCTTTTGAGGACGTGGGACATAGTTCAGATGCACGGGAAATGATGAAGGACTTCCTCATCGGTGAATTGAGTGAGGTAATATTGTCATCATCAATGGATAATGTTAAGTTAACAAGTTAAAAATTGTTGCTATTTTAATAGACTGACCGGTCAGCCCCATCTAAAGGAATAAAAACATGGAATTTTGAGAGTCAGAAGGAAAGTAAGTCCTGGTCCTGGGTTCTATATCCCGTTATTATTGCCATTGCAGCTTCAGCAATCTACAAGTACGCTGCCTAACAACACACAAGGTCAAAAGAAGTGCACCAATTACATACATATGTACAGAACATATATAAATATATTTATGTTCTTTTTATTAAGTCTGAATGGATCACAAGCTGTAAAATACTAGATAATATATTTTTTTCTAAATCAATAATAAATACGTAAATATGGGATTTTTAAAAAAAATGAGGTTCCATCATGATCGATTTCGATGAATTAATTATAATTATAATTCCCCGTGTCAAGGAACTATCTTCACACTTATTTCTGATTGTCCACCTTACATAATATATTATTCAACAGATGAGGGAACCTCTTTGACAAAACAAAAAAGAACTGGGGCAATCCATCATTGGTTAGAGAGTTGTAGAGTCGATGATCTTGCTGCATGATTATAATTGACCAATCTTTTACCAATGAGATACCTGGAAAAAATTAAGAAAATAATAAGAATAGGGGTAATGCACCTGATTCATTGTCGGAGAGAAGTAAACCTACCTATCATTTTTTATATGCTCGTAAAGTTTCTTGAACTGATCCAATTGAAGGTTCACGAAAAAAATGGTCACAATAACAGAGAGACAAAAAGTGTAAATGTAGCGTTGGATAACAATCAGTAAAATTTGATCCGAAAAAAGAAGCGGCGCAATAGAGTGGGCTATGATGTAGGGCACAGAGAGGGATAAACCAAGGAAAGTGCAGACAGGCAAAATGATGGCCTGAATCAAGAATTTCAAATCGAGTCCACGGATTCCATCATTACATAGTCTTATAATAGCTGCCTTGAGCCACCAGTCTGGACCTATTCTTGTCAGACCAATTACAATTTTAGTATAAAGAACTCCAAAGACCAAATCCTGCCATAGTATATAGACTGGTGTTTGATGTAGTGGAACCCTTAGAGGCATTAGTAGAACCAATTCCAGTAATACGCCTGCCATTAGAGGAATTACAATCATCAAAAGAAAAACTGCGACTAGAGCTTTCAAACCCTGTGTATGATCAACAAATATTTGAAAGGTTAATAAATATTTGATTCCTATTTACTTACAATGAGACCCCATTCTCGTATAGTAATAGAGAGTTGTTTCCATCCTTGACTGATCCATCCCACAAATAAAGTAATGCCTTTAATAAGGGACAAACAAACAAATAATCCAAGGGCCAATGTGTACAATTCGTAAAATCGCCTGTTATCTCTTAGCCAAATGCCGAAAAGCTTACGTCCGAACCATACAGGAACCAACATGCCAATGAGAGAAACGATCAACCATGTGAACAACATTAACACAAAAAGCCCCATGATCTAAAATAAAAAAATAATGCATAATGATGATGAGTATAGTCAAAATATGAACTTTTGAAAGCCGACTTACCTTGACTGGAAAAAACCTCGGTTTTTCATAGGATTGATAGCGTATTGGATCTTGTCTAAAGTGAAAGGCTTGATGAGCTGCTCTAAGGCCACCTTCTTCATTTGGAGGTTGAACAGGGGGTGGAACTTCTTGAATGGGAACATTATCTCCCTGACCCCCCTCTTCCTCATCTTTATCATCTTCTCCATCCACTTCATCTCCAAATAAATACGATTTTAAATCAAATATATTTGATGCTCCTAAACACCATAGACGAATTGCTTTTTTAAGCCATTCCCTCATGTTATTATGATCTTGAAGAGCTGGTAATATGACAAGAACCAGAAATAGCTCCATAATGAGCTCATCCACAGGAGAATCCCTGAAATTTTTAAATGGTCATGGTAAGTCAAGTATGTACCATTAAAATAAACACAAGCTTACGGAGGTTGAGCCGTTTGATAAGGCAGAAAATCAACGAAATAATGTTTGATGATTCTTGATGGGATGTATAGCATGACCAAAATGGAAGTGCCAAACATAACAAGTGATGCACAGAATCTCCGCAAGTGTTTAAAGACAGAGAGATGAATCATTTCTTGGATTGGATTAAAGTCTGGATCATTTAGATTTCTGATAAACCAGAGTACTCCAGGTCGTAGTATTTCGCGCAATAAAATAACAAAAGACGCAAAATAAAATACATAAATCATACCAATGAGCCAATGCATGAAGAGAGATGTTTCAGGTGACTTATGATAGCTGGCTTGACGATCCTAAATTATAAACATAAGAAAATGCAGAAAAGGGCCTCATCTATTAAATAGTACCTTCAAAGTCGCATCAAACAAGGACAAGGAGCAAATGTCCAACCACCATCCACATACAACAGGAAATACAAATATTTCAACGACCAAAAGTAACGCAACTTTGACAACAACGTAGCACTGTCCCAGGAACCTGGATATTTTTCTAAGCTTTAATATACTAGTGATACTATGTATGACGACGAGGCTCACACCGGAGATGCAGTATCCGTATAGAGTCGTTAGCATACCCTCAAAATGGGATCCCCCAATCCACGATTTGAGCTCAAATTCTAAAATAGTAAAGTGTCCAATGTGATAGGGGAAAAAGGCAAACACGAGGATAAAGAGAGTATTCAGGGATATAGCCCAAAAAACATGCTCCAAGAATACAAGAGATCCATCAAAGCCAAATATCCGTTCCCAAGTCATTTCTTCTGGAGCACGATCCCATTCCATGGGATTCCATTGCCCATCATCAGGGTGAGGTGGTTCAGCGGGATCTAATATTTCTGGAGCAGCAGGTTCAACTGGGACGTTTTCTTCTTGTTCTACCTCCTGCTGTTGGTTATTTAAATTAGATGGGTCCTGAAGTGGAGGCTGCTGCTGCTGCTGTTCTGGTTGTACGTTGTTATCTTCCATGTCCAGCCATTCCGGGCCCCCTCCATGCAGCACTTGATCCTTGAGCCAAAAGAGTCCGATGAATGCTAAGAGCGTAAGAAAGACAACAACACATCCTTGGGAAATGTCTGAGGTGAGATTTTCCGTGGAAAAGATATGGAGAGGAAGTGAGAGAATGGAGGAGAGGGAGCCCGAGAAGAGTGTTCGATAAATCCGACAGGCTGTGAGTGGGAGGAGCCCAATCCAAGCCAAAGCCACGCATGTGTCATGGATCCAGACTTTGAGGACCCGTGCCAGAGTGGAACAGAGTCCAGAGAGGAGGATCCCGAGCGGGAGTCGCTTCGGCATGTCCGAAGAGTAAATGGAGGTGAAGGAGAAGCGATGATTGCAAAGCTCGCAAATGTCCTTTTTGGAATATTTGAGCCACTGGAGCAAACATTCCTCATGAATAAATTTGATGGATCCTGTACAAATACAAGGGTGGAACAAGGGACGATCCGCTCCACCCTCACTACGGCACACACGGCACAAATCCCCAGAAGAACCCGTCTCGTCCTCCATCATGACGTTTCCCAAACTCCTACTTGATATTTCCTTTTTTGTCAGCTTTCTTGTAGAGACAATCCGAGATCAGCTTCACACCATCTCATTAATTGACGATCCAATTCTTCTTCTCTTCTCTTCTCTTTTCCTTTTCTTTTTCTTTTTCTTTTTCTGCTTCTTTCTCCCTCCCTCAGCTCCCTCAGCAAGTTCTATCTCTTCTTTTCTTCTTCTTCTTCTCACACTCCGCCGTCATCATCAGTTATTATTATTATTATTATTGTTATTGCACCTCCTAAGTAATAGCTAGTCCAACCTCTCCTAACTTATTATTTCTTTCTCCTCCCCCTTTCTACCTTTGCTTCAAATCATTTTTGTTATTTATGTCACTGCTCTGTCGCATCGGCATTTCTATATTAATTATTATTATTAATATACTATCAATCTGATTCATGCTTCATTTAATATACTTATAACTTATGCAATACGTCTTATTATATCATGCAGATATGTTGCACTTGTATCCCTTTAAGCAATTTAGTTGCGCCTTCCCTTATCTTCCGGAATCATCACCCTATGCAAATAGGCTAAGGCTAAATATGATTCTCGACTTCTCTCTTCTTATGCTTCCCCCCCTCTCATTTGAGTCCGTCATTTGGGATCCAAGTTCATGGAACTAGAGTAATTCCTGAATCCACTTCCCTTAACAACGGAGTGAGCAATGATGAAATGGGTAAAGAGCATGTCTCTCAATCTGGCATTATGAAATGATACATAAAAGGGCCTAGAGGATTGGGGTTATGGGGAGGTGAGGATGTGTGGATGAATTGGAGTGAGGGTGGGCGGGTGGGGAGGTAGGTATGAATGGAGAGAAGACAGGAAAGTCGTGGTCTCCCTCCTTGAGGGACTGACGTCATGAGCTGAGTTTCAAGTCTTGTAAAGTGAAGAGAAGTGTTGAAACTCAAAGTAAAACTTAACTTGTGTAGTTACTTCGTTAATATTGTAGTAGTCAATCAATGTCAATCTGGAATGTTAGATGTTAATGCTCAATTGTAAAATCAAAATGTGGATGTCATGAAATCAATGGGGATTCAGAATTGAAGTGGCTCCAACCCTATTTCCCAGATCGGATACTTACTCACTCAATTGATGTACAAATTGTGAATGTGAGAGTCAAGAATGGAAATTGTGGCTCGCAGATGGAGGGATCCGGGTTGGATCGAGCTGGAAATGGAGACGCTGTTTAAAAGAGAGGGTCTCTGCAAGGCCTGGAATAGTTTGGTAGAGCATGAGGAAGTGAAGCGTAAGTCATGATGATTCATTCATCCAGAAAAGGATAATTATCAAAAGTATAATTATTTTTCATGACTTGATACTCTATCTAGTGATCCAATATGAGGAGGAGGAGGACAAAGAGGAGTCCAAGGTGAGGGGGAATCAATCGAATAGTACGAGCAACAGCGTTGATGCATGGCATTGGAGAGAAGAGCCTAATATAGAGGAATTGGAGCATTCCTTCCACAAGTTATTAGAGGATGGAGCTTGCATTTCAAATGAAGCCTCTTCCTCCACTCTTTTCGCACTCCGACTGCAAAGAAGACTCTTAATACTCAAAAGAAACTGGATATCTCATACTAACAACGGAGTCCGGAAAAATGGGCTCCATTATAATTCGAACTCCATTAAAAAGAAAAAGAAAACGCATTTATATGCTGCTGTACCTCATGCAAAGGAGCCTGGATATGTAGATGCTACGGATGGCTTGGCCCGTCTGGGCTCACGAGCTGCATTAAGTTTTGCATTTGCTTTTCTAAAAAGAGCATGGCGCTCTGGTGATGATACAGACTTATGTTCTGAATTATTGAGTGAGGCACTGGATGTTCTTCGAACTCTTCCCCCTGCCTCTCTCTTTCATACGAATTCAATATCCCCTGTTTGGTGGGAAGTTGTGGATCGGACCACCAAATTCTTACATTCTGTTATTCATTCACCTTTGGAACAAGCCATACCACCCAAGGACAAACAAGCAGCACTCTCCCTACTTTTTGAATTTGCTGTTCAAAGAGGAACATTGCATCATTTACTTTCATTGATTCTACTTCTTATTCAACTTTGGGAATGTGGGCAAACTATCCATGATAATAGAGCAGCCAATGATTTTTGGAATGAAAATGGGATTCCGCTTATTCCCTTTCTTAGACGATTTGAATCTATTGCAAAGAATGAAAATTCAGTTCTTGAGGGAGATACTGAAAGTGATGATGAGGAAGTTGTAAATGCTACGAGTTGTTTTCTACGGTATTTGGAATATCCTGAAGATGAAAATTCTCAAATTGATTTATACCAAAGTGCTGTAATATTGATGTCTCATATTGATCGTATTGCAGAATCTCATCAACCTAAGATCTCTAAATCACCTCGATCCTGTATTCCCAACTCCTCTCCTAATGACAACAATAAATATCAAATTATTTGGCATCAAGGAAATATCTTTCATAAGTCAGCAGATGAAATACTATGCCTAAATAGCTTATTGCCTGATGGAGTCCGTGTCAAATCTATTTTACCAATATGGAAATACATTTTATTTTTGTCAGACTGTGGAAAGATTTTTGCAAAATCTTATGATTCTAGTATATTTGAGTTTGCCTCAAGAATAAGAGAAGACTGTTTGGAGCATACAATATCTCAATTTTGGTGTTCTCCTGACGGAAAAGATGTAGTTTTCCTAAGCGTTACCGGTGTTGTTCTCTCTTGGAGTCCTTTTGATGATGAAGATACTTGCTTACTATCGACTGATGGCCCAATCGCCATTAGTTCACTCAATGACAAAGACATAGTTGATGCAAGGGTCGTTAATAACAATTACTTTGCTATTTCATCCTGCGGGGAAATTTACACATGGAGTTTGGTTAAAGAAACGAAAGTATATTTGGCTCCATTTGTTATAGAGTGCTTTAAAGGGAAAAACATTATACACTTTGCTGTGTCTGACAAAGAATATGGTCGATATATTCATCTAATTGCACTGTCAAGTACTGGTATGGCATATACTTGTGGTTGGAGTGTAGATAACCTTTCAAAGCAACTAAGGGATATCAACTGCTCCAAATTACCTCTGGCCATTGAAACAAAGATGAAAAAAGATGTCATTGTGAATGTATATTGTTCTCGACAGCACTTTATGGTTCTTAGTAGTGATGGAACTCTTTTATTCTGGGATACTGACACTCTACGCCATGAAGATGTGGAGATAAATGAAGCATTCACTAAATGTATAAAAAGCGTATCTGTCACTGTGTCTTTCACTACTTTTCTTACTCAAGGTAATGAGCTTTATAAATGGACTGTGAACGAATTTAATCAATCAATTGGCCTTTCAAATTTTAGTAAAAGTAAATTGGGGAAAATATTTTTTTCTTCATCTTCTTTATCTGAGCTTGAGGTAATGTCTAGTGAGCAAAGTGTTATAGTGTGCTGCAAGGGTCAAATTTTTGACTCTGACGAAAAAAGTGATATTCAACAAAAAATTCCATTTGTACTGGATCTCAAAGAGGAAACATTTATTATCCTTGACCAACTCTTAAGTCGAGTTTGGAAGCAAAGTATGGATGGAAAGCATCATGATAAATTTGTCAAACAGGAGGAAGAATGTATTACTGTGTCTTGCTTGAATCTCCTCAAATTACAGCTACATTTCATTCTAAATCAAGGCCTTGATTCGAAGAAATTTATACCTGAGTCAGTTTTATTATCTTTAAAACACAAAGTTGTCGAGTTGGCTAGTAGTACTGGGATTTTGGAAACCATTCAGAGAGGTGCTCAAAATTTACTGCAAGTTGGTTGGAGTATCTTATTGCCGACTGCAAATGAAAGGGCCAAAGCGTTGTCTTCACTCCTACCTGTTGCAAATGACTCCGCTTTTTCATCTTCATCTTCTGCAAATAATGTAGGAGGTAGGCGCTTTATGACGGATTTATTAGTTTCCAGTTTAATGGCTGATGGAGGATTAGAGAATGCATTGTCTGCTGCAATAAAGGTTGAAATGAATGAGTGGGATGAGGATTGTCTGGAAAAAAGGGACTCTTCTTTATTAATGACAGAGCAGGCAGTATTCGAAACGGAATCCAAAAAAACTAGGCAAATAAACTCTGATGGAAATTCTAGCAAAAATGATGCTACAATTCCATTGCTACATTTACTCAAGCAGCTCATTAGAAATGTTGGATCTCAGACCCTTTCTCTTCTTTCCTCAAATATTCATTCCTTAATTCAAGTCTGTCAATCGGACTTGAAGAGCTTAGCCCCAAATTTGAACTTATTACTCAAATTTCAAAGGATGTTATTTAGACAGTTCTTCAAGCACATGTTAAAAGATGGGGATAAAGATATTTTATTTGGTATCACCGGAGTATTAAAAAAGTATATGACTCTTTTAAGCACACATATCTCTGATATACTTCCCAAAGCACTCGTACTAGCATCTGATAATGCCCGTTCATATATTGTTTGTGCAACGGTTCTTGAGAGTGACGCCATAGGGGTCTTATTCCCTGAGTTTATCTTAAGTCTTACATTAGTACATTTAGAAAGCCCAGATGCGCTAACTCAACTTCATGCAGAATCTCTTATCTCCTGGTTAACACTACTAGATAAATTTAACAAAATGGCACCTGGAGCGGAAAAAGAGGATGTAGACGATATGATATGGCCTGGTGGTACACGATATCCATCATCATCAGGCTCAAGACTAACTCCTGACGACAATTCACTACCAAATATTAGAAAAGCTGATTTGGAGAATCATAATGCAGATGGGGGCCTTTGGGTTATCATACATGGCCGTGTATATGATATTAAAGATTATAGTTTTGTGGGTAAAGAAGAGTTTTCCAATATGGTACAATTTGGTTGTATTGACGTTACAACAACGCTGAAGGAACTGTCCTCTTCTGAATCAATTATGGAACAACTTCAGCCTTGCTTAATAGGCCATTTCAGAGACCATGATATGGAAGTGATATGTCCAGATCTTTTTGTGGACATTCATAATTATTATTCACCCTTCATAGATCTGGAAAGGAATTTATCATTTTTCCTGGGTTCTTTTAATCGAAAATTGTATAAAAGTATGGAAATTACGTCGACGGAGATTGCTTGTTCAAAATGGACCAATTCTTTGTTTATGAAAGGCGGTTTGAAAATTATATCTCCAATCAATCCATTTGATGAAGAAAAAGGAGAGGTTAAGAGCACTGTGAGTTCCTCTTCAGTTACTCCTATTTCAACTACTCCTGATGCAGATATTGCTAATCCTTGTTTGAAGTTTGAATATGAAAATAAAAAGCATGATATAATACTTCATAATCTAATTGAGAACAATGTCATGGATCCTCAAGTTGATACTTTTCTCAAGGAGTGCAGTGAGGCCTGCCGTGGAAGACGACTCGTCATGCATATGAACTTCCCTTCTGATCATTCTGTTGAAGAAGCGGGGAGAGCTATTCTTGCTGTATTGATAAAGTATCAAGGACTTGAAACAGATGTGACAGCCTTGGTTGAGAAAAAAACTTTATCGAAAGCTTTAATTGAAACACTTAAGGTTGCTCATACAGCCAAATGGAAGTTGATTCGAACAAGGCAAGAATCGGGGAAATCTTACAAGGAAGTATGTTCCTCTGTTATTGAAAAATGCCGCTTCTTATTCCACGAGATTCGACCCTTTTATACTGTTCAAGGGGGGTTAAACAAACTTCCTATTCTCTATAAGGATTGTTCCTTTAAGAATGCAGTTAAGCGGGTCATGGCTAAGCGGAAGCAATTTAATGGGCAGTCTTCTCCTGAGATTCAGCCAGTTCGTGCTGAAGACATTTTAAATGCCAGTATTCAAAGTAGTGAAGCATTGGGAATGTATAAATCAAAGGAGACACCGCAGGACTCCGTAATAAATGGAAGTAGTTATAGTAATGTACTATTGACTCCCTCGACTGTTGAAAATGAGCTTCAACAGCTTCAAAAGCAGCAAATCCTTTGGCAACAACAAGTCAAAAATAGATTAAGGCAGGAAGAAAAAGATGCTACAGCCTCTACTCACTCTTCTTTTCATGGAGATGAAAATGAGGATGTGGATGATGAGGCAAAAGATGAGGATTCCAAGAAACAAGACATTGTTGATTCTTTATCGAACAACTCTTCTGAAGTCGATATGAATTCCTCATCATTATCCGATTCCATATGTGATGCTAAGAACTATAACAGAATGCAAGAGTTTAATCATGGTTCTTCCAATGATGATGATGAAGATGAAAATGAAGAGAATAAAGACGAGTCATTAAAGGAATTAGCAATCGATGATGACGACAAAGGAGAACATGCTAAAAGTTTTGTCGGTATAGTGGATACTAATGAAGAAAAAAGAGTCATCGATGGTAATTTCTCTACATCACTTATGCAGGGTATTGTTGAGTTTGTCACTGCTGAAGAAGAAAATTCAAGCAACAATGTTAATGAATTGAGAACGACTTTACATCATCAAGTAAAGCGATCTCAGATTCGACTTCGTGGAATAACTGAGATGAATGCCTTATTAAACCTTAGTGGAGATCTTTTGCCATCTAGTAAATATTACATTTTGTCTGGCTGGCTTGGATTAGGAATAAAAAGTTCAAAAACATCTTCTATTCTTCCTCAGTGTCTCTCAAACATTGCAATAATTCCTGCATATAATAGAGCTCAAATCATCATAGAATATTCCAGTACCTTGGAGTGGATAGCTAAAGAATTAAATAGGCTAGTTGCTGAGGCAACATTAAAAATTGGATCTCGAATTCCGAAAGGTGCTCGTATGAAAGAAAGTATTAATCATAGAGATCAACATGGAATTGGTACATTATCTTCCTCCAGATTTTTAATGTCCCTCATTGGAATGTTATATTGTGAAATTGAAGGCAAAGAACTAGGTCTTTTACTTAACATGAAGGTCTTATCAAGTGTCCAAACACTATTTCAATTAATTGGTCCAGATCTCAATCCCCAGAAAGTGAACGACAATTTGGATGCCACTCAAACAATATTTGAGGATATGCTTGAAAGATCCAAAAACAGTCCTACTCCTTTATCAGGAATGGAACTTGCAAGACTCATGAAAAATGGTACAAGGGTCGTTCGTGGAGTGGACTGGAAGTGGGCAAATCAAGATGGCCCACCTCCTTCTGAAGGGCGAGTAATTGGAGAATTAGGTGAAGATGGGTGGATTCGGGTTCAATGGGACAATAGTACCACGAATTCCTACCGCATGGGTAAAGAGGGAAGGTATGATCTAAAACTGGCCGAGCCTCCTTCCATATCAGAATCAGAAACTGAGTCTGAAAAAGAAGACGATGATCAAGGGGATTCTTCGTCAGATTCTACATTTAAAACGCCTGCAAAACTCATAAGAACTTCTTGTGTAAGACTTCTAAAAATTTTCACGATTACGTTTGGCTTATATGCCAAATCTATCCCTAAAGTTGCTGCCCTGAATTTTGCATCCTTTTTGCGTAATCTTGTCAAAAAGAGACAAGGCTGTGAAAGTTTCGACGGACCAACACATTTTTTTCGAAATCAAGATGATGAATGGGCTAATTTAGGTTTTTTAAGAGCAATATCTTCTACTCCCTCCATGTGTCAATTATTATGCTCTCCTTCCTGGATTGAGTTACTTTTTAAGATAGTTGAATCAAACAAATTTCATAAAAGCTTAACGATGCAAATACAGGCCTTGAGACTCCTTAAAATTATTTTACCTCACTCTAATCTTGATTCAGAAAGTCAAGCAAACGTTCAAGAGCGCCTATTTCGAATCCTTGGACACTGTGCATTGATGTGTCGTGTTGATGGCTCTTACTTTGGCGATCAGGGATTGCTTCAGAAAATACAAAAAGGTAGAGGGACACGTGTTGCACTTACGGCTAGTCATTCATCAACCATTGTTGAAGAAGCCATTAGTCTTCTTCGTGTTTTACACGGATTGTCAGAATGGTCGAACAAGATCAATGAATATATTTGCCTGAAATTAAGTTTGGTACACGAAATCGTATCGGAAATTCCAATTTTACAAATGCAATTGGATGAAAGTGAACAGGATAAGTTTACACTTCAACAGTCAGCTATTATGGCATCTTTAGCTGTTATGGGGGGTTTTGATCTGAGGCCTAGGCTTGGTGGTACAATCAGACTCGTCGAATGTGGAAGTAAAGCCACTATAACAGGAATAAATTTAAATGGAAAAATCTCTGTTCAGGGTACAGAATCATACGAGACGAGGAAAATTCCTTTGAGTAAAATTCAAAATTATGATATGAGTCAGTTTCATCTTGAAAAATTTACTAATCGATGTGAGGATGCAATTAGAATAGCCACGAGTCTCTTTGTGTTATCCGTTCAAGATTTTAGGATTGATAAAGATAAATGGAGAATACTGTCAGATAAAGCTGATGCCATAAACATTGCTTTACTGAGGCAGCAACAACAAAGATTAGCTGTTCTTAAAGCAATCAGAATATTCTTTCCTCATCAAAATACTCTTCGTCACATACTCAAGCAACCGGTAATTTTAATTAGTTATATTTCTTAATTGTATCAACATTTTTTTTTTTAAAGGTTATATATGGTTCGACATCTTCTGAATCCATATCTGACGATGTGGACTATGAAGTACATTCTGGTAAAAGTGTTCTTCTTATTCAGCGACTACTTGCTAAATCCACGCAGCCGTCCCCTGCAAAATTTATGTTTTCGATTGAGGAACTTGAATCTGCTGCTTTGACAGTGTCTCAATATTTAGCTTCCGCTTCTGCAGTTAAACGCACGGGGTTCTCGGCTTGTCCAAATGGAAGCTCAAATGTGGAAGTTATTTCCCCTGAGCCCTCAAATGTTGTCCAAAAAGTTAATCTTGGTAATGGTCACTCTACTTCGTTGTTGTCAAAAGAAATTCGCAAGAAGGGTCGTCTAAGATCATCATCAAAGGTGTCAACTTCCCCGCCCTCTTCCACCGTTCAATGTTTAATGGAAATGGGATTTTCTCGAAAATTAGTAGAGTATGCTATCAGTACTATTGGTGGTGTTTCGGGTATAGCTCCTAGCCCAGAAAGTATAGTGGGATGGCTATTAGAGAATGAAGAGCGTCTAGATTTTTATGATGACCAACAGGAGGAAGATGAAGGCTCTGACTCTGATTCTTATTCGATTAAGTCATTCTCCATTGAAGATATTGATGCAAGCGGTGCAAGTGAGGCTGGGGCAGTTGGAGGGTTATCATCCCAAGCATCAGATTCTTATAAGCACAGGAATGACTTTACGAGTAATGATGAATACGCTCAGTATGTACGGGACATCATTCAGGTTGGCATGACGGTTCGATGCCGTCGGACATATGAAGAAGTTTACGAAGGGGATATAGGAAGGGTCATCAAATTGGATCGGCATGTTTTACATGATCTTAACGTTCAGGTTGATTGGCAGAGAAAGGGTGGAACTTACTGGGTCAGATACATTCATATTGAAGTCATCGGTCATGATGGACTATCAAATCCATTGGCAAATGTTAATAGTTTGATTAAAATCGGTGATAGCGTTCGAGTCAAATCTACTGTACATAATCCATGGTATAAGTGGGGATGTATCAATCATAACTCTATTGGTGTCGTTTCTAGTATAAACCCTAATGGTAATATTATTGTTGATTTTCCTTTACAAAATAATTGGACTGGATTAGTGAGTGAGATGGAAGTAGTCCAATGTTTTCATCCTAGAGTAACATGTGATGGCTGTGAACAGTCTCCTATTACGGGACCTCGTTTTAAGTGTAAAACCTGTGAGGATTTTGATTATTGCGAAATTTGTTTCAATCGCAAAAAAGGACACAAGCACGGATTTCTTAAGATAGGAGAACCTGGAGGCTCTTCGATATATGCGGGTAAACCTGGTAAAGCAATTTCTCGCGACTCCATGCCATTGAATTCTTCAAAATTTATTACTGAGTGGACTCAGATAATTAAACATGTAAGTGTTTCATCCAGAGAAAGTTTAATGAATCGCTTGATGGATGGTAACACACTGACCTACTGGCAGAGTGCTAGTGGCAAAGGTAGACACTGGATTCGGCTCGAAATTAAACCTGATATTGTAGTTCATAGTTTAAAAGTTAAACTAGACCCAGCGGACCTAACATATATGCCTTCTTCGATTTTGATATCAGTTGGTGATAATCCCAATGCATTAGCTGAAATTGATAAAATCAGCGTTGGAATGAATGACAAGTTGGTGGATCTTTTGAATAACACTTTAGACTATCATCGATTTATAGAAATTGGAATACGGCAATTACAAAATGGAGTTACTGATTGCAAAGTATATGGAATTGAAATCAGTGGTCAGAAGTTGTCAGATTTAGAACATAGTTATTCGATGAATTCATTTTTGGCGTCAGATGCTGAGGACTGTGAAGACTCCTCCTCTGGAACAGGATCTTCAAAATCTGAAGGAAAAAGAGATTCAAATTCAACTAAAGTTTTTGTGTGGGGCTTAAATGACAAGGATCAGTTGGGTGGTCTAAAGGGATCTAAAATTAAACTTCCTGTCTATTCTGAAATATTATCTAACTTAAAACCGACTTGCATTGCTGGCGGATCAAAATCTCTTTTTGTTGTCACTCAAGATGGTAAAGTTTACGCATGTGGAGAAGGCACCAATGGTAGACTTGGTCTAAATAACAGTTGTAATGTGTCAATACCTAAGCAAATGACGGCTCTTTCTCAATACGTTGTTAAAAAAGTAGCTGTGCATTCTGGTGGGAAACATGCCATGGCCTTGACTGTTGACGGTCGAGTATTTTCATGGGGAGAAGGAGACGATGGTAAATTGGGTCATTGCTCAAGAGCTCCTATTCCAAAGCCAAGATTAATCGAAGCTCTTAAGTCGAAAAGAGTGAGGGACATCGCGTGTGGAAGCTCACACAGTGCTGCTATAACATCAAATGGAGAATTATATACCTGGGGTTGCGGAGAGTATGGACGTCTTGGACATGGCGATAACATTACACAAATGAGGCCAAAACAAGTGAAAACGCTAGCTGGTAAACGAGTTATTCAGGTTGCTTGTGGAAGCAGAGATGCTCAAACTCTTGCCTTGACTGATGATGGTATGGTATATTCTTGGGGGGATGGGGATTTTGGAAAATTGGGTAGAGGAGGGAGTGAAGGCTGTAACAAACCTCAAAATGTCGAAAAACTGAATGGAGTTGGTGTTTGCCAAATCGAATGTGGAGCTCAATTTTCTTTGGCTTTATCAAGGAATGGCCTGGTAATATTTTTTTTAAATTCTATAATATGCTTATTGAGAGTGCTCGGTTAGAAGAATATTCCATACCAAATCATCTCCCTATCCCCGAAAAAGATAACGTTCTAATCTGCAGAATTTGATGAAATTTGTTACACATGCTTCAGCCAGATTATGAACTGCAATTGATTAATAATGAATATTCCCTCCTTCATACTCCAAATCTAAACAATATTTAAGCTCATATTTGAGTCATTATTTATGACATTTTGTCCTTTTTGACCTTAACTTTCTAGAACAAACGCAGTGGGGCAACCGGTGGTGTTGGTTTATCCTATTTTTTTTTATTTTTTTTTTTTAGAAAGGTCTAGTTACGCCTCTGGACAAAAGAATTGTGTTCTATACATATTATATACTACTATGAGTAAAAAAAATCGGGAATTTGTTTATTAATCAAAAAATCTTTATTTAGTCATCAAAATTCATTTCACCCCCCCCCCCCCCCGATGCAATGCTCATGTGCCAACGTTTTTTCCAATTTTCAAAACAGTCTACATATTGAGTAATATTCCAAAAAAAAGTTTTAAAATCCATTCGGTGGTTCATGGTTCGAACTAGGGCGGTAGCTGATCACCTTTGAACCTCTAATATATGCAATTTTTAATCAGACATTTAAAAAAATGAAAATATATTCCTGCCTTAAATTTATCTTCTGTGCCACCCATAGTGACGATGCAACAGCATATCCACAAATATGAATGACTCTAGTAATTTCACTGTCGGGTGAAACGGGAAGAGAATATCTTACATTCAACTTCACTCGCTGAACAAAGAGAAATGATAGATTTTATAAACTAAACTAAGTATGACTAAAATTGAAGTATGGACTTAGAATAAAAAATCTATCAATGTATTTAAAAGTACCTGCATATTTTTTAGGGGAGAGTTGTGGGGTCACTTCGGGTAAAATTAACGGTGTTTCAGTAACTTGGTTATTTTCCCAATCTGTTATAACGCCTTGTGGATAATAAAACTTTAAAATTGACATTAAAACATTAAAGTCTATTTTTCTGTCTTACCATGCATGAGTGAAAAATTTAATAACATTCATGAAATGACGGACTTGCTATTTTTACATGTAACTCATTACTTTTATTCTTTTTCGCTTAGGCACAAGTAACGAGTAATTAATTACTTTTTTGTATCCAACTCTGTTTCTTAAGTATGCTTAAGAAAAAATGACTTTTTATATACTTAATTAAGGTGTGGACATGGGGTAAAGGAGATTACTTTCGTCTCGGGCATGGTGCTGATCAACACATACGAAAACCAAGTGTGGTCGAATGCTTGAGAGGGAAAAAAATAGTCCATGTAGCAGTTGGAGCACTTCACTGTCTTGCTGTGACGGATCTAGGCCAAGTCTATGCTTGGGGTGATAATGATCATGGCCAACAAGGGAATGCTACAACTACTGTTAATCGTAAGCCAGATTTAGTTCATGGCCTTGATGGGCACCGTATATCAAGAGTTGCCTGTGGCTCTTCCCATTCTGTTTGTTGGACCACACCAATTATAATGCCATCCAACTGTCATGAACCCGTACTTTTCAATTCATCAAAAGATCCTCTTGGAGCAGATTTAATTAATAATTCCAACGACAGTAAGTTTATATGTATTCTATTTATAACTGGGGAGGACGATTTTTTTTTGGGATTTAAAATTTGGCATAATGGTACCGGGGGAAAAAGGAAATATTTTCTGAAAGAGCTTATTAAAATATGAATAATTATAATAAAATATCATTGTGAGCCAAAACAATACCTTCTTTGACAAGAGGTGACTTGTTTCACTGTCGCTCTTGGCCTACGATATTTAAAATTATCTGTAAAATTTTGAAGAGTTTAAATTTGAGGAATCTTTTATAATAAGGAAAAATTAAATTGTATTTATTCTGGAGTGATAAATGTTGATTTTAATATATATGTTTTGGGACATAATTTCCAATATTGAGCCAAATGTCAAAATAAAGAAGTACATAATTATTCTTTATGTTCGCTCTTAGTCGACTCTTCTTCAGCTCGAAATGATGAAAGACTTGGAGCTGGATACAAAGTATCCTCAATGGAGCAATCATTTTTGTCAGAATCAATATCCTACGCTCCAAAAACAAAGAAAAATAGAGCAACATTGTCTCGTATGATACTTTCCTTGGACTCGAATTCCTCAAAACAACAAGCTCTTCAGTACATTTTGAATAGTCTTCAAATTTTGTACATTAGAGAGGCAGCTGTAGCAGCTATTGCTCCTCACGGAGATGTTGTAACCGCACAGGGAAAGGATATATCTGGATCCTCGTCCCTTTCAAACAGTGGTGGTCTACGTGTTCTTCAAACGAATAATGATATGAGTACAAAAGTAATTTCGGTTCCTCTAGCATCTCCTGAAACCCAATCTGAAGCTAGTGATGGTTTAAATGGTGGAGGAGAAGCTCCTGCATGTCCTAAGGATCTTGCCATGTCCTTACAAACGACTCCTGATTCATCTGAAGAAGTTTCTAATATTTTTGGTACTGTTATGTGTAATAATATATTTATCTTTGTGTTGATTTTATTTTTACTTCTAGCATCAGTCAGTGTTGGAGATGACTATAGCTCCAATATTACTTCAATTGAGGATAACATCGAGATTACAATGAAGCCTCAAACCAATAGTATTATTTTAGATGATTTTACCAAATTACTTAGTCAGAACGATACTCGAATGCTGGTGGATCTGTTAAAATTGGCAGTGTCTGGTAAGATACACATATACATTATTATGGACTATGTCAGCACAAAAGCAAAAATTGAGCAAAAATCATGAAAATGAGATGTTTACATGCTTCAAATTACTTTTTATAAGTTTTATCATGGACCTTACACTTCATCTAGATATATTTGAGTCAATTATGGACTTTATATTTAAATTTTTGGGATAGGTTTATATACCCAAGAGTGTTAGCTATAGCCGAAAGCAGTGCTTCACATGCAGTGTGTCCCATCGCTTTGTCAGATGTGCATCATTTGACAATTCCTGTTGTACTCTTGGATTTTCCATTCATTTAAAGAGAAGGAAGTCTTTTTAAAATAATTCATTTACCTAGAAATAAAATGAAAATCCAAGAGGTCATCATGAGTCAAACCTAAATAGCCTCACTAACTAGTCATTATCACTACGATATTCTCATGGAATCATGTTATTCTTGTTACTAAAAACTTCTTTGGTTAAAAAATAACAATCCTAGAAGAAAACGTATTTGCTTAACTGAACAAAAAGACTGGCTACGCCGCTAGGTGCGCCACATGGGATTTTAAAAAAAAAGTTTGGAAAGTACTGGTCTAAAGCATGGGCGTAATTTAGATAGGGGGGCTTACCCTTCCCCACATTTTATTTACTACATTAGTGTAGTAGCTTCCTTGAATTCCCCCAGCTCAAAAATCCTATCTGTGCCAAGGTTGGTCATTTCAAACTGAATCATTCTTGCTGAAATGGCTAATAACACTTTAGTTAGATCCATTACTAAACTAAAATAAATATTTTAATCAAGATTCGATATTAAGCTCTGCATTGTTATAGAAAAAATATTTTTTCATTATACCTTCTTAAAATTAACTGAAAAATGCGTCACAAAATTTTGCATTAAATTGCAACTAATCCAAATTATATTCAAAATTTTAAGCCTAATTGCTTTAAAATCCAGACCTTTCAAGCCTTTGGAAAATAGCTAATTTTTGTTCAAAAAGGAATTTTTTAAAACTTCAAATGGTTTAAGAGGTGACAAAAATGGCCTTAAAAGGATGAAACTCTCCAAGTCTCATTTTTTTTTTCATCAATAGACAGAGGAAAATTCTTCGGTACAGACAAAATAACGGATCGATCCGAAAACGGGACAGGCTAATGTACATATACAAATAACATTGATAATTAATTATCTATGAACGAGAACTTTGTATAAGAGCTAGCCTTTAGTAGTTCTTCATTACGTCAGACCAGCAATAATTTACTCTATGAAACATTAAAATTCAATGATAATTTTTTAGATCATTTCATGGGTCCATTCATGATTGATATAAATTAGCCAATCTTGATTAAGGCTGAGACGATTCACAATTCTAAATAAATAATTATGAATTGAAATGGATTCCGTATTTTAACGCAAGACTTTAGAATCGATTCAATGATTATTCTAAATCTATTTATTTTTCATTAAATAAAAAAAAAGATCAGAATTGAATTAAATAAAAAACAATATTTGACTGAGTGGCATTTTAATTAAATCTGGAATCGTGACTGTATTCTGATCTGCTTCCCCGGCCTAAAATCTTTATTTGAATCTGATATGTCATTTCATTATTACTTTTCTTTTATTATGACCAGAATTTTTGTGTGATCTATATGTGTAATTTTGGGGCGTCCCTGAAGGATGAATAAGACTGATTTAACAATAGATATGTATGTATGTTTGGATCGGAGAGCACTTAATCATTTTTGAGAAATAACATCCTGGCTTTTTTGTGTAGACACCCATAAATATATATAGATTATATTATTAATTATATAATAGGTCGATGCAGTGAGCGTTCACGAGAGTCTCTGAGTGTGGTGCTCTCTACTCTAAGTGCTTCTTGTCCTTCGAAATGGGAAATGCTTACTGAGTTGTGTGTAACAGAGTTAGAAGACGTTGCTTCAGATACAGAAAGAACGAAGTCCCTTTATCAACCTGTGGTTCAAGAGAGTCCTCATCCATATGAAGGTTTGTATGCATCTCTGTTTTGTAAAAGAAGTGTTGAGAGAAAATATAGTTATTGCTACATATTATATTTGTACGCATTAACCAATCAGATTTCAATAATCGTTATTTACCTTTATCTATCAGAAAATAATTGTTATTTTACTTGTATCATCATACCTTCAAAAAGGTACTGGTACCGATTATTTGGGGGTTTGAAAACCGATAACTGATTAATTGGCCGATATATATAAAAAGTAAAAAGTTCAAATTAAACTATGTAGTCTTTGGGATTCAAGTAAAAAATGATAATTAATCAAACAAAAGTTCAAGCAGGCTCATTTCGGCAACTCTATAATTTTCCTAATTACCATTGCAGAGCAGATGTTGAGAAATTACATCCTATAATTTTTCTTCAGATAATTTTTAAAATTTGGATTCAGTTTCATTTTATTGATGGCCGGTATGACCGCACATAATTTTATACTAGTTTTCATGTTTTTGATATAATTGATAAATAATTATTATAGAGTTAGAAATTGAAGCTTGCTAGTATCGTTCTTTTTTCCTAATGTGAAGGGAATTTTAGATTATACATAAATACTATATATATAGGTATATAATTATATAATTTATGAACTCATATTACACAAATATATACAAGTACATATTTGTTGCTTATATATTTCTATGATGAAGACAAAATATAAAGTTATCGTTCTTTGTATTTACATTTTTTTTTTCTAGAGTCAGCAAATTTAACTGGTCATGTGAAATTACCGGGTGCTGTTGCTCTCAGAATTGAATTTGATCGACTCTGTTCTACTGAAAGTCGAAGAGATACACTTACTATAACTGAACCTAGTGGTAGAATTGTAGCAATTAGGGCTGGAACGGAATGGAGTGATTGGTGTACGGAAATTCGAGTTCCAGGGGACGAAATTAAATGGAGATTTAATTCTTATAATAGCTTTAAGAGTTGGGGTTGGAGATTCGTTGTCTATCCAATTATGCCACAAGTATTTGCACAAGACTTACCCTCCGATAGATCTGTTCTATCTCGACCTTCCATGGATTTGGTTATATGGCTCCTTGATTCAAGCATAAAGAGTATTGAGGATCCCTTAATAGGTTCCCGACTAGCCGCAGCTCTTGCTGCTTGTGCTCAATTAAGTGCTCTCCCAGCTTCTCAGCGAATGTGGGCCCTTCAAAGTCTTCGAAAGCTTATGTCATCTACCTATGGTCTATCGATCAATATTCCTCAAATGGTGTCAGCAACTTCTTTATCAGAATCTGGTCTAAAAGATCATCAGCCGTTCTATACAGATACAGCACTCTCCGTTCTTGTAAAAGGACTTCCAAAGATGCTTCTTCGTCAATTTGAATATGAGGATGAAATTGTACGTGGTGGCAAGCATTTATTACATTCCAATTTCTTCAAGGAACTTGTTGCCCTGGCCTGTGATATCTCATTGGACAAGCTCTCTTGTTGTTCCGAAACATATAAATGGGCATGGTTTCAAAGATACTGCATGGCTTCACGAGTAGCTAAAGCCTTAATAAATAGAGCTATACTTCCCAAGCTTTTCTGTACTGACGTACGTAGGAAAATAGAAGAAATGTCTAGTGAGCATGAAGAATATACTGCAAATCATGAAAATCATCAAATATTCACTCAAGAGCATGATAGACAATTGCTACTATGGTTGCATAGAAGGCCAGAGGATTGGACTTTAAGCTGGGGTGGAGCTGGAACAATTTACGGTTGGGGCCATAATCATAGAGGTCAGTTGGGTGGAGCTGATGGTCCTAAAGTCAAAATTCCAACCCCATGTAAATCTCTTTCTGCCCTTCGACCAATTCAGCTGATAGGAGGAGAGCAAACTCTTTTTGCTGTTACTGCAGATGGAAAAATATATGCTACTGGTAATATCAAATACAAAAATAGAAATTTAAAAAATAACCCAACTAACATTTTAGGCTATGGTGCTGGCGGACGCTTAGGAATTGGAGGTGTAGATTCTGTTTCGGAGCCTACTCTTCTTGAATCCATACAACATATAAATATCAAGACAGTGTCTGTCAACTCAGGCGGAAAACACTGTTTAGCCTTGTCTGCTGACGGTGAAGTATATAGCTGGGGAGAAGGTCAGGATGGTAAACTGGGCCATGGGAGTAGAACTTCCTGTGATAGACCAAGGATTATTGAGGCTCTAAGAGGGAAAGAAATTATTGCCATTAGTTGTGGAGGCGCACATTCTTCTGCTATTACTGTAAATGGTAAGTACATTGCTTTTAATGAATAAACTTTTAAAATGTAACCTGATTGTTAATTGACTTCAACTCGAGTAGTTAATTTGATGATTTGCAACTCGACTTTCCAAATTATTGAAGGGCTTGATACCTTTGATTTGAGATAACTTGCTAGAAAGTAATTTAAGTGACGAAATATTTATTTTAATTATTATTGAAGGAATTATTATCGAAGTACTGCTCTATATAGAAGTGGATTAATTCCAATTTCTAGCAACTGAATTTTATTTGTATTTTAGCTGTAGAAATAATTGTTTGATTAAGTTCTTAAAATAACAATTATCTAGTTTAGATTAAAACTCCTAGTAAACCTTGTACACTATCATGGTCACCTGAGGTATCAGAACAAGCTTCCCTGCTCACGTTACTAAAATATTATTCTAGATGACTTTGATTTGTGTATTTAAATATGACATTTTAAGAAATAAGGGCCTTTATCACTTGGGATGAGATCAATGGCATAGCTGAGACAAAATGTGGCGTATATATATGTGGGGGATATATAACCTAAAATTTTTTAGGGAAGGTAAAAACGTACCCTCGTGCCACCCCTCAGCTCTGCTCCTGAATGATGCACATCGAATGTGATTTGATTTGATGCTAGTCTATATTGACTTGAAACTAACTCGGATTTACAAATCAGTGACTTAGTCACGCTTCCTTAATCTAACCTAAAAAGACATATACATTGATTCATTATACACATTTTTAGGTGAATTGTATACATGGGGGAGAGGTCGATATGGACGATTGGGCCATGGAGATGTTGAAGATCAGTTAAAACCAAAACTTGTCGAATATCTTATTGATCATCGTGTGATTGACGTTGCATGCGGTAGTGGTGATGCACAAACGCTTTGCATCACTGATGATGATAACGTTTGGTCTTTTGGAGATGGTGACTATGGGAAGCTTGGTAGAGGAGGCTCAGATGGCTGTAAAGCCCCTGAAAAGATAGATTCTTTAGCTGGCTTAGGTAACGTATCCTACATTTAATAATTATAATAGTAGTTTAAATAGGCACATATAATAAATTGAATATTTTATCATCAAATATAGGGGCTGTGAAAGTTGAGTGTGGTTCACAATTCTCTGTTTGTTTGACTAGGTCAGGTAAGTTTAAAAACCTTATTGAATAGGATTTACATGCAAACATCACTATTTTTGCTTCAATTTGTAATCGGTGTTTTTCAGGGTCTGTATTTACATGGGGTAAAGGTGATTATCATAGACTGGGTCATGGAACAGAAGATCACGTTAGACGTCCAAAAAAAGTTGCCTCTTTACAATCAAAAAAAGTCATATCGATTGCAACGGGGTCTCTTCATTGTGTTGCCTGCACGGATCAAGGTAGATATAGCAGATGAGCGATTGTCATGTATTTATTTTCTTGTTCATATTCTTAGGAGAAGTATATACTTGGGGCGATAATGATGAGGGGCAGCTTGGCGATGGAAGTACAAATGCAATTCAGCGCCCAAGATTAGTTGCATCCCTTCAAGGGAAAAAAATCAATAAAGTTGCTTGTGGTTCCGCTCATACTTTGGCTTGGTCCACGAATAAATCAATAGCTACTAGTACTCTACCGAGTCATGTTCCTTTAGAATATGATTTACTCAAGGGACTCTCTCCTATGCTTCTAAGAAACCGATTAGTATTACTTCATTCATTCTCTGATATATTCTGTCCGGGACTAGCTATGTTTCCACTGGGTCTTGTTGGAAAAAGTGAAAAAGAGCATCATCAGCAATATATTCGAGATGACTCATTCAGTATTGACAAATTACGAACGATCCTTGTTACATCTTCCAAGGAAAGTGCTTTTCGTAAGGTGATTCAGGCGACTATGGTGAGGGATCGTCAACATGGACCAGTAGTCGAACTTATTCGTATTTCATGTGGGAATAAAAAGCCCAAGACCAAAGGTGCTCCTGATGGATCACAATCAGTGTTCAGTCAAATGACATTGAATACTTCCTTACTTGGAGATAAATGTTTATTGTTGCCTCACCGTGTTTGGAAAGTTAAGTTTATAGGTGAAAGTGTGGATGATTGTGGTGGAGGATACTCGGAGAGTATCGCTGAAATGTGTGATGAACTTCAAAATGGTACTTTACCTCTTCTCATATCAACTCCTAATGGTAGGGACGAAGCTGGAACTAGCAGAGATTGTTTTCTTCTGAATCCATCCTTAAATTCCTCTCTTTATAAAAATACGTTCAGGTAGCTTTTACTTTATATAATCGAGTATAAACTTCTTAGTAAATTTCATATGAATTATTTCTATTACAGGTTTTTGGGGATTTTAATGGGGATAGCCGTAAGAACGGGCTCACCATTGAGCTTAAATTTGGCGGAGCCCATGTGGAAACTTTTGGCTGGAGCATGTTTAAATTTAAATGATATCACAGAAGTGGATAAGGATTATGTACCAGGTCTGCTTTGCATTAGAGATATGGATCCTGATCCAAAATCTTTCTTGGATATGGACATGCCTTTTTCGACTCCAAGTTGTGCTGGTCATGATGTTCAATTATCGACAAGGTTTGTAGTACATTATTCCCTGGGATCCTGGGATTTGTTTATGTGATAATTTCATATAAAAAAGTATATTTATACAATTACACTATACAGCAGGGTCCGTGACCTGAAATCCATTTTTTTTATTGCTATTTAAACTGGAGAACACGAAAATCACCATTAAAACCTTCAACAAATGCAGGTTTGGCCTTAAGATCATTTAATAAAAAAACATGTTTTTAGGGTATATTTACGCTTCAAAGTCATTTTCCGGCGTGAAGGAGCCCTAAGGATGGAAATCAAAATTAATAACAATTGATAAAAACATAGCTACATTAAAAATATGTATAAACAAAAAAAAAAAATAACGAGTAAAAAGAAGGATCTTAGTTATCCAAACATTTTCCCAAATTCCCGGTATAAAAAACCCTCACATTTAACAATCTCTACGATGTATATGGATTTATACGTATTTTCTTATAATTTATATACCTACATGGAACGAATATGCGTTTTGTTTTTTTTCCAGATATTCACGTGTAACACTAGAAAACAGAAATGAATATGTGAAATTAGCAATCCAATACAGACTTCATGAGTTTGATTTTGCCGTGTCTGCAATAAGGGAGGGAATGTCCCGAGTTATACCCGTTCCTCTTTTGTCTCTTTTTACTGGCTATGAGTTGGAAGTCATGGTTTGTGGAAGTCCGGATATCCCTATACATCTTCTCAAATCTGTATCGACTTACAAAGGTAAAATTCTCAGTTTTCTTATAATGTTTACATACATATAATATATTCTATAGAATAGTCAAGCCATTTTATATCCTTTTTTATTCGTAGGAATTGATTCATCAGCACCTTTAGTTGAATGGTTTTGGGAGGTGATGGAAGAGTTTACTACTTCAGAGCGCTCGTTATTTTTGAGATTTGTCTGGGGGCGAACTCGACTCCCGAGATCCATTGCAGATTTTCGAGGGAGGGATTTTGTTTTACAAGTACCTATATACATTTACTCATGGCTATTATTTAATTCTGTGTCATTTTTCATTGTTATTTTTTTAAATGTAGATAATGGATAAGTATAATCCTCCCGATGACTTTCTGCCTGAAAGTTACACTTGCTTCTTTCTTTTGAAAATTCCTCGCTATACTAGTAAAAGCGTTTTGAGAGAGAAATTAAAGTATGCAATTCATTTTTGCAAATCGATAGGTAATGTACATACATATGAAGTTTTTTTTCGGGTTTTTTTTGATGGCTTTATTTGTTTATTACTTTTTTTTGTTATAGACACGGATGACTATGCTCGTGTTGCTATGCCACCTCCTATTGTCACTGAGAGTGGAGGTGCGGATGCGTTTGCAATTTTATCTGAAGAAAGTTCCGCTATAGGAGCAGATGTGGAGAGTGTTGTGGAGTCCGAGCACGTAGATTGTATATCTATGGAGTCGACAGAAATCATATGATGGGGGTTCAATTTCTTTAAAATATCTGACTGTGATACATCAGATGAAATTCTTCTTCAATATGTACTAAGAAGAACAATCAATCAAACAGATGTCTTTTTAAAAAAAGCAAAGAAATATATTTATTATTACCTACTGGAAATATTGTCATTATATGGATCAATTAATTAATTTATTATTGTATACAGCTTAAACATGTATCACTCTTTTTTTTTTTAAATATTGTAATTGAAATAAATTATTTTTAAATGTAATATATAATTATAAAATTAACAGATATATTACCTATCATTTCTTCGTATTTTATGTTTCAGATCATCTATGAAATCAAATAATATAAGACCTTGATTCGGAAAAAAATTTAATTAGTTTTTTTTTATAAAAAAAAACAAACACAAGAACACATTTACACCCAATGGATCTTTACCCGTTTCTATTTGGAGGGTTTTCTGCCTGCATCGCGGAGTTCATAACATTTCCCATCGATACTGCAAAAACAAGACTTCAACTTCAGGGGCAACGGATGGAGGCAAAGTATGCCAAAAGCAAGTACAGGGGTATGATTCATTGCTGGCATACTTTGGTTAATGAAGAGGGCGCTTCCATGCTCTATCGAGGTCTTACTCCAGCACTCCTTAGACAAGCAGTCTATGGTACTATTAAATATGGACTCTACTACTCTTGCAAAAATGTTCTACCCGGGGAGGAGAGTACCATCAAAAACATTGGATGCGGTGTAGTTGCCGGGGGGGTTTCGAGTGCAATTGCTAATCCAACTGATTTAATCAAAGTTCGCATGCAGTCTCGGAGAGTAGAAAATGGACTGTGTAACTGTATTAAAGACATTTATATTAAAGAAGGATTTTTCGGACTATGGAGGGGTGCATTCCCAACAACGCAGCGCTCAGCTATTATGGCTGCAGTTCAATTGCCAATTTACGATTACTGTAAAAGCTGGCTTGTGAGGAAACAATGGGTTCAAGAAGGCTCTGTGCCCAATCATTTGTGTTCAAGTATCTGTGCGGCATTTTTTGCATGCTTTGCTTCCAGTCCTTTTGATGTGATTCGCACTCGCCTCATGGACCAGCAGAAATTAAGGAAGTTATCTAATGGTGGTGGTGGTCGTGTTCGAATCTATAAATCGGGTCGTGACTGTCTCTATTGGACTTTGAGGAATGAGGGGATAGTAGCATTATATCGTGGTTTTGTACCCGCTTTCTTTAGGACAGGCCCTTGGAATGTCATATTCTTTTTAGTTTACGAGGAGCTACAGCAGCTTCGCTCTTGACCCGTGTTTTTTTTAAATATATATTTCAATTTTGAGATGATAATGTCAGAAAAATTAGTGTTACACACAAATGTGGTCTCAGAACTGTTTATAATATCTGTGTGTTTTGAATATAATCTGGAGAGGATCAAACGATATTGTATTAATATATATTTTATTAAATATAGTTTGTACATTTGAAGTGATATTTTGTTAACGCACTTGAAAGCTTTCCCATAGCTAGTTTAAAGGACATTACTAAATACACATATCCTTATACTATCGGAGTTATTTTTACACGCATATACATACATAGAGTAAACTGAATGTTTTCCACTTGGGGAAAGAAAGCTTTCTATAATAATAGGATAAAAGATGTTGCCCTTTTTTGTTGATGTAGAGTATCCAATTGAATCATTCTTCACATGTTTAGAATTTCTTGGAAATTTTAAATGTAAATTAATTTCAATTACAAAATTACTATTATTTTAAATAAAAATTTCGTCGTCAATTGATGCGTGTATGTATGTTTCTTCATCTGCTAAGTTTTAAAAGCTCTCTTTTGCAGTGTTGAGAAAAAGAAAAAGGATGTGGTCTGTGATAGTGACTAAGAAGTAGTAGTCATTAGAATCAAGAAAATATGTCATTATCAGCAAAGGCCGTCCTCACCCCAAAATTAACATCCTATCCATTTGAGGATCGATTGCTACTCCTTGATATCCCTGCTAAAATTGGTCGGAGCCATAAAGAGGATGCATCAGCCTCAAATAATGGATACTTTGACTGTAAGGTCCTCTCTCGACAGCACGCCATTATACTCCATGAAGAAGGTAGATTTTACATATTCGACACAGGGAGTAGTAATGGATCCTTCGTAAATAACATCCGTCTCAGCAAAGCGGGTGAAGAGTCTAAACCTACAGAAATATTTAGTGGGGATATTCTTCGTTTTGGTTCAGATGTGATTGATAAATCCAGGCAAGTAACACAAAAAGCCATCGTTGTTAAGATTCGTCTATATAATCCAGATGGATCAGAGTATGGAAGTCGCCCTAGTAGTTCAAGGTTATTTCGTCCTCACGACTCTATGGAGGACTTGCATGCCGTTACGCAAACACTTCAAGAATCCCTTTCTAGAGAAAAGATGCTCGAAGATAAACTCTTGAAAGTGAAGACTCTAATTGGAAAAAACATTGGAAAGAGTCACACGGATTTATTGCGGCTCTTTGAAAATATAAAAGAGGAGCTAATGCAACTTTATTCTGAGAGATCACAGTTGTCAATAGAAAGATCAACTTATGAAAAAATCACTTCGGAAAACCTAGGTAACATTTGGTTTTATTACTTAGTAATTCATTAATATCTGAATACATTCATATTTAAAGATTTAACGAAGCAAATTAAAGAATTGGAAAGATTACTTGAAGAAAGAGATCAATGCTATTTAAATGTGCAAAAAAGACAACAAGCGGATGCCCTTGAGAACATGGCTTTAAAAAAAGCATGTCAAATTCAAAAAACTGAGATTGGAAACCACGAACGATCCTTGGAAGATTTACAAAAGGAGCTGGATCACTTGAAAAAAGATTGTGAGGTCAAGTATAAGAGTAAAATTGCGGAAGCAGAGCAAAAATTGAGAGATACTGAGGATCATTACGAAGAGGAATTGAAAAAACAAGAGAATATTTTTTCTGAGGAGAGAGGACGACTTAGGGATCAAATGAAGGTCATTGCTGCAAATGAAGCCAATTTATTAAACAGAATCAAGTCCCTGGAAAATAATGAAAATTATGAACGTGTAGAAATTGATAGAATTATCAACAAGGAAAAAGAAGATGAAGAGGTTCGGAGGGAGCTCGCATATAAGATAGAAGTCATTGAGCATGAGCTAAGTAAAGCTCGATCCACAATCGCAGAGTATGAAAGTCATAAAGATAAACAAGTGCAGCGCGATCCCAATGATGTTAAAAAAATTATTGATCAAGAGGCTACGATCGACAAATTAAATAAGGATTTATCGCACTATAAACAGGAGTTGGTAGAGATCAGAGCCCACAAGGCTGCCTCAGATGATGAACTATCTACTAAATGGGGGCAAATTGAAACTTTAGAGAATTCAATTGCTTCACTCTCCGAGGAAAGTGATAGACTAAGGAAAAATCTCGATACTTTGGAAAAGGAATCCAAGGAGATCTCAGCCGAAAATCTTAGATTAACAAATTTGGTTAATCAAATGGAAAGCTCTTCGAATCAAGAGGAGATGTTTAAAGTTCAAGTGAATGATTTGAAAAATGAGCTAGCTAAGGCGGAAATGAATCTGAAAAATAAGGTTCAGGAAGCTCTTGAAGTGAGTAATGAGTCCAAGAAAAAAGACGAGATCATTCAGCAAAAGGAAATTGAACTCTCCTGCGCACTGGGTCAGGTAAATCGTGATGGCGATATATCGGATGATGATGATAGTAGCACTCTAACGTTTGTCAGTGCAGATTGTTTATTAGATGATTTAGATAGTGATTGATTGGTTTAATTGTGCTTTTATTTTTTCTGCCTTATAATAAAATTAATATCTGAGAGCAATCCGTATCTAAAATTATCCTAAATATATCTATAGTTATATATATAATTATTTTCATCACTAAACATAGATTTACATTCAATAAATATTTATATACATTTGTAGGTACAAAATGCACAAGAGGAATTATTGGTTCACTCAAAAAATTCAATCAATCTTAAAGCCTTGGAAGCTGAGAATGGTAGAATTCTTAATGAACTTTCTGCAGCAAAGTCAAAAGTCAATAGCATTACATCTGAGCGGGAATTTTTGAGTAAGGAGCTCTCTGAAGTACAATTCCTCTTCGATGAATTGAAGAGCACGAGTGGAAAGGATGAAGAGATTGAGTTGATTCAAAAATTAAAAGAAGAGGCGCTCTCCGCGAAGAAGTGTTCCCATCAACTTGAACAGGAATTAGATCTTAAAAGAACAGAGTCTGAGGATTTAAAAGATGAGAAAATTCGTCTTTTGAGGGAAGTAGCTCAATTAAAAAAAGAGCCTGTGATTGATGAGGCTCCATTAACTCTCAAAAATTCTACCATTAATAATATTGAGGCTGATACGTTGGAGAGTAAATTGAGTGCGAGTGAAGCCGCTCTTATTAAGGTCGGACATTTACGAGTGTACGAAGTTATTCTCGGTGTCTTTTTCATAAGTGTTATACTCAATTATATCATGATGATGTGAGGACGGATTCTTTGTCGAAATGAATAGAAATGAGTGAGATATTATAGAAGGATGTTAACATTTTAATACATGCAGTTAATAGTACGGAAGGCAAGGACTTATGCTTTCATTTATTCTGATAGATAATATATATCTATATGTATTGTACAATAAAGGTACATATGTACATGAGTCTATATTCATCAAACGTGTTAAACTTGAAGTCAATCATTTTCAATGTTATATTTTATAGATAATATTAAATCAAATAATTAATTATTGAATATATATAAATATATATCATAGTTTTATTTTCAAATGTTACTTATTTACAAAACAAAAATGATTCACGAATTAATATTAAATATTAGTTATATCAATTGGACCAATTCATAATAACATAAAAATAACAATAATTAATTATTAATCATAATAGTCTTAGAAGGAAATCCTATTGATCATTTCAAAAAATTAATATTGTTTATTTATTTTATATACATAATATACACTTCTTCTAGTCAATAAATTCTGATGCTAATTCATTAAAAGTTTCCATTCTCTTACTTATTTATAATAAATATATTTGTAGCTCTTTCTTAATCTCATCATAATTAGGATAACTAAAAAGTGTTAATCACATTCATAAGAACTTTGAGCAACAATAATATCCTCAATTTCGTTATATGTTCCGTTACGGATTTTCATATTTTCAAGACCTTTTAAAGCCCATGATGTATGAACCTTACATGCAAAACGAGTTAAATGGCTGTTTGAAGCACTAAAGTACGAATTTTGTTTCAAAAACTTCGGTTTATCAACCGTAACAATTACTTGGACTATTTGTATACATATTATTATTAGGTGCCGCAAAAGAGAGTCCATGATTGATCCCTCACTTTTGAAAAACACTCACAACCAAAAGTTATGTGATTATTGTGTCGTCAATATGTACTGTCACAAAACTGGTTCCCCCACTTTTAAAATTTTGTTCCGGCGCCCCTGGCTATAGGACAATGGTTCTCAAACTTTTGTGTTATACGTCCCTTTAATAGAAAATACTCGCTGAAAATCTTTTCGCCTGTTCTTATAGGACACGTTCCAGGGTTTGAGAAGCACGTGTATTTGTAGATATGTGAAAAATGTTGAAAAATCGATGAGTGTCAATAAGAAAAAAGGTAAGGTATTTAGTTCAACTAGCAACTATTCATATGAAAGATACAAATGTAATCAGCATATCCGTCCTCTCTCAGAGTTCTAATATAATTAATTAATTTTTACTACATCATCTCGAACGTGACTTTTGCAAATATTCTCCATCTATAACATGTTAAGTATTGATAAATACAATGTTCCAGATTAATATTATATTACGACTGACCATTGCAAATAAGTGCAGTCGACCTGTTGAATATTCCATTCACACTATGATAAGGATATTTTCTCTTACTTGTTATAAAAAAGATCCAATTTTGCGTTTATTCTAAAATATGTGATATTAGTATATGTATGCCATAATTTCTAATAATATGTGAGATATTTTATAGAAACGATCCTAGAAAAAAAGACAAGGGAAGAAGAAAACAGTCTTTTTCATTTTCTAGCTATTTATACTTCATAGGAGTAGACACTGACTTTTTTAGTCTTCTAAATTGTACTACTTATAAACAAAATACCTAAAAGATTCGTTAACATATCTTTTAGATAATTGCTTATATTTCATGTATCATACCTTTATTTAAAACATTAGGGATGTTAACGTGCGATTTTGCCTTCTAAAGAGCGATGAATATAATTTTTGCCGAATATAGGAATAATAATTTATACCGGTACAATTACCGTATTAACCGGTTGATAAGATATGAGGATCTTCATTTTTTATTCTCCTTTTCATCTACGCCATTACACGACGAGCTTTTTGGGATAAACAAAAACACACTGTATTCTCCCTTCAGCTGATTTTCATCATTTGACTCTTTTGATTTAAAGCAGCTGATCCTACGTATTATGAACTCAAAAAGGTGAAAAATATATTAAATCAAGGATTGCGCGCCCTTTTTTTGAATTTTGAATATATTACAAGTAGTAACGATTGGTTTGTGATTGGTAGAATTTATAAATATATAGTATATCTAAATCATAAATTCTGCATAATATTAACAAGTTGGCAACAAGGAAAATACAGAAGGGTAGCTACCAGTTGTTTTTCCAAATTTTTCCTTTCCCTTTTGTCAGTCGAGATTGTGAGTGGACAAAAAAGCTCGACGTGTTACTTTTTTATATTATTCAATATTTTGACGTCAATAGTACCAAGTGTTGCTCCTAGGTGTATATTTAGCATGACTTTTTATGGATCATTATTTGCTTCAAATCGCACCTTCTAGAGAACTAATTGAAAAATAATAATAATAGAAATTGTAGAGCATTTAATAAAGAATAGTCAACTGCAAGGAATTATAAAAAAAATCTCATCATTGTTTCTATGTATCATCTCACATATTATATTTTTTGATTCTTAACTTTTTCAAGGTCATAAACCAATTTTTTATTTATATAGAATGCATTTATCTTAATTGCTTGACATTTTTACATCCTCCAGTGATTTAGTCTTTCAAAAAAAACCCTCATTTTACTAGACTCCATGAGCAATTTAAAAAAGTAATATTAGGGTTTAACCATGAAATAGTTCAAATAATTTTAAAGCAATTGAAGGCTAGAAACTATTAAATATTCAAGGTCAAAAACTAGGGCCAAGGTAAACTATTTGTTCTATAAGGTAAATAATAAAAATCATAAAATACATAAATTTAGTTTAACTTCTAAATAGCTTTCAAGTGACATAAATAAATCATGCCTACATCATTATGTGGTCTGGTTTATGATGCATCAAAATGAACAAATTGTGATTCAAAGATCAAAAATAATATCGAATAGTTTATAATATTTAAGAAGTTCAGAATTGAATTGAATAACGTATCCAATATTTCTTTCAATTATAAATCACTAACTAAATTTGTGTCAAATCCAAGATGGCTTATTTTATTTATCTTATAAATTCCTCATGGAATGACTCATGTGTACTTATGTAATATTTTAATGAGTCATAATTATATTAAGACGTCGTTTTTAGTTTGGTTTGTAGACCAGCCAGACTTTTTATTTATTTGTAGTTGTCAGTTATCATGACGTACTTTTTATACACACGCAACCTCGATTTACAAAATGGAAAGGAAAAATTTGGAAAAACAACTGGTAGCTAGTCTTTTCTGTATTTTCCTTCTTGCCAACTTTTTAATATTGAGCAGAGTTATTGTTTAGATATACTATACGTTGATAAATTATATCAATATACAAATCAATCGTTAATACTTATATAATATTCACACATTCAAAAAAAGGGCGCACATTCCTTGATTTATTTTATTTCTTATACATCGAAATCACAAATAATAATAATACCCTTTTTGAGCTAATAACCCCGTAGAGTCAGCTGCTTTAAATCAAAAGAGTCAAATGATGAAAAACAGCTAAGGGGAGAATACAGTGTGTTTTTGTTTATCTCAAAAAGCTCGTCGTGTATATTATCTTTATTCAAATACAAACAAACCTATTATCCAGTTGTCTATTTTCCTTCTCATTGAAGAAAGATCCTGTCTACTCAGAGACAGCCTTGTCCTAATCTTCAAATCCCAACAATTATCCCTTTATTATTGAAGTGGTGTTGTGGCCCACAACATTTTTAATAATAGAAAAGAAAATCCTACTCTAAATCTACAATTTCTTCAATAATTTTTGAAAAATATATTTAAGAAGCACGTTAATTATTTTCGTTTCTATAAATTTGAGAAGCCCTGGAGTTAGTGTCTCCTAGGAATGTAAATAATATGTAAAACGCCGCGTGCGAGATTTTGTGGAGTTGGCTCTTCAAACAGGTCTTTTTGTTTTCCGAAGCTGTTATCATTTTTCCTTTATTACTGAGGGGATAACAATATCTACCTGATAGTAAAGATCTCTTATGAAGGAATACGTGCAATAAGGTTAATAAAGCAAATAAAATGTAAACAAAAAGGGCTCAAGTCCTCGTATTAGTTAAAAATATAAAATTTCCTGACATTAATTTCAGTTAATTTTCTGCCTCTCATCTATGGTATACATTATGTTATTATTTATTATTTGTATATATAAAGGAGAATAGCAGCTTGTAGCTCAGTAAAACGTCATGACAGCTCAAGCTGCTTCCCTCTCAACATTCATCAAATTGTCAGAGTTACCAAGTTGATTTTCTCTTTTTTTATTTTATTTTAAACACCCCATTTGCATATTATTTACATTCCTAGTGTCTCCTTTTTAAAGTGTGGATTTTTCTTGAAGTAAAAAGGTAACAGGAGCAATGTTATGATTAGGAATGTAAATAATATGCAAATCGGGCTTGTAAGAATCAAAGAAAGAGAAAATCCAACAGGAGAATAATTGTGTTCCACCAGGCCACACACATCGATGGTGATTCGACAGAAGCTAGAAGTAATTCTTATGCATCCACCTTATAGTCCGAACCTTTCACCAGGTGATTACCACCTGTTCTTGTTCATGGCAAATGATTTGGATAGTAAAAACGTCGCCTGAAGAGAAGTTCGACTGTTCCAGTTTTTTGCTTTAGGCACGAGGGTTTCTATGAAAGAGGCATAATGAAATTACCTTCAAAATGGCGACAAGTTATTGAACAAAACGGTGCATATTTAACCTAAATTGGATTATTATTCAATCTAAGCTAAATAAAGCCTTCAATTTTTAATGTAAAATTAATGGATTCCTTTTTTACTAGACCTAATAATAAAAAACTTTGCTTTTCTTTTTGTTTGAAAAAATATGTTTTTATGATGTTCTATTAAATCTATTTTGAATGTGAACTCGATTCTGGAATTAATTGTTATGCCTTAGGCATATTAATAATAATTGAATTTTCTCAAGGGCCATTATTACTGTGAGTTAAGTGTGTAGAATTAGTGAGTAATTGGAGAGAAGGTATATATTGGTATGTAGTCAAGAAAGAGAAGGCTTAAAAAAAAAGAGAGGGTTTTTTTTCCTCAAGAGAGCCAAAATATTTAAGCACCCTACGTGTTAAATTCAACCAATTTTTTTTATGTAACATATACATAGAGCGTATACCTGTCTTCGTAAAGTCATAAAATACTTTAGTTTGTATGTAGGCAAAATAATTTAAAATGAATGAATAGGAACTCAACATTCTAGTTAACATTCCTTGGTTAATAGAAGACTTTCAACATGTCTTTGTAACGATCAAAAGTGTGAGGAAGAATGAAAAATCATCATTCTCAAAGACCCTATTATTGGAAGGCACAAAGGAAGCTATCACCCATTCTAAGGTCAGTTAAAATTATACATATATCAAATGATTCTTTTGTTTTATTTGTGATGATTTGCAAATGATATCATTTGACAAGTTTCTATTTGAAATGACGATCATATGTAGTTCTGAAAAGAACAAAAGGAAGAGGTTTATTTTAAGGTCAAAAGAGCCTTTAAAAAAAAAGGAATATGAAGATATGTTTGAGAGTATCTACATAGTAAAAAGTGAAAGTTGAGGAAAAGACAGAGGTTTTTATGAATCATTCTTTACTTTAAGTCTGCGTGAAGTCTCGAGTCGTGATACAAGTTGTATCGGTTCAAGAACTTAATTCCCTCTCGGTCTTTTCCCCTTTCCTTTGTGGCCACCTTTTCCAGGGGGACTATATCTAGCCTCTTTTTCCCCATTGAAAAGAGAGACTCCAAAGATCTAACCCTAGTTTTGAACAGCCTTTTCACTTTGAGTCACTTGGAATCGCAGTTTAAACAGATTTACATAAATACAACTCGATTCTGAGCCCATAGCTTTGATTCAATCATCATCAATAGTAAAATAACTCAGACTTGAAGAGTCTTAAATTAATGATAATAAAAATAATATTTTTTGTGTGTCTTTTTTTTTTTTTTTTAAAAAAAAAGAGTCTGAATTTATAAACTTCGAATTCGAGTTCTAAGTCATTTCACTTTGAGTCCATGTCTAGCTCCGTAGTTTCATGAGATTTATGTTCGGCACAATTCTGAGTTCCAAGTACGAGTCCTCAGCTCCGGGAACAGATACTTACTTTTACTGTTTTTTTTTTTTTTAATTTGGGGGAAATAAAATTTGACAATTAAAATAAAAGGTACCAACTATTACAAAAGATCTAATGTCATTAGGGGGGGGGGGAATTAATGAATGAAAGTTAATGCTCGCATTTAAAAAAGGTGCCGTCCACCAACGATACTTGCTCTCTTTGGAATGCGTATGAGGAAATAATAATTCATACTTGCAATTGAGGCAGAAAGTTAACAACAGGAAAAAAAGTCGAATCAATAAACTACATACGTACAATTGAATCAATTGTTTTGTGTCAATACTCATTTGAACAGCAACAGGGTAAGACGGTTTTGCTCTCTTTAACATTTATATGGGTACTTTTATATTATGTTAATGTATCAAGAGTCATACATACATACATACATACGTACACACTTGCAGCTGATTTGTTAAATAAATTATATCAACTGATTATATCTTCATTGCTGAATTTTTTAAAAGGGTTTATGACCATAGGTAAATGAGCAGGCAAGTCATAATATTGCAGCGTGTTGAAACAGGAAATTACTTAATTATTATTATACATATATAGTTTTCTTAAGGATATTTTAACATGAGTTCCCTCATTTGAGTCGTCTTTATTTGCACTCCCAATGAAGGAAATAATGTCTTTTTAAAAGTCTTTAAGTTTAAGTTTATTTCCTTCCTTTATATCAATGATTTGAATCTTTTATACATTGTGTATTGTTTCAGTAGCTTTATTTATACGTTAAAATAAGTCAAAAGTATGTATATATATATATATAGGCACATACTACATATTATGAGTCTTGCTTTGAAGGTAAACTCAGCTTACAATAAAAATTGAAACATGAGAAAAGGTAATCAATGTACATACTTATGTATTTTCATACCCTTTTATTACATGTCCTTTTCTTGACTTGATTTAATATTTTGGCGACTTTCACAAATATTAATTCAGTTTATTATAACTTTTTCCTCTTGATTTATGTAGTGAAGAAGAAGCAAGATTAGCCGACATGTTGGAGGACTCTTATTCTGTGATTGAGGACATTCAGGGCTATCTGGACAAACGGAACTCTCTTCCAAAATATGTTTCAAAAGAGCGGATATTCAAGGAGTTGGCTACCATACTATTTGCAAAGAAAGCAAAGCCGGAAAAGAAATTGGAGGCTCTTCAATTGATTGATGTACTTGAGACGAAGATCAAGACTGAGGCAGAGATCAATTCCGCATATGTGATACTCATCCCTGCTGTTTTATCACAGATTGGAAGCTCTTGTAAGAAATAACGTATTTTTCTCATATCATATAGCATCTATGAGTCCCGAATAGGACAAAATCGATATTGATTTTTGAGTCCGATATCATTCATCAATAATAACACTGCTCAATAAATTTGAACTTTCAAAAATTCTAAGGGCAATGAGTATAATAAAAGTTATTCAGTTTTGCGCGCTGATTTCAAATCTGTAATTTTTTTTTTCCAGAGTCCTTAAGTTTTCGAGAAATCGGATCCTACTTTTTTTAGCTTTTTTGGCCCATTTTCCACCTCTAACTTCAATTTAAACCTTGAAGAATACAAATTTTGGGCATTAAATTTTTTTGATTCGCTAGTGTAGTTAATGCAAATTCCAATTACAGTCTTTGTTTTGACCTAAAGGTACTCTTGTGGGCGTAGGGGACGGGAGTAGGCCCAAAAGTAATCAAACCTTTGTACTTAAATAAATCCTTGAATACTACATGAAATGAATTAATAAGAAATGCATACAAGAGCCCAGACTCACAGCCTTCAAACGAAATGTCAAGCGCCCGATAAGAATTTTTAACTAAGAAGAAATCGTCCATCTAAATGTGTAAAGTTTCATTAAATTTTGAGCAAAAATTCGCTAGAAATCAATGACTCACGGTAGAGTTACATAAGTAGTAGCACGCAGAAGGATTTCACTTCTAGCGAATTTTTGTTCGAAATTGAATGAAAAATGTTAATTTGCTAATGTTTTTTATGCAAATTCAATTTCCAATCTTTGTTTTGACTTAAAAGGACTCCTTGGGCCTAGGGTTCCTACTCAAAATCTTAGTATGGCCTGGCCACTATGGTCACTATATATTTTTCTCCATATCACCACTTTAATCAAAACTTATCTGACAATATTTTGCAACATCCTAGATTTTTGAAACTTTGAGCTCATATATGTAGTAGGTATACATAGATCCGTACTACAGTAATTTTATCACTATGGAATAGTCTAAAAGTTCAATGGCGTAGGGCCAAAAGTGTTAAATGTCACTTATGTAATCTGGTGTTTGATACCGGGCCAATGTGACCACGCTTTGAAACTTATGCAAACTTTTAGTATTTGAATAATTAATTATACATAATCAAATAAGATTATAACATTTAAAAGTGCTGACACATGCCTTCAACTATGTTGATCACCAGGGTCAAAGATAGTAAGATAGACTTTCAATAATGGCCTGCTATTGGCACCCCTGGTTTTTCAGGGATTTTAATTTTTTTTTAAGTAGGGAAAAAATACTTGTAATATATGTAATCAGGATAATTTTACTCATGACTGATAATTCACAAACTACCTATAATTGGCAAGGACCCATCTCTTAATAGAAGAGGGGTGGCCAATTATAATTAAGGCAGTATTGTCTCTTGGGTATCTCAAAGTATGGCTTCCATCATTTATGTTAAGCATATTACACTTATGTATAAGGACGCACAGGGAAACTTTCCAAAGTTAATTAGTTGAAGGCTCTTATAGCCCAGGAGTTGGTATTCATATTTGTTCTTTTGTTTGGGTGTGAAGCAAATTGAACCAAGAATTATGTACTAAACATTCTTTAAAGAAAATAGGTTAATACAAAACATGAAAAAAAACAACGACATTCCAATGAAGTAACATGAATAATAATAAGAAGAACAAAAAGTCCAATGTTTTCATTTCTATTCATTAACAACAAGTCATGTTGCATTGAAATGTGAGCCATTTCATTTTTATGACTGTATGTATTTGCGATGTATATCCCGGTACACAGGCGTACTACAAGTATTTATGTATATGTATGTACTTTCCCTAAAACAATTAAAAGATTAGAAACACTCAAAATAGGGTAGACTCTTTTTTCCTTTATTTACAAACCCTTCTTCCTTGACCCCATTTAATTGAACCGTGCAAATATGTACCTCTATTTACAAACAGAAAAAGTAAATTAATTAATTTAGAATCAAAATTATCAATGAGTAGTTACCATTATCGTACTTTAATTCAAAGAACTTGATTGCTATAGGGTGCATATTTATGCATACTAATCCACTTGTAAACAATATATGTATAGCACATATTCAAACGTATAAAACATTTTATAATGCAATAAATTGCTGCCTAATATCCCATTAAATCCCTTCGAAAACAATGTATGCTGAACTTACATAATTAAAGCATAAAAGTTATCTTTTATCCAAAAGGATACAATTAAATAATAAAAGTGAATGAAAAAGGCTATAATATTATTTGATGATATCAAAAAAAACTCAGTGGCCTTTTGGAGGTAGAAGCCACATTAATTTTTTTAAGGGCAAAATGCAGAAATTTCCAAACTGTATCAGTTCAAAAAAAAAAACTAAAAAACTAAAAATTTACAATTATCTCAATAAAAAAATAAAAGGGCACTTGATTGAATGTATGACCTTTTCTGTATAAATAATGTATAGCTAATTTGCACAATTGTTTTTGTATAGTCTGATAAAGGTACAATCTTTATCCATTAATCTAAATTTAACCCTTTTTAACCCAGAGGACACAGGTGTTCCATTAATTCAAAATGTGCTCCATTGTCGACCGATTTATTTTTTTTTATTTTTTTTGATAACTAAGATGTCAAGTTATTATTCATATTTCATAGTTGTTCATAAAAAAATTTGATTTGAATACTTTTCAAGGTACTGAAAATTAGAATTTTGACACGTGCAAAAAAAATTATGTTTAAACCAAAAGAACTTTTTCGTTTTTCAAGGAAATTATTTGTTAATATGTTCTTATATAAGTTTAAAATATATTTTAGCTATAACGAATACATTAGATTATTATTCAAATCTAAGTTTTCCGGAACACAAGTGTCCCTCTGGGTGTGAAGGGAGTTTTTTTTTAATATATCAACAGAAATTGCTTCATAAAATATAACTTGTAAAATGTTCATAATATATGATATTTATTTTTTATTTAAGATTTTTCAAAAAATTTTTTTCAAATAGAATATAAATGTACTTAAAGATATAATAAATACGAAAAAAGTACTGATAAGCCGTGTATTTTTAAGGCTGAAAAAATTCCCTTTACACCCAGAGGGACACCAGTGTTCTTATAATTTCTTGGAGAATGGGTTGAGTTACAATTTTTTTATAAAATAAAATTAGGTTAGTGTGGTCATTCAGACCTTAAAAAACATAACTTCCAGTTAAAAATACATTCTGATTCCTTACAGGTTTAAAAGGGTTAATAAATGTAATGTACATAATAACACTAATTGCATAGTTCACAATGACTTTAATTATTTATTTTTCTTTGGCCTTTAATCTAAGTGGGTGTTCTGACAAATACAATTCAATAGCATATATTATGTACACATATATGTACATAGTCGTAAAATAAAATTAGTCATGTAGCATGGTTGCAATAATTAATCAGTAAGGAACATGCGTATAACTTGATAAATAAAATAAAAAGCATTTTACTTAAATATGTTTAGCAAACAAAAACATTGATATTAGAAGTAATAATTAGTAAAATACTTAGATTAAGTGACTTTAATGAATATCGGTAGGAAGAGAAAATTTATAATAAAAGTTATTCAGTTTTGCACGCTGATTTGAAATCTGTATTTTTTTTTTTTTTTTTTGCAAAAGTCCTAAAGTATTCGAAAAATCGGATCCTACTTTTTAAGCTGGTTTCTTAATCCTTCTATTGGCTTACTTAAGTAGCTCTACCGTGAGTCTTTGAATTCTAGCAAATTTTTGCTCGAAATTGGATGAAAACTTACACATTTAGATGGATGATTTCTTTATTTAGTTAAGGATTCTTATCGGACACTTAACATCTCACTTGAAAGCTGTGGGTCTCAGCTCTTGTATGCATTCCTTATTAATTCATTTCATGTAATATTCAAGGATTTATTTAAGTAGAAAGGTTTGATGACTTTTGAGCCTACTCCCGTCGCCTACGTCCCTAGGATTCTCCTTAAATCAAAACAAATACTGGGATTGGAGTTTGCAATAAACACACTAGCGAATCCTCATTTCTTAATGCACAAAATGAGTATCCTTTTATGATTAAATTGAAGTTGAAGTTGGAAAATGGGCCAAAAAGGCTAAATAAGTAAAGAACTATTTCTCGAACACCATCGGGCTCTCTCTCAAAAAAAAATTACAGACTTGAAATCAACGTGCAAAACTAAATAACTTCCATTATACTTATACCCCTTAGGATTTTTGACTGTTGACCAGTGTAATTATAAGTAAGATAATTCTTATGTTTTACCTTCTTTAAAAAAATAGATTAGGGAAATACATCTTTCATTTTCTAAATTTGATTTTGGAATTCTAAAAAAAATCTACTATGTATATTATATCGATTTTAAAATCCTTATAAGTGTAATACATATACGAAAATACTTGGGATACATCATGTTTTGATTTTCAAAAATGTTTGGCCTAATCACTGACGGTTTTAGGGAGGGGGGAATACCCTAGACATGTTTTTTTAATACTTAAATTATATTTTTATTCTTGTATTTTTATAGTAAAGAAATTTTAGCTCTAGCTTTAAGAAAACAAGAGAAATTTTAATTACATTCTTTCTTTATTCTTAATTTCGCCATGGAGCACTTTATTTTCATAATTCAATCCAAAGCCAAAGCAGTTCTTTACAATCCCCCCCCCCTCCCCTTAAATATGTCCAAGGACAGGTTTTTTTTTACTGAAATTACGTCACAGGCAACAGTAAGTATTTTGGACACAAGGTCAATCAATTCTAATAATGGCCATTTATTCCACACAAAACCATACTTTTCATAAATTTATCTAAAATGTCCTGCTTCAGACGGGATATATATATATATATAAAAACGGTTGGTCATCCTAATACCAATATAAACCTTTCAAAATGATCCTTAGAGTATTATACATAATATGTGTCAAGTCAACAAGGAAGCAAGTTTGTTTTCAAATACTGAAAAGGAGAAAATCCATCACTTTTAAGTAGTTTTTTTACTTCATAAATATAACGGCCAAATATTTCGGAGTCATTTTAAGACCTATACCACACGGTTCTTTGCTAAAATGTCACTCTATATCGAGAAATCAAGGATTGTTGTCTATCACCCAATAGAGCAATCGGATAAATGTGTCGACTGCACATGGAGCCGATATGGTCCCAGAAAGAACGTCCATCTTTTTTGTAGCGCCTGAGATTTATTTAGTTGCATTTGGCTAAAACCCGTTCTAGAACTATTAAGAATCAACTACATCCGCTATCATGCTCACCATGAATCACTACATAGTCAGAAATACCAGTTGTTTTTTGTTCTTGATTGTAGCCGGTATTTTTTTCCTATAATACAGTTGCATCAATTATTGGAGTCATTATTTAATTCTTTGAAATATACTATTAATACAAATGAAAGAGAACTACTTTAAGAATATGATAGCTGTTCGAACTCATTTTTGAAATATTTCAGATAAACTTGTTTTCTTGTTGACTTGACACATATGTCCAAGATATAAAATGATTAAAAAAAAATTTCAACATTGGATACAATAATTTTTTTGTGTCACTTATTATTATTATTTTTTTTTTAAAACCCCAATAGTTACCTCACATATATGTAATATGATTATATTTTTTGTATGTTATTTTATGTTATCATGTAGCTCCAGTTGCTCAAAAAGCCTCAATTGACATACTACAACGTGTCACTGAGCGTCGAGGTCAAATACTTTTGGATCAATTGGCTTCTAATGGAATAGATAATGCGGACGATGATATCTCAATCGAATCCTTGAAGCTTGTTCCAGGGATATTCTATAAGCGAATGGGGAGCTCACATCAAGAACTTGAGACTCTACATACTCTTCCCATCATTGAAAAGTCTTTTAAGCAGTTGACGATCAAGAATCGTAAGATCCAAGCGTATGATGCCATTATTCGTTTACGAGAGTTTATTGGAGAGGATAAATTTGAAAGCATGGTGGTTCATGGAGTACCTGAGAAATTGAGAAATCTGTTTCATCGCTTAAGTAAGAACTTTGAAGAGCAAGTAAGTTTTTTTTTATGTTTTTTTAAGGGGCATTTAAAATTATTCAAGACCTCTCAGTTTGGTCATATGTAGATATGTTATATGAGACTCGTCAAAACAAAACTAGACTATGATAATTTTTCTCATTAAAAATGAATACAATTATTGTATTCTCTAATTCATAATAATATTTAATTTCTATTAATAAAATATTATGACTCATCCTTCAGGGGTACTACAAATTGTACTTAAATACTACCGATTTTGTTAAAGAAAAGAATATACAGTCAAATCTGGTCTAACGGTGACCGGCTTTAAGCGTGTCACCTCAATCAGTGGTCATATCCAGTTCACACGCGGAAAATTTATCGCATAATAAGGCATACCAATACAGATGAACCTGCTTCAACGGTTACTTTTTGTACCGTTTACTGATTGTTAGATATTAAACTTCAGAAGCTGTTCACTTGAAATAGAAGAATTAATTATTCCAGATACAAAGTCTTAATCTCAGTCATTCGGAGATTGTCTGATGAGTACTTACTTTTCATATTCTATACAAGTTCGATCCTGTATAATTTAGAAACTTTAAATACATGTATCCTTTTTACAATAGTTAAAATATGTATGGATGATCTTTTCCCACATTAATTTTTACCTCTCTATCTGAGAGAATATGACAATTTTAACAAAGTTAGTGATGCATTATTAAAATTTAAACAGCTTGTAATTGATGGAAGAAATATTAGTATGCTAAATTAGAAAAACAGAGGTTGTTTGAACAAATTCAAATTTCGGATTTTTTTAGTAATATTATTGAAAATTATTTTATATTTTGTTATATAAATGTATTATACAATTCTAATCAATGTTAATTTTATTCTAATTTTGGTTATATTTTATAAAAAAAGTTATAGACGCCTACATGTATACTATTTGATACACTTTATTTTGCAGTTCATGCATTCTTTGATGCCCAATTTTCCAGGTCATTTTAAAAAATACAAACCTAGTGTAAACGGTTACCTGCACTAAGCGGTCATTTCCCCAGTTTCCCTTGACTGCCTGCTTAATAAAAGTTTGACTGTATTTCTGCCTGAAAGGCCATATTTGAGCCAAAAAAAAGTCTCATAAATCAAATGAAGACTCTAGACCCATAGCAAACATTCCTGGGTACCTCAAAGTATCCTAGAAATTTGAGCATAATGGACTTAAAAAATGTGAATAAAATATAATATGTTTTATCGTATTTATATTTACAAAGTAAAATAATAAAATAAATTGGGCTGTTCTCATTTTCTTGATTTTATATCAGGATGATTTTGGTGTTGACAAAATATGTAGAACATTATGTTATATTAAAACCCTTCAATTTTTAGTGCATACATAAAATAATAAAAGTACGTTCTTACTATAGTATTTATTTCATAGGATCATTATGCAATAAGAAGACGGAATAAAAATCGGGACTCATTTGGGATTATCCCTTCTCATATCACGAATTGCCTCTACAATCACTACAACCGAAAAATTCGAGCAGAAGGGATGGAAAGTTTAAAAGAGTATTTAAGTAGTGTCTCCACTGAGGAATTGCATCTTGTTTATCCTTATATGGACAGCTTCCTAAGATTCCTAGGTTCCCTCCTGGATGATTCCAACGTTAGAGTTGTGATGATATCATTAGAAATCCAACAAATGTTTTTGTACGATAAACGAACAGCTGGAGAGGTGCGCAATCATTTCCACCTACTCATTCAGAATTTATTGAAAATCAAGTAAGTTCTTTCCTCATTTAAAATCAACGGATGAGTTAATGATAGTAAATTCATAATTATATAGACCCGAGTCGATCCCTCAAGTGAATGTTGAGCTGTATCAATTCTTAAAATCGATGTTCTCCTCAATAGGCCCAGGATTAGTCGTCAATTCCTTGGCGAATGAATTAAACCATAGATCTGCATCCAAGCGTGAGGACATTCTCAATTACATTATATATGGTCTTCTAACATTTCCCAGTAGTGAATTCGATCTTTTTGAGTTATCCAAATCCATAATTATTCCTTTAAATGATCCAAAAAAACGTGTTCGTCAAGGAGCCTTGGAATGCATCGCTGTAATTAGCCAAGCTCTTGGACCACACAAGAACAAAGTCATTTATAAAAACGTGTCAGAACTAATAGAAAATCCATTTCAGTCGGAAAGAATCATCGACGCACTACAATGTCGATTTTCTAGAAAGTTACTCCCCAAGATTTTAGAAGATGGCTCAGTGGAGTATGGCCTTCCAATTCCAAGACAAGCCTATAATCAAAGACTGATGATAAAAAACAAATTTACGAATGAATCCGACATTAATTGGATTCTTCAAGGGCGTGGTGCTCTCAGAAAAAATACGTATACAACCCCTACCAAATTGAAGAAATCCTTACTAGGTATCCAAAAATCATCGTCAACTCAATCTCTTCAGAATGAACTTCACTCTTCAAAAGTACGAAAACCTAGACGAAGACTAAGTAAAAAAAAGACTTCAAATCAATTGAGAAGTCTGAGTGAGAATAGTAATCAATCCAAGAGACAATTACTATGTCAATCTCTATCCAGCAGAGAGGAAAGATAGACGTTTGATCATTCCTGACTTGAATTAAAGAACGTGTAGAATGAAACTCTTGTACACATGACTTCATTTTTACAATAGGTTTTTGCTTTTTAAAAATGCTGGAAATAGAGCATTCCATTTTTGTAAATATTAGAAATAACTCCTAATCAGAGTGAGAACGTCTATCTTACATCTCTTTATTACTAAAGAACTCCTCTTCATCTTTATCCATGGATAGAAATAAGGTAGAGGAAGACTACTCAGATGTGGAGGAGCCGAAACTAATGTACTCAGACTCTGAAATTGAGGATCCATATTACCGGAGACACATTCATTCCTATGCTAACAGTGTTGACTCTGTCAATGAAGTGATATCCCTTCCACGAAGATCTCTTTTTCATAATGAAGCATCCAATGATAATAGTCTTATAACGGAAATCGGGATTCGAACGGATTGGATTGACTATAAAAAGAGCTCCTTGTCTTCCATGGGTATTCCCACAAGGTACGAACGTAGAAGGATTTCCCCCTAGTATTTCCTTTTATTATATTAACTTATGAATGCTTCTCCTTTAGGAAAAATGACTCCTACAAAACTAACCTTAGCCTTAATAATCAGGAAAGGGGTGGCGTTGATATAAATGATCCCTCAGATGAAATCTTGGAAATGGCTCTAAGAAAACTTAAAGCAGGAGATTGGCGATCTCAAATCCATGGAATGGAAACTATTGTTCAGCTCTCTTCCGTTAATCAAGGCATAATTTCCCACAATTTAATGCCAATTATTTCTTCTCTTATGAATTTATCAAAAAATATTCGCTCTCAAGTCTCCAGAGCTGCAATTCAATCCTTGACTTACCTCTTTCTAAATCTTGGTAAGATAAATAGTTAATTAACTAATCATATATCAATGTTTTTTTTTTTATTCATTACGATGCTTTTTAACTAGGTCAATTAATGGAAGTGAATAAATTGGAGGACGTCGCTGATGCTCTACTTCTTAAGTCCTCAGACACGAACAAATTTATTCGCTCCGACGCAAAAGATGCCCTTGAAGCCATGCTCAATAATATATCTATTCATAAAGTAACAAATATTCTTTGTCGACTATCCTCGTTACATAAGAGTTCCTTGAGTCGTTCAGCTGCAGCAAAATTATTGGCAGATCTTGTACAGCAACTGGGGCATATGAGGATTTTTTGCTCTTCAAGCTATAAAGCAAGTCCTGACATTCTTGAGGCCATCATTTCTTCGGGAACACAGTTTCTACTAGAAGGAAACTTAGAGACTCGAATGGAAGGAAAGCGTTTATTTTCTGAGCTCTCGAGGAATGAAGGTTTCCATGAAAATTTGATGGATGTTCTCAAATCGGATCGAGAAGCTGATCGTGTTTATAAATCCTTGAGATAACTTATTTCTTTTAGAGGATCCTTTCACTTTATTTATATGCTTCTTTCAGTCTATGTCATTTTTAAAAGATAGTATTGATTATATCTCATATGCTCATTTCCGTATATACTCTTGAAATAAAGTATATACCGTTGGGATCTGCAACCGGTAATTACTGATCGCTTTTAATCGAGCTTTTGTTAACTTAAACTGAATAGTCAAAATAGATTTTAACATTTAAAAAGTATTCGAGTTCCTACTTAAGAAGTTCTTTTATGATAATGTTCTCACCTCAACGATACTAAGAGGACTGAATTCAAATAGATCATGAAGGTAGTCGTACCAACTGATATTTTTCTTTCCTTCCTTCAACTCAACTTTATCTCAACATTTTGCCCAATGGGCTATGCGTGTAGCTAACTGACGTACTTTTTGAAAAATTCACACTCACTCAGATTCCCTCTATTTTTACATCCATGATCTGTCAACATAAAAAGCAAGGATTTATTCTTAAGAAAAATTAACCACGATTACTTTGATACTATGCAACTAATTAATTAGCTTCATCAATTATTCTGATTAATTCTTTAGAAGTGCTACAAATTGCACATAAAGGTAACAAAAATCTCCGGAAAGAATATTATGTATGATTCTATTTGAAAGACTTAAGTCTCATATATCAAATGAGGGCAATTAACTATTGCCCTCATTTTCCTAAATATCTCAATCCATCGTATGTATATGTCAGTTAAATATTGAAACGTTTATAGAGGAAAAATAAATTGGGAACTTCTCATATTCTTGATTTCAGGTCAAAGTGATTTTTGTGTTGACGTACCAAGATTCTCAAGCTATCAATAATTTTCATTATACGTATTAACAAGGGTAAAAAAATAAATAAGATATTCTAGTAAAAAGATTATCGGTTGAGAAATTTGCAGATTTTAGTGTTCAATTGTAATGTTATTACAAATTCATGCAGACTAGGAGTATCAAAAAACTTGGATTTGTCCTGAACTACTCAGATCTTTAGTCTTTACTACTCCGATTGCTCCGTGAAATGGATTTTACCTTCGGATTTGAAGCAATACAACTTGAGAAATGACGACGGCTCAATTGTGTTTCGCTTATGTTGGTTTTTACCAGAGCATTAACTCATATATTTAAGTACAATTGTATGTGTATTAGAACAAACTGATTTTTAGATAGAAAATGCACTACGTTAGTCAAACTCAGGAGCGTAGATAGCAGAGAGAGGGAGGATGGGGGGTAGTAATTTTAATTTGGGGGTATTTTATATGGAATCATCATCCTTTATTCCCCTCACCCCCAGGCTTTAGGATTAAAAACGGCCAAATAATTTGAACAAAGTATGTTGATTGTTTTCTAATAAAGGGTTTTTCAATAGAAATTACGCATATTTCTTTCATTAGGGACGGCGAACTAGGTCATTTTTTTTCTTTTATTCACATTTCTACTCACAAATAACATACAAATCATCATAGAGCAGTACAACCTTAAACCACGACGAGCTTTTTGGGATAAACAAAAACACTATGTATTCTCCGTTCAGCTGATTTTCATCAGTTGACTCTTCTAATTAAAAAGCAGCTGACTCTACGTGTTGTGAACTTAAAAAAGGTATTAGTATTATTTATGATTTGGATGTATAAAAAATATATATTGAATTCTTGAATACTATACAAGTATTAACAATTGATTCATATATTGATAGAATCCATAAATGTATAGTATATTGAAATAATAACTCTGCCCAATATTAAAAAGTCTGCAACAAGGAAAATACAAAAGGATAGTTACCATTTGTTTTTTAAAAATTTTTCTTTCCATTTTGTGAGTTGAGGTTGCGAGTGATCAAAAAAACTCGTTGTGAACAGTGTTTGCAAATTATCCGAACCAGTTAATTGGTCGCCTCTCTCATGCGATTTAACGCCTTTAGACTATTTTCTATGAGGCCATTTAAAGTCATTGGTCTACACCAACAAGCCAACAATACTAGAGGAGCTCAAAGCAAATATTAAAAGCGAAATTTCTGCAATTTATGTCGATTTATGCGAAAAAAAATGTAGAAAACTGGGTTCAACGATTGGACTTCTGTTAATCTTTCTTTATATGTCTCATGTAATCTCATGTAAAGTTCGTTATTATAATTTTTGATACCAGTTACTTTAAGTTTGTGCAATTTTGTGAAATGTTTTGAAAAGGTGTTGTTCAATACATTTTTAGTTAAATTTAACAATGTCCTACTTCTTCATTAAATCAAAACAAAGAAAAGACATGAATGATATTTTGGTTATTTATAGCTAAGTGTGCTATAATTTTAATGGTCCGGACCACGAAGTCTACCTAGGGGGGTCGTATGTGGCTCGCAATGTGAAATGAGTTTGACACCCCTGTTCCACACCCACAAGCCAGCAACACTAGTGAAACTCAAAGCAAATATTGAAGGCGAAATTCCTGCATATTTCAATCGACTTATGCTAAAAAGAGCCTGTAGATAGTTATCACCTCCACGTCTGACAGCCTAATAACGCACATCACTGGAGTGAATAATACCCTGCTCCATTACAGTAAAATAGAATACAAAAAGGAGTAAATGTCCTAGTACTCCTTTGAGCAGTGTTTTAATCTCTATCCTCACTTTTTATGCAGATCTAGCAAAAAAACCAATACAATATGTCAACCCATGGCCTTCGTTCAACATATCATTAAGTTGTGTGTTGTTTTTTGTGCAAAATACGTAAAATATCCTTCATTATATATGTACATTTTAAATAAACCCTGGGCCCTCTTCCACATAATATCTTGTGCGTACTTGTTAAAATATGGAGTACTTGTGTTGTTGTTATTATTATTTTTTTTGTTACATTGGAAGAGAAAAGAGGAAAGCTCTTCAAAGTCCAGTATGATTTATCTACATATTTCTAAAGTAAAAAAAATAAAATAAATAGTACTGTCATATATGTACATGACTCCGTGAAACACGGCAAGAGAAGTTTTTTTTCGCTTCAAATTCGTTGTAAAGTTAATTTGTAAAGGTAAGATCATGAAAATACCTTGTTTTAACAGAATATAATATGTTTTAAAATGTCTCATTTTTGAGTGTATTTCTTTTTGATGGCAACATGATATTTTCTACAGTCGAAACAGTCGAAAAAGTCATATTGCCATAAGGCCTCATAAACCCTTGTTGATAGAACAATGGTCAGTTACTATTAAACAAGTTGTGTTTTTTTGGGGGTGTCGAAATTAATCCTTTACAAATGATTTGTGCCGTCTCAAATATAAGAGCTCGAATGCTGTAGTCTAAGTGAACTTAAATTTAAAATGTAGACACTATGATGACTTTTTTATTTTGTTCAGACTCTTGAGATCGCTGAGATGTGTTTAAATAAGTTTTGCTCATTTTGGATATGGTCCATGAAAGATTTGTTGCAAAATAAAGGTCTCTAATAAATAAATAAATATTGGGGATTTTATAAATTTGCCCACGACAGCCTCACGACTGGCTAGTTTTAACAAAAACAACTCTCAAAACAGGAACTTTGAATACATTTCAAATATTGTAAATTTAAAAATTTAGAGTTTCTTTAGTATTTCATAACTACTCTTAAATGAATCGAAGCTGATTCATTTGTTGCTATTGTACATAATATTTTCCCTTTTAGTCATTCATAAATACCCATTATAAATGAGAAATATTAAAATGATTAATTAATTATTAATATTATACTGACATACCATAACTGTAACATTTGGATTGGTGAAAGTCGTCAAAAAATGACGTTTTTTATATTGTTAATTAAATTTTTTTTTTGCTAAAATAATGAGGCCTCATATTTTGTTAAAAAAATATTATATTGTCAAAACATTTCCATTTCTAAAAATAATATTCATAAATGAAATACATTATATATAGTCACTCGTAGTTTTGGCCTTAGAATGACTCATGATTAATATTTTTGTTAATGAAAATCTTGTAATCATGGTTACAAGTGAATCAATATGTATCTATGGATTTAAGGTCATTGCTATACCATACTATTATGATTAGATAAATAGTATATATTTGGTTCCATAAAATGAGGGCCCTTCTTCAAAAATAGGGTCATTTGATATGAATGAATCGATTAATTGATATATCAATCAATAAAGAACATCAGGAGTTGTTTTTAATTAGTTTTAGTTTTTTTATGACTGATTTTATTTCGAGGGTGATAATATAATTACGTGTAATTTACTTAAAGCACAAAGGGGAGATATTCCATTAAAAATCACGTACCTCCAAGGACTGAGAATTTGTACTCCAGTCAGACAAAAGTCTCATTAAACCATGACTTCAGACTCGATAGGAAAAGACTCAAAAACTTTACTTGAACTTCATGTTAAAAGACTCCGACTTGAATCAGATTAAAGGCTTGTAACTCACAATCAAACATCCATTGTCCTTATTATATATGCGTCCTTTATCTAATTAGTGCCTTTAAACAGCGGCCTGCAGCACTCAGTTTATCCCCTTTGGAGGCCTTTACGTCCTTCGACATAAATTTTGTTTCTTAGGGTCAAGATTTTAAGAATATTTTGCATTAAATTAAAATTGCTGAGAATATCAAAACAGCCTTCAGCGACCTTGTATAACCTTGTGAAGGTAATTTGAGCTCACCCAAATCCTAAAAATTGACAATTTACTGAAACTTTTGACAATCTCAAATTCAGCCTCCTAAGCCTTTGGATCGCATTTTAATCTCAAAATCAGTCTCAACGACCTCAAAGGCCGACAAAATATAGCTTTGTCCTTTTCTAGGTCAAGTTATCCTTAGTCCACCTTGCTTCCCTAGTCCTCCTGGATGACTGACCGTGATGTACATTCAAACGAATGAATGCCTGAATCAGAGCTGGAACGGAGGGAGGCTTGCCCCACTCAGGGCTCGAGTTGAACTTGAGCTCAGAGAAAAAAAAAAGGTTAAACATCATGTATGACTCAAAAAGATATTAGATGAAAGTATGGCTTTCATAATAATTATAATTCATGAGAGGCCGGAAAAAGGCATAAATAATTAATTAATCAACCACCTTGAGTATTTAACAGGTTATACATATTTATGATTAGAATAATGATGTGTTTGAAGGAATGTAGAAACTTTCTTTTGTTTTGTCAGTGGGTGTCCAAGGACGACCAATATATATACAAACATACATGCATAAGTACTTACTTAGTAATACTAGGTAAACCATTAATAATTTATTTGAAGTTCATACGGTTATTGTCGGTATTGAAACTATTTTATTCCACTAATTTCGTTAGTTAATTAATTTCTCCTGAAAAACGGATATCTTTTTGTAGTGTATATACAATGAAAGTAATCAATGGATATGAATAGGATATTTCCCTACTTAAGTGCATCATTAGCCAATGATATTATTATCCTGGTGAATAAATTAATTTTTTTTGTAAGGCTGTTTTGGTAATTGTACATATATGGGACTTAAAATTGGTGCTGTTCTTGTTATTGGTCTTTACAAAAGTTCCAAATTAAAAAAAAAAAAACCTTTAGTGTATAATATTTGAGTTCAATCATTAATTAATTGAATTCTTTCAGTAAAACTTTAAGTATCTTTCATGAACTATAATAATTCATTTGCCATTTTTTAAAATTACATCAAATATTTATTCTTCTAATAAATATTAGTTGGGTTACTATTATACTACAATGAGGATAAATGATTTTGTTTTTTAACCTGTCAGTAGCATCTGTACCAAAATTACGCGTCAAAATATTCACTAATGTTTGAGATTCCCACCCTTTTATGAACAGCTAAAATGCAATTTTTCCTTTTTTTAAAATGTCTGAAAGATGATTTCCAAAATGCAATTTAGAGAAATGTTCAATTAATATTCCAGACTGTATTCTTTTAAAATTTTGAAAATTAGTGGTTTATTTCTCGAGATACCTAATCTATAACTCAAGAAAACCGACCATCCGATTTTAAATTTTAATAGCATATTTAAAAACTCAGCAGTTATTGTTCTGTAATTATAGACTTAGTAAAAATTTTGTAACTTTTTTGAAAATTGGGGGAAAAACGTTGGCTCATGTGCATAGCATCAAGGTAGGGGGAGAGAACTACCAACTTTGAGGGGGAGGAAATGAATTTTGATGATCAAAAAAAAATATTTTTATTACTGATATTTTTTGCCCACTGTTGTATATAGGTATCTCAAATATGACCTTTTTTAGCAAAAATTGCTTCATGGGACGACTTTTGCATCCTTTTTGAATATTTCCAAATTATTATTCATTTAACTTCATAAATTATATAAAGAGTCCAATATTTCTGTCTTTCTAATTTCTGAAACTTTAAACAAGTTACCTGGAATGCTAGATATATTTTAGAGCAGGTATTTGCGAGTAATTTGCTGAGGTCAAAAAAAAAAAAAATAATAATAATAATACCCAACTACTACATGGAGGGTCAAACCTTGCCTAAAACTTATTTAAATACAATGTCCAAACTTTCAGTCACCACAAATAAGTAAAAAGTCTGTATAGAGAATGGTAATTTTAAATTCATACATTCAAACCTTCGATGGATTAATGAGAATAGTTTATAGTAAGATAGACCTGAAAGATAATAATTAATTATAATTAGCTGAGGTATACAAAAATAATTCATATTTTTTTTAATGAGAAACATTATCCTTGTCTGCTTTTGTATTAACGGGTCTCATAATATATGTGTCAAGTCAACAAGAAACCAAGTTTAAATGAAATATTTCAAAAATGAGTTAGAACTGCACTCATATCCTGGAAGAAATTCTCTTTTGTTTGTATTAATAGTATATTTCGATATATTAAATAATGATTGCAATAATTCTTATTTAATTATAGGAAATATCAACTGCCTGGGGCTATGAAAAAGATGGACGTTCTTTTAGGGACCATATCAGCTCCATGTGCAGTCGACACATTTATCCAATTGCTCTATCGGATAGACAACAGTCCTTGCTTTCTCGATATAAAGTGACATTTTAGAAAAAAAAAACCGTACGGTATAGGTCTTAAAACGACTCCTAAATATTTGACCGTTATATTTATGAAGTAAAAAACTTAAAAGTGGATTTTCTCTTTTTCAATATTCGGAAACAAACTTGCTTTCTTGTTGAATTGACACATATCTAACTATCCTCAAGAGATGAGATTTCCAACAAATTTTGCGTCCTTCAATGGCTACAATTTTTTTTAAATATAGTTTTTTACAAGAAAAAGAGATAAATTTTGTATTTTTTTTGTATTTTTTTATGACACCCCCCTTCTCCTAATTTACTAAGTACATTATATGAAATTCTGGACAAAGGTTTTCCCAATTTATACTGTGAATTCTGCTTAAAAGGGACTTAACTGATCATTTAATATCCTACTCAATATTACTATCAGTCATTTGACAAATAAATAATATATTTATTTAATAAAAATCAGAACTATTCGAATTTTCGAAGAAGGGATCAGATTTAAGATATCGGTCTCACTCTGTCTCAATGCACGAGTGAATGTAATTTAAATCTAGAAGGAAAATAATAATAAATTGTTGACAATTTGATATTATTATTTGTGTCCATTGACAATAGAAAGAGTAAGTAAGGAAATACATATATGAACTATTTACAATATTGAAAACACATAAAATAGACGCTGCGTTGTCCTTGTCTATTTTATTCATGGTTGGTTAAACTATGTCAATGACTTTATTAACAAATATTATACAATATGTATGTACATTACATAGTGGATAAAAGTTCACTCTACTTCTTTTTATTTATTTCTAGGAATGAGGAAAAGGAAAAAAACGAACTTGTAAAAGAAAATTGGTTCATTGAGTAATGTGGTTACCAAAATAATCATGAAGACTTTAAATTAAAATATAGAGGTCATATATAAATTATCTACAATGGGAGGTGTTTGTACTAAGGATGAGCTCGATAAATCTGTATTTATCAAAATCAATAACAAGGAAATTTATAAAAATGAGTCGCATGGTCCTCGATACACAAAGAACTTACCAAACTTATCACTCCCGCCTGAAGATTTTAAAAGTTCATCCTATAATTTATTAGATTTAAATGGTTTTCTATTGCCAGATACTTCTGAGACTCTTCTTCCTCTCTCAAGGTATAAGAGTACTCATAGTCCAAAAATAAATTCACCCAAGTTTCATCTCAAAGAAGATAGACGTAGCTCTGAAATTAGTATTTTACATCTACCCTCAGAAGAGACGAGTAGTGCCTCTAGAAAATCCGTGAGTCCTCAGTCTAAAACCCCTCTCAAAAGCAAAAGACTTCCTTTTTCAAAAGCCTCTCCTCAATCCAACTTGAGCAAAATATTGAATCCCCCTCAATTCAAAGCTCTTAAAAAATCACCGAGGACACTTGACAAAAAAGTTCTAATAAAACCAAAGGAAAAGATAAAAGATAAGTTAGGTAAAGCGACGAGTCCTTCAAATTTGTATAAGCCAGTATCAAAGAAAAGATTCATGAGAAAAAGAATTTCGTATAGAAATTCTAAAGAGGAGCCATTGAATGAGAAGTCTGAAAAAGAAAATTCAGAAGAAACAGACCCAAAGAAACAACCCGCAATCCTTCCTTCTCAATTAAATAAAAATAAAGCTTCTACTAAAAGGAAAAAGTTAATAAAAGTCCCTAATGAAAAGAAAGCGACCCCTAAAACGGAAAGTACTAGTGTACCCCTAAATAATGAGTCGAGTGGTGACTGGAAAACTATTTCATTAAAAAAACCTGATTGGACTAAAAGAATTACGAAACGCACGAATGCTCCCAAGACCCAAACTCAACATACAATACAAGTCAAATCCTCATCTGATCCGGATGTATCCTTATCAAAAAATAAGACATTAAATCCCAGTTTCAAAAAGAGTAGAATACCCCCAAGTTCCAAGGTGTCCAAATCTCCCTTAAGCGGAAGTTTTGAAAAGCAGTTTACTAATTTGTCATACATAAAAAGTGCCACTCAGTCTCTTGAAAGTAATGCAAGCAATTTTGAGCGACGAACAAAAATTGAATCATTTCCTGATAAGAAGACAACGCTTAACGAAGCAGGTCTTGGAAAAGAGTTGAAGCTTTCAAACAAATTCAAACAAAAGGATTTTAAACAGAAAAAACAGGCTTACAATGAGGCAGTGCAACTTTTAGAGAGTGGAGATTGGGAAAAGGAAATTCAAGGCTTGGAGTCCATTGTTTCACTAATAAAGTCTCAACCAGAGGTAAAAACAATTACTTAGGAATTTTATGTACTTATCAAGGAACTTTTAATAATTAACTAATTAATTTTCAGGTAATAAAAAGCAATATATCTATGGTTGTGAGACTTGTTACGAACACCGTCAAAAATCTCCGATCACAGGTTTGCCGAAGCGGAGCTCAAGCATTTGCTGAGTTGTATTTGCACCTCGGAAGATCCATAGAAGGAGAATCCAATAAAATTATTCCTTTACTCTTGAACAAATCCGTGGATACAAATAAGTTCATAAGGTGGATAAAGATATATTATTGTTGCATGATGATCACAAATTAAAACATAGCTATTTTGTTATAGGCAAGACTTTAATATCGCTTTGGACACAGCGATGGAAAATATAAGTATATACAAAGGGCTCAACGTTCTCTTGGAGGCAGGTGTAGATCACAAAAATGTAGTTGCTCGAGCCAATACGGCAAGAATATATTCCAACATCGTTCGATCCATGGGAGCTGAAAAAATCCTGGGTTCTTCAAAGGAGTTTCAATCCCTTATTTTCGAAAAAGGATGCGCTCTTTTGGCGGATCCATCATTGGAAGTAAGGAATTATGCAAAAGACGCATTCAGAGAGCTCTCTTCACATAAGAACTATGACAAAGTCCTTAACAAAATTGTTCCTGAGACTCAAAGAAGATACATTCAGAAAACTTTAGACTCTTTACAGTCTACTTCATCATAAATGTGATATTTTTCACTTTGTTTTGTTTTGGTTTTTTTGTTTTGTTTAATGGAATTCTTGAAATAAGATATTTTCTTAATGATCGCAAAAGAGTACATTTAGAAAAAATATATATCTATCTATCACAATAATATGAACATGTAGATGAGAGTGCGTTTTTACATGAAGTCATCAGAATCATTTCCTCCATCTTTATTTGAAACCATATTTTCCTCTTGCATGAGTCTATCGTAGCTCCTATATCAAACATAAACATTAAAAATGCTTAGAGCGTAACAATTTAAGTATAAGTATAATAGGGTAGCTCGTTTTTAAACTATTTTTGAATTCGATTGATGGCTAAGGAGCAGGAAAATTGTTAAATGCTCAGAAAATATTATGACCAAAATTACTTAGATCGAGTAGAGCATCTTTAGATGACATCTTTTAATAATAACCATGACAGTTAAACTTATTAGTTATCAAAGGTTAAAGACCATTCTGTTGTACCCCATAAAGGGCGCATCATTCACCATCTTTATTTATTATAATGGCATAAATGTATATTTTAAAGAAATCAGTACTAACTGAGTGTGAGAAGCTTCCTTTTGTAAATTATCCTTCGGTACTCTAAATTTTTCAAGGATTTCTATAACTAAGATAATTATGATTTTTAAAGTCAAAGCTGCAGTATGTATTCACACGGGTTACATAAAGCAAAATTTGTAAGGAAATCATTAGATGATCAAAGTTAAGGTAAAGTAGGTCATTCACAAATGTGTCGAGTTAACAAGAAACCAAGTTTAAATGAAATATTTCAAAAATGAGTTAGAACTGCACTCATATCCTGGAAGAAATTCTCTTTTGTTTGTATTAATAGTACATTTCGATTAATTAAATAATGATTGCAATAATTCTTATTTAATTATAGGAAAAATCAACTGCCTGGGGCTATGAAAAAGATGGACGTTCTTTTAGGGACCATATCAGCTCCATGTGCAGTCGACACATTTATCCAATTGCTCTATTGCTTTCTTGATATAAAGTGACATTTTAGCAAAAAAAAAAACCGTGCGGAATAGGTCTTAAAACGACTCCTAAATATTTGACCGTTATATTTATGAAGTAAAATAACTACTTAAAAGTGATGGATTTTCTCCTTTTCAGTATTTGAAAACAAACTTGCTTTCTTGTTAACTTGACACATATACTGCCTAATTAGAGGGAAGGGGGGGGGGGCGGCAAATACATTATTAACTAGAGTGCAAAGATTGGAACTCTATTCGCAAATGTTTTATAAAACGTATTGATATTTGATTATTTAGACCTCAAATATTTGTATTTGACATGAGGATGATTAAAAAAAAAAAAAAAAAGATTAAATCCGAGCAGCCCCACCCAATGCCAATGGATATACCTTTCTTCAGCCTCCGCTTTTCTTCGAAGTTCCTCCTTTTTATTTTCCTCTTCCATTTGCTTATAAATAACTTTCTTGGCCTCCCTCTCCTCCCGATCCCGTTTGGCCCTTGCCTCTTGAAAATCCACGGCCTTTTCCACCTTAGTTTTATTCAAACGATTCACGATGGCATTTTCCTTCCTTTCCACTCGGATTTTACGGACTTCCTTGTCCTTGACAAAGCCCACTTGCCCCACTTCCATCTGTGCCTCATTCTTATGTAGATTGCTCCAGAGAGTGTAGACGACGTCAATGTCATTCAATTTGTTTCCAGAGATGGAGTTTGCCTTCACGAGCTGAGCCGCATCCGCGAGGACTGCCGGAGGGATATCATCCAGACTTTGTCCGGGTTTGAGTCTCAAATACACATGAGCCGATGATAATTTATCCACATGGAACCAAACATCCTCCGGCCATCCCCATTTGATCAAATACTCATCTGGAAGGCAACAACAAGATCATGAATCATGATATCCACACTCTGGAAGAGTTCCACTAACGACTACTAGAAAATATACTTGCTTTCAAACTTATCCAAACCCATGAAGAGGGTTACAGGGGGGTCCACTACATTGCTGGTGAAGTAAAAAACCATTTTCACACGCACACAGACAAGAAAGACGTGCCGAAGGTTCCTCAGTCCACACACTACTTTATTTATATAATAGTAAACTAAATAAGTGTCAATGTATAATAACAATTTAACTCAATAAATGCCGAAACGAACGAATTTAAAAGTTTATCACGCAACCTCAACTTTATTTGCTTCTATCTTTTTTACCCTCAAGGATCCTTATCATGTAATTATTTATTTATTACCTTTAAATGAATGAATAAAAAGATATTTATCATCACCCCCCCCCTAACCGCGCACTATTCCTAAATACCCTTCCGATTTTTCCTAAGCAAAGGGCCTTAAAAGAACGACGTTTATAGGGACGCTAGAAAATGTTTTTGTTTTTTTAAAGATTCACCTGTTTAACAACGACTGTAATTTGTAAACCCCCTTATCAGTACGACCCTGTTACCGATCTAATATTTATACTATTAACGCTCTTTGTAATGAATTGAATATGCTCTTCATTGGGGCAAAAGCTCTCATAGTTTGGGAGCGGTCTTCTATTATGCCTTACTCTTACTCTTTTGGTTCAGCCAAAATTCCCCTCTTCGATGCCGAGATTTGTAAGGACTATATCGTTTATCATTTTCTAAGGAAAGCGAGTATCTTTCTTCGGTTTTTAAATTAGACACGGGGTTTACTATTATTTGGAATTCAGTTTGATCATATGGAATTATTAATTAGCTATAGAGAAATCACGAATAAAATGTACTATTTAGATATTTATTGTAAATTGTATTATGAGGTTGCTCTATGCTTTACATACTGTGTCCAGTTACCTTTATTTTCTATTTTATGTTGTCGATTGTTTTGAAAATATATTGGATAGACAGAAAAAGAAAAGGAACTATAAGGATTTGATGATTGGGTAAATGAGAAGAAGAAGAGAGGAAGAGATCCAATGAGAATGTGTTTATTCAGATTTCTTTTTCCAGATAGGTCCAAATGAGCTCACTACAACTCATGCGGGGGGTAGTAGTAGGTTGTAGTGATATGTAAAAATTGGAACTGTGTGGAGGGAACAGCATAGGTGAATGAGGTTAAGTTTGAAGAGTTTGCTGCATCCCTAGTGTAAAAGCGTCTGTTATAATTCTTATTTGTGTATTTTTTCTCTCTTCTTTGGTTTGACGAAGGAAAATATTATTATTATTATTATAAGAAATATTATTATTTGAATGGAGATCACGATCCATGCCTTGGAGATAATTGATTGAGCGAGAGGAAGGATCCGACCTTATGTTTGAGTAGTTTGTAGTGTGGAATATTTAGAATCTCCGGATCTTTCCCTGATGTCTTCCACAAGGGTAACTTGTTGCCCCTTGTGCTTCGCTCCCTTTCCGACCTCCGTCATCGCAGCTCATGCCTCCAACTGCATGGGAGAGAAGCGAGCGTGCCGAAAGACGCCCAAGACTGAGGCGACGAGTACCCCCAAGAAGCCGTTTCCCATGGTATCCGCCACCCCAAAGTCTGATTCCGACCCGGAGGACTCTCCGCCGCCTCCATCTCCTCCCCCTCCACCCCCGCCCCTCAAAAAGAAGTCCAGCAAAGTTTCGATCCCTAAGAAAAGGAGCAAGACGAGCAGTAGCGGCGGGAGCAGCAACGAGCTCAAGAAGAACCACCACAAAAAGCGTCGTCGATCCTCCAGCTCTTCCAGCTCCTCCTCCTCAAGCTCTTCCTCTTCTTCTCGCCCCTCTCCGCCACCGCCACCCCTTCCTATCCTCAAGAGCAAGAAGAAGAAGAGAGAGCTTCCTCCTCCGCCCCAGTCCGACTCCAATCTGCCGTTAGCTGAAGAAATGAGGCCGAAATTGTTCAAGGAATTTGTGGGTCAAGAAGACATCTTCGCTTCTGATGTGTTTATTAAATCCGTCCTAGAAAAAAAGAACGGCAACATACCCAATCTCATTCTTTGGGGTCCTCCTGGCTGTGGTAAAACTTCCATTGCAAATATCATTCTTCAAAAGTGTAAAGACGGTGACATTAAGGCCAAGTTTGTTAAAATGTCGGCTTGTGTCGCGGCCATCAACGATGTTCGAGAAGCTGTGACAAAGGCAAAAAATGAGTGGTCCATGCTGAAAAGGAAGACTGTTATCTTCATGGATGAGATCCATCGTTTTAATAAAGTTCAACAAGACGCTTTTTTACCTCACATTGAAAATGGAACAATTGTACTCATTGGAGCCACGACAGAGAATCCATCCTTTAGTCTTAATAACGCCTTATTAAGTCGGTGTCGAGTTTTACCACTCAAAAAGCTTACACCTCCTGATTTGGAAGTGATTATGAAGCGTTCTTTGGATAAAAGGGGCTTCATTCTTGGGGTACATATCGATAAGGAAGCTATTACTTATTTATCTAATGTATGCGATGGAGACGCTAGAACAGCCTTAAATAGCTTACAAATTGCCATGGATGTTCATTGTTCTGGCGATCATGGTCGTGGTACGCTTAAAGTAGAGGATATCAAGGAGTGTTTGCAACGATCTCATGTTCTCTATGACCGTAGAGGTGATGAACACTATCATTGTGCTTCTGCTCTCCAGAAATCAATTAGAGGAAGTGATGAAAATGCTGCTCTATACTGGGTTATGCGAATGCTCGTGGGAGGAGAAGATCCTATGTTTATCGCTAGAAGGTTAATTGTTGTAGCCTCGGAGGATGTTGGACTTGCAGATCCCCAGGCTCTTAGTGTTGCTGTATCAGCCATGCATGGCTGTCAGCTGGTAGGTATTCCAGAATGTCAAGTGATATTGGCTGAAGCAGTAGTGTATTTGTCTCGAGCACCCAAGTCAAGAGAAGTTTATCATGCGATGCGGTCAGTACTGGATAATATCAAAAATACGCCGGGGAACATGCCTGGTGTTCCTCTGCACCTCCGTAATGCGAATTCCTCATTAGAAAGGTCTTTAGGCCATGGAAAGGGCTATGATCCCGACAAAAAGTCTGAAAAGTCTTTTATGCCTGAAGGAATGGAAGATATGAACTTTTTTGAAGATTATAACTTCAGTAGAAATAGCAAATCTGGAGCAAAAAAATCAAAGTAACATTTAAAAAAAAGTGCGTCTAACCTCCTCTGTGCATGTACAAACGTAAATATACATAGTATGTATCTCATTTCATCATTATCTAAATATGCGATTGTGTGCCTCTTTTTTGTATTCTCATTTGTAAAACAATAATTAATTATAATTAATTTATGGTATCAGTTATCATTATTTCATTTCATGTTGACAATAGTTGTTTTCTTCACTTGCTATGGCAAGCCTTCTTTTTCCAAGACACTCAAAAAACATAAAATAAATCACAAAAACAATCCTGGTTACTTTTTCAACTGGGACTCCACGCCACTTAACATTGTTTCAGCTAGTTTTTTGATGTCGTATTGATGGTTCCACTTCCAATCCTTCCTCGCTTCCGTGTCATCGAATACTTGAGGCCAAGTGTCTGCTATCTTTTGTCTCTCATCAACGTGATACTCAATTTTTAGATTTGGAACGTATAGTTTGACAATGTCATAGAGTTCTTGAGGTGTGAAGCTCATGGCGTGAACATTGTAAGTCCTGGTTGATAAAGCAGTGTTGTCCACAAGCATAAATTCTTCAAGGGAGCGTAAGCAGTCCTTAATGTACATCATTGGCAAGCGAGTGTTCGGAGTAAGATAACATTTATGCAAGCCTGTTGTGAGGGCATCGTGGAAGATTTGAACGGCATAGTCTACGAAATGATTACTATAGTATCAAAATTCATGGAGATGTGAGTCAATTTAAATACCTGTGGTTCCACCGCCTGGAGGTGAGTCATAGGATATGATGCCCGGGAAACGAAGGGATCTGAAGTCCATTCCATATCTTTCGTAGTAGTATTCACCAAGAAGTTCTGCATGCACTTTGGCTACACCGTAAATTGTCTTAGGTCTTTGAACGCAAAGATTTGGTGTCGGATTTCGAGGTGATTCTGGGCCAAAGGCTCCAATTGTACTCGGTACAAATAACTTGAGGTTGTACTGCTTTGAAAGTTCCATGACATTATGGAGACCTAGTATAATTATATTATAAAGATACATCTTTATGTATATAATATCATAAAACTTGAACCGACCTTCAATGTTAACTCGAATAGCCAAGGGTACATTATTTTCTCCAACAGCACTGAGAAGAGCGCTAAAGTGTACAACCCAATCAATCCTTTGGGTAACGACAATTTCTTGAAGATTCTTAAAGTCTAAGATATTTGCAAATTGAAAAGGACCTGAAAGATAAATAATTATTTATGCATAAGATTAAATAGAGTATATAGTTTAAAATGGAAGTTATAAATATGGACTATATATGGACACAAAAAGCTGGATTAGCTCTATGTAAATCGGTAATGATTAGATAATTACAAGTAGATAATACCCATGGTGTCCATATTCCTCCCAATCTCCCCCTAGGAATCTCAGCAACGAACTTTCATTTATATCAAAAACTAGGCGATTGATTCATGAAATTTATGAATATTTGTGTACCTATACGGTAATCTAATGAATGATTAAAAAAATTACCTTCCAACAGTGGGAATGAAGTATATTGAGTTTGTTTTATATTTACAGAAATTGTAGTACTCATTAATATTTTAATTTAGCCATATTGGGTAAATTAATTAATTATATATGAAGAAACAAAGGTGCTATAAACTACATGAGATTGAGTGAGTCCCTGCATATTAAACCTTTTTTTTTTCTACATTTATAAACGGTGTAGTGCGCATGAATCGTTTAATTCAACCTAAATTAACAAATTATAATTTTAATCATAGGTGCTCAAGCTAGGACTTTCAAGAGATTGAGTGAGCCCGGCTACAAATGGGAAAATGTTCCCAACTAGCAGCTATATTAGTATAAGAAAATAAAAATAAAGTAGAAAAGGAAAACGGGAGTTGAACTTTGGCGGGACTCTCATAGTGATACAACTCTATTTTTCAGTCATCGCAATCATCATGAAACCTATCTGCCCCTCCATTAGAAATAAGAAAAGACCCTCGGATAGTAGTTTTCAAGAGGGGATTGCGAGTAAAAAAACAAGAGCCTCATGCCCCTTCTCATCCACAGCTATCCAAGATGAAGAATGCTCATTTCGAAAAATGCTTTCCGATGCGGGTCTTATACTCAATGAAAAAGGCTTTCATACCCTGAATCTGGATCAAGCTGCTTTTTTAAAGAAATTTAGTGATGATTTGGAGACGTCTGATGATTCAGAGAGGATAATTAAGGAGGGACATGAGTTTTTTCAGTCATCTGATGCTAATTTGGAAAAGTCACTTCAGCCCTCAGAAACGGATCCATTGTGTACAGATGCTCGAGGATCTTATCAGGTAGTTTGTAATAAAAGAAGTCATTATAATTATAATTGATGTATTCTAATTACTCCTATTTTATCTATAAATTGTATGTAGGACTCTCTCATATACTTACTCCTTACTCTTGAACCTTTTCAAAAAGACCTATTTTCCTGGCTCCTTGAAAAACTAGCTGAACTCTCTCTTGATGACTTAAAAAAGAATCAACCCTTGATACGTTTAATTCTAAATCATTTGAAATATTTAAATATGTTTCAAGATGGAAAAGAGCTGACGGACAAGTATTTAGAGATACTAGACGTTGTTCCATCCAAGATTCAATTAGAAATGATAGCCTCTCTCCCCGAAGTCATTGACTATAAGTATCATGAAATCGTTGGCCGTGCCCTCAAGGATCTATTTAATCGTTCTTCAGAGTTAAGTTCAGTTATACTGGACTCCCTTACTAATTTGACTTTAGATGAGGATGTAATTGATGATCTCAGAAATTCTATATCAAAAACAGTTTCGTCTACTGAGGCTCAAAATTTGCCTATTGTTGTGAAATTTATATTATGTACATCAGGAGATTCCGACTATTTAGAAACTATTTTGACCCTAAGAGAACAACTGGACTTGTCGCCTCCATCTGTTCGATTAAGGTTGCTTAGCCTAGACGATATCTTTATATCAAATCTATATTTCTTCTTTTTTCTATTAATATAGTCAGGTTAGTTCTCCATTTACGGAAATTCAAGCATCAACTCTCGGAGTTATCCGTTCTTCTATCATGAGGAACAAAAAAATTGGAAATGCGTGGATTAAAGCAATTGATTCAATTAAAATTTCCAAGGAACATCAACCTCTTGATATTATAGTAATTATTTTATTAATGGATTTGCCCAATCGACAGAAATCTGCATCAACCTTGTTCAAAAGTAAAATCAGGTCAGCAATTTCAGTGTTTTGACTAAATCAACTCTTTCATGATTATATATAAACTATAGATCGGGGCTTTTTACTGAAGAAATCTTCATAAAAACAATCTCTAATTTTCCTGAAACAATTAAAAGGAATTTACACATCATATTGGAGCTCATTGATCCTCTCATTTCATCTCGTGAATCTCCGTTGAACCATGTAGCAGAAGTTATCTACTCCCAAATTTTTATTAAAATGGACAAGTTCTGTAGACAAGAGATCGTTGCGGAATTGACCACTAAAGTCAGTTCCAATACAACGTCTCGAAGTGTTTCTATTGATATTTTGTCAAATATAGCCTACAACCAAACAGATATTCTCTCCGATTATTCTATTTTTTTATCTGCAATTATGGACTATGTAAGTATTGAACGACATTGAGATACAGATGCGTTAATTTTCTGTGCAATTTTAGATGGATACCATGTCGCTTGACCAAGTTCGACGTATTATGGATATTTTATCCCTTCTTGCGTATCACAAGCCTAGGGAGCAAAGCATAATTAGGGACGACGTTCATATTGTGGTGACAAAGCAGTTGAGCTCTGTTAATCCTATAATAAAGAGAATGGGTGTTATAGGTGCCGTTGTAACCATCAAAAACATGTCTCGCTTTCAGAGCAATATGGAAGAGCTACCTGATTTGAATGCAACATCATCTTCTATTGCTTCTACTTCAGACGCTGGAGGTAGACCCTCTTTACCTTCTGCCATATTAAGACAAGCCAAAGATTTGCTCGTAAATGTCAGAGTAATGACAAATAAAGTAGGTGAATTTGCAGGACTATTTATGGACGAACTGGCGAGCGTTATGCAGACGGGTAATGTAGATAAACGATTGGGAAAATGGATCATGGAAACGGTTGCAAATGATTTTCAGGAATCCTTTATTAAAGATGTTGTACCGGATTGTAAACCAGATGATGAATTTCTGGATTACTCTTTACAATGGAGTTTGGAGGATAGCGATAACTCAAGTAGTGTATCCGACGATCCTCCACTTCAAATTGCTTTAAATCTAAGTCCCATGGTGTCTAGAAGTTATAATGTAAATGGGGAGACTCCTAAGCTAGAAGTGACAAAGGCAGCTCGTTTTATTCCCCATTTTAGACTTCTTAAGACATGTGTTTTCGTACGTAATAAAGGGGATCTTTCTGAGATCGATGCTCTTTTGGGATGCCCTACTTGGTTTATAGAGCCTAATGTTATCAGGAAAATGGAGACTTTGTCGCAAATGGAGCAGAATGTTGTTTGTTCATCATTATTTTATGCAATCAATTGGTATCGAGAAATGCTTAATGCATTCGCCCCCGCTGATGATACAGAATATAATACAAAAGTTGTTAGTGTTCTCCAGATAATAATTAAATTGAGACATCGGCTAAAGCTATGTTTACCATATAATTCAGAGTTTATTCCACCACCCGTTCTACATTCCATCGATGTTTCTAAGTGGAAACCTCCTATTTTTGGTTCTACTCAAGTTAAAAAAACAAGAGGGAAAGGGAAGAAAAAAAAGAAAGTGAAGCTCTCTGAAAGTCAAATATCACAAAATTCTACTAAAACTTTTGCTTCTAGCACTCAAACAGTTTCAAGCTCTCCTAATGGAAATTATGATCTTGAAGTAAGTTATGCTCCTTTTTTCAGAGAGCTAGATTTAGATGCGTTCCATATTTTGGGATATGATACACTCTTAATAGATGTACCTAAGGAAGAGGACGACTTTAATGACGAGGAGGACCTTAAAAGTTCAAAAATAAGGGGTCCGGAGCTCTTATTTCTCCTTAAAGATATTTTTAATAAGTTGGATCATGTTCTTATTGCAAAAGCAAGTCCTTTTAAAGGCTTTCCTGGTGTGAGTATTAACGAACTTAAAAATGCCGGTTTTTCCAATTTGGATGCCATGCCTAAGAAAACGATTGCAACTTTTGGAGTAAAAATAATTGAATATGTGCTGGCAAATTTAGAGGTGATACAGGAGTACTATGTTCGATTAATAAAGATGAATGATGAAGATATTGGGAATGAGGATACTCTTTATGATGCTAATACTCCAAACCTTATGCTCTGCTTAGAGTTTGGTCTTAAAATTCTTGACAAACTTTTCAACTGGAACGGATTTGGATCTAGGAGTAATCGAGCACTTTTGAAAGAAGGACTCTCAAAACTCGCCTCACGAGTACATGTGGAATTGAATGCTCAAAGTTCTCTTAAGGACCTTATCGAGGCTACGGTCACCTACATTTGTAAATTTGGGGAAACAACCTTTTGCTCTGTTGGGTTTGGGGCTGCCCTCATAAAATTTCTGGAAACTTTGAAAAATCTAGATAGCGGTAGTGAGGATTCTACCTTTGTGAATGGAAAAACTGTGGAGTTGTGTGAAACTTTCTTGAAAAAAGAATGGAAGGATTCATCCGGAAAACTCGACAAGACGTCTCAGTACAAGAAAAATATTGATTACATATTGACTAAATTCCTATCCAATCAGGAAACAACGGAGCTCCTAGAGAAATATATAGATGAGTTGGAGATTGTCGTTGAGTCTGGTAAATCAAATCTATATTCCACTTTTACGACGGCCACTCTACAATTTCACTTCCGCGCTCTTTTCGTTTCACTAATTTACTATGCACAAACCATCACTTATGGAGTTCGCAAAAATCATGAAGAACAGCTTGATGCCTGGTCAGCTCTAATATTGTTATTATATAAACTCGTGATGGTTGTGAAGGTAACACCCTCTCGAATGCTCATAGCCATCGTCGCAAAACAGTCTCGTGTATTTTTAAGTCATTTTATTAAAAATGGCATGCCCATGATTGATAAAATATTTAAAAGCAATAAGCACGATGTAGTGAGTATACTTAAAAGCTTACAAAGAGTCACCCGGTTCCTTCAGCATGTCTGCTCCCACTCCAAGCTACAAAACGACCTACATCTCTCAAATTATGTTCCTCTACTTAAAAAAACTCTCGAAACCTTTGTATATAGAGTAAAGGTCACACTAGCCTATAACGATTGCTTGGACGCATTCTTAATGGGGAATCTAAAGAACAGGGATTTAAAGGGTGCGGAAATTCCGAATGAAGAGAGTGATGAAGAGGAAGAAGAGGAGGGGGAGACTTCAGATAGATACGAAGAGGAAGAGGATGATACAGAATCTAGCAATACTGAGGAACTGCGACAGTCATTGAGTATTGAAGTATAAGGACTCACATACCGTTTTCCAATATTTTCTTTGATGGCCGAATGATATCAGACAGAATCACATTGTTTCTTCCGAATTTTTTTCGTAGACGCCGAGCCAGTCCTGTTCCTAGTTGACCCAATCCACCTATATAAATATATTATATATGTTATTTATTTCTGTAATATAATTTATCTATACATATAAATACTTTTTATTTTATTAATTAGGAGTTATTTGTAATTACTGAGGTAGGGGGTGGAATTATTTGAATGACCTACATGAGGAAATTAACTTATTCTAACAAATGCATCGTCGCCTATTTGACATCATTTACGTATATAAATTTGGTAAAGTATGTATGCATTATTTGAAACTGCAAGATTTGACTCATTAATAAATATACATAGCCACCTTAGACAGATTACTACCAATTTGCTCTAACATGATGAAAATATTTCCTTTTTTATATTTTTATGAATTGAAATAAAAAGTGAAGAATCTGATATTGCTTAATACTACTTTAAAAAAATGGTCATTAAATATGATTTACTTGTGACATCTTTACCACACAACCAATCCTATTAATGTTTGATGAAAATATGATGGAGATTGTTAATGGTGAATTTCATAAATACATACATTAAGAGAGATAGATTGAGAACATTTATGACTGCAGTTAATTTTTTTATATATATAAAAATTGATGTCACTTTTATGGGCCTAAGTCATAATCATTAAAGACAAAAAGAAACGATGGAGGGGAAAAAAAAGAGACATGTCGAGGAAGGCCTACTGCGTTTTACGATAAAGTAAAAAATATTTAATATGAATATGTTTATACCCGTAATGAGAACGCGGGGATGCTCTTCAGAAGACTCAATTGCAGGCTCTGACACATATGATCGAAAGGAAAGGAGAGAGTTGAGAAAGGGAGCACGAAGATCCTGAGAGAGGACTCTAGTTCCTAAAGACTTGAGAACAGATATTGACATTGTGGGTCCCTGAGCTGGACTTCTCTTCAACTTTTTTGAAAGGGGCTGAAGGTACGTGGAGGAGAGTTGAGTCAATTATTGTCTATGTATTATAAATATAATAGTATTGACACAGAATATTATAGTGTTATATTGAGGGATTGATGTTACACACTTATGCAGTAGAGTTAGAAGATGATGTTTTTATTTTTTATTCCTTCTTTTTCCTTCGACAACAACAGGGTATGTTGTCAAATCTGCTACTATGTTGTACAAATAATCTATAAGTAACATATATATTGATATATAGTAGTATTCAACAACTTTTCCATGTTGTTGACCTCCCTCAAATCAAAATCAGATGTTCGCATCATCTCCCAATATGAATATCATATGTCCATATATCTTTATAATATATATTGTGGAATGCAATTTTATATATTGTAGTTATTCATTTGTAGTGTTCTCTTCAAGAAAGTGCAAATCTGTTGTAGACAAGTTCCTTTAAATTTAAAAAGAAGGGACACATCCGTAAGATTTAGAAGAAGTAAAGCGAAAATTGCACAAGGAAGGAAAAATTCTGGCATTTGGGTCAAGAAAGGGTGATCCTATTTTTAAGGTCAAAAAAAAAAAAAAAAAAAAAAACTGATCAGTTTTAGTGTGTGTGTATATTATTTTGAAATTTCTAATTATAGAAATAAAATAACAATAAATTTTAATTTTAAGGTCCCTAGACGCAAGATACTAAAGAATGCGGTTGTCACTGATTCAACTCGAGATGAAGACAAAATCAAGACTTTTTGTGAGCCGAGAACAAGAAAAATATGAGTTTTTTTTTTTTTTTAGAAATACTTTATTACCCAGTTACTCTCATCTTAGCAAAAAAGATCAAAACTTTGAAGGGTTGAGACGAGATCAATAAAGGGCCAAAAAGATTGAAGCAGTTTGATATTATGTAGGTATTTATCATCACTACATACAAAAATGATACAAGAACAAGGAAATTAACTATTATTTTTATTTCTGAACTCTCTCTAAGCGAAATATTGAATAATTGAAATCTAACGATTTTTGAGTCTCATTCTCAACGGCTAATAAAGACGCTAGATTAATTAATTAATTATTATTTATTTTTCTATAAATCTGAAAATATATATATATATATATGTATATATTAGTGCAATTTACAATTTCAGATCTATTATTTTTTATTTTATAATACTTGCTCCGAGCAAGGGAGTTGGGACCATTTTGGAAACATAAGGCTTTGTATTATGGTTATATATAGGAGTTTTGATCATAGATAAACTTGAGACATCATAATTATACAATTTGTCCCCCCCCCCCTTACGAATCCATTGTATGGATTTATTCCAACGCCACTGGATAGGAGTACCCCCTTTAACTTGCACTGCACTGAAGAAACGTGACAAAGACAAGATTTGAGGAATCCAATTAAGAAATTTCAAAAATTAGTATCTACATGAATAGGTCTCTTGACCTATACACGACGAGCTTTTTGGAATATACAAAAATCCACTGTGTTCTACCTTCAGCTGTTTTTCGATCATTTGAC